>OW799235.1:60441193-62841193 GCA_941918925.1 Phyto melanocephala | reverse complement strand
CGCAGTGGCCGTATGAACCACTACGTTCAAAGCATCCACAGTCGATCTTGCCTTTCTAAAACCAAATTGATTATCAGATAGACCTCCTACGCACTCAACATATTCCTCTAGTCTCCTACAAACTATGCTTTCCAACAGCTTCCCAAACGTATCAATCATACAGAGTGGTCGGTAGGAGGAAGGATCCTCCTGAGGTTTTCCCTGTTTCAATAACAAAACTAGCTTTTGCCTTTTCCACATACTCGGAAATTTACCATGGCGTAAACACGAATTGATCAAATGGATAACCTGAACAGGGCAATACTTGAAAGTCTCCCTTACTACCGCATTCGGTATGCCATCCAAGCCAGGGGTTTTCCCGTCCCTAAATTTGCTCATGGCAGCTTCAACCTCAACTGTCGTGACAAGCGGAAAGTCAAATACCATATGAACAGTATCAGTCTGCCAAGATGTCACACCTTGGTAAGGAAATAAGTGATCCACTATGCGCCTAAGTACTTCAGCATCCTTAGGTGGTGGAGGATTTAGACACTTTAGCCTTTTTGTTACCAGCTTATAAGCCAGACCCCATGGGTCGTTTTCAACCTCTTCACACATCTGTATGAAACATGCCCTCTTACTCCTACTGATCGCCATTTTCAAGGATTTGCGGATGCGCCTATATTGGTCACGGTGCTCGTCATTCCCCGGCCTACCTCGGCTTCTAGTATACCGTCGTCTAGCCCGGATACATTCCGACCGTAGTTGAGAAATTTCCCCGTTCCACCAATATACCGGCCGCTTGTTCGCACTCATCCTCCTTTTAATCATAGACGTATCGCATGCCTCCGATACCCTACTTATGAGTTGCGCAGCCATTGTTTCAGGCTGCCCTTGCAACCTCATATTTTCCACCACTACTCCAAATAATTCCCTATCAAGGCTATCTGTTTTCCATCCCGAAATTCGTTCCGGGTGTATAATCATTGCATCCTGGCGCAATTCCTCCCTAATATCAATCAATATAGCATTATGATCGCTATGTGTGTATATCCCGGGCATGCTCCATCCTACCCTTCCCATAATATTAGCGCTAGCAAAGGCAACATCAATAATTGACCCCGCTTCGCCTCTTGAGAAAGTGTGCTCAGCTCCGTTGTTCAACAGAATCACATTAAGTGTAGAAAATGACTCCACTAGTATCCGACCCCTAGAATTTGTGCATGGGCAGCCCCATTCTATCGCCCACGCATTGAAGTCGCCGGCAATAACCACGGGACCTCTTGAGCATGCATCAGAAACGATATTGTGAACAATTCGTTCAAACTCCAATAAGGAATATCTCGGGGGAACGTAGCAGCTATAGAAGCAAATCCCATGCACAATAGCCCGAGTAAAACCAGTAAACTGTAAGGCAGGATCTCGCAGCCCCAATTCACTGATTAACCATATCGCCGACGTCTTGGTAATGTCCGATAACCAATTAACCGAGTCCCGGCATTGATACGGTTCACTTAAGAGTGCTAAGTCTACATTCATCTCCCGAACACTCTGTTTCAGCAGATCCTGTGCCGCCTGACAGTGATTCAGATTTAGTTGTAAGACGTATGTATGCATGTACGTATGTATGTATGTATGTATGTATATATGTATGTATGTATGTATGTATGTGTGTATGTATGCATGTATGTATGTACATGCATCCGAAATTAACTATGTTCGTTGTTGTGTGAAAATCACTTTAAACATAAAAACCACAAAATTACTATAACTGCTGCAACCATTTTTTTTAAATTATTACAGACATAAAATGCATCATTTTATTATGATTTAAGCCTTCGTTAGCCGAGCGCTGATGCAACCGTACTGTAATGGAACGTACTGTAAGACATTCATAAACAAAACAGCATTGGTATAGGTAAATAAAGCAATTTAAAAATATTTTTCAAACAAGCCTGTGTTTTTTTCAATGGAAGAAGGAATAGAAGAATTGTTTTATGGTTTAAACCTTTTCCTGAACAAGTAAAATAAGGTGTTCATCATCCATTTTATTGAAAATTACCACGGAAACTCTTATTTCTTAAATTTAAAAACTAATTTTGTTTGTTGTTTTATTTTAGTATAAAAATAAACAGCTGATTATAAAACAGTGATGGGTATTACAATTTTACAAATGGCTTTTTATTACGAAGAAAAAGTACCTAATGATAATATGTATTATTTATTCTTTAACATTTAGAATTAAAATAAAATAAACAAATTATAGTTTATTTAGTATATGTGTTTATGTATACAGATCAAATAATATTAATAGATTTGTATACAATTTTAATCCTTACATATTTCACATTTATTATACAAAATGTATATAAAAAGCGTATGTGCAAGACGCTTAAAAGTCTCCAGTTTTGCAATTTTTTTTAAGCGGAAATAATTATTATAGTGGTAATTGCGTTTCTAGCAGGTATAGCGAAAAAGGAAACAATAGTAATGAAAATAAAACATAGTATAAGTTTAAAATAGACACAATAGTTCACAAAACTGTATTTAAAAAATTCGTGAAGAAAAATAAAAAGCAAAACTACCCTAAAATCATAAAACAAACAAGCAGACCATCACTGGCTTACAAATGTCACGTAAGAATGTAAGGAAATTCTATTTTATACAGAATGGTACGTTCCGGTTACAGTACGTTAAATTTCGCTAAGCTTTTGCATTGTTTCTCATAAGCCAAAAACGAACAGCTGATACATTACAGTACGGATGCGCTCGGCTAACTGAGGCTTTAATCTTTGCTGGCATTAACAGTTTTTTTCATTGTATTTATTTGTAGATAGATTTTAATATTATCTGATCATAGGTAAGGTATGCCATCATTATCATAAATAATATTTCACTCATATAGGGGGTAACACTACAACACCCCCCCCTTCCACCCTTCTCCGATCGTTATTATTTTTGTTCTCATTAGAAAATTGTTATCAAAAGTAGTTCGTACTAAGTCTTAACTAAAGATAGATTATTTCAGATTGATATCAAATTTATTTTTGTGTGGGGGATACCCACCAGCTCTGATCCTACCGGCTTAGCGCCTGAAAAGTAAACTGATATCAAAGCAAATTATACAGAGGTGAAAACATGTGCATTAAACTGTTACATGTAAGTTAACACCTTAAGTAATGGACTAAGAACACTTGGTGCAAAACCATACTGCAACTCATCATATTTTATGTCTGCACGTCTTGTAACATGATCCGCTTTTACTAACACCAAATTTAAGTTCAAAAATAATTGTTGTGAAATCACATTGCAACTCAGCATTATTAAAGTCTGCGCGTGTTGCAATGCGACTTGAACTACAGTAACTTCGGGTAATGTGGACTACCGTTTTGTTTTTTTTAAATTTTTTCCACAATATATATGGATATTAAATAAGTTGTGAACTAATAAATTAGCAAATGTGTTCTCTAGTTGTTTTCTTGTTGAAAATTACTTACGTCAAAGGAAAAAAAGTTATAAGAAAATATTGTACGAAACCCAAATCCCAGCAATAAAAAAATTGGCGGGTAATGTTGACTACTGTGTGCGGGTAATGTGGAATACTAGTCCACATAGTCATTTGAATAGCATCTATGGCCCTTCTTATGTCATCTACTTTCCATTTACGAATTTCTCTTTTTTTTTGGCATTGTTGTTAACAAAATCTAGAAAGGAAAGTACATAGTTATTTGTTGGGTAATTTGGACCAGTAGTCCACAATAATATACTTTAAGCGGTCCACATTAGACGAACTTTGGTTTCAATGGTAAAAAATTTTTTTAATCTATTATTTCTAAATATATTTAAATACTTACCAAATATATTCAAACTAGTGTTCACTCTAACTGTATAAAACAACCACACATTAAGATGTACTATGTAACTGTATCAAAAATTTATTTTAACTTAAGCCGAAAAAAAAGTTGAACACGCGCATTAACTTTCAACACTAGACTGAAAAGTCCACATATCAATAACTTACAAAAGCGTATGTGCAATTTTCGTTTCAAATGAACGGCAAAACGTACTTCAATGCAGTGTTACCATATCTTTAATAGTTTCTGAAAAAAGACACTGGTCCATATTAAACGCAAAGTCCACAATACCCGAAGTTACTCTAATAAGCATTTTTCCACAGAAATAAAAGTGAAATAATAAATTAAGTTAGGAATAATATTCAATTCAATTCTAGCTGTGGATTAATAAAGTACTTGAATTAACTTTAAATCTTCTTTTTATTTTTTTGACGTGTGAGTATACATCCGGTCAGGGCCCTTGCATAATTCTATAGATAAGCCATTATATATATTTTCTTTGTGTGACAAGTGCGCAGACCTTTCATTTAATCCTATCTTATCATTAAAATAAATTCTTAAACTTTTATTTAAATGTATTGTTTTTATTTATTCGAGCTTAAGATCACTTTTTTTATAAAAATTATTTTTTTATTCCGATATTTCGCTACCACATTGGGTAGCTTCTTCAGGGAAAGTTTATACAATTTATAACAATTAACAATTAAAATATTAAAATTGTTCAAAAACAAATTTTTTAAAAAAGGCGGGAAAATTTTTTGTTTACATTTAAAATAACAAACGAAAATTCAAATACATACATATATCATAAAAAATATTTTTGTCAACAATTTTAAAATTTTTTCAAAAAAGGCGGGAAAATTATTTTGTCAACATTTAAAATATTGTACAAACAAAAATTTAAATACATACATATAAAATATTACAAATTACAAAACCTTTTCAAATATTATACAAACAAAAAATACAGATGCATATAATATAATTATATTAAAACTAACTAACTAAAAAACTAACATAGTTCTAGACCTTATTAACTAATAGCCTATAATTCTGTGCAACATTAGCTGTATCAGTCTTATAATTAATTCTTTGTGTATACGGTACTTTTATAATTTGCAACATTTCCAATATATATCTACGTCTATAGTTATTCCCTGTATTTAAAACTGTTGTGTTTCAGGATAATGATTGGAATTAGTGCAGTGTAATGATAATGCAGTTTTTTATGCAGTTGTTGTGTTCCTGTTTTTTTGGTCTGACTTATGTCCAGCTAACCTAGTTTTAAGTTTATTTTTCGTTGTACCTACATATACCTTATCACAATTTTCATTATTATTACCACTACATGGTATTTTATAAACTAAATTAGACCTATCGAATTTATCTATTCTATCTTTCGTTTTACTAAATAATCTACCTAATGTGTTATACATTTTATGGGCCATTGTATATTTCCTACTGTCATAAATCTGAGATTTCTCCAGTCTTTCAGATAAAAGAGTTACTGATTTATGAATTTTAGGTTCAATAATAGTTCTTGCATCTAAATTGTCCTGTCTTTTAAATTGACTTATCAATCTACAAATCAACTGGGTCGGATAATTATTATCAATTAAAATATTCTTAATATTCTCTATATTCTTTCTATGAAATACCTTATCACTTCAAAATTCTTCAAAATTCTCTCAATTAGATTTCTCGCTGTATTTATGATAATTCTCTTCGGGTGTTTTGAATAATAATTAATGATTCTTCCAGAAGACGTGGGCTTCTGGTACCAATCCATTAATAATTGTTCACCCTTTCTTATTACTAATGTATCTAAATAAGGAATTTTCGAGTTACATTCTTTTTCAATAGTAAATTTTATATTATCATGAAAAGAATTGAAAGTTCTTAATAAATCATCAACAATTTGATTAGGAACAATCAAAAATAAATCATCAACATATTTCGTAATTATTTTTGGTTCCATATCTAATTTTCCAATACAACAGTCTAATAATTTCTCCATAACAATATCTGCTATAATAGGAGAAGCTGGATATCCCATAGGAAGCCCTTTCTGTTGTATATATATCCTATTATTATATCTGAAATATCTATTATCGATTATACAAAATTTCAGAATACGTAGAAAAAGATTCCTATCTATCATTGTATATTCCTCTATCAATTCCCATTTTTCGTTCATAATATCTAAAGCTACGTCTATTGGTATACTTGGAAATAAAGATACAACATCAAGTGAAATTAACTTTTCACTATCTTGTATCTTCAAGTTCCGTATTTTTTCTCTAAATTGTAAAGAATTCTTTACATTATATTTAGAGTTTTCAGTTAACTTCTTTAGAATATTTGTAATATATCTACAAAGTTCATAAGATGGAGAGTTAACAAAAGAACATATTGGTCTCAAAGGAAATTGTTCCTTATGAATTTTTGGTACACCATATAATCTAGGAGCTGTAGATATATTAGTTTTCAATTTGTTTCTCTCCGAAGATGTAATAATCTTCAATTTAAAAAGATCCTCAACTAAACTATTATTCATAGTTTGTAACTTTATTGTTAGATCCTTATCTAATAATCGGTATGTGGTAATATCACCCACAATGTCATTCATCCTCAAATTATAATCACACCTATTCATTGCCACAGTAGTATTACCCTTGTCCGCATTTAAAATAAGTAGGTCCTTATTGCCCTTAAAAAATTTATCAGTCCTATTAACCTTATCTAATAAAAATTTGTCCCTATTTGTCAATCGTTCCCTATTCAAATGATTATCAATTATACCTGTAAATTTATTCCTCGCAATTTCCTGTTCCTCTTTTTCTGTCAGTGTCTGTATAAAATCCTCACCATCTGCAATAACATTCATAATTGGAAAATTATCCCTTTTAACTGGTATACAATTTTTATACAATTTTTACAAAACAAGATTCTCAATTTGGCACATTATAGAATTAATAAGTAACTTTCTAGATATATAAAACAATGTCCTGTGTTTATGGTTAATGTGTTATTATTTTTATTATTACGCTGATTGATTTTATTTATTATTGCCCAGCTAAAACGCATAAAATAGGAATTTGATAATCGGACAACAGAAACTTTTTCCTAAATACAATATTTTTTAAAAATTAAACATATAAACAAGATTAAATAACGGTAATCCTTTATTTCACATCATCAGATTGTACGCAAAAATTTCAAATAAACGTAGAATAATTTAGCGATTTTTTTGCCTTAAGCGCATTAACAAGTTCGTTTTGTACCCTCTTTTCGCTCTACGACCCACCAAGAGGCTTCATTTTCAAAAAGTATTTCTTAAATTGCTTACCTCATTACGTGTAAGTTTTACGAAGGCGTGTGTTCTATATGTGATGTCTCACTTTCTAAGGATCTTATATCTTATAAGTAAGGGCTTATTTCATACAGCAGCGTAATTATACCTTCAATTTGCGCACTGTTGAAAAAAGTATCAGTAGAAAAAATATAATAAAAATTGGCAAATAGATGTTCTTATATTATAAATTCCCTATAGAAATATTTAGTTATCGAAAACAATTAATAAAAGGTGAATCAACACTAATGCACAATGTTCATTGTGAGTCTGAGCTTAACGTCAAATTGATTGTCCAACTTAACTTGACATTTCTTTGTTTCAGTGTATGACAAACTCAACCATGGGGAAGTACACAAACAAATAGTGTATTCAGGTTGCTTAAGCTGGAGTTACATACCATCCGTTCATGCGTTGTTGCGTTGGATACTTTTTCACCTTTTTATACGTTTTTAAATTCAAGCTACACACAATGCGTTTTATGCATCAACTTTTTTGTTATAATCAGGTGTTGTGTTAATTTTGCTAAAATGGAAAGTGAAATTGACATTTTAGAGGAATTTATGGAATTCATTGAGTTTATGTACATGATATTTTGTGCTACAAGGGCCTACAAAAAGTTTAAAAATAACACGAGCATCAATAAGCATCTTCTTCATTGCAATTGTTTTCTTTTAATAATAAACAAACAAAGATGACACTCCGCACATAACCGTTATCGATAAATAGAATAAAAATTTTGGTAATGAAAAAATTGTGTTTTAAATTAGTTTTTATGTATGTTTTTCTTAAAAGTAATTGTAAACTTTATTTCGAATACTTTTTCTTTTATTAAAAACATTCTTTAACACAAAAAAATAGAAAAAATAAATTCAGCACACAAACAGATTTATCGATAATATTGACAAACAATTATTATTTGTCATCCATGGCTATCAACAACAGCTGACATTTATTCACCTTGCGAAGGATACAAAAGTAGAAAGTAAACCTACTTTGCTGCTTTGATACGTTTATGCATTCTTTGCGTTTTGCCGTGTAATCTGTCACATACAATTACACTTATTCTACTTTTTGACTGATGCATAAAACGGAACAACGGATAGAACGCATGGTATGTAACTCCAGCTTTAGGCCTTTTACGAAAATGGGCGCTCAAATCAAAATGCAGTTCGACACCGTCATGAATTTTTCGGTCAGCATATTTGACTAATACGGCCATAATAATTGTGCAACCAAGTGACTGTGCCAGCTGATCTACCGTGTATTAGGTTGTGATGTGATTGTACCAGCTGATGGTGCTTTATCAAAAATAGTTTGATATTTTTTTGATTGTACCAGCATGATTCAGTCGTGTGTGGCAAAATTAGCTCATAAAAGTTAAATCGTCAAGACATAAACATCAAAAAAGTACAACATTTTAAATATAAATGCCAATTCATAACCATTTCTTCATCCAAGCATGTTTTTTTTTGCTCCTAATTCGTTTTCGCTTTAGGATAACAGTATAATAATAAGTGCAGCACAAATTTTTTCGTTATTCATTACAAACTTTTCCACACAATTTTTGGGTAAAAAATGAATTTTGTACCACCATGCTGGTGTAGTGTGTGCTTAAAGCTTAATTGCACAAACACTTGATTGCACAATTTTATTGTGTTGTGTATGAACCCTATAAATGTATCCACAACCGGTAGAATTATGTGCAAATTTTTGTATTTCATATTTCCGTAGGAAAAAGCTAAAAAAATAATAGAACAAAAACGATGACAAGTAAAACAAGTAAAAGCGCTATATTCGGCCGTGCCAAATCTTATATACCCTTCACAACGTGTAGTCATGCAATAACAGTAAATTCACGTATGTATGTTAAAAAAAACAAAAAAAAAATAAAAAATAAAAAAAAATTTAAAAAAAAATTAAAAAAAAAAAATTATTATATACATATATAATATATATAAAACAAAAAAAAAATAAAAAAAAAATTAAAAAAAAAAAAATAAAAAAAAATAATAAAAATATATATAATATATTAAATAAAAAATAAAAAAAAAATAAAAAAAAAATTAAAAAAAAAAATTTTAAAAAAATTTTTTTGCCTCAGCTGGGATTCGATGCCACGTTTTCTCTAACCAGTATACACGTTTGTATGTATGTATGTTGTTGTTGTAATGTTGTTTTTATGAAAAGAAAATCGAGGTGGTCGTGGGTTTTTGCTCATATCTCAGTTGTTTATGTACCGATGTTTCTGATTTTCAATACCGATCTACTCCCGAATATTTCTGATATTTTAATACCTTACCCGGGTCCAACCTATGTCGGGGGGCTTCAAAAAGTTGATTTCAACATACACACGGACAGACGGTCAGACGGACAGACGGACAGACGGACAGACGGTCAGGGCTTAATCGACTCCTCTATTCATAAGCTTTCAGAAAATATATACTTTATGGGGTCGGAAATGAAAATTGTAGAAATTTCACACGGAATGACAAACCTATATATACCCTTTTTCACTGTGTGAAGGGTATAAAAACGTTATCAAAAAGGTAAGTATTTAAAATAAAAAAGAGCAAAGATTGTCCATACTATTTTTGAAGGCATAATATGCTTATTGCATGACACTTTAATTAAACACAATTAATTAATTTTATGTTTTGACCACAATCATACCATTCAATCACAGTATGTTGCTCATACATTATGATTACAACAACCATGTCTTTTCTTTGCACTAAAAAAGACACACTTTATTGCGCATGCTAAAGTATGCAAAGCGGTAAGTATAGCGAACAATTTAGAAAATGTTTTATAAAAGTAACTTATCAAGAAAAAAAAACTATTTATAAATTTAATTGTCCTGTTAAAAGGTTAGATTATATATCGAATTATTGCTAAAAGGAAACTCATAAAGCCAGTAGGGAGTTTGTCTCCAACTCATGTATTTCCGCATTTGGCCACCCATTAAGACAGATCTTTTTAATTATAATGTTTCAAATGTACCATCTGGATTATTAAATTACAACAAAAAAATA
Organism: Phyto melanocephala; assembly: GCA_941918925.1. NCBI lineage: Eukaryota > Metazoa > Arthropoda > Insecta > Diptera > Rhinophoridae > Phyto > Phyto melanocephala. The sequence continues at coordinate 62,830,973 of OW799235.1, read as the reverse complement.
TTTTACCTACCGCCCGCTAAAAGTTCTGCAAAAAATTTAAAAGCTAAGACTGTCTTTCGGCATTTTTTTATATAATTTTTTCTTCTTGTAGAATATGACGTTATCATATCTTGGCAAACGGCTGACTCGACCAGATGAATGATCCCGTCACCTTTTTTATAAAAAGGTTCTGATATAATTCATTTATACGCACGATCTTTGCAAGAGGTAATTAAGTGTGCAACATTATATTTATACGTATGTATATGTTTATGTAAAATTAAAAAAAAAAAAAAAGATCTACCGCAACATGAACAAAATCATGTATCATGTCACACACTTGCTTCTACCCTGCAGTATTATACAGTAGTATACGCCGACTATGGATCAGCTTTAAATTAATTTCGAATTTTATGTATTGCAGGAATTCAGAGAGACCACCTTTTGTTTTTCTGATTTTAATATAAAAAAATATTGGACACTATTGTAAATATACTTAAAATTTGCTAAGTCCAAGGCATATGAATCGCGACAATTAAAATAGGAGTTTTGTTTTATATTGTCAAAACATTTTTCTTCAGTTTAAAAAAATTTTAAGAAGCTTTAAAGTAAGAGGGAGCAGGTGAGTTATTAAAAAAGAACTTGGTTAAAGAACACTGGTGAATGGTACGAAAAAAATCAATCAGTTGAATAGATACGAGCTTTATTTAAAATTGTATTGCAGTATAATTTTTCTTTTAATTTTCTTTGTCAACAATTCAATATTTAAAATGTATGTCTTCCATACATCTATAAATAAAGATGTTTGGATTTAAACTTTAAAAGTATTATTTAATATTATTTTGTAGGGACTCCCTTATTATTGTTGGCCTTCTCTAAAATACTTAAACATACAAGCATAAATATGTGTGCATATCTATAGAAGACTCTCAATTTACACTTGATATTTTTTTTATTAAATATGTTTTAGTTTGGTTTTCGCTCCATGGTAAATGGACCGCCTATAACGACTATTACCTGAATAATTTGAACTTGAACAATTATGAAAAAGCAAAACACTTTGTATAATTACAGCCGTTGTTGTTGTTGTATTCGCTGGTATATAAAACCGATAAGGCATTTAAGGTAATTTAATATGTCAAACGCGTGGCTATCCAACATATAAGACAAGCACAACTAAAAAAAAGAGAAAGAAAGGAGAGAAACGAGACAGCAAAATATAATACGAATATTTATACAAATTAATAAAACATATTTACAGCAGCAGAAGCCACTAGGGAGATCCTGAGTGATGTTTTCGGTAGATTGCAATTTTTTTTTATAAATATAAGTTTTGATAAAACACATAAAATTTATACAGACACCTTTAAAGTTAAAAAACGTATTACTAGCAGGTGTTTTATGTGTCAAAGTTAAATAAGCAAATTATCTGCAAAAATATAAAAAAAACAAATATATAAAAAAAGGATCCAGTAATCAGATACACTATTTTATGGTTCATTGTGTCTACATTTAAGATGTTGCAAGTTTCTTTAATGTAGTGTACATACTTATGAGGTCAATGTTCAAATTGGGACAAGCAAAATATTAAAAAAAATTGTTAAGAAGTGCCACCCATGACGGTACATCACTTATTTGAATAATTAACCAAGAAAAGAGAATTGAAAATAAAATAAATCAATAGATATTGGGGCAAAATTATATCTTTAACATTTTGTTGTGTTAATTAATTGATTAACTTTACTTATGTTTATTTGAGTAGTTTTTCTCTTCAACAAAAATTAGGTGAATGCCAGTCATTTTGCCTTTTAAAATAAGATTTTCCTTTAATTTTACAATCTCTAAATTTTTTAAATATTTGTGTCTAAAAGAAATATCTTGTCAAGTCGACTTTAGCTTAAGTAAAATAACACTATTTTAATATCACAATTTAGAAGTAAACTTTTAGTTATTTTGTAAATTTTATAGTAACCCAGCAAAAACTAGTTAATGACTTGCTCTTACTAAACAACATACTTTTCAATGACTATTACATATCGTCTGTCTTACTAAGAAGTTTTGTAGTAATGACTTGATTTTTAATGTGATACGTAAGCTCTTAATTTCAGACTTTTGCTAAGATACACACACAATACAATTTCTTGTTGCCAAATTTGCTAGAAGTCATTCAAATACATAACTTTTTATAATTCTCATTTAGTTTAACATGCGTAGGGTATAAGTAATAATGCTTTTGAAAACAGCGGCAAAGCATTTCATTAACGAGGTGATGACTTATAGACACAGTTGGCAGATTTGACGATTTATCGTCATCGATTTTTCGTGCTAAAAATTACATGTTGACGATTTGACGATTTATGTTATGTTTTTGACGATTTTCAAGAATTCAAGTTTGCAACATTTTTCATTACTTTTATATCAACCTTAAACCAAATAAAAATAATTTGTAACGGTTTTTATGTTATTAATAATAGAACAGAGTGAAAGAGATAAATCTATCATTATTTAATGTATTTGTGTGGATAATTTTTCCACTTTGTACATTTTTAACGTAGTTTATGCCACATTTTATCAACTGATACCTACAACACGAACAAATATAAATTTAGAAACGCGTTTAGTACTACATTTACACCTGAGCGAAATGTAGTAGATTTGATTTAAAATCTTTATTAAAATCTATACCGTTTATACCACTGTTTTTTGACATTTTGCAAGATTTCGTTGTCAAAACAGTATATTGATTTACAAGGTGGTCTCAGAGGCAAGCAAGTAAGCAATAAAGTACTTGTGCAATTGCAACCACCTTATTTGTTATTATAGATTTTATTATAGATTTTATTATTTATAGATTTTAAGTAGATTCTGCCAAAATCTAGTGGCGAAGTAGATTTCGTTTTGTATGGGAAATCTGGTAGAAATGAACAGGATTTCCCTCAAAATCCCGTAAGTACTAGATTTTGTGTAGGTGTAACTGTAGTATAAAACAATTTTAATTTTTTAAGTAAATTTATTTAAAAATAAGTGATAAGTTAATATGCTTAAATACTTAAAAAAATCGTAAGTTATTTTTAATTACACAGTACAACACTTTTCAGTTAATTGATTGCCAACTCAATTCTGTGAACTGTATGTGAAATTAGACCCAAAAAGAAGAATTTCTGCATCATTCGTTTTGTCTTCTTACCTGCGATTTGAAGTTAGTATCGATTTGAAGTTAGTACTATCGTATAGGGGAATTTATCACGTTTTAGGCCCTGTTGTTTGACATAGCTCGACAACCACTAGCCCAATTTAGTTGAAATAAATTTTAAAAAATTAAGAATTACAATTCCCTTAATCTGTTCATATATTGTTTTCCTATACATGAATGTATGAAGGGAAAAAATTATTTTTTGCCTAAAAATTTAAATTTTTTTTTTTTTAAAATACATAAAAAAATCCAAAATGGAAAAAAGTTTCAAGTCTAGTTATTTTTTCGCAAAGTTACATAACCTATGAGCAAAATGAGACAAAGATCATAAAAATCGATGCACGCGTTTCGCTTTTATTCGCAATTGAGTAAATGTATGAATTTCAAAAAACAGTTATAGCCACCACCCTTAAAATAAAAATAAAAATATAAATTAAAAAATTATCATGGAAAAAAAAACTTTATTTATAAAAACTTAATGAAAATAAAATAATATGCAATTAGTACGCAATTATAATATGCATAAAAACAAAATTTTAAACATTTTTTCAATTATTGGCAATATCCATCCTTGTAGAAGTTGACGATTGTGGTTCTGATGATCTTGTTCTCTTCGTAGGTTGTTCATATTCATGGTCTGAGTCTGTATCGTCATCCGAGATACACATACTATTCAAGGGCGTGTTTCTTTCACTGTGTCCACCAATTTCAATGTCTTCATCTTCGGTGCTTTCTTCAAACTGCATAATTGTGGAACTCCACCAACAAACCTCCGCAAGCAATGCATCAAATTTTTTGCTTTTGAACCGCTTTTCAAATGGCATGGTCACCTGGTGGAACCTCTCTCCTTGTTCGTCTGATTCCTGAGGTGATTGTGCCAAAAAAGTATAGGGTGGTGGTGCAAGAAATGCAATTTCAGCGTCATGGATGCACCTGTTTTAAATACATAAGAAAAACGAAAAAATTATTGGTAATGCGAATGTATAGAAATTAACAAATTTAGATATGACAATATTGAAATACAGAGTACGATACGTACCGTTTTTAATTTTCTCATTACTGAGTTTCGGAAAGATGGATTTCAAACAGTCAAAGGCGCCGTTAACTTTTTTGACCACCACTTCAACGAATTTCCCAGCTATTCCCAGTTTCATGTGGAGCGGTGGCAACAAAATATCATCCAGGTCCTTTATCATAGGTTCATTGCGTAATTTTAATTGTTTGTTGAGCTCGGGAATTCTTCCTTTCCAATCTTTACATTGATATTGATTTCCTTTGTATCGTGAATCCCAATTACAAAGGAAGCAGAAGTATTTTGGATATCCGCCCTTTTCTATAATCCCTTGTAGTATGTTGACCACCTTCAGATCGCAACAAATGTTCCATTTGTGTTCATTGTATTTGATTTTCTTCAAAATTTCGCCCAATGCTTCATACGTTTCCTTCATAGTTGTGCTGAATCCCAATGGAATGCATGGTTTTTAATTTTTTTTGTGCAGCAGCACAGCCTTCAAACTAGTAACTGAACCATCGATGAATAAACGCCAGTCGCCAGCGATATAATCCATTCCCAATTTTTTCACTAAACCTGGGATATCATGGCCGTACGTGAACGTATTTGCTTCGTCAACGGAATAAAATTTCTGAAAATCAGCTTGGCGTTGTCGGTATGATGTTGCGCTGACATTTTGCTGTGTGATTTTTCTTTTTTTCAAAAATGATGTCAGCCATTCGGAGTCGTGTTGTGATAGTCCCAGCTTGGCCACAATGTAATCCATTTCGATTTGTGGTAGCGGTTGTGGTGCACTATTTTCAATATCGGGTATCCAATCAGCATCATCCAAATTGGTCGGATTGGTGAAAACGGTTTCGGCTAGCAGGGACACAGTATCCGCACTCGGAGGTTTAGGTGCATCGGTATCAGCAGGGCGTTGAACTGGAAGTGTGGCAGTAAATGCAGCAGTGTATACTTTTGTTTTCAATTGTTGTCTGTTTAATCCAGGACGAAAATTTATGCATGCATAGCACCTGGATTCATCATGTCCAGTTGTGTCTTCCACCCAAATTACTGGCTTCATAAAAGATAACTTTCTACTTTTTCCGTGAATCCATTTTAGAAGGGTAGTATAACAACTGTTGCACACTGTGTTCGGCGTAAAATTTGCACCACTTAAATCTGCTTCATCGAAATAATTACAATACGCGGTTTTGAATTGCTCAGTAAACAAATTTTTTCGATCTTTTTTCTGTATTTTTCGGACGATATGACCACAAACGTAACAATATTCATCCAAATATGGGCACTTGTTGTTTTCCATATTGATATATTTTATGTTTTGTTATTATTCACTTTTAAAAAACTGGAGAAAAATCACTTTTACTGTTCGCGTTCGTCGGCACTGGCTGAATGCCAAAAATCGATCAATGCACACCTATAAATACTACGTATTTTTGAATATTTTACTGCCAGGTACTTATAAATGGGCGCATATTTTAAGGGCGGCTGGCTATATACCTGATTCAGCACTTGTACGTTTCAAACTGTGCAAAACTTTCAAAATAATGACCACCCTTAAATGTGGGTGCAATTTCTGTAAAAAAATCATATAGGTAGCCACCGGAAAAACCAAAATAATAAAAAGGTCCACTTTCCGTTTAATTGTCCACGTACATTTATTACCGCAATCATAAAAATCAAATAACCTTTTGTTTATTCCTTTTTTTTTTAATTCTCAGAATCATGAAAAAGGTGTCAATGTTTTCTCCAAATAATGTTGTGCATATCTCGAGCAAATTTTTGAAATTCATACATTTACTCAATTGCGAATAAAAGCGAAACGCGTGCATCGATTTTTATGATCTTTGTCTCATTTTGCTCATAGGTTATGTGACTTTGCGAAAAAATAACTAGACTTGAAACTTTTTTCCATTTTGGATTTTTTATGTATTTTAAAAAAAAAAAATTTTAATTTTTAGGCAAAAAATAATTTTTTCCCTTCATACATTCATTTTTAACTTCGAAAGTGTTACTTGTATAGGAAAACAATATATGAACAGATTAAGGGAATTGTAATTCTTAATTTTTTAAAATTTATTTCAACTAAATTGGGCTAGTGGTTGTCGAGCTATGTCAAACAACAGGGCCTAAAACGTGATAAATTCCCCTATACGATAGTACTAACTTCAAATCGATACTAACTTCAAATCGCAGGTAAGAAGACAAAACGAATGATGCAGAAATTCTTCTTTTTGGGTCTAATTTCACATACAGTTAACAGAATTGAGTTGGCAAATCATGTGTTGTACTGTGTTATACATTAAAGCCTTAAAAATCAAACATTATATTTTCAATAGAAAACCAAGATGATGAAAATTGTAGCAGCTCTTCCTCTGTAAGTAGAAATTTCATCCATTTTTTATACAAAACTTTGTAGAAGCTAAAATTAAATTTTAATTGTGTTTTTCATAGGTAACCAACAAGAAGAGGAAAATTAAGGAAGACTGGTTTGCAGATCCAGAAATAAATTTATGGGCTAAAAAACGAAACGATAAAGTTTATTTTGGCGTTGTGCTCATCTCACGCTTGTCTAAAGCTTCCTTAATCGGTAGAAGCTTTAGAAAGAAATGATTATAATTATTTGTTAAATAGTCCAAAGGGATGCAGCTAATTTATTATGATTATTATTATTATTATTTATTATTATTTGTATTTATATATATGTATATATTAATATTTTTTTTTCGAAATTAATTCTAAGTTATTTTATATTTATTGTCATGTTCTTAACTTAAAAGGGTCTAATAAAACCATTGATCTCTCTAGACTTAAAAAGTTTGTTGTGTTCTGCATTAAATAAATCATGTCATGTTTTGAAAAATGCATTTCTATATTTTGACGTTGTTATGACGATTTACGTAAACCATTTGACGATTTTGACGATTTTTCTCCCAAATTAGACGATTTTACCCCTATTTTATCTGGCAGCCATGCTTATAGACTTTCTAATCGAATTTTTTTTTCCTTAAAATAACCGAACTAATTCTGTTAGTTCATAATAGTAATGGGTTATTTAGGCTATTAAAATCAAGTATTTATTTAAGTCCCTATTTATAAGCGACCGCAATAAGTACTTATACGATTCCATATTTGAAAGCGAGCGTGGTAAGTACTTGCCTTCAATGCCATCGCCGTGTTAAAATAATGGGTTTAGATGCCAAATTGTAATGTGTTATTTTGCTGGGAAATTATAGCATGAAACGCTATAACTAATTTTATTCAACTCTTAATATCATTTAGAACATAGACTTATTTTTACCTACGATCTACCATAATTTACGAAGACGAATTGGTTTTTAAATTAATACATAATCGAAAGCATATAAATAATAGTTTTTATTTAAAAAGACATACATTTTTAAAATTGATTGTCAGAAAATTTACAAAATAAAACTAAGAACTTTTTCTTTTTTGCCACAGATGTAAAATTTTTTTACATTTTTAATATCTTTTATTATTTTGTTAAAAAAAAATAATTTCTTTAATTAATTTGTTTTGACAGGTTGATATAAAATGTTTATGTGTACATAGATTTTTTGTATTAATTTTATTTGTCATTTTTTAAAGTGCTAGACTGGGCTCATCAGAACATTACTGTCCTCATAAAATGCAATTGGCTTAAAAGTTATTACCAAAGAATACTCTACAATAGACTATAGCCGAGAAACTCCAAGTAGCGACAAAATATATTTTCCGACAAGCGAGTCATAACAACTTTGATATGCAGTCAACGGCAAAAAAATGTAATTGAACAAAAACGGTTGGTGGTGGTAGATAGATTTCGAAAAAAATAATGCTCACAACACTGCAAAATATACCTTTAGTGAACTATCACCGTATAACTTGCTGTAAAACATGTTATTGATAAAGACATTTAAAAAGAATTAATACCGCCATGCCCTTTTTAAAAAACTCCCACTTTAAAAAATTGTATAAATAAAATACGACGTCTAAATATATCTTTTAAATTTGTTTTATTTAATGGTTTTCAAATGCTTATAAATGTACACACACATATCGTAGTAGCTGATGTAGGCCCTTAACTGCCATTATTAAATTATTATTTATTGAAGCTGGAGGCTTGTGGAGATGTGAAAGTAGTTGTGTTGATAATTTAGGAACTTTTAAAAGACCGATGACTTCGCGACAAAGCTGAAGTCTTATTAAACAAAAACTTGAAATATTTGGGTCAGAACATTCAATAGCTCTAAATCTGCAACATGTCAAGTATATTATCTTGTAATATGAACGAATCTTTTCGAGCTTCACAAATTTTTTTTTTATGCAATTTGTTTCGCCCCTCAGATACATTTTCTACTAGAGAAGTTTCTAAAGAAGCCATTGGCTTTTCTACATTTTTTGTTGGGGGATGGTTGTGTGTCAAAATAATATACTGAGTTAATTTTATAAATATAATAGTTAACTTTTCCATATTCTCTTTATAACAAATCTGAGTGGAATTACACCCCCCAGATTGAGTTTAGCTGACATCGTAAACAGATCACTTTAATAGCAGTAAGCACGAAATCTACAAACATCCAGTTTGAATTCGGATGAAGGAGAAATTATAATTTTTAAAATTTTAATATTTATTAATATTTTTTTAAGACTTTTGGTTTAAACCTCTAACATACGAGTTTTTTAATTCGATTTTTGAAAAAGAGGTAAATCACATTAGTTTACAATTATTTGCAAAAAAATTACATGACGTTAAACTTTAGTTTCTTACGAAAAACTACATGTCGAAAACTTCACAAACAAATAACTTCACAACACAAAACACGATGGCACTAATCATGATTTTCCCAAGCACACGGAAAAAATATCTTTTCAAATACAACATTTAAAAATACACACCTCGACTAATAGAACTCATATTTAAAGAGTTATTTTATTCAATTTTTTTGAACAATATGAACAATAATTTCGATTTGTAAATAAAAAAATATCGAATTAGGGGTATCGAAAATCCCAGAGCAGTGTCTTTGCGACACTGATAAATGAGGAATTATAGCTGATAGAGTTATCAGACCATAGTTTTTCAGAAACAATTTTTAACGTCCGAAAATCGTAACCTAATTTTAGAGCTTACGAACGTTTAAAAGTCAATCCCTTCAACTAAAAGAAAACATTTAAAGTCAGTCAGTTCAGTTTTCCATTTTCTTTATTATATTCTTGAAATAATTTCAAAACAATAAATTCTTGTTAATATATATTTTTATACCCGCCACCAAAAAAATGGTGGGGGTATATTCATTTTGTCATTCCGTTTGTAACACATCGAAATATCCATTTTAGACACCATAAAGTATATATATTCTGAATCAGGGTTTGACTTGATGACGATCTAGCTATGTCCGTCCGTCTGTCTGTCTGTTGAGAGCACAATAGAGGTCGCACCAAAAAAGGTAAGGGTCTCAAATATCGCCGGAACCTTTCTTGTAGACAAGGTTTGTTTGGTATTGAAAATGGGCTAAATCGGAATATTAGGAACAGAGTTATAGCTCGAAAAGCAAGAGTAGGTCGAAAAAACCGTGTCCTTCGAACATCGAATAAAATGGAATTGTGTCCAAACGCATTAAGGTAGACTCATGAAACTTCGAATATATATTTCCTGAGTAAAAGCAATTTTTTTTCCCGAAAATTATTTAAATCTATGCATTAGGAGAGGAGTTATCGATCAAAATGTACGAAAATTTATACCGCACAGTGTATTTTTCGGTATATTTAAAAACAAAAACGTCATAAAAGCAACAAAATTAGATGTACGACTCTCAAATTTTGCACACTTTGCTTTTTGATGAGACGCTTTTTTTAACGGAAAATCAATGTGCCACGCCTATTCTCTATTAATAGAGATTTTGGAATAATAAAGGGCTATATTGAAACACCTAAGTTGTACTCATTCGCAAAAATAACTTTATCACGCCTACTACAACGCCCACTTTTCACGTTATCTACCGTTAATGAAATTTAAAAGCTCATAAAACCGGCAAAATTAGAGATATGATGATGAAATTTGGTACATAGATCCTTCTAATCAATGTAATTGTTGTGCCAAAAAGTTTAGGTGACACGCCCTCTTAAACTCCTACTTCCCATATAATGGTTTATCTTAAATTCATGTAATTTCTCTATTGACAAAGTTTTTGGGAAAATAAAGGACTATATTGAAAAACTTTATTGACACGCCTACTTTAACGCCCATTTTCATTGAAAGGCTACATTTACACAAGCATTTTAGTAGCATATCGAAGTTATAAAGGGTGATTAAATTTTAAGGACCGATGTTGAATTTAAATAAAACACAAATTATTTAGGATATTATTATTATTTCTTTTTGTAATTATAATATTTGTATGGTTCAATTATGTATTTAAGAAAATATCGACCAAATGGCCCCCCCATCCTTGGCGCCACTCCACTATCTGATGGTCCAAATTTTCAATGACAATGTTTATGCTCAATTGTTGGGCATGATGATGAGGCGAGTTTGACTGCTCTTTTGCCACACTATCGCAAGAACTAGCAGTGGTTCCCATTCAACGAACTAAGAAGGCATTCACAGATTTTCTAACATTTTATACAGACCTGTTTTGCAGACATTTAAATATTTTTTACAATTCTCACGATTGTGGACGAATTCGAACGATTATGTTGATCAAAAGAATTACGAAGTGCACAAAATGCATTTTGAATTGAACGCCCATTTTTATAAAAAACCCGAATAACTTTAAAGCATTGCTCATTTGCGTATCTTTCCACGGATCAAATTGAGTAAGTTTGAAATTGAGAAATGTCAAGTGAAATGCAGAAAACAAATTTAAAGACTAGGTGTAGTTCACCTTCAACATGGGCCCTTAAAATTTAACTACCCTCTACAAAGAAAGTGATACATATTTTATTATAAAGAGATTATTCCATAATGATTAACAAAATAATAAATATTGTGCTTTACATGTACACAAAATTGGTGGTGGGTATAAAAGATTCGGCACAGCCGAATATAGTGCTCTTACTTGTTTAATTATAATTAGTGTAAAAAAATGTTTTCGTTCTAGACTCCTTACGTTAAAGGTGATTTGCCTACCGATTTTCTATTGCGAAAATGCCTAGATTTAATCCGGTCGACGGGAGCACTATTTTTAACTCAAAAGTGCCTAATGTTCAGGAAACGTAGCGGGAATGCTCAAAGCCGTGATTTACCACCATTTTTGGGTAATTGAACCGATAACGATGACCTTTGTCAAAAAATTAAAAAAAAAAAAATTGTGAGGTAATATCTACAGGTTGCAGGTTAAGAGAAGAGCAAAATTATTTTACGCAAAGATGTTGTTGTGCTTAAAATATTTGTTCATTTTCTCGATTCTGCAGTACGTAAATCATTGACTTGAATATCTTTATTTATTTGTGTGAGTTCCAAATAAAATTCTTATATTATTTGCAAGTTTCAAACATGCCGTGTCAAAGACTTTTAAATTTGTATCTAAATTTAAATATAGTATTTGACAATTATAGCGGATCATTTAAGTAGATCTACATTTGTCTATTGTACAATTTATGTATTTTTTTTTTTCTTAGAAAATTAGTTAAATTGATAAATTGCAACCTCATTTTAAACAAACAACTAAATGGTTGCTGTGCACTTTACTGTAAACAAGCAAATGAGTGAATTTAAACAATTACGTTTCATAAAATTGTCCATTTAAGAAGAAAAATAATAAACTGCAATACAATACAATGGCATGCAATGCAAATACGAATTCGAATACACATTAATCGAATGCAACTCAACTTAAAGAATACAATTAGGAATGTGTGTCACGTCACCTACGGTTGTTAAACGAAGTGCATAATATGTGTGTATGTATGTACACATCAACAAATGTATTCATGTAATTATGTTAAAACGATGAAACGTTTAACAATTATGCAGTTGTAAACATTTGATTTTTATTCTTGAATACCCTATAGTTTCCACATTGCTAATCAGTTTAAGATTCTTGAGAACATTTTTCATTGATTAGACAATTTTATTTAAAATAAATTACATGTTTCATCTACTTTGGTTGATGTATGAAAGAGACCTGCTGAATGCTCTAGTTTATTCGGATACAAATGAGTCTTTTAACCGAACTATGCAGTACATGTAGTACATTAAATTCCTCAATTTTTGTTTGTTTTAACATTGAAGTAGATAGTGAATTAAGAAAAATGGCAAATACTTATTTCTCTTCAAAAGAAATTCTAAAACAATTATTTATTTTATTGGTTGTTTGGTTTAAGCTCGTCTATGTTCAATTCACAGGTCAGCAGAATTAGTTGAACATTTCATTACATTTTTTGGAAGTTCTTGACAGATCTTCTATTTCTGCTGCCAATGCAAAAGTTTAGCTTCAAGTTTAGATTTTTTTATCTGTTTCTTCGTACTTAAACAAATCGTCTACAAGGAGTGAAATTAAATTGGTTAAGTCTAATGAATAATGCTTTTTGGCAGAAGTTTAGGGATGTTAAGTAAATTTAGAACGTCTTTTGAAAAACGTATTTTTAAGTCCTGGAGAACAGAATCAATAGGGGAGATGTATCCCTCTGTACGGTAGTACTCTTCTACGTCTTTTATATGATGATTTCGTTCAAATATTGGCTTTTCACCTGGAATTTGTATACCAAAGCAAATCTTCTGTGTTTCTTCAAAAATTATTTTGAATTATTTTTTTGTTCAAGACACATTATTATATTTTGTATGGAATCTTCTTTTTAAATCAATGTCCTGTTTTCGTAGCAATACACTAAGCGGTTGTGTGAGAGTAAGTATATCACTTACAATAGATATATAATCCACACAAAAGTTCGTATGTGCTTAATGAATTCGTTAGTAATAAAGCTTTTGAAGATGTATCCCTGTCTTTCCACTTGGATATCTTTATCAGATCCTCTATTATACTTTAAATTGTAAAATGGAATCATGACAATCAACCCATCTCGTTTCGCACAATGGTGACAATTTGGATCCTAAGTACTTTTTCGAAACCGTTTTTCGCTTGGGATGATGAATTTAAAAAAATCTTGTCTTCTGTTGTAGAGAAATTTGTCAAATAAGCCTTCAATAAACCTAAAATATTTTTTATGAATACGACCCTTAATGTTTTGTGATTTCTCATATATATATATATAGCAAACAAAATTAATAATCTAAAAATAAAAAGTTTTTTTTTTTTTTAATGAACAGTTATTTATTAGAACAGAAAATACTACATTTTACTGGTAACGTTCCACAAAGAAGCTGAAAGCCTTTTTTCGCGGATCAATTCAGATCTCCACACATTTAGTGTGACTCGCCAAATTTTATGTGAGTAGTTCTTAGAACAAACTGCATGTTCCAATTAAAACTTGGAGCTATAGGAGCTCGTTCTTGCAAAATTTAAATATACTGCATTGACATATATAAAATGGGACATCTGGAAAAATAGAGATCTGCATGTGCTCAAGACAACAGTATTTTTAATCACACACTCTATAATAAACCCATTATACATATAATATAACAACAATCACTGTGAATAATAAAATGTACTTTGTAATATCATTTGATATATGTTTTACAATGAAGCCAACATCAAAAGTTGATTTTTCAGCCTAGAAAGGTAATTTAACCGTTATTTATATGAAAATCTACAAGAAATAGTACCATTTGTATGACAGCGCCATCTATCATGAGTTTTCGATAAAAATAAATATCAAAAATTAATTCCTAGACTACGAACACAGTACGATACCACAACTTTTTACGATAATAAAAATAAATAAGCATTTCTTATAAAACATTCAATGAAATTAGACAGCGTTTCAAAATTATTAACTTTAAATACGTTTAAAAAAATCTAGCGTTAAACTGAAAAAAGCCCTTAAAGGATTTGTTATGGATAATGTAAATGTTTATTTGCAATTGACCTCATTCCGTTCATATTCGGAAGGAAAGTGCAATTTTGTATCACTGTGTATATATTAATCATAATGATTAGTAATTAAATTACCTTTTATTTTTTAAGTGAAGTAATGAATTAATAACCATTATTTGATAAGAAATACATGATGTAAGAAAATATGGCAAATACTTTTTAAACCTTAATAACTAAAAATGTTCAACTGGTGTTTTATCAACATACATTTTCCAAACTCTTTGAAACAGCAGCAAGTGGTGCCAATCTTAAAGCCAAAAAAGGATGAAAGATCACTAAATAGCTATCGTCCAATAAGTATGTTAAGCTGTCTGGACAAAGTAAAAAAAAAAAAAAATCATGAATTTAAAGAAAATAATAATATAATACCTAATGAGCAGTTTAGTTTCCGAAAAGAACACTCGACAACACACCAAGTTAAACGAATCGTTAATTTTACAATAAATAATAAAAAAAACTTTATATAGAAATAGCCTTCGATTCTGTGTGGGCTAATGGTCTCATATATAAACTTAATATATTTGGCTGTCCAATTTATTTACAGAAGGTCATACAAAGTTTTCGAAATGAAAGATTAGCAATGAAAAATTCCTGCCACCAACATTGGATTTAAAAAGATCTAGTAAGTACGCAGATGATACTGCAATAATAACACCCGTTAAAATCTCAAATGCAATAGTAAAAAATATGAAAAAAGTTATTTTAAATGCTCAAAAATTCTTTTCAAAATGGAAAATTAAAATTAATGAGGAGAAATCTCAAGCAATTCGTTTATCTCTTAATGGAACAGAAATTACCCTAAATGAAACGATTAAATACCTGGGAATTGTACTAGATAAAAGGCCAACATTTAAACACTAAATTCTTTAAACGCGTGGTAAAGCTGTACGATGCGGTATAGCACTATTTCCTCTACTGAATCGTAGATCGACTCTTAATTCCAAAAATTAAATTCTACTGTTCAAAATGTGCATACGACTAATTATGGCATGTGGATGTCAAGTGTGGTCATAAAGGTGTCCTAAAACATATATCGGGTGTCCCAACTAGAACGCAATTTTTAAATTTGGCGCCATTCGAAGTGTCATTGTTTGACATTTGAACAATTGTTATTGTTTGCTAGTAGAAGGTACGAGGTTAGTAAAAATGGAGCGCTACACGAATGAACAATGCATTTTCATTTTGAAATTGTTTAACCAAAATGGTGAAAGTTTTGCGGATACAGTTCGCAAATTCCGATTATCCCATTTCCATCTTGATGGCTCCGTCAATAGGCAGAATTGTCGCATTTGGGGTGAGGAAAATCCTCGAGTATTTCACGAGAAGCAAATGCATCCTCAAAATGCATCCTCTGTGTGGTGTGGTTTTTGGGCTGGAGGAATCATTGGACCTTTTTTTTATGAAAATGAGGCAGGTCAAGCGCAAACAGTCAATGGTGTTCGGTATCGTGATATGATAACCAGTTTTTTCTTGCCTAGCATTGAAGAAATGAATGTGGAGGGCATGTGGTTTCAACAAGATGGCGCCACATGTCATACAGCCAGAGAAACAATTCAATTGCTGCATCAGTCATTTCCCGGTCGTGTTATTTCGCGTTTTGGAGACCAGAATTGGCCGCCTAGATCGTGTGATTTAACACCTTTAGATTTTTTTCTTTGGGGTTTTTTGAAGTCGATGGTTTACGCGAATAAGCCAAAGACGACTCAAGCCTCATTTATGCAAAACGGTCATTGAAAATTTCATTAAAAGATCGCGTGTGTCCCAGCAAAGCCGCGGCGGCCATCTGCACGATATATTGTTCCATACATAACCTCATTCTGTCTACTTTACGATATAATAAAGTTTCACGATTTTTTTTAAAATATCTGTGTTTAATTTAAAATTTAAAAATTGAGTTCTAGTTGGGACACTTTTTACAAAAAAGCTCCAGGCGAAACAAAATAAGAACCTTTAAATTATCAAAAAGTAAAGGGTGCTTGTTGTTTCAACATTTCTTGGATTGATTAATTTATAAAATCAGCTAGTCGACCAAGCCTGCAGTTGAATTTTTTTCTTACATTTGCTAAGACTTAAAACAAAGGCATGCAAATGTTTACTAAAAACATCAATAATAATTTAATGACAAACTAAATGATTGCCCAGAGTAACAGCTGAACAAGTGTTTATTTAAATGTATAGTTAACGCTCATTTAGGGCAATATTGTCATAACTCTAGCTTTGTATGCTTGATCGTATTCTTTAACATTGTTTAGACTTAAATCTTTTTCTTTTTTTTCGGTTTTAGAGGCACTTGTGGCCACGAACATCAAAAGCAATGACTGGATTATGGATAACACCAACATTTCGTGACATAGTAAATGGCAACTTTGAATTTACAGTTTCCAAAATAATCAATATTTTACAACTCTAATTGACAACTGTTAGTTACCATTTTTAATACCTTTTTGGGCAATAGGCAACGCAACTGAGATCCATTTGCAATCGATAATCAGCAAATAAAATTAGTGATTTCTTTCATAATTAAATGAAGAAGCAATAAAGCAAAATCAGTACGAAGACATACTTATAAGTATGTAACTCCCATTAACAAGTTAATATTTTCTACGATTGTTTTAAATATTTTTATAATTTGGACAAAAGTACTTTTCTTGAGTTGTAACACTATACTCGCAAATGGTTGACACATATTTCTTGAAGATTTTTGAAAAATTTATGATCAAGACAGAGGAATAAATAAAACGAAAACTGCTCATAAACTTATTTATTTTAATAATTTTTTATCGCTTTTTACAAATAATAAAATGCATCCATCCTTTGTTTTAAACAAATGGACGTTTTTGCTTTATGCAAAAACAAAACAAAAACCAAACGAAAATTAAAAATAAATAAATATCGCTGGTCACAGGTAGAAAGGCCCAAACTCAAATAACTGTAACATTACAGGAGAAGACGAAAACGTAATAGAAACTGTATTATTATAATGTAATTTCTCTTGTAAAATTCCATGTAAAACTGTTATTTTTGCAACTATTGCATTCGATTTTTGTGTCGTGGTGTATTTGGGTGAAATATATTATAATTAATCTGATAAAAAAATACGAGTTAGGGCCTTTCTACCGTGACCATCGATATATGTGTATGAATAATGATATATTACCTTGATTTTATACAATTTATTCCTTGACATTTTGCATTATTTTTTGTTATTATTTTTTAAACAAACTAAAATGAACTTGGCGCCTTACATTTTATTATGATTATTATTATTATTATCAACATCAACAATACACCCGCCAAATAATAATCAATTATAGTATTTAGATTTTAGTACAATACGTGTCATGCTAAATGTCACTTCTCGTAAAATAATATAATCACCACAACAATAACAGTGATGGAAACACACATGTCGGCATGTACCCTGCCAGCCAACAAAAAATGTGATGTTGGATAGGAGCTCCAAATTCGACTATACTACAAGATGTATACAGAACTAAAATAAAAAAAAAAAAAAAAAACTATATCAATATTAAATTTAATTTCAAAATAAATTTTTAAAATTGAATTATTAACCCTTTTGGTAGGTTTGGACCTATTTGCTCAATTTCTCTTTGCTTTAACTTCGTAACCGTTCAAGATAAAAATTCTGGTCTCCTACGATTTGGATCAATTGATGCCCACGAAACATCGATTTTTCAACTATTATTTTTTCTAACCTTGGCGAAAAAAATAACAAAAAATATCGTGGCATCTGGATACGGCAAATCGAGTTGGCCCTGGTTGTATGAAAATTACATTCTCAGCTAAAGTTCCAACGCGGCGGTCTAAAGGAGCTGCGCTCCATTGCATTTTATTATTGGCAATATACAGTAAATCTATATCAGTGACTCCTGCAGCATCTTCTTCGTTTTCTGACTCAAAATCATTTGTCAGAGTGCTTTAACATCTAAAATTTTTATCCTAAATATCACCAATTTTCCATTTTTTTATCAAAGCAAATACATCAAAGACTGAACACAAACTAAAATAAAATTATTATGTACTAATTATATGGCGATATTGATTAGAAAAACACAGAAATAATGTAAACTCAATATGAAGCGGCAAAATGCATCATGGCAAAGCAATAGAATTTGGGGGAATCCCAAAAATATATCAGAATGTTAAAACCAATTAAATTATTATTACAGTATGTCATCCAGTGGTCAAATATATATATATATATATGTTCCTTTAACTCCCACTGGAGCATAGGGCGCCAACAATAGTCGATCTCCACCGTACTCGGTTTTGGGCTACATTTCTAGCTTCGTTCCATGTTAAACCCACATATCTCATTTCGGCTTCGGTGGAACGTCTCCAAGTTATTCTAGGCCTTCCAACTCTTCGTCCTGATTGATGAAACGGGTTCCAACGTAACGCATGCTTGGCGATATTTTCATCTGGCCGTCGAAGTGTGTGACCAATCCATTGCCATTTTCGTTTTCGAATCTCAGTTGCCACATCTGACTGATTTGATTTACGAAGTAGCTCAATATTTGATATAACATTTGGCCAAAAGATTCGAAGTATTCGTCTGAGGCAGCGATTGACGAATGTTTGCAAACGACTTGTAATTATACTGGTCACCTTCCATGTTGTGCATCCGTACAGTAGTACTGATTTTACATTGGATTCAAAAATTCGTAGTTTTGTTCGAAGACTAATGTTGTTGTTTTGCCATATTGGTGCTAAAATTCCAAATGCTGCTCTAGCTCTACTGATTTTTGCCTCCACGTCAATCTCAGTACCTCCATCAGCGGTAATCATGCTACCCAAATAACAAAACTCGTTAACAATGGCATAGTTGTTATCACCTACATTAATAGATGCCGGAGAGTTATCTTGTATGGAGAGACCTTTTGTTTTTGTTGTATTTATTTTTAGACCTGTACCATCCAACTTTGACTGGAGGTCAGCCATCGACATCTCTAGGTCACGAACTGTATGCGAAAGAAGGCATATGTCATCGGCATATCGGCAGTGGTCAAAGTTTGACCATTATTATATTTTAGTTATTTTTGAAACTAAACGTTATTTTAAATGAAACTAAACTCTATTTGTTTGCAGATTATTATAAATAGTCAAAAAACGCGTTTAGGTGCATTTATTATATATAAAAAATGGTGTGGACCAAAATGGTCCTGTAGCTAAGATTTGTAAGTTTTTTTTTACCTGCCAGCAGGATTAAATAAGACGCCATTAAGAAAAAAATTATATAAATAAATCCCATTTATTGTGCACATAATGTTGGCTGTTATTTAATTAAAAATTAAAAAAACATGTGAATAACATCTACACATAAGTATTTAACTCCCAGGTTTTTAGTTAACATAATTCGATAACTGTTGTGTTTTCTTTTTTTTCGTATATTCTTAAATATGTAGCAGATATTTATGTACATCCAACTCGTAATAACCTGTCAAAGAGTACTGATGATGAAATCGTAGCTGGTTTTGAAAATGCATCCCACTCGGTCAGTGTCGCAAAAATACTTACACTTTTTCAGATTATTCTTTCATTATCAGAATTATATTTCTTAAAACAAACAAAAAACTCTAAATTAACTTACTGTTTTGATTTTATATTAAAACGTGCAATCTTTAAAATATATTTTTTAACATTTTCTTTTGGAAATGGCTTAACCAACATACGAAAGACTTTATTATCTTTCCATAAAATATCACTTGTTTGTGGACCATGTGCAGAACACACATATTCAGTTATAAATTCTCTGTGTCTAGACTATAAATATGTATATTTAGCGGGAGAGTGCACTAACAATGGAAATGTCGTATAAAAATTGTCAAAGTAAATAATGTGCTTGACAAAAATTTTTTAACGTTTGTGATAAACTAACAACAAAATCAGCCGACACAGCAATATCAAAATGAAATTATCATCCGCTCCACTATAATTTTCGAGTTGAAACCGATTTATACCAAATTTGTTTATCGACGCAGAGGCGAGCTTGTTTTGGCATTGAATTGAATCTTTTTTTATACGAAACAAAGGGTCATAGCCTGGTTGATAACCTTCACTCGTTTCCTTTCGTTACGTAATGGTAACTATTGTTCGATAACTTCGAATTTGGCCGCGCTCATGCAGTTCGTAATTGTTTAAAATTAATTTTTACACCAGTCGCTTCTCAAATTTGAATAGCGATAAATAAACATGTGTATCAAAATTCCAATATTGGTATAGTAGTGTAAAAAAAATCTGATAAGACTATATCTTGTGTGGTATTTGCAGATGCAACAAAATCAATGTCAGGTATTTAATTTTCACTGGAAACTCTACTAACTATTCTTCTGAAATCGGAGAGCTTAAGACCGTTTGATATTATTTATTTAATGCACCCGACGAAAGAGCGAGGAGTGCCAGCATAATTTTCAGGCACGTTTGACTTACTCTAACATTGAATATATTAGCTATATTGATTATATTGTTTGATCAATTACCCGCCATGTGATTTGAAGAATAATAGAATTTTGTGTCTATTCCGGTGTCATCTTAATTTCATCAGGGACTCGCGAAACCTGACTGTCTGTGAATGCAAGCAGGCACACCGTTTATCTACGTGACGTTGCACTATAAGCATCCCGTAGACGTGACCGGTAGCACTCAGCTTATAAAAAGCGCAGGTTGTTGTTTACGATCAGGAGGAGGGTAGGAGATCACTATTGCATGCGTTCGTCGTGGATTTTAATTCGTTTCCAATAAAACAAAGTTTATGTTGCTCAGTTCGTTTGTTTTTTTACGTGGCGACTACCAATAACCGCAACTTCATCAATTGCAAACATAAAATTTAATAACGCATGAGGAAATGCTTCGACTACATAGTGGAGTACCAATAAAAACATATTTTTTTTGTAAAATACAGAAGTGAATTTCTGAGGTCTGAGATTGAGATTATCAATTCTTTTTCTAAGGATCGTAAGGCGTAAGCTGTAAGTGGTGATGGCTGTCTGAATATATTAAGACCAAACAATCCTTTGCTAGTGGACTTAATAGATTGACTTAAAAGACGATAGAAAAATCGAACTTTTGGACATCATTTTCGAAAACTGAAAATTCGAACGAAATTCCAATGTCAATAGGCCAGCGTTGCCAATTTAGCCCTAAATATAACATTTTTTTTCAATCTGTTTATTCACAGAAAAATGATTTTAGCATATTAAGCAATTTTTTTTAGCCTTTTTGTAGAAACTTAAATTAAGTTGCTCGTATATACAATATGCATTGGGATTATCGACTCAGGCTTTCAATCGCTGGAAAAAACGGTTTTTTATTATTTGAACTGGCGGTTTATTCTAAATGTTGATTAAACCGTTTTTTTTTCTTCACAAAAACCGAATTTTTTCAATCATTAAGTTGATGTTCTTTTTCTCTTCGTACATATCACGAAAAAATTTAAGTTTAGAATTTTATAATTTTACATAATTAACGAGAAAGCCTTTCGCAACTTTATTTCATAGAATATAAACAATAAAATTACCTTATAGAAAGTTAAATATATCGGTTGTTTCATTTAACAAAAAAAAAATTATTAAGATGTACCAAAAGTTTCGTACTTACGTATGGCACAAAATTCATCAGATTTTGCTTCTACAAAAAACGAAATCGTAAAGTGAATTTTTAAAGATCTTTCCCTGTTTTTTTAAACCCTTCACCTGTGGTGTCCAAGGGTGTATATAGCTTTGTCATTCCGTTTATAATTTCTAAAATTTTCATTTCCGACCCCATAAAATATATATTAAAGCTTATGAAATGAGCAGTCGATTTAGCTATGTCCGTCTGTCCGTGTGTTGGTTCAAGTCAACTTTTAGAAGCAACCAGATGTTCCTCAGATCTGTGTATGGTACCAATTTTTTGGAAATATCCGTGAATTAGTCGCTATTGAAATTCAGCATAATTTCCCCATAACTTTCTGAGATATAAGCAAATAAACACGACTGCCTCTGTTTTTTTCCATATTTTCATTACCAAAAATAAAATTTTTAGGCCATAGATAGAGATATTCGCGAAAAATTGTAGATAAAGAATGCTCTAATCGGTAAAGTTATGGGCAAAATTTTTTGGGAAAACTATATATTCCAAAAATTTACAAACGAAAATCAATTTTTCTCAGCTTCTAGACAACCAAGAGAGTCAATATTAGTATCGTCTGAAAGGAATTGACTAGCGCAATATAAGGCACTATAAAAAGTTAAAATTCATGTTGGCCGCCACTAACTGGCTGACAATAAATTTATATAAAGGCCAAATCTTATATTTAGAAATATTAGTATCAAATGAAAGGGCTTGACCAGTAGAATACAGTAAATTATTAAAAATGGGTCTAAAACAAAATAGCGGAAATTTCTTTAACCCCATCTATATGGGTATCAAATTGAAGGGCTTGACTAGTAGAATACAGTTAACTACGTGAAAATTCAAAATCAAGGATGGCGTCGGAAATAATAAGGAAAAAATGGCGAATAACATGAAATATAGGTTAAGCTACGATGTGGGATTATATCTATGCACATGATGGTGAAGGGTCAGATTCAGCAAGGCCGAATATAGCACTCTCACTTGTTTTTATTTAAAATTTTGAATTATTCAAAAACCGTTTATGTGTGTAAAAAATCGCTGCAAACATAAAGGTCTCATGGTAAAAATGCTGCAACAGTGTTACTTTTAAGTATTTTTTGCTTCTTAATTAAACGATGGAAGCAGTTATCGCGAATTTTTTTTTTTGTAATTATGGAAATTTTGCGAATGGTCTGATACGTTTTTAATTAATAGCTGTTTTTATTTATCGTATCTATTATTCGGATTTTATTTCTAAAGTGACATTTAATAGAAGTGTGAACAAAAAATCTTGCAAAATGGATTAAAAAATAACCCCAAAAATGTCGAAAAGAGGTCCTTATCAAGTTACGTACCACGTCACACCACGATGCATCAATGAAATCAAATGATATGACACTTCTGCTTCACTTCAAAGTAAAATCTTAAACGTATAACATCAGAGTTATAAAAAAAAATTTCACTTTGTCACAAATATGCGTCATATTCAAATGACAATCGTTACCGGAAGAGATGAGCAAATAAACATTTTGATTAAGTTTATTAATGTACAAAGCAGTTGAGTTTGTTTTCAGTTTTTATTGTTGCTCATATTTGTTGTTCATTTGGACAGTAATTTGGCTCATAAAATTATACTAGTGATGATTTGTGTTATTTACCTCGCACTCAGCTGTGATGGAGATTTTAATGATGATGTCATCTCTTTCGAAATGATGTTAAATTGAATTGTGGGTTGAGTGGGCTTAATTATCATTTTATGCTTTTACTTTGAGCTACATTTAGTGTACAATCATCTAAATACACATGAACAGTAAATTGTTTGCGCAATACATACGAACCAATTTAATTATGAAAAAATATATTTTTACTAATCTAGTTTAAATAGAAATTCCGGATGCAAGCAATTTAAGTTTTCTGAACATGCACATATACAAGCCCATACGAACACTAAACAAGTAATTCAAATAAAAGTTTGTCATATTTATTTAGCTGCAATCTGAGTCAATCAAAATTTTGATAATAAGGAAACTTCATTAAATAAAATGGGTTTTGCAATACATTTAATAGATGTTATGAAATTTTATCGCTTTTCTCTGTAAAAGTTAGATTGATGCAACCATCACTAGACAAGGCACTGTCATTGCTATAGCTTTTCTCTTCAAATATCTATGATATCATATTTAATTAAAATACTTTCATAAGCTCAAATAACTTTATGGAAGTAAAATAACGAAAGACTATACATTGTAAAGATGTGCCTACATAGCACTGCAGTGCTGCGAACAGCAAAGTTCTTCACTTCTCACATTATACCTTTACAAAAATGGCGGCACAATATAGTATCAGCAGCATTAACGTATGTGTTCATTCTCCCTTAACCCCAAGCATACTGATAACATTTTTACACGTAGACTCCTGACACAGTACCCGGGTATTCCTGCTTATGGTTTCCTGATTCGGATATAGAAACAAACGGTGTGGTTGACCCTTACGATAACGAAAAAGACGAGGAAGAAGAAACTGAGGTATTGTAATTACGTGACCAGACTGAATGGTATCCTAAGACATACCGAATGCCTAAACCCCATTCCATATCTTATGAGATATTGCATTATTATTTTCCCACGTGGGCCGTATCGAAAATTTACCAAAATGATGACCGGTAAAAAAATATTTGATGAAGTCTTATCAGAAATTGTAAAAACTTAAATCCTGAGAGCAACAAAATGGTAATAAAATATCATTTGACTTGAGTCCTTAAATTCAACAAAACGATCCTCCTCTTTGGGGAAATCAGAGTCATATTTTGTGCACAGCATTTTTGAGTCGAGATATATTTAAGCAAATACTACTCGTAACACATTTCAAAAATACGTTTATAAGATCATCATGCAAACAAATAGGAAAGCCGCTCCTATCTGAGATATTTAGGAATATACAGATTTATTTCTACACTTAAACAATTTTTCAGATAGAAATATGATAGAAGAGGAAGAGTTGTTTACTTTAAGATGTAGAACTTCATTTATTAAATATATTTTCTCAAAACCAGCAGAGTACGAAAATAAAATATTTTTGATATCCAATTGTTATCGTTTGCATAGAATCATTTATACAGGCAAGCCACCTGGTAGTCAGTGACAGGGACATGTAGGAGAAAACATTGTTCTGTATCTGAAAGATTTCTACAAACTATTTGAAATAAATGCAACAACAGACAATGTTTATACTTCACTCCCTTTGGCCAATCGGTGCCAGGTTAGAGGAAAATGTATCTTCTAACAATAATAATCGAACAACATGATTCGCTAACGTCCGGGCTACATTCGAGCTTATAAAAAATAAACTCATCGCTAAAAAGGTTTCCTGGCTGATGCATACCAACTACAACAAGGATGAAACTTGACTAAAATTAAAAGATTTTTTTTATTCGTTCATATTTTGGTAGCTTGGTTGGTTTGTTTAGTAGAATGTGATTCCTTTTTAGTTAAAAAACTTATTGTTAAAGTAATTTGTCAATCAAAATTTTATTAATAATATATTTTACATACAAATATTCTTAACAATTTTTATTAAGATGTAATATGCTAGATTTCTGTATTTAAATTTAAGTGTCAAGTATTTAATTGGCGACATCAAGGCATATTTATTCATCAGGTAATTGCAGTTCGGAAAGAATTTTTTGTTTATATTTTTTATATATGAAGTTTGACAAGTAAAATAATTTGGAACAGAGAGAAAATTGTTTTTTATTTATGCATTTTGACAGCTGAAATTAAAAACAAAAAAAAAAATGGAGAAAAAATAATCAGCTGTCGAATCAAGAGTACCTGATGACTAAATATGTCTTGGACGACATAAAGAAAATTAAAGTTGTATAGGAGTATGTTAATTTGGTGCCATCGAAAAGAGTACTTTCTAAAAAGAAAATATTCATGTCCATTACGTCAGATGTCAAATAGTAAATACAAATTATTACTTAAAAATATTTAGGTGATTCACAAGGTGTCTTATCATGTCATATTGTCCTATTGTCCAAAAATTTTACAATGGTTTCAAAATGTTGTTGTTGCTTTTCAAACAAAAAGTGTCTTGTAATAATAGAACTTTGTACGCTATGTTTATTATGCTGTCGTATTTAATAAGCAGAGACCTGTGCTAAACGGCTAAGCCAAGCCGCAACAGTTTTTGTAAGCTGTCGCCGTTCATTGTATAATTTTAT
Organism: Phyto melanocephala; assembly: GCA_941918925.1. Taxonomy (NCBI): domain Eukaryota; kingdom Metazoa; phylum Arthropoda; class Insecta; order Diptera; family Rhinophoridae; genus Phyto; species Phyto melanocephala. The sequence continues at coordinate 62,804,949 of OW799235.1, read as the reverse complement.
CGGGCCGACATCCAAATTTGAGCGCAGTTGCTAATTTTTGATAACAAATCACTGGTGGCGTCAAATAAGATCAGCTAAGGACTCTGCTGTTTTTGTTTATCAAACAAAATTTAATTTATTTGTAATTTATTTAATTGAGTTTGCCATTACAACATCTAAAATATACTTTTCGCACATACTGGCTATTATTTTGTTTTTTTTTTACTTGTTTTTGGCATTATGAAAGAAAATATTTATTTTTATAATTGTTTTACATCAGCTGATTTAAATTCAAAATAGCACACTTAATCATGAGGGGTTGTTCACAATAGTCTTAATTTTTTCATGCTATTATTATAGGACATATGACTTTATGACACTACTGTGAATCCCCCAATTATATTTATAATTAATTTTTATTTTAATTTACTTAAATTATATACATAAATTCTTTAATATCATTATTTTATTTGAGTATTTGTTTAAAAATGGCTATTTTTGTTACCCCAACCATTGAACTTATAATTAAAAAAGGGAATTTGAGAAAATGGTACGTTTTGACAGGCTTTGGTCTGTTATTGAGAAAAATTTGCAAGAAAAATTATTTTCGTGTCGGCATCTCTGGTCCAGGGAAATTTGCGTAGCTACAAATTAGTATTTTATTTGTTGAAGTAAAAATTAACTTCAAACACGCTCTCGGTTACCGTGTTTCTTATGTTAACAAAAACCGTTTCGACACAATTTGCGATTTTTCAATACGATTTGAATGGAAAATATTCATTTACTAACAAAAATATACAGAATATTTCACGTGTATATTTCAAAGGGTCTCTGTAATTACTATTGCCTCTCAGCTAGTTCACAAGCTGAAAACCATTAAGGGTCTAACTTGAAATTAATAAACAACTCGTAAAGTTTTTGCAAATTTTGTGGTTTAAAGTACATTTGTTTAAATGTTGTAGACAAAACGTAACATCGAGAATATTTTTGTCTTGAGCATTTAAAGTTGCTTTGGTTTTTAATGATTTTTTATGGATTCATTTAATGAAATTGAAATTCCATTGTGAATATGGGGGCGTTACCGCAACGAAGAAAATGCAATAAATATGCATATGAGCAACGTAAACAAAAGTAGAAACAAAAATCGAAAAAGTAAAAAACATAATCTCTGCAACATACTCAAATAAGGTTGCCAGACGATCTTAATGAAAATTCCTTGAGGCAAAGAAATTTCAAATGACGTACATAGATATTAATAGACTATTTACAGATTATTGCTGTATTTGACGGACTTATGGTCGTTTCTAAGACTATATTTAAAAAAATGTTGATAAAATAATAAATAGATGTTGAGTGTATTTCAATTAATTATTCACTTCTGCTAAATATAAGTCAAATTTAATTAGCATTATACACCTCTTGCGTTTTAATATAATAATTACACAGGACAACGCCCCACAATTGATACTTGTTTCTTAAGTAATTTCTAACCTTGAACGCGAATTTGCAATCCGTTTTTATACCCTTCACCCGTGATGCTAAGGGTCATTCCATTTGTAAATTATAAAGTATGTTTTTCCGAACCCATACATACGTATATAATCTAAAAGCTTATGATAATGTTTATAACGTTCAAAGCTAACTTTATTGTAGAAATTAGATTTTTTTAATCTAAATTAGCTTAGCCGTTCTTTACATATGTTAATATATGTCGTGGAACTGCCTTGATTTTTGAAATAATGATATATTTCAAAAACTAGAACCAATTGGAAAAAAACCGAACGCAGGTTCGGGTTTAACCAAGTAAAATCTTTCAGTTCCAGTGCAACAAGAAGTTGACAGCAAGCACATTCAAGCTTGCAAGCAATACCAACATTTTACTAGTTAAATAATATTCAGTTTATTTTCTATGTTTGTTTTTAAAATTAATATCTGATTTCTGTGGTTACGGGGTTTTTTGTAATAAATTTAAAATTTTTCCACCATTCAGATCTGGCAAGCCTATGAAAATCAGGCATACAAATAATATTCATAAAAAAATAGTTTCAATACATCTTTATACATTCTTCTCTGGGTTGACTTCTTAACAGGATCTTAAACTCTCTTGCTTTTGTTAAAATTGATTTGAATAATTCAGTTCCCACACTCCATATATAAACTGCAATGTATGGTTGTATGTCTACATTCACCTCTACATACGGTTCTTTGTTTGATATGTCTGGTCAGATACAGATTCCTGCTCAACGTTGTTCTATATTTTCTACAGCGACTGGCAAGACGTAAACATATTTAATGCCTTTAGAAGTTTTTTACAAGTTTGTTAAAAGGATTCGCTTTTATTATTATTTTTATTTTGTTTGTGTTCTTACTGTTAGGTTTAAGAAAAAAGAGTTTTTTGTTCTTAATTAAGATTATTAATAGGAATCGCTCAGGTAATTTATTACCATTGTTGATGATGTTATTTTTTGTTCCAATTTAGCTCGAGTCAAGAAACATATGCCACCGATATGTAAATTAAAAACAAGGTAGAACGTTTCAAATATTTTAGTTGATCTGGATAAAAAAAAATCGTTTAAAAATATTTGTGTTTCAGACTTGTTAATTTTCCAATAAACAAAATAATCTTTCATACTCCGGCCAGAAGCTAGTTAAGTAAATTTTTATTTTGTCAATACTTTTATTACGCATTACAGTCATTGAGCTCTTTTAATACAAAGCAAAACAAATTTTCTGTAAGACACCCAAAATATTTTTATATATTGCCTATTCAATACATACACACACTCACATGTTTTACTTTTAATTATGGTGGCAAATTCTTATATGCGAATACGATCGTAACTTCCAAATTCATATTGGAATCCCCGTACCCAAAGCACAGCAGACTCGAACGATCGGGTAACATTTCGATTGCGTTCGTATGTCCGATTTGGTCTCTGATCTGTTTGCACATATGCAACAATTTATAGGTGGTCAAAAAAGTTCCGGAAAATGTTGCAAAAGCAAATCAAAAATAGAAAGTGAAATTTAGAAAGCCCTCCTAACATACCTAAAAAAATAAAGGTATCAACCACAAAAAGCATTCGTTGGGCTCAACGTAGTTCAAAAAAAGTTATTGCCCGAAACTAAAAGAAAAACACCAATAACATTGGAAAAGGTGTTGTAGCCGAATAGTTAGTAATCGAATTTGAACACTGACATCTGGCTGCTATCAAAAAGCAGATAGCAGATTAGAATCTGACTATCAGACCTGATAAGTCATAATTTTTTCTATGACAGTCAGTTGCAAAAGTCCAGAAGATGTTCTTCGAAATAGACACAGTATCATCCTTTGTTTATCTCAATCAGTCAGTATTTCAGAGTACTTTCGTACCTCTGATTTAGAGAATATTAATGGTAATTAGACAAGAACGTGATTTGGTTCGTAGTTTAAATTTAAGCAAGTGTTGCACATACCACAGTATTTTCGCAATCCTACAAATAATGAAGGCACTGTTGAACTTAAGCTTGTAATTTGAGACATGTAGCAATGCCTAAAATTCTCAGTAATGTTTTAACTTACTTCATGAATGGACTAACAAACTAACAACGCTTGAAGGTCATTAAATTTGTTCATCAAAATTGGTGTTGTATGAGAGCCGTGTTTCGTAAGTTTTATGATTGCAATAGTTATACCCTTCTCCTTTAGTTCTAAAGGTATATATAGCTTTCGTCTGTTCCAAAATATAATAAACACGACTACCTCTTTTCTTGCCAACAAAAATAAACAGAATAATTTAAAAACACGTTTACTGCTATTTGTAAATTTGATATAGCTAAGGATTTGGACCAATCATTCACTAATCGTTAAAGTTATAGGCAAAAATAATTTTTTAAAATAAATATTGAATAAGTAATGCTCATATTAAATTCTTGGACACGCTAAAGACATTATAATACAAGCCATAGTTTCAAAAATTGTTGCCGAGAAAAACTGACAAATTGTCTTGAAACTAACGGTGAAATAAAACAAAAATTATTCCATGGTTTTCCAAAAACTTACAAACGAAACCCGGCTCTTTTGTTCTTCTGGACAACAGAGAGGAGCTATATGGGTATCAAAAGAAACAGACTGACTAGGAAACAAGTAAAAGCGCTATATTCGGCCGTGCCGAATCTTATATGCCCTTCACAACGTGTAGTCATGCAATAACAGTAGTTTGTATCACCATTCAACTCATATGAAATACGTACATACATATAAAAAATATACATATATAAAAAACATCCCATTGTAAAATTATAAATTTACGTATGTATGTTTAAAAAATAAATAAAAAAAAAAATTTAAAAAAAAAATTTTAAAAAAAAAATTTAAAAAAAAATTTAAAAAAAAAAATAAAAAAAAAATTAAAAAAAAAATTTTTTAAATAATAATTAAAATATATATAATTAATATAAAACAAAAAAAAAATAAAAAAAAATAATAAAAATATAAATAATATATTAAATAAAAAATTAATAAAAAAAAAAATTTAAAAAAAAATTTTTAATATATAAAAAAAATTTTTTTTTGGCTCAGCTGTGATTCGATGCCACGTTTTCTCTAACCAGTATACACGTTTGTATGTATGTATGTTGTTGTTGTAATGTTGTTTTTGTGAAAAAAAATCGAGGTGGTCGTGGGTTTTTGCTCATATCTCAGTTGTTTATGTACCGATGTTTCCGATTTTCAATAGCGATCTACTCCCGAATATTTCTGATATTTTAATATCTCACCCGGGTCCAAGCAATGTCGGGGGGCTTCAAAAAGTTGATTTCAACATACACACGGACAGACGGACAGACTGACAGAGCTTAATCGACTTTCCTATTCATAAGCTTTCAGAAAATATATACTTTATGGGGTCGGAAATGAAAATTGTAGAAATTTCACACGGAATGACAAACCTATATATACCCTTTTTCACTGTGTGAAGGGTATAAATATAATGCATAATAAAAAAATTTTAAATCCATTATGGCCGCCACTACAAAATTGCGTACAAAATATGTTTTTATGGGTAAAATAAAGTAACTAAATATGGGTACACTTCAACTCCCTTAGTATTGGTATAAAACATAAGGCCTTCAACAGTAGAATTAAGTTAACTTTGTAAAGGTAAAGATCCAAAATTGTGCCCTAAATAAAATGGCTAATATTATTTTCCATCCCCATAAATTTGGCTATTAAATGAAAGGACTTGACTAGTATCTAAAACACACTTAACTATATAAGAATTCAAAATAAATATGGGGTCGGGAAAAAAATTAAGGAAAATGGCATGGTTAAATCTGAGCTAATCTATCGTGTGTTAATTACACTTATGAACATGATAGTGAAGGGTATTATCATTTTCGGTCGAATATGAGTTTCTTTCTTGTTTTCGGCTCAATGGCTGAATACGCAAACAAAATAGAGTTGCTGAACTTGCTGTTAGATTTCAGAGTGTCAGAATTTGAAATAATAAAGAAAAATGTCGTATAACATGAAATATAGGTTAAGCTACGATGTGGGATTATACCTATGTACATGATGGTGAAGGGTATTATCAGATTCGGCTCGGCCGAATATAGCACTCTTGGTTGTTTTCAAAACGTCATTAAAAAATTATTGGGGCAAAATTTTAAAGATACAAGGAATATTTTGAATATTGTGCTATAAATCATAAAAATCGGTTGACAAATGTTGGTTTTATTCACGATTAGGTAAGGACACCCACACATATTACATGTAGACAGAAGCAAGTAAGTATCTTTTAACAAAGTACTTAATAGCTAACACTGAAACGCAATGTTTGGTATGAAATTACACATATATACATACATATACATATATTTCTCATAATTAAAACCAATAAAAAAAGAGCGTATTTAACCCACAAATTTTGTAGTTTATTTTGAACTTCTTGCATCAATATTACAGCAATAAAATTTGTTGCACAACAAAGGACACGAAGGTCTCTTATGTTCGAAATAGGAAAGAAGACTTTCTGGGATGTTTCAGAAAAGACAGCGATTTTGCGTTTTGTGATGATGTGTTTGCAAAATTTCAAAATCCTACATCTAATTTTGTCAGTTTTATTAAGTTTTAAATTTTGAATATAACGAAAAATACGCTGTGCCGTATAAATTTTCGTACATTTTGATCCATAACTTCTTTTCTAATGCATAGATTTAAAAAATTTTTAACCATAATATTTTTTTATTCAGGAAATATGCTTTCGAAATTAAATGGCGTTTATAACGCGTGACATAAAGAATACATAAAAAATGGATGATGTTGAACAGGTATTGTGATGAAGCGGACACACACTTAATACCGGCCTTATTACTCGTCGAAAATGGGGGGGTTCAGAACCTCTATACCTGGTTACCACACTGTCACGGTATAAACTAAATTTTATTATCTTGTGTGCCATCATATGTCTAAATTAAAATTCAAATAGTTCTAGTTTTCCTTCATGTTGCTAGATATTATTGCAACAAATCACCCACCCAACCATGATAATATTAACTCAAAACTTGAATTAAGTAATATCCCATTTTACAAGCAGAAACACCTAAATTAAATCATCAAACAGATGTAACACACTCTCTTAAGCCAACATATTTATTATAAAATTATTAATATAAAAAAAAAATATAAAAAAACAAATGTATTTTCAATAAAGGGTAATTATTTACATGCATAAAATAATAAAAAAACTTTCCGAAAAAAAATTATGTATATGAATTAAAAAAAAAAAAAACAAATAAACAATAATAACTAATGTTTGAAGACAAAAAAAAATAATATATAATAATAAAAAAAACAGGGTACCAGCAAAAATAAATTAACCAAATTTTCATGCAATATTAAAAACAAAAAAAAACAATTACAAGAACTGATAAAAATAAAAATATTTTGGCTGGTCACCTCAAACAAAATCAATAAATAATAATAAAAAACTTACTCATCATACAACTTAACTCCACCATCAAAAGATCTTTGGATGCTGCTGGTTCGATGTTGATGTTGTTAATATTTAAAAATTCTCTTAAAAGAACAATTGTTGCAGGAAAAATGTTTAGAAACAAAAAAAACTCTTATCCGAAATTAAAACAATAAATAACGAAATATGTACACAAATATGCAAAAACAATAAAAATAACAGTTATGATTTTTTATGAAATTTTGTGTACTTTACATTATCATTTTGCATGAAGAAAAAGAAAAAAAAAAATTAAAACTTACACAATAGAAAAACGGTAAAATAAATTATTTCTTTTTCTTTCTTAATAACTACACAATATTATAACAATTTTTCGCATTTAAATTAATTTTTCTTAATTTTTATAATTCTAAATATTATTCTTTAGATTTTTTTCCACTTTCACTTCTTTTATATACATAAGTACATGCATAAGTAGCTCAAAATTTCTTCCTATCGTTGATAGCTACATTTAATTTTTTTCTTTACTATAATTTTAACAATTTTAACATATTCATGTATAATTGTCTAAGAATAATCTTTCGTTCATCACTACACAATCATTAGTTTCATTAGATAACAAAAAAACTAAATAATTAACTTTTTCTTTTTTTTTTTTTTTTTTTACTTGCACAAACACTGGCTTTAAAACAACTGAAGTTTCAATATGCAAGAGAATGTAACCAAAGGCAATTAAGTTGTTGGAGTCAATTTCGAGATTTTAAGAGAAAATTGAAATGATGTATATAAAAAGGTGCCAAACCTGTATTAATGTGAACAAAATAATCAGTTTTATATCATAATCATAATAAATAATAGCAATTAAATTACCCTATAGGAGATGGCACCACAGGCCTTAAGTAAAAAAATATGGTCCAAGTACCATAGATGAAATATTGAGAATATTTCACAAACCTGAAAATGTTATTTAATATTTCGACAACAAAATGATGATAAAAAATAAACAATTATGTACCTGATAAACTCAAGCCAAACTTTAAAAGAAAGATAATTAATATACTTATTTTTCTTCTAATTAATTAACGTTTGCCCAATATCTCGCAAATAATTAATTCTAAAAAAAAAATCAAAATAATTTAAACGAACCATATCTCCATACTGAGTTTTACTTACAGGTCTTTATTTCTATCGTAGATACTTCTTAATAAAGAAAAAAAAATTAAATTTAAATGTTTTCCCAACTGATGTAAAACAACTATTTCTCCACTAATACTTTAAACTTTATTAGAGCAACTACGTTTCCCAAATGGCGCAAATCTTAGTATTTTGTTACCAAGACAGGTCGGACAGTCTTATTATTTGGCGCAAATTTAATTTCTTTCCAATAAAAACAAAAATAAACAATAAGGTAAATGTCAATCGCACAACTAATATACTAAATTGGTTAAAGCAGCTTAAAATGCAGATGGCAGTAGTAAATATGAATCAGTTAAAGAAAATAAATAAAAAGCTGAAAAATAAAAGTTTTAAACTATTTTAAACTAAATTCAATCCTAAGCACGTTACAAAATCTCCCCCACCAAAATCTGACTTTGGTGGTAAGTAAAAACAAAAGTCAGATTACAACACCATAGTAAATTATTCCTCTCACTGACGTATGTCCTTGGCATGATATTTTCCGATGAGATTGCCTTTTAAGTCCTCAAGCTCATAGTAGCAATTACCTAATTTTCGTCGAATTCTAGACTTTATAAACGTAGGAGCTAATTTTGCGTTATATGATTTCTCAAAATTACTTTGCTTAAAATTTCTCGCAAACACCTCTTGACCTATATTATATGATACAGTCGTAGAACGAAGATTATAAATTTTCTCATTTCTTTCAAATTGTCTGTTAAAAAGCTCTTCAGCCTTTTTAGACATTAGCTGTAAAGAATCGTCCCTATTAAACCTTATTTCTCGATCATCCAATAAATACAACCGTCGTAGAAGTTTATAAGTTAAGCCGTTCGTTACCATATGCTGGCCAAAAGCCAAATGATATGGCGATGTACCTATTGATGAGTGCACCGCAGAACGTAGTGCACATGAAATACTACTTAATTTCTCATCCCAATCCTTTTGGTCATTTCTTACGTAGGATTTTACTGCTGAAAGTACGGACCTATTCACTCTTTCAGAGGCATTAGCTTGCGGAGCATGAATGGCCGTATATACATGATTAACTCCATACTGTGTCAAAAATTTATTGAACTCGTTTGATCTAAATTGTGATCCGTTGTCAGAAACCACTATTTCTGGAACCCCGAAAGTGTGAAACAACTCACTTTCCATGTATTTATTGATTATGTTTGCAGTCATCTTCCTTACTGGTCTCAAAAAAGGAAATTTCGAAAAATGGTCTAAAACTATAAAAATACCAATATTTCCTGAACGAGATCTAGGGTATGGTCCTAAAAAATCAACGTAAAGTTTCTGAAAGAATCTTGGAGTATGCAAAATTTTACCCATTGGGGGTCTCAACGATTTGTTAGGGTGTTTTGATGCTTTGCAAATTTCACAATTACTTACATAATTTCTGACATCAACTACCATATTTGGCCAAAAATAATATCTACGTATTCGTTCCAATGTTTTGTTCATGCCACAATGTGCTGAAAGAGGGTTATCATGTGCTTTTTTCAAAATTTCGGGAATCATTGGCTCCGGTATCCATAATTTCCACGCTAAATCATCTTGTAGAGCTTCGCCAGTTGCATGTGTTGTACGCCTATATAGAAAACCGTCTTCAATTCGGAGGTCTGGTGTCATATTAATAGTTTCCTTTATTTTGTTTATTAACTCTCTATATTTCTCTGACTGAAAATGATCAGAGTTCAAATCCACAAAGAGCCCACTATCACTATCTAATTCTTTTAAACAGTTAATATCCAGTTCAGACAAGTCATCAGTATTAACCCTTGAGAGTGTATCGGGAACTATATTTTGCCTACCACGCCTATGCTGTATGTTAAATTTATAGCCTTGAAGTTTCAAAGCCCATCTGGCCAATCTAGTGCTAAGGTCAGTTTGGGACATGAGCCACTTCAATGATGCATGATCAGTGATTATAGTAAACTCATGCCCTTCAACATACGCTCTAAATTTCTTTATGCTAAGCAAAGCTGCCAAGCATTCTTGCTCTGTGACCGAATAATTTCGTTGGGCTTGATTGAGCTTTTTGGACATAAAAGCAATAGGAATTTCCTCACCCTCCGCAGTTTTTTGCACCAACACGCTTCCTATACCAGTTTTACTCGCATCGCAATGTATGAAGAACGGTTGAGAAAAATCGGGACTATGTAAAACTGGTGCTGAACATAAATGACCTTTTAAAATATCAAATGCCTTTTGAGCTTCTTGCGTCCAAACAAATTTTCTTTTACATTTTAACAAATCAGTAATAGGGGTAGTAATATCAGCAAAGTTTCGTATAAACTTTCGATACCATCCTGTCATTCCCAGAAATCTTCGAACTTGTTTAATAGAACGAGGAACTGGAAAATCAGTTATAGCAGACACTTTTTCCGGGTCAGTACGAATTACACCATTGCCAACAACATGACCTAAGTATTTGACCTCGCGAACGCAAAAATTACTTTTTCCCACATTTATTGTCAGTCCAGCTGCTTTTATTTTTTCCGCCACTATTCCTAAGACTTCTATATGCCTTTCAAAGGATTCTGATATGATCAAAAGATCATCAAGATAAACAAACACTTCCGACCTGAGACACGGTGGTATCACTTTGTCCATTAAACGCGACATTGTTTGCGGAGCATTGCAAAGTCCAAAAGGCATAACAGTGTAGTGATATAATGGCCTCCCAGGTACGGTAAATGCGGTCTTCTCTTTTGATCCCGTATCCAACGGTATCTGCCAGAAAGCATCCTTAAGGTCTAGGCAAGTGATGAACTCTGCTTTTGGTAATCTACTCAATATACCATCAATATGAGGCAGGGGATACGAATCACCTACAGTAACGGCATTTAATTTTCTACTATCTAAACATAATCTATTTTTGCCAGGCTTTCGGTGGAGAACAACAGGAGATGACCAAGCACTATTGGATTCCTCAATGATACCTAAACTTAACATACGATCAAGTTCTTCATAAATTAGCTTCTCGATGGCTGGTGATACTGAAAAATGTCGTTGTTTGATAGGCTTAGCATCTTTAGTATCAATCACGTGAGATATTAACGTAGTTTTACCCAAACCTTCCTTTACAAATGAGGGAAACAAATTTATAGTATGCAAAAGACGCTGTTTTTGAGAATTTGTGAGTTCTATCTGCCCAACTGGATTACTAATTTCACTAATTGATTGATCCGATGCCAGTTGAGTTACACAAGGTGGAAGTAACTGAAACATTTCCCAAAAATCTATACCCAGATATAAATCCTTATCAAGGCTTGGAACAATAAAAATAGATATTGGTTCTTCCACATTTTTAAAAATAATATTTGTTTCTACTACACCCTCGATGTGTTGACTTTTACCATCAGCTGTTTTGACTGACGAATGTAGTTTCCTATATGGAGAGCCAGATTTAATATACTTTTCTGCAGCACTAGAACCTAAACAACTTATAGATGCCCCAGTATCTAGCAAACCTAAAAAGTTTTCTCCAAAAAGTTTTACCTGCGCATATGGTCTTATATCGCAAGGTTTATTTAAAATAGAAGATATTATTCTTTTTTTGTTGTGTTTAACCTTACTCCAAAAAGATTTTATTCGTTTTGCAGATCGAGTGGTTTTACATAATTTTTCATCACTATTACACTTAAAATTAAACCTAAAAGCTCTAAAGTATTCTTCTAATCTTTTATGAAGGGGCCTAAATTGTGGAGGTGAAAACGATTGCTTTGTATCTAGAGATATATTCCGATGGATGGTGTTTGTGCTATAACTTGCATTATTATCATTATCCTTGACTAGAGACAAATTAGATTTATCTGATGTACTTAAAAACTTTACTGTTCCTCCATAATCTGTGTTATCTGTGCACATCGTTGTGCACTCGCTTTCCCGTTTTTTGAAGAACATTTCTTACAAGTGGGCCTATAATTGTCAGGCAACCCACAACCGTAGCAGAAAATGGTTCGTTCCGACAAACAATCTTGATAACGATGTCCAGTTTTTTTGCAATTCCAACATGTAAAACTAACAGCTGATATTACATCAGTATTTTCTTCATTCAACTCGTTTTCACAAAGCTCCTTTTCAAACTCTGCAATCCGTCGTGTGGGTACAAAAGGACGAGAAGTGCAATTGGTATGTTTCCTACGCATATCCTGTAAGAAAAATTCCCGATGCCTGCATGTGTCACGAAGATGCTCGACAGAATAAATCTGCATGTTAAGCATTTCGTGTTGGATTTCAGGTAGCAAATTACGCCGTAATATCTCTATTAATGTTCTATCAGGAAGTGGCTCATTTAAGCGGTCAGTCAAATGTACTATTGATTCATAAAAATTATCAAATGTTTCATTTGGTTTTTGCTTACGGTCCCTAATTAATTCGCGTATATCTACATCTGTTCTTGAATCTCTATACTGTTGCCTTAAAGCCTTGCATAAACTGGTCCACGTTATATTAGAAACAGACCTATGGTAACGCCAGAACCAATCGCTGGCCTTGCCGTCAAATAATGAACTGGCGTTGCGACAAAGCAGATCATAATTACCATTCAACGTTTGTGCTGTCAACGCCTCGACTCTATAAATGAAATTTTCAATAGACAAACTGTTAGGTCCTCCATTAAATTTAAGCTTCCAATTAGATATAATCTGAAGAACTTTATCTGCACGACAGTTAAAGTCTGAGGGATATGTTGAAGGGGACATAGACGTAATAGGACCCAAATTTTGCGGTAATATATCTGATTGAACTTGCGCACCTTGGTTATCAATATTCCTATTTGATACTTCTCCAGAAAATGTCATAAAATTTTGGTCATATCCTTCATGAAAACCTTGAATTATTTGAGAAGGACTATCTGGCTGAGAATTCGGTACCCGAGGCACGGAATTTTGTAAAAGATTAAGACGTGAAAGGCTAGCTTGAATACCCTTTTCTACCAGTTTTGATACTTGGTTATTCATGACTGTCAAAAACTGTGTTTGTTGAGCGGATACTAATGTTGCAACGATTTCCCTAAGAAATTCAGTAGTGGTACCCGAAGGTAAAACTGAAGCGTTTGTGGTTTCAGCAACATTTTCTCTTGAAGTATTAATTGATGAACTTTGATGATCGACATCCTGTGACCTGACTTCTAAAACCCTACTTTGTGATCTGGTTGTAGACTGTGAATTATCATTCACTATTCTTGTATTACACACCGGACAAAATGGTCTTGTCTTAACAACTTTTGATAAACAATTTTTGTGGAAGGTGTGACTACAAACTGTAGTATGACTTTGTACCTTAGACACAATGGCCGTATTACAAGCATTACAATTTAATTGTTTATCTGGTGTAACATTAGCTGTAAACGTTTCTTTAGTCTGATCACTTGTAGACATTATACCGGATATAAAAACGAACAAATGTATAAAAGCAGTAAAGTAGTTAAAATAAATGCGTTATCTATAAAAGAAGTGAATTTATGACAAAAAAAAATTTCTTTTTTTTTTTATTATACAAATTTTAAATAAAAACCTAAACAAAAATTAAATAAGAAAAGAAAATCTTGATTTGATTTTCAAAATTTTTACTATTAAACTTCAAAATATTATCTCTTTCTTTATTTTAGTGAAAATTAATTTATGCGTTTGTTACTCTGTTTGACGTTTTCTTTAGGTTTTTCAGCATATTTAAGAAAACAACTATTAAACTATTTGATTTCGGTTTTTTTTCCTTTTCTTTGTGTTAGCATATGATAGGAGGATTTCTCTCATTCTAAAGGATAGCTCAACTTTTAAAGCTATATTTCCATTTAGTATTTAAAAAAAAAATACTTATCTGTGGACTGAATTAGAAAAGTTATCCAAAAATCAGTATTCCATGCAGATATTATGAATACAAATAAGTATTCAAGAATATTATAAATTGTATAATACCAAAGAATTTACGGTTGAATATGAGCGTTTGTGTGGTGTTGTTCCTTTCCTACCAACTCATAAACATATTCCGAAAAACATTTTAATATCATATATTTGCTAAAAAAAATTTTTTAAATAGGAGCCGAATAAGTATTGAATTACCAATATTTGTTACAGAGATAAGATGTTGATTTCTGAGAAGCTAACTTATCGGGCCCCACGTTGGGCGCCAATTAATTTATAACGCGTGACATAAAGAATACATAAAAAATGGATGATGTTGAACAGGTATTGTGATGAAGCGGACACACACTTAATACCGGCCTTATTACTCGTCGAAAATGGGGGGGTTCAGAACCTCTATACCTGGTTACCACACTGTCACGGTATAAACTAAATTTTATTATCTTGTGTGCCATCATATGTCTAAATTAAAATTCAAATAGTTCTAGTTTTCCTTCATGTTGCTAGATATTATTGCAACAAATCACCCACCCAACCATGATAATATTAACTCAAAACTTGAATTAAGTAATATCCCATTTTACAAGCAGAAACACCTAAATTAAATCATCAAACAGATGTAACACACTCTCTTAAGCCAACATATTTATTATAAAATTATTAATATAAAAAAAAAATATAAAAAAACAAATGTATTTTCAATAAAGGGTAATTATTTACATGCATAAAATAATAAAAAAACTTTCCGAAAAAAAATTATGTATATGAATTAAAAAAAAAAAAAACAAATAAACAATAATAACTAATGTTTGAAGACAAAAAAAAATAATATATAATAATAAAAAAAACAGGGTACCAGCAAAAATAAATTAACCAAATTTTCATGCAATATTAAAAACAAAAAAAAACAATTACAAGAACTGATAAAAATAAAAATATTTTGGCTGGTCACCTCAAACAAAATCAATAAATAATAATAAAAAACTTACTCATCATACAACTTAACTCCACCATCAAAAGATCTTTGGATGCTGCTGGTTCGATGTTGATGTTGTTAATATTTAAAAATTCTCTTAAAAGAACAATTGTTGCAGGAAAAATGTTTAGAAACAAAAAAAACTCTTATCCGAAATTAAAACAATAAATAACGAAATATGTACACAAATATGCAAAAACAATAAAAATAACAGTTATGATTTTTTATGAAATTTTGTGTACTTTACATTATCATTTTGCATGAAGAAAAAGAAAAAAAAAAAAATTAAAACTTACACAATAGAAAAACGGTAAAATAAATTATTTCTTTTTCTTTCTTAATAACTACACAATATTATAACAATTTTTCGCATTTAAATTAATTTTTCTTAATTTTTATAATTCTAAATATTATTCTTTAGATTTTTTTCCACTTTCACTTCTTTTATATACATACATGCATAAGTAGCTCAAAATTTCTTCCTATCGTTGATAGCTACATTTAATTTTTTTCTTTACTATAATTTTAACAATTTTAACATATTCATGTATAATTGTCTAAGAATAATCTTTCGTTCATCACTACACAATCATTAGTTTCATTAGATAACAAAAAAACTAAATAATTAACTTTTTCTTTTTTTTTTTTTTTTTTTTAATTGCACAAACACTGGCTTTAAAACAACTGAAGTTTCAATATGCAAGAGAATGTAACCAAAGGCAATTAAGTTGTTGGAGTCAATTTCGAGATTTTAAGAGAAAATTGAAATGATGTATATAAAAAGGTGCCAAACCTGTATTAATGTGAACAAAATAATCAGTTTTATATCATAATCATAATAAATAATAGCAATTAAATTACCCTATAGGAGATGGCACCACAGGCCTTAAGTAAAAAAATATGGTCCAAGTACCATAGATGAAATATTGAGAATATTTCACAAACCTGAAAATGTTATTTAATATTTCGACAACAAAATGATGATAAAAAATAAACAATTATGTACCTGATAAACTCAAGCCAAATTTTAAAAGAAAGATAATTAATATACTTATTTTTCTTCTAATTAATTAACGTTTGCCCAATATCTCGCAAATAATTAATTCTAAAAAAAAAATCAAAATAATTTAAACGAACCATATCTCCATACTGAGTTTTACTTACAGGTCTTTATTTCTATCGTAGATACTTCTTAATAAAGAAAAAAAAATTAAATTTAAATGTTTTCCCAACTGATGTAAAACAACTATTTCTCCACTAATACTTTAAACTTTATTAGAGCAACTACGTTTCCCAAATGGCGCAAATCTTAGTATTTTGTTACCAAGACAGGTCGGACAGTCTTATTATTTGGCGCAAATTTAATTTCTTTCCAATAAAAACAAAAATAAACAATAAGGTAAATGTCAATCGCACAACTAATATACTAAAGTGGTTAAAGCAGCTTAAAATGCAGATGGCAGTAGTAAATATGAATCAGTTAAAGAAAATAAATAAAAAGCTGAAAAATAAAAGTTTTAAACTATTTTAAACTAAATTCAATCCTAAGCACGTTACACGTTTGGTTACAATTGCAATTTATTCGATGTTGGACGGGCATGGTTTTTTTGACCTACTCTTGCATAACAGGCTATAACTCTCTGGCTTTTATTCAAACCTTGTGTATAAGAAATATTCTGGCAAAACTTAAGCCCCTTAGCTTTTTCGGTCCGACCTCTATCGTGCTTTTAACAGACGGACGGACATAGCTAGATCGTCATTGAATTAAACCCGACTCAGAAAATATATACTTTATGGGGTCGAAAATGGATATCTCGATGTATTACAAACGGAATGACAAAAAATATACACGTTGCTTTTGTAATTGTTAAAGAATTACTGCACACCTTTAATGTGTTTGTTAATAAATACTTTAAAACACACCTTTGATCTAATGAAACGCTTAATTTTTAAAAACGAATTAAAAAAATGAAAAAGTACGGTCAGCTTGTAAAATTTTCATCCTTATTTTCTCTCATGTTTTCTATTACTGATTATAATTTGGTTTGGCGCTATAATACTTTGTTCATTCTACACAAATTTTTGCCATGTCGTACGACTTATATTAAAGTCTAAACTGGTCTCTGATGTTTTTAAGACTTTTGTTCAAGATCCCTTGACACATCAAAAACAAACAGAACTTTTACTTTTATGCATAAATACAGTAGCGAGAAAAAAATACAATCGATTGCCAATATTCTGTTGTGCGTTAATATTTTTTGTATTATTGTATCCACCAGATGTCCTAACATGTCATATTGCCATAATGATCTAGGATTTCTCAATGGTTTAAAAATTTGTGGTTGCTTTTCAAGTAAAAATTGTCCTTAAATAATACTACTGTGTATGGTATGTTTACTGAGCTGTCATAACTATTTAGACACCCGCGACAATCGGATAAAAATCAGCTAAGCTAAATTGTTTGTAATATTTGTAAGCCGCCACCTCCGATAACTGTTCAAAAGTTCGTTTATAAAAAAATTAGCAAAACCAGCGAAGGGTCGTTCACAACAGTCGATATTTTTTATGTTATTATTTTAGATCTTTTGAATTTAGGCCACCTTGTAAATGCAGTAAGTATATTATGCATTAAACATAGCAGTACACCGACTACAATTTGCTAAAATCAAATTGCATACGTTTATATGAAGGCGTTTATTTTAAAGTAATCAAAGCTTCACGACCAACCATGTCTATGTAGGCAAGCTAGACTAGTTTCTATTTTTATAAGCGATAATAACCAGGTCCAGTGCTGCCTGTATATGTGTTAAGAATAGTGAAATTAATGTGAGTTCAAAGATTTTGTAGAACATTAAGTTGAATTATTTTAAATACATTAACAATGATAAAAGCGTTAAACAAATATAAAAGTAGAGTTAAAAGTATTTTATTAGAATAGGTTTTAGTAAGCAATTAGATTTTTTTCAAGTAAAGTATTGAAAAATGACAGCACTGAAATATGTATATTTCTAACAACAGTTTCGATATCAGCAACTTACAATGTAACCGTTATTTCCAAAATAATTGAGTAGCTATCGAATCTATAAACTACCTTAGGTTTTCTATGTGATTGAGATCAGGAGATTGCCAAAATATTGTGTTGAATAATTTTTAATACTATTAATTATTTAAATTACAAAAACTTTTCCTGAAGAAGCTACTCAATGTGGTGGTGAAATATTAGATTGAAATAAAATAATTTATAAAAAAAACTGATTTCAGAAATATATGTTTCCCGTCATTTGTATTGAATAATTTCACTTCTAATACATTTTAATTTGTAGTCACTTTTCTAATAAATAAAAAAGGGAAAAAAACATTTAAGAAAAGCAAACAACGCTTAATAAAGCTATCAATTACGTTTAAAATGCAAAGAATTAAAAAGGAAAAAAAATAGAGGAATTGAATATCGTTCTCGAACGAACACAGCACCGAGTTGCATTTTTAATCTCGCTACTGTATATTAATGTAAGTATTTTTGTATGTTGTTGAAGTATTCACTGTTGTTGATAAAGTCTACGATGTTTTTGTTGTTTATAAGCAAAATATATGATTTAATAGTGCCTTGTCCTACTCCACATTGTGCTTTTTTTTGTGATGTGATGGTGACAATAACAATTGAGTTCACACAGTGAAATCAAAAACTTTACGAGTACAAATGTGTGTCAATGTGAATTATGTTCTTGTAACTTTTTGTCTTTTTTTTTTTGTTTATGCTCATAGCACTTGTAGTCGCGCACAATATAAATTGTCAATATTTATTGGTGACTTTAGTTTGGTCCGTTCTGTTAAGCTGTGGTATGTTTTGGCATGGTGTTGCCTTGCATACAAATTTAATTTAAAGCACATACAAGTGAACATTTACATATGTACGTAAAAAGAAATAATTGTAACACTCTATACGAGTACGAGTATTGGTTTTTAGTGTGTGACTCATATTTTAGCAGCCGTAAAACATTAAAAGCGATAAACGAATTTTTGTAAATGAAATAATTTTGTTTATTTTGTTGTTTCTGTTTTTTTATTATTATTATATACACCTTTTTTATGTGTTCTCACGCACGCACACGATGAAAAAAGAAACACCCGCAAACGCACACGCTGTTCAAGCCAAATGATGGTTAAGAGGAGAGAAATAAAACAACAACATGATCGTAAAACGGTGATGCCGACAAAGAGACAACCTCAATCAAACATATAGTCAGCCACACAGCAACAGCACATGATGTCTTGGGCATTTATTAAACGAAACGAAGGACCGTCTTTGCCAACGACCATCAACATCATTTGTATCGGGTAATTAAGTTAATCAGAAGGTCCCTAGATAACACTTAATTAGGGTGTAAAATCGTCGCCTTTAGTCAAATCATCTAAAGATGTTTAATTCTTAGCGCCACATCTAGTTAAAGTGCTTTTCAACACGCAACGCTGATGTGTGTTTGTGCTACTAAGAAGTGTTTCTTCCATGACTGTAATTGTTAGAATTTTAGGTATGAATGTATCACGGGTATGTATACGGAACTTGTGCCAAATATCATAATAGAATTGTTTATTACTTTTAAGCTTCTATAGAAAAGTTACCCCGTAAAAACTAATCAGAACTTTTTAAACAAATCCTTGTTTTATGGGATACATATGCGCTTTATGGTAAGCGCAAAGATAAAGAATGGTTAAATTTTAAGGGCCGATGTTGAATGTGAACCACATCTAAACGTCAAGTTTTTTTCTGCATTTCAGGTGACATTTATCAATTTCAGACTAACTTCAAATGAACCATCGAAAGATAAACAATCGAGCAACGCGTTCAAGTTATTCAGGCTTATTATGAAAAAAAAATAAATAAATAATATCGAATAAAATGCAATTGTGAAAATTTTTACCGCACAGTGTATTTTTCGGGTGTATTTAAAATTTAAAGCTTGATAAAACTGACAAAGTTAGATGTACGATTCTGAAATTTTGCAAACAGTGTTTTTTTGGTCAAAGGCTTTGTTTTAACGGAAAATAAATGTGACACGCCCACCTCCCATATAACGCTTTATCTCAAATTCATATACATAATTTCTCTATGAATAAAGATTTTGGAAGAATAAAGGGCTCTATATTGAAATATCTCAATTGTATTCATTAGCAAAAACATCTTCGACACGCCTACAGTTTTTAAAGAAGACAATAATTACATGAACAAAGAAAGACAAAAACATCACTAGATATAAGCATTAGAATGTAGGATCCTTATCAGCTTTTCTCTAGTTACAGCAACAAGTTACCTCAGCACAAACTTTTCTAAATGGATCAAAATTAATGTGGTTTGATCGGTGAAATTTTATATATAACGGTTCATAAGATCTGAGCTGCAAATTTTACGTTGAAGATATGTAGAATCAATTTTACTTTGAATTAAATTCAGGACAAATGCAATATTGAAAACAATTCTTCGGCTTTGTAACGTTGGGAGCGCAATGAGTAATAAACGACTTCGATATGACGATAAGTTGGTATTGGGATTCCAATGCAAGGTTCAAAGGCAGAACAGCAAAAATTGTTTTTGAATTTACACATCATTTTGGGGATCCCAAATTACTGATCCATATTCCAGTAAATTTCTTACAAATGACGTAAATAAATTTTTTGTTACATAAGAATCATTAAATTCCTTAGACCAACCTTGTCGAAAGCTTTACTAAAGTCAGTATAGACTACATCGGTTTGGTTACCATTGCAAAATCCAGCATGATGAAGGACGTCAGTTCCATTAGATTTGTGAATGTAGATCTACCTTATTTATTAACAGAAACTATATTGACACGCCTACTTTAACGTCCACTTTTATTGTAAGACTAAATTTACGAAAACATTTTACTAGCATATCGAAAGTTATACAAAGAAAGTGATACATATTTTAGCAAAAACAGATTATTCCATAGCGATTACTGTTAACAACAAAATAAAAAATTCTGTGCTATAAAAGTACATCATATTGGTGGTGGGTATAAAAGATTCGGCACATACGCATATAGTGCTCTTACTTGTTTTGTTTGGATTTATAATTTTAATTCTAATAAAATTTCGCATTATTGAATTTACAATCAATAACAAAATTCAATTTCTAATGTGTACTTACATATACACACGCAAAGTATTTTTTTTTTTCAAAGTATTATTTACACTTTATATTCCTACAATATTTATTTGTGATCCTATAAAGTGTACAATTTGTGAAATTTTTGAAATCGATTAAGCAATGGCCTTCTGAAAAAGGGTTTTAACCGTTTTATAAAATTTATTCATTACTATTGTGACTTCAAAAAGTATCATAGCATTCAATTAATTATCTTTGGAACGCTCGCTATTATGTAGGAAATTGAAACTTTTTAATTCCTGTAATTGTTTAATTTAAGTTTCAGTGTAAAATTTTGTACATTTATTAAGCAAAACATAATTAGAATACTTATCGGTTTAGTAATTATATGTACATTCTCGATTTTTTTTTCGTTTCTCTCTGAACCGTGTTTATAAATTTAGTGCGGGTGGTCAAGCGGCATGATTAAAAACAATAAAAATGACTATGACGTTGATAATATACATAGCAGGAAAATAAACGCTCACGCATCTTTCTTTTATTTTCTTAATCAGCTTATAGTTCGTTCATAGTGCAGTCTGGTTGAGTAGATAGATCAGCAGCAGCAATAGCATCATCATCTTCTTAGCTCTGTAGTGACACACCTTAAGTTGTAGTCAATGAGTGATGCATGCAACATGCAACTCTAAGACCAATTTTTTGAGCGTAAAGCAAATCAAACATATTCGGCTGTGTTTTCAAATTTTATTTTTATTTTTTGCATTTGTGTGCTGGCGAATGTTTTTTATTGTCTGGGTAAGTATATGACGCACCTCCTTAAGGGCTAATTTAAGGTGTTCATAACGAGTTTGTTTTTGGTTGGGTGTCGCCGACAACTCGTTGCGTTTCATTTTGTGATTAAAAAGTAAAAGAACATCATCACAGTGTAAATATCAATGTGCAAAAAAAAAAGAAATAATAAAAGAAGAGTGAGTTAAATAAACTATTTGACTTAAATTTAGCCCTAAAAGAATGATTTCTTTAATGTTTGTAAACGTAGCGTTGGTGTGTAATGTGTTTACATTTGTTCTTTAAGCGCGTTTATGCAACAATAGAACAACTTGTCCGTGCATGATTTCTGTCAAGGCGAATTCGTTTACCAGAGATAAAAAAAAAATATTGGTGAAACCCATAATTAAAAGAATGTAAATACAGTTGAAATGATTTACATGTGTACTGATTAAATGATCATTTTTACATGTTAAAGAAAGAAGTATTTTTCAGAGTAAACATCGAATGTTTATTTAATTATAAAGAGTAGAGCATGCTATGAGTAATGGAAAACAATATCAGCTAAATGCCCGCCACTGCTACGCTTGCAAATGAAATCTTTTATTAAAATACCCTGCACAAGAGCTGTATAAGAACAGTTTAAAAGAGTAAAAAAATGAAACAAAGTTGTGATTATAACTTGATGCGAAATTCAATTTCAATAAAAAAATCGCAGAATTAATTCTCGCCTACTGAAGAACTATTATTGTATGTTCATACAATCGATGAGTTAATCAATAGTCATTTAATGTTAAAAAGGTAAGAACTTATATAAGTCACTTTAGATTTACTTTACATCTTTCTATTGCCGTTTCGCTAATTTTGTTTAATAAGTAGTTTTATAGATCTGCTTTTAAGAGTCTCATTGCGAAGTTCTTACGAAATTTTTGGTCAATGAACGTTTGCTAGACATGATATATTCCTATAATGAATGTATGTGAGCATGTATGAGTATGTGTGGGTATTATATTGTATTTAAAAGAAGAAGAAGAAGAAGGTGTCTTAAATACTGAAAAAAACTGAGATAATTACATGTTAATTTTAGTCAGCCTGCCAGTAAGTTAGTCAGCTAACCAGCCAATACACAAGTATATGTGTGCTTGTGTTTGTCCTTTTCTTCTTCTTTATATTTGATTCGGTTTATTTGTTTCATTTCGATTAACTTCATTCGTTTTGTTTTTGTAATAAATTTTGTTGTTTTGGTTTCTTCAACTTTTTAGTGTTGGATGATTGCAGTTGTTTTTTTTTTATTTATTTTTTATTATATATTTTTTTTTTGGTTTAATGTGTTTCTCTTAATTGTATGTGTTAATCCTTGACAGCGCTCCTTTTTTCCATGTATAACTCGGCTGAGGTAATTGAGTTGACTTAAGTTGTGGCGTCAGTGGCGGTATTTTTTAATTCTGCTTCTTGTTGTTGTTGTTACTGTAGTGGTGTTTTAAGCCGATGTTCGAATATTGTACACATTTTGTTTCTTTTGGGTTTATGGATAATTAAAGGGAATGATCGAATAGATTGTAGAAAGATGATTGTTCCTACTCGGTGTGTGGGGCATTTAATTTTTTAATTGTTTTGCACACATAAACAACTTGTCGATAAAGAATTTTATATCAGAGTCTGGTTAACTTAAGTAGCCATTGGAAGAAAGAGCTCTTTTCGTCAACTAATTTTATTTTTTTTTCTGTATCCACCAATTAAATTGTGAGCATTTATTTTCAAAATAAAATTGTTTTTGTAAAAATAGATTAAAAAAACTATAAAATACATTTTATAAGTAAAAGAAACTGGAAATATAATGGAATGTTTTATTACCGTTAAATTTACAATTATATAGTCATAAAAATGGATTTTTGTATTGAATCCTTTGACAAAGTGTTTACGATACTGAAATGGACTTTGAAAATAGTTGAAGAAAAGGTTTTTATATAATCACAACTTAAAATTTTTATTAAAACAAAGTTTTAACTTTGATATTGATCATAAATATGTTATTGTACAAAGATTTTTTTTATTATAATTTTTTATGTTTGTTGCTTTGTTTAATATTTTTATAAATATACGCGCCTATTTTTTTATAAATCTCGAACTTTCCTAACTATACTGTCATTGCACGGAATAGAATGGAATAGAACCAAAGAATGGTTATTTATTATTATAATTTTAATGTTTAATTCCAAAGCCAAGACACAAGCTGATGATCCGAAGACCATCTCAGTTGAGTCCATGACTAGTCATCATACGAGTTTTAATGTTAAATAATTAAAATAGATTATTTTTATCGTAAGTACAACCAATCTTCTTTTGTAAAATAAGAACAATTAACAATTAAACGACAATTAAGAAAAGAAATATGATTCTGAGCCACAATCAATTGATAGTCAATACGCACTTAAATGCAATAATAGTTTTTAGATTGTGAGAAAAAAAAAAATTTTTGAAAAAATAAAAAAAAAAACTTAAAGTACTTTTAGAAATCGGCTTCGACGCGGAACGTTTTTGTTGTGAAATGACCTGAGGAAACATTTTTCGGTTTCAGCACAACATCGGCTACAGCGTGGTGATAGGACCTTGTTTTGGTTGTACCCCTAATGTATATGCATTAAAAAAATTAATAAATAAATTCCAACGTGTGACTGATAGTCATCAGTGCTGGCAATATTGTTCTCGTATAAAGTCATTTAAAGTCGACTTAAGTCGGCGCACAAGTGGTGGTCAAAAAGCAGCGCATATTTAGCAATTTGTTTCTATGACGTTGTGCACAATAGTGTTCACATTATTGGCATATCACAGTTGGTTTTGATTGTCCATAGTCAGCACGACATAAATCGGTACATTGCGCCGATAGTGTTATCTTAGCTTTAGGAAAAATAAAAAAAAAGCCAAAGAAGTGCAACCGATTATTCGTCTCAATAATTTAAAGAAACTTTTTACTACTTTGGCTGTGAAACTAGACTGCATTGATGGTCCTGATATAAAAATTGGGTAATGAACTACAGAGTCAAAAATACAACAATCTAAAGCCTAAATTAAGTCGATCCTATTGTTGGCCTACGGTAGCGACAAATATAAATAATTTTAAGAGCGCTTCCTTTTTATAACTTTCTTTATTGACGTTCAAAATTTTAATTTTAAATAAAAATTATACGGGCTTAAGAAGATCGCTTTAAAATTGTTTATTGTTTTGCCGCTACGTTTGATGTTTAAAACTGCAATGTACATAAGCACTTGAGAAGTAAATTGGCCGTTAGCTTTACGTAAACAAACACAGAGTTTATACATAGATATGTTTGTATATGTAAGGGAATTTTTTTTGGCAGAACAATAGATTACACATCGACATTTATATACATATTGAACAATTGTAGATGGTTAAGGTATATAAATGTAAGACTATTTAACCTATTATGAACTGCGGCAACACCTATCATATGGTAAATATAATATCTTAATAACTTTTACGATTCCTCAGATCATTCATTACCAACATACGCTTCTATTCTGCATTCCGAATGAACAAAAATTGTTAAAATTTTTCAGGCAATGCTACTTTCTTTTGAAATGCAGAAAAAGTGGGATAATCCCTTTGTATATGCCCAAAATTTTATTCCACTTTATTCTGAATGTTTAACATATTAAACTCAATTCTTTTAGTTTTTGTATATATTCTAAGAGTTTGTTTTAACGCCCTCTTTTTATTTAAGAAATATTTTGAATTTAGCCCCCAAATCCTCTTGTTATTTGTTATTAAATATTTTACTTCTTTACTTTACGCTAATAGTGATAAATAACGATTATTCGAGGAAAATGTAAATGTTTGTTGCCCCACATTTTCACAGCATTATTGATCTATCACATATTTCTCTCATGCACCTTTCTTCATAAAGTGACAGAAAACCATATCTCATATCACTTTAATTCAACAAACTACATATTTAGGTAAATGTTGTTTAAACGGAAAACAATACAAGATGAGTGGAAAAAATAGAAGAATTTAATAAAAAAAAAAAAAACAAAACTAATAAAAAAGGTAACAAACCTTAGTAACATACCAAGCAGTTACAAGTAAACAAATAGAAAGACCAAATGACAGACGGACATAATAACAAACAAACTGAAATTGTCATGGGAAAATGTTTAATACTAATACTTGTACTTACTGTGTGTTTACGGGTTCCACATTAAACAAAATAATGTCATTCTTCCATTCATTTATTTACAATTGCTGGGAGGGCTTTTCGTTTTACAAATTATATTGTTATTTTTACTGGTGATAACTTTTGATCTTAACTCGTCTCGTCATCCGACTTAAATTTTATCGTTTTGATCGTAACAATTTATGGAATTTTTTTTTTTCTAAAACAATATACAAAAGTTTTCTGTGCATTTCGAATTATGTCTATTGAATAGATATACAGACTTTTTGAGCAGCTTTTCTATAAGAATGTTGACAATAATGTTTGTTTTCATCAACAGTGACACAAACAGTACTAAGTTAAATAGTTCATTAAACGATATATCAAGAAACAAGTTATAACGTGGTAAGAGGAATTTAGTGTAAAAACATACACACATACATAATCATGTATGTATCCAAGTATTAGTGGGGTCCAAAATTTATTTCTTTTGCAATTCACTTCTCAAAATTCAAAATTATAGAAAGAAGTCAATTGTTAACTTGATGTGTTAATTCATTTTCGAAAAACATAACTAAATAATAAAATATATCACATTTAATATAAAAAAAAAATGATTTCGCTAACCAAATTAAAATTTTCGGAATAGAAACGTAAATCTTAAACATAAAGTGTTTTTGTGATCCTATACCAATGTGATGTTAGAATTTTGTCATCTGATGGAGCAATATCTTTATGTTGTTGACATTTAGCAGAAAACAGATGTAAATTTGGGCTGATCTAATAACAACCAGACATACCATACATACGCACACAACCATGATAGAAAGAAATATACGAACAACAAAAACCATCATTAACAATAAACAACTACGAAAATCTACCCTGAAGGAAACCTGGGGGCAAGTGCCTCCAAGTCACTAGTTTTGTCGACTATTGTGGTGACTTCTTGGCGACATTGTCAACAAAGTGTCTAAATTTTTTTTCATTTTCTTTGATGAGAAAAAAAATGTATACACATTAAAAAAAAGTTTTAATTAAATGAAATGTTCCTAATTTACTTTTAATATTAGATATTTAAAGAATTTCTTAATTTTTTTTAATAAAACATCATATTTTAACAAAAGTTTCATTAACGACGTCTATTTCAGAAAAGTATCAAAAGTGTAGACTAGAATTACTAAAATGAACTAGTGAATCTATGGTGACAATGTCTACATATGGTCCCAAAAGAATTACCTACTCAGTAGTACCAGTGTCAGTAGTAGATTTCCAATGACACGCACATGGTAAATGTCTATAGTAAAAAAGCATTGTCGGGGGTATAATAAGTCAGTAGTACTGGTGACAGTGTCAATAGTGAATCAGTACTGATTCACTAGTGACATTTCCTACAGGGTAGTAATGAATTACAAAGTGTTGGAAAAATATCACCTCAAGATACAAACACACTCAAACATACATTTGCTCCACATATGGTGCTTTTAAACACATGCATTTGTGCAAACATGCTTATTGCCGCAACATTGTACGAGTCAGTGTCTTTACCGAAAATGATACAAATATTCATTAAAATTTCAGAGCTATAAAAGTGTTTTATCTATTTTATCTAAGAATACATACACCATATTGGAACTATATGGCAGGCAACAACGCAATATTATTATACCCGCCACCAAAAAAATGGTGGGGGTATATTCATTTTGTCATTCCGTTTGTAACACATCGAAATATCCATTTTAGACCCCATAAAGTATATATATTCTGAATCAGGGTTTGATTTGATGACGATCTAGCTATGTCCGTCCGTCTGTCCGTCTGTTGAAAGCACGATAGAGGTCGCACCGAAAAAGCTAGGGGGCTCAAATTTTGCCAGAATCTTTCTTATAGACAAAGTTTGTTTGGTATTGAAAATGGGCTAAATAGGAAGAGAGTTATAGCTCGAAAAGCAAGAGTAGGTCGAAAAAACCGTGTCCTTCAAACATCGAATAAAATGGAATTGTGTCCAAACGCATTAACGCAGACTCATGAAACTTCGAATATATATTTCCTGAGTAAAAACAATATTTGTCCCCGAAAATTATCTAAATTTATACATTAGGAGAGGAGTTATCGATCAAAATGTACGAAAATTTATACCGCACAGTGTAATTTTCGGTATATTTAAAAACAAAAACGTCATAAAAGCAACAAAATTGGATGTACGACTCTGAAATTTTGCACACTTTGCTTTTTGGTGAGACGCTTTTCTGTAACGGAAAATCAATGTGCCACGACCACCTCCCATAGAACGTTTTACCTAAAATCCATATAATTTCTCTATTAATAAAGATTTTGGAATAACAAAGGGCTATATTGAAACACCTAGGTTGTACTCATTCGCAAAAATAACTTTGACACGCCTACTATAACGCCCACTTTTCACGTTATCTACCGTTAATGAAATTTAAAAGCTCATAAAACCGCCAAAATGAGAGGTATAATAATAAAGTTTGCTACGTATATCCCCCTAGCAGTGTCATTACTGTGCCAGAAAATTAAGGTGCCACGCCCACTTTTACGCCCACCTTCCATACACCGTTTTACATAAAATTGATATAATTTTTCTATTAATAAAGATTTTGGAATAATAAAGGACTATATTGAAACACCTAAGTTGTACTCATTCGCAAAAATAACTTTGACACGCCTACTATAATGCCCACTTTTCACGTTATCTACCGTTAATGAAATTTAAAAGCTCATAAAACCGCCAAAATTAGAGGTATGATGATCAAATTTGCTACGTATATCCTTCTAATCAATGTAATTGTTGTGCCAAAAAGTTAAGGTGACGCGCTCACTTTAACGCCTACCTCCCATATAACGGTTTATCTTAAATTCATGTTATTTCTCTATTGACAAAGTTTTTGGGAAAATAAAGGACTATATTGAAATATCTAAGTTGTATTTATTAGCAGAAACTTTATTGACACGCCCACTTTAACACCAACTTTCATTGAAAGACTACATTTACAAAAGCATTTTAGTAGCATATCGAAGTTATAAAGAGTGGTTAAATTTTAAGGACCGATGTTGAATTTAAATAAAACACAAATTATGAACCGGTCAGTACCAACATTCTGTTTAATAACTGACTAGGCAAAAACAATAATGATTGATATAAGGGGAAATGTTGTGAATACAACAACCATGCTTTCATTACCATCAGACTGATGGTTAAAAGCAACAACAAATTGTGATAAGTAAAAAGAATAACAAAATGTGGAGAAAAGCTTAGTTGTGGTAAATTTCGTTCTCACTCACTATAGTATAGTATTATATATGAATAAGTATGATGTGTTTGATTTACAGAATCAATTTCATATATACTTGTGAGTTAAATAGATGATATTTACATCCAACACTTAGACATTCCGATCAAAGAGTGCTGATGATGAAACCGTAGCTGGTTTCGAAAATGCATTCCACTCGGCTGGTGTTGGGATAAAAACTTACTTTTCCAAGTTTATTCTTTCATTATCACAAATTAAAAAATTTAATTTCTTCATATAAAAGTGAAAAATTTAAAAAATGAACTTGAGCCTGTTTAGAAATATAATTTAATCTATGAAATATATCAGTTCGACAAATCTTAATAAAATTAACAAATTATTTAGGATATTATTATTATTTCTTTTTGTAATTATAATATTTGTATGGTTCAATTGTGTATTTAACAAAATATCGGCCAAATGCCCTCCCTTCCTTGGCGACACTCCTCTATCTGATGGCACAAATTTCCAATGACAATGTTGATGCTCAATTGTTGGGCATGATGATGAGTCGAGGTTGACTGCTCTTTTGCCACACTATCGCAAAAACCAGCAGTGGTTCCCATTCAACGCACTAAGAAGGCATCCACAAATTTTCTAACATTTTATACAGACCTGTTTTGCAGAAATTTAAATATTTGTTACAATTCTCCCGATTGTGGACGAATTTGAATGATTATGTTGATCAAAAGAATTACAAAGTGCACAAAATGCATTTTGATTTGAACGCCCATTTTTATAAAAAACCTGAATAACTTTAAAGCATTGCTCATTTTCGTATTTTTCCACGGATCAAATTGAGTAAGTTTGAGATTGAGAAATGTCAAATGAAATACAAGAAAAAAGTTTAAGTTTAGATGTGGTTCACCTTAAACATGGGCCCTTAAAATTTAACCACCCTCTACAAAGAAAGTGATACATATTTTATTATAAAGAGATTATTCCATAGCGACTAACGAAATAATAAATATTGTGCTTTAAATGTACACAAAATTGGTGGTGGGTATAAAAGATTCGGCACAGCCGAATATAGTGCTCTTACTTGTTTTTTTTTTTAATTTGTTCAGCGTATTATTACCAACCTGGAAAGTTGATAGATAAAATTGAATGCGGAAATTAATTTATTATCGTTAAAAATCTGATTTGCCAGTGCGCCGGGCATAGCAAAAACTAAGATGAATTTGTTATTATGTGTGCAATTGGAGATCAGTTTTATAGTTTCTATAGGGTGGATCATTTAAAATTTGAACTACCGATTACTTCGATTTTGAAAGGTAGAATAACATACATTTTTATTTTAAGGTTTATGTCTTTAACGCAAACTGCAAGAAATTTTCGTGGAAAATATTCGGCCTTCATTTCAGTTTGTGCTTCAATATATCGTTATTGGACAAAGCAACCCGTATGCGTTCCAGTACAGTGCGTTCAATCTAAAACATTGCTGCTGTGGCTGAGAATGTGCAAGAACACATTCGTATTAAATAAGTAAAAAATTATTGGCGAATATTTTGAATATAAGACTTTAATTGCACATGTTAGATTGAAACATTTTTAATGGTAGGCTTATTGGAATATAAAAAACACGACTAAATTTGCTATTATTTCAAACATTTTTTTATTAACATTTAAATTTTAATTCAGTCTTGAGTTCATATTAACATTCTTTATTGTAGCAAAGAATTTTTAATTGCGATAAATGAAAGAAAAATCTGAAAAATTATATTTTTTACCGAAACTAGCCGGGTGTTGTATTTTTTACTATATTTTTATTTTTTGAGCGAATTGCAAACTTTAGGAAGCTCTCCACATTGTACACTGTTTTGCTACGCTCCCAAGATTTAATTTAAACAACAATTGAAGCCTAATTATCATCCACAGCAAAGAGAGTTTGTTGAATAAATTATTGAACTTCAACAAATGAATTTTTTATTTAAAATATTTACAGTTGAAGCAGTTAAAACACTATTCCGACCATATTTTGTATGTCATTTTCGAACTTTTGAAATATTGTTCAACATCACGTTGTTCTAACGTGTAACGCTCCATTCTAAATAACCCTAAACTGTAACTTGTTTAATTGTATCTTTAGAGTTGCCAACACTTTGCTAAACAAATGGCTAAAAATTTAAATATTGAGTTAATTTTGGGACACCTTTTATCGAGTGTAGTGTTTTTAGTTATTCGCTAGGAAAAAATATAATAAAAACAATATAAAAATTCCGAAAAAAGTAAATTTATTCAAATATTGTACTTTTTGTGGAAATCCTCTCATTATAGACTTGTACATAATTGCTTCCGTTACCTTTTTGGGCAAGGTTACACTTACGCTTAAAAACGAACATATCCTGGGATACCAGGACATACCTTTAAATAAATGATTTGCTTTTATTTGCCAAACTGCAAATGGCTTGCCACACAAAAACTTTTGGAAAATATTGTTTGTTTTTTGTCTGGCTTTGTTCTTGAACATTACCTCGTTCATGTGCCACATTAAAATCTTGACCCGAAAGTTGTAAAAAGTCTGCCAGTTTATAAGTTTCACCATTCACTCAATTTTTTTCTTCATTCTTTTGCTTCTAATTTCTTTACAGCATTGCATTCTGGACCTCTCTGAACTTGATGCGATTTTAGCTTTAGCTTACATTACGGGCAGCTTTTCGGAAAAAGCATTCAGTACACTTTGAAAAAGTTGTTTGACTTCTTCTGTCTTACCAATATCCAGTTTTTTGAATATTCAAGTTTTCCTTATACGGCTTTATGTCTTTTGAAACAATGTAACGATGAACCTTCAGAAATGGTGCATTTTTCTAAAAGTTTATATTTTGTTTTTTAAGTTTTAATTATTTTTTTATTTGCTTCTGTTCGCGATCCATTTTGACCGAAATGACAGTTCAAAATTAATGATTTTGAAGAAATAATATCTGATATACTTTTGAAAGCTAATCTTGTTAAAAAATAATTACTTGTTGGACTACGAATAAGTTTTTGCTTAAATATTGTGTATAAGTTTTTTTTGACTCATACAAAATGTTCTCATTAAAAATTTCTTTCAAGGCCACATCTGTTCTAAAATAAAAACTATTTAAACACAAGCATTGCAATCAAGTCGTACGTATAAACGGGGTAATAGTGGTGAATAAGATTATACGATATCAATTAAGCTAAAATCTGAAACAAAAAGTTTGTAATTCGCCATATTCTTTTGAATTTAAAATCTTTTTCAAGATAATTTGAGAAAAAAATTATTGTGAATGGAATAAAAAAATTCAAAATTTTTATTTTTGGACTTACCCTTCTTTAAACCGAGAATAAATTGACATTTTGTATCAATATTTAGTATTTTTTCTTACTTGTGAAAAGTTTTTGAATTATTCATACCCCGTAAGATAATATTAAATGGGTACTATGAATACAATTCGCCGAATCGGTAAGTACAATTGATGCAAAACAGGAAATTTTCTTAAAAGTTAAGCAATTATACAGAGGCTTTAGGCAACATCTCAAACTATCGGCAAAGAAAACCATAAGAAGAAAGAGTGAATCCGTTTTCTATACCAGATGAGCAGTTTAAAGCCAAATACCGTTTTAAAAAATCTACGGTACAAAAAATGCTGGATTTTGTAAAAGGAAGTATTACATTGGACACCAGAGCATGCGGAACGTGTCCGGAGTTACAAGTAATGATTGCCTTGCGCTGTTGGGGTCGTGGAGAAGTAAATAATAATTTCACCTCTAAACCATTGACTCATCGGAATTGTTTAGTACCAAGATGATGCTGCAGATCTTCATGGTCTCACACAACCGACAGTATCTAGAATATGTGAAAGGGTTGCTTATGCTTTGGTTTCTCATTCCAGAAATAAAATTAGAATCCCAACGACCCTGCAGGAAGAGTCATTGTTAATGCGAGATTTTGAAGCTATCCCAAGCTTTCCAGGAATAATTGGAGCTGTCGATGGAATCCATAAAAAATAAAAAAAAACTAGTGGTGATCTTTCTCAATATTTTATAAACAGAACAGGGTATTACTCTCTTAACCTACAAGTATGAAAAAATTTGTTATATTTATTTTTATAATTAGTACCACTTTTTTTACCATTGCGGAAAGTTTCAAAGTTCAATTCATTGTTTAGTATTTCGAAGGTAATATGTGGTGCAAATTTAACAATCCGAGACATTGTAGCCAGATGGAGATGTAGCACACATGCTTGTAGAATTTTTTATGAGTCTGCTATTAAAAAAAGATTTTATGGAGGCGAGTTTAAAGGTAGGCTACTTGGGGATTCGGGCTACAAATTGACACGGTATCTGTTTACTCCTTTACATCAACCTCAAAACGAAAAGGAGTTGAAATAAAACGTTGCTTACATAGCCACAAGAAATACCGTGGAACGTTGTTTTGGAGTATGGAAGCAACGATTTCGATGTCTTTAAGGTGCAATGACTGTGAATTTAACGAACGCAAAAGTTGTAATTGTTGCTCTTGCTGTACTTCACAACATAGCTATAGAAGAAAATGATACAGTTCCAGGTAATAAGATATTTAACAACTCAATTATTATTTTAATATATTTCTAAGCTTAGTTAAAAATATTTCTACATATATCTCTCTGGTTTTCATGCACGACCGTGTATGTTCATTTTTTACAATTTTGAGTTAATAATGCCATATTGCTCGGTTTTAAACGCTCTTTACTTGGTTTTAAAAATTTCTGAAATAAGATGGACCCATTCCGACTTTTTAATGGCATAACAACGTCACTTCTATATATATTCAAAAAGCGTTCAGCACTAACGCAGTATGTTGACTTATGTCTGCTTAGTGGCAAATTATTTCATTTTTTAGAAAAACACACAACCACATATATTGTTATTTCTGAACACATTTGAAAGTTATTTTCTGATAATTTTTCGGTTTACTAGAAGTGTGTACTACCTATGTTGCCACACGCTGCTTTATATGCACACATATTGGCATATTAGCACTTTGTTTACCCTATCACAAGTACCAACAAAGTGTCTCGTACAACTTAAATGTATAAAGTCAACACCTTAATCATGCTTTTGGCTTTCAGTATTAAAAGCTCACATATGTCAATACATTTTAGTCATTTCCTACTGTCATAATTTGTTTAAAAAAAATGATTGATCACAAAAACATTGTTTTAATAGATCACTAAAATACTAGTGAATTAATTTCATGTTTCCCTGTCAGATTTCTGTAGCTGCAGGCTATATGTACATATAAATCGAAATTTAATTCGGTTACTTTTTAGTTTTTGAAATTATACCCAGAAAACAGACAATGAAATTGTTTGCTAATCAAAGTGTTCACTTCTTACAATCAAACTTTTCTTTTGTGGTTGTAAAAATGTTTATTGCAAGAATCATAATTTCTAAGTGTTTATTATATTTTTATTGATATTCCGAAACGAAATTCTGTACAAAGAACCATAAAACCTTACACCACAACCAAACTATACGCTTGGTAACAAATCTAGTGCACTGTGGCTACAATAATTTAAAAATCAATTAAGGAACTTGTACACGTCATATTTTGATTTATAATATCTATGACTCATATGTAATTCTGCATGTCTGGCAATATTTTTATTTAACAGTCAACCGTCGCTAACTGTTTTTAAGCGGCAGAGATTTCTGCCTACTGCTTACTTCAGGTGGCTTGTCAGAACAAAATAGGGTAAGATCTAATTGAAATTAAAGCTTCAAAACTTCAATCGCACTCTTATAAAAATACAAGCAACTTTTAATAGATGTTTTATAGATGTTTTATTTGGGCATTGTTTAAATTGTGAATTTTATCCTACTAATATAATAAATGTGAATGTTTGTATGTTTGGATATTTGTTACTCAATCACGCAAAAACGGCTGAACGGAACTAAATGAAATTCGGCACATAGATAGATAACAACCTAGATTAACACATAGACTACTTTTTATCGCGATAATAACGCCAAGTCGTTGGCAAACTCATCATAACACCTCCTAAACGGGTTGTTTCTGTTGTAAATATTTTTATTTTTGCTGTTAATACTAAGTCTACCATTTATCCCGATAACTACGTAGACGAAGTCGCGGACACAAGCTAGTAGACTATAATTTTCAAATTTATTGAGAAACTTATAAAAAGGGAACCAGTTTTGTGAATTCATTCATGCATGAGCCTGAGCTCAATGTCATACTAAATGTGTGCATAAATGTATGCACATGTGTATGTATGTATGTATTTAAGAAAATAAAAATAAAATAATTTTTTGAGAAATATTCTCATGATGCGTTTTATTATTTACATTTGTTTTTATTATTGAAATAATATTGTTATTACTTTTGTTATTATTAGTTTTTATTATTGTTGTGTTATATTTTGTTAACAACAACTAGAAAATATATAAAAAAAAAAAACAACAACAGAGACAGTAGAAAACAAACAAAATAACATGCAACAATCAAAAAGACTTTATCGCCCTAAAAAGTGTGGGTACGTACAGTGATATTTTCCAAGTACTTCTTTATATCTTTTTGGACCTTTTTGAGATTTTCCCACAATCATTACTTCTAATATTATCATGCGTATACTTGTAGCCTACACACGAGTATGCAGCTTAAATACATATTTATATACTGACGTAGTGTGTCTTATTGAATCTATTTAAAGAACTAATTAGAAAGCTTTAAATACTACATATCTAACTCGGTATCATACACACAAACAAAAGATAAACCATTATTTAACTATTGAAAGTATGTTGTTATATTTTATGAAAACTTATTTCAAACCATATTATGAAAAACATGCATCTAGACAGATAGACAAACTACATATTCTCAAGGTATTATCAGGAGAAAATATCGGGACACACAACCCTTCGCAACTTGAGTTTATATAGGAATAGAAAAGTAAAAAATTATGGGTGTTCTAATGGTCAAGCCCTTGAATTTGGGTGTTAAAGGTGTTAAAGGTGTTAATTTTTGCTTTTGACTCATTTATCCGCCATTTAATTTCGAACGCCATCTCGGATTTTAACTTTCTTATTGTCTACTTTTTATTATACTGGCCTGAACCTTTCGTTTGATACCAATATCAAAGGGGTTGAAGTGGGTACATTTTTAATTACTAGATGTGACCTTTGTATAAATTAGTTGTATGCCATTTTGTACTGGCGGACATTTTAGATTTAATTTTTTTTAATGTTCTTTATTCTGCTAGTCAATTTCTTTCTTTTGATACCCAAATCAATTCTCTGTTGTCTACTGTCCAAAAGCTGAAAAAATCGATTTATAAAAATTAAAAATTAGTTATTTAATGAATTAATTTAATTAAAAATGAAAAAAAAAACACCGAAGCTTTTGGATTTATATTACAGTAAGTTTTAAACCTATTTGTCAGTTTTCAACACCACTATTTGCTTTCTGCTATCTTTAGTCTGTCCAAAAATTCATTAGGAGCTTTAATACCTTCATATTTAAATTTATTTTTGACTATAACCTTTTTGTTCAGAAAGTAACCTATTTATCCAAAAATTGTCAAGGGCATCCCTAAAAGCCCATTGCACATATAAATAGTAAAAATATAAGACAAAACAGAAACAGTCATGTTTATTTGTTCATACCTCATAAAGTTGTAGGGCGTTTATGCTGGGCTTAAATAGCGATTAATTTCCGGATATTTGTGAAAGATTGATACCACATACAGAACTGAGTAATAAGAGTAATATGTGTGGGCTTTTAAAAAGGACAACATCGTCGGTGCCATATTTTCCGACGTCAAACTATGCCCTATTATACTTTAAAGGTTCGCTCTTCCATTATCAAATAGTTGGCAACTTGACAAGACGAAGCACTGCCATGTCCCAAACGGTGCAAGTATAATTAAAGTCACCCATGTCCGCTTAGCAGCTGTGTTTTGGACGAAACACTGCCATGTCCCAAACGAAATCCGCTGCACATTCTCTTACATATGAGGCATATCTAAACGAACTAGACTATATAAAGGAAGAATGTAGGATAATGTTATTTAGCATACTCTGATTAACTTATTTGAAGGAATTTCGCACCTCTTCTGTTTGGCATGATACCCCTGCAGGAATGTATTTACGTAAGTAAAGGTGTATGTAGTATATGTTATGTATAATTTACTTTAAATAATACCACAACTAGACATGCTACTAAAATCGTATACTCTATCAAATATTATACATACATACATACACACACCCATACGTACGTAATTGAATATACATACATATAAAAAAGTCAAAACAAAAAGGTCAACACAAGAAAAAAACAAATGCATGCCGACAAAATTCCTAAGAACTATAACGTAAATTTCACATTCAAACTGCTTCATTATATGAATCAAAACCAGGCAATTATCAGGATTCAAAAAGCATTGGATCTTGTCAGAATTCATACAAAATAAACGTTCAAATCACAAATCAACTCTTCAAATAGTTGCATAAATACACACGCACATGAAATAATTTCGCATACAAATAATGGATTTTTTCATCCCTTCAATCATTCGAGTCTTTTTTTTTCTCTCTCTCTCTCTAATGTCTCGCATCTTTAGACATCTTCAGATGTTTTATTTGTAATACGATGTTGGTTTTGAATTCATCTAATACATGGGGTTTTTCATTGTTT
The DNA here is from genome assembly GCA_941918925.1 of Phyto melanocephala. Classification (NCBI taxonomy): domain Eukaryota; kingdom Metazoa; phylum Arthropoda; class Insecta; order Diptera; family Rhinophoridae; genus Phyto; species Phyto melanocephala. The sequence continues at coordinate 62,766,949 of OW799235.1, read as the reverse complement.
GAATATATTGTTTTTATTTATTTTATTTTTTTTTATTTAACAAACAATCGTTGATATGCAGTTTACTACCTGTCCGTTTGGCTTTATTGCTCCCAAAAAGAAACGAAAATGATTCTAAAATATTTCGAAATAGCAATCAAAACAAAAACATTTTCTTTTCTTGATTTAAATTTCGCGCTGTAGCGCCGTTATTATGGTCATATACTTGGACAGACATGCACGTATAACAATGATAAATTTATGTATATTTTGTATCGTCATGTCATCGTCGTCATCATCTGTTGCCATTTACAGTCAAATGTTTGAATTCTTCTTAAAGGAGTTGTTTTGATTCCAGAAAATAAAATAAAAACAAAGTCATCACTTTTTTTTAGAAAAGATCACTGGCCTTGTACTTTTGTTTTAATTTATTGCTTGATCGAGTGTCTGCAAAATATTTAATGGCATGTTGTTGCTGTATTCTTTTTTCTTTATTTTATTGTGGATTGCAGTTATATCTTTAAATATGCTACTTCTTATAACTTGGAGTATTAAAAATATGTGTCTTAAAATAATATCGTTCCATATGTGCAGGGTTGCATTCCATCTATATATATAAAAGTGAAACTCTGTCTGTCTGTGTGTATTAGCTATAGACTCCGGAACCGTAAAGCCGATCGGACCTAAATTTTGGCAAGTTGTTGTACACGTTCCAGGGAGTATTTATGGGTTGTAAAAAGTGGGCGGTGCTACGCCCATCTACATATACACAAAAATAAAATACGCCCATACAAAATAAATATTAATCTTTTAGCTACTTGCACTTGACCGATTTTTCTAAAATTTTGCACACATATTAAGTTGCTTTTACTAATAATTTCGTGACTGGAAAAGTGGACAGGACCACCCCTATTAAAAATAAGTTATTATTTTCAGTTATTTCCACGCATTCCAATGGTTACCACCGATTTGCCTTTCAACTTCAAGCGACTACAGTTTCCAGTTCGCCTTGCCTTCGCTATCACCATCAATACAGCACAAGGACAATCTCTGCGTGTTGCAGGATTGAATTTGGAAGATCCATGCTTTTTTCATGACCCTTTGTACGTCGCATGGTCCAGAGTGGCAACACCAAAAAATGTTTCATTTTTACAGCAAATGGAAAAGCCAAAATTATTGTATACCCACTTGCATTATAATTAAATCAATAAAATATTAAATTACGCAATTAAAATTCAGAATGCATTTTTATTCATTAAGGGTCGTAGCAATGCGCACATTTATAAAATAGAAAAATTGTCCACTAATAATTTACAAAAGTGTTCCTAAATTCATTTTCATATTGCATATTTTGAAAGAATTATTAACAATGAAGCAATTATCATATTGTATAATAACGAATTTTCTATTAGGGCCAAAAAAATACCAATTTTATGCATTTTTATAGCATCAAATTTATTATTCTTTTATTACCAGTAATCAATATGGATTAATCTCTTTAAATATATATCATTAAATATATATCATTTTCTTTGTGTAACTTCGATTTGCTCTTAATTTATTTTATTACATTTAGTCTTGCAATGAATCCTTAAATATTTTTACAAAAGGAGTGATACAATGTTGTAGTTTTACGGAAACTGAAGGGTAGTATTTGGCAGGCATTCACAGATGTTTTCAAATTTCATACAGACTTGTTTTGCTGAAATTTAAATATTTTTTACAATCCTTTCGATCGTGGACGAATTTAAACCATTATTTTGACCAAAAGAATCACGAAGTGCACTTTGATTTGAACGCCTACTTTCATAATAAACCTAAATAACTTAAATGCGTTTGCTCTATTGCGTATCCTTTCATGGTTCAAATTGAGTCAGTCTGAAACTAGAAAATGTCAAATGATATGCAGAAAAAACATTTAGGTGTGGTTCACATTCAACATCGGCCCTGAAAATTTAACTACCTTTTATTTATAAACAAAAAAACGCTAAAGTATTACAAATTTATTGCTCAGAACAATTAAATTAGTTGTCTCAATTAAATAGCCTTATTAATAAGATTTTTATTAAAATGACTTTTAGCCCAACCGAATTTAATTATCCGTTTTAGGGCTCACAACCAAATATTAATCCATGTAATAAAAAATCCTATATTCCAATGTTTCATTTCTGATAAAAATGTATTTTTAGTTATCCCAAATAATTATTAAAATTCGGTTACAGTAAACAAATACATATAGTTAAATTTTATTAGGAGTTTACAAACAAAAACACAGTTGTATGTAATAATTATTTGTTATACTATGTTCACACAGGCGCCTTAATTGTCAATTTATAATATTATCGAAATTAAAGGCCTTTATGAGCTCAATTTACCATACTAAAACTTATATTTTAATTGAGCAATATATACTTAATTGTTTCACTTATTGTCTAAAACTCGAAATACAACTCTTGAGAAGTACGTTCAGTGAGAAGAAAATTATATAGGTGGCATTTCTAATGTCAAACAAATAAATATACAAAAAATAATAATTAAGAAAATGAAAAATTTTTTAAGAAAATTTTAAAAAAATGTTTGAATAAATTCAAATACATACATATAAGTATATACATATAAGTATATATATGTATAAATATAATTGTAAATATAGTTTATCAACAGGAAAAACACTGAAAAGAAGGCATTATTTGATTTGGCATAAATACATCGTATTTTTACAGCTATCAAATGCTAATTGAGTAAGATAAATTGAGTATGTGTGAACACTTCTTTTAATTGCTCAATCAACACTAAATTGAAACAATTAAAAATATCTGTCTGAACAGGGTATAATACAAATTAAATACAAGTACCATCTCTCAAGCACAACTGACTTTTCCGTCAATTGTGAAAAATATAAATTAATCAAAACAGGAAATAAATAAATATAAAAAAAAAATTATTGAAATTATTAATTTGCGGTACGAAAACAAATCTGCAAGCTACTATTCAAGGCGAATTCATACAGGTGAAATTATCAGCCCAGCTGATTGTGAAACATTTTGTCAAAATTGGTTGAATTCGCTTTGATTTCATTTATTAATGCAGGGATAGGAAATGTGATTTTGGTTTCGGTATTAAACAATTAACTTGAGTGTACTTTTTTGACAATAAATGTGCTTAATTTATGTATATTTTTTGCTTTTGCGTCATTAATAATGTGTTTAAAAAATTTATATTCTGTTTTTAATCAAATTTTATTATATTTAATATGTAAAAACAACTTTTCCATCCCTGATATACGAATTGGCCTTGACATAAAACATCGCATGAAAAGTTGCTTTGTTGTATCAATTCGCCGTTGCATATACCTTATGGATATGCCTTGCTACTATTTAAAAAACGGTAAGACATCGATTATTGATTAAAAGATTGGTTTATGCATTTTATTATGCAAAATGAATTTTCAAATGCAGAAACTTTCAAGATGGTGCTGTACTGGGAATGTAAAATGGTTTAAATCCACTTAACATACATACATTCATACATACATACATATGTATGTGTGTACATGTATCCTGTCTCCAAACCACGACTAGGAAAAATGTCAAGATATTTGCTATTTTTTAGTGTATTTCTGTATGAAAATGTATGCAAACATGCTTATGGATACAAATGTATATACATACATACATATGTATTTGTTTTATATACTTATCTATCTACATACATACATATACATACATATGTATGTATATTATCATATTATTAAATAAAAATATAATAAAAAATCATTGGAAAAAATGGTGTTCCTTTTTTTATTTTCCTGGGTCAAATGAAGAATTGTTAATAATGATTGATTATTCTGTTGGTAATGCCAATTCAAAATTTTGTTTCAGTTGCATCAAGCATATATTTGAAATGAAATTCAGTTTGTTTTTTAAATATCTATAATATTAACTAAGAAAATCTGCAAACACAACCATTAGCTTACTAAAGTCTAAAGTGCAATCGAATCTACTATGCTAAGAAACACAATTTTCAGTTGTGTGGAATCGTGGGACGTGGAACGGAAGAAATTCGATTGGCAACAAATTCGATAGCCACAATGAATGAATTATATTGCTTTTATGAGCTTTTATATTTCATTGGTAAAACAAATTATATGAATTTGAGGTAAAGCGATGTATGGGAGGTGAGCGTAAAAGTGAATGTATAACATTTATTTTCCGTAATAACAAAGCCTTTGTCCAAAAAGCAATGTTTGCAAAATTTCAGAATTGTACATCTAATTTTGCCACTTTTATTAGGTTTTTAAATAAACCGAAAAATACACTGTGCGGCATAAATTTTCGTACATTTTGATTTGATTTGATTTCCGGGGAGAAATATTTTTTTTTTATTCAGGAAATATGCACAGTATCGGTTGTGAGTACCGCAATTGTTGTCAATCGCATAGTTTAGTTGTGATTGAAGAATTTAACGATTATATCTACAGAATTTCGTTTCGGAATATAAATATGTAGTCAACACCAATAATTTATGATTCTTGCAATAGAAATTTTATAAACACAAAAGAAAAATTCGTTTCCAAGTATTAAACCATTCGGCAATTGATTCTAGTTATAGTTTTCTGGGTGTACGTTCGAAGTTTCATGGCTCTACGTTAATGCGTTTGGACACAATTGCATTTTACTCAATGTTGAAAGGACATGGTTTTTTGAACCTCTCCTCCATTACGAGCTATAACTCTCTCTCAAATATTCCGACTTAGCTGACTTACAATAGCCAAAAAACCTTGTGTATAAGAAATATTCTGGCAAAATTTGAGCCGCCTAGCTTTTTCGGTGCGACCTCTATCGTGCTATCAATAGACGGATGGACTTAGCTAGATTGTCATAAAATTAAACCTCGATTCAGAATATATATACTTTATGGGGTCTAAAATGGATATTTCAATGTGTTACAAACGGAATGACAAAATGAATATACCCCCACCATTTTTTTGGTGACGGGTATTAAAACGTTAAATTTTTTGCTAAAATTTGGTTTTGACATATTGCTAAGTACAGACTATACGTCCAAGATGATGATACAAGAAACATTTTCCAAAAAAAAAGAAATTATAAGGTCTGGCGGGATAATTATCTGGACCGTTTCTTGAAATAATGTTATCACCAAATCTTATTTTTAATAAACCGAGAATGACGGTGGCTGTGTGGTATGGTTGCACCGTCTGGTTAAAACTATAAGTCCTTTAGATTCTTTTATTAACAAAAGCTTTTGTATAAATCGATACTATGTATGAACCACCCGCACGAATTTTACACCACGTAGTGACTTTAAGTCGATGTAAGGTTGATGCAAAGTTTAAAAAGGATTTTTATCACTCTAAATTGTGCAATCTTCTTTGTTTGGATTCACTAAAAAATGTCATCCATGGTTTAACTGCTTCTATGAGGTGATTCGTATTGAGAGAGGACTTTTAATGGAATTTTTGATATTGAATGTTTGGCAATTGTAAAGGACAGAAGAAGAAAATGAATATATTAAAATTTTGAAGCATGGAAAGTAATAGTTCATAATCAAGTGATTAATTATTACCAATGATAAGTGATAATTAAACAAATATAATAACAATTGAAAACATACATTGTAAAACAATCATCTGTCCTTATCGCTATCTAACTGAATTTAAAAACGACCAGTTTACGATCAGCTGATCAATTAAAACTACCTAATTAAGTGTACACTGTCCTCGCCTTGTATCTAAGGTTCTGCCCAAAGCATATCCATATACATATATGCCTTGGTGCTGCCATTTTTAATATTTTTTTGCTTGTCAAACATTAAAAGAAGAAAAAATTATTTGTAAATATAAAAAAAATTACTCCACTACAAAATGATAAAAAAATATGAAACGACGAAAACTCCATATCGTAGGAATGAATTCAGCATCTGCATTGAACCCACGACTTTTGATCCATTGTTTATGAAAAATATCAAGGATGTGGCAAACACTCTTGCGGAGGTAAAGAAACAAGCAAACAAACAACATTTATTTCTGTAATTAAATTAAAAACTTTTCACAGATTATGAATGTTTGTGGTATACAACGTTACAAGGCCAAAGCATCAAAATCAGTGGTTGTCAAAGCATTCCAATTTTACGAAATTAAGCGACATCGATTTGATGCAATCGATACAAAAGGCATTTGTCGCAATGAATTGCTTTGCGAACTTAAGTGCATATGCCAGATGACTCATATGGAAGCTCTTCTATCGTATGACATTTTCAAAAGGGCGATGAAAGCGTTTTACTCTGGAATTCCTGGCTATAGCATACGAAGTCCTGTTACTGAGGCAGTCATAATAAAAGAACAAGAATTCTCATGGCAACATGCCGCTACTAGAACCATACAGTTGTTTGAGCCATACGAGCTAATTTTTTACCACGCTCATCATAATTACGCAAAGAAAATTGTGCAATTGTATAAGGAACTATATGAACGCTTAAGAAGTCGTGCTGATCCCATAGTTATAGAAGATTATCATCCCAGAGGTTGTGTTCAAAAGAAAATAATTAGAACGAAATCACCAGCAAAGTTGAATAACAAAAAATTAAGGTGCGTGAAAAAAGGCCAAAAAATTATAGATTTGAAAACGTCCTGGAAAAGTTTGCCCAGTAAAGAATTTCCCTTGATATCTCATCAATCTATAACCCATTATGATAAAATTCCTTTTAAATCAAAGGAGAAATCTGAACAATCATTATCTACTGACAAGCAAGTAAAAAAACAGCAAAAACCAAAAAATATTGATCTTAACTTGCCACGTTGTTACCAATGCAATTGCCCCCAGTTGATTTGTGATTGCAATATAGTACGGGATACTGGCATTTTGGCAGTTGATTACTCTCAGGGTCCTTACGAATGTCAATGGGTTAGAGTTGATAAGAATGATAAACCTGATTTTTGTATTGAAAGAAGGGAACTTCATCAATGTCCAGTAGATTGTTCAACTTCAGAAAGTTTTAGCGAATCGGATGAATATGAGTTTTGTGAATGCTCAGTTGAAGACGAAATTGATGATAGTGCCACAGCTAGAGAAGAGAAAGAATTTGAGGATACATTTACCGAAGAGTCTTTAGAAAAACTCATGCCTAAAACTTTACCCAAGAAAATGGCAGGAACATGTGGTTTGAGGAAAATTAGCAAATTACCAACTATGAAAGCTTCAAAAAATGCTCAAGAAATCATATACATGAAGTCTTAATTCAAAGAATAACAAAACTGTTACTACAACTTTAAGCATATTTTTGTTTAAATGCTTAGGGCCGTACTCATAAGAAATATTTTAGGACTATTAAAGGCAACGGGTTGGCTTAAGAATTTCACCAGCTGTATTTCAAATTGATAAAATAAAATGATTTTCACACAGTATAAACCATTTCCATTTTTTCTGGTTGCCTTGTACTTTGTTCTGTGTATTTGTAATGACCACACATAGTAAGTTCAACGGGCTTTTCTCAGCTGTCAAGTGCTTTGTGTTAAGTTTGTTTTGGCAGATCGACGCATGAACAGCCAGGCGTAGATTCGGTAAATGGGCCTAAAACAAGATCGCCTTTAATACCGATTTTCATAAGAGAAATTCGTTTAGCGATGAAGCTCACTTTTGATGAAATGAATGAACGAAAACGTCAATACACAAAAATGCCATAAACATAAATAAAAACGAAGTCTAGGAGCCGTGGTTTCAACAAGACTGTGGAACATGTTCCACTGCTTGTGCCGTAATTGATTTAGTGGAGGTAACGTTTGGTAACCGTATAGTTTCACGTTAAGGCCCCGTGAATTAGCCTCCATGATAGCGCGATTAAACGCCGCTAGATATATGTTGTCGCTCGGCTACGCCGATATTGCATAAAATTAAATAAAGTAATCGAAAATTTGACCTCAAGATTAGACTACGTCCGAGCTAGTTGTGGCGGTCAGAAAACATATTTAAACTTTTAAGTGAGAAGATTATCTTCCGAGTTCTGTACCTCTATAAAAACATATGTAAATCGTTATAATATAATATCTTATAAAATCTTGAAATGCCTAATCATGCGACATTGTCATTATATAAATAATAACTTGTTAATATTAAGTAAAATTACACATTAAAATATATCCCAAGACATAATTGTATTTTTTGAAAAATTCTAATTTTCATCGCTTCATCGCTAAACAAAATTCGATTATGAAAATTGCGATCAACGGCAATCTTATATCTGGGCCCATTCACCGAATCTACGCCTTGCTGTTCAAGCGTCAGTCTATTCATGTTGAAATGCCAAACCAAACTAAACATAAATCACTTGACAGCTTACAAAATGGACGCCTGTTAAAAAAGTGCTGCCAATTAAAAATTTTAAACCTCTTTAAAAAAAACACCCGGAATTGATTTTGTTTCAAATTAGAATTTAAAAATTAAATTATTAGGAGGCAAGGGGTCAATTCTCGTTTTGTGAAACTATGAAATGAAATGTTTTTGCGTTTCATATAATATGGTGCCACAACATCTTTTACCGTACAAAAACTTTTCATGTTATAGTTTTACAGAACAAGAATTGAATCCCAGTTATCAAGGCAATTTTTTTGTAAATTGTATATCTTATATGTATATCGATAGGCAAGTCGCAGTTTACGCCCGAGTTATGCAACCTTATTTTAATAATATTTACCATTTGGAAACATAATCTCAATCTTATTAAAATTGGCTCAGTATTTTAGGAGTTATAAGCGTTTAAAATTGCTACTAACACATGCGCAAAAGATATGTGTGTAACAAAACAAGAAATAAAAAACCAAGTAATGCGTGGTGAATCAACATTGCTGGTACAAATTGTTTTTGTAAATAGTGTTTTTTGTACTTGGTATAAAAACTAAACCAAGAGATCATAGTCACATTAACAACGTGACGGACTTACTGGTTTTTTTAAGTGTATTTCCACTAAGAAGATAGTTTTGGAAATTCAAACCTAAAGGAGGAAAAATCGGCAACCTTATATCATCGAAACGATAGAAGCATATGGATAAAAACAATCGCATAGGGGGATGAAAGAGGCACGATGAAAGCATCTATTATGAAGTTTTTTATAATGATGCCTTGAGCTTAATTTAACCGGAACGCAAAAACACAGTAGCTCCGAAAACATTTATAAGGCATGAGCTAAAGACACCATCTTCAGTACAAAATATTACCATTTTTAATATAAAAATATTAAATTAAAAAAATCTTAAGCAAATATTTAATTGACAAACAAAACCTGATGTCCGCCTAATGCGTATGTGTGTTTATAATCTTAATATATTGACAAATGTTTGCCACTAAAGCCTCATCATCTTTTTCGTTACCGAAACAAAAATCATTCCCCTCCACTTGCATTTTTTTTTTCTTCTACACCCTTTAATCCACATCTGCAAGTACTGTTGGTTGTGTGCTCTAAAACAAGATATTGTAAAATAAATTATTTCATCATGGTTATTTTTTAAAAGTCCAAAATATTTTTTATTTTTGTAAAAAATAAGGAAACATAGATGATATATAAAATAAAAATGGTAGACTTGTAAAAGTCAGGAAGAAAAAGAGGGAATGAAACTATCTTCTATTTTTCTACCATGAACTAAACTATTTAAAATGTACATATATTTTTTTAATACATAAATCGAATGTGACTAAAAAACATTGAAAAAATTTTCGAAAACATATCACTCACTTAACTGGGAAAGAGGCGGCCACATTTTGCTAAAGCACTACCCGTAATTTATTTTATCATAAACTTTTTGACTTATGCATGTGTGTGTAGATGTACGTAATTATCAATTTATTAATAGAAATTCAATAGAACGCAAGAAATTAAACTTTGTGGAGTCAATTATCTGAGGTATTTAGTATAAAATCAACAGATGCCACTGTTGGAATTTCTAAACAAATAAACAAATTAAATGAACTCAATCTTTGTTAATTTTTTTCTATTTGCTGGCGTTTGTTTGTTGGTCGTCGCAAGTATTTTGTTGATATTACAGGTGAGAAACTAGTTAACATATTATTGATTATTGCGGCGGTCTAAACTTAATAGACATCACAGAATTTAAATGCAAACAAACATTAATAACACCTCGCATTCGCTTTGAACTGATGAAGAAGCATCTACAAGTACTCTCCACTTTAAGTATTATAAACTACGTGCATGCATCTTAATGTGAAGGCATTTGAGTAGAGCAGAGTCGTTAAGTAAGGGCGCATACCTTTCCTTCAGTAGCTGTCAATACATACATCATCTAACACTTTGTATTACAAGTCCAAATACCATTTAGTGTAAACAACAACATGATGCTTTGGCCAACAACTTTATGAATCCAGCATGAAATAAAGAAATAAAAGTGGGAGAAGATGTTAAAATAATATCGTATTAAAGACAGGCCATACAAACAAATCAATACGTAAAAGCTATAAGAACAAAAACGCAAAATGTTAAAGAAACGCTGCACGTACTCTCAAACATGGACCACTTCTACGATAAGAAAATAATGAATGCAGACAGTTGTACGGACGGACGGACGGACGGATGAACAGAAGCATGTGGAGACTGAAATTGCTAACAGTATTAGAACTCTATTCATTTACATACAAAAACATCTAATACTCAGGTGTATGTACATTGTACATACATACGTTCGTATACAATCGCATTAAGTTGTACAAATACTTATACTCTCGAATAAGTTTCAGGTTTTAAGTAAAGTAGATTTAATGTGTTGCAAGTGCAGTTGAATTGTGAAGCAACAATGTTGTATGACGTTGAAATACACTATTTACAATTAAACATTTTCATTTATGATGATTTATTGCAAAACAATAAACAAATACAAGTACGCCAATTAGAGGTAATATTACACGTTCAGTTGGAAATGGTGTAGTACTTCATTTACTCTTGTTCATTTCAAGAACAACAAATATCGAACTGTCTGTCTGTGTATGAATGATGCAAAGACACATTTAAGTAGCTTAAACATCAAAGCAAAAATAGCCGCTGACAACTTCTATCAATTGTTAATTTTCTATTTGTCAAATAGTCTTGAGTGCTTGCAATACTATGGACTGGACATACAAAACCTTATAAACTTTACAGTGGTGACAAAAAGAAGCTCTTAATATCAATGTGTATTTGTACTATTCCTATATACTTTACTTTATGAAAAATGTACAAATATTTTATAAACAACTTTTTTTCTAAGTCTTACGAAAAATTCTACTCTATTCGTTTCACTGTCCTTGCCTGGCAAATATTCGCTCTTGATAGGTAGACAGACAGCTTTGTATTCTTTTGTGTTCACACAATAAACAAAACTCTTGCCAAATGTAGAATAAACTGTTTTTATACCCTTCACACAGTGAAAAAGGGTATATATAGGTTTGTCATTCCGTGTGAAATTTCTACAATTTTGATTTCCGACCCCATAAAGTATATATTTTCTGAAAGCTTATGAATAGGGGAGTCGATTAAGCACTGTCCGTCTGTCCGTCTGACCGTCTGTCCGTGTGTATGTTGAAATCAACTTTTTGAAGCCCCCCGACTTCGCTTGGACTCGGGTGAGGTATTAAAATATCAGAAATATTCGGGAGTAGATCGCTATTGAAAATCAGAAACATCGGTACATAAACAACTGAGATATGAGCAAAAACCCACGACCACCTCGATTTTTTTTCACAAAAGCAACATTACAACAACAACATACATACATACAAACGTGTATACTGGTTAGAGAAAACGTGGCATCGAATCCCAGCTGAGCCAAAAAATTTTTTTTTTAATTTTTTTTTTAAATTTTTTTTTTATTTTTTTTTTATTTTTTTTTTTATTTTTTATTTAATATATTATTTATATTTTTATTATTTTTTTTTAAAATTTTTTTTTTTTTAATTTTTTTTTTATATTTTTTTGTTTTGTATATATTATATACATAATAATTTTTTTAAAATTTTTTTTTTAAAAATTTTTTTTTTTTTTTAATTTTTTTTTTTTTTTTAATTTTTTTTTTTATATTTTTTTTTTTTTTTTTTTTTAACATTCATACGTGAATTTATAATTTTACAATGGGACGTTTTTATATATGTATGTTTTTATATGTATGTACGTATTTCATATGGGATGAATGGTGACACAAACCACTGTTATTGCATGAATTCACGTTGTGAAGGGTATATAAGATTCGGCACGGCCGAATATAGCGCTCTTACTTGTTTAAATTCAATTCAAATAGCAAATTGAAATTCAATATTACAAACATGTATGTATTTACAGAAAGTGTTATAAAATGGAAATGCAAACAAACAATTGTCAACACTACTGTCAAAATATTGTCAATAATGACATTAAACTGAAACTATCTATTGGGTGATTGTAAAACATGCACAATGCATTGTACATTGCAGTTATTGTATGTTAGTAATGACATATGGTAGTTTAAATACTACTTCGATGTAACAAAAACCTGGATTATATGAGCCTATAGCTGGCTATTTCTTAATATGCGCGTATGGACTAGTCGCGTTAACTGCAGCGCTATTCTGATATTTACTTGTGTTGTTGTGTTGTAGATTCAAAACTTACTAAATCTATTCAAAATTTCACTTCTATTCTGTCAAAATTAACAAAAAAATGCCATTGCGAATGAGGATGTGAGCTATGCCCAAGAATAATAAAAATTACGCAATCACGCTGATAATTTTAGCTGTAACGATAATAATATCAAAGTGACGATAATGTTAAAGGTAGAATTGCAAATTTCACATAATATTACATAAATTTTTTGCAAGAAAATGTGACTTTCACATATAAAACACTCTTGCCAACCCTAACGAATGGCCAAGTAATAAAAAATTGTAAGCTACGCCTGACAACAAAAACTTTTATTTCTTAAAAGAAAATTTCACACAAATACACCTCGACACAAAACTTTAAAGCAGTAGTATCAAAATTAACAGTTTTACCAGCAGTTTTACAAAATAAATTACATTATGATAATACAGTTTCTATTGCGTGTTTTCCTTCTTCAGTAGAGTTGCAATTATTTGAGTTAGGGACTTTCTTCCTGTGATAAACGATATATTAGCTAGCCTGGCAAACGTTATTTGGCATTCAAGGTTGTTGAAGAGAAATCGTTGCTTTGCCTTTTTGCTTTTACTTTTTATTTTGTCACCTATAAATTTTCGCTATGAAGAGTGAGAGATCGAATATCATTAGTGAATCCAAAATTTATTGATTTGCATAAGAGTACCATTCAAACAGCAATATACAGATAGATATATATTGTATGACGCTTTCCTTATCATCCTCTCGCATGTAGTGTTTGTAGTTCTTATTACTTTCGTAGTGAGTGTTATTTTTTATTGTGTTGAATTTCTTTTGCAGTTTGAACAAAACATTTAACGGCTACTGAACGGATTAGACTAGGCAATATTAAACAAATGTTTTACGAATTGAAAAAATGAGTCAATATGTGTACATTATGCATATAACTAATTTTTACGAAAAATTTGGTATATCACCACGTGGTCACAGATATTGTACAATTAATGAACTAAAATTTTTAGGTGGTTTCAGTTCAAAAATAGTCTACACCAATTTCGATTTAACTTTTTTTTATTTTTTTTTTGTATTGGTGTGAATGGGGTTCTTTCCTTTGCTTAATTCAAATGGTTGTGGAACATTAGGATGACTTAAGTGTTAGTTATATAATATATAGTTATATGAAGAAAAGCGCAAGTAATTGATTTTATACTAAAACTTTTGTGTTTTATTAATATGAATTTTTGCTGACCCTTATAAGTAACAGCTATCATTTATGTTTTTTTCTTTGTTTACCGGTTACTTTTGGTAATTTTCAATATTTAAATATAGATGTGTGACTTTAGGATATTTAAAAACTATTAAATTAAAGATTTTCTTAAACATTTTTCTCAACTATATGATTTATTGGCGTAGATAAGAGTGACAGTATTTAGAACATTCAAAACAGCCTTAACCATGTCAGTAAACAAATATTAATTAATTTTATGACGAGTATCGAACATAAATAAACAACGCCACATTCACTATATTTTAATACGGTATATTCTCTGCCTTAAAGTAAGTAATGACTAGAAAACAGGATTAATTTCAATATAATTTGTGGATAAAATTTTTATTTATTTAGTTGATATATTTATAAGATACAAATTAGAATGGGATATATAAGTGTTTGCATAAATATTTCACATAGTTTTACAATAAAATGAAAAAATTTACACTTAATCCATGAGACAGACAACCAAACATTTTTTTTTTAATCAAGCGCCTACACATTCATTCATATCCATCTTCTCATATTTCCTAGATTATCTTTACATTTTGCAATGTCCCCACCTTACAACAGCACGCATATACGCAGTTAACTTTACGTTAAATATGGAATAAGTCCGTGTAACAGCAAAAACAAATACTCCTTGCCACTAAATACTTTTCTTATAAAGTAGTTTCGTTGCTATTAGTTAAAACTTTTCTACGATCACTACGAAAATAAGGAAAAGCTTTAAGTTTAGTCATTTCGTTTGTACCACATCTAATTATTGGTCGAACAGAGGCATTATCCATTTTACGTCTTAAATTCCTAAACAAGCGTATATTTATATTATTGATAGGTATGGTTATCAGCTAAGTGTAAGGAGGTTAACTTAATCAACTCTTCGGGCCTCTATTAGCTAAAAGTCCTAGACGAAAGTTTTTTGTGGTTGCCGAATCAAGGCTATTTTAAACAAGTTTCACTAAATACTAAGTATAAGTATGTAATATTTAATATCAAAATCTTATATAATGATTGATAAAGTCTTAATGATGGGTACACAAAAGCCAATACAGCCGTTAATATTATTCATACGTTTTGCGTTACGATTTGATATCACTAGTTTAAGTTTAACGCCATCTACACACCCCGAACGAAGCGTGAGACATTGATGTACAACCACATTGGCCATTTAAAATGCCATTGAGCATGTAATCGCTCTTAAATTGCAACAATAACAGCACAGTAATGACAACCACTGCAGCAGCAAAAGCATTAACTGCAAGTAGAAGCAACAACAATAACACGACAATGTCGGTGATGTGTCTGGCGGTTGTATGAGATTGAGTTGATGGTAACGCGTTATTGTTGTTATAATCGCTGCTATTCCATTACGAATTTTGTATAACGCGTACTCACCATAAATTCCGTGACGTTATCAGTGGCTTTATATCGAAACAATGGCAATGAAGCTTTACTTACAACAGTCACAATATAACAACTGCAATAACAGTCGCAGAAATTGACAGTAGTAAGCTGCTAACTACAACAATAACCAACCTTAAAACAATTTTGTTACTCTGTTGCTCCTAAATAGTCTTTTCTAGTTAAGAATGTTGTCGCAACACCTATTTGTCACTCACTGAATTCTGAATGGGCTTAATCACGAGTGCTTCCATATGGAAAAGGACATTCTCAAATATGCAGATACTGGTCTATGATGCGTAAATGTAAAAAGTACAACGGCAACAATAAGAAAATCACCATTGACTTGACATCACACTTTTATCAGTTGGACGTCATCTGTTGGCAGTATTACCAATCCTTAAGCAATGTTTTTACTGTTTAGGGAAAACTGTTTATTGAATTTTTTCTTTAAATATTTTTTTTAATGAAATTTCTCAAATAAAGAAATTTTTTAAAATAAACAACAAACATTTATTTATTTTTTTGAATAAAGAACTTTTAATTTTCTATGACTACAATGTGCCCATTTTCATCGCTAAGAGTCATGCATCTGTCCGGAATAAAGTAAAAAAAGGAATGAATACATTAAATAATTCCTAAAGTCCATGTTGCAACCCAGTTCAATTATTTTTCCAATGAAATAACGATTTTAGGACCTAAAACGACAGACATTGTAGCTGTCTTCTGTAGAAGTTAAGTGGAAGTTATATATGCGCTGATAACTTATGCATTAGTATGGGTGGATTATATGGGATCCACAATACCAAATGTGAATAAACGCTATATTGTTAGATTCGATACCTTATCGTTAAATTTATTTTTAAACATTAGCAATAACGTCGGCTTAAAAAAGCTTATGTTTTGAAGTAGAGAATAAATACGTACTATAGGGTCCGCCAAATAACTTTTTTTTTTAAATGCTATAAAAAAAGTGTAGCTTCGGCTGTGTGGCACGTAGCGCCGTCCTGTTGAAACCAAATGTTGTCAATATCCTCCTCTTCAATTTTTGTGAAAAAAAAAATTCGTTCAACATGGCCCGATAACGATCGCCATTGACTCCGGCCACTGCTTGCTCATTTTGAAGAAAAATGGCCCAAGTATGCCTCTGCGTATGCATGCGAGTTTTCTGTGCCCAAATGCAACAATTTTGCTTGTGTACATACCCGCCAAGATCAAAATGAGCTTCATCTGAAAAGATGATTTTTTTGGCAAAATCGGCCAAAGTAATGTCGCAATATTTCCCAGCGTTGTTCAAGCGTATACACAACCATATTCGTTCAGCGGAAGGATAAAACTAATTATGTATCTGTCAAATCAGACATGAGCTAAGTGTTACCATTCACGAAATAAGCACTAGTTGAAAAAAAAAAAAACTTTAGATGGCCGACCCTTTATATGACGAATTCTTCGCATTTTTTAGCCAAAACCTCTTTCAAGTGATAATCTGCCGAAAAAAACAAACCACGTGGAAATCGATAATGAAAATTGAACTGGATTGGTTATACATACAATAGCAAGGACATGACAACAACATAAAAATGCTGAGTTTATAAATTCATTGTAACAATCTGCATGTGGAGTTGGTAGACTAGTAACACCTGAAGGAAAGCTACTAAACATGGGAGAAGGATACTGAATTTAAGCTGGAACTCACCAAGTGGGAGTTAAAGAAAGCCAAATATAAAAACATATAGATCTGATTTATTTAGTGTCTTATACCCCATTTTATATACAATATCAATGTATGTTGTTGCAATTTTCGCAAGATATTAAGAATCGTTTGGAATGAAAGTAATAATCAGCTTATCAATTCGTATTGAGCATTCCAACCGTAGAACAGTATAATAAAAATTAGTGAACTGTCATTGGCAATAAGAAGACTTTATAATCTTAACTCAGCGATTTATATGGTTTAAGTGAGCAAAAACTAATTTTCGTTAATATTTCCGATGCCGTCTTTGATTTTAAATTTTTAACAAGGTTAACTACATTTTACTAGTTAAACCCTTTTAATTGATACCCACATGATCGTCTTAACAAACAAATTATCCGACAATGTGATTGAAGGGGTTAAATAATTAATTACTAGATTTGACCCATATAGCAATTTTACTTAAGACGCCATCTTGGATTTTAACCTTTCATAGTTTAGTGTATTCTACTTGTGAAGCAATTTCATTTGCTTTCACTTCATTTTGTCATAACGTTTGTAACACATCAAAATATGCATTTTAGACCCGATAAAGTATTTCTTTTCTTAGTCCTGGTTTAATTTTAGAATGATCTTGATATGTTCGTCCGTCTGTTTAAAGAGCTTAAACCGAAAAATTTAGGGGGATAAAATTTTCCAAAAATATTACATAAGGTTTGTTTGGTATTGAAAAGTGGCTAAATCGGTATATTAGGAAGAGAGTTATAGCTTGTAATGCAAGAGTAGGTCAAAGAAATGTGTCCTCCCAACAATGAAAAAAAAAATGCAATTGTGTCTAAACGCACTGACGTAGAGCGGTAAATTTTCGAATGTGTATTTTCTGAGTAAAAAAAAGATATTTTTCCCTGAAGATTGGAAAAGAGTTACAGATCAAAAAGTACTAAAATTATATCGCACAGTGCCTTTTTCGGTGTACATAATTAAAAATGACATGAAACCTAAAAATTAGATGCGATGCTGAAATTTTGCAAATATAGTTTTTTTTATCAGTGTTATTAGCGGATAATGAAGGTGCCACGCTCACTTTAGCACCCACCTCCCATACAACATTTAATCTTAAATTCATATAATGGTCAACAATTTTGAAAGAATAATAAACTCTATATTGAAATATCTAAGCTAAATTTATTAGCAGAAACTATTATGACACGCCTACTTTAATACCGAATTTTACCGTTAACGAAATTCAAAAGCTCACAAACCCGACAGAACCATATATAGCTTTCTGGTAAATGCATTATAGTACCAAAACATAACGAGTTGACTTAAATGCATTGCATTTCTATGTGGACAATTTTATTATTTTAAAAGTAGGAGGTGCCATGTCCACACAAAACTAATATTACGTTTCAAATACCAATGGCTACTAAATTCTACTCTTCATATTCCGTAAAAATTTAACATTATAGTAAAAAAGAGTGAGTAATATCGCTCCTTATGTAGAAATACTAAAGGTTTTATTGTAAGAATAAATTTAAGAAAATAAATTAATAGCAAGTCGATATTACACAAACACAGTAAAACATATTTTAGTATAAAGAGATCCAAAAGCTAAACTGAAAATTATTCTGTAAATTAGTTTAATTAACAAGATATGCACAAAGATTTTTAATAAAATAATAATAATGAAAGATTATAAAAGTGAAACTCTGTCTATCTGTCTGTGTGTGTGTGTGCTAGCTATCGACTCCGAAACCGTAAAACCGATCGGAGTCAAACTTTGGCAAGTTGTTGTACGCATGTTTATGGGTGATAAAAATTAAATACGTCCATAACAAATAAAAATTAATTTTTCAGCTACTTGCACACGATCGATTTTTTCTGGAACTTTGCGCACATTTTTTTCGTTATTAGATAAGTGGCCAGTGCCACGCCCATTTAAAATAAGTTATTATTTTCAGCTATTTCCACGCATTCCAATGGTTACCACCGATTTGCCTTTCAATTTCAAGCGACTACAGTTTCCACTGCCTTCGCTATTTCCATCAACAAAGCACAAGAATAATTTCTGCGTATTGCAGGATTGAATTTGGAAAATCCATGCTTTTCACATGGCCAGCTGTACGTCGCATGCTCCAGCGTGGGGATACCAAAAAATATGTTCATTTTTACAGCAAACGGAAAACCAAAAATATTGTATACCCACTTGCATTACAATTAAAATCAATAAAATATTATGTTTTCAATATATTCAATTAAATTTCAGAATGTATTTTTATTTATTGAGGGGCAACGCGCGCCGGGCTTGGCTAGTTTACTATAAATGTATTTTAAAGGCTTTTATTTAGATTTAAATAATAGTGATAGTTTTACGAAATAAATTTATGTGGATAATTTTTTGGGACTTTTGCAAATCTGGGGGAACATTTTGTTTTTCGTTGGCAATCTCATTTGACACTTACGTGCTGAGTGTAGCTGTTTTGCATTTGTAAGACAGTGAGTCGTTGTTATGCTCATACACATGCAGACACAAGAATTTAAAAGATCATGCAACATAAACACCATCAACTGTTACAAACTTTATTCAGTAGAATTATCAAAAATTCCCGTAACTTGTAAATATTTTTGGTAGTTTTTTTTATTTGTTTTTTTTTTCTTTTTGGGTGAGATGCTGATTACACGGAATGTGTGTAACTATTTAATGGTCAGCTGATATCATATTTCAGCATGCTTATATGGTAATATGTACGCATTTGTAATTTTAAAATGCATGGAATGCAAAACTAAGTTAAATGCAAGTCACGTATGAATTTTATAATAAACAAATTAAATGGACATATATGTATAATTTAAATATTAGCTATGGGATCAATGAAAAAGAAACACAATACTAAAGGTTATTAGTAATCATTATCCAGGCATGAAAAACAAGGGGTTTTTTGTCGGTATGCCATATGGGTGAGCCCGACTTAACTCTTTGCTGACGACCTTTTGTGTATGCTAAAATGAATTTTTACCTCCTTACCTGCAAAAAAATTGTTATCATTTTAAATTTTATTCAATTATCATTCAATAAGTGTGTATATTCATATAATAATAATAATATGATATCTCAAGATCATATGATCATACGAAAACTGGTGTGCTTGTTATTTATTACAGGAAAAAATAACAGCCTGTATTTTAAAGAAAATCCACTTAAAAATGAAGTAGTGCTTTCCTGCATAACGATTATTT
The DNA here is from genome assembly GCA_941918925.1 of Phyto melanocephala. Lineage (NCBI taxonomy): Eukaryota > Metazoa > Arthropoda > Insecta > Diptera > Rhinophoridae > Phyto > Phyto melanocephala. The sequence continues at coordinate 62,746,763 of OW799235.1, read as the reverse complement.
TTCCTTATTGCAACAGAATTAATACTGTTTTCTAAGATTTATAAAGTTTCAAGTTTCTAATTACAACAAAATATATGAGTACATTGTAACTGCAATAAAGATTTTTTTTTCAAATAAGTAACGAATTTTGTTTTTAAAAAGTTTTAGCTTTGCTTCAAATGATGCAGTTTAAAAAACATGCTGAAAGTAGAATTGATTTTATGAATTTCATAAATAATATAACGATAACTTTATGAAAGGTGGTTATATTTTAAGGGCCGATTTTGAATGTGAACCACACCTAAACGTCAAGTCGTTTTTATGCATTTCATTTGACATTTTTAAATCTCAGACTAACACAATTTGAACCAAGGAAAGATACGCAATCGAGCAACGCGTTAAAGTTATTCAGCCTTAAATTTGAAAATGGGCGTTCAAATTATAATTGCATATCGTGCACTACGTAATCCTTTTGGTCAACGTAAACTTTCAAATTCGTCCACAATCGGGAGAATTGTGAAAATTATTTAAATTTCAGCAAAGCAGGTCTGAATGAAATGTGAAAACATCTGTGAATGCCTTCTTAGTTAGTTGAATGGGAAACATTGCTTTTTTCGCGATAGTGTGGCAAAAGTGATGTCAACCTCGACTCATCATCGTGCCCAACAATTGAGCATTAAAATTGTCATTAATAATTCGGACCATCGGATGGTGGTGTGCCCCCGATGTCGCTTCGGCCATTTGGCCAATTTTTTGTTCCATACATAATTGAACCATACCAAAATTATAATAATAAAAAGAAATAACAATTATTTCCTAAATAATTTTTGTTTTATTCAAACTCAATAGCGGCGCTTAAAATTTTACCACCCTTTATATATAATATATAAATTCAATACTTTTATGAAAATGAGGAGGGAAATATAAATGTCAATAAAAACTTAAATCTAAACACACATTAGCACATAATTATTCTTGAGGCATTAACATTTTAATTAGTGACGTTTTCGGCAAACAAACTATTTGTTAACAAAATACTGATCATAATTAACTGTTAAACTGTTAATTAAATCTTATTTAGACATTGTATTTGTAATTTAATATTCTGTTTTTTGAACGCTGCCCTTTTGGCTATATTGACTATTTATTTGGCAAATTTTCGATATTGTACGATAAAGTGCATATTTAATTCATTTAATTCAATTTCAACATAATACATGTGTTATTTAATCTCATAATTAGTTTAATGGACGATCACTTATTTAGTAAGCTGCATATCGATTACAAATTTAGGTGCCAGCATTCTTTTATTTTTATAAATTTTTAAAATGCATTTTACTGACTTATGTTTAATGATCGAATAAATGTATCTAAATTATAGCAACTATTTAAAATACAGTTATTTAATCAATTGTTTATTAATGGAACAGACATACATACATACATACATACACACATATAAACAAACTAACATCTAAATAGTACCAGCATCAAATATTTATTCTCTTCTTTCCCTTTTTACTCTTTTGTAATATGATCTTTGAATAACTTACGAAATACCTTATTATCTCGTATTACAAACATCTAATAAACTTTAACAAGAGAATTACAACAACAATAGTACAACAACGTTAAAGAATTTCAAAATGTGTATTTAATGTAAATGTATATTTAAACAACAAATGCCAGATGCAGCAAGCAAAATCAACCAAATGATATTAGAATTCGGCCGCGCCGAATCTGATAATACCCTTCACCGTCATGTATACAGGTACAGGGTGGACCAAAAGTCACGCCTGCGTGTAAAAATTGAATAACTTTTTTGTTTATTAATATTTTTTATTTTTTTTTCAGATTTTATTCATCCATTCGTGTTACAACGACTGAGCAACGAACGAAAGTGGTAGAATTTTACTTTTAATCGTTCTTCGAGGATGAAGTTGGTAATACAGTAACGGTGAATGGGGACAGATATCGCGCTATGCTTAATAATTTTATACGCCCTGAGGCAGCCAACAAGTGGTTTCAGCAGGATGGAGCAACAGCACACACGGCTCGTGCCACAATGACGCTTTTAAATGAAATTTTTGACGACCGAATTATCTCGAAAAATTCAGAATTTAATTGGCCAGCACGTTCACCGGATTTAACTGCCCCTGATTATTTTCTATGGGGTTATCTCAAAGAACGAGTGTATGTAAACAAGCCTCAAACTATAGAGCAGCTAAAGAACAACATTGAAGCTGAGATCAGGGCAATAGAGCCTGAAACCTTGCGTGCAGTTATGCAAAACGCCTGTTTAAGAGCCCAATTGTGCATCGATGAAAATGGTGGTCATCTCTCTGACATTATTTTTCATAATTAAAATTTAGGTCATACAAAGATAATATTATAATTAAAAAAAAAATTTAATAAAAAATAATAATAAACAAAAAAGTTATTCAATTTTTACACGCAGGCGCGACTTTTGGTACACCCTGTATAAATACCAGAGCGTAGCTAAGCCTAAACTTTATATTTCATGCAATACGCCATTTTCTTTATAATTTCCGACGCCATATTTGATTTCTGATTTTTTGCTTAGTTAACTGTATTCCACTAGTTAAGCCCATTTTTTTTTAAACCAAATTGTTGGGGTTTTTAGTTTATAGTAGTTTACTACATTCTACTGGAAAATCCCTTTTATTTGATACCACTGTTGTATACCATATTTGATTCATATGTTCGCCACTTTATCTAGGACGCCATCTTGAATTTTTTTTTCATTTCTAGCTATATTTTAATACTCAAGCCCTTACATTTGATCTCCATATTCGCTCTCTTGGTTGTATGGAAACTGAAAAATATTGATTTCCGTTAGAAAATTTTAATAAAAACACCGAAGCAGTTGTACTCTGGTGCTTATATCTCAGTTGGCCTCAAATCGATTTTTCAGTTGGTTTCAAACCTATTTGTTAGTTTTTATCGGAAATAATTTCTAAGATTACGGCTTATAAATTGGTATCTTAAGCGTGGTCAAAAAATATTACGGAATTTAAAAAAAATTTGATATATGTATAGAAAAGTAAATACATTTTTTTTAAATCATTTTTGCCTATAACTTTGGCGATTAGTAACCAATTTGTCCAACATTTTTCATGAATATCTCCAGAGGCATAGTAACAACCGTGTTTACAAATTATCCTTGGACTGGAAAATGTTTGTGGTTAAAATTAGCGAAAAATAAAGGCAGTCGTGTTTATTTGCTCATATCTCAGAAAGTTAAGGGATAAGAAAGTCATGCTGATTTCCAACACCGATCGACTTCCCCGATGTCGGTGGCTTCTAAAAGTTGATTTTAACATACACACGGACAGACGGATAATGCGTAATCGACTCTTCTATTGAAAAGCTTTCAGGAAATATACACTTTATTGGGTCGGAAGTAAATATTCTAGACATTTCAAACGGAATGACAAACCCATATATGCCCTTTTACACTGTCGTGTGAATGATATAAAAACGTTTATAAATGAAAAGTATTCAATTCCTTAATAACAAACTTCTGACTTACACTTAATTTCTTCAGTAGAGAAGAAACGTTTTCAATTATGAGGCTGCATAAATAAAAAAAGCTTTATTTCAAAATATGTACAGATAAACATATGGACGCATGTATGTACTTATATTTGATTACTATTAACTAATAAAGCACAAAACATTTGATTAAGTAAATTTTAAAAAGTGGCATGAAAATTCTTCCTTTATTTACACATGTTTATGCAGTGGCGCAAAGTGGTAGAACTTTCTTATGACAGTTCTGGAATTTACATTTAAATGCGTATTCAGTTTTTCCATTAGCGGCAAATGTATTTTCTTTGTTTGTCATCCCAGTAATAAAGTATATTTTTTCTCTTAAGTGAAAAAACTCGTGTCTAAATAGGTCCAATCCGTACTTTTAAGTTTTAAATTACGAAAAAAGTAACGGTACCCAATTTTTAGCAATTTCATTTATGAGAGTTAAATATTAGTTGATGAGAAGCTGCCATGAAGGCAATATCATTTGATAATTTATTTGCAATAAAGCAAATAAAAATTTGTAAATTTGCTTTTGGCGACAAGCAACACTATTCGGGTGTAAAAAAATTGTTTTTTTTGGTAAGTACAGTTTTTTTTTTGGTAGTTTCCGGATTTGGGTTATATTGTCCCAGTCGGGTTTTTTTTTTGACTTATATGTCCCCTTTGTAATAGTTTCAGAAAAAATGTCACAACCTAATAAATAGGACTTTTAGAAGGCGAATTTTCTGATTTTAGTGGTTCAGTGGTTCCGAATCAGAAAACGAGTCATCAGAATCAAGCGGCGATGGAGAGAGACTATGAAGATATTCCTATTGAAAATGTTGTAAACCTATATCAGTGGTCACGACCGGGGTCTGGTTTTCAACTAACAATGCAGATTTCAATAGAAAAAGAACCTATAATTTTGGTTCTTGCTAAAGTTTTTCAAAAATCCTTATTGATACTTATTGCTGAAAATTTTATTTGTACTGAAATATTAGAGAAGGAAAAAAAAATTAAAATAGCTAAAACTGATGACAATGAAATTCAAATTGTGTGAGGATGTTGTCTCATAATGAGCTACAGCAAAGTTCCAAGAATCAAAAATTACGGGAAATTCTGTCATAAAAAATGCAATCTCGAGAGATCGATTCCAGCTTATAATGTCCAAAATGTATTTCAATGATCCTATAAAATCTGGTGGTATATAGAAGAGATAGTATCTTGTGTAAAGAAAACATTCTCTAGTGTCAGAACAGAATCTACGTTTCAAGCCATTGATGAATCAATGGCAAAATCAAAAGGTCAGTTTTCGTTAAAGCAATACCAACAACTAAAACAAATTAAGCGAGGTTTTAAGCTTTGGTTAAGATGTGACTCAAAAACAGGACTTGTATAGATCTAAATATATATAGCGAAAAGGAAGAAAGTGCCGTAATATCTGAATCTACCTTCGGAAAAGTGGAAAAACTTTTTAATACTATACGTAGCAAAGACGTTATGATAACTTTCGAAGTTTATGGCGATCTAGCTATGTCCGTCGTTCAAAGCACGATAGAGCTCAAACCGAAAAATCAAATTTTGCCAGAATCTTTCTTGTACACAAGGTTTGTTTGGTATTGAAAATAGGCTGAATCGGAATATTTTGAAGAGAGTTATAGCTCGTAATGCAAGAGTAGGTAAAAAAACCATGTCCTTCCAACATCGATTAAAATGCAATTGCGTCCAAACGCATTAACGTAGTCATGAAACTTCGATATATATTTCCCGAGTGAAAACAATATTTTTCCCTTAAAATTCCTAAAATTTATGAGATAGGATTTATAGATCAAAATGTACGAACATTTATACCGCATAGTGTGTATTCAAAATTTAAAACGCAATAAAACTGACAAAATTAGATTTACGATTCTTAAATTTTACAGACATTGCTTTTTTGTTAAAGGCTTTCTACTAACGGAAAATAAATTTGACACGCCCACTTTAACGCCCACATCCCTTATAACGCTTTATCTTAAATACATATAATTTCTTTATGATTAAATATTTTGAAATAATAAAGGACTATATCGAAATATCTAAATATAGAGCACTTATTTGTTTTTTCAACACTTTTGTCCATAGAAAAATAATATGAATTTAAGATAAAGCATTATATGGGAGGTGGGAGGTTAAATGGGCGTGTCATCTTTATTTTTGGAATTATACTTATATTGGCATAATTAAATTTACCAAAAAGATATATGTTTGTATATGCGAAATTTCTTCATCATACATCTAATTCTGTCAGTTTTATGAGCTTTGAAATTTTATTAACAGTAAATTATGTGAGAAATGGGCGCTAAAGTAGGAGTGCTAAAGTAGTCTCTGCTAATAAATTCAACTCAGATATTTCAATAAAGAGTCCTTTATCGTTCCAAAATCTTCGTCAATAGAGAAATTATATGAATTTTAGATAAAGCGTTATATGGGAGGTGGGAGAAAAAGTGCGCGTGTCACATTAATTTAAATAAATTAATTACGTTTTTAATTTTAAATAAACCGAGAAGAACACTGTGCGGTATTAATGTTCGTACGTCTTGATTTGAACAATTTTCTGGAAAAGATATTTTTTTTCCTCAAGAAATATACATTCCAAGTTTCATTGCTTTACATAAATGCGTTTAGACTTAATCGCAATATATTCGATGCTGGAAGGACATGGTTTTTTGACCTACTCTTGCATTATGCCCTATAACTCTCTTCCTAATATTCCAATTTAGCCCATTTTCAATACCTTGTGTTTAAAAAATATTCAGGCAAAATTTGAGACCGCTAACTTTTCCGACTCAAGCTCTATCGTGCTCTCAACAGACGGAAAGACAAACTGACATAGCTAGATAGCCCTAAAATGAAACCAGGCCTCATAAAATATATACAGTAAAGGGTCAGAAATCAATGTTTTTATGTTTTACACACAGAATGACAAAATGAAAATACCCCCACACCATTTTTTGGTGTGGTGTTGGGTATAAAAACTAAAGTCAAAAATAGATAAATATTGTACAATTGATTAAATTTCAAAGTGAATCATTTTTATTTTGGCTTAAGTTCATTTATTCTATTATTTAATTTTATAATTCAAATTAAATTCAATTTCAATCATTTTTAGGATTATTCTTTGATAGAAATGATTCACATTGAAATCTAATATATAATAATAGTTCGAATAAAATATTAATATATTATTGTACAATTTTTTAAAATAATAACAAATGGAATCACAGGTTTCGAAAAGAATCATTTTGCTACTATTGCACTTTGTAAAAAATGTGCCTCGATTATTTTTTTTTTTTGTATTTTTGCCCAACAAAGAATTTAATTTCCAAAGACCTAAAATAAATAAACGTTTATTTACGCTAAATTAACTTAATGAATTTATAGTGCGGCAGAAAATTCTCACAATTGAAATGTAAGAAAATAATTAAATTTAGAATTTATTTCAAGTGTCACACAAAAATATAAAAACCGCAAAATATAGTGTCCATTCATACCCATTTTCGTTTATAAATATACAAAACGATATTTACACCAACATTTATTTATATCGACGATTCATGTACATTTGTATGTGTGCATGAATGTATATGTAAATGGATAGATGACCAACAAAAGAACAACACAGATGGTCAAGATACAAGTGTAAATACCCGTACAAACGAAACTAAATGGTCGTTTTAAGTATTTTATTAAAAAAATTGTAGCAAAAAGGTTACCAAACAATAAGTTTGTTATATATCGAATCGATATGTGCAACAGCAGTAGCAACGAGCAACAATATCGCTACAAAAGGAAAATTAAAAAATCCGACAGAATGTAAGAGAAAGCGATAGATGGAGCAAAGAGCAGCAACACATAGAATATGTAGGGAAAAATTAATTAAAAACTCAATTGGTCAATATGTTTCGTGTCGAGCACTTCGATAGCAATATTAAAACTTCAATATTTATTGTCTATATTTACGAATGAATGGATGTGTTGATCGCAAGTCCGTTAGAAGTGGTAGTGCATTATTAGTGTGAATGCACTTGATGTGAATATTTTCACACAGACAAGGGTAAATAAGGAATTGCATGCAGAGACACAATACGTAAGTAGCAGATACAGCAACAACAATGATGTTTGGCAACTGACCCTATTCAGAGGTACGTGTGAGTAAGTTATCAGTAACAGAAATGCAAAAGAATTTTAACATGAAATATGATTAAAATAGCGGATACTATGTACACGCAGACAAAATTCACGACAGTCACTTTATATTCTCTATAATAATATTTAGTTATCGCAAACATATTATGGTTAATACTTTATTTTTGATTTTGAATTTATTTTGTCACGACAAACAAGTGTTTGGTTTAATTTGTTCGCAAAAGTAATATGATTATGAAAATTATTACGACCAAAATAATATGATGCGTGTGAAAAAAGGTTCTTTGCATTCTTTTACAACACATAAATACTATCACAAGCATAACTTGCAAACAAATATCCTGCAGTTATTTTTTCGATTCGTATTTGTTTGGAAACGTAATTCATTGTGTTTGCGTGTCACCAAGTCATAGTAAAACAAGTAAGAGCGCTATATTCGGCCGTGCCGAATCTTATATACCCTTCACAACGTGTAGTCATGCAATAACAGTAGTTTGTATCACCATTCATCTCATATGAAATACGTACATACATATAAACAAGTAAAAGCGCTATATTCGGCCGTGCCGAATCTTATATACCCTTCACAACGTGTAGTCATGCAATAACAGTAAATTCACGTATGTATGTTAAAAAAAACAAAAAAAAAATAAAAAATAAAAAAAAAATTTAAAAAAAAAAATTTAAAAAAAAAAAATTTAAAAAAAAAATTAAAAAAAAAAAAATTATTATATACATATATAATATATATAAAACAAAAAAAAAATAAAAAAAAAATTAAAAAAAAAAAATAAAAAAAAATAATAATAAAAATATATATAATATATTAAATAAAAAATAAAAAAAAAATAAAAAAACAAGTAACAGTGCTATATTCGGCCGTGCCGAATCTTATATACCCTTCACAACATGTAGTCATGCAATAACAATTGTTTGTATCACCATTCATCCCATATAAAATACGTGCATACGTACACGTTAGAATAAATGTGACATCGAATCCCAACTGAGCCAAAAAAATTTTATTTTATTTTATTTAATATATTATTTATATTTTATTATTTTTTTATATTTTTTTTAAATTTTTTTAAAAAATTTTTTTAGAAAAATTTTTAAAAAAATTTTTAAAATTTTTAAAAAAATTTTTAAAATTTTTTTTTAAATTTTTTTAAAATTTTTTTTTTTGTAATTTTTTTTTTTTATTTTTTTCTTATTTTTAATATTTTTTTTTTTGTAATTTTTTTTGTTTGGTATGTTTTTTACATGTATCTATGTATGTATGTTGTTGTTGTAATTGTGAAAAAAAACGAGGTGGTCGTGGTTTTTTGCTCATATCTCAGAAAGTTATGGGGCGATTGTGCTGAATTTCAATAGCGATTCACTCCTGGATATTTCCAAGAGATTGATACCATATACAGACCTGAGGAACATATAGTTGCTTCTAAAAGTTGATTTCAACCAACACACGGACAGACGGACAGACGGACAGACGGACAGACGGTCAGGGCTTAATCGACTCCTCTATTCATAAGCTTTCAGAAAATATATACTTTATGGGGTCGGAAATGAAAATTGTAGAAATTACAAACGGAATGACAAACCTATATATACCCTTTTTCACTGTGTGAAGGGTATAAAAATATACATATATAAAAAACATCCCATTGTAAAATTATAAATTTACGTATGTATGTTAAAAAAAAAAATAAAAAAAAATTTAAAAAAAGAAATTTTAAAAAAAATTTAAAAAAAAATTAAAAAAAAAAATTAAAAAAAAAAATTTTAAAAAAGTAATTAAAATATATATAATTAATATAAAACAAAAAAAAAAATAAAAAAAAAAATTAAAAAAAAATAATAAAAATATAAATAATATATTAAATAAAAAATATAAAAAAAATAAAAAAAAAATTAAAAAAAAAATTTTTAAAATATAAAAAAATTTTTTTTTTGGCTCAGCTGGGATTCGATCCCACGTTTACTTTAGCCAATATACAAGTTTGTATGTATGTATGTTGTTGTTGTAATGTTGTTTTTGTGAAAAAAAAATCGAGGTGGTCGTGGGTTTTTGATCATATCTCAGTTGTTTATGTACCGATGTTTCTGATTTTCGATAGCGATATACTCCCGAATATTTCTGATATTTTAATACCTCACCCGGGTCCAAGTGATGTCGGGGGGCTTCAAAAAGTTGATTTCAACATACACACGGACAGACGGTCAGACGGACAGACTGACAGAGCTTAATCGACTTCCCTATTCATAAGCTTTCAGAAAATATATACTTTATGGGGTCGGAAATGAAAATTGTAGAAATTTCACACGGAATGACAAACCTATATATACCCTTTTTCACTGTGTGAAGGGTATAATTAATAAAATTCCAATTTTATGCTACGTGTTCTCCATGTGAATTATAAACTTGATTATAAAATTTGGGTGCAAGTGTGCACAATAAACGTGAGCCAGTTGAATGTTATCGTGTGTGTGTTTTGTTTGTAACAAACAGTCTCTGTTCGGAAATTGTTTAAAATGTCATTCATTGTCTGACTGTAGGAAGTTCAAATAATTTTTAATTTTTATTTGATGACTTGAGTGCATATAAAATAGAAAAAATTGCTTATTTAAGTCTTTAAATATTTGTTTAAATAGCGTATGTACAGCTACGGTCAAAATAATAGCACCAAATAAAAAGTTTTAGTTAATCTATTTTCATATTTTATACTGCCTTATTTGCGTCTGTCTTTAGATTTTCAACGCGGTTCAACGGCGAAAGTGCACGCTACACAATTACATTGGTTAAGATATCAATGAACCACTTTTTCTTCGTTTCACGGGTGTTATTTTGCGTAGTTGACTTGTTAAAATATCCACATCATTGGCATTTTGTCGAAGGCCAAAAAGGTTGTAGTATAATGTTTTATACTTTTTGCTGTAAACTTCGGCCTGAATTCGTTATTAGGTGATCTTCGGACAATGGAACTGGAACCTTTTTCATTAACAAACACGATTTTCTATTCACATTTCCATAAAAAGTTTCTTCATTTTTCCAGTGGTCAAAATTCATGTGCTTTTGCAAAAGACAATCCCTTAGCCACAGAAGTGCCACTTCTCGTGAATAGAGTATGATTTTTCATAGTCTACGTCGAATAATTTCCACACTTGCCGTAGCTAGCATTAAATTATTATTTTTGCATGATCCAACTAAATGCTACAACATTAAAAGTGACATAATTCGTTTTTGTTCACGTGACTCCACTCTGGCCTCATATGATAATTTTGTTAAAAGATTTAAGTGATTTTTTTCATTTGGGAATGCGACTCAACTTGAAACAACAATTTTTTAATTAGGTCGCGTTTTTTATCACGCAGTCTTTTTGCGTCCCATTTTAATATATTTTCACCGAAAACTTTTTCAAATATTACAAAGATAAATTTAAACTTTAATACCTTTTTTTCTTCATTTCTTTTTTTTTTTTTTTTTGCAAAATTCAAAGAAACAAATTAAAGATAAGCTAACTGGCGCTAGTATCTTGACCGCGCTCTGAGACAACAAAAAATATATAATTGTTCCTGCAAGTTTTTAGAAAAACAAAGTTCGCTTAAATTTGTTCTTTTTATGAGAGTATAATTGTAACTAATGCTATAATTTTGTCCGGTATTGTGTGTAACTGCTATTGATTTGTTTTTATTAAAATAAATGGAAAAGTAAAAAAAAATCACAATTTTATTACGGGAAAAACATTCATACAACTGGAAACATGTTTATGAATTTAAAATACTTAAAGTACATACAAACATGCATTTAAATGTTATCTGTTTAAACATACACTAAGACAACAGTTTCCGTTCCAATAACTTAGTGTCTAATAGTGGCAACCATACGGTTTAGTTACAAAAGCACAATTTTATGATTGCAACTTTGAAATGTTTGTCTTAGAATTTGATGAATAGTTAGTACCATGATTCTTGCAAAGAAAAATTAAATTAAATGTATGGGAGATGGGCGTCAATGTAGGGGTGTCAAACTAAATTCTTCTAATAAATTCAACTTAGATATAGTTGATAGATAGTACACGAAAAGAAAAAACATGGTTGTGGTAACCATAATCGAAGAGAAACATACTATGATTGAATTGTACGATTATGGTTAAAACACATAATGGTTACCAGTTATTATTATTATGTTTAATTAAAGTATCATGCAATAATCATGTATATGACTACAATTGAAATCGACAATCTTTGCTTTTTTACGGCAAATTATTGTCTTTTGCTGTAACATACACATATTGATTGTACTTACCAATTAAATTGCAATTTTTATATCAATATTTTTGTACATTTTCACGTTTATTTTTAAATTTTCTTTAATTTTTGTTCCTTTTTTTGACCTCTCAAACATTTAAAATAATAAAAATTTATTCAGCAAGAAGAAGAACAGCTTAAATCAAATTATTATTCAAAAAAATCAGAGATTGATTAATTTGTAATCATACTGTTGTCTCATCTATTATTTAATGATTATTTGTAATTTGTAATGCTTTTGAATAAAATGTGATTTTTGTCAAATTAATTTTATTTAAATCATACTATTTTTAAACGAAAATTTTACGTAAAATAAACGTTAAATGATAAAATGCAAGCAAATGCTTGATTATTGTGATAAAATATATGATGAAATAAAATAAAAATAACTATTTTGACAACCAAATATTGTTTTAGAGAATATCATATGACCGTCGTAATCATGGTTTTTCTTTGCGTATACACTTTTAAATATTATTTAAAATTTAGGATCATATAGTGACTGAATTCTTAATGGATAATTCGTAATGTCTAATATAATATAGATTTCGTAGTTATTGGCTAGTTTTAATTATAAAAAAACAAATATGCTGTTAAAAGTCATATTTTAAACAAATTTTTAATTAAATTTTGATACCCACCACCAATTTTCTTTACTTTTTATTTATTTTAAGTTTTAAATATACCGAAAGACACAGTGTGCGGTATACATTTTCGTACATTTTAAATAAAAGGTCTTGAGTATCAAAATACAGAGGTCCAAAATAGCGTCCTAGATTAAATGGCGATATATATGTATGAGTCAGGCTTTCCCTTCTTTAAACCCCACAATATTGGTATCAAATGAAAGGGTTTGAACAGATCAATGTAGTGAACTACTTAACAAAAGTGTAAAATCGAAGAAGGCGTATGAAGCAAAATGGCGGAATACATTTTTTTATACAATACATTCATATATATATATATATATATATATTCATATATAAGTAAGTACATACTTACATATAACAACGCTATTAAGCCTTCACATAAGTACTTTAACTCCAAAAGTAAAAGTTTAAATTCTGCAGAATTAAAGCTTCAATTTTAAATGACCCTTGTGACAAATTTATACCAATAAAAATGATATATTTTGCACTTCATAAATTAAATAGCAAAAAAAAAAAAAACAAAAGAACTACTAAAACCAATAAATATTACTAAAGGAAGACAGGCAACGGAGTAAAAAAGTTTTTATACGCATTTTGTTATAAAATAAGAGCAAAAATTGCAATAAATTTATTTGATGAAGGCATGGCGTCATTTATTGCATACATAAACAACATCAATGTCAGTCAGCTACCAGTTGTCAAAAGTTGCCAACGACATATAACAGCAGCCTCAGTTGCAACATCAGTAGGTGCATTAATAATAAAAATGCAAATAGATATATAAATGCCAACAACTGCAACAAACGTTAAAAACATTCAAGTATTGCAATACTTAAACAATAAAAAATTTCCCCAAAACAAACCAATAAAAGTGTCGAAAGTAACAAAAACAAAATGTTCATGTTCAAACCATAAAACAAAAACAAATATTAAATTTTTATGACGAAAACAACGACAACACTTCCGAAGATATAAACGCCTCCAAAAACAAAACATTTAACACATCCATATGCATGTATGAACATAGAAAAGGAAACAACAAATAAATAAAAAAAAAACAATAAAAAACATACTCACACTCTCCCTCATATTTGAAATATCAGCAGCATCCTTAGAGAGCATAAATAGTGGACATCGTAAGAAGGATCTTCAGTAGGCGTGTGTGTGTGTGTGTGTGTTTTTGCGTAGGGGTTCCAATTTAATTTCATAAATATTTTCGTCAAGATGAGTTGATTTGTGTGTCACTATGGTCACAGTTGTTGTCATGATGTTGTGACATGTTGCTCGTAAAAAAATCACAAAAGTATTTGTGTATCTTCAAAATGATTAATTGCTGCAAATAGTGATGACAGTAAAAGTTAAACACAATAAACCAGAAGAAAAAAGAATAAAAACTATCGTTAAACAGAGAGTTAAGAGGCAAAAAAAAAATATATATAAAATAAAACTTCCAACAGGGCGTCGTTTGTAAACTATTTTGAGCGAAAAAAAACTACTTCTGACTGTCATTATCAGTTGAAGCCAGTGCTACAAAAATACTCAAGTAAAAAAGGATTTAAAAAGCAATTAAAACAGCATAGGGAAGTAATGTGTATGTGTGTGTGTTTTTTAAGATTAGAGTGTTTTTTTGATTGATAAAAAAATAAAATTTTTAAAATATGTGACCTTCTCCGAGAAAAGGAAAAATAAAGTTTTGAGAAAAACGCATTTAAAGTTTCATAACGCATTATGACTGTGAACTCACCTTCAGTTGTGAGATGCGATTTGGTATGGTTAATTATGATTGGGTGACGACTTTGGTGACGTCATGCCTATGTGGTGACGTATTTTTTTTTCGCTTTTAGTGTGACAAGACCTATGCTATTGTTGCTGCTCTGTTTGTTATGATCTCGATACTTGATTCCTATTCTGCCCGACGCAATAACGTTTTTATTGCGTAAAAACATTTTATTAAAAATCTAGCTCATTTCATTTTATTCTACACTCTTTTAGGTACCAGAAGCCACTCTTAAACCCAAACCCGTTTTACGACACATTAGGTCCCTTTTCTCGGAGAAGGTCAGATATGTATAAAGAATTCTGTCACTAAATTTAACGGTTTTAATTTGTAACAAGTAAAAGCGCTATATTCGGCCGTGCCGAATCTTATATACCCTTCACAACGTGTAGTCATGCAATAACAGTAAATTCACGTATGTATGTTAAAAAAAACAAAAAAAAAATAAAAAATAAAAAAAAAATTTAAAAAAAAAAAATTTAAAAAAAAAATTAAAAAAAAAAAATTATTATATACATATATAATATATATAAAACAAAAAAAAAATAAAAAAAAAAATTAAAAAAAAAAAAATAAAAAATAATAATAATAAAAATATATATAATATATTAAATAAAAAATAAAAAAAAAATAAAAAAAAAATTAAAAAAAAAAATTTTAAAAAAATTTAAAAAAAAATTTTTTTGCCTCAGCTGGGATTCGATGCCACGTTTTCTCTAACCAGTATACACGTTTGTATGTATGTATGTTGTTGTTGTAATGTTGTTTTTATGAAAAGAAAATCGAGGTGGTCGTGGGTTTTTGCTCATATCTCAGTTGTTTATGTACCGATGTTTCTGATTTTCAATACCGATCTACTCCCGAATATTTCTGATATTTTAATACCTTACCCGGGTCCAACCTATGTCGGGGGGCTTCAAAAAGTTGATTTCAACATACACACGGACAGACGGTCAGACGGACAGACGGACAGACGGTCAGGGCTTAATCGACTCCTCTATTCATAAGCTTTCAGAAAATATATACTTTATGGGGTCGGAAATGAAAATTGTAGAAATTTCACACGGAATGACAAACCTATATATACCCTTTTTCACTGTGTGAAGGGTATAATAACAACGTATTTTAACTTACATACTACGTTTATACGTAGATTTATTGCAATAAAAATTTATTGCATTTATAAAACTCACCGGTTGTTTATAAAGGGTGGTAAAATTTTAAGGGCCGATGTTGAATGTGAACCACACCTAAACGGTAATTTTTTCTTTCTCCATTTCATTTGACATTTCTTAATTTCAGACTAACTCATTTGGCCCACATTTTGTTTCATACGTAATTGAACCATACCAATATTATCATAATAGCAAGTAAGAGCACTATATTCGGCTGTGCCGAATCTTTTATACCCACCACCAATTTTTTGTACATATAAAGCACAACATTTATTATTTTGTTAATCGCTTTGGAATAATCTCTTTACAATAAAATATGTATCACTTTCTTTGTAGAGGGTGGTTAAATTTGAAGGGCCCATGTTGAAGGTGAACTATACCTGGTCTTTACATTTGTTTTCTGCATTTAATTTGACATTTCTCAATCTCAAACTCAATTTGATCCGTGTAAAGATACGCAAATAAGCAACGCTTTTAAGTTATTCAGGTTTTTTATAAAAATGGGCGTTAAAATCAAAATGTATTTTGTGCACTTCGTAATTCTTTTGATTAACATAATCGTTTAAATTCGTCCAAATCGGGAGAATTGTAAAAAATATTAAAATTTCTGCAAAACAGGTCTGTATAAAATGTTAGAAAATCTGTGAATGCCTTCTTAGTTCGTTGAATGGGAACCATTGCTGTTTTTTGCGATAGTGTGGAAAAACAGCAGTCAACGTCGACTCATCATTGTGCCCAACAATTGAGCATCAACATTGTATTCAAAATGTTGTACCATCGGATAGAGGTGTGGCGCCGAGGCTGGGAGAGGGGGTGTCTATTTGGCCTATATTTTGTTAGATACATAATTGAATCATACAAATATTATCATTACAAAAATAAATGATAATAATTTCCCAAAAAATTTGTGATTTATTTAAAATCAACATCGGCCTTTAAAATTTAACCACCCTTAATAACTGCGATATGATAGTAAAATGCTTTTGTTAATTTAGTCTTTCAATAAAAGTGGGCGTTAAAGTAGGCGTCTCAATAAATTTTATGGTAATAAATACAACTAAGATATTTCAATATAGTCCTTAATTCTTCCAAAAATTTTGTCAATAGAGAAATTACATGAATTTAAGATAAACCGTTATATGGGAGGTAGGCGTTAAAGTGGGCGTGTCACCTAAACTTTTTGGCACAGCAATGACATTGACTAGAAGGATATACAGAGCAAATTTCATTATCATACCTCTAATTTTAGCGGTTTTATGAGCTTTTAAATTTCACTAACGGTGGATAACGTGAAAAGTGGGCGTTATAGTAGGCGTGTCAAAGTTGCTTTTGCGAATGAGTAAGACTCAGGTGTTTCAATATAGGCCCTTATTATTCCAAAATCTTTGTTAATAGAGAAATTATATGAATTTTAGGTAAAACGTTATATGGGAGGTGGACGTAAAAGTGGGCGTGGCACCCTTATTTTTCGGCACAATAATAACATAGCCTAGGGGGATAAACGTAGCAAATTTGATCATCATACCTCTAATTTTGTCGGTTTTATGAGCTTTTAAATTTCATTAACGGTAGATAACGTGAAAAGTGGGCGTTATAGTAGGCGTATCAAAGTTATTTTGGCTAATGAGTACAACTTAGATATTTCGATATAGCCATTTATTATTCCAAAATCTTTGTTAATAGAGAAATTATATGAATTTTAGATAAATCGTTATATGGGAGGTGGGCGTAAAAGTGGGCGTGGCACATTGATTTTTCGTTAGAACAAAGCATTTGACCTAAAAGCCATGTGAGCAAAAGTTCAGAGTCGCACATCCAATTTTGTTGCTTTTATGACGTTTTTGTTTTTAAATATACCGAAAAATACACTGTGCGGTATAAATTTTCGTACATTTTGATCGATAACTCCTTTCCTAATGCATAGATTTAGATAATTTTCGGTGAAAAATATTGTTTTTACTCAGAAAATATATATTCGAAGTTTCATGAGTCTATGTTTATGCGTTTGAACACAATTGCATTTTATTCGATGTTCGAAGGACACGGTTTTTTCGACCTACTCTTGCTTTTCGAGCTATAACTCTCTTCCTAATATTCCGATTGAGCCCATTTTCAATAATAAACAAACCTTGTCTATAGGAAAGATTCTGGCAAAATTTGAGCCCCCTAGCTTTTTCGGTGCGACCTCTATCGTGCTTTCAACAGACGGACAGACGGACGGACATAGCTAGATCGTCATCAAATCAAACCCTGATTCAGAATATATGTACTTCATGGGGTATAAAATGGATATTTCGATGTGTTACAAACGGAATGACAAAATGAGTATACCCTCACCATTTTTTTGGTGGCGGGTATAAAAAGTAATGACAATAATATTTGTTTTATTCAAAATTATAATTTTAGATTTAACCACCCTTTACATACGCACAAATTTTTTAGATAAAATTTTAAGTTTTTAGTACTGCCAGATGAGAAGCATCCAATTACAACGATTACTTTCTGCCTTCATTTTATTTTTTTTGTAATTTTTGCGCAATATTAACGCCATAATATAATTTTTTTTTTATTTTAACAAACAAAAAAGTGGCAACCTTATACAATTTGCTTTTGGGGAACTCAAACTGGAGATTCATAAGGAATTACATTGAGGGGACTGAGTTCTTGAACTAGTCCGCACAACATGCCAACTGGGCATAAGTGAATACCTGTCATGGGTTTGGGCTTTTAGTGCCCCTCCTTTTCAACCTAACCTAACCTCACTATAATTGCAATTAATGCGTTGGTATAAACGGGATAATGGTTCAATTAAATATACGAAAACCGATATGTACTGTAATTAATGTAGCAAAAAGTACACAAAATAATATTTATTTTAAAGGGAATAATCATTCTATTAAAATCAGCTTTTAAATTTATAGAAAATATTTATTCCTTATTACCGCAAAACTAATGTATGATTTTATCTCTAAAAAGACGTCAAATATTCTTATGAACAAATGAAGAAAATCAAATATTTTGTTGATTTGTCAATACTGATTAGTGACGATAGATTTTTTGAAGTGAAAGTAGCAAGTTTTCGAAAATGTTGCCACCATTTTGCAAATTATTGTAGTGAATTGGCATAGGGTACAATGTGACACTTTTGACAAGGATGTGTTTAGCAAGCAAATTCATGTAAAATAATATGAAGAATTTTTGGACTTCTAATACATCAATATCAGTAATGGATTTTTTTATCTCTTTGGTGAACTAGGAACAGCGTCATAGCGGAATAAAATATCTCGAAAACGCCAGAAAAAAGTCAAAATTAAATAATTTTGTAGAGCCGCCGATTCAACTCTATCACTTTTCAAAGTTATTTCGTTTCTGTTCGAAAACATCCATTTTTGATTTGGCAAACTTAGAACATCATGGCCGTATTATATGATGAGAAACCTTACGCATATAATAAATTTTTAAAAAGGATAAATTATATAAAATTTGGATATTTAATCAACTATTCAATATATTTTTAATTTACCTCTAAACATCTGCTTATCGCTTGCATAAAAATATCCAGCACAATTCAATTATAGAAGAACGCAAGTTGCCTAACGACGAATGATGAATACATACATCTTATAGAACTTTTCACAATTTTAACGAGATTCTATGGCCACAACCTTTACCAAAATATGATTTGAATATCTGTCCAGTATGATGTAAACAAGATTACGCATTGCGCATGTTTGTGGTAATTTTCTAAAAGCCCAGCAGCTCTCGTATGTGACGTTACTCCTGCAAACAAGTGATTGATATTGCAAGTAAAAATTTAAAAAAATTGAATAAAATGCTAAAATAAATAGTAAATTAATAATTATAACAGATAAACAAAAAAAAAAAAAAAACAGCAAAAGAAGTGATCAAAATTTTTTTTAACTTAATGACGGCAGATCACCACAGAAACCCTAATATGTTCAATAATAAACTTTCAAATAAATTGTAAAGCTTTTATTATCCTTGAGTTTATATAGATCTAACTGTTTATGTATTGCAAAATGCTTTATCTTGTTTTTATCATTCTTAGAATTTAGTGCGTCTCCTATTTGGGTCTTCAAATAAACACTCGTTCTGTAAGGGTTTGTGCTTAAAAACGATTATACAATGAAATCTAAAAAAGGTAAAACAAAAACGAACATTATTGCGAAATTGTGCGAAATTAAAACCATTCCGATCGGAATGTGCGACAGACTAGTACATTTGTATTGCTTGATAACAAGTACACGTACAAGAATTTGACATCAAGCACTTTGATTTTATCTTGTATTCTCTATGATTCCAAAAATATGAACAACATTAAACACATTTACTGCTTTGCTCAAAATATTGAGTTTGTATTGAAACTTGGTACTAATATATGTACCAGTGCATGATATTCCTGATATGTACTTATGACATCCTCTCCCAAGTATTTTCGAGCTGACATTACATAAAAGTTGAAAAGGATTTAGTACTTAGCAAACGATTTAAAAAAATTACGTATTTGATTCTTACAAATTATTTTTACAATCCTTCACAACACTTTATCGTTTTACGTACATGCGATCCTTAATTAGTTTTGAGTGTGTGTTTGAGGCTGAAACATCTGCTCTTGTTCTTCGATGAAATCAATACGAATTTACGAATTAGAATGTGGAAGTGTTAAACACTAAATTTTATTTGCTGACAGCCATATACAAATTTTAACTCAGATTTAATATACACAGACATTTCTTCAATATAAAATACCTATGCGTGCAAGAGCATGCAGCTTGCATTACAACAAAAATAAATAAAATCGAAATCCTTTTATTAGTTATTTTGAATGGCAGCCAAAAAAACAAAAAAGAAAAACATTGAATGGCTCCCAAGTGGACCGTAATAAAATTTGAAAATGACACGGGTAACAAGCACTTGAACATCATAAAGCCAAAGGAGGAGCACTAATAACGGTTAACAGGGCGCACGAAAGGTGCAAGAGTACGACATCGATGGCACTGGTAGTGGCAGCAAAACAATTTCAATAATCCTTAAAGAGGAAAGAAAAACAACATCTTATGAAAATAATTAAACATCCTTTAAAAGCATTGTTCTCGTGTAATGGATTAACCAACGTAGAGAAATTGTCAACGCCGTGTAATTTATGATATGGAAAATATTAATAAATTAAAGGATCATACGTGCATTGCAACTGAAGGGAGCTGCAGCTGCACTTAGAGGACATGCGAAGGCATTGATTTGTATTGTTAAGGACGAGACATATTTATGTGTGCACGTATGTTTGCATGTTTGTATCCTTCTTGTTTTCGCTTGCCTACATATAAATAGTTGTAGTAAAGGCAGCTATAAAGTGAACTCTAACACACACACACACATGATCTTTCTTGTAGCGAGTTCAGCGCAACGCGTGGCGACAACTTGACACATGGCTTTGTTGACACAAAACGTAGTCATCAACAGAGAGTGTGCTGCTGCTGTCGTTGGCTTTTTGATGTTTTCAACACGATTTATGGTGTTTGTTATAGATTTTGTCTGTTTTTGTTTTACAGTGTTGCAACAAGATTTACTTAGTTGAATGTAAAGGAGGTTCTATCGTTCGTTTAGCCAGCAGATGTCAATTAATTTCGTAAAGGACACAACGACTGCTATGGAGGAGCAGTAGAAGTCATGTTAAATGTGTATTTACATGGATTAAATTACTCTTAAACAAACTACACTTAGGCGGCACATTTATTTAAATTTTTTTAGTGAACGTTGTATGCCACACAATATTAAAAATATCCGGAATTCAGAAGAAGAGAAAAAAAAACAATAATGTTTTACATTGTCAAGTGTTTGGATGTTTTTTTTTTGTTTTCTCTCTTTAATACAAATTGATTTCTGCCTGACACTTACAACACACAATTACAAATTGACACATCTGTCAATTTCATACGAATCAAGATAAATTGAATGTAATTTAGCACAAATGTTTGTTTGCATTGCATTTGATTGTACTTAGTATGCACTGACATGTTACATACGTTATGATATGTTTTACATGATTTTGACAACATTTAATCTTCAGATACGTTTCGGCGTGTCATATCACACTTTCACAGTAACAATTTGCGTGTGGGCTAATAGTAAAGTAAAGTGAATGAGACAACGAAAAAAGAAGTGGTTTAAAGAATAAAGTTTATTTTTAAGAGCTTGAATAGAGAAAAGTAGCAAATCTATTTAATTAGTTTAAAGATTTGATCATTTCCATGTTTTTATTTTGGGTGTTATTTAACGCAACTTCGTCTGCGTATTTATCGGCATTAACGGTAGCCTCTTTATGTAATAATTCAGATTGTTATCCATTTGGACTGCAAGTTTCATTTAAGCATATACATAAATCTATATATATAAAAGTGAAACTCTGTGTGTGTGTGTGTGTGTGTGTGTGTGTGTGTGTGTGTTAGCTATAGACTCTGAAACTGTAAAACCGATCGGGCTCAAACTTTGGTAAGTTGTTGCACACATACCGGGGAGTGTTTATGGATGAAAAAAAGTGGGCGGGGCCACGCCCATAAAAAATTAGTTATCAGTTTTAGCTACTTGCACTTGACCGATTTTTCTGACTAAATAATTTCGTGATAAGAAAAGTGGGCGGGGCCACGCCCCTAAAAAAGTTTTAATTTTGAGGCACTTGCACTGGACCGATTTTTCTGAAACTGTGCACACATATTAAGCTGTCGTGACTTTATAATTTTGTGACTAAAAAAGTGGGCGGGGCCACGCCCATAAAAAAAGGCTATAATTTTGAGGTATTTGCACCAGACTGATTTTTCTGAAACTTTGCACACATATTGAACTGTCATGACTAAATAATTTCGTGATTAAAAAAGTGGGCAGTGCCACGCCCATAAAAAAAAGGTATCATTTTGAAGTACTTGCACTTGACCGATTATTCTGAAACTTTGCACACATATTGAGCTGTTATGACTTTACAATTTCGTGCTAAAAAAAGTGGGCAGGGCCACGCCCATAAAAACAATATTAATTTTGAGGTACTTGCACTGGTCCGATTCTTCTGAAACTTTGCACACATATTGAGCTGTTATGACTTTACAATTTTGTGACTAGAAAAGTAGGCAATGCCACGCCCATAAAAAAATAAAATTTTTAGGTTTTTTCACTTGATATTCAATTAAAATTCAGAATGCATTTCGATTCATTAAGGGGCGTAGAACTTAACGTAAATATTAAAAAAAAAACTTCTATAGACGTTTTTGGATGATTTAACTCCTTTTTTTTCGCTAGTACGTCTAAATTTTTGACACTCGAAACCCTTGAACAATCGACTAATTAAATACAAGAAATATTTTTATTGTACAATTCCGCGAATTTGCTTGATTATTATGATAAATGGTAGTCTATGTATTAATCTACATTGTCGTCTATCTGTGTGCTAAATTTCATTTAGTTTCGTTCAGCAATTTTTGCGTGATTGAGTGGCAAACATCCAAGCGTACAGACATTCACATTTATTATATTGGTAGGATAAAATTTTAGTTCGCTTACGTCCATATTTCCTCTAAACATACTTTCGTTTAAACCTTTTCTTGTTTGTAATATTCCAATTTAGATGGTCACGTTGAATACTTTTATGTTTCATGCAAATTAGGACTCGTTTTCACAAGCAATTTTCAAACAATTCGATAAATATCTTGATTACGTACTTAATTAATGGACAAGTCTTTCAAGAGTATATTTATATTTATTTTAATTTATTTTTGCATAATTTAAATTTTACTTAAAAAAAGAAATTTAAGTTAAAGATATTTTTTCTTTCTCTTTTTGCATATGTTGCCAAAATCCAAAGGACTACTTGTACGTTTTACATGTCAAACATGTGTCCATAAACAACATAAACGAAATGTAAAATAAGCCGAACTACAGAAAAAAATAATACTTTTTTGTTGCACTACGCTTACAAATACAACATATGGCCCACTAAAACTGATCTTAATTGTTGATCTTTTTCGATGATTAACAAAAAAAAAAAAAGGAATTACTCCTTTTTACTTTAATATGTTGTTGAAGTGTGCAAAAGTACCAAAAACAAAACAATACGAAAAAAATGAAAAAGAAAACAACAAACGAGCCAGACAGAAGTGGTTAACAAGATGCAATAAATTATAACCGTAAAGAAAAGGGCCACGTAAATAAAATAAATAAGAAACCAGCCCTTATTTTCACGCCAATTCGCTGATTACGCACAATTGTACAATTGTGGTGAAAAAGTTAACTAAAGGAATCGTAGTAATGATGACGATTGTATTGTAACTGTAAGACATGTGTAAGATGCGATATGATCAAACAGAGAAAATGCCACAGATGGACAAAAGTGATGATACAAACATCGTGCCACTACCTAATCCACGTTCACTCATACAGTCATTTACTGTTACTTAACGCTTTAATACAAATCAACTACGATAAATTATTGCAAACGATCAGTAAACGAAGGCTCACGTTCATACTTATTTGATCATTTATCTCAAATAGTTAACGTATAGAGAGTTCAGTTATAAGAGAAATGGTACAAGAGAAAAAGGTTTAGTCAGTCATCTACGTACTTAACATGTGTAGTACGAGGTTTTGTACCGCTTAACAAGTTGCGGTTTAACGAGATCAGTTAACACCTCCAGTTATTTTGTATTGTATTGTTGTCTTACAGTTTTTTTGTCTTCAATTGGCCATAATCCAGCGATTGTCTGGCGCTGTCAAAATATATAGCAACTGTTAAATTCAAAACTGTATTTTTTTTTCTTATTTCAATTCGAGCATGTATTATTTTTAAATTTTAGTTTTAGATAATGTCTTAGTGGAACCCCTTTAGAAAAAAAACCTTAAACATATGACGATCACAAGTATAATATTTTTTATAGGTACTCTGTTTTCTTGGCGTTGCATACTAAGCTGCCACGTGGCATTTGATTCATATCAAATTTCACGCCACACAAATTAAAGATGTTCCTACATTTTACCACTTTTTTTGTCATATTTTTTTGATCTAGTTTAGTATGTCTTTTTGCAACATTATGCAGATATTTGAACAACTGTTGTGAAACTTTTTTTAATTTCCGTTTTTAAGGATCAACATATTTTTTTTTATTTCTCAATGTAGTTTCGTCCCTTTTTTGCTTCTAATAGATACAGCTTGTTGTCCTCAAAACAATACAAACAAAAGTCTCTTTGCCGTACTAAAGCCAGTATGAATGAGTATCATTTATATTTGTGAAATTTAATTAGTATCAAAAATTATTAAAAAAAAGTCATTCAAATAGTATTTAATATAATAACAGAATTAAAAATTGTAAATCGCACAGACTATGTTAGTTACTCAACGTCAAAATACAAATATAGCGACAAAAATTATTATTAATTTGGGATACATTTTACTTTCGACACCCTGGAACTGGGAAAAGGGTAAGTACCTAGTAAAACGGGTTAATTGGCTACAAATTGGTAAATACCCATTAAAAAAATGAATAAAATGCTTTTTAATTCTAGCATTTACCTTCTTATGAATTCAATCACAATATCTATTTACAATAACTAGTTTTATCTTGCTTGCAGTTATTGCAAAATCAATATTTCTCATTAAAATTTATTAATGTTGTTCCTATACAATTCAAATTATTTCTAATGCAATTTTGATTCAAATATATCTCCGGTTATAAAGTTAATTTTTTTTATATTTTTTTTATATATTGTCGGCTTAATATGCAAACCTGCTAAATCCACTTTTTAAGTAAATTGAGATTTTGATGGCGTGTGGTAAAGAAAGATACGCCTCGTCAACCAGCGTGTAGCTTTTCCTTAATTGAAGTCTTGAAGTAAGTAAAAAGGTTTAATAAGAAAAACTGCTAAATCCAGTACATCCTTAGTTCAGTGTTTATTACTAACTTCAATTTGTTTTTTTTTTATTTTTGTAGATTGTAGTCATACATGAAGAAGAATACCATTAAATAACCCAACTATATGTTATTGGTTTTCCTCTCAAGCTACGAATACGAAATATAAGAAGTTTTTTGTCTCTCCTGTAAAATTTGTTTGTACATTAAGCCAACGATATGTAGAACTTATATTTTGCTTATGATAATGAAAGAATAAACTTTCAATATATTACAATTTTGAAACCTTGTACGGTTTCATCATCAGCATCATGATCGGTGTTTTAGTGTTGGTTTTAAATTTCACCTGTTTATCTCACAAATGGGTAAAAAAAAAAAAGAATTCGATAAATATCGAATTGTTTGCAATCAAATGTTTTAATCGAATTTAATTATAATCGAATGATTATTGTTTTCATATTTCCTGCCATAGGTAAGTGAGTATGAAGTTATTTAAATCTTTTTCTGTTGTTGTTATGTTTTCCCTTCTTATTACGAGTACCACTTTTTTGTACCCCTCACCAAGATGCCAAGGGTATGTATTCGGTACATGTGGCATTAGTCTTTTGCAAATATCAGGATATGAATCTCTATTGAAATCCACCACAATCGCCTTATTACTTTCTGAGATAAAATATATTACTGCCTCGGTTTTCACAAATCTGTCACTTATCGACAAAGTTATAGGCAAAGTAATTTATTATTTAAATATATTAAGATAATAAAGCTCCTTATATGAATCTTTGGACACGGTAAATACACCGAAATACGAGCCGTAATCATAAAAACTATTACTGAGAAAAACTCACAAATCGGTTGAACACTGAGATATAAGCACAAAAGTGCAAATACTTTGGTGTTTTCCTAAAATTTACAAATGAAAATCTATATTATAAAACAATTTAATATCCACAACGTCCGCCATTAAAAATGTACCTACTTTAGCCCCTTAATATTAATATCAAACGAAAGGGCTTGACTAGTAGAATGCGATATACAATGAAAAAGTTAAAATCTTAAAAAATTGCGGGTAATTTTTTTTCTCAATCACATCAGGATGGGTATCAAGTGAAAGAGTTTGACTAGTAGAATAAAGATAACTTTGTTGAAATTCAAAATCAAAGAAATAAAAAAACAAAATAGCGAATAAATATAAATCTGAAATCTTGTGTCATATACGATGCGGTCGTTATATATATGTTCGTGATAGTAAAGTTTATTATCTGATTCTGCACGGTAGTGGTAGTGGTTCGTTATAGACAAATATTTAAAATATAATTATTTTAGTCGACGCAGGTTTTTATATTTACCACCACCCATGCTGTTTGAAACATTTAATAATAAATGACCCATTTTAAGTAATAAATATATTTATATGATCAGCTTTATGTTCAGAATAACATTTCCATATTTTTTTCATAAACAAGTTCTAAGTGAATTTATTTATCAGATTGAGAAGACAAAAATTACAAAAAGACCTTTATACCAGATGAAGAATTAGGGCAGTTGATCACGATCGAAATGGCACGGTCGAGTACGCTGTTCTTTGATATAGAGATTCTAATAATAATTATGCAACTGTATATCCCCAGACATTTATTTTCTTAATATCTAATTCAAATTTAAAATAATATTACGGATTTAGTATTATTTAAATGCTGACTTAATTCGTATTATAATAATTTAATACTCTTTATACAATTATATGGAATTATTGTTACGTGCCGGTATTTTTCGACTACCAAATACAAAAATAATAAAAGCGAAACATACCCACGCCAAATATTGGGTTAAGGGCGTGAAAGGCGGTTGCCAGCTAGCTCGAGCAAAAAGGTCAGTGGTTCTCAACCCGGGGTATTTGGCACGTGAACATATGACCGTACCCTACACACCTTTAGAGTACGGAAAATTTTTAAACAAAGCCTTTAAAATCTAACAGCGCTGTCGTTATGCAAACGTTGCCATGACCAGGTGGATCGTCATGCTTGGTACTATTGTTTTCCCTCCCGCAATTTGCTCCTATGACAGACTAAGTACCTAAAATTTTATGTCTGTCCCAATATTGTGATCACCCGCTCAGTGCATTCCACTTACCTCCAACATTCCTCCTCTAATAATAAGATTTAAAATTTCATAGTTCAAAAATATTTATTTTTACAATTTTAAATATTGGCCATTATTGTTCGTAGTAAGAATACAGTTTTTCGATATACATATACTTTATAATTAAGGGTACCTTACTACTACCAGTAATAAAAATAGAATTAATAATAAAAGTATAATGATAAACTAATTATAATAACGATACTTAGCAAAATAGTGTTGTTGGTGACGGGTCGTTGCAGGTGAATTTGTCGTTGCTGGTGAACTTGTCGTTGCTGATGAACTTGTCGTTGCTGATGAACTTGTCGTTGCTGATGCACATGTCGTTATTATTTTTTTTCCGCACAGAATAATAAGTCACTGTCTATTTCTCTAACAGTGATTTTTGTATTATTCGCTTAATTTGCTTGTTGTGTGTATGTATTTTAAAATTCTTCGATTTTTCTTAAACAATAAAATTGTTAGTTTAAAGCAAAAATTTCTGAGTTTTTAGATTTAGTTCGCTAAATATTTACATACACACATGTACGTCAAAGTATCGTATTACATGCAATTCAAAGCTTTCTTTTGTAACTAGGCAATACTAGAACATATTTTCTTAAAATTTGTTAACAAAAAAAAAATACTGTTTTCAAATTTGCAAAATTAATATAGCGTTTTAATATTCGTACAATTAATTATTCTATAAATTTGTTCAAGCATTTGTATGTTTTTTTATATAATGTATTTTTTTCCCCAAGTAGGGGTCACACCACAAACACTATTTGTCACACTTTTTCCAGATGAAACTGTTTAAGGATTTTTCTATTGTCAATAAAATACCGCACTTATGCTAATTTTTTTTACAAATACATTTTACTGCCACACAAAATTGTTTATTGATTTTACAAGTTTAGAGTTTGTAATAACAGTTCTAATTTTTTTCTTTTTTAATAATTAAATGCTTTTCGACTGCCATCTTTCACTTCATAAAACTGACTCCTCTTTTTAACATCTTAAGATCAACTGTCCTTTTTAACTTCTTAAAGTCAACTGTCAACTTTCAACTTTTCTTAATCTGATTTTTCTTTTCTTCTCTTTCCCTTTCTTTTTCTTTTTGCAAAGTTGCCAGTAGGTGATCTTGCCTACTGGGCCCTTATAAAAATTATGTAAAATCAGCAAATCGCTGAAAGGCATCACATGCAAAATCTTTTTTCTTTTCCATTCCTCTTTCCACAAAACCGGTTTGAAATGTGTCGTGCTGCTATTGGTCAAACAATTTAACGGTAAACTGAGGTGATGGCAATTGTAAGAGGAGACGTAAGGACATGAGAGGTGACAAAACTTTCCGTTTGTGATCGTCTATCGAAACTCATATAAAAAAAATTGGTTGCCAACCGTAACATTGCATATGTATATGTACATGCCTGTCCATATATATATGTGCGTGCATATATGCAAATATGTAAAGTTGTAAAAAGGAACGTAAAATTTTCGAGCCTTGCCAGAATATTTGAATGTGTAATTTTGAATGGCATAGGAGCTTTTAAAGACAAATGAATAAAAAAAAAAAATCCGTAACATTATACATACATTCTATAAATTCTATCCAATTGATTACGATATTAATTTACTATTTCAGGCGAAAAATCGATAGGATGAGAGCAGAGGATGTGGTAAATAAAAATATACATTTAGTGTCATTTCTGGAAAACATGAGTCTCTATTTGCTTTAAACTTCGTACAAGCTGCTTCAATATCAGTTTCCTTATTAGAACCAAACAAATGGCAGATAATACTAAGATCTATCTCCTAATAAATACAATGCAAAAGTGTAAGAAATACGTAAAATAAATATTTTTTTAAATTTTTATTATTGAAATAAAAAAAGGTTTAAGTAGATTTAATTAACGATTCTAACATGGATCGTAATTATTTTCCTTCCTTAAAAACTCTAGCAAAAAAAAGGAACCAACTGGGGAGGAAGAGATAAAATTTTCGATAAAATTAAATTTTTCATTCTTGACCTGGCCATGTGATTTTTGCAACTGTATTGAAAGGTGCGTTTACTTAATCTACTGCACATTTATTTTTAGCCTCTTAAACATTTGTAATTGGACACGAATAGTTTTTTTTTTATTTTTATAGTTGCAGACCAGTTCGTATTGTATGGCATGTGCTATTTAACAAAACCAAATTAAAATATGCACTTCAAAATAAAGTCAGAAGGCCACTACTTAAATTACCGTTTGTCTGTAACCTTTCAATGAATAAATAACTAACATTTGCCACCTTATAAGTAGCTCATGGTGTACGAGAAGCAAGCATGTATCAAATGTATAGATGGACAAATTGAATGAAAAAATTTAAAAATAGTCGACCAGTCAGTTTAGCCGGGTGTTAGAGGTCATGTTCCACATTGTGATAAAAGTCTCGTTTAGGTCTTGTATGACTGACTACTTTACACATGTAATGAAATGAAATTGTATCCTTTGACTCACGTACTACTCAGACAAAAATAAACAAAAACACATACAAACACACACGTAAGATATACAAATAAACCACCTTGATTTCGACTAAAAACAAGGGCAATTTGTCGTTTTTTCTTTTTTAAATAAAATTTAATTTAAAAATTTTAAATAAACATAAGTGGTTACATGCGTATGTGTGTTTGCTGGTGTATAACATTTAATTCCTGTTAAATGAAATTTGATCGGATTGCGTAACACACTTTAAAGGCTCTTAGTTTTTGGTTTGATTGTCAGTTTTTATTCGAAAACCATAGAAATGAAACGACCGACATCTGTTGTCCATTATTAAAAATAAGTAACAAACTGTAAAACCATTAAAAAAAAATTAAATTTAATTTGGAGTTTCATTATTATTTTTCTTTTTTTTGCATTTGTTTAGATGTGCATTTCATATGAAATTTTTGTGTCTTCTCTACGTATTTCGGTTTCTAGACTGCAATTAAATTTCGCATTTGAATTTTTTTTCGGTTCAAACCTTTAGGGAAATTAATGCAAAAAAAAAGAATAATTATTTTTGCTCGTAGTTTAAAAACTCCTCTCAACTTTATTTGTTGTGCCACTTGTCTAGTATAATTCTCTTTACAACTGGTAATTAATATTGCAAAAGTTGCAATTTCATTGCACAGTTTATTGTGAATAATACTAAACAACTACAGCAACCATTGAAAGTTCTAACAAAACTACTGCAATACAGTGCAAAAAATATTTAACACATTTCGGGAAAAACAAATGCGAAAAATCTAACCTTGACGGTAGTAGTTTGTACTTAATAACTTGGAAATAAATATTCCTCTTTATATTAATCATAAAATAATTTATAGGTGGGTTTAATGAATAAATTGCTCCAGTTGTA
Organism: Phyto melanocephala; assembly: GCA_941918925.1. Classification (NCBI taxonomy): domain Eukaryota; kingdom Metazoa; phylum Arthropoda; class Insecta; order Diptera; family Rhinophoridae; genus Phyto; species Phyto melanocephala. Next base: position 62,715,733 of record OW799235.1, on the reverse strand, counting down.
TCATATAAATGCTGTTACTCTGTTCGTTGTATGAGAATATATACAAAGTTTCAATAACACACACACACACTTATACATCGCAACGCAAGGATACAAGGAAAAAAATTAAATCGTTTTTAAGAGGCTCTATTTCAAGGAAACTCACAAAACATACTCAGTTCATGGACTTTGCTTTGCCACATTTTTGACATTGGAGTGGTGTAATAATATTTAAGTCAACCCGTCGCAAGCAAACTGGATACTGTTGTCAATTTAAAAATATTTTCTTTTTACATATTTTTTCCTAAACCGGTTTGCGATTATTCTAAATTGCTGCTAGTTTATAAAAACCGGTGGTATTCCGTTACGGGTTTAGTTTATTTAACAACAAAATATTATTGTACTTCTGCCGTGTTTCGACTGCGAATAAATATTCAGAATTGTTGAAGCTTTGTTTTTTCTAAATTGTGTTTTTAAGCAAAACTAATCTTTTCTTTTATTTTTGTGTTTTTTTGATAACTTTAACTGTTTCCAAATTTGCTAACTTGTTGAAGGCGTAAGGTGTATCATAGAACTAAGAAAAATTCAAATTTGGAAGTCACCGACACATCTTCATTTGAAAATAAAGGGTCCGCCATCTAAAGTTTTTTTTATCTAGTGCTTATTTCGTAAATGGTAACACTTAGCTCTTGTCTGATTTGACAGATAATTAGTTATATCCTTCCGCTGAACGAATATGGTTGTGTATACGCTTGAACAACGCTTCGCAAAGTGGGCCTGCAATCGACTTATAGAAGATGCCGATTTTGCCAAAACAAAATCATCTTTTCAGATGAAGCTCATTTTGATCTTGGCGGGTATGTAAACAAGCAAAATTGTCGCATTTGGGGCACAGAAAACCCGCACGCATACATTGAAAAGCCGATACACCCAAAACGAGTCAGTGTTTGTTGCGGATTTTGGTCCAGAGGCATAATTGAGTAATTTTTCTTCGAAAATTAGCAAGGAGTGGCCGTTACAGTCAAATGCGATCGTTATCGGGCCATGTTGAACGAATTTTTGTTCACAAAAATTGAAGAGGAGGATATTGGCAACATTTGGTTTCAACAGGACGGCATTGCATGCCACACATACACTTTTTTATAGCATTTTCAGAAAAAAAGTTATTTGGCGGACCCTTTATGAGGTCCTGAAAATTGGAAAAACCTACAAAATGTTTATAGTTGTGTTTACTTAATTGCAATTTACTAGAAGAGTATTGTAGGTACGAAGTTCATCAAGATCTTTTTTGAAAGGCTATGAGATTTTGACATGATATTTATTTTTTAGTTTTAAAAGACCCAAAGAAATTTTTTCTGACCTGCAGGAGACGATATCTATGAAAGCGACCTTTAAAAAAATTAAAAATATATATTTGTGACAAAATGCAAAGTGAGACGATTTTTGTATACAGAAATAAAAATCGAATTGTAAATTTGAATGGGTTATTGGGGTAGGAAATAGATATTTTGATGGATGTTTGAAAAGGTTCAATCTTAAAATGGCGGAATTGAAATTTTCCTAGCCAGTTTAGTTCAAAGAGGGCTAAATTGGCGCAAAAAAAATGGTTGTGGTAATCAGAATCAAAAAGCAAAATACTATTATTGATTTGTATGGTTGTAGTTAAAACATATAATAGTTGCCAGTTATCATTGTTATGTTTCATTAAAGTATTATGCAAATTTCATATTACGACAGGAAATGGAATGGATTATTTTGGCTCTTTTTTACTATTGATTGTACTCACCTTTATAGTCACTTTTTACAAATATTGATTTACATTTTATCGTTTTTTTATTATTTATGTTATTTTGTTATTATTCTTATTACTATTTTTGCCAAGACATCATATTATTTCTGTCGTCATAATTTTATAAATCACACCATTTTTGAAGGACAGTCATGTGAAAGACTTTACGAAAAGTAAGCAATACATTTTAAAGTCAAACAAATACTTGATTATCGTGACAAAATGAATGATTAAAGAAAATAAAAATAACTATTACTTGTTTTTTTTTATTAGAAACTATATTATGACCGTCGTGATCATGTCAAAAACATGGCTTTTCTTCGCGTGTGGTTGTAGTTAAAAAGTTTTTTTAAATTACCGACATATTCACAACAAAAATAAGAAAAATTTATAAAAATTATACATTTTTAAAATAAAAAATATCCGGCTAATTCGATACTCGAAAAATGGACATTTAAAAATAACCGACATCGACAAAACTAAAAATAACCGGTTAAAAAAAAAATCGTTGGATTGATATCCCTAGAGTGTGCTACTTCTTTATGTATCTTTTTGCGTTAAGTACGTTAATAAGCAAAAAAAAAAACTTAATGTTCATTAGAGATTGTGCAATAGAAAATATCTGCTTGCTGATATTTAAAAGAATTTAATGTTTACGAAGACAATGCCTGAATGAAATACCTAAAAGCATATACAGATTTATATAACGGAAGCCTACACATGAGATGAACATTTAATAGAAATGCAACAAAATTAAACTAATTTTTCCGAAAAAGGAAAAATAAAATACAGTTTTTAAAAGTTCAAAGCTAAGCACAACAAAGAAAAAATTATAGTTAAAAATTTTTAATTTATTTGACTAATTAATTTATTTATTTTATTTATTTATTTTTATTTAACTTAAATAAGTTTTTTAATTGATTTAAAATTTTTTCAGTTGAAAAAAATATATTAAAAAATAAAATTGAAAATATTTATTTTATTGTCAAGAATTAATAGGGACGTTAAAACTTAAAATAATGGTCAATCAGCAGATAAAAATTCTAGCAAATACATATTTACAGAGCTTAACAAAAAACTTTGATCCTAAAAATATCATAGAGAGCTTGAACGATATTGCAGATGAGACTTGCAGCCCTGTATATTTTGGCGGATTCTAATTTTAATACGTAAATAATTATTTGAATTCTTTGCCTCCATTTGATTAAAATTTTTTAAGTGTAACATTTCTTTGTGTCCAGGTTTAGGATGCACCCTTTTTACTTTTGAAAATATGACGTTTGTTTAGGCCATCAGTTCCTAAATGTGTAATGTTGTATGTATTCTTAAGTTTTGTATTTTTGTATGTTAAAAATATATACAAAATTTTTCTCTTTTTATATCGGGACTTTTTATTTAAAATAGGTTCAATAATTTAATAATTTTAATAAATAATTTAATAATTTAATAATTTTACAAAAATTTTAAAAAATTGTAAAAAACTGTAAAAAATCGTAAAGAATTTGCAAGCAAATAGTGAAAAAAGTGAAAAGTTGTAAAAAGGTAAAAAAATTGTGAGCAAATTGTGTTGTTAACTTTTTAATTGTTAAAAATTATAAATGCTTGAATAAATGAAAGAAAAATTTGTAAACAAACGTTGTTTTTCTTTATAAGTATTTGTGAATTTGTCAACAACTTTTTGACATATCGTTTTGTTTTACACTAACAAAATACACGTTGTATTTTTTCACTTTGTAGTTGTTTTAGCGACGAGTTTACCTTATTGAATTCGCCTTGATTTTTTATTAAAAATATTAATATTCATTTAAATAATACTATCATTTTTATCAAATAAAATTTAAATTAACAGTATTTATTTCGTAACTGAAATTCGTATTTAGTTTTTTCTGTGCATATAAGAACTATAATAAAATTTAATATTTCGTAAATGCAAGTAGAAATAGATCTAGATGATGATCTTGATGTTTCAACTACTACCAACTAAATATAAATTATAAAAAAAAAAAATAAAACAAACCTCTTTAAAAATCATGTAAGAGGTCCGCCTGATATTCTGAATTGTTTTTTGTTTTTCTTTTTATTATAGAACGCCTTTATTTAAATATTTTAGAAACATCGCTAAAATGTTATTCGAACGCAATTTTTAAAAAAGTATATTCTATCTGAACATCCTACCAGCAATTTCTTTTTTAAATATTTTCACACAGATGATATGGCCATCCCAGCTGATGGCGAATGCTGCTTATCCATATGTAACAAGTAAGAGCACTATATTCGGCTGTGCCGAATCTTTTATACCCACCACCAATTTTGTGTACATTTAAAGCACAATATTTATTATTTTGTTAATCGCTATAGAATAATCTCTTTATAATAAAATATGTATCACTTTCTTTGTAGAGGGTGGTTAAATTTTAAGGGCCCATGTTTAAGGTGAACCACATCTAAACTTCAACTTTTTTCTTGTATTTCATTTAACATTTCTCAATCTCAGACTAACTTAATTTGAATTAATTTTGATTTTTATAAAAATGGTTTAAACGCCCATTTTGTGCACTTCGTGATTTTTTTGGTCAACATAATCGTTTGAATTCGTCCACAATCGTGAGAATTGTAAAAAATATTGAAATGTCTGCAAAGCAGGTCTGTATGAAATGTGAAAACATCTGTGAATGGCATCTTAGTTCGTTGAATGGGAAACATTGCTGTTTTTCACGATAACGTGGCAAAAGAGCAAGCAACCTCGACTCATCATCGACTCGACTCATTATCATTTTAAAAATAAATGATAATAATTTCATAATAATTTTATTCAAAATCAACATAGTCCCTTAAAATAAAACCACCCATTATAACTTCGGTATGCTAGTAAAATGTTTTCGTAAATTTAGTCTTTCAATGAAAGTGGCCGTTAAAATACGCGTGTCAATAAAGTTTCTGCTAATAAACATAACTTAGATATTTCAATATAGTCCTTTAGTATTCCAAAATCTTTATTTATAGAGAATTTACATGAATTTAAGAGGAAGAAAGTGAATTTAAGGTTAATTTTGAAGGGCCACAGGGTGATTTAAAATATACATTCTCTGCATTTTTCTAAAACGGGAAATTTATTAGTAAGATTTTGTTTTTTAAACTTCTAAAACATTTTGCTTTTAAAAGATTTTCAAACGAAATAAGTTTTGTATAATTTTAAAATTTGTTAGCCATTAGTACATGAAAATAAATTGTTTATAATGTTTAGAGATAATTTTTTTTTACTTAGGTCAAAATTTTCCTAAATTCCCATTTTTAATAGAGCATAACTTCAGGAGAACATAAGCATAAGTTGTTAGCATGCCATCTAGAAGTTGCTAGTAGAGTCATCTTATCATCTTTATCTTATACTAGCCAAACCCGGCGCGCGTTGCTACGCCCCTTAATGAATCGAAATGCATTCTGAATTTTAATTGAATATCAAGTGAAAAAACCTAAAAATTTTATTTTTTTATGGGCGTGGCATTGCCTACTTTTCTAGTCACAAAATTGTAAAGTCATAACAGCTCAATATGTGTGCAAAGTTTCAGAAGAATCGGACCAGTGCAAGTACCTCAAAATTAAAATTGTTTTTATGGGCGTGGCCCTGCCCACTTTTTTTATCACGAAATTGTAAAGTCATAACAGCTCAATATGTGTGCAAAGTTTCAGAATAATCGGTCAAGTGCAAGTACTTCAAAATGATACCTTTTTTTTATGGGCGTGGCACTGCCCACTTTTTTAATCACGAAATTATTTAGTCATGACAGTTCAATATGTGTGCAAAGTTTCAGAAAAATCAGTCTGGTGCAAATACCTCAAAATTATAGCCTTTTTTTATGGGCGTGGCCCCGCCCACTTTTTTAGTCACAAAATTATAAAGTCACGACAGCTTAATATGTGTGCACAGTTTCAGAAAAATCGGTCCAGTGCAAGTGCCTCAAAATTAAAACTTTTTTAGGGGCGTGGCCCCGCCCACTTTTCTTATCACGAAATTATTTAGTCATGACAGCTCGATATGTGTTCAAAGTGTCAGAAAAATCGGTCAAGCGCAAGTAGCTAAAACTGATAACTAACTTTTTATGGGCGTGGCCCCGCCCACTTTTTTCCACCCATAAACACTCCCTGGTATGTGTACAACAACTTACCAAAGTTTGAGCCCGATCGGTTTTACAGTTTCGGAGTCTATAGCTAACACACACACACACACACAGAGTTTCACTTTTATATATATAGATTTAGCAGTACAATAAATGGTGCAGTGTAAGATGAATAAATGCTAATATATATGACTAATATATTTTTATAAAAATTTAAGGAAAAAAGTGTGCGTGGCACATCTATTTTCCGTTATAACGAAGACTTTGACCAAAAAGCCATGTTTGCAAAATTTCAGAATCGTAGATATAGTTTTGTCAGTTTTATTACGTTTTAAATTTGAAATATACACTGTGCGGTATAAATTTTCGTACATTTTTATCTATAACTCTTTTCCTAATTCATAGATTTAACCGATTTTCAGGGAAAAATATTCTTTTGACTCGATAAATATATATTCGAAGTTTCATGACTACGTTTATGCGTCTGGACACAATTCAAAAGTGAAAGTGGGCGTTATAGTAGGCGTGTCAAAGTTGTTTTTGCTAATGAGTACAACTTAGGTGTTTCAATATAGTCCTTTATTATTCCAAAATCTTTATTAACAGAGAAATTATATGAATTTTAGGTAAAATGTTAAATGGTAGGTGGGCGTAAAAGTGTGAGGGGCACCTTAATTTTTTGGCATAGTAAAGAAATTGCCTAGGGGGATAGACGTAGTAAAATTTATCATCATACCTCTAATTTTAGCGGTTTTATGAGCTTTTAAATTTCATTAACGGTAGATAACGTGAAAAGTGGGCGTTATAGTAGGCGTGTCAAAATTGTTTTTTCTAATAAGCACAACCTAGATGTTTCAATATAGCCCTTTATTATTCCAAAATCTATATTAATAGAGAAATTATATGAATTTTGGGTAAAACGGGAGGTGGGCGTAAAAGTGGGCATGGCACATTGATTTTTTGTTCCAAAAAAGCGTTTCACCAAAAAACAAAGTGTGCAAAATTTCAGAGTCGTACATCCAATTTTGTTGCTTTTATGACGTTTTAGTTTTTAAATATACCGAAAAATACACTGTGCGGTATAAATTTTCGTACATTTTGATCGATAACTCCTCTCCTAATGCATAGAAAAATAGGGGAAAAATATTGTCTTTACCCAGGAAATATATATTCGAAGTTTCATGAGTCTACGTTAAGGCGTTTGGACACAATTCCATTTTATTCGATGTTCGAAGGAAACGGTTTTTTCGACCTACTCTTGCTTTTCGAGCTATAACTCTCTTCCTAATATTCCGATTTAGCCCATTTTCAATACCAAACAAACCTTGTCTATAAAAAAGATTCTGGCAAAATTTGAGCCCCCTAGCTTTTTCGGTGCGACCTCTATCGTGCTTTCAACAGACGGACATAGCTAGATCGTCATAAAATCAAACCACGATTTAGAATATATATACTTCATGGGGTCTAAAATGGATATTTCGATGTGTTACAAACGGAATGACAAAATGAATATACCCCCACCATTTTTTTGGTGGCGGGTATAAAAAAGTTTTTGTTGCATATAAGTATGTACCGGATGAGAATTCCTTGGTTCATGTCTTATTGTCTAAATCAGGGTACAAGGTGAACGATTTCGTAACAATAAAGCATTTTTTTCGACAGTTTATTAAACATTAAAATCATTAATTAAACAGCGTCGGAAAGTCAACAGAATTATACTATCCTTAATTACTAATTGATTTTGAAAGGTATAAATAAAATAAATAACACTCTTAAAGTGCACAAACGGTAAGAAGTCGTTTGTCGTAATAAACAAGCTTATTTTCCAAGTCATATCTTGTTTTTCTCTCCAAATAATAAAGATGTTTTTAAATAGTTTATCAGATGAATCAGTTCAAACATAGAGTGTTTTCAGTAATTTATTTAATTTATACCTAAATTTTAATATTTTTTATTTTATTTACTTGTGCCCGTTCTGATTTATTATTTTAATTTGTTTATACAACTTCTGAAAATGTAGTTGATACAAAAAAGTCTTGTTTTTAAGTTGAAAGTCAAATGAATTGTTAACTGTTTAGAGTACCAGTATGGTTTTGCTAACAAGTTTGTCGTTTTGAACTTATCTTAAAATTACCAAATTAACTGCTCTATTAAGCATCAAACATGCTATTGACACGAAAAAGTTGTTTTTATTGTGCAATTATATCAGGTAATTTCATTTCGAAGAGAATTTTTGGAAAAAGTTTTCTTATATAAAGTTTGACAAATAGAAATTATAAGAGAATAGAGGATAGAGAAAATAAATGAATCACATTTGACATTTGGAAAGGAAAATATTCAATTAAGTATTCCCTGATAACATTTACTTATAAAAATCTTTTGACTTTATAAATTCACAAGTCCTACAAAAATATTTTAAAAACAAAATAAAAACTTTGATTCGTTTTGTTGGCTTTTTTTGTCTTATAAGAATTTTCCACCTCTACGACTATATTTTATGTTAAAATTTTTTTTAAATAACTTTTATAAATAAAATACGTGTTCTTTGCACAGACTTGTAATTATTTTAATGTTTCAAATATAGTGATGAGTTTAGCTAATAATTCAATAGAAATTTTATGTGGGAGACAAAAACACACTCACACACACACAATAATAATAGTAACCAGACACGCCAAAAGACAATTTAAAAACTAATGCCACAGAAGTATTATTTTTATTAAAGGCAAATTGTATGTGAACAATGTTTAGCGATTGGTTTGAAAGATATTCAGCCAAAATAATAAGAGATATGCAATGTAAATGAACTGTTAAAGTTTATTAGAAGCCAAAGCGAAAATTATGAAATTAATTACAACATTATTATACTACAATGCAGTCATACTTCCATGGAATACGAAATTAAAGGTTTGCTGTCTCATTTAATGTTCGCAGCCGAATCATGTTTCAACCAACATGATTCGCCATACAAAATTTTGAAAGCGAACCATTTTGGCGGCATTTTTAATCTTGCTGTAAAACCGTGAAAAATACTATCATCTCCAAGTTTTATACCAAATTATCGTTAGTTTATCTGAAAAAGCTGTAAAAAAATTTTTAACAAAAAAAGAGACAAAATTAATGTGTTTAAAAAATATATAGAAAAGCCTTTTTACAAATGAAAGTATATATGCACGAGTATATTTCCTTCCTACTAATATAATAAATGTGAATGTTTGTATGTTCGTTACTCAATCACGCATAAACGGCTGATCAGACCTAAATTATATTTAACAGACAGATAGACATAAAATCTAGATTAACACATAAGCTATCACGAGAGTCAAGCGAATACGCGAAAATATGCAATATATAATTTTTTGCATTTATATAGTCGGCTGTTCAAAGGTTTAGAGTGTCCAAAATTTTCACATGATGGCGAAAAAAATTAGTTCATTCAACGTCGTCTATAGAAGTATTTTGTCTTAAATATTTGCATTAAATCCTATCCCACTAATGCAACAATTCAAATGTTTGTATGTTGTAATGTTTTAATATTCTTAATTAATCTCGCGAAAACTAACTAAATGGATTTAAATTAAATTAACCGCACAGATAGATAACAACCTCAATTATAATATAAAGAGTCTACATTTTGAGCCGATAACTAAGCAGAAGAATAAAAATAGAAAACAAAAAAAAACAAGTAAGAGCATACCCACCACTAATTTTGTGTACATTTAAAGCACAATATTTATTATTTTGTTAATCGCTATGGAATAATCTATATATATAAAAATCAATGTGTGTTTGTATGTTTATATGTTTGTATGTTTGTTTGTGTTGTTTGTAGTAAAACTTTGCAAAAGCAACTTTGATATTCAAATAAACATTTATCGAAAAAATGGGTGCATTAACAATAGTGGTCGTGGCACCTGTCATATGAAATAAATACTAAAATTTGGGGTGGCGAAGCACACCGGGTATTAGCTAGTCTCTTTATAATAAAATATGTATCACTTTCTTTGTAAAGGGTGGTTAAATTTTAAGGGCCCATGTTGCAGGTGAACTACACCTAGTCTTTAAATTTGGTTTTCTGCATTTCATTTGACATTTCTCAATCTCAAATTTACTCAATTTGATCCGTGGAAAGATACGCAAATGAGCAACGCTTTAAAGTTATTTAGGTTTTTTAAAAAATGGGCGTTCAAATCAAAATGCATTTTGTGCACTTCGTTATTCTTTTGATCAACATAATCGTTTAAATTCGTCCACAATCGGGAGAATTGTAAAAAATTTGGACGATATTTGGTTAAATACATAATTGAACCATACAAATAATATAATTACAAAAAGAAATAATAATATCCTAAATAATTTGTGTTTTATTTAAATTTAACATCGGTCCTTAAAATTTAACCACCCTTTATAACTTCGATATGCTACTAAAATGCTTTTGTTAATGTAGTCTTTCAATGAAAGTTGGGGTTAAAGTAGTCATGTCAAAGTTGTTTTTGCGAATGAGTACATCTTAGGTGTTTCAATATAGCCCTTTGTTATTCCAAAATCTTTATTAATAGAGAAATTATATGAATTTTAGGTAAAACGTTATATGGGAGGTGGGCGTAAAAGTGGGCGTGGCACCTTAGTTGTCTGGCGCAGTAATGACATTGCCTAGGGGGATATACGTAGCAAATTTGAGCATCTAATTAGTAATCTAATTAGAATTAGACATTGCCTAATTACATCTAATTTTGGCGGTTTTATGAGCTTTTAAATTTCACTAACGGTAGATAACGTGAAAAGTGGGCGTTATAGAAGGCATGTCAAAGTTGTTTTGGCTAATAAGTACAACCTAGATGTTTCAATATAGTCCTTTGTTATTCCAAAATCTTTATTAATAGAGAAATTATATGAATTTTAGGTAAAACGTTATATGGGAGGTGGGCGTAAAAGTAGGCGTGGCACATTGATTTTCCGTTACAAAAAAGCGTCTCACCAAAAAGCAAAGTGTGCAAAATTTCAGAGTCGTACATCTAATTTTGTTGCTTTTATGACGTTTTTGTTTTCAAATATACCAAAAAATACACTGTGCGGTATAAATTTTCGTACATTTTGATAGATAACTCCTCTCCTAATGCATAGATTTAGACAATTTTCGGGGAAAATATTGTCTTTACCCAGGAAACATATATTCGAAGTTTCATGAGTCTACGTTAAGGCGTTTGGACACAATTCCATTTTATTCGATGTTCGATTTAGCCCATTTTCAATACCAAACAAACCTTGTCTATAAGCATCCTAGCTTTTTCGGTGCGACCTCAATCGTGCTTTCAACAGACGGACAGACGGACGGATGGATGGACATAGCTAGATCGTCATCAAATCAAACCCTGATTCAGAATATATACACTTTATGGGGTCTAAAATGGATATTTCGATGTGTTACAAGCGGAATGACCAAATGAAAACACCCCCACCATTTTTTGGTGGCGGGTATAAAAAGTGAAACATATATTGTATTAAAGTGTTAAAGAAATGAAACAAGAACACTTGTCTGAACAACAAAATTCGAAATCGTGATTCTGAAAGCGAACCAAGTGGTTCATATTATCGTTTGAAAAGTTGTTGTAAAATACATTGACCTTTTTGCTTAAATAACTGAGTATATAGTATGTATGTATATTAGACCATATAACCTCACAGCAAAAAAAAGTTTGCAGTACATTACCGAATACAAAATATTGTTGCAAGGCAGTTTTGAAAAAAAAATGGTTTTGCCGAATGTATAGGTCGCCAAAATACATTTTTCGTTATATATTCCGCATTTATATTCGGTTCTTAAAGTGTGATATATCAATGTTTTTATTTGCTTCATAAGTAATTGATCTCAAATATCGGGTTCTTTTATATACACACAATCGATAATTCCAGAAAAATTTAGAAAAAAAAAAACGTAGGTGTTGCCTTTTTAAATTTTGCGTCATATCTTGGGAGTTTACCATCAGATATTAAAATATTACATATCGATGGTAATGCCTCGAGGAACCCTTTATTTATTCAATAGTCATTGACCTTAAGGGTGGCAGAAACTGAGATCTGGTAGGTAAATACAAGAACGGGATAGTCCAGGTCAATGACTATTAAGGCAAAACATTGGTCCCCTCGTAACAAAAACTTCGATAAATCACACTTCAGGATCCGAGATACACACTTATGTACATACATGTTTACATATAGCTAGCTCAGTATATAAAAGCCTTTGCTTATATATGAATAAGTATATATGTATGTAAGTATGGTCATACACATTATTGTATATTTTTGAGGTTTACCACAACATACAGTTGGCAATTTCTAAATAAAATTCGAAATTTAACAGAGTTTTGTAAAATTAAAAAAACAACAAACACGCAAAGTTTCTTATCACTCAAAGAGGCACTAGTGCAAACATCATTGTGGTTGTTTATTTGTTTTCGCCTGTGTGTAATATTGTTTGTATGCAATGCAGGTTTCCATCAATATTTGTTAAATGTTGAGTTTAAGGTAATTTGAATAAGATACTGAGCAAATAATATTAATATAAATATAAGAGACCGCAATCATAACCAACTGCACATAACAATTTTAACTGCAATATTAAACAAATCAAAAACAATTAAAGTTATGGCCAACAGCAAATACAAAATAAAATAATTAAAAAAATAAATTCATTAAAATTAAATGATTGGAAGTAAGTCTGCAAAAAAATAGAGTAGAGTACTTGAGTTTGGTAAAGGCATTTTGTAACCCAAATTAAGTGTAATATATTAAGTACAAATGTCCATAATAAATGCTCAATAATTTTTCTAAATTTTTTCAATCTTAACAACTTTACAGTCGGAAAAGTGATAACTTTGTACAGTATTGAGTTTTCTATTCTGTTTTTAGAACATCAGAATTTTGATATCTACCATTTCACAAGTGACATGTTAAATTTCCATTATAAGATTTCGTTTTTGAAATTTCGAAAGTACTTTGTGTTACCCATATCAAAGATATTCCTAAACGTTGCCATTGGAACTAGTTGTGTACTCTTCGGTTTATCATAATACTTTAGTGACTAAAGATCAATATAGCCACAAAATTAATGTTCTTCTTATATCTAAAAATCTAGAATGCCTTTAAACAAATTAAATTTATAAAAATTCAAAATCAAAGATGGAGTCTTAAATAATCTATAAATATAAAAGAGTAACGTGACAGACTGACTGATTCATCATCGCACAGCCCAAAGGCAAAGAGCTAGAGACATGAAATTTGGACAATCGGTTCCTCTTTCAATGTATAGCTCCACCAAGATGGGACTTTTGGAAATTCGTACTTTAAGGGGGTAAAAAGGGTGAAATCGGTAATCTTATATCTGCTAAACTAAAAATGATACAAATTAAATTGAAAAAGTGTTGTAATTTACACAAAAAATAAGCTGACAGGTGTCTGGCCTTTTTTTGAATTTTCAATCCCTAAGGGGAAAAAACGGGTTAAAACTGTAATTTGGTACTTTTTTAATACCCTATGTAACTTTCAAGCACATAAAGCTAGAAAAAAATTTAAATTGTATTGAGTAATACTTTTTTCAAATTCACATGTATAAGGGGTAAAAATGGTCCCTTTTTTAGTATTTTTTAGTATTATTTTTTATTCAATGGGACAAAATTTGACAATTATTATTTCCTAATAGAATATGGACAATTATTTAGGTGAAATTTTTGGAAATATTTTTGGGGACAAAAAAGGTACCAAAAAGGGGAAAATTCCGGAAAATATATGTAATTCCTAATTAGACGGCCAATTTTCACAAAATTTTTAATTAGGATTTCACCAGACATAAAAAATTATGTAATTTAGTAAAAATTTAAACACATTCCTAACAGGATAGAAAGGGCAAAAATCGGGAAAAGATTTTGGTACTTTTTAGAACATAATTACTTTTATGCAATAAAGAGTAAATTTAATGATTTTAAATCAAGTCTATTAAAATATTTTGTTGCATAGATATTTGAACTTTTTAAACTTGGAATTTGGAACTTGTACTAAAAATGTACTTTTTCGCATTTGTATGGTACTTTTTGTATTTTCTACGTTTATAGAGGTAATATTGTACAATCAAGGACTATTGATTCCAGGTGAGACTAAAAATGTTACGGACGACGAAAAAGGTGCTTTTTTGATTTTTTATGGTACTTTTGGTATTTCTACGTTTATGAAGGTAGTTTTGTACAAGCAAGGTCTTTTGATTCCAGGTGAGACTGAAAATGTTATGGGCGACCACAAAGGTACTTTTCTGAATTTTTATGGTACTTTTTGTATTTTCAACGTTTGCGAAACAAGAATTTCGAAATTAGTGGCTATTGATACAAGGTGAGACTGAAAATGTTATGGGCGACCAAGAAGGTACTTTTCTGAATTTTAATTAAACTTTTTGTATTTTCTACGTTTATAAAGTTAAAATTGTGAAATTGTGAATGATATTGAAGACACAAAAAAGCTATTACTCTGAACACAATTCTATACTTCTAAGCTGGTATCAGAATACCATTGTAAGTTCCTACTGCCGTATTCGTAAGAAATATTTTCGGTTTGTTGAATGCTTATTGGCAAATTTTTGTACAACATCTGCCGAATAAGCCTTTTATAAACCTAAAATATTTTTTAATAATACTTTGATACAAAAAGTCAATAAAATTTCCGAATTTGATCTTTAATTGTTTTCAAAATAAATCTTCTTTCTAAGAATATTTCTTGATATTTGATTGTGTTTTCTTTTTAGCTACTTGTACCCCATACTCACATACACAGAAACAAATATTTATGGGTTTTAATTATGAAATTAATATTATTAATTAAAATTTAATTTGATTTTTCTACAATCATTGAAATTATACTTTTAATTAAATAAAAATCAAGAGTTTTATTTAAAAAAAAAATTGTTAATAGAATAGAGAGGTAGAACTTTCTTTATATTAAACAGAATGCAATGATTCCATACTCTGTCAAATATTTGTTGGATGTCAATAAAACCCTCAGAGCAATAAAGTTTGTTTTTAAAGGCTGAAATATAAAGGAAAAACCTTTTTCCCTTGTCCAGTTATTATGGCAATGCATGTTCAAAATTTGATCAAATTTCTAAATCAAAGATTTGCTGAATAAGTGTAGAGAATATTCTGTCTATTTTCACCTGCACGATTATGTCAAGATTTCTTGAAAGCTACGTCTCTGTATATTTAAAATAATTTATCTAAAATTAAAATGAGTACAAACACTTGAGTAAAAGCGGCACTAGATCTAAAGGATATAAAATAGTTGCTTCCTGAAATAATGTTACTTTATGCTCCTTTTTCTTTTAACTTTAATCACAAGACACTACAATGAAGACCAGGGATGGTACTTTTACTTTATTTTTATAATAACCTATTCCTACTGCCAAAAAAATGTCTGCTCTACTTCAATCTTTTTTACAAAAAATAATGCACCTTTATTATTGAAAACATAACTTTCTCAATAAAACAAAAATAAGAAAAGTCTTTACTTTCCATGCCTGAAGATCGCTCTTAAAATTTAACAAGAACAATATTATCAGGATCAAAGGCCAATCTTAAAGTTAAAGAAAAAAAATTTGATGATGGTTTTATATGATTATTTAGTAAATGCTCGTTACCTCGTCGAAACTCAATACATACAACCCTATTCGGCTCTTCTGATAGACTCTATCTACTACTACTTACGAGTGTGTGTGTGTGTGTATATGAACAATAAATAAATAATTTATTTAGTGGGTAGGATTGTTGTGAAGTGGTGTGCGAGTTTTTATGTTTGACTGCATGCATTTGACTCGTTAAATAAATATTTATATTATTTATCGCACGCGATCGTATCTTAATTTGAAATCTTAAAATACAAATACGACGACTCACTTGTACATTTCGTTTCACATCATTTTATGGTCTAAACGAAATGCATTCATCATATTTATGGCCTGGTGCTGATCATTTAGCGGCAAAATACAGAAGACAGAAACAAACAACAGCAATAACAAACATTAATTTGTTGCAATTTAACCAAACCACAAACATACATCTAATTGACCGACCGACCGACCCGCCGTCTGACAAACCAAACAGCAGAAGGATTGATTTAATCAACTTTTGTGTGTAACAACAAAGTGAATACTCGTACTCAAATGTGCACCAAACGATTTTAACTTAAATATGACAAACTAAAAAACAAATTGTGTTAAAAAATGCAAACAATTCTCATGACTTGCATTTTGTTAAATTCTCAAATAATTTCAAACTAATTAGATGACGTTGTATATTAGATCCACTTTAAATTGTTGTTTTTTTTTAAAACATATTCGAAAGACTTTTGGTTTTGGGTGTCTTTTTGAATCAACGAAGAGTGATTGACCTCAAAGGTGTATTTCGTGTATTGGTTTATTGCGTGTTTTGGTTTAAAATTTCGTAATTGTTAATTACAATAACAAAACATTTTCAAGATATTTTCTTTGTGACAAATGCTTTGAATTTCTTTATTGAATTCCGTCTTTCAACTTTTTTATTTGATATTCAATTAAATTGTGAAGAAAAAGGATATTAAGACTTAGACTAAGTTTTTGCTTTATGAAGCCCGAATATTACTCCCAGTTACAAAGAAGGTTGAATTAAAATTTTATTAGGTTAGCCTAATGGTTATACCATGACAGGTATACACTTATGCCCAGTTGGCATGTTGTGCGCTCCATGTGGGAACTGGAATTCCCAATTTAAAACCATAATCAATATTTTCCCATAAATAAATATCGGACTAGTTCAAGAACTCAGTCCCCTCAATGTAATTCCTTATGGATCTCCAGTTTGAGTGCCCCAGGTACTCCAAATTCGGCATAGTATCCACTGTAAAATTCTCGCGTCTAATATGCCCAAACGCAGGACAATGACAGAGATAGTGTATCAAAGTCTCATCCTCTTCCTCGCATGCTCTGCATGTTGTCTCTTCAGATAGTCTCATGCGAGCTAGATGAGTTCTCAACTCCGTATGACCTGTAATCACACTGTAAATCACACTCATAAGTGTTGGTCTATTCAGTCTTAGAATTTCCTTTGATTTCTCAAGATTTGGGTCACCCCATGGTATTCTTGTCACCTTACCGACATCAGTGTTTTGCCATTTTCTGACATGTTCCTCCATCGCCCAACGCTTAGGTTCATCCTTAAACCATTTAAGGGGCTTGGCGTTCTCCAAAGTTATACATCGGGGCTTCGCTATTCGTTTCCTTTATCCATTTAATTCCTTCCGTAATCGCCATGATCTCAGCCTGGAAAATAGTGTTGTGATCTGGTAGACGGAAGTATTTGCTTCTGTTTCCGCTTATGTCGTATAAGCCCACTCTAGTTTGGTCACTAGTCTTTGAACCGTCTGTATAAAGATCGATTCCATGGGTGTTTCCCATCCTGATTATCTCATCCCATTCTCCCTCTTCCGGTATTATGGTGATGCAATTTGTGATTTTTTGGATTTTATCACATATTACTTCCGTAATATTTCCCGTCGGTAGGATATCCGAAAAAAATTTAATTAGTTTGTATAAGTTTGAATAAAATTGGACGATATTAAACTAGTGGCTGATTATTGTAAAAGTTGCACGTTTATGGTTACCACCGATGCTAATGGCTCGAAAAATTTTACGCTTTAATCTATTATTTGTAAATATTTTTTTTTCTTGTAAATTAATTCTACATAATACTGATTAAATTTTGTGTTTTTTCGGGTACATTCATTTCGTCAATTCGTTAAAAGCACATCGAAATTTTTGATTTAGACCCCTTAAGTATATAAAAGGCATATTATGTACCAAGCCAAATGTTTGGGCATAAGTTAGTCAATGGAGAATATTGGACTTTATTTAAAATTCACTCAAATAAGTCAAAGAACTATTACAGAGTTGGCGACCTTTAAGTTTTCTCACATTAGTTTTATTTAATTTGTTTTTTAATTTTACTCATATCCGTGGAAATGTAAGTCTGATTGAAGAGTTAAGTCCTATGAGTTCTATCTAGACTACCCAGAGTTAAATGTTTGTGCATAAAATTGTATGTATTTAGAAACGTTGTTAAAAGGTGGCCCACAGAAATTGTTTACTTCTTTCACTTCAAGTAACTTAAGCGCATGCATATTTTAAAACTCAAAAGAACGAAGCAGATGTCATATTTAACGAAAATTTTATCTACATAATTTAATTCGGGAGTTGATCTTCAAAATTAAATATTTTTAATTTTTTGTTCTTCCCTTCTTTCATGACCAATCGCTTTTGTTTTTTTTTTTGTCTTTTTTTTTTTTTTTTTGTTTGTTTGCTATTTGTCTTATAACTGATTTGTTCGTAGTTCTGTTTAAATATTCATCAAACATTGTTTATATACAATTTCCGGATTTTTGCTACACAAAACATTATTTTTTATTTTGTTTTACCGTGATTGTTGGCCATTCATTTATGCAGATGGCTTTCGATCATATCACGCGTCTTTTGGCAAACTGATCATTTACATTAATTTATGTGCTCAATCGGACGGACCTTTTTCTTCTTTTTGTTTTAATTTATTTTTGTAATCATGAACAAACTTGCATGTGTGTAAGATACTATCAGTGCATATGTTTTTTGTTTGTTTGTTGTTATTGTTTCTTTGGTAGGAATTACTTAGCTGGTCAGTAAATTCGACATTGAATCAGTCATTAAGTCCGTCCACCAGTTCAATACGTCATGGCTCACACCTGCACATTATGAGTGTTATTGTTAAGACAAAGTCTTAAACGATTAAATGTGCGAGAGTATAATAGAGCCAACAAACAAATAAATTTATGAATATTAATGGAAAAAAAAACAATATCGACATGAACGGGTACTTATCTGATTAAAACGGATGTTATTGAACTAGTAGCGAAAACAGCATAAAATTTCCCAACTTTATTGATTTGATTTCAATGTTTTAAAAAGATCCGCAAAGCTTCAAAGACAGTTTATTTAATTGTAACGATTTCCTTTAATAAAGATCCTGCTCTACAAAAGTCTTCTTAAAGATTATTGAAATTATAACATTTGTTGAATTCATAACCCTCTTAATATGTTACATCGTGTATTTAAATAAGTTTTTATTTAATAATTTTTGAACACAAATTCTTTTTCACTATTTGTATTATTGTGTTATTTAATGTCAAATACTATTTAACTTAAAAAAAAATAAAAAATCTAAAATAGAGAAAGTTTTATTAGATTTTTGGAAACACAGAAACATTGTTTGCTCTTGACTAATAATAAAACTCAACTTTTTTCTAAATATAATTCTAAATTGTTAATACCGCTTTTAAAATATCAAATAGGTGCAATGTATCTTTGTAATTGTAGAAGAAACCCTATACGCTTTCCTGCAACTCTGGGCAAATGGTTTAAAATAATTCTCGTGTGATTGTAAATTGTATTTCACTTGATTAAATTAAGTTCGTTTCATTTAATGGTTTAAGAACCACTGGTCTAGTTGGCTGTCAAATATTTTTTTCATCCAAAATGTCATTTATTCTGCAAAAGTTTTGCCATTTACAAATAAGGATGGTTTAATACGGTTACTACAGAGAAGAGCTGACAACATAACTATTTAACCGAATTTTTCGGCTGTTATTCGTTAATTAAAAAACTTTCACTAAATAGTTAAATGGTTAAACCATAGGAAGTGACATTCCAGTATGGCCATAGAATAAATATATGTCTGTTAGTGTAGACTATAATTTAAGAATGGAATTCTAAGAAATTAGTAAGCCGTAGGCTGATATACTTTTTGTATTTAATTTAATACTCACTGTTTTCTATTGCACAATTTTTCTATGGGAAAGTATTTGTTTTATGTTTGTTTTATGTTTTTTATTTTGAACACACTGTATTTTACAAGACAGGCCACCTTATTTTCCAAAACGAACTTCTTATATATTCCTAAGTGACTCAAACGCATAGACTAGATTGCCAAAATTACTTTTCTAACATAGTTTAGGCTCAATAACAATCTTGAGGCTATTCTAAAAATTTTCAAACATCCCTACTTCCAAGTTATTTATTTTATATTTTTACTTTTTCAGAAAATTGATTAATTCTAGTTGTTATTTAATTATTTTTAATTAAAACTAAATTTCTTTAGAAACCCCCGTCTCTGTTTTCTTAACGTATATGAGAAATCTCCGTAACTCGTTTGATAAGCTATAATTTGTTTTTTTCTCTATATTTAGTAAATTCACAAGGTGTCCTAAATGTCATATTGACATAATGTCATAACTTTTAAAAATTTTAAAAAAGTTTTAAAAATTTTTACAATGAACAAAACAATATTTTTTATTCATTTTGGAAAATGATCACATTATGACAATGCGACACTTGGGACTTCTTGCAAATACAGCAATTGTTTTTAGGAAAGCATGTAGACATGATAGAATGCCTACTATATTTTCTATTTGTTTTCTTTACCAAATATGACCATGCCAATAGAACGCACTTGAAACAAACGCTTACACAGCAGAGCTTCGTAATAAACCTACGTAAGTACATACATACAAACAAATATGAACAAAATGTAATTTCTATTTCCTGTCAAAGACCTCCTACATTGTCACTGCCATAAAGCTTTTCCCTTACGAAAGAGGCCATCTGTATTTTCATTATGCTGAAAAGCTTAAACAACAGACGTACAATTACGAGAAAATAATAATTAATAATAAAAACAATACAACAACGATGACAATTACAGCAACAATGAAATTTAATTATTTACATGAAGTTACATTTATACATACTTTTTTTAAGTGACAAACATACAATTAATCAAATCAAAATAATAAAACAGCCATAACGAAAGCCCCAACGGGAACCAACCCAACTGTACTACAAAAAAATGTATTCATACATGTGATCACTGAGTTACACTGGTCTGCAGCGAAAATCGCCTTTGAATGAAAAATATGTATGTGGCCTATAGAGTTTTTGACGCGGTAAACTACGTTTTCAGTTTTTTTTTATCGGAGTCATATTTTTTTATGGGCATGCCTAATATTTCGCTCAAAGCAAGACGGCTATGCTGATACATTTCATCATAACTGGAGAATGATTAGTCCGATTTTGATAAAAATACCAGCAAATTGTTAGGTTGAAAAGGAGGGGTATAAAAGCCCAAACCCATGACAGGTATGCACTTATGCCCAGTTGACATGTTGTATATCGTTAACAATGGTTAACAATGGTTAACAATGAAATGAAATATTTGGAAATACCATAACGACATACATACATATGCATGTACATATGTATTTGTATTTGTTTTCATTTTTAGCTGTAAAGTACTATGTTAATAAGTGGTAAAGGTGTCTCCACTTGATCGTGAATAAAATCAACATTTGTTAACCGAATAATAAAAATATAAAATTTTTACCTTAAAAAAATTTTAATGACGTTTTGAAAACAAAAGGTAGTTCTCATTTGGCATGAAAAAAAATGTATCGCTACTTACTTCTAAATAACTAATAAACACTTGAAAATATAAAAATCTTTATTTAGTTGGCTTAAAGGAAATTTTATTGTAAATAATTATCGAACTAATCACAAAATATTTGTCATGTCCGATAGAAGGAATTGAAAACGGATTTAAATTTATCGTGTCGAGATCTCTATAGCCCACATATTTTTGTTCAAAGGCAAGCAGATTTTTTCCTGCTGAGTTAGTTAAAATGCAATTTGTGAATTGAAAAATAAAATTCAAATTTTTACAAAGATGAGTTGTTGTTGCTTGCAATCATTTATTAGAGCACAAATTAGTATTTTTTAGTGGTTACATCTTTTTCGTTAAATATGTGCCTAATGTGAAAAATTATTAGGTCAGTGTATGAAAAAGTTATGCTAGATAAAAACATTTACAAATACATACATTCACACATTTATAGACACATGTGAATATTAATTTTATAACATTAATTCTATCTTCAATATCCTATGCATATTTAAGGCTGCTGTCGTTTAAGAAAACAATTAAGAATCAGCGTTAGATATAGAAACTTGAAAAATTAGAAACTGTCAGTCAAATTACTAATTAAATATAATATTTAAGAATATTAAGAATAAATATTGCTTCAAGCATAAACACAAGCATAATTATAGAATACCACTGCAGATACAAAAAAAGTCTTGATCATTCCCTGCAGATAAAGTACCTAGTATGTAATAAGAAAACCTTCAGATAAAGTAAGTAGTATATCGTTAAAAATATACTAGTTCCTTCTAACTCCACACTAGTTACACATCCGTCCTTCTTTCATATATCAAACTATTGATTTTAACATTAGGTTGCCAAAGGATCCAGACTAGTTCATTTGTATATAGTTTTACACTACTTTATATACTAGTTACTGTTAGAGAATGTTGACTGAGTATACTTACCTTCCACATACTTAAACGCTATGAAATTTTTCAGCTGGGAGTTGACCCCCGGTTTTACAGTTTTACGCTCTAGCCCTTAAACCAACACATTACTATTTTAAATTGATACCAATAAAATTGATGTTTAAAAAACAAACAACATATTCCTGGATTAAACACATTTTTAAATATAAAAAGTAAAACTGCTTCCATTTGTTATGTTGTTTTTTCCTCTTTTTAATCCAGTAATCATAAACAATTTTTTTATTTTATTTAAGCATTTTTTCTTCTTTTTATATTTTTGATTTTTGTTTAAAATAATCATAACCGATCGATAAATTTCAACTGTTGCTTTCAACTCCAAAATGTTAATTAACACTTTTAAAATATTTGCTCAAATAATCGTAACCATTTTTTTTCATAAATAATTATTTAATTTGTTGTAATCGTTCTTACACGAAATGCAGCCAGAAATATTTAACAATAGATTGAATGGCAATTTGGTTATAGCAAGAATATTTTAAAGGAAATAAACATACATTTGTAAGGAAGAAATTGGTATCATTGTCAAATATTTGCCTAATGTGAACATACTTTGCCCTTTTCCTTTAAAATAATTGAAAGAATTAAAGTTCAATTTTGGTGAAAAATTAGTTAACGACAATATTCTCCTCATATTACTTAGTTGTAGATATTCATTTGAATGCGATTTTTATATAAAAGTTTTTGTTCTTAAAAAGTTGTTATAAAAACATTTTTTACACATATTATTTAGCCAATGTTAGTTAGCCAGAGCTTAATAAGCGGATGCATTAGTAACAGAGTTAACCAGTTAACTAAAATGCAAGCATTTAATATATGATATCACGTTATATCTTCTTAGATAATATTTTACATTTTTGGATATTAATGTTAATTTAAAAATGGAAAACCATGGTAAGGCTGTTACTTAAAGGCATAAAAATAGCACTAATTGCGGAGTAGAAACCTACAAAGTACGACATTACACATTTACATCATGCTGTCTACAAGGAATTTTAAAGCAGCACTAAGTTAGCGATTCAAAAATGTTTTTTGGTGGGTTGTGGCACTTAAATACCTATCATGGTACAATTATCAGGTAGCCTCACTAAAACAGCTGATTATTTTTTTCTCTACCTTAAGGTTTAACTAAGATGTCAAATTTTGTTTATGTATGTGTATATATTGTATACGTATATATTCTACCGCCAAAAAACACGCACACATATTTGCTTTTTGACATTTAAGTCGTCGTTTTCCAGCAACAAAATACATTTAGGACTTTGTTGTTGCATAACTGAGGCTACCTGATGATTGTACCATGATACCTATATTGTTAAAGTAGAAAATACATACCGTAGCTGTTCTGACGTAATCCTTTATGTGATAATTAAAAAAAATGTATTGCTCTATTTTAAATCAAAAACCGTTTAAGGATTTCTTGATTTGTTCTTAAATAAACAGTAGTCCGTATGCGTAAGTTTAATACAATAAAGTAACAATATATAATGACTTTTATGCTCTCCTAAAAACTCAGTAAAAACCACATAACTGAATTTGTTAGAGTAACGATGATATCGAAAATATGGAAAAAATCTAACCCCTATCGTTTTATTACTTTGTTGCTATCATCACATCATTTTGGGGATCGTATTCAGATATTGCCAACCATATAAAAAAGGTGATATAAGTCTATGGCCAGCTTTAAAAAGGTTAAATAAATATCTTCAAATTAAATTTCGATCTACATCACTCTTCTGATGTGTAATGTGGTATTTAGCTCCACGCGATATAAACGCGTTGCAGGTTATTCAAAACAAATGACTTAGAGAAATACTTTGAGTTTTCTGGCCATAAATCATATCAAACAGTAGACTATAAAAAGAAACAAGCTAGTCGTCCATAACAATTGAAGTATTTATACGCAAAAAAAAACATGGTTGCGATAATCATAAGCAAACCATGATTTAAATTATATGATTGTTGTTAAAACATATAATGGTTGGTTATGTTTAATTAAAGTATCAACCAATTATCATATTATGACTAGTACGTAAGAATGCCTTCCCCATCATGTAAGTAGGTATAGTGAACAAATCGTTGCTAAGCCTAGATTTCATTTTGTTGTATTATTTCCGTTGCCATTATGGATTTTTAACTTTTACATTGTTGGTTGTATTCTACTTGTCAAATTCTTTTACTTGATATGCACATTGATGGGCTTGAAAAAAAATATACTATCTGCCGTTTAATTAAGAGCGCCATATCGGATTTCAAATTTTTCTTAGTTTACTGTATTCAATTGATCAAGCCCTTTCATTTAATACCCATATTTTGGGGGTTGAAGGGACATAGCCGTAATTACTGTTACTGTACCCATATATCCACCATTTTATTTCGGACGCCATATTGGATTTTAACTTTTTCATCATTAACTGTATTCCACTGGCTATGTCCTTTGTTTTGATACTAATATTGACCCATATATAAGTGATTGTCCGCCATTTTGTAGTGACGGCCATCTTGCATTTAACATTATTTTTCTTGTGTTCTATATTTTGCTAGTCAAGCCCTTTCTATTGATATCCATAATGTTCCTCTATGTTGTCAAAAAGCTGTTTTTAAATTGTAGGAAAAACACCGAAGCTTCTTATTTTTGTGCTAGGTAATATCTCCGTTAGTTTAAAACGGATTATAATTTTCAAAACTACGGCTTGTGTTCTGTTGTCTCAATCATGTCATCATGTTTAAAAAAAATATATATAATAAAAAGCAGACATTAAATGATAACATCAAAAAAAATGCTTAATTACGAATGGCGAAATAATTTAATAAATTAAAAAAAATTATACTACTTGTTTTAGATGACCCAATATTGTTATGGAAATTATAATATGAGCGCCGTGATCATGTCTTAACCATGGATTTCCCTTGCGTGTTCTAACGTGAAAATGGAAAAAGATAAGTCACACCATAAGAAAACCGCTCACAAACATTGATAGAAACTTCATAGAGAGCGGCCGCAATTAGGATCGACCAGCTTACGCATGGCGCACACTGGGGATTTTTGTATGGAGGTGAGGAAAAAAATATATTTGTCAAAAAATAAGTGATTTCATCACAAATTTAGTTTTATTTATATAGTAACACACAAAAGTAATCAAAATAAAGAAAGTTAGAGAAATATATATCGTTACCTACAATGTAAAAAGCCCTAACTAACAAAAAAAATTTAAATGATTTTTTTTATAATTTTTAATTTATTATTTATTTTAAATCAATTTTTAATTTTTTATTCTAAAAGAGCCCTTACTTCGTCACTTATAACACTATGCTTTTTCTGGCTAAATAAAGGAGTCAAATGTGAGATCATGGGATCTGATGTTACCGTCATTCGGTGCATAATATCTTCGTTCGTGGCAATTCGAACGGATTTTATGGAGTTCTAAGGCGATATTTTTTATAGTCTTTGTTACGACTTTCCTGAGCCTCTTCAAATAGTAAGCCCATGTGAAATAGAAAAACTTTTCATTGTCGTAAAATTCTGGGGCCTTAGTTTCAGTTATAATTGAAAAACCTGCGAAAAATCGCTTGTAATTTTCTCATTCGTCGGCACTTGTTTATTGACAAAAATCGAACATTGAACACCTATAAATCCATACCCTTTACGAAGCGGGGGTCAAGTGTCCCCAAGTCACCACTTTTGTCAACTCTTTTGGTGACATTGTCAACAAAGCATCTACACTTTCTTATAGCCGCCGTAAATAAAAGTGAATCGACTTCGTGCAGTGGCTGCAACAATATGCTACTTTTTGTTTTTTTTTGCAGTATCGTTTTGTACTGAAAGAAAGGCGCAATTAAAAATATAAAAATTTAAATTATTTAAAAAATTAAATTTGAAAGTTAAAGGTAAAGGTATTGATTTACAAGGTGTCCTGCCAAAAGTCTTTTTCTTGCTACATTTGTTATTTGTAAAAAATATACCTGTCAAAATTTGTTAATACTTATTTGTGAGAAAAAAAAAATTGTGTAATTTTTTTAATAGTAAAATATTCTTGTTTAAAAAGAATTATCGTATTTTAAATTAAATAAAATTGTGCAAAATATATTTCTATTAGTCTACATATTCCACCAAAAGAACTAACGAGTCAGTAGTACTAGTGTCTATAGTAAGTATCTGGTTCCAATGTCTACATATGTCCCCAATGGAACTAGTAAGTCAATAGTACTTATAGTACTAGTGCATCCTCAATGTCTATAGCACACAACATTATAAAAGGTTAAGTAAGTCAGTAGTACTGGTGACAATGTCCGTAGTGAGTCAGTACTGATTTACTATTGACATTTCCTACAGTGTATATATAAAAGTGAAACTCTGTGTGTGTGTGTGTGTGTTAGCTATAAACTCCGAAACTGTAAAACCGGTCGGACTCACACTTTGGCAAGTTGTTGTACATATTACAGGGAGTGTTTATGAGTGGCAAAAAGTGGGCGGGGCTACGCCCATAAAAAATACGTTATAATTTTGAGGTACTTGAACTGGACCGATTTTTTGAAACTTTGCACACATATTGAGCTGTCATGACTTTATAATTTCGTGATTAGAAAAGTGGGCAGGGCCACGCCCATAAAAAAGTTATAATTTTGAGGAATTTGCACTGGACCGATTTTTCTAAAACTTTGCACACATATTGAGCTGTCACGACTATATAATTTCGTGATTAGAAAAGTGGGCAGGGCCACCCCCATAAAAAAAGTTGTAATTTTGAGGTACTTGCACTGGACCGATTCTTCTGAAACTTTTCACACATATTGTGCTGTCATGACTTTATAATTTCGTGATTAGAAAAGTGGGCAGTGCCACGCCCATAAGAAATAAGTTATCATATTTAGCTACCAGCACAATCGATTTTTCTGAAACTTTGCACATACATATTGAGCTGTCGTGGGCAGTGCGACGCCCATTAAAAAAGTTATAATATTTAGCTTATTGCACTTGATATTCAATTAAAATTCAGAATGCATTTTTATTTATTAAGGGGCGTAGCAACGCGCGCCAGGCTTTTCTAGTACTACATATTTTTCAATATTTTACTGACAGGTACTTTTGAATGCGCGCATATTTCGAAACGTTCCAAAACATGAGCACTCATAACTGTGAGTGCAATTTCTGTAAAAAAAAGTCATTCAGGTAACTAACGGAAAAACTCACATAATTAAAAAAGTGCCTTTTCCTTTTTTTCTTTTAATTGTCCACCCAAATTTATTAGCGCTTATTATCTTGCTACTGCAATCAAAAAAATCAAATAACCTTTTGTTTATTTTTTTTTAATTCTGAGAATCATAGAAAAAGTCATGAATGTTTTTTCCAAAGAATTTTGTGCATATCTCCATCAAATTTTTTAAATTCATACCTTTACTTAATTGTGAATAAAAGCGAAACGCGTTCATCGATTTTTACAACTTGTGTCTCATTTTGTTCACAAGTTATTCGACTTTACGTGAAAGTAATAGGACCTGGCACTTTTTACCGTTTTGGATTTTTTATGAATAAAAAAAAAAATTTTTTTTCTTAAGACAAAAAGTATTTTTTTCTTCATACATTTATTTATAACTGCGAAACTGTTGCTTATGTAGCAAAACCTTATATAAACAGATGAAAGTAATGGTAATTCTTGATGTTTCTAAATTTTTTAAGCGAAATCCGAGTAGTGCTTCTTTAGTTATGTTAAACAAAAGAGCCTTATCAGAATTGAGTCGCGAATCAATCAGCTAAAAAATGTTGTACTATGTAATGCAACAAATTGAGAGGTGGCACCTGGTGGCACTTGAAATTGATGGCTTTTTTAGGTTTAAATTAAATTAAATTTAAGTAACTATTTTTGATTTGATTGTACCATTTAGTGTAAAGATTATGAAGATTATCTTGATAATTTTACATTTTTCCGCGAAATTCCCAGTGTGTTGCGCAGACAAATTGAAATCAAAGCAACAAACATGCAAACTAGCTGAAATTAAGTTAAAAATGTTTTGAAGAACAGATCTAGATGGATATATGTATACGGCTCTATGTGCCCTATAGAAACGACGGAAACACATATATTACAAATATTCTTTAATGAACTAAAATATTTATGGATGATTTAAGAGACACCTATAAGTGTATTAAGATACTTATGTTCTTGTAAACATTTACAAGTAAAAAGCCTACTTATTTGATTTATAGATTTGACAAGTATCCACAACTATCGACTAGTTCCGCCGCCGACGCATTTTATAAAAATCTTTATTTAAATCTTAAAAAAAAAGAAAAAAAAGTTTTAACAAACTAAAATTAAGTATTACAGAAATACCTAAGACCAGCAATTCAAAACACCAACTGAAATCACTGAAAAAAAGACAGAAAAAAAACACATTGGGCTGCTCAAAGTATGAATTAGAATTTAGTGATTGATTGTGCCGATTCTCAAATACCCTCCACATATTAGGTACATGATAAAAGTTGTATCGTCTAGCTTAAACTATAAACTCTAACTATTTTATTAGTATTTTTTTTTATAATATTATAAATTTCTTGATTTTTCAATGTATTCAAGTTTAAGCTTAAATAGGAGCATTTCCGAAAACCTAAGTTACTTTATGTCATGATAACTACCCGACTGCTTTCAGTTGTTCATGCTTTATTTATTTTAGTTTGTTACAAACCTAACAATATAATTAAAGTGCCTACTAATTATAATTGTGCTTATTTGTTAAACGAGTGGGTGTCCCTTGAGACACACGGGCAACTGTTCAAAGTCTAAAATGCTCGTGCTGCAAGTACAACTCGCGTGTTACTTTTTTATACAGAAACAAAATACAAAGTCATACATACAAATGTACAATTAATGTATTCATTCATTCCTATATCTCTGCAATATGTTGGTTGTGTTTTAAGTAGAAATATACAGCGCAGGAAGCATAATTAATATTGTTGCAGCGAACGAACTACAGCAAATACGATTTGTGCATGTAGATGCATTCATTCATACCACAACAAAAACAGTGGCAATTATGTTACTTCGTAACAACGTATAGCAGCAATATGTTGTTGCTGTAAAATCATTTGATTTAGCAAAAAGTTGTTGAACCCAAAGCATGCCAACTTGCGCGCCAGTCAGCTGACATTTATTAGTTGGCGTTGAATAGTAGGCAAAATTGAAATGCAACAAAAAAAAAATTGTTTATTTGCGTCGGCGTACATTCAACCAAAGAGTGTACGAGTGTAAGTACATTTATGAATGAATATGAATTTGCTATAATTGAACGTGTATTTATTTGGGTCTTAAGTTTTCTATTTCTAGTTATGCTTCATTCATAAGTTGCAAAATTGTGTAAAACTTGTTTAAAACAACAACTTGTTACCAACAGAAATTGAAAAATATTGTTTTTTTTTCTTTCTAATGTTCATAGTCTTACTAGAATTAGTTACCATGAAGGAAACAAGTATTAAATATAACCGAAAATATAAATATATTTTAACTTTAATTTCAACGGCATGGTCAGAATTATTAGAATCTAGACGCTGGATCAAAAGCGATTTATGAGCACAGAAAGAAGATAAATGCAGCTGACCACGCATCTAAAAATAATATTTCAGTCTAGTCAATGCCCATTTAAAAACCCTGTTTAGAGATAAGTTCGTGAATAAGTGTACATCTTAGAGGTATAAATTATATATTTATGTTGGCCTAGAATCATGGTTTACTATTATGAGTAAAAGGTGGACAGAAAAAAAGTGTATTTATTTACATAATCATTACAGTTGAGCATGTAGTTTTTCTTTTTGGGAAAACAATATTTTACACAACTAAAGAAAGACATAAACTGCTTTAGACGTAAGCATCGGAGTTGAGAACCCTTATATGAGCACACTGCATTATACATTAACTGCATTACGATTTTTAGTAATTCGTAATGATAATTCACTGGTAATGCAAACAAAACTCCATTACCAATAAAAATTCATTGAATTTAATTACAATTTTTATTCAAAAATATAATCATATTCTTATTATTTATCTGTTATTATTTTACCCCTTACATGAGAGTGTTAAAAAGTATTTCTCAGTTTGTCATTCCATTTGTAATTTCTACAATTTTCATAAAGTTTATATATTCTGTTTATATATTTGTCAATGCAAAATTATACTATTACTATTTTTGTGGGTAATTCATTTAGAATTACCATGCGAATTATAATAAAATCAGTGTCTTCTCTAATTTTTGTCGGTAGTTTACCATCTCCAGCTGTCAAAAATATCAAAACAAAGCGAAAAGGAAAAAGAAAAAAGTTCAATTTTATATAAAAAAAAATAAAATGAAAACAAAAAGAAAATTTTAAAGAAAGCTGTTATGTCTAGAAAACTATTGGCCACATCAAAACTATGGGATGAGATGAAATTGTGAGGGTTTGCTGGCTGCACTAGTCCTATTTTCTTGCACTTTTTCTATCTTCTGGTAATTAAAAAAATAATATTATTTGCATACATTTCTTATAAATTTACAATATTATTACTATTATGATTTACTTTTTGCCTCCATTGATAAAATAATTATAATTTTCTGTACAAAATTTTATATTTCGTAATGTTCACTGCCAAAAAACAAAACGATAATTTAAATAAAAAAGCACGAAAAAGATTGTCAAATCAAATTAACAATATGTCGTGGAAACAGGGTAATTCACTTAAGTAATTTAAAGAGTGAATCAAGTAATTCAATGTGTCGTGGAAACATGCTATAAAGTGTTGTTGTAAGAAAGTTACAAAAATGAATTTTTTTTGCCGAATTTAGGAGGTCGTCAAAATACATTTTTCATTATAAATTCGGCATTTACAATCAGATACAATACAATCATCAGTGTGATATATCGACGGTTTTGTCGAATGCTTTTTACTTCAATAGTCATTGACCTCAAGTACCCTCTTTTAGCACTTACCAATCATATCTCAACTTATACAATAATAATCATATAATGGAAATTTAGGCAGTCACTTTTTGACATGATTTAATTTTTGGCAGCTCTCCTATTTAGAAAAAAAATTTAGCTCATGCGTAACTCATCGGTGGCAAGTTTTTTTATGGTTTTTTGTGAGCTTTAAGAGAACCCCATCACATTCCGCTTAACAAAGAGGCTTAAAATTAAGTGGAAAATTTGTTGTAATACCAGTTGTATTCTGCCTGATAGTCAGCGTTGCCAGAAGCTTTGGACAGAAAATCATCACTTAGAGCAAAAAAATCATATTTTGAAGAAAAAAAAAATTATCAGATACAAACGCAAAAGAAACGATAAAAATTTATTTAGAAAACCGTTTTCTTATTAGATAAGTTATTTAAAGCAAAAAATATATTAAATTGATATTAAAATCAATATACATACATATTCATATAGCAACTTGTGAATAAAATCAAATTGACAGATACTCTGTAGTACAGTAATATATTCAAATTGCATATCTATCATTCGAAATGTAGAAACATAAAAAACTTGAATGTTTTAATATAAAAAACAATCATACGTTTAACAATTACATATGTATGTGTTAAAGTATTTTTGGAATCATCCTCATACCTTGATCGATTTTTTAATTATAGCATAAACAATCGTTTAACTTTAAGTAATCTATTGAATAGAATATACCCTTAAGAGTGCTGTTATCTAATCTATTCTATATTTTGTTTTATTTAAATTTAAAACTGAAAATATTCGTTCAACATTTGCAGAAGAAATAGGAAGACATACATACATATTAGGGTTTCAACAAATTTTGACAGGGTCGGAAAAGCAAAGATTTTGTCAGCTCGAGTTATTTTTAAAACTTCTGATCAAAATTCTTTACAACGTAGATTATCTATAGTTATAATGTGTTCGTCAAAGTGGAGAAGACGAAGTTCTCTAAACTCATCTTCCAAGTTTTGAACATAATTCTCATCAATTGAATAAATTTGAAAAGTTTTGTTTAAACCTGTTGAAGAAGCTACTTTTCTATTAATTATTTTTAAAGGGTCAAGACAAAATAATGAAAAAAAAGTTCTTTAAAATAATTATGGTTAAAAGCAAATCAAATCATTTCATTATTTGCTTACACAACTCAATGTAAAATGAAGTACGATTTTCAACAAATTTTTTTTTCATTTTCTGCTAATTTTAGATTGGAAATTTTTTGGTTTACAAACACTCCCAAATAAATATCTTTGTTTTTTTAACGAAATAATTTATTTTCAAGTTTATTAATGAAACTGATGTTAACGTAATTTGGTTTTATAAAATTATCTAAAATTTTAAGATAAAGACGTTGGTTGCATTTCATCATAAATTCTTTGTATTTGTGAGGATGTGTTTTGAAAAATTATGTGAACTTTGTTTATTATGTTGAGAATATACTTTGAAAACACAGATAGAGTTCGACCTGTTTTTGATAGACCTGCGACAAGCTGATCTAAAAATTTATTGGCTTAAAAATTGATTGTGGATGAGAATTTTAGAAAAATTATGTTTCGAATCTACAACTTAAAACAAAAAAAATATAATTTCTAAGAATAAAAATCATTATATTGGGGGAAAAAATCATAAATCATATTTTAGCAAAAAAAATCATTAAAAATATGACAAAATCATGATTATGGCAACGCTGGCGATATTGTTAATGAAGTCAAACCACAAGAGACGCGTTCATTCAATAAAACTTTTTTGTTTTTGTTCGTACAGCAAACATTTGCACATGCTCACATTACACATGTTAATTTGCGGTGAAGCAGTGGCACCGTCTCGCATCAATGTTGCTTAAATATTGTTGTTGTTTCTTGCTTTAAAGTTGTTTTCATTTCGTTCATACGTCTGTCTGTCTGTCTGTCTATTACTCCGTTCATTCATGCAATTATCAATAGAAATTTCCAATAAACTTTTGGCGAACAAACAAGTTATATGTTGTTGCTGTTATTGTATTTACCTCTACTTTTGTTATTGTTGCTCTTTAATACTTTTACGTATTCGTTTCTACATAATTGGCGCTAGCACTGCAACCAACAATAAGTAGAAAACAATAAAATCAGCAACAAAATAAACACAATTCAACCGTCAGCCTGTGATGACGATGATGACGATCGATAATGATGCAATGAGTCATCGTTTCAACCTTTGGAACGAACATTGGTATAAATCGATTTTGGTGTAAAAACTTATTACCCAACTTGTATATATTGCTAAGGAAAAAGTGTAGACCTAACACACATCTACACATAAACACTCACTCATCTATATTCAACAGCGGATGTTTTGGGTAGTGAAAAGGAAGGTCTAACAAATTTTCAGATTTATGAATGAATTTTTTTTCCTAGTCTAAATGTTAAAGACGAATTCACAATTTTATATTAAATTCAGGTTTATTTTCTTCTTTCAAAATTCATTCATTGACTCATTTGCTTATTCATTCAAACAGTTTGCTCTTCCGAAGACAAGTTTTTCAATGTTTTATCGTAAATCGTGCTTGGCATAGTAAAGTGGGTTGTTTGCATAAATGATCTAAGAACCCACAACGCCAAATACAAATAAACATTTGATTTCAAACAAACACATAATACACATACATATATAATATTAAGCAGTTTAAAGGAACTACTTCTTGTTACATATTCTCTTACTTTAAAGAACAAATGCCAGATCTGGTCTATAATTATTTTGAAGAGAGCATACCAGTCAGAACGCAAATATCAGTTCGAATCATTAAAATCATTCAAATGTTCGTCCTTTATAAAAGTCATTAACCTCTAGTGTAATATTATTTATAAAACTAAATATACAAGGTTACGTAAAAAGTTGTTACCCGACTATAATTTGTTTAATAAAGGAAAACTTTAGACGTGGTTTTGGCGATCTTGCCGCCAGTGCAAGTAACCAAAACGAGATATAAGACAACCCGATAATGCAATCCTCAGAATTTCGGTTGCACGGACGCATATTGTTACAATATGCTGTCTAGTTGCGATAGAAGAAAGTCGTTGACTATAGCTCTGTAGTGCTTATCGTTCACAGCAGCTGTTTGACCCGCAGCGTTGTCGAAAAAATAAGAACCGCCCCATTTACGTATGTACAAAGAGAGAATGGACCTAATCGTATATGATGATTTTTGATTAAATGTTGTCTATGTCGTGTCGAGATTCGGAATTATAGAACCTTGGTGGTCATCAGCTAACAGCTGTTTCCAACACGACTTGCACTGTTATCTGCCAATTGATTATTAATTTCGGGGTATGTCGTCTATTTGATACGTCAGGAACTTTTTCGATATCTTCAGCCAGACCTGCGATATTCTTATTAGAACGTCTGCTTCGTGGCCAGCCAGACCTAAACAGAATTTCGAGTCGTTCCATACAATTCTAGGCGGGCAGTTAAATGCCGTAGTTTTATCCCAGTTACGTACAAACCAAAATCACCGTCGAGGCTACATACACGCAAAAATTCAAAACAAATACTCCGTGTTTGTGAGAAGAATTGAGATTCACGTTTTACAAATGTGCTACTTGTCAAATAAAAATAGACACTTATCGCCATTTGCAATGCTATCTTCCGATAGGGTGATAACACCTGCATATGAGGTCTGATACTTTAAAGCAGCTTGATATGTGCAATTAGGAGATAAAACTTCTTTATCTGAGCAGCTAAATATTAAAGAAAGTTTTGAATGGTCACATCGCTTTTGCAAATAATTGTTACTTTAAGCCCCTGGAAATTTTTTTACTTCAACGACAAAACTTCAAAAAAAAACGACAAAAATTTCAAGCATAATTTTCTAGATTGGAAAAATTAAAGTTTTAATTAGATTTTCAATCAGGTTTTACAATAGGTATATCGGATAGATGATAACATATGGATCAAGATCACACGATAAGATTCAATGTATTTTTTTTTAGACCAGCTGAATATAAGTGTATTGACGCCAAAGGCTATCAGATTATAGTAACATAATTCAGTATTACATCAAGCGATATCAAGCACGAATATTCACTTGTTTACTGATAGTAAAGCGGCTTTATGTCCCTAGAAAATATGTGCCTTAAATCGAACACTAACCATGAATGCCGTATATCTCTAAAAGAGATAGCAAGACGTTCATTGGTTATCCTTATTTAGGTTTCAGGGCATGGTGATAGTGACAGTAATAACAGACCTATAACACCATTTTATGCTGTGATACTAGAACTATTTGTATACAACCATTACTTGATTGACATAAATAGATGATAAAGAAAACACAAAAAAATATGTGATGGATGATACACTGATGATATAATTTGCAATAAATCTGCGCATAGTTTACTTAACCTCAGAGTGACGATCACTGGCCTCTAGGATCACATGCAATATATTACCCAACAATAATTTTTGCAGAAGCAGCGAAAACAAAAAACAAGAAGAGCCCGCTGAACTGTTCTGTAGCTGTTAAGTACTTAACGTCGAATTTGAGGTTAACGATTATTTGTTAACAAAGCCCGTCCATCCAAAAGTAATCTTGGGCAAAAACTAACTTTCATTTATACACTAGAGTAACAGAGGAATGAAGGCAGCTTAGAAATATAGGACGAACGGTGTGATGGGTACAGGGTAGTACAATGGAATCTATGGTGACTCAATTGAAGTATACCTTCTTTAAGATACGGCCTAATTAACCACCTATCGATTAATGTATATCGTTTTGAGATGCCGAAATCATTCAGTAGAGATATGTTGATCTTCCTTAATTAGTTAGATCATTATTGAATTTTTCTTTATGACCGCGATTCGATGAAAGTTTAAATTAAAACGAGTTGAAATGCAGTCAATACCAATTCTTGGCCGAACTTCAGAACATAATTCGATTTTGAAAAATCATAACAACCCTAACAGCCTCTTAGAAATATACCCTCGCTTGCATTCGAACGTATTCCTATTTCATACAAGAGTGACGAAGATCCACACTGGCTTTAGGTTGTCAGTCAATAGCCTTCAAGAAGATTTCTGAATGGTGCAGCAGTTAGAATATTAAATTAGTAAAAAGCTATACTTATATCTGACAGAAAAAATATTTTGATTATTAAACAATCACAATATTTTTATTTAAAAGATTTTTGCATTTATTAGCTAATAAATGTAAACAAATTGTTTCTACCTTTTACTGAATTCTGTAGTTCGCAAATAGAATCATTAAAAGTCTTAAAAATCCAATAAACTTGTTTAAATAAAATGGTTGCTATTGTCTCGAACATATTTTTGTTTCACGAATTATTATTTGAATACATCTGAGGAAGGCGAACTTTACTCCATTTGTCAATAAATACTTTTAGTAGTCTGGAAATAATTTACTGCTGTCTGGCTTTATTAGTTTATTAGAGATACATACGCACGTTCATATGTATACACGTAAAAGTTACTTGCATGATCAGGCGGAAGTAAATCCAGTGGGGGTGTTGTGATCTTTAATTTGTCGTAGTAGATTATTCAAGCGGTAACAAAAGTAGTAGTAGTCAAAGAAAATCCAGTTTTTTGCAGTTAACTTTTTCATTCATTCGACCGTTTGGTTAATTCATATATAAAATTGGCAACATTATCTGCAACATGTCTGACAAGTTTCTTCTGGTTACTGTCTCATTTGGCAAAATAGTAATAAGAGAAGTTTTTCTGTTCTCCTTGTTGTTGTAGCGGTTAATATAATTATTAGGCATGAGTCTAAAATTAACAACGGAAATATCGTATTTTTTTTTTTATACCCGCCACCAAAAAAATGGTGGGGGTATATTCATTTTGTCATTCCGTTTGTAACACATCGAAATATCCATTTTAGACCCCATAAAGTATATATATTCTGAATCACGGTTTGATTTGATGACGATCTAGCTATGTCCGTCCGTCTGTTGAAAGCACGATAGAGGTCGCACCGAAAAAGCTAGGGGGCTCAAATTTTGCCAGAATCTTTCTTATAGACAAGGTTTGATCAGTATTAAAAATGGGCTAAATCGGAATATATGGAAGAGAGTTATAGCTCGAAAAG
Organism: Phyto melanocephala; assembly: GCA_941918925.1. Taxonomy (NCBI): domain Eukaryota; kingdom Metazoa; phylum Arthropoda; class Insecta; order Diptera; family Rhinophoridae; genus Phyto; species Phyto melanocephala. Next base: position 62,678,308 of record OW799235.1, on the reverse strand, counting down.
CAAGAGTAGGTCGAAAAAACCGTGTCCTTCAAACATCGAATAAAACGGATTTGTGTCCAAACGCATTCACGTAGACTCATGAAACTTCGAATATATATTTCCTGAGTAAAAACAATATTGTTCCCTAAATTATCTAAATCTATGCATTAGGAGAGGAGTTATCGATCAAAATGTACGAAAATTTATACCGCACAGTGTATTTTTCGGTATATTTAAAAACAAAAACGTCATAAAAGCAACAAAATTTTATGTACGACTCTGAAATTTTGCACACTTTGCTTTTTGGTGAGACGCTTTTTCGCAACGGAAAATCAATGTGCCACGCCCACTTTTACGCCCACCTCCCATATAACGTTTTACCTAAAATTCATATAATTTCTCTATTAATAAAGATTTTGGAATAATAAAGGGCTATATTGAAACATCTAAGTTGTACTCATTCGCAAAAATAACTTTGACACGCCTACGATAACGCCCACTTTTCACGTTATCTACCGTTAATGAAATTTAAAAGCTCATAAAACCGCCAAAATTAGAGGTATGATGATGAAATTTGCTACTTAATCCCCCTAGGCAATTTTATTACTGTGCCAGAAAATTAAGGTGCCACGCCCACTTTTACGCCCACCTCCCATATAACGTTTTACCTAAAATTCATATAATTTCTCTATTAATAAAGATTTTGGAATAATAAAGGGCTATATTGAAACATCTAAGCTGTACTCATTCGCAAAAATAACTTTGACACGCCTACTGTAACGCCCACTTTTCACGTTATCTACCGTTAATGAAATTTAAAAGCTCATAAAACCGCCAAAATTAGAGGTATGATGATGAAATTTGCTACGTATATCCCCCTAGGCAATTTTATTACTGTGCCAGAAAAATAAGGTGCCACGCCCACTTTTACGCCCACCTCCCATATAACGTTTTACCTAAAATTCATATAATTTCTCTATTAATAAAGATTTTGGAATAATAAAGGGCTATATTGAAACATCTAAGCTGTACTCATTCGCAAAAATAACTTTGACACGCCTACTGTAACGCCCACTTTTCGCGTTATCTACCGTTAATGAAATTTAAAAGCTCATAAAACCGTTAAAATTAGAGGTATGATGATCAAATTTGCTACTTATATCCTTCTAATCAATGTAATTGTTGTGCCAAAAAGTCTAGGTGACACGCCCACTTTAACGCCTACCTCCCATATAACGGTTTATCTTAAATTCATGTTATTTCTCTATTGACAAAGTTTTTGGGAAAATAAAGGACTATATTGAAATATCTTAGTTGTATTTATTAGCAGAAACTTTATTGACACGCCTACTTTAACGCCCACTTTCATTGAAATACTACATTGACAAAAGCATTTTAGTAGCATATTGGAGTTATAAAGGGTGGTTAAATTTTAAGGGCCGATGTTGTTTTTAAATAAAACACAAATTATTTAAGAAATTATTATCATTTCTTTTTATAATGATAGTATTTGTATGGTTCAATTATGTATTTAACCAAATATCGGCCAAATGGCACGCCCACTTTAACGCCTACCTCCCATATAACGGTTTATCTTAAATTCATGTTATTTCTCTATTGACAAAGTTTTTGGGAAAATAAAGGACTATATTGAAATATCTTAGTTGTATTTATTAGCAGAAACTTTATTGACACGCCTACTTTAACGCCCACTTTCATTGAAATACTACATTGACAAAAGCATTTTAGTAGCATATTGGAGTTATAAAGGGTGGTTAAATTTTAAGGGCCGATGTTGTTTTTAAATAAAACACAAATTATTTAAGAAATTATTATCATTTCTTTTTATAATGATAGTATTTGTATGGTTCAATTATGTATTTAACCAAATATCGGCCAAATGGCCCCCCCCATCCTTGGCGACAATCCTCTATCTATCCAAATTTTCAATGACAATGTTGATGCTGGATTACTGGGCATGGTGATGAGTAGAGGTTGACTGCTCTTTTGCCACACTATCGCAAAAATCAGCAGTGGTTCCCATTCAACGAACTAAGATGGCATTCACAGACTTTCTAAAATTTTATACAGACCTGTTTTGCAGAAATTTAAATATTTTTTACAATTCTCCCGATTGTGGACGAATGTGAACGATTATGTTGATCAAAAGAATTACGAAGTGCAAAAAATGCATTTTGTTTTGAACGCCCATTTTTATAAAAAACCTGAATAACTTTAAAGCGTTGCTCATTTGCGTATCTTTCCACGGATCAAATTGAGTAAGTTTGAGATTGAAATGCAGGAAACAAATTTAAAGACTAGGTGTAATTCATCTTCAACATGGGCCCTTAAAATTTAACCACACTCTACAAAGAAAGTGATACATATTTTATTATAAAGAGATTATTCCATAATGATTAACAAAATAATAAATATTGTGCTTTAAATGTACACAAAATTGGTGGTGGGTATAAAAGATTCGGCACAGCCGAATATAGTGCTCTTACTTGTTTTTTTTTTTACTTTTCCTATTCCGTTTTGAGTTATTTTATTATTTGTATATGAGTGTGTGTGAGAGTGTTCTTACCCTACTGGACTATGTGGTCTATTGTAATTGAAAAGGACTAGTTACAAAATGGTCCTATGTAATGCAGTCATGTACCATATAATTTAAACAAGTGTTTGGTTTTAAGAATTACTTATAGAGTTGTCAAAAGGTGTGTAATGGTCTTGATGGTGCTCTATCGAGCGGGTACAAAGATTAGTTTTAAGACTACCCTGATTGGTTATATGGTCAGGCCCTAGGACATCGTAATGTAAAATCGACCATGTTTTCTCCTTACATTAAGATGAATAATCTAATCCATTACGGAGTTTATTTGACATGCATGTATGGGATAGCTCATGTGCTTTTTTCACATCGTCGACAGGTGTTTAATAGGATTTGAGTCCGAACTTTATGATGGCCACTCCAAAATATTGATGGAATTATCTTCAAAGAAACTTATTTTATTACCTTCGCCGTGTTTATTTGGTTTTGTTGGCCTGTTAAAATTTAGAGATAACAGGCAAATTCTATAATATTCTATTAATTTTATGGATTGGTCCAACACCGTGCCAGGAAAAACATGCCGATATCATAATTGACCCTCCACCATGCTTCACTACATGTGAAACATATCCTTGTTACAATTTTTCGACCATTCAGACCAAGGCGGATAATTTTCGGTTGGTCGCTTTAAAACACATATTTCCACTGATTGGCTGTCCATTTCAAATAGGATTTACCAAATTCAGCACGATGTTTTCTCTGAATTTTGCTCAGAAGTGGTCTCTTGGGTGTGCCATTTAGCTCAACTTCACGACGTGAAATGATCCTCTTGGATATGGAAATATTGAATTTGTAGCAAATTTCACGCTAGATATTCACAGACAACTTATTAGGATCGGCTTTGCAGATCCGCCTTATCATGCGGTCTGTATAATCTAATGTTTTCCTGGGCCTTTGCAGTTGTGCAACCTTCGCTGTGTTGTTATACATATTTTTAAATACGCTGCAAAGCGTTGGAAAAACATTTTACACTGTTCAAAAATGGAGCCAATTTCTCCAGGAATGCAGCTCTTAAATTTTCCCATTACAAATCTTAAAAATATTATGCTATTAAATTTAAATATGTTGAATTAAAAATATTTTCCGAACTTTTACTAACTATTACCTTTCACAGCAACTTTTAAATAATACATGATCGTTTCTAATTATGACACACCGTTTTTAAACTATACTAAGAATATGATTATAAGTTTGAAAACAAAAAATGGTTATTAAAATGCTTTATAAAGTAAAAGAAAAGCATTTAAAGATGAAACATATTAATATACAAAATACAAGTATTTGGTAGGCAACATATCGTCGTTAAATTTTTCAAAAGTTATTTATATTACAAACTTCGAGCTAAAGCAACAAAAAAATAGTTTCTAATTCGTTGTCATGCAAACAAATAATGATTATTGCAAAAAACAAACAAAAATATCCATTTCTAATTTGATTTGTATGATAAATGGCTTTTGTAGCGGATATAACGATTTTTATGCGACGTGTCGTCGCAACCGTCACTTCTAATGAATTCATATTTTTAGCAGTTTCGGAAGTAGAATTTAATTATATAAATTTAATCAAAATGTTAAAGAGGTATACTTATTTGTTTGTTGGGTTTAAGCTGGTTTATACGCATTTCACTGGTGCTTATGCCAGATCATCAGTAAACCTTTACACAAATTCATGAAAAAGTTTTAAATGTTATAGGTTATATTTTCAAATTCTCATTAACAAAATGAGAATTCAAAAATAAAACAAAAAACTATAAAAAACTTTTTCAAAAACCCAACCAACAATTTTTTCAATTTCATTTTAATTTTCTAATCCCTTTAACATAAATATTATTGAAAAATTATGGGATCATATTCCGAATAATCTAGTAAAATATTTAAAATTGTATAACTAAAAATTTATTTAAAAAACTCAGCGTAATTCAGTTTAAGCGATCATAATTTTGATTTTCAAATCTAAAGCTTAAAACTGCACAAAATAGTTTTGTTTAAAGTTACAATCATACTTATGTACGTACATACGTACTTAGTATATTAGTGAAATTCAGGTGTGCCGATATTTAGATACCCACCACCAATTTTGTGAAATTTCGAAAGTAAAAAAAGAGAAAAACAGTTCTTTTGTTTAATTAATGGGGTTGAAGTGGGTACATTTTTAATTACTAGAATTGACTCATATATACATTTATTGTACGCCATTTTGTGTGGCGTCCATTATTGGTTATTTAGTTTTCTATAGTGTTTTATTTTCTGCTTGTCAAGGCCTATCTTTTGATCTTGTTTCTCTCTCTTCTTTGAGTTAGCTGCAAGCCCGATACGTTAGTTTTTCTTGGCAATAATTTTCGAGTCTGCGGTTTGCATTCTGGTGTCTTTAGAATGTTTAAAAAAGCTTCGATAATTTGATATATATAAAAAAATTATATATATTTCAAAATAATATTTGCATATAACTATGTCGGTTAGTAGCAGATTAATCCAGAATTTTTTAAGAATATCCCTACAGGGATATCATATCTCTAAACAGTAACAAACGTCTCTATAAATTAGTCTGTCGCAGAAAAACTTCGATTTTGTACTAAAAATATGGGCAAAACAGAGGTAGTCGTGTTCATTTGCTCATATCTTAGAAACTAATGGGGCGATCAGGCTGGATTTAAATAGATATACATTCCCGGTTTATTTTCAAAGTTTGACACCACCTACAGATCAGAGTAATATGTGGAAGCTTGTAAAAGTTCATTTCAACCATCACACGGACAGATGGACATGATTGAATCGACTGATATTGTTGAAATTACAAACAGAATAACAACCCATGGGCATTACAGGTGAAGGGTATACAAATGAAAGAACAATGTTAGGTTGATCTAAGCGCATGCTAAGAAGTGTGATTTAAAGTGTAAACGATAATTAAAAGTAAAATATTATTAGCAGAAAATGGTAAACTAAATAAAATTGTTCTCTTTGCGATTAATTGTGCATTTGTTTTTTTTTTTTTTTTTTAACAATATCAATTCAAATTTGTTAACTGTTATCGAAACACCGAGTTCTTTTGATTAACATGCTAGCAAAAATTAACAAATATCTATATACTTTGAGTTGAAGTTGTCCAAAGCAGCAAACATAAGACATACATGGACGAACTATGGAGGCAAGATATTTAACCTGTTGCGAAGCAAAGTTATAAATGTTTCTTCTTTATTGTTAAAAATAGAAGGCAGCAGCGCAGGTAACACTAGAAATTTTACTAGAATTTTACTATCAGCAACAAAAATATTTGCATCTTTTTTTTACATTGTTTACTTCCTTCATCACAAACAGCTATATTAAGCCAACTAGATTCAAATAAAGGAAACAGTTCACTATTGACGATTCCCAAGAATCATTTGCTCTGTAGTAGGAAAAAGCTCTTAGGAACTGGAAGACAAATTTAATATGCTCAAGCTCCAGTCAGTTTAACTTGATGAAAAAGGATACCCTATAAATGATTCATTAACTGCTGTGGGTATTTTATTAAAAATCGGTAATTTTTTATTTTGTTTAATCAAAAACTTTGTTTATGAAATTAATAAAAACAAAAAAGTGTCAAAGCATCAATCTTAATAAATGAAATTCCTAATTCTAAACAAAAAATTTTATTTATTTTAATTTAAATTACCTCTTATCATTAACATATATGAATTATTTTTAATAATATTTTATTGTTATTTTCAAATAAAATTAACTTTTATTGTGAACTAAAATTAAAAAAGCATTTTATTTCAATACTGAAATCTTCTTCTTCTTCTATATATAAAACAGGATGTATGTATGTATGTATGTAACGTATGGACTCCAAAACGGCTGGACCGATTTCGATGAAATTTTCAGGGAATCTTCAGAATACTTTGGCGGGTAACACTGTGAAGTCTGATTTTTGATTTTCGGCCTGCGGGCGGAGGGGCGTGGCAAAATCCAATTTTCATATTGCACCACCAATGACATACACATTCATATATTTATTATGTTTGTTTTTTTATTTTTTGTTGAAAGCCGTTGTTATGTTTTTCAAAACGAGATATCAAAGTCTTAAATCGGCTATGTAGTCCCGAAGATATTTACAAAGAACCTAAGTTAATAATGATCCAATATCAAAATTTTTAAACTTTCGAAATGTTGCATTCAAAAATCCGAGTTTTCGGTTTATTTACAAAAAATATTTACAGCTCAAAAAGCAAATTCAATTGAAACTGCCCGGCAAATTAATTAAATACAAATCGATCGACACAGTAACGGATGAAGAACAAGCCGTTAATTTTCCAACTGAATTTTTAAATTCATTGCAACCACCCGGAATGCATGAACATTAAAGGTTGGATCACCGGTTATTCTTATTCGCGAAGACGTACTTATTCCACGAACTCCGATAATTTCCAACGATTTGCCATTCCAATTCAAGCAGCTCCAATTCCCTTTGCGTCTTGCCTTTGCTATTATTATCAACAGAGCACAAGGCCAATCATAGACTATTACTGGCCAGTTGTATGTGGCTTGCTCTCGAGTAGGCACGCCAAAAAATGTATATGCTTTTACACCAAATAAAAAAACAAAAAACATTGTCCCTCCGCTGGCCTTAAGATGAAGTAATAAATGAATATAATTTCCAATGTGCCTTAAATACATGCATTTCTTTTTAGATTTAGCCCACAGCTACACAATATTTAAGTTATTCTGTAAAAAAAACTTTATGATAGGTATTCCATGGATTTTTATTTGAAGGCCGTAGATTTCGTTAAAAGCTCAATTTAAATCGTGTGGTAATACAACACTAATGTTTGCTTAGGGCCAGCAACACGGACCGGGTCTACTAGTTATATATATTTTTAGTTTTGTTAAAAGTGTTTTTAAAAACTAGCAAATGTGGTTGTTAATACAACAATATTTCTAATAAAATACTTATTGTAATAGTGACAATTTTTTCGCTGAACTTTTTGATTGAGTATAACACGAAAAGTAACAAATTTTCCATCAACATAACAAATTAATTTACTAAAATTATTTATGAAATTTTACATTTTTAATTAAAAGTACCAAGTTGATATTTTATTCATCAGTTACGAATTCAATATTTGTAGTTGCAAACATCAATGTAGGCTCAGTTTTAAATACAATTTTATTTGCAGAGACTAAAAAAATAATTGTATTAACAATTTATTCACTCTATTGCTTATGGGGTATGTTACATACATACCGTATGTACTATTTATGTATGTTTGTATGTATGAACGAATTTAAGGCTTATAAAAATGAAATCGTATTATTTAAAATTAAATCATCAAATTTACGGGGAAATTTTCTCGGTTATATCAAATGGATTTATTTGTTTTATTATTTTATGGCCTTAAACGAAATAAACGCATTTAATTATTTTAAACTTATGAACCATAATCGCCCTACTTTCGTACTCTTAATGTTGTTGTTGAATTTTTATTATTTTTTAATCGTAACAAGTTGAAATTGTTGTACAACAAATTAAACGTTTTTCTTTTGTATTGCAACACACATCTACATATTCTGACACTTGAACATAAATATACATACAACCGTGTATAGGTAGTTTAACTTATTTATTTATATTTTTTATTAACAACAACATTGTTGGTGGCCTTGTTAAAATGCAATAAAAAAAAATGGTAAGAGCTCAACAAAACTCTTAATAATAATAAAACTTGTACCAAAATAAAAATAAATAAATAAAATAACTAACGAAGCCAACATCAAAGAAAAAGCCACCACTGAAAATATGCAGTTAATAAGCTCAAAACCAACGTACCACCATCATTTCATTCTATGGCTTATTCTAGAGATGACATAAAAAATATCTGATTTGTTTTATAATAAAATAAAAAAGATAGAATTCAAAAAAAAAATTAACTGACCATCTATGTCCAGTGCAAGTCCAGCAACTAACAATTTAAAAACGAATGAAAAATGACAAATTCTTAAAAAAAAGAGAATTAACAAGTCCCTAAACATAAAAAAGGGTACGAATAACAACGAACACAAAGTTAACAAAAAACTCTTCATGTGACTTTGACTGCCGGTCATACACAGTCACACACAAAAAAGTCACAGTGACAAAGAAAACTTTTAGAATGTAGTTTATGATATCATACCAATATGACTTTTTTCTCAACCACTGTAATGAAAAGATTTTTTTTATTTCAAAACAATCGATTTAGGATCATTGTCGATTAATTTATTCAATCACCTACAACAGTGCCGAACAGAATGTCAACGTATCGTTTTTATTAATGAGCTTCAGAGGGATTGAATTGCCTTAATTCGAAAAGCAGATAAATCGGTGACGACAACAACAACACCAGCGACAAGAGAACAAAGTGGTTAAAGAGAAGGTCGATTGAGAACGCTGACTAACTGGTTGTTTTTTTTTTTATTTCATTGCCTGCCTGTGTCATCAACACATAGTTTTGATTCTGGTCGCTTAACGCAATAGTTGGTGTCAGATTATAGTGTAAAGTCCCGCTGTTTAGGCTGCTGTTATACAACAAATACATGCATACATTGTTGGCATTCTGATCGGTATTTCTATAAACAATATTTGGTGGCTGACAGCAAGAATGGTCCGGCAAAGACAAGATGAAAAAAAGAATAATAAAAACTATAAGCTAACGATAAAGACCAAAGAATATATCGCTTGTTAATGGCTTATTATAGTGAATATTTACTGCGCGTCACATTTTATCGCATTAATGGTACCAAACATACTACGTACGTACGTACCAATCCAACATTTTGTTCATGGTGGCGGTTGAACATGCCGCTTAGTCTCCCTGTGTGGGATACTCTCAAGTTTTCTCTTTTTTTTTTTATTTTTTAATGTTTAATGTTTGTATTGTCTCATGGTTTTATATTGGTGTTTAAATATTGGTGATATAAATTTAAGCTGCGATACAAATCTCACACTATAGTCCCTTACCGCGCCGTCATCAATATTATGTTGGAATGTTTCAATTAAGTCAGTATGTCGTAGATACACAACAATCCCGAATTTTATTAATTAATGTAACGTTAAAGGGTTTTTTGATAAATAATATAAGTTTGTCACGAAGTAGAAATTACCCTATATACAAATATATTTTAGACATAATTGTGAAAAGTGACAAGTAACTCCCTAATAACTGCTTTTCATTACACTTATATCAGCATTGCTTTTTATTACCACTCCTTCATTATATTATACTTAGCCTTTTTAGTTGATATCTCTCTAAAATTTTGAAAAAAGTCTCTGAAATTATGAATCCTGAATAATCTTTTTTTGAAAAAAAAAAAAAAGTTTTAATAATAAAAAAACACGCGTAGACCTCATTAAACGGCGTCTTCAATAATACCTTAAAAGATATTACGCAAAAAGTACAAAACTAACGGTCTTTTTCACAGTGTACAATTAGCTTCATTGACAAGAAAATTATCAAACCGTCAATACCGTTAACAAGAACCCGTTAACCAAAACAAACTATAAAAAGTATGGTAATACCATGTTTTAGTGTCTATCTTTTCCCGAAAAAGAGCTCAATGAGAGATTTAAACCATAAAAAAATATTTAATTATCAAAAATTGTTAAGAGATTTTGTAAAAAATTGGCAAAAATTTATAAGACGACCAATTCCAATTCGAGCCTTGCTACAGGTAAAGGCTATGTCTCACAACAAACCAACTTAATTACTTTTATACCCTTCAATTGTCATATCGTTTTTAATATCTTTATCTCTATATATACAAAAATTACGTGTATGTTCGTGATCGATAAACTCAAAAACGATTTTAATCAGATTTTATATGCATGCTCTATGGGCCGTGAGGAGTGTTTCTGTGTAGTTTGAAGTTCGTCCAACAGATGGCGCAATATTTAATGTTTTTGTGTTTTTTTGGGGCCAGCCACGCGGCCCGGACCCAGCCAGTCTACAATACTAATTTTTAACCCCAAAAATTACCATTATATTTTCTAAAGAGAGGAGTCGGATAAGCAATGTCCGTCTGTTCTAAAAAAAATATCTTTTTCAGCATCTAAACAACCGAAAGAGTCAATATGAGTATCCAATGAAAGAGCTTGACAGAAAGAATATATAATTTTATAAAAAAAACTTAAAATCAATGATGGCCGCAACTATAAAATGGCGTACAATAAATTTTTATGTGAATTAAATCTAGTATTCAATAATGCATTCCATTCAACGACTCAATACTGACATCGACTAAAGGGATTGACTAGTGTAAAGTCCAACATGGCTTGTGAAACAAAATGTCGGGATAATTTTTTTCTTAACTTAATCAATATAAGTATCAAATGACAAATGACGACTAGTAGAATAGAATATTACCCTGTGTATATTATACCTGTGTAAATGATATTGAAGAGTATTCTCAGATTCGGCCGAAAATAGCACTCCTGCTTTGTTTTTATATTACTATTCTGAGATATCTAAAGCTTCCAAATAAGTTGTGTTGTCAAAAGTCCACAAATTTTTACTCATTTGTATGATTCAGAAAACGGAGTATTCGTAAAACTTATTAAATAGTTCTTGAACATTCTGGTTCAAATGCGGTAAATTTAAGGGAAATACACTATTCAACAAAATCAGCAGTGTTCTGCCAAATATTTAATTTACTCTGTATAAAGTTGGCTAAGTGAAATTTGATTTATTTTATTTTGTTTTAAACTACAATTTCCGTGAAAAAAAAATACATGTAATGATATGCCTTCACTTTATAAATAGAAAAAATATGAAAGAAAAAAAAATAATAGAAAAAAAATTAAGCTCCGCCTTATGATTTGTACGCACTTAGATGTAAATGTGAACAAGAGAATGAACTTTGGATTTTTTATCATGGGGCCTTAATTTAAGCCATACTTTAAGGCTCTTATTTAAAATCTCTGTGCTTAAATCTAATTCCTTATTTTTAGCAAACCTTTTGAATTTGTTTTACAAATTGATTCCATTACAATAAAAACTATAATATGCCCATTGTATCTCTGTATCAATTAAAAAATATATTTTTCTACGTAAATAAACTTGAATCTTGATATAAATAAGTTATAATATAAGTTTTTTCAAATGATTTTGGCATTTTGTTCGTATGGTAGTTTTAAATTACAAAATTGCAATATCAATATGATATCAGTTTTAGCTTATGTGGACTTAGGCAGTTATTCCTTGTAACCATATAGATATTAAACAAGTCCTAAAGGCCATGACTGACTATCCTACAAAGTCGCGCGATTATGGCAAATAAAAATCTGATGGAGTTCTGTCCTACATGAGAAAATCGCAACAAAATGTGTGATTTGATGCCACACTGCACTACAAAAAAGATGCAAAACAAAAAAGCAACTCTGATCGCACAGAAACAACTATTTTATTAAAATTTCCAAAAGATTATCAAATCGGACACACTTGTCAAAAAATCTGTCGCACATATGAATTTTTCGTCCCCACTATTACACTTTCTGAACACACACACAATTTTTGACATATCGAACGACTAAATCTGATAGTCAGTCATGGCCTTAAGGAACTATTTATACATTTCAAGGGACCAGTGAAGTTACAATGTTAATTCAATTAGTGTAAATCCAAAAAAAAATTCTCACATTTGAATCGGATCAATAATATTTAATAAAAGTGATATTTATTATTTCCCATCCAATAACTTGCTAGAGAAACAAATCTCTGTACCTCCAAAGAAATTTTACAGCTATTATTTTACTATTATGTTTCAGAAAGAACTGCAAACTTAAATGTTCTATCATTTCTACTAGTTTCACTCTTATGTGATTTGTTAAATCATTTATTGTCTGGCTTTTGTTGAATCCCACCCCTTATTAGCCAAGCTGAGCTCCCTCACACATCATATCTAGGAGATAAATAAAGTATTTATGTGTGCTTATTGACCATAGCAAACTCTAGGCCGAAACAACATTTATTGGCCTATTCTTTGTGGTGCAAATGAAGATGTGTGTGTTCTTGTTCATGCACCGACATACTCGTAAATAAAGACGTTAAATGATTTCTGGTCTAAGCATGTTCGTTTGTGGCATTTTGTGAACATAAAATGTTGCTTTACAGCACACAATTTTCATTTTTTCTATTTCTTCTTATATTTTTGTGTGCGTTTATGACCATTTTACAAATGCTGCATCAATAAATGCTTCGTTATTTAGTGGACATATCAGAACACGTACATGAGTATTTATACAATGACAACATTGTAGAAACAATACTGCGGTGGAGTCGAGTAAATGTGTGTCGTCTCAATTTAGTTGTAGTTTTCAATTTTTTTTTTATTGTTATTTTCCGTTGTTTTAATTTAATGACCCTCATAAATATTGGGAAAATGATATCATTTCGAATATGTATGTACCTAAAAATGTCTACGCTGTTATGGGGTCTCTTTATGGCTCCTTGACAGCAGATTAATAAACAAAATCAATTTACAAAAGATGCGTGGATAATTCAATTTACAAAATTTATGTCTTTATTTTAATTATTTATGCCGCCGAAAAATCAAAACAAACCCACCCAAAGTTGTAAATTATATAAATACTGTGCATTATGCCTAAACGCAATTCTCTGATTATATTCCTTTAAAAGGGACACGTATTTGAAGGAATTGGCGTAACACTATGAGTTCATAAGCTTCTGCTTCAACTACATACATATATCACAAACTAAGTTAATTGAGTATTTCCCACTACAGTGCATTGTACCGATTTTGAATTGTTAGAAAACATGTGTATCCTTAAAAATGTATGCTGCTACGTATATCCAGGACAAAAGTGATTTAAATGAAATTCTTTATAGTAAGACATCGAACATATTCTACGCCACTTTAATATTCAAAAACAAAATCTATGTTCACCTGTAAGCAGGTTTATTTGTGAGTAAAGTTATATATTCGTCGTTTTAAAAAAATTTATAAGAAGCATGAGGATTATATTGACATTTTGAGAAAGTGTTATTTATCTAAGTGAGATAAGTTTTTTTCAAACGCCCAGTTTTACCTTTATCACTCATTTTAAGGTATCCGTTCCCGTGACATATTCTGCCCTCCTAAGAAAGAAAATCACAAGCGCCACATTAAGATAAAACGAAACTCGAAACTGTGAATGAGTTTCTAATTATTAAGTTAAGATAAAAAAACCCATTTTCAACTGCAAATTACTGAAAAAGTTCACATCTACCATTTTTAGCGTGTTTTGTAGTCAACTACTACTAAATTTGATAAAAATTCGCATTGACCAAAACTATAGTCATTTACGATTTTATCCCTTAACATTTATGATTTTTTCGGTAGAAGGACTTTTCTTCTTTGTGTACAAATACCGACAAGTCCGAACAAGTTTAAGAAACAAGAGAATTTCGTTCATGGATCTGCTAATATAATTTCAGAGAACCACAGTGTGGACCAAATAATTAAAAAAAAAACTAATCACTTGTTTTTGGCTGTTGCATTTTTATACCCTTCTACAATTTTCATTTCCGACCCCATAAAGTATATATTTTCTGAAAGCTTATGAATAGGGGAGTCGATTAAGCTCTGTCAGTCTGTCCGTGTGTATGTTGAAATCAACTTTTTGAAGCCCCCGGACATCGCTTGGACCCGGGTGAGGTATTAAAATATCAGAAATATTCGGGAGTAGATCGGTATTGAAAATCAGAAACATCGGTACATAAACAACTGAGATATGAGCAAAAACCCACGACCACCTCGATTTTTTTCACAAAAACAACATCACAACAACAACATACATACATACATACAAACGTGTATACTGGTTAGAGAAAACGTGGCATCGAATCCCAGCTGAGCCAAAAAAATTTTTTTTTAATTTTTTTAAAATTTTTTTTTCTAATTTTTTTTTTATTTTTTACTTAATATATTATTTATATTTTTATTATTTTTTTTTTAAATTTTTTTTTATTTTTTTTTTAATTTTTTTTTATTTTTTTTTTTGTTTTATATTTATTATATATATTTTAATTATTTTTTAAAATTTTTTTTTTTTAATATTGTTGAAAAAATTTTTTTTTATTTTTTTTGTTTTTTTTAACATACATACTTGAATTTATAATTTTAAAATGGGATGTTTTTATATATGTATGTTTTTATATGTATGTACGTATATCATATGGGATGAATGGTGATACAAACTACTGTTATTGCATGACTACGCGTTGTGAAGGGTATATAAGATTCGGCACGGCCGAATATAGCGCTCTTACTTGTTAAGCTTGCAACTGTGGACAAAACAAAAATGGGCACCGTAATGAGTTTTTGCATATTTTCTTAATTTAAATACTCGTAAGGTGAAATTGAATTGGGACTCAAATTTTGCCAGAATATTTTTTATACACAAGGTTTGTTTGATATTGAAATTGGGAGAAATCAGAATATAGGGCACACTTTTACACCCACCTTCCATATAACGCTTTGTATCAAATTCATATAATTTCTCTATGAATAAAGATTTTAGAAGAATAGAGAATTATATTTAAATATCTAAGTTGTATTCATTATCAGAAGCTATATTGGCATGCCTGCCTTAACGCCCACTTTCATTAGAAGACTAAATTTACGAAAATATCTTAATACCATATCGAAGTTGTACAAAAAAGTGATTCATATTTTAGTATTAAGAGATTATTCCATAGAGATTAAAGTTGATAACAAAATTACGTTTTATAATTTGGTGTCAATTGCATGTCTAAAAATTTATACGAACCTGGAGCACCTTGATTTATTACGAAGCATTTTAAAATAATTGGGTATAACTTTGCCAATTCGTGATTGATTTTTTACTTATAGCCCTAGATGTATATCATATTTATAAGAAGTAACAAAAGTATTTAAAAATTATCCCATATTTACAGGGTATTTAGTAGATGAATGATGATCGTGTACTTATATGTTTTTGATCCTGCAGTCAGTCTTATCAAATTTTGGTGTATGTACATCTTTGCTTATACCTAGATCAAACTAATCACTTATCGACTTTAGTTCTTACTTCGTTCAATTGTAGTTTATCTACTTTCCGTCACATGAATCACATGTATATTTTTGAGTTATTTTATTTATTTATTTCTTGGTATTCATTATTTTATTTTATATAAAACTAACGTCTGGTGGCATAATCCAAATTTAATATTACTGCATTTAAAATCCGTTCCGTTTAGTTCCGTTTTTAAAATTGATTTTTAACTTGTTGATATTTGAGAGATTTTGTTTTGCTTCCCCAGCCTGCAAAATTGTCCGACATCTGTCAGATGTCTGTAAGAAATGTCGACAAACAAGTAAGAATTCTATACGAATTCTGCCAGACTTCTGACCGCCAAACATATGAAGTGGTTGACACGAATTCTGACAGACATGTCGTGAGAAATTCTGAGTTTTTTTCCGACGTGTCTGATAGAAATCTAACAGAAATCTGAAAGAAAAAGCAGGGAAATTCTGATTTATTATACGACATTCGTATGGATTTCTGATAGATTTCTGAAAGTTTGTCGGATGTTTGTCTGAAATATTTAATAAAATAAAACTCAGTTTTATGTTATATTTTTTTATTCATTTAATTTATTACTTAATTACAGATATTCATATACATTGTTTATATGCCACATATAATAGTTAAAACAATTATTTTAAATATTTTAAGCTAACTTGAAAACCCAATTACGCATCTTTTTGAACATTTTTCCAAAAAGCCTGACGTGACACTCTTTTTATATGTATTGTTTATTAATCACAAAACAATCACTTTCTATATTACTTTTAAACTTTTTTAAAACACCAATAAATTAAATTTTTTAATATCACCTATTTTGTTGCACTTTATGACTTAAAAAAACAAGTTGTAAAACAAAGAAAATCAAGATTACAAAATTGGTAAAGGCAAAGAAAGAAAAGAAAGTAAAGTAAAGAAAAAACAAAAAATCCTAAACAAAAGGAATGAAAACAACTTAGACATTTCTGTACGAAATCAGTCAGAAATCTATCAGACATGTCGGTAAACAAAAAAGAATAAAATCCCTTCGACATATCGGTACGAAATCAGTCAGAAATCTATCAGACGTGTCGTACATTAAATTTCCTAGACATGTCTTACAGAAATCTGTACGAAATGTCCGTAAAAAAGTCAGATATTTGTAAGACTTGTCTGATTCAGACATTGTCGTACTTTTGTGCAGACTGGGTCGTAATATACAAGCTCTTGTAGGTTTTCTACAGATTTAAGTTCGGGACATTATGTCGGCCATTCCAATATGTGCACATTATTTTAATTGAAGGAGTTTCAAGTTAGGCGACTTGACTTGGGCTAGTTAATGTTGATAGTTAATATCGAGGTAAATATTTTTGATTAGGAGACCTTCTCAAAATTGGCAAAACCCTAATCAATGCGAAAAACCAATTGAATTCTTAAACATAATCGAATTTTCTATGAACTAAAAAAGCCGCTTTATTATTTTTGTATGTGTGTGTGTGTAAACAATTGATAAAAATCTTTTTTGCAATTAAAGTGTACCACAATGCCAATTGTGTAGTTAGAGAATAGAAAATGATATCCGCCCTAAAGACAAGCACACAAATCTGTGAAAACAATGAGAGTACGCAACAGTGAAAACCCAATTGAAAGAGTTGTCAACACTTGGCAGTTCAAATACTTTTTTTAAATAATCCTGAAGAAAAAAAATAAATTTTACAGAAAAGTGAAATTATGACACGAATTTAAAATCCGTTTATGAACATCCTCTATTTTAGCAACTTTTCAAAAATGATATTTTGTTGCAGGGCAAACAAAAGGATTATAAAGCATTAAGGGATTATAATCGTTTAGGAGATGAAATGAGGATGAGAAAGAAATCTGTAAAGAAATATTTTATTTAAAAAAGGGGTTTTTTTAAATAAATTTTTTTCTTCTGTTCGTACTGATATCGACAACATTGCAACTGGACATTTGGACATGAGCAGCAAACAATAGTGCAACAATTAAATACAAAATTTTAAAATACTTCTCTCACACACAAGCTCAAATTCGTTTAAATCCACATAGTATAGAGATAATACTTTTTCAGGATTAGAATGCAATAAATGCATTGCAAATTTATATTTTCCACAAAGAACCAATTTGTCCTGGGTAATTGTGATTAAGGGATTAGACTTCATACAAATGCAAAGAACATTTAGCCGTATATTCATGAGAAACAAAATCAAAAAACATTTTTTACATCTCAAAAGCAATACTGACATTCTCTTCAATAATCATTTAGGGTTTTAGAATTTAGAATTTTCCCTCACATCTAACGACATCTTTCTTAATGTTTTCTAAAGAAGTCACACAAAAAATCTTAAATCTTTCCATTTAAAGAATAGTTTTTAAAGTTTTTTTTTATTACTTATTTATATAGTTCATATACATATGCATGTGTGTATGTGTTTATGTACACATGTTCATACATACATATTCTTATTGTTAAAAATTTATGTAAATGAAAATTGCTTTTGAACTATAAAATAACTTAATTTGAAAATGCCTATGATACCAAGTGACATTTCCATTTTCTTTGTTGTATTTCATGTTCTGTTTAAGCGATCATAATTGTCAAAATATTTAACAAATAACAAACAAATGACTGATCTCAGCTTCTGTTGTTCTTTTCTCTTTATTAACGAGTGCAACCCATTCGTAGTAACTTTCAAAGCCATACAAAAAAGTTTAATTTCTAATGCCGCTTTTTACGTTTATTACCACAGAGCGTTAAGAATGTTGATTTGATTGCAATCGTCTGTTCGTGTAACAATAAGCGGAATGTAACTCAAACACTCACAGTGATGACGAAGAAGTTTTTTTGGGGGGCCACTAAAATGGCACTGTGCAACATATAAAGCGTAGAAAAAAGTCGTTACCACTCCCGTTGCTTTAGAAAGCTAATTTCTCTTAGTATTCTATCATTATCACAATGAATAAAATTTAACTAATTAAGAAAAAGTTTATCAATACAGGAAATACATATAGCAAACACACATAGCTTCGTGTAAAACAATGCAAACGTTGCTAAACGGCTAACATCGCAGAAATGACTTTGACACGCCTACTTCAGCACCCACTTCTAATCTGTTGTTAATAAAATTTAAAGAATCGACAGAATTAGATGTACTGGATGATAAAACTTTGCACATATACATTTCTCGTCAATATGATTTCAGAAAATTAAGGTGATACACCCACTTTAACGCCCATCTCCCATATAATGATTTATTTGAAATTAATTATATAATTTAAAAAGTAGGAGGTGCCATGCCTACACAAAGCTTATTCTATTTTTTAACTGCCTCCGGGTACCAAATTATACTCTTCAGTTTCCGTTAAAATACTACACTCAGTTGTATCATTTTTAATGTAGAAATTCTTAATGTTTCCTTGTAAGACTAAATTAAAGAAAATAAATTAATGTCAAATCAAAGTTAAACAAAAAGGGGTAATACACATACGGCGATTTTTGTAGATAATAAAATAATAGATTTTGTGCTAAAAAAGTACACAAAATTGGTGGTGGGTATCAAAAATTCGGCAGAGCCGAATTAGTGATCTTACTTATTGGTTTAAATATCGCTATAAGAATGAAACTGTCGTGCGTATTCAAAAAAGATTAACTTTACAAGCCAGCTTCAAAGCCAGTACACAGTTCTACCTAAAATTTAGAGATCAAATTTCTTATTTGTTTTACACGTAAAATATTTTGATATTTTGAAGAAATTTACAAATGTTCGCAATGTATGTGAATGTGCAATAATAACGCAAAAAATCCTGATCGGTGATGCATTTACTATGACCCCTCAAATCTTGTGTAAACTGTTCAACTCTGCGATGAGTTTTTAATAAAAGCAAAATATTTTGATACAAAATAACTTCTGAAGAAAACGACACATGCATTTATGACAAACTGTAAAAAGGGCCTAAAGCAGCGCCCACACAAAATAAAGATATTCACACGGTATTTATAAGATTTCCAATCTTAAGAATGTTGATGGTTCTAATACAAAAACAAAAAACAATTCATTAAAACCAGATCAAAAGACAATAAAAAACGATTTACTTTTGTACATACATACATACGTTCTTATTTTGAATGTCTTGAATATTGACAAACAATTAAGAAAAATAAGTGAATAAATAAATAAAAATTAAGAAAAATCCACAGAAACATACCGAAATCTATTCATTGTCTTCTTTATATTATGATGAGTCGCTCATTTGCGACAAGATGATCATAACTCAATAAACAAAGTTTCAAATAAAATGGGTTTGCATTTCAAAGTCATTTCTTTTATAAATTTTGCAAATTTTTAACTTGGTTGGACAATTTGAAAAAGAAATAGAAAAAAATTTGTTTTTATACGAAAAAATAAGGGATTTTTTGTTCAAAAGATACATCTGCCTTAGAGATTTGTAAAAGGTTTTTTAGTCCCCGGTTAAAGAGAAAATGAGAATCTCAAGTTATGACTCTTTAGTCACAAATGAGTGACATGATCATCCAAATAAGAACATAAATTTCCCATGATCACCTGTAAATTGTTGTAAAATACATACGAAAAGTTGTATGTATGACAACCAACATCACTTGAATCTAAAAAAAAAAAAAAGATTAACAAAGCCGATTTAAGAAACTTGCAACCATTATACACGACTTGTAAAACTAACTTGTAAACGTACATTAGGGTTTCTTATTTCTCGGCAAATAATGATGTCAAGGAAATAAGACCCACACAAATTGACTGAAAAAATACATCGAAGAATGCGAACATGAATCTTTTTTTTGGAATTTTTTTTCTAAAGTTCTTATATTTTAATTAAATTTCATACATTCAGTTGTTGCTTTTTTTATTCCACAATAACACGAAAAAAAGGACCAATTAATTTACAGATTTTGACCCTGCTGCCGTAGATTTAGTTATGCGCCATGTATTGTCAGCAACAATTTTGCTTGAAGTTGCAGACGCAATCCTGTTTTAGCTTTTGTTTACTTGGTACTTTACTATATTCATTAACTTAAACATAATGTTTATGCCAACAGTTGAGAGTTTAGTGAAGCAATTAGAGAAATACAGAAATACGAGCGTAATGATAATTTAGTGGCGTTAAGTAGTCTTAGGGCATCCAACCCTAAGATGATATCCTCCATGGCCTCCCTCATGACAAGGAACTCACACAAAACGGTGGTGTTGCCCAGTGTAACGTTTAATTTAATCGTCTCGTTGATTTTCATCTTTGACCCATCTGCTAAAAACAGTTCGACTTCAGTTGGCCGGGGAGTTGGTCGCTTAGGTAGTCGTTTGACTTGGGTGGGTAAAATAAAACTTCTCGTGGCCCCGGTATCAACGCTGGTGGAGAGTACTTGTCCTTCGATTAATACGAACGCCTTCTATTTTTCTGCTTCCCATAACAGACGGGTGCCCTAGGTCGCTCACGATTTGATCGTTTGGGGGGGAAACTGCAGTTCTACGTTTGTAGCTGCTTTCTCTCGGATCATTCGGCGATGTTCCCCTCGAGTAGGTGTTGCTGTGTTGGGGATACTCTCAAGTTCGTCGGCCAGCTGAATGAGTTCAGATAGCGTTGTAAAATCTTTTCGGCGGATGAACCATTGGTAATCGGTCTAAGTATTCCAGAAAATTCGTTCAAGCTTCTGTTGCTCAGTGAGGTTGGTTGGTCGCATAAAAGAATTTACATTATTACAATGCAGTTTCTATTACGTTTTTATCTTCTTTAGTAAAATTACAATTATTTAAGTTACTGCCTTCTACTTGTGACCAACGGTATGTCAAGTGTAAGCCCCACGAATTTATATTGAAGGTAGATCATGTTTAATAGAGTGTATAGAGTCGAATGGGCAACATGCTGATTTATAGATGTTATTGGTTTAAAAAAAAGATAACAGAGGATCAAATTTTCTGTTATATGATCTGAATTGTTTAAATTAATCTTCGGAAAAGTGGCAACTAGAAATTTTAGAAGAGAAACTCTAGCAGGCATGTTTAATGGTTTTAATGTGTAACTTGTTGCAGCAGCATTAGAAAGCATTAACATTAAATTAATGACACCTTAAGTGTTGTGTAAATACATGTAAACATGAACATTAAATGCATGAACAGAAAGTGAAAATAAGAAACGAAAATATATGAATGAATAACTTACTGATGGACGGATGGATGGATGAATTTGTTCTGATCAAAACACGTATATAGTTCGTTTGATTGCCGGTTGGCAAGTTAGATGTGAGATGAAATATATAATGGAGATTAGTACTCAAGTAGCACCTATGAATGAATTTATGCATGCACACACACCTACATAAGTAAGTTCATAAGTACAACTCCACTTCAAAAAAGTCTATATTAATATCTCTTATTCCCATTATTATTACTTGGCAATAGCTAAAGTTAGGAAGTTATTAGACACATAACTAGTTTTTCGATATTATAATTACACTTTAGCCTAAAAGTGATCGATAAGCTAATGCGAAGTTACTTACCTTCAACCGTTATCATCAAGTATATGAATTAAGATTTCAATTTTTTTTTTGCTAAATACAATATGTATGTAACAAAATATGGCAACTAAATTGCGATTGAAAATTTTTTATTTTCTGCGGCGATATTTTTAATTTTTAAGGTAAAGTTTGAATAATATTTTTTCACGAATGAAAAACTTAAAATAAAAAAAATAAAATATAAATTGTTTGGTGCAAGTTAAAAAAAATAATTTAATGAACTTTGTCGATATTTACCCTGCCATATTTTGGAAAAAAAGTTTAGCTTAAAAAGAGGTTGTAATAACGAAAAAGATTAAAAGGTAACTTTATTGCTCACGTTAGCCAAAGTTATCTTTTTCTAACACCAACTTTATAGGCAGACTGTAATAATGGCCCTGAAACTCGCAGCAAGTTACGGGTTAATGCAATCTAATTAGAATTTTGCGTACTGTCGACATTGGATCTAAAGCTTTTAATTCAAATTTTCAGATTTTTCAGGAAAGCACAAAACCAACAATGTATGTACTAAAAAACAATTATTATATTTAGCCGGTCTAATGATGAAATATTTTACATAGAAAGCGTCTGAAAGATCTTAATTTTATAATTAAAAAACTGAACGTATTTTTTTTCAAAAGTACACAGAATATTTTTAAATATACAGTAGACTCGCTGTAACAAAAATAAAATACACCGAGTAACATGAATATAATTTTTTTTTAAATTGAATACTCTGTAGCGTGAGCAAAGAAAACTTTGTTTTCTTTTCCACATTTGTCGGTTATCCAAATCGTTTTTATAAAGAGGGCATTCCCGTAAATTATGGCTTAAGAGTACTGGCATTTCTTTTGGATGTGGTTAGTTAGTGCTTTAAGTTTAGTATGCGCCGATTGACTTGGCGTGGTCAAATCTAAAGTTTTGCTGAAAAACGTCACAAACAGTTCCAAAATTTATATCTAAAGGATAAAAATGGGTGAAATAGAAAAATTAAAAGATGGCTCAAGCGTAACTAGCATATCAATTATAGTCAAGTCAATTACAATCAAAAAGGACAAAAAATTTAAATGTGTTAACAATACATTTTCTGGACCTGTAATGAGAGACTAAATTCATAATGCAGATGCATTGCAATTGTTTTTAAACCTGCTATTTGATATAACATACGAATCATCTCAAGAAAATAATGCTCCTGGAACAAAAATAGAAAAACAGCGCACACTTTTCTTCTTTATAAAAACGCAACAGCGGTACAAAAAACTTTTTGTGATTAGAATGGCAAAAAAAATCCTCGCTCTTTTAGCAATTTTAAAAATTAGTTTCATTAATCGTTAGTACCACAGAGGAAAAAAAATTTTCATTGATTTTAAGCTTTTATATGTAGAGATCATTTCGCAGTAGGTTTGAAAATGTTTAAAAGAGTAAAATCTCTCATCTCCGAAAATGAGTTGTGATCTGATTATTAATTGAAATGTTTATGCCAACAAACGTCACGTCACTCATACATGGATCAAAATTCCATAAGACTTACAAAACTCTACTACTGAAACAGTGTTTGGGCATCAATTATATCAACAGGTACTGATAAATTTGAAGCTATAAAGAAATTGACATTAAGGGACGCTATTGGCTATTTAAATTCAGCTTGGCAAAATGCTGGAAGAATATTTTTAGTTCCTTAGGAGATGAAGAAATAGATGTGTTCGGCAATTATCTTCCAACAAGAACGCACAATAGAACTTCCTCATACAATTAATCTAAAGGTTTTTCTTCCATTCAGTAACTCTTTTGGTTCAGTGATTATGTACATTACAATCTAAGAGATTTGGAATATTTAAAGAATTACACCTTCGTCAAGATTAGCAATTTTACAAATGTGCACAGGGTCGGTGTGCAATAGTTCACATTAACGCGAGTCTACTCTGCATTTTTTTATTATAATACAATTACAAATAATATTATATTTTCCGAGAGGTGTAACGAAGACCATTTGTCCGTTTTAAACCAGAGTCAGACAATCATACTGCTGACTAGTCCAAAGAAATACAGTTTTTAAATAATAATCCGATAATTATGCCAACTCTTCAAGCAAACCGACTATTAACTTTGATAGAAAAATGTGTTTAAATAGTAATTTGTAACATAACAACCAATTATCAAAGCTGGCATTTGCTAACAGTTGAATAACTTGTTTAATCCTGGCAAAAGTTTAAACAGTTTTTCTCTACATATTTTTTAACTGCCATAATTGAAGCAAAAACCTATTTTTGATATGATTTTGTTTTTATGGAATTTTTGTATTCTGTTTTGTCACGGGAAACTTTGGTTTCATTTTCTTTGTTTAAATGCTTTGAAGAGCTTTAAATGTCATTTTGATTATTAGAAGCATTTCTTTCTTTATTTCTTGTTTTAAAACCACAATTTATTTTAACAATTCCTTTTTTAATAGATTTTGATTCTGATGTGATTGGTATTATTCGAGCGTGAAATTATTTTCCCAACTTTTATTTTGTATCATGCAACATCTGCAATGTTTGGGGCAAAATACACTCACACATACAAACACTCATCTACACAAAAAAATATTCTCAAAAAGTAAACCGCATTTGTATGAAAATTGCCCAAAAGTCTTAAAATAAATATTCAACATTACAATGCAGTTTGGATAATAATTAAAAGGTCAACGTTTCTAAGGCAAAATGTGTTAGGCGATTGAAGTATTAACTATTCAAGCGATCATTTTTTTTTTGGGTGTGAAATTATTATTTTTTTATTGACTGAAGTTACCAAAAATGTGTGAAAAGATTAAAAATTTCATTAACTTTAGCTCGATGTAGCCACATTTGCCTTAACTTTGCAACGGTTAAAAAATGAGTTTCACAATGCATTCATATCATCTTGCGGTACTTTGACCCTTTTCCTTGCAATGACTTTCTTAAGCGCATCCATACTCATCTTGCTGTCCAAAATAGCTCAGATAGAATAGTTATTCAGATGAAATGTAACGCTTCAATCACTTTACCCTGTGTAAACAAATAAACCAGATTTTAATTCGCTTATCATACGACATTAACGCAATATTCTATTAGCAAACGGAAACGCAATATTATTTCCTAATATCAGTTCATAAGTAAATAATATTTTACATTAATCAGATATTTAAAAAGTTAATAAAATTGTATATGATATTCATTCAAGTTTGAGATCACTTTTTTTTGTTATTTGTTTTATAAGATTTATATACATATTACCCTGAAGAAGCTACCCATTGTTTGGTAGCGAAATATTCGTTACTAAGAAATAATTTTTTATAAAAAAAAATTTAGACGATATGTTATAAATAAAATTATATATAAAGAAGTAAAACTCGTATTAAAAAATTAATATCCCGTACCTTGTAATTATTTTGTCGACTATATTGGGACATCATTTATTTATTCAATCATTCATGCAAACATGATGTCAAAGTATTTTCATTTTATGCATTTGCAAAAGTACAAGCCCATACATTCTCAAACATACACATACATGAATAGAATTGAATCGTATAGTAGTTGAATAAAATTGTATGCAAACCAAAATTCACAAATAGCATTTGGTTTTCTTTTTCAACTCAAAAATTAAATTTACTATTTATGTTTTAAATCCTTCCGAAAATACACATACTTGCGTATGTGTGTTGATATTTATAAATGTAATTTTGTTCTTAAATTTCAATTTTCGTATCAAATGGGTAAGGAGTCTGAAGGACTTATTTAATATTTATCTTGACTTTGTTAAATGCCTTAAGCTAGTATTGGATTATGTATTACATGTACAACCATTCAAATGTTGTTTCAAAACAAACAAAAATAAGAGTTATTTAAAAAAAAAAATTTTAAATAAATTTTAGTTGTCATCATGCATCATATATCAGGTGATTCTTCGCAATGTTTTATTTTCAAAAAGCTCTTCTTTGACAGATCAGGCATGACTCATATTATACAACAACAGCGTCTTCAAATTGTTCAGCTGAAATCACTACTACCAATACCATCCGACTGGTTAGACCACATCCGAAGGGTTCGTCGTCGTTCTCAGCAGCTTGTCTTGTCGTATTTGACAACTTGTAAACTTGTGCAAAAAGTCATATCAGGCGGATATTTTTGTGTCTCATTTTCATTGAATTTTCTCTGGAAAAAACTAAATGAAAATCCGGTTTTATTTTTTCAGAAATGAATCACGTTTCTAGCTCAATTAAAACGTTAATAAACAAAATTTTTGTATTTGAAAAGATGAGCAACCAGAGCGCATATTCCCGTTGAGCTCTGGTTGAGAAATCATTTTGGTGAGAACTTAATTTCAGGTTTTGCTACGGTAAATTTTACATCTACAAAGGTGTGATATCGCACCTTTGGACTTTTTTCTCTAGGGATTTGTATAGTCTGAGGCTTGCAAGAATAAGTTGGCTAGGATTGATGTTATAATCCAACAATTTTCGTCGCTATACTCGAACGAGTTGTCCAAAAATTGGTCCTTCCAAATGGACCAGCTAAGTCGAGGTCGTGGCCAACATTTACATGATATCTAAACTTGTTAGTATAACCGATAGCACAAATTTAAAGTTTCAAATTTATGTATTTTATTTTACATTATAAAACATACCTCATGATGAATCACCTGATAAATAAATTCTGAAACATAATTAATTTACATGCAATTAAATCAAATAATGGGTGTAATTTTTTTCCCACATGAGAGCACAAATTTTTATACTCATTTCATGTTAAGATGTGATGTTTTGTCTTAAATTGAAACCTACCGCAGTTGTGTAACAAACCAACGCCTGACCTTTTTAATAAAATCAAAACAAAATATTAACGTGAATGTATATGAAGAAGACGTACATGAAAAAGTGGTGTTAAAATAAATAGCAGCAATTTAAAAATATACTATATAAGAATGTATGCCAATTTTCTATTATTTTTTAATTTAAGTGACTGTTACACGTTTTATTTTTAAAATGATTATTTACGTTTAGTGCTATTAATGTCAACATCAGCTTAAACGTGAGTTTATCAGATACACAGTGAATCTTTTTAATTAAGTGGAAACTATTTCCGAAACAATAACTCAAGAACAATGAAACCAGCGTTGTCAACTTTAAAATTTCAAAAAGCACCATAACCCAGGAAAAAACGCGTCATTCTCAAAAAAAAGCACTAAATTTATAATTTGTAAATTATTTTTTTATTTATTTAATAAAATTATACATTTTTATAAATTTCTTTAAAAATAAGACATTTTTAAATGTATATCAGAATAAATAACAAAAAAATTTACAAAAATCAAACAACGAATATCTTTTAGTCAGTCAGTAGAGATTAACATAGATACATATATTTATATGAAAATAAAAATAAACAAAAACATTGGAAAAATTATTATAGTAATTATCAATTCACAATATATCTCAGGAGTGATGCATTGTAAGGAATTTATTTCAACATTGAGAAAAAATTACGACAGGATTAATTTTTCCATACCTGATGCATTTATACGACGTTTTATAAACATATGTGAATTTGTTGTACAAAATATTAAAGAAATTATTCACCAAATAAGTACAACTATTATTTAAATATTTTTATATTACATATTAGAGTAATTAAATAGAAATATTTCTAACTAAAAATTATGAAAAATTTTAATAAACTTGCAGTTTAATAATTTGATTCGGATTTAAGCTTTTCTCTGTGTAAATAATATCAAATATCAATGATAAAGTCAATTATTTCTTCATTATTATCACTATCATCTGGCCACAACACAGTCTTAATTTCAAATTGTAATGCTTTATAAATATCATTGCTATTAATCAGAATATTTACTTCATCAGCTATTTGGTAGGTTTCGCAACAGGAATTTTCCCGTTTAAGCCTATTTTTAATGTGAAGTAAATCATTAACTGAATTTAAAGACATTCGGTTGCGTATTTTAGATTTAAACACATTCATGGGAGCGACAAAAGTTTAACGGCAATATTAGCTAATGCTTCAAAGGGATTTAAGTAACCTGCATCTTTGTACAATTTAACTTCAATCCAAAAATCAATTCAATATTTTGCCATTGGTAATGGTAAAATATCTTCTTTTGTATGTGGTAAAACATTTCTAACATTAATCATGTTAATTTTACTCAAAATTTCAAGGTTTTCTGGTAAAATTTTTAAACGTTTAAAGTTGTGGGACGCTAAAAGTTTGCTTTAAGGTTTAATCATTTATAAGATGATAGAAAGAGGAATTTCTTTTATTCACATTCACCTCAAAAGCATATACATATGTATAAAGTTAGACATTTTGAAACAAAAACTTTCTGGGCAATCAATACCATCTTATAAATAATTAAATTTTTAGTGTAATATTATTTTTTTGCCGAGTTGCATGTAATTGTACTATAAGTTACATTTTGTTAGTATGTATATAAATTTACACTTACAAAAAATTTTTTTCAATTAATATATTTGAATTTTAGTGTTTGGTGTCACCGAAATAAAAAGAAAATCACTAAAAACTAAAAAAAATCACCAAGCACTGACTCACAATTTTTCCGCTTTCGAAATGTTAAAAATCACCAAAAACGGTGATAAAATCACCGAGTTGACAACGCTGAATGAAACAATTAACAAGCAATTATCACAGTTTGCCATTTAAAAATGCATGCAACAAACAACTCACTCATTCGGATACTCACATTGTGCAACAATTTTATTTTGTTATAGAATTGAAAAGAAAACGTACAAAAGAATCACAGGATAAATTGAAACAATAAGAGAATGAATCATTAAATCATTTTAATGCGAACAAGAATCAACAACAAACTGACTTGTTAAAACGCCTCCTTTAAAGGAGAAACAACAACGAACTGCAACAGCAAAAACACTGCCATAAAAGTAAAATCAAATGATCACAAGTGCGGGAGTCGTAAGATTACGAAATCTTTTCTAAGTGAAATCAACAACGAAGAACCCACAGGCTTGTCATTACCAAAATTTATTGCCTCACCTCTG
This sequence comes from Phyto melanocephala, assembly GCA_941918925.1. Lineage (NCBI taxonomy): Eukaryota > Metazoa > Arthropoda > Insecta > Diptera > Rhinophoridae > Phyto > Phyto melanocephala. Next base: position 62,649,091 of record OW799235.1, on the reverse strand, counting down.
TACAGCTCACACAGTCATTCAAGAGGAGACGCAGGATATTATTTGTTAGTTAATTCGTATACAAAATTATAATGAGTTGTTTACACGATAAGTCGCAGTCTCTAACCTAATGGCACATATTACGAACATATGAGTCGCTTGGAGGGATCTCCATGATTTATGATGAAATACGTTAAACAAGCTGTCGATAGGGATTTGGAAAATTTTAAACGCTTTTATTTAAATCGTTTCTTTTTATGCATTTATATCTTCCCTATGTGTATGGTATAAACGACTACGAAATGATTATATAAGTATACAATATAATGTGGTTGTTATAAAGGCGCCATAATCACAAATAAAAATTAAATATCACTGCAGTCGAGTCAGACACATTGAAATACATTCTATTATATTTAGCCGCCAACGCTTCCTGCTAACATGATTTCTGCCTAATTCTAACACTTGGTCTACTACAAACTACTCAAAAAAACACTTATACAAATAACAATTCTACACTTATTTAGTCAGTTTGAAAATAACGACAACACCAACACTATAAAAACCATTAAATTGTGGTCAACAACTAAATATGTTGTTAGCAATAATTGGTGTGTGGTTGATAATACTTCAAAGGGTATTTTGCCGCATATAAAAATGATTTTTAAACCTTAACAATTATTCAATCAATATTGTTTTAATTGTTTAATGCTCGAAACTAGAAATTAATAAGCAATTTTTATTTCAATTCATTTAGGAGTTTTTCAATATCTTTAGTTCTATAGTTTATTAATTTATAAAACTCCCCAGATGATTAGTTTTGGAACACTATACCAGAACCACAATTTTAATTCAAATGGTTTTGCTGTAGTCAAAAATATGCTTTACGATTTTAAATTAATTAATTGAATTAGTTTAAGAACAAATGCTTGTTGCATACATGCACAAATACAAATGTTTTAAATCTTCAACTGATTGTAGGATGTGCTCAGGGTTCACTTATATTTACCAGTTGGGGTGACAGCACAGCTAAATATTTTTTTGTATCCAAACAATGGTCATACTCCATATATAAAAAAGATTTCAGTCCAAAGAGTTGTCAAACTCTATGTTAAAAAAAGACAAAAATTATGTCTATCAGCGCTATCGTCTTATATGATTACACCATGGATGTGCTTCAATTCGAGTTTTCTGATTACCATCTCTGAGCATAATCTTGCCTAAACTCGAATCAATTAATAAAAACCAATAAGTGGATGGATTCGACAATTTTCACATAAAAAATTCAAATTGTTTACTTACAAATCTAGTCGATAAAAAAGCAATACTATATATTTGCCAGCAAATTGTTATAAAGATAATTTAACAATTTCTTTGTTTACTACGAAACAAAATAAAAACTTCCTCATAAACCCAACCAACAATTCTATTCATTTTTATTTAGAATTCTCATAATGTTTATGTAAATTTTAAATAAAACTTGTAACATTTTTTATCATAAATTTTGGGGTTTTAAGGTCTACTGATGATCTGGCATTAGGACCAGTAAAATGCATATAGACCAGCGTGAACCCAACAACCAACAAAACCAAACAAATTTTGAAAACTATTGGGAGAATATCCCGAATAATTAGTACATTTTTTATGTTAAATAATTAAATTTTAATTTTGATAAATAACGAAGATTAACTTTATATTTAGCCTCCAGACACAGTAAATTAAATTGTTTAAAGAGCTGTGCAAAACATGTTTAAACTTATTTATTTTCTTTAAATATTACTTGACTTGATAATTGCAAGTATTCAATTGAAGAATAAAGTAATCCTTTATACAAACTTTAATTATATGTACATATGTGCTGTACAAAAGTACCAAGATCTTGTTCAAATTTTCCTACACATGCTTATGTTGAGAATTCATGTGTGCCTGCAAAGCTATAAATAATATTGTTCAATAAATAATATTTAACTTTAATAAAAACATCATCAGCAAATAATATATGAATTTAAATGCTAAAACCAAAACATTGAAATAATATTAAATATGACAGAAAATAGTTCATAAATAATAAAATCCTTATGACTTCTTTAAAATAAATCAATTCAGTTATTGTTTTATAATTTAAAAGCCTGCACTTGTTTTATTATGAACACAGGTAATATAATTCAAAAGAAAAAGACGAGTCAAGAGTGATATAATCGGCTGTACCGAATCGGAAATTGCCTTTCACCATAATGTACATATGTACGTATGTATGTATGTAGATACAATTACCTCGTCGTAGCGCCGACATTTTAGATTTAATATTACAGTATATTCGCGGTAACGTAAACTATGAAAAACCGAGCGTGTTCACGTTTGCGAAGTTGTTCATGTTGACGAAGGTGTAACACTTTAAAACTTCCAAATAAATTAAACATGTATATCAACTCAAATTTATATTTTTGTGTTTCGGATTGTTATGTACATATGTTCAGTTAAGAAGAAAAAGTACGTTAAAATTAATTTAAACAAGTAAGAGCGCTATATTCGGCCGTGCCGAATCTTATATACCCTTCACAACGTGTAGTCATGCAATAACAGTAGTTTGTATCATCATTCATCTCATATGAAATACGTACATACATATAAAAAATATACATATATAAAAAACATCCCATTGTAAAATTATAAATTTACGTATGTATGTTAAAAAAAAATAAAAAAAAAAAATTTAAAAAAAAAATTTAAAAAAAAAATTTAAAAAAAAAAATTAAAAAAAAAAATTTTTTTAAAAATAATTAAAATATATATAATTAATGTAAAACAAAAAAAAAATAAAAAAAAATTAAAAAAAAAAATTAAAAAAAAAATAATAAAAATATAAATAATATATTAAATAAAAAATAAAAAAATATAAAAAAAAATTAAAAAAAAAAATTAAAAAAAAAAATTTTAATATATAAAAAAAAATTTTTTTTGGCTCAGCTGGGATTCGATGCCACGTTTTCTCTAACCAGTATACACGTTTGTATGTATGTATGTTGTTGTTGTAATGTTGGTTTTGTGAAAAAAAAACCGAGGTGGTCGTGGTTTTTTGCTCATATCTCAGTTATTTATGTACCGATTTTTCTGAATTTCAATAGCGATCTACTCCCGAATATTTCCAACATTTTAATACCTCATGCGGGTCCGGGCGATGTCGGGGGGCTTCAAAAAGTTGATTTCAACATACACACGGACAGACGGACAGACGGACAGACGGACAGGGCTTAATCGACTTCCCTATTCATAAGCTTTCAGAAAATATATACTTTATGGGGTCGGAAATGAAAATTGTAGAAATTTCACACGGAATGACAAACCTATATATACCCTTTTACACTGTGTGAAGGGTATAAAAAATGTGTTACCTTGTTTTGGATTATCTCTTAATTTTTATACCCACCACCAAAAAAATGGTGGGGGTATATTCATTTTGTCATTCCGTTTGTAACACATCAAAATATCCATTTTAGACCCCATAAAGTATATATATTCTGAATCGGGGTTTGATTTGATCACGATCTAGCTATGTCCGTCCGTCTGTCCGTCTGTTGAAAGCACGATAGAGGTCGCACCGAAAAAGCTAGAGGGCTCAAATTTTGCCAGAATCTTTCTTATAGACAAGGTTTGCTTGGTATTGAAAATGGGCTAAATCGGAATATTAGGAAGAGAGTTATAGCTCGTAAAGCAAGAATAGGTCGAAAAACCGTGTCATGCTAACATCGAATAAAATGGAATTGTGTGGATAAACGTAGTGTCATGAAACTTCAGATATATATTTCTTGAGTCAAAAGAATATTTCTCCCCAAAAATTGCTTAAATCTATGCATTAGAAAAGGAGTTATAGGTCAAAATATACGAAAATTTATACCGCTCAGTGTATATTTGAAATTTAAAACGTAATAAAACTGACAAAACTATATGTACGATTCTGAAATTTTGCAAACATGGCTTTTTAGTCTTCGTTATAACGGAAGATAAATGTGCCACGCCCACTTTTTTCTTTAAATTTTTATAAAAATATATAAGTCTTATATATTAGCATTTATTCATTGCAGACAGCATCATTTGTTGAAGGCGCCACTACATTTTGCAAACAATGAGGATGATTGATGTCTTTGCTAAATATCACGTAGAACACTAGATGGCTCTAGTAATATTTTTGATAACATCCTAAAAATGTGCATCAGTAGATTTAAAATATATATTTGAATATTTAAAATACATTTTTTAACTAAATTATATTTTTATCTATCTACTCTTTTGTAAAAGGTGGCTAAATTTTAGGGGAGATTTTGGTGATTTTGAATAAAACACAAATTATTTAGGAAATTATTATCATATCTTTTTATAATGATAATATTTGTATGGTTTAATTATGTATGAAATAAAATATCGGCGAAATGGCCGCCGCACAGTGGACCATTCTACGAGAAGGCGGCCAAAACTCATTTTTTCATTCGAATGTAGACACTAGTGTACCTCGTGAGCCAAAAAATTGAAACATTATTTCACATACATATATACCGAGAACAGGGTGATTCAAAATAAAAATTTTAAGTATTTTGCTAAAACGAGAAATTTTATAGTAAGATTTTGATTTTTAAACTTCTGGTTTTGTATAATTTTAAAATTTGTTAACCATTAGTACATGAAAATAATATGTTTATAATGTTTAGAAATAATTTTTTTTTTATTTTTAGGTTCAAATTTTCCTAAATTCCCATTTTTAATACACCATAACTTCTAGAGAACATAAGATAACAAAAAGAAATTAGCACCATTTAGTATACCCCTATACCCCATTGTATACCCGAAACGATCCGATAGTGATCACCAGACCAATTTTTGTGACGCAAGGTCAAATATTTTTTGCAAAATTTTAGTAAAAGAGCTAAACAAAAATTTTTTGTAATGTGTTTTTTTTTAAGTGTTTTAGTTTTTATACCCCCCACCAAAAAAGTGGTACGTATATATTCTTAATCGGGGTTTTATTTGATGACGATCTAGCTATGTCCGTCCGTCTGTCCGTCTGTTAAAAGCACTATAGAGACCCCATCGAAAAAGCTAGTAGGCTCAAATTTTGCCAGAATATGTCTTATACACAAGGTTTGTTTGGAATAAAAAATTGACGAAATCTGAATATAAGAAAGAAAGTTATAGCTCGTAATGCAAGATTAGGTCGAAAGAACCGTGTCCTTCCAACATCGAATAAAATGGTGTTGTGTCCACCAGCATCAACGTAGAGACATGAAACTACAGATATAAACTACCTGAGCAAAAACAATATTTTTACCCAAAAATTGGTTAAATGCATGAATTAGGAAGGGAGTTAGAGATCAAAATGTATGAAAATTTATACCGCGCAGTGTATTTTTCAGTATGTTCAAAATTTTAAACCAAATAAGAGTGACAAACTTTGATCTACGATTCTGAAATTTTGCAGGAATTGCTTTTTGGTCAAAGGCTTTGTTCTGACGGAAAATAAATGTGACACGCCCACTTTTACGCCCACCTCCCATACAACGTTTTCTCTCAAATTCTTATAATTTCTCTATAAATCGAGATTTTCAAATAATAAAATACTATATTGAAATATCTAGGTTGTATTTATTAGCATAAATAACTGCGAAACACCTACTATAACGCCCACTTTTCACATCATCTACTGTTAATGAAATTTAAATTTATAAAACCGACAAAATTAGAGGTATGATGATAAAATTTGCTACGGAAATCCTTCTAGTAAATGTTATTGCTATGCCAGAAAACTTAGGTGACACGCCCACTCTTACGCCCACATCCTATATAATGCTTTATCTCGAATTCAGATAATTTCTCAATGAATAAAGATTTTGGAATAATAAAGGACTATATTGAAATATCTAAGTTATATTTATTAGCAGAAATTTTACTGACACGCTTACTTTAACACCTACTTTCACTGAAACACTAAATGTACGAAAACATTTTAGCAGCATATCGAAGTTATAAAGGGTGGTGAAATTTTAAGGGCCGATGTTGATTTTGAATAAAACACAAATTATTTAGGAAATTATTATCATTGCTTTTTGTAATGATAATATTTGTATGGTTCAATTATGTATGGAACAAAGTATCGGCCAAATGGCCTCCGCGACCTCAACGGCACACCACGATCCGATAGTCCAAATTTTTAATAACACTGTTGATGCTCAATTGTTGGGCACGATGATGAGTCGAAGTTGACTGTTTTTTTGCCACACTATCGTGAAAAACACGAATGGTTCTCATTTAACGAATTAAGAAGGCATTCATAGATGTTCTAACATTTTATACAGACCTGTTTTAAATTTTAAATTTAACCACCCTCTACAAAGAAAGTGATGTTTATTTTATTATAAAGAGATTATTCCAAGCGATTAACAAAATAATAAATATTGTGCTTTAAATGTACACAAAATTGGTGGTGGGCACAGCCGTATATAGTGCTCTTACTTGTTTAATTTTAATTTCTAAACAAATTATTTCTCCCGAAATAGCTAACGGGATATCCTCTTCACAGTCTTGTTCATCTTCTAAATAGCTAAAAATGTTCGTCCAGCATTTTGCTATTTTCTTTTCAAGCCGTTGCCAAGTTGAATTTAAATAGGCAATAATAGTTAAACCAATTTTTAAAAATGGCATCTGTCATATACGATTTGGAGCAATTGTAGGCCACCGGAGATTCCAATTTCTAAATGAGCGAGGATTTTTTGACTTTCCAATCACAAGAAGCTTAACTTAAGAATTTTGGTAGTTTTTGCGTCATTTTTGGACGGAAAACTTTAAATTATATCATGCTAAGTCAGCAGCGCACACTAAACTAAACCTGAGCAATCATTTACGGGGATCCCCCTTTAATGAAATCGATTTGGATAACCGAAAAATTTGTTCACGTTATAAGGCTTTCTCACTGTGTTCATTTAGTTCATGGTACAGAGTAGTCAGTGTACTAAAACTATGTTCATCTTATCCGGTGTTCACGTAAGAGAGTGTTCTTGTTACCGCGAATCAACTGTATATGCTATTTTGCTTAATTTTTTTCTATGCCATCTTGATAGATGTTAACAATTATTTACATACATTTTATTCTACTATTCAAGCCCAATTCTTGGGGTTTGAAGGGGCCAAAGCCATAATTCCAATATTTGACCATTTTATTTAGGACACCATCTTGGATTATAACTTTTTCACTCTTTACTGTTTTCTATTCGTCAAGCCTTTTCATTTGATAACAATTTTTAAATGCTAATTTGATCCATATGAGACATTTCGCCTCAAGTGTACCAACTTTTGAAAGCGATGTCTTCCGTTAGGGATGAAATTTGCAACAAAGTTAGTCCTATTGAATAGTAGCTCAGACATAAATAAGATAGTCAAGAACTCTCTGAGATATAGGGGGTCATAATTTGACATTATGGCTGCATAGATGTTTCTTCTCATCCCTGTAACTTATTACCTATTGCTCTCAGCAAAACTTGTCCCAAATAGTTTATAAAGCTTTTTTAATTTATTATTTTGGAAAATAATTTTTTTATCAATTTTTTTTAATGGGCCTTTTTTCTTGCTCAAGAGAAAGCTTAGGCCTTTTTTTTCTTTAAGAGCTTTAAGGTCGCTTAGCGATTACGATATCTATAAAAAAAAAGTGTTTTACCAATCAGTACAAAGATTTTTATATTCACATTTTAAGTTTAAGTTTAAGTTTTTTATTAATTTGTTATGATAATTAGACTAATAAATAAAAAAAATATAAATAACTAAATGAATTTTAATCTTTATCACATTAGATCCATTTATATCATTACTATTTTTACACTTAATTTATTTTAGTGTTTCAGTTTTGTAAATTTTCAAATAGCTAGATATTTTTCTTTTGTCTATCTGGGAAACATTTCAGTTCCATTCTATCTTATTTTTTAGTACGGATTATAATATTTTAAACTGTCCATATTGTTAAGGAAAACAGTGAAGAAATGCCCTTATCTGATGTGCCTCTATAATTATTAAAATACATCAATTGAATAGTTTTTTCGCAAACTCGCTTTCCAGGAATTTTTCAAATTAAATATTTGGTCACTTGTCTAAGTGTTATCAGCGAGATCACCTAATGCCAGGAATGAAAGACTGGGTATCAGTACGAACCAATGGCAAGAAAGTTCAAATGCAAAAACAGAAGAAGTGATCATCTGTTTTTTCGCTCAAAATATCTTTATTTATTTTGTGTATTGAATGTGACAGCAAATGGAAGAACGAAATTAATTCTTTTAAATTAAATTGCTGATAGAGGCAAAAAAAGAATATTCTTCTGAAACGCCCAAGCTTTCTTGATCATTTTTTAAAAGAGAATCCCTTACGTTTAGTCCTAAACTCGTGGATGACTGCAACACGATCTCTTAAAACTTTTTTATAAAAAAGTAACATATTAAAAATATATCGATATATCGCAATATTAGGGGGCTAAAATTTTTCCAGAATATTTCTTATACACAAGGTTTGTTTGCTATTGAAAATTGGATAAATCGGATTATTAGGAAGAGAGTTATAGCTCGTAATACAAGAGAAAATCAACAAAAACTATGTCCTTCCAACATCGAATAAAATGGAGTTGTGTCCAAAAAGCATTGACGTAGAGCGATAAATTTTCTGAAAATTTCTCAAATCTATAAGGTGCTATAGAGCAAAACGTGCGAAAATTTATACCGCACAGTGTATTTTTCGGTCTACCTAAAATTTAAAACGCAATAAAACTGACAAAATTAGATTGTATGATTCTGAAATTTTGCAAAAATGGCTTCCTGATCAAACGACTTGCACTAACGGAAAATCAATGTGACACGCCCACCTCCCATATTACGCTTTATCTCAAATTTATATAATTTCTCTATGAATAAAGATTTTAGAAGAATGAAGGACTCTATATTAAAATATCTCAGTTGAATTTATTAGCAGAAACTACTTCGACACTCCTACTATAACGCCCACATCTTACGTAGTCTACTATTATTGAAATTTAAAAGCTCATAAGTCTGACAGAATTAGAGGTATGATGATGAAATTTCGCACATATAGCTTTCTAGTTATGCCAAAGAATGCAGGCGGCACGCCCACTTAAACGCCTACCTCCCATATAATGCTTTACCTTAAATTTATATAATTTCAATATGGATAAAGATTATGGAAGAATAATGCACAATGTTGCAATATCTAAGTTGAATTTATTAAAACAAATTAACATTGAAATGTTTGCAAAGCAACCAATGATCGACTATAGGTTTTTAAAGAATCGTAGGTTTAATGGTTAGACAGTCAAATGTTTTTATTATTCAAATAGGGATATTAGATCCGCAATAATTGTAAGGCTCTATTCATCCTTATTAACGACTGTTGCTTAGATATTAACGGAAAACAATGGTGATGTTTGAGTTGATGCTTTCAACCTGTGATTTTAGTTGAATTTGTTGGTGGAATATTTTTAAATGTTAATAATAAATTATAACTGTTGTTTTTGCTTAAATTACAAATGTTATTAAGGGATCATATTTTGTTTGCTTAAAGCGATATCATACACACCCGTACACACAAAATCTTTTACGATCAAATTTACTTTCATTATTAAAATGGTTTACGAGGAACATTTTTATTTTTTTTTTTTTTTGTAACATATTTATGGTCTTAAATCTGTGTGTGCATGTTCAATGTTTATGTTGCTGTTGTTGTTTATGTTGTAGTTTTGCAATAGATATTAAATTCACGTTCTATTGGGTTTTAAAAAAATTATATTTATTTCTATGTGCCAGTGTGTTTTTACATCCTGATCTAGCCATCGTTCTATCACCAGCATAGTCGTTGTAGTATCTTTACACGTGTATTGGTTTTATGAAATATTGTCTTATCGATTGCTAAGATCATGTTAGCTTTATTTCATCTGCTGTTTACCTCGGTTTTATTTTATTTTTTTCTTATCGTTCAGCCAATTGACATTAATGATAATGTCTCAATTGTTGTATTTATCAACTCTTGGAAAATATTTGAAATCTAATTTAATATTACAGTAGCGTTTAAGGTTTTTCTTGTCTGGTCACAATTCAGTTGAGGGTGTTAAGCCAGTCTAAGTACTTGTAGTAGGAAATAGTTGAAATGTTATGTAAGTTGAGATTACCAGGAACAGGAGTTTTATTTAAATTATGATTCCCAGGAAAATAGAAGGACATAAGAAACTCTTGACGCTAAACCACATTTATGTATTCTGTATCTGTGTTTGAAATATTATTTTTTTTTGTATTTACCATTTAACACTCAAATTAGGAAACAAAATTTCCAAGTATCATTAAATCGTGTGATATTGCAAGCCAGTCAGTCATGAATAAATAATTTAAAAAAAAGCAATCAAAGTATTAAATATTTGGAAAACTATAAAGATTTTAGAACAAAATTTTAATACAATAATTGTTTTATTAAGACAAATATGTATATTATGGAAGTATGGTTAAAGGCATTTGATATTCACATGAGAACGTCTCTAAAAGCGACTAAAATATTCTCGTTGAAAAAGAAAAACAATTTAACATGAAATACAAATGAAACTGACGTCTTCCTGCATTCCATTTAGAGCTCAATTTCCGAATTTCATAAAAGAAGTTGATGTAAACGTCCGTCGTATAATAATTCTATAGTAAGTATATTTAATATCAATCGCTTTGATTTGATAATATTAGTATCGGATGTAAAATTTAATAAATTCCACTGTTTGGTCGCTTCTTTATGTTGTACTTTATGACTAACTGAGAAATATATCATTTTAAGCCCGCTCCTCGCCTAAACGAATGAAACTTTGTGAAGTCCTTGCGTATGGGAGTAAGCTCCCCCAGCACCTCCCGACAAATCACCATTACCACAACTAATTCGTTGTACTTAATATTTTTTATTCATATAAATCGAAACGAAAAAATAAAGGGAATTTTATATTCAACCCCGAATGTTCGTGGACAAAACCACGTTACAGAAGTATTAAATTAATGGCAATAAATTAAACTTTAATATGGCCAAACTTTAATGAATTATTCTTTACGGCAGCAAAACGCTATATTGAACTTCCTGAAAAAATATATGTTAAAAAAATACGTCTTGTCTACAATTGTTATTTTCGCATGCGAAATGGTTAAAATAAAAATGTTATAAAAAACAATTTGTTCTAACTCACCTTTTATTGCTATTTTTTTAACAATTTTACTTTTGACATTATGTTAGTTTTGTTTAAGATTAAATCCAATTCCCTTCTAAAATAACATTCGTGTTGAGGCTTGGCCTTCAAATTTGTTTTTACATACATTAACACGGCAAAATTTTAAGTGAATGAGAAGAACAAAAGAGAATTCCATGTAAAGCATACCTGCAGATAACGCTACGAGTATACTTCATAATGGACTTGGACTAGTCGAAAGATAATCCAAATGTATGCAGAAAACATGTTTGATTGAATATTGCGATGTTTTGAGAACCATATACCCCACCTTTGCATTAAATCGGAGTAGTATCGAAACTACTCTCTTGTCACTACTCGATGGAATATATAAACGACCATTGGTTACTATAAACAATACAAAAACAGTCGTAAAAACACGAGCACACTTCTCGCTTAATGCAAACTCTTGAAAACTACTTGGTTCATTACTGCATTTTATTTCATCTACAATGGACAACGCAGTCCAATATTATCTACAGCAATTACACACTTTTCCACTCGTTTTAACTCCTTCGTCAAAAAACGTAAAATTTTTGCATCAAATGTTCCATAATGTAGACATCGACTTAATGTTGAGTGGCACAGCCAGGCGAGCTATACGAATGGTGCCGTACAAATTTTTTAATATGTAATTTTGTACTTTCAACAGAGTGAGATCACAAAAACTATGAAGAATAATTAAACATAAGAATTCAATAATTAAGGAGAGTACCTGAAATTTAAAAAAAATGCGTTGCTTTTCTCCACTTTTCTTAATTTTCTAATTGAACATCTTTATCAATAATAAAGTTCAAGACTCACATATACATATATATTCAGAAAGAATTAATATGTATTTGTATGAAAAGTTTTAAACAAATTATATTTATATTTTATTCGAACTTTTTTCTATATATTAAATTTTAATGTGAACCATTTTTTATTTTGGCTTAAGTTCATTTTGTTCTTTTTATTTAATTTTATAATTCAAATTAAATTAAATTGTAACCATTTTAGGAATATTCTTTCCAAAAAAATTAAATTATTAAAAATTAATTATAAAAATTAATACTAAGATTCACTAATTCAAATTTCATTCAATTGTAACATAAATAGGAATTTTAAGTTACATAGTAGTATACCGATAAAGAGTGCTGATGATGAAATCGTAGCTGATTTCGAAAATGCATTCCACTCGGCTAATATCGGAAATAATTTTTAGAAAGAATATTCCTAAAATGGTTACAATTTAATTTAATTTGAATTATAAAATTAAATAAAAAGAACAAAATGAACTTTAGCCAAAATAAAAAATGGTTCATATTAAAATTTAGTTTTAAACAAAGTTAATTTTTTAAATTTTTAAAATGTTTCTTTCATAATGATACATTTTTGTTAAAACTTTAATTTTTTTCAAGTTGCTCTATTTCGCGAGTGAGTCATGATATTATGCCAAATTGTTCCACCAAAGCTAACCTTCTGACAGACATGATAAATACAGAATTTGACCAAAATCAGAAGGGGTGAGGTCCAAGTGGTCGGTTGATTTGACGCACTTATGAGTTGTAAACGAGGACAACATACTTTTAAATAAAATATTATTAAAAAACAAAAAATATGCGGATAGACGAAGAAAGTAAGGCCTTTTAATCCTTTACTATTAAATCCTTTATAATGACCCAACATTTTCTTTATAATATAGAAGGATATGGTATTAAGGAATTATCCTCATTAAATTATTATTATTAAATCTATTGATGTTAGCATATGGGCTAATCCGAAAATGTTTAAGCCAAAGGCAGAAATTTAAAGTTGCCCAAAATCTAAATGTTTGTTAATGGAATAATAGGATACATATTCAAGCTTCAAAATATATAAGCAATACGGTTTTACAGTGGTTTGTTTGTCCTTGATAGAGGCTAACCTAAACGTAACTCTTGCTTTCATTTATTTTTGTAAAAAAAGGGTATTTTCATGGTTAAAATATTGGGCAAAACATTTTGGTTAAAAATGGGTACACACTGTGTAACGTCCGTAACGGAAAATAGGGTTTTTTAAGTTTAACAAAATGAATTTTAATAATTTTGTTTTTCAAACTAGCTTTTTAAACAGAGTTTTTTATGCACTTTAATCTGATGAAAAAAAAAGAAATACCTTTAATACATTTTTTTATACCCTTCACCTGTGGTGCACAAGGGTATATATAGCTTTGTCATTCCGTTTGTAATTTCTACAATTTTCATTTCCGACCCCATAAAGTATATATTTTCTGAAAGCTTATGAATAGGGGAGTCGATTAAGCTCTGTCAGTCTGTCCGTCTGGCCGTGTGTATGTTGAAATCAACTTTTTGAAGCCCCCCGACATTGCTTGGACCCGTGTGAGGTATTAAAATATCAGAAATATTCGGGAGTAGATTGGAATTGAAAATTAGAAACATCGGTACATAAACAACTGAGATATGAGCAAAAACCCACGACCACCTCGAATTTTTTTTCACAAAAACAACATTACAACAACAACATGCAAACGTGTATACTGGTTAGAGAAAACGTGGCATCGAATCCCAGCTGAGCCAAAAAAAAATTTTTATTTTTAATATTTTTTTTTTAATTTTTGTTTTTATTTTTTTTTTTATTTTATTTAATATATAATTTATATTTTTACTACTTTTTATACCCCTCACCTGTGGTGCACAAGGGTATATATAGCTTTGTCATTCCGTTTGTAATTTCTACAATTTTCATTTCCGACCCCATAAAGTATATATTTTCTGAAAGCTTATGAATAGAGGAGTCGATTAAGCCCTGACCGTCTGTCCGTCTGCCCGTCTGTCCGTGTGTTGGTTGAAATCAACTTTTAGAAGCAACTATATGTTCCTCAGATCTGTATATGGTATCAATTTCTTGGAAATATCCAGGAATGAATCGCTATTGAAATTCAGCACAATCGCCCCATAACTTTCTGAGATATGAGCAAAAAACCACGACCACCTCGTTTTTTTTCACAATTACAACAACAACATACATACATACATACATGTAAAAAACATACCAAACAAAAAAATTATTTCAGTCCCATTCATTCTGGGTAATAGTCAATAAAACCGCATCATTTTTATTTCACTCTGTCTCCGTCTAACGCTCTCTCTTCGCACCACTTCTCATGAATGAGTTTTGTTAAAAATATTGGACCAAAATAAATTTAACCCAAAACTAAAACATCACAAGAGCCGCTTAAAGACAATTTTGGACACATAAGAAGATCAAAGTATAATTATTGTGGTTAAACCGGATCAAAAATAATTGCCATAAAATTATTCTCTTTATTTCTTTCGAAAAGCCGAAAACAATTTAGAAAAATAAATAAAGAAAAGTAAAAAAGATATAGTGAAGTTCTAAAGAAGAACAAAAGGCAAATCAATACTTTCGTTCACTATAATACAGAAAATTAAAAATATTGATAAGTCTTTTTGGCTGTGATGCATACGTATGTGCTAGTGTTTGTATGTGATTTTCCAATGCTCGGGCATTTAGAAATGTAGAACAATTAGAGCACAGATTAACTGTTAAATTGTCCTTTGTATTGTCTTGTTTTGCATTGTTTGTTTTTGATGTCTTTCTTCGTGCAACATTGTTTGGATACAACATGCATCACGCACATCAGATTATCCTTAGATAATAAACAATAACAACACCACAAAATAAAAAAACACACACAAAAATACAAATAAACAATTACAAAAGTAAAACTATATCACTCCTTTAAAATACTTTAAAGCCTCGAACTGTATGATGATGTATGTATGAAATGTGGACGTGAAATTGTTATGCTTGGTCCAGGTAATTGTGCCCTCAATAGAGCAGAGGTTTGTTATTTGTTATTCTTCTTCAGTTTTAATTTCTCTTTTAAAATTTGCATAAATTTTTAACAGCACTTTGTATCCTTAAACGATTCGTTTCGCTAATTCAAACGTTTTTGTTTATTGCTTGTTCTTGTTTAACTTAATAATGTTTAATCTTCTTAAAAAAATAACACAATAAATCAGATTTATGCATTAAATAGATTTTGTACTTACGACTTAATACAAAATACGATAAGTACAATCTTAACGTAACTAAGTAAGTAGAGCAATTTAGTTTAAAGTTTAATGTATTAGCAGGTTTATGTTCTTGACTGTACTGTATTCCCTGAGCTCTAAGGATGAAAACTCAACAGCACATTTGATACAATTAGCCCCTGACCATACAAGTGCAGGATATATTTAGCACGTATTTACGTATTTAGCTGTATTTATTTAGAGTTTCTTAACTAATTAGTAGACTAATTAGTTCGTATCGTTACGTCCATTCCAGAGAAACAAAGAAAACAAATAAGTTTAAGTACAAAGGACATACATAAGTGTTTCATTCTTATCTATAAGAAATGCATGCGCCTCCTTTATAATGCGATTTTCTTTTTATAATTTTTAATGTTTCTTCTTCATTTCATTAGGTCAAGCTCTATACAATTATTCAAGATCAGATTAGATGACATCAAATTTATGTGGATTAAGGACAACAAAATGTAAAAGACAAGCTTTTTTATCTGTCCGATCAATATGAATATAGATTTCATGGGATTTATTTTTTAATAATTAGTATTTAGTGATTAGGTTTAATATAGCAATGTGCATAATTTGCACAATGTTAGATTTGATTGAAAAAGAGATGCCCCTCTTTTTATAAGACCATACCCGTAACAGGTGTACATGTATGCCCATTTCGACATGTTGTATGCTCTATTAATTTGCTTCAAAATTATGAATATCTTGCAAATCTAATGTCATAGATTTAATTGGCTTCCAGATTTAAAGCTAAACATAAACTCCTTATAAAAACAGAGCTCTTTTTGTTTTTTTTTTTTTGTGCAATATAGAAGTCAGCTCCAATTATGACACTACCTTGGATCCACCTGGTATATGACTTATTTTCATTGCTGAGATTTCATTAAGGAAACATAATTGATGTTCAATCTCAGGAAACGTAGGGCTTCTTTTTTATGTTTTTTAGTGTGATTAGGCTATGCACCCACACCACCTCGTTAAATTAACTAACTAAAGTGCAACAAACTAAGTCGAATTTATAGCTCTTGCTAAATATCTTATTTCGAATTTGTAAACATTTCTGACAGGGTACGCCTTTCTCCTAAATGTCAAACCTCGTACAAAAAAAAATTTTAAATGGCTTTTCAATATTTGTATACCGTTCAGACGAGTGTGTAAAATGTAACTTTGTCATTCCCCTTGTAATTTCCACAAAATTCATTTTAGATGACCCTATTAAGTATCTATATTCCGAATACTTGTAGATAGAGGAATTGAGGAAGCTAATTCCATCCGTCCACGTATATGTTGAAATCAACTTTTTGAAACCCTTACGTCTACCTCAGGCTTTCATACGATATTAACTTATCAAAGAATTTTGCTATGGAAAATCAGTTATATGGGCACATTATGAGCTGAGATATGAGCGAAAGAACTTGATTGCCTTTGTTTTTATCCAAGCAAAGCCAAATTTTGCACCTCCTATAAAAATTCTTATAATGTTTGTTATGCAAAAATAAAAAAATGTGCCGTTGGCAATACCCGAGGAAAATCTTGGTTTCATGAGTCAATTACCGACAAAGAAATATCTGCGGGATTATTATTAATAATTATAGATTCTGATAGTGATTAAAATAACATATAAGTAATCGAATGTATTTTAAAACTTTTAAAGGCGTTTTATCTTAAATAACATATGTTCTGTATTGGAGCTCATTCATATGCTATTCATAATTCTATTTATATTCATTATTTAATGAATAACAATAAATACAAGTGTGGCTAACACGAGCCTCACAATTCACACCAGATGGACAAACAATGTTGTCTTAGGATTCTTAATTGGAACCATCATAATTAAAATGAAAAAAAATTTCTTATCATTAGGCTTGTCAAAACGAATACTTATCTATCTTTACAAATTGCAAAGGACCCAGAGTATTATTATTTAAGTGAAGGTAACATGTGCCACTGACCAAATCCAACAAAAAACACTACACAAACACAACAGCGTTTTGTAGAACGAACAATATGATGCCACAAAGGACTAAACAAATCAATTGCTTACAATTTCTTGGATACTGTCCCATTTCTGTCTTTATAATTTATAAATGATCTGAGGAGCAATTTACAAATTAATGAAATTACTTTCTTTTGATTTTACTTTTACTTTTTTCAAGCATCGACGTGCAGCAGCACGATAGCACAACGTAACAAAAGTAAATTTTTTTCGTAAATGCGCCACATACGTAAATTAGACAACGTACGCGTTGCAATGTTAAACAACTGTTGTTAGTTTACTTAGCATAAAAATCTGACAGAGTATTCAATATAAGTAAACCAAATGCATGAAGGACTCTACGCATGAATATAAGCAGCAGCATTTCATTAGACATGTTGCTTTACCCTGCCACACAACTGACACACTTTATGTGTATGATTTGAATAGTAGAGGAACTCGCTGACGCTTTCAATATTTTGACGATTAGAAACAGCACCTACATACTTACATATGTACGTATTATTGTGCCTCTTATTTTTCGGTTTATTTTTATTTCCCTCAAAACAAATTGCGATAAATGATCCTTTGGAAATGATATGGAGACGAACGAATCAACTCTGCCAGACGTTTTTAGAGGATTTACATGGCAAAAATTTTCACTTTCTTTGACTACTTTATACTGTGGTAACAGCTGGTGCATTTAGATCTCCACGCACATACCTACACACTTTAAAATGTTTTGAATTTCACCAACAAGGTAAGAGGAACATTATAAAATAATGGGAGTTTGTGTTGATGGTATTTTGTGCTCTTCCTCAAAAATAATAATAATAGTGAAAAGTAAAGAAACGAAACGAAACGAAACGAAACGAAAAATACGCAATATGGTATACTTTTGTTTACGCTTTGAATAGACATGACATGCGTTTCATGTTAAACATGTGACATGACAACATCAAATGTTGAGCACCAACATGTTGTGTTGAGCAAATTTCCGAGGTTTAATAAAATTCATAATTTATCGCATGCCTTAAAAGTGTCTGTGACAGGTTGCATCACCGTGCATGAGTACCTTTTGGAGGCAATAACGTTTAATTTTTAATTGGAATCGGATATGTGTTCAAATAAGCTGCATATCATGCGTTCATAGTTACAACACCGAAATTTTATGAGTCTAGCGCAGTGGCAAAATTAATAAAATATTTTAGGTTTGTCAGCAAAAGTAGATAAATGTTGAATCATCATTTATTGATTTTGAGCTAAAGCAAGTAGTTATTGTTAGTATTCTTTAAACAACTACAAATGGTTGTACATATGTATTTGCAAATGATACAGTTGGTGTTAGCATTACTTGGCCTTCAATGAGGTATTGACACTAACAGCGCATAAGGCTCTTGCTGTCAAATAGATAACGGTGCTTTTGTAGTGACGAGTTGAAATTAAACATTGTAAGAGAGAACATAGGCAGAAAATAGCTAAAAAGTTTGCGTAATTAAACCACATGACTTTAAGCAATTTTTAACAAAAAAAAAAATCAAAACATGCAACCATCAGGCCCAGATATTTATTGAAATGTTTTGCTTAAATTTATACTAAAAATTATTTGCGAAGGTACTTTTATTTTTAATGTTTATATTCGAGTCTCGAATAAGTAGTCATATCAGCATGAAAAAATAAAAAAAATTTATTTATTGATTAATTAATAATTACTTTAAGAAGCGGTTCCCCGTACCCCACCTCCTATAAATTTTAGATTCTATTGGAACATGCAATTTGTTCTTAGGGTTACCCAAATTTGGTATTTTTGGTATGTCTCACTATTGTAGTTTTGCTGATAAAGCAAAAGTAATAATTACATTGTACAGTGGGTACTCGTACCAGCAAGATTTCGTTGAAACTTTTCATTTGTTCTAAAAGCTCACCATAGAATATCGTCATCATCATTATTGTAGTTAAATTGATTAGCTAAAAGAGATCTTTTTACCCAACTGTACGACGATCTCAATGTAAATCATCTCCGCAGAAAAGAAACAACGATATTAAATGGCTAGCAGCAACAGTTGTCAATTTATCTCAAACAAAATAATTTTTAATAATTTTTTTTAGTTCTGCGAATGGAGTTTTTTATCTGTAATTTCTTCGACTTACAAAATTATTTTAACAAAACTCTTAATATACCCGTTAATTCGTTACAGCAATGTCAGAATTTATTCAATATTCAAAAGCTGTTTTCAAAACCAATAAATTTTTTATTTCATTTTATAAAAAACTTGTTCATTTAATTAATTCTGTTTAGAAAAATTAAGAATACAAGAAGAACACAGCAGGACACTAAATAGTTATTTTTCCCCATATATTATCTTCTATCTTAGACAAAATCGACTTTAATTTACGGATTTAAGATGCGTAAACAGTACTAGACAATTTAAAAGTAACAACAAAAATTAGAAATATTTCATATGGTCAATCTCTCTTTTTTTTATTTTTAACTCTAGTTTAAATACAGATCTCTATATTTATAAACATAAAACTTACAAAAAATGCAAACAAAAATTATAAAGAGTCCTTTTTGGCTTCCCTTTATTATTATAAATCTCAACTTTGATCAGTTATCATAAAAATGGAAAAAAGTCTATTTGAATCGCCCATAACATTTTCAATTTAAACTTGGATCAGTACTTCCTTATTTTAAAAATCTGGATTCAAAGACTCAGAAAATATCAAAAGTGCCATTAAAATTCTAAAAAGTACTTTTTTTATCGCTATATGATATTAATTTTCAGCTTGGATCCGCAGTCCCATTTTTAAAAATTTTTGATTCATAAACTTAGATAACACTAAAAGTTGCATTAAAATGGAAGAAGTACCTTTTGAGATCCCCGTATAAATGTTTAATGTCCAAGTTTAAAACATTTAAAAATATATTAAAAAATAATTTTAATAGACACGAGTAAAAATTAATAAGCCAACTCTTTTTTGCATACAAAAAAAAATATCTTCTAAAAAGTGCCACAATTGGTTCAGGTTTTAGTTAATTACATTTTTGCTTATGTCTACAGAAAAACCTATTAAAATCTTTATCCAAATTATCATCTTAAAATTAATATAAATGCATAATCTCGTTTTCCTTGCTTTTGGTACTTTTTTGTCCTCATTAAAATTTATACCCCGATAATTGTCTCGATACTACTAGACGATAGTTATTTTAAATAGCCCCACGTAGCGGATAACAGGCCACTGATCTATTCGTGTAATTTTACATGATTTTTTTTTACAGAAATGTAGAAATTAAATGATTTGAGCTCAGGAATTGTTTCGGGTTTATTCGCATAAACATGAGATTTCACGAATCCCCAACAAATTACACGACTTAAAATCGCAAGGCTAATGGTTTGGTGGCTATTTAACATCAGAATTTCTTGAGATAATTTCTTCTGAAAATCTTTTTTACAATAAATATAACGTTTCATTTGCGGTGGTGCTGTTCACTTGAGGCTACAAGAACTTCAAGGTACTCTAACGAATGCCGTTTACAGTCATTGCAATTTTGGCCTCATCTGTTTTCGAAAAAATTGGCATCGATTTTGCTCCATTACCCATCGAACTAGTTGCTGGCGCTTTCCATGGTTTGTTGGTATGAGCTCCTGAGTAAGTTTAATTTGGAGTTGGTGGAGGTCTTTGATGTTTTCAGGTTTTCGACGACACTTGTTTACAATAGCCGTATTTTCAGGAGACCGACCGGTAAGTTGAATCACAGTCGTCTTATTGTCCATAAGCGACCCAAATTTCTTCAAATTTGTATACCACTCTTCGAATGATTGACACATTAAGTGCACTTTTTCGAATAAAAATTCTTTGTAGCTTGCGAGCGGTCCCAGCATAACTTTTCAAAGTTTTGTACTTATACATACATATGTATATGACTGCTGCCAAATTTCAGAATTGCCACTTACATCCTTTATTTAGTAAATAATTAGCAAACGTACGTAATGAAAGAAAATTAAGTTTTTAACATTTTAAATATTTGCTGCGATGTAATCACGTGTACAAGAACATACTTCTTACTGTGGTGCAATCTTTTTGTGGTATCAATAGCACTTTATCTTTCCACAATACACATACTTACGTACACACATAAGTATAAAATTGCTAATACCACAATTGCCACCTAAAGTAGATTTTATCTTAATATTGCTAACAATTTTGGTTTTATAACCAACTATTGTACGAGAATTGTATTTACAAAAAGTAAGTGAATTGTTGCTATTACCACGGTTATATCCATTAAAGTTGTAGTCATATGCAAATTGTCACCCCATTTTAAAGTGTGGTTTTATTAAAGTTTTTTTTTCACCTTACAATGGCACGATTTATCTTATAACATTTGTTTTTTTGGAAAATATCAACCGCATTTGAATGCTGAGAACTATACCACAATTGCGGTTTTATTTAAGCTTTTGCATAAACTCATACTTACTCCGTTTATTGTATTCGTAACACTGCATAATCTCTAAATTCAAGTGCTTTAAATGCGAGTAATAAAATGCACTCCAATTGTATGTGAATACGCAATAGCAGTCAGGCAGTCCTTGCTTGGCGGCCACATTTTGGGTTTAGAAAATAATAACAGCCAGTGATTATAAGAAGAAATTTTAACTTTTGCACACTTTAATTAAAATAACTCATTGTTTGTTCTTACTTCGATTGTTACTTGTACCGTTAACAGAGGTACAAGTTTATTTGTTTATCTATGCATTATTCTGTACGTATGTTTGTAGGTGCTTAGTATGACGACAACATGCTACATACATCTACATGTGTGTGAACAACTTTAATTTGCTAAAATGCGGAATCAGGTACATTTCCGCTGCTAAAAGCTTTCCATACAAGTTTTTCGGTTTAATTTTTTTGGAGCATAAAAACACAAACACACACACACACTGAAAACATTAAATTTTATCAAGTTTTTTGGTTACAAAAATAAAAGAACAATAAATGAAAACTATTCGAATGAAACCAATGAAAATGAAAAACAAATTGCAATAAATATCCAATAAACGAATTCGAAAATGCAAGAAAAAAAATCTGAGGAAATAAAAATTAAGTGCAACTTTTAGCAATTTATTGCCATGAGTTGTTGTTGAGGTATGAACAATATTTATTTTTTTTAATGCTGCTTCATTAATGCTTAACATTGTACGAGTACAATACATGAGGATTTATCTTAAAATTTGAATTTGCATACAATTAAAATTTAAATGAAAAGTTATCATGGGATAAAATAAAATCAGAGAAAAAGCAACATTTTTTAAAACAAACATTGTGACACAAGAGTCAGTAAAGTAAAGTAAAAATCAGGACATGTCAACTACTGCTATCTGTCACTGAAATCAGTGGCATTTTAAAAATGCACATTATGTTGCCTGAAAATAATTCATTTTTGTTTTATTATACAACTGCTTCAATACTTGTTTGATTGTTCAAAGTGTGAGAAAGAATTAAAAAACTGGAATTTAAGTATTTTTTAATTTTTTAATTTTAACTATTTATATAACATTAATTACTTTCCTCTTAAATTTCTTTTCAACACAAATGTTTAGAGAAAATAAAACATCTCAACGATATTCACTAAGAAGAGTCTGGTGGGCATTTTTATACCCTTCACTTGTGATGCACAAGGTTATATATAGCTTTGTCATTCCGCTTGTAATTTCTTCAATTTTCATTTCTGACCCCATAAAGTATATATTTTCTGAAAGCTTATGAATAGAGGAGTCGATTAAGTCCTGACCGTCTGTCCGTGTGTTGGTTGAAATCAACTTTTAGAAGCAACCATTTGTTCCTCAGATCTGTGTATGGTATCAATCTTTTGGATATATACGGGAATGAATCGCTACTACAACTCAGCACAATCGCCCTATAACTTTCTGAGATATGAGCAAATAAACACGACTGTCTCTGTTTTTTCTCCATATTTTTAGCACAAAAAATAAAATTTAACAACCATAAATAATTTATAGGTACCTTTGCCACTATTTGTAGATATAATATGACTCTCGATATATTCGTGTAAAATTTTGGATAAAGCGGGCTCTAATCAGTAAAGTTATAGGCAAAAAAAAATTTTTTTTAAATACATATGTTCTAAAAATTTAGAAACGAAAATTAAATTTTTTTCAGCTTCTAGACAACCGAGAGAGTTAGTTTGGTATCATCTGAAATGACTTGACTCGAACAATAAAAGCACCATTAAAAAATTTAATTTTTTTTCGCCGCCACTAGAAAATGACGGACAATAAATTTATATATGAGCCAAATCTGGTATTTTAAAATGTTACTACTTGAACACCCTCAATATTGGTATCAAATCAAATCAAATCAAAGGGTTGACCAGTACAATACAGTAAATAATTAAAAAAAATAAAAAATCAAAGATGGCGTCTAAAACAAAATGGCGGATCAAATTTTTTTAACCCCATCAATATTGGTACCACTTTAAAGGGCTTGAATAGTAGAATACAGTTAACTACGTAAAAATTCAAAATCAAGGATGGCGTCGGAAATAATAAAGAAAAATGGCGTATAACATAATATATAGGTTAAGCTACGATGTAGGATTATACTTTTGTACATGATGGTGAATTATATTATCAGGTTCGGCACGGCCGAATGTAGCACTCTTACTTGTTTTTTTTTTGTCATTTCGTTTAAAACTCGTCGTAAAACTCGCTTACGTCCCAATACATTTTTTTGATTTTTTTGATATTCTTGTAAAGTTCCAATATGGTCTAGTTATTTTTGTTTAGCTGTTAGAAAGTAGCACACTCCACTAATTAAAAAATAAAAATTCTCTAAAGGCCGCCAATTAAATTTCAGGAAAGGTTGCAATGACAAACATTTTGCAATTAACTACCTTGATAGGTAAAGGATTTACTAGTACTTAACGTACTGATGTTATATACACAGATTTTAGCAAAGCATTCGACAAGGTCAACCATGACCTCCTTCTTTTTAAGCTAAAATAAATGGGTTTTACTGAACGTACTTGCAATTGGATAAAAACGTATCTCTCTGGTAGAACACAAAACGTATGTTTTAAGAGTACACTGTCCAAGAAAATACAGTTAATTCTGGAGTTCCTCAAGGGTGTCATCTAGGCCCACTCTTCTTACCCATGTTTATAAATGATCTACCAGCTGTAATAAGACTCTGTAATATCCTTTTGTATGCTGACGATGTAAAAATTTTTCTAATGATCAAGTTTACCTACAACCAGATTTGGATCGCTTCAATAAGTGGTGAAAAATTAACCTGATGGAATTAAATATAAAAAAATGCAAATATATGTGCTTCTACCGAAGTTGCTGTTCTCCAGTTAATTATACGTTAAATGGAATTTACCTGGAAACGGTTGATGAATTTATGGATCTTGGAATTTTACTTGAACCTTAATTAGATTTCCGCAGACATATAACCATGATCGTTAACAAAGCGCGTGGAGTGCTTGCTTATATAAAACGATGGTCAAAAGAATTTTCCGATCCGGGTATTACTAAATAGTTATACATATATATCTTTAGTAAGACCAATATTGAAGTATGGATCTGTTGTTTGGGACCCCAATTGTAATGTCCATGTTGATCGCATCGAATCTGTGCAGAAGCAATTTCTCTTGTTTTTTCCAATAAGATCTTTTGGAAGCTATCTTATGAACCTACCGCCATATGAAACCAGGCTAGCTTTAATCAAATTGCCTACTTTGATAAACCTGATAAATGGTGACATTATTGCAGATTTTCTTTTGAGTAACATTAATTTTAATATTCCACGTCGTACAGCCCGTTACTTTAAAACTTTGTATCTTCAATTTTCCCATAAAAATTATGCTTGTGCCGATCCATTTCGAAAATTATGTGAGAATTTTAATGAAATGTATCATTTGATTGATTTTACTTTAAATGTAAATGTTATTAAACGTAATATAATATTGTTTTTGAATAATTAAATGTTTTATGTGTACATATTTAAATTCAATTTTATAAATAGTCTGTAAGGATACATGTTCATAGACTTAATTAAACAATAAAAAAAAATTGCTCTTATTAAATGCCCCCCTGAGCAGTAAATGACACTGTTCAGAACTTGGTAAGTTACGCGTAAATTGTGGACATTAATTCATACCCCTTCAAATCTCTATTTTTTTTGACAGATCACTTTTAAATAACTATTTTTGAAAATTGTAAAGTTCATATAGATGATCACAAGTAGAAAGGCTCTAACTCGTATATTTTACGAAATTGAGTTTTTCAGAGAAACTTATTGGGTTATCTGCATAACACATGGACATAATGTATCGTCAAAGAAAATAATCAAAAGGTGTCATATTGCAAAATATTAAATTCCAAGAAACAGGTATGTAACTTTGTTGAAAAAAATTATCACCAAAATAATATTATGTTTCCTATTGAAACCACAAATAATTGATGTTTATCTCACAGATTTTTAAAAACGTACTAAAAGGAAACACAAAAACAAATCACAACTTAGAATTTGATATATAGCAGTTGTATACATTAAAAGATAGAAAAAGCTAAATAAAAAAAATCATTAAATTGCTTTTAATTAGCGAACATCGACAAATAATTTAAGACAAGAAAAGCAATGTATTCAGCTGTACCGAATTTCTGATACCCAGCGCCAGTTTCGTGAAGTACTTTCATTTATTATTTTATTATTAACAGTGAACAATATGGAATAT
The DNA here is from genome assembly GCA_941918925.1 of Phyto melanocephala. Lineage (NCBI taxonomy): Eukaryota > Metazoa > Arthropoda > Insecta > Diptera > Rhinophoridae > Phyto > Phyto melanocephala. The sequence continues at coordinate 62,623,004 of OW799235.1, read as the reverse complement.
ATGTACTGCAGTACACTGTACTGCAGTAGAGACTATAATCTTTCTCGCAATGAAAGTCGGGCTCGGTGCAAGCTTTGAAGTTGCTGCAAGTACCGAATATATATATTTTTTTTATATTTATTTTTTAGCACAATATTTATTTTGATTCATAGTTTCGTTCAGTGCTTTTTTTAACTTTATAGTATTTACATTTGTACGTTATATTAAACAAATTTTCCATACGCTTTTGTTTTATGCAGACTTGCCTATTATGTTTTGCGCTGCCTCTAAGCCTCTGAATTATCAGACGTATAACTCAACTATAAACTGACGAAGTTTAGCTCAATTCGTATTCTGTATTCGTATTGAGTTGTAAAATTTTCGAATGTTTAAATTTACGTACTGGTGGCATTATTCATAACACGAAACTGTACTTACTAACTTACTGCTCATTTTTCTGTGTGTAAATTTCCATACAGGAAAGATAGCTTTGTTCTGTGAGCAGTTCCCATTTTACCTCCACCAGGGGTCGCGTGGTTTTAAATGCACCAAAACAACATTCATTATTAAATTATTACTTAAAAAACCAACAATTTAATTATAGCAAAAGCAATTATTCAGCACTAAAATAAAAAACGTTGAAAATATAACATTTTAAAATAAATTACACCAAAACCTTACTTTCGGCTACTTCAATGGAAAAAAGGTTTATTTTTTTCCCTTCAACTCTATTTGAATTATAATTACATTTTCTCACTTCTTGATAACGCAAAAACATTGTTAAATTTCTTTTAATTTTTGGCTTCCTATTCGCTGACAGTTATTTTGTTTGTTTTTGTTATTTTTTTTTGTAAGAACTCAACGAAAGTTTTCGTTTTCTTTTTCAATCCCATTTCAGTTTTTGTTTGTGTCATTGTCTTAGATGTCATCTTGACAAATGTCACTTAATTGCATGAATCATTTTGTACTAGTAGTAAAGTGTAACATTTTATTTTAGTTGTTTCTTTTGTTCGTGGAGCCCTACATTGACTGCTGTTTGATGGAAGGTGGGTTTGTAACAAGTTTCTCGTTTTACAGTTGATATTTTTAAAATTGTAAAGATTTGTTTCTTATTGTTATTGTATCCATGATATAAACGAAATTTTATTTGCTTTAAGTTTATTGTTAAATAAATATTCTGGCTTAAGTTTCTTTTCATAAATTGTTAAATTATTTTTAGTCATTTTAATATTTTGGTATACTGAAAACTTATTTCCATATTATTCTTGAGCTTACAAATTCAATATATTGAAAAACTGCTCAAAGAAGCGCCTATTAAACGATTTCGAATGAATGGGACTTGGTAACTTTTTTTAAATAAAACGCAAACAATTTGAAATATTTCCAAAACTTTACGATCGACTTAAAATACATTCAAAACATTTATTGCCACCGCGGGCACGTTGGAAGCGGTCGATTCGCTGGACCCAATTTTCGATGACTCGGTCACACATTTCGGCCACAAAAGCCGCTATTTCGCGTTCCATGTTGTCTCTGAGTTCTTCCAATATCGTCAACAAAACGTACCAAGCAATTATTTTTGGTGGATTAATGCATATTTTGCTTATTGACAACCCCACCCATTGAGCCAAAAAATAAGGGCAAGAATAACGACCGAAAATTGGAGCTAACACTCTTAAAGTGTCGGTCATCGACTCCGAATTCGGTTGAAAATTTTTATACGTTGTTCGTTCGTGTACTTTACCATGATGAAAATTTTGAGTTTACTGAAAAAAAAGGAAAGTAATAGTGCGTTCACAAATCAAACTCAAGGTGTTCAAGTACCTATTGGAAACCCCTTTAAAAGTTTAAATACGTTATTATTCCATGTGATATTGTTCAATATTGTTTCTGCAGTGTTGCACAAAATATTTGAAAACTCGAAATTGTGGGATTGCAGTGGTGGTATTATCTTAATTTAAGATTATGTTCATTTAAGCAGTTATTCCTTTTTGGGACAGATATTAGAATATTTTAAACATCTTTTTTTATTTTTGTTACGAACTTGTTTTATTAATTTATGATTATCAATTAAATTTTGTTGTAAGTTGTAATAAATTGGATTTTGTCGCCTTATTGTTTTCTTCTTTTTTATACTTTTGTTATTCTCACTAAATCGTTTTTCGTTTTAGCTTAGGTGTGAGCAGTTAGACAAGTAATACTGTACTTACACCATCATCAACGTCCTTTAGAAAAGGGACACTAATTAATTGCAATGTCACTTGTCATAACTTTATGTCATTTGTCAATGCCGCTCCTTATATACGGGAAAATTCAGTTTTATATTTTAAAATTTTCTTAATAAAATAAAACTAAAACGTCGCACTTGAAAATGGCATGGGAACTACACAGTATTCGAAATACTTAAAATTACTTAAATTCATTGTATCATTTATTGTAAAACTTAAAAACTTTTTTTCAGATTTTGTTCCTGCAAACTACAACTTTAAAGTCGTTAAAGAATCCGTTCTTTTAGGTGTCAGTACAACTGGGAGCAATGAACCTAGCTAAAACATTAAGTGGGCAATAACTTTTGGCAATAGATAATAGATGATTAGTGAGAAATTGAGAAAAAAATACTATTTCGACGTAAGAAAATAACGTTGTAAAAATCGATCATCCTATCCATCCTACTCTATTGTGGCCAATAAAAAGGTCAGACGAGTCGTCGTTTGCAGTGTCTGCAAGAAAAATTCTCCACAAGATCTATGGTTCTAAGTACGTGAATGATGGATTCTGAGTAAGAATGAATCATTAGCTGTAAAAATTTACACCGACGTAGATGTAGTTAAGCTTCAGCTTTTCAGACAAACAATAAGAACTAGACGGTGGGCAATGAAGATAAAGGCATTCTAATCTCCTTTAAAATGTCCATGTTCAACAAGTTCTGAAAATATTTAGTGTCTCCGATCGGTACTAGCATGCAGAAGACAGGATTTGCTTGTTTTTTTTATTTTAAATCCAGCTCAAACCAACTGTTCGTTATAATAGCCACAAAAGAAGAAAAATTTTGTCCAAATTTTATTCTTTGGAATCTACCCGTACTAACCTTCGAACATTTTCCCGGGGACGTTGAAGAGATGCCTATTAGGGAGGTGGTAGCGTTAATTGAGTATCTTTAATAAAGAAATCTTGGATGGATTCCGTACTATGACTCAAATTCACATCACACTACATGAAACAGAAACAGAGCTGTGAGTCTTTACTTTAATTTACATGAAGAATTGATATAAATTTTGAACCAACGTTTAGAAACGCGATTAAGGCGGAGATCGTGGATCTCACTTTGACAAGTTCTAATTTAAGTTTGACGTTATCTGACTGGCATGTGTCTAGCAAAATAGCAATGTCTGATCATTAACATCTGATCTTAAGGATTGCGCTGGCCTCTGTACTTTAAAGAGGCTGGATGCTTCATACACTTGAGCCCCACTGGACACGTGCACTCTACTTTTAGATACACACTTTCCTAAGTGTGCCTTTGCAGAGTCTGTGAATGTGAACTATAGACTTCCGTATCTAATAAAACAGAATCAGCTTTTATCTGCGAAAATTTTTCATGAGCACAGTGTTAGATATCTTCAGAACATGATGTCATATATCCGTATCTTCTGAAGAGGCGAAGAAGTCCGCCGACTTGTAGCCCAATTCAGGTCTAGTTTGCTTTTTGGCTACGTTCCAAGTGGTAAGGTAACCTTAATACCGAAGTATGTCGTCATTTCGAACTATTGCCTAAATCATATAAACCTTTTAGCCCTTGGTCATTCTTGTTGAGGGCAGTGGAAAAGTGGGAAAAGTGAGGGAAAAACCATTACAGCTGTATCAGTTTGCTTATTAAAGTGGTAAATCAACCGAAATGGCTATTTACCAGATAGTATGTATTAAAGAAAAGGCTTTAAAGCAAAACAGATATCCTCATGTGCCTTTATTTACACACAGGGTACTTTTGATAACACATCTTATAAAGCTATTGAATTGCCTATGAAGATGAAGGACATACCAGAAGTCTTTATGACAAGATTGTACAAATGCTTTCCTCTAAAGTTATGTTATTCGTTCTTGGTAATACGTCGAGAATTATACGTGCCACTCGGGATGCCCACAAGGAGGAGATATTGAATGGACTAGGTTTCAGGACTTTTGGATACGCGGAAGACTTGGTTGGCATAGTGGTGGGCTGGGATGACAACATATTTTCGAACCGTCTACGGCAAGCCTTGAACTTGACTATTTCGTGCCGTCGGGAAAGGGGATTGACGAAAACTATCCTAGCAGCCTTTACAAGGGGAAGAATGTTTACACTAAGAAAGCTGAATTTGGATAGCATGACTATTTAGTTTTCCAAAAGTATTAAGTATTTAAGGCTTGTTCTGGACAAGAAACTAACCTGTATTGCTCAGAGATTGTGTGGAAGGACATAGAGCCTTAAGCTAAATATGGTCTATTGTTCTTTTGACACTTTTATAAAACCTATGATCACATATGTATCAGCGGCATGATGGCCATAGGTTGAGCAAGTCGGTGCTAAGAATGTTATTAAGCGCAATCTTCTGTTTGCATGTATTTGCAATACAGGAGCCCGACGAACGCTCTAGGGGCTCTACTAAGGCTTCCACCGTGCTTTTTTGTTATGGATAATCAATTTTCCAGTGCTCCATGACTTCAGAAAATTAGTAGGATACTTCTTTAGACGATGTAAGATGACATATTATTTTTCGCCAATACGTGTAATTTTGGAAAACCGAAACCCTTTAATAACCGACCAACTAAATACAAAAATCTTGATTATCGTGATAAAGGTAGTCTAACTTGTATTCTAGGTTGTTCCCTATCTATCTATCTATCTATCTATCTATCTATCTATCTATCTATCTATCAGGGATATTAACAGATTATTAACCGATCTTGCAAATTTCTAATGCCGATTTGATTCCAAATATTTTTAAAAGATGACGCTTGCAAGATTCGAGCTGTAATGAAAACGTTTGCTTTCGAATAGATTTACTTTAAAATTTTGTTAAGAATCATTTTACAAATTATTTTCTACAAAGTTCATACTGTAAGAAAAATAGCCAACAATTATAAAAAATAAAAACCGAAATTAGAAGCGATCGTCATAAAAATGTAGTCTTTTAATTTAATTTTTGGCAAAAAAAATATAACCTGCTCAGTAATATTTTATTTGATTTGTTTAACAACAATTTGATAAGCAAAAATCTACCATATCGACTGTGAGAAAAACTTTAAAATTAATTAACAGTTAACAGAAATTTGAAAATTTTTCATAATTTAGCGTCATAATATTCGATATTTTATTGATCATATTAAACAAAAACCCAACTAATTTTTCATATTTTATTGTTTTAGGTTTTCACATAGAAATGTCAAAATGTCCCGGTGGTCTTGCTTCATTTGCAACAAGAACTAGACAAATAATAAAAAAAAATTTTTTAGATAAATTGAAGAATTTTATTTTTCTTAAAAAATAAACCGATTTACTTTTAATACGCCGAGAAATCATATTTACAAAATGTTTGCTGCCACAACAACAGGCAACCAACACGCACAACAAAAATCGAAACAGCAACAATTGTGCAACAATAACAATCGCCCATTTCATTTAGTCAGTCAGTCAGTCAGTCAGTAACACAGTCATTCTTTCATTCATTCACTCATTGATTTAGGCATCAAACGTGAGACAATGCCTTATAAACCCATTTACTGCATCAACTGGAAAATCTGTTTGATTTTGTTATTGCTTTTGTTAACAAATAGACATAACAATATCAACACATGTGGTGTCATACAATTCTAGTTCAGTTTAAACGAAATGTTTTTACTGTCGTAAAGTAATCGGTTTTTGCCTTGTTGTTGTAGTTGTTAAAAATTCATTCATTCATTCATTCATTCACTCATTCACTCATTCTTATCTAAATTTATTCGTTTATCCATTGTCCTGCGTTACGTGCCAATTTGTTGCATTTAATGCGTAACACAGAATTACGTGTATCCATATAATCTGTATGATCGTTTAATTCCACAAATGTCCCTTTTTCATTCAATTTCTTTTTTTCTCTCACTTATTTATTTACCTATTATTTGGCCTTTTTCTAAAAGTAAATTTCTGTTTTTTCATGTACGTGATTTTAATGAAAGACTTGAATTTTGTCTTTTATTTTTATTTTACTAAAAGTTTTTCCATTGTGAAATTTAGGGATTTTGCAATAAAATATTCGTATTAGAGATATGTAGTTGTTGTACGTGCGTGATTTAAAAATACATTTTCAAAGACTTTCTGCATTTTTGTTTCACTTCTTTCAGAGCACACGTACATTAAATAAACATTTTCGTAAATAAATATACAAAATTTTGCCAAAAAGTAAATGTCCTGCTGGGTCAAGGTTAATCAAAGAATGTTAAAAATTGTAACATAATTTATAAAAATGGCATTCTATGTTTTGAAAAATGTTTCCAATTCAATACTAAGTACATGTGCGTTGGTAAACGTATATGAAATTTTCATGTCAACAGGGTTAAAGACATTTAGAAATTTGCTTATTATACGACCTTTAAATATGAATAATCCGATAATTTGAAATTCGACTTAACTTTTCCATAGGCACATATCTAAGTTCATATTTTAATTTTTTTTATTTTATTTAACTGTATTATATCCCCTAATTAGGGAATTCTCTTCACAAGATTCCATTTCCAGAAAATTTATTTCAATTTAAATTTTGTTGACTAAAAATAATTTAACGCTATGAAATTAGACAATTATGATTTGAACAAAAATAATAAATTAAAAAAGAAGTGATCAATATTATACCCTTCCACACTTCAGTGTTTATTAAGTGAGCCGTAGAACAACAAATTTGTTGCATTAAAAAAACACGTGCATTTGTCTGTTTGATCAAATGGAATCATGTTCCGAAAACATTCTACTAAATCAACGATGTGTGACATTTTCTCCGCAACATGACACGAAATAAGCGGACACAAAACAAAACTGTTTGTATTGTCACCATTCGCGTATAATGTCTGAGCGAGCAAGTGTATGCGGTTTGTTATTGATGATTATGGCGATGTGAATTACTTTTCAGTGACCGTAGTGTTGTTTTTTCTAGACTTTTTAAAATGCAATAAACATAGTGGTGTTTTAAGTTACAAATTCAAAATTTTATTATGAAGAGTTAGATGTTTTTGGAACAACTTTTAGCATTAAAAAAAAAAAAAACTTAAAATAAATTAATGGTGTTTTTTTCAGATGCGCAAACACTCAACAAAAACTTAAAAAGTATTAAGCGATTAGCTCGACTAGAATTAATGACGTCGATACTGAATATATGGACAACAATAATTTCTTCATATGAATGTTAATTAGTACATTGACTTAATCTAAAATTATCGCTGTTACCTAAGTCAGGCCCTCAACAACATAAAAACGTTAAAAATTGTCATGTAAAAATGTCCTTCTGGAAAAAAAATTGATTATTGATGAAAAATTATTGATACATGTACGATGCTGAAATTTCATTAATATAAAAGTCATATTAATGATTGAATGAATACTAAAAAATAAAGGTGACATGCCCACCTTAATGCCTACCTCCAATAAAAGTTTCAGGTTCTTCAATAGCGCAGTTCTTACTATTTACTAAATAATCAAGATCATTTTTCTAATTAATTTTGTCTAGGAAAATAAAAACAATTTTAAGAATATGTTGGGGACATATCTATATATTCTATTTAAACCAAGATCAATGCTTGTAAGTTTCACAAAATGCAAAAATGTCTACAAAAAATAACAAAAGTAAAATGTTGCCTTCTTTATAACCACTCGGTTATGATGACAATTGTACTTAATGTCAGAATTCTATGTATATTTAAAAAAACAAAACAACGTAGCGCCGTCCTGTTGAAACCAAATGTTGCCAATATCCTCCTCTTCAATTTTTGTGAACAAAAATTCGTTCAACATTGTCCGATAACGATCGCCATTGACTACGGCCACTCCTTGCTCATTTTCGAAGAAAAATGGCCCCATTATACCTCTGGACCAAAATCCGCACCAAACAGTGACTCGTTTTGGGTGTATCGGCTTTTCAATGTATGCATGCGGGTTTTCTGTGTTTATTTTCAATTTTTTAACACTAACTTATACTAATGTCATTAAAAATCTGTAAATTTAATTTAATAAAATTTATGTGCCGTTTGTAAAAGCTTTTATTGAAAACTTTTGAACATTTTACATTTGTTTTGTTATTGTACAAATGCAAACGTCTTCTAAAAACCGCTTATTAGAACATTAAAAAAATAGCGGAAGTCTACCTTTATTTAATGTATGTTTAACTCGATTCGTTTTTTGTTTGTAAAATAATTAAAAAAATAAATTTTTATAATTACATGTTAGGCCACACTGTAAAAATGTTTCTTGGCTTGTCGACTACCTCTCGACTTTGACACCATCGAATAATTTTCCATATTACAATGATTTTGAACCGCAATAGTTGTAACGACAATGATTATAAGGCGCGTGGTTGTTGTTACGCTTCAATTTTTTTATGAAAAAAAAAAAGAAAAGTTAAATTAGAAAGAAAATGTTTGTAACAACAATGTTAAAAAAAACCTCAATTTAATGATGAGCAACAGTGTTGCATTAAAGTATTCGTAGACTTGATTTTGTTTTCCACTGCTACCAGATGTTTAAGTGCGGTTGGCGTAACATTTTCTATTAAAAACTATTTTAACACACAATATACACACATACACGCATACATATGAAAACAACAAAAACAATCATTAAAACATGCAAAGAGCACCTGCCATCAAAAAAAAATTTGTTCTTTGATGAGACCTCATATACGTATGAGCACCTCGAAATCGTTATAACGATGATCGTAAGTAACAACAATTAAAAAATAATAAATAAACAGTCAAAGTACAAGGTAGTGGACAATATTTGTTACAAAAAAACAAACAACAAACGAAAATACCATTACCATCATTGTAATTACAATAAAAATTTAAAATAAAGTTAATTTGATTTTTGATTAACAAAAAAAAAAATAAAATAAAAACAAACAACTGAAGAACAACTGTTATGAAATTGTAATTTGCCATTAAATGGGCACAATGAGTGAAGGTGCGATCGACCGCAATGCGCAGTCAAAAATGGAATGTGTATTTATGTGCTTCTCAAGCACATTATAAAAAGTGATCTCGTTATTTTCACTAAAATATCGTCACTTGTGTTTAACAGCAAAAGAATTTAATAAAATTTCGCTTGGTTAGCATTGCGTTAAATTTCTTTTACATTGCGTTTTCTTTTCTATTCCACGTACATACATACATACATACATCAAGACAATTTAAGTTTATTTTTCGGTATTTTTTATTCAATTTGTTATTTTTATTTATTTTTATTAAAAATCCCAACTTTAATTTTATAACGTGGAAACGTTTGCTATTTTGTTTTGTTTGAAATAAATTTTGTTCTTGTTTGAAACTTTTCAAATTATTTTTTTTTGTGCAAGTCATCAAATTACATGGGAAATCTGTTCTAATTCAGTTTGTCATGGTTACAAGAATGTTTAACCGTTTTTTACAATTCACACCCTGAAAATTTTGCCAGCTAGAGAAATCTTTGTATTTTATTTCTAAATAAAATTAAAATATTTAAATAATACTTAAGTAGTTGTAGAATACTTGAAACAATTAAGGTGTTCTTTTCTAACCAAAAAAACAGATATGTTTATCATCTAGTAAGATTCTTTTTAAGCAAATATTGTCATGGCTGGCTTTAGTTGTAGCTACAGAATTTCTTTAAGAATTCCAAAGTATCAAAGATTTTATAAAGACAAAATTTTTTTGAAAGAAACAAATAAAATATGTGATTCGCACAAAATTTGGTTGCCACAATTAATCAGTTTTCTGTATGTTCTTTCTTAAAAACTATCTATTCTTCAAAATGTTCCCAAAAAGTTAGAAAAAGTTACTTTTGTACCGTCTATTACATATTCAATTTCAACTTGGATCAATTGTCCCTTAAAATTAAGAATAACAGACTTAGAAAATACAAACAGTACCATATTAAAATAAGAAACAAGTAAGAGCACTATAATCGGCTGTGCCGAATCTTTTATACCCACCACCAGTTTTACGTTCTTTTGTAGCTAGGGTTTATAAAATAGTTTATAATGTAAAAAAAAACTTCAAAACTATAAAAATCAATAAAGAAACTTAAATTTAAAATATAAATTGAGTAAAAATATTTTTTATTGAAAAAAATATTATTCTCTAGATACGAGATCAAACATGAGCACAAAAAAACAAAAATACAGGTACTTCAGCTATGAGATCAAAAATAAAATCATTAGAATTAAATTTCAATATAAACATCTGCTTTCGAATCGTAGGCACCTTTTTTATTTCCCGGGATCCCGAAAAATAATCCAGGGAAATCGGGAAGATTAAATAACTCAAATTCCCGGAAAATAACCCAATTTATAGCACAAAATGTATTTGTTTGTTATTAACAGTAATCGCTATGCAATAATCTCTTTATACTAAAACATGTATCACTTTCTTTGTATAAGTTCAATATGCTAGTAAAATGTTTTCGCAAATTTACTCTTTTAATGAAAGTGGGCGTTAAAGTAGGCATGTTGAAGTTGTTTCTTCTAATGAATGCAACTTAGATGTTTCAATATAGTCCTTTATTATTCCAAAATCTTTATTCATAGAGACATTATATGAATTTGAGATAAACCGTTATATGGGAGGTAGGCGTGTCTCATTTATTTCCATTAAAACAAAGCATTTGACCAAAAAGCCATGTGTGCAGAATTTCAGAGTCGTACATCCATGTTTGTTGCTTTTATTATTTATTTATTTTGTTTTTAAATATACCGAAAAAATACACTGTGCGGTATAAATTTTCGAACATTTTGATCGATAGCTCCTTTCATAATGCACAGATTTAGGTAATTTTCAGGGAAAAATTTTTTTTTACTCAGGAAATATATATTCGAAGTTTTATGAGTCTACGTTAAGGCGTTTGGACACAATTCCATTTTATTCGATGTTCGAAGGACACGGTTTTTTCGACCTACTCTTGCTTTTCGAGCTATAACTCTCTTCCTAATATTCCAATTCAGCCCATTTTCAAACAAAGATTCTGGCAAAATTTGTGCCCCCTAGCTTTTTCGGTGCGACCTCTACCGTGCTTTCAACAGACGGACAGACGGACGGACATAGCTAGATCGTCATAAAGTGAAACCCCGTTCAGAATATATACTTTATGGGGTCTAAAATGGATATTTCGATGTGTTACAAACGGAATGACAAAATGAATATACCCCATACCATTTTTTTGGTGGCGGGTATAAAAAGGAAGTTTGATATCTACATATGAACTCGATGTTTAAAATCCTTACATTTCAATTTAACAATAAAATATTTTAATAGACATGATTTAATGTAAAAAAGTACTCCTTTTTGCAAAAAAGAAAAAACAAATATATATATTTTATAAAGTACCAAACTGTATCCCCGAAGGTATAATATATGAAAACAGTACCACGAAGAAGAAAGAAAAGTATACGAGATTTGGAAAAAAGTGCTGAATTCTTAGTAATATTTTTTCGCCGTATAACTAATACAATTGAGTTTTTTTCTTAATTTTTTATGTATTTGGAAGTTATATAGGATATAAATATAAAAATAAAAACCAATATAACAATTAAAAACAACCGATCAAACAATAAAACAAGTAAGAGCGCTATATTCGGCCGTGCCTTCACAACGTGTAGTCATGCAATAACAGTAGTTTGTATCACCATTCATTCCATATGATATACGTGCATACATATAAAAAATATACATATATAAAAACAACCCATTGTAAATTATTATAAAAAAAAAAATTAAAAGAAATTAAAAAAGATTTGAAAAAAAAAATAATTAAAATATATATAAAAAATATAAAACAAAAAAAAAAATAAACAAAAAAATTATAAAAATATAAATAATATATTAAATAAAAAATAAAAAAAAAAAATAAAAAAAAATTTAAAAAAGAATATATGTATAAAAAAAATAAAAAAAAAATTTTTTTGACTCAGCTGGGATTCGATGCCACGTTTTCTCTAACCAGTATACACGTTTGTATGTATGTATGTTGTTGTTGTAATGTTGTTTTTGTGAAAAAAAATCGAGGTGGTCGTAGGGTTTTGCTCATATCTCAATTGTTTATGTACCGATGTTTCTGATTTTCAATACCGATCTACTCCCGAATATTTCTGATGTCTGCGATGTCGGGGGCTTCAAAAAGTTGATTTCAACATACACACGGACAGACGGACAGACTGACAGAGCTTAATCGACTCCCCTATTCATAAGCTTTCAGAAAATATATGGGGTCGGAAATGAAAATTGTAGACATTTCACACGGAATGACAAACCTATATATACCCTTTTTCACTGTGTGAAGGGTATAATAAAGTGTATTTTTAAGTTACTCTTATAGATTTTATTATGAGTCCAGTTTTGACGACAATGCTTTTTTGCTTAGAGATGCAGACGTATTTCTGTTTAAGTATTGAGCATCACAACAACGTACTAATAAACCTTAGTCACTGTGTATATCAGAGATGTGCATAAGATGATTCTTCTTTGCTCTATATTAATATGTTCACTGCTGTTGTTGAGTTTACAATCACTGACATGTGCTAAAAATGTTGTTAGCTATGTTTGCTCGCTCACAATAATTTGGCATTTGGCAATTTATCTAAAACATCTGTCAAATAAGCCTTTAATAAACCTAATATATTTTTTATGAATACGGCCCTTACCCGGGGTCTCCAGGTAGCAATATTTATTACCGCAATTGTCAAATTTGATTGCGACCATAGAAATTGCAAGGTGTAGACCGCAAATTGCCATATGTAGCAATTTATTGCGCAATCATTGCTCTCCTGATTGCTTGAGCAATTATTGCCGCAATTAGCTGTCAAAATCGTTTAATTTTTTTTGGAATTTTATGTTTTTCTTTGCAGTAACAAAGGAAAATTAAAATAATTTTACCTTATAATAATTAAGAGTGAGGTATTCCAAAAAAAACTCATAAAAATTAAAACAAAAATATTAAATTATAAAAATAAATTATTTGTGTCGTGTTCTCCACCCAGTGAAAATAAACATACCTTAGCAATAAAGTGCCGTTATTCTGCCGACGTTTTTGCTTATGCTTAGCAATGAAAATTGCTACATGGAGACCCAGCGTTAGTTTCTTAGTTTCAGTATGGATATAAAATCAAATTAGGTCAAACACAAAACGATCATTAATAATTTGGCTAAAGTCCATTTATTTTTTGTTCAATGAAATTAAATTATTAATCGTAATAGATAATTGAAAATGACCTAAAATATGTACCATTCTTAAATCTGACCACATACAAATCATAAGATACATATATTCAAAGTTTTACACATATTTTCCATTATAAATGTCGTAAACATTTAAGCTGCCTTCAGACAGGATATATTTTTCATATGACGTGTCATTTTTGCAATTCATATAAAATACATACCGCCTAAAAGCACTTTTAGTGTCAATAGTCAGGGTTAAAAATTCAGTACTATAGTACTTTTTGTCAGTCCTTTTTATTTACAAAATACCGCAGTACTCCAACCACATTCTTAATACCTGTTTGTGTTTACCCTGCTTTAGTTGTATAAATCATAAACACCGCAATGAAAAACAATTTATAAAGTAATATAGAAATATTTTACAAACATATACCAAATACAACACTACTCTAAGACTAAAGGCCGTCTGTTTTGTGTTTCGGTGCCTGATAAAACATGCAAATTAAAAACGATCAAAATTTTTGTTTAAGTGTCCTGAAAATATCGTATAAAACTTGTGAATTAAAAACAAGTAAGAGTGCTATATTCGGCCATGCCGAATCTTATATACCCTTCACAACGTGTAGTCCCATATGAAATAAGTACATACATTTAAAAAACATACATATATAAAAACATCCCATTGTAAAATTGTAAATTTACGTATGTATGTTAAAAAAATAAAATAAAAAAAATAAAAAAAAAATTAAGACCCTTTTAAATATTTTTTTTATTTAGAAATTACTTCTGTTATATATCTAATGTTTATAAATGTGAGATAAATTTGCTTCTAATGAGAAAAACAAAAAACCAGAGGCAGTGCCACAAACATGTCTGCAAGTTATTTAGGAGCTTATAAATAAAAATTATCACAATTTGTTTTTCGCCTGTCAATAATATCTGAAAGTAGAATTGACTAATAACTACCTTAACTAAGATTTATTTTATTAAATTAAATAAAAGTATAGGTTTCCGCAAGAGTTACCAGAGGAAGATTGAAAAATATTGGAAAAATATTGTGAGCAGAGTTACCAGAGGAAGATTGAAAAAAGCTGTTATTTTCCTTAAGAGTTGTTACATTCAGCATAAGGTATTGCATTTAAAATTATTTCTTAATGGAAATAAATAAATGTAATTTATGTGGACATTTGTATGAATGTATCTAGGTATTTATGTGAAAAAAATTAATTTTTACACAACAACGAATTTGAAGTTTATTGATGTAACCGCTAATCTCCCAACGGCATGTAATTTCTTGCACTTGTTTGCAAGTTTAATTAAAAAAATTAAGAAGAAGTAAAGGTGTAGTCATGCAATAACAATAGTTTGTATCACCATTCATCTCATATAAAATACGTACATACTTAAAAAACATACATATATGAAAATAACATCCCATTGTAAAAAAATAAATTTACGTACATATATAGTTTAATTAAAATAATTAAAAAAAGGAAAAAGTAAAGAGTAATAGAGCATACATTATTGAAATTTAAAATATATAATATGTATTAACGTATACTACGTACTCAATGGGAAAAATACATAAAAATAGATATGTATTTAGTTTAGTTTTTTTTTTTTCATAGTGCATCGTATTTTGCTACTAATCTCCCAATGGCAAATTAATTTCTTGCGTTTGTTTGCAAGTTTAATTAAAAAAAAAGAGAAAAAGTAAAGGGCATACAATATTGAAATTTAATATACCTATAATATGTATGGATGTATAGGTAGCTACTACTCAATATTTAAAATCATTAAAATAAATATGTATTTAAGTTTATATGTAATTAGGTATTGCATTTTAGAGTATTCCTTAATGCATAATAAATAAATCTGATTTATATGCACATTTGTATGTATTTATGTATATTCGAAGCAGAAATGTTAAACAAAACTTTTAAGAAAATTAAAAATTTAATTTTTGCAAAGCATTGATTTTGAAGTTAATTGATATAACCGCTAATCTCCCAATGGCAAATTAATTTCTTGCGTTTGTTTGCAAGTTTAATTTAAAAAAAAAGAGAAAAAGTAAAGGGCATACAATATTGAAATTTAATATATAGTGGTGTACCCACTATGCTATCAACATCTTAAATTTTAGTAATTATTTTGATGGATATAAAAAACCAACATAATTAAAATATTAACAATACCTAAGAATGAATACGCGTACGTAGGGATTTCTCACACTCACACTAAGTTGAATCAAAGTTATAGCTGTTGTTATGCTTTTAGTTAACTCTGTCAACGTAAGCTGAGGCTAGTTTTTGTTTTCTTATATTATTAGCTGTGTTGCCAGAGGAAGATTGGAAAAACCTATACTTTTTCTTAAGAGTTGTTACATTTTTAATTAGGTATTGCATTTTGAATTATTTCTTAATGCAAAGTTAATAAATCTGATTTGTATGCACATTTGTATGTATTTATCTGTATTTAAAGCAGAAATATAAAAGAAAACTTTTAAGAAAATTAAAAATTTAATTTTTACAAAGCAACGATTTTGAAGTTCATTGATATAACCGCTAATCTCCCAATGGCATGTAATTTCTTGCGATTGTTTGCAAGTTTAATTAAAAAAAAAAAGAAAAAGTAAAGGGCAAACATTATTGAAATTTAATATACCTATAATATGTATGGATATATAGGTACCTACTACTCAATGGAAAACAAGTAAGAGCGCTATATTCGGCCGTGCCGAATCTTATATACCCTTCACAACGTGTAGTCATGCAATAACAGTAGTTTGTATCACCATTCATCTCATATGAAATACGTACATACATATAAAAAATATACATATATAAAAAACATCCCATTGTAAAATTATAAATTTACGTATGTATGTTAAAAAAAAAAATAAAAAAAAAAAAATTTAAAAAAAAAATTAAAAAAAAAAAATTTAAAAAAAAAAAATTTTTTTCAAAAAATAATTAAAATATATATAATTAATGTAAAACAAAAAAAAAAATAAAAAAAAAAAATTAAAAAAACATATTAAAAAAAAATAATAAAAATATAAATAATATATTAAATAAAAAATAAAAAAAAAATTTAAAAAAAAATTTTTAATATATAAAAAAAAATTTTTTTGGCTCAGCTGGGATTCGATGCCACGTTTTCTCTAACCAGTATACACGTTTGTATGAATGTATGTTGTTGTTGTAATGTTGTTTTTGTGAAAAAAAAATCGAGGTGGTCGTGGGTTTTTGCTCATATCTCAGTTGTTTATGTACCGATGTTTCTGATTTTCAATAGCGATCTACTCCCGAATATTTCTGATATTTTAATACCTCACCCGGGTCCAAGCGATGTCGGGGGGCTTCAAAAAGTTGATTTCAACATACACACGGACAGACGGTCAGACGGACAGACTGACAGAGCTTAATCGACTTCCCTATTCATAAGCTTTCAGAAAATATATACTTTATGGGGTCGGAAATGAAAATTGTAGAAATTTCACACGGAATGACAAACCTATATATACCCTTTTTCACTGTGTGAAGGGTATAAAAAAAATCATTAAAATAAATATGTATTTAAGTTTATATGTAATTAGGTATTGCATTTTAGAGTATTTCTTAATGCATAATAAATAAATCTGATTTATATGCACATTTGTATGTATTTATGTCTAGTCGAAGCAGAAATGTTAAACAAAACTTTTAAGAAAATTAAAAATTTAATTTTTGCAAAGCATTGATTTTGAAGTTAATAAAAGAAAATAAAAATTGCAATAAACATAAAATAAAGTGGCATCGAACACCGAACCTTCAAGTTGATAGTCTAGTGGTGCACCCTCTATGCCATCAACATCTTAAATTTCAACAATTATTTTGATGGATATAAAAAACCAACAACTGTTACCTATACATATGCATATGTAGCATGGTTGGTGGTAATAAAGTTTTTCACCATGGCGCAAGTAAACACATACAAAAGATAAAAAGAAAAAAATAGTTAACTCTGTCAACGTAAGCTGAGGCTAGTTTTTGTTTTCTTATATTAGGTTCGTTCGAGAACTCACAAATTTGTACGAATTTGTACAAATTCTTACTGCATTTTACGAAATTGCGTTCGTTTACACAAATTTGTAGTAAATGAGAGCACAAATAGAGAGCGAAAAGTGACAGTTCTTGACTGAGTATTTGCAAATTTTTACAACAGAAATTTCTTGCTGTAAGATTTAGCAAAACCAAAAAACATATGATTCAAAAGGTAAACAAACAAAAGTAAGCAAACAAAACGTATACAATTTGTGAAAAAAATATTAAAAAAAGGAAAATCCAAACCAAAGTGCAAAATATTATTAAATTTAAATTGTTTGTGAAATAAAGTTAGTTAACAATGTCTACAGATGAAAGAATGGAACTGCCTGAATCTGGCGCAGGTATACATACATAAATACATATTTGCACATATGTATGTACATAGTTCCCATTAAACTTTATTTATTTGCCATCAGCTGGTGCTTCAATCTTACGAATTTTTACAAATGTCTGTTCGAGTACTTTTTTGAACAAATTCTCTTTTTGAGAGTAAAATTTTCAATTTACTAAATAATTACTCATTTACTACAAAGTGCAGTAAAAGTACTCGAACGAACCTATTATTAGCTGTGTTGCCAGAGGAAGATTGGAAAAACCTTTACTTTTTCTTAAGAGTTGTTACATTTTTAATTAGGTATTGCATTTTGAATTATTTCTTAATGCAAAGTAAATAAATCTGATTTGGTATGCACATTTGTATGTATTTATCTATATTTAAAGCAGGAATATAAAAGAAAACTTTTAAGAAAATTAAAAATTTAATTTTTACAAAGCAACGATTTTGAAGTTCATTGATATAACCGCTAATCTCCCAATGGCATGTAATTTCTTGCGATTGTTTGCAAGTTTAATTAAAAAAAAGAAAAAGTAAAGGGCAAACAATATTGAAATTGAATATACCTATAATATGTATGGATGTATAGGTACCTACTACTAAATGGAAAAAAAAATCATTAAAATAAATATGTATTTAAGTTTATATGTAATTAGGTATTGCATTTTAGAGTATTCCTTAATGCATAATAAATAAATCTGATTTATATTCACATTTGTATGTATTTATGTCTATTCGAAGCAGAAATGTTAAACAAAACTTTTAAGAAAATTAAAAATATAAACATAAAATAAAGTGGCATCGAACAGCGAACCTTCAAGTTGATAGTCCAGTGGTGCACCCTCTATGCCATCAACATCTTAAATTTCAGCAATTATTTTGATGGATATAAGAAACCAACAAATTTAAAATATTAATAACAATACCTAAGAATGAATACGCGTACATAGGGATTTCTCACACTCACACTAAGTTGAATCAAAGTTATAGCTGTTGTTAGGCAGATAGTTATCTCTTGTGGCAGCGAAAGCCGCGGTGACATTTTGTTTTCTTTAAATAAATGCGTACATACATACATACATACCTACTATATGTTTCATTATTATTCTTTATAATAAAGTATTTTATCCGCTCAAAAACGTACCATTGTAAAATTATAAATTGAGTTTTTGAATGTAAGTACGTATAAAAAATAAAATAACACAAAAAAAAATGAAAAAAATAAAAAAAACAAGTAAAAGCGCTATATTCGGCCGTGCCGAATCTTATATACCCTTCACAACGTGTAGTCATGCAATAACAGTAAATTCACGTATGTATGTTAAAAAAAACAAAAAAAAAATAAAAAATAAAAAAAAAATTTAAAAAAAAAAAATTTAAAAAAAAAATTAAAAAAAAAAAAATTATTATATACATATATAATATATATAAAACAAAAAAAAAATAAAAAAAAAATTAAAAAAAAAAAAATAAAAAAAAATAATAATAAAAATATATATAATATATTAAATAAAAAATAAAAAAAAAATTAAAAAAAAAATTTTAAAAAAATTTAAAAAAAAATTTTTTTGCCTCAGCTGGGATTCGATGCCACGTTTTCTCTAACCAGTATACACGTTTGTATGTATGTATGTTGTTGTTGTAATGTTGTTTTTATGAAAAGAAAATCGAGGTGGTCGTGGGTTTTTGCTCATATCTCAGTTGTTTATGTACCGATGTTTCTGATTTTCAATACCGATCTACTCCCGAATATTTCTGATATTTTAATACCTTACCCGGGTCCAACCTATGTCGGGGGGCTTCAAAAAGTTGATTTCAACATACACACGGACAGACGGTCAGACGGACAGACGGACAGACGGTCAGGGCTTAATCGACTCCTCTATTCATAAGCTTTCAGAAAATATATACTTTATGGGGTCGGAAATGAAAATTGTAGAAATTTCACACGGAATGACAAACCTATATATACCCTTTTTCACTGTGTGAAGGGTATAAAAAAATTTTTTTGTCTCAACTGGGATTCGAACATAAGCTCATCTAGTGTCTATTGTTAAAAAAAAAACCGAGGTGGTCGTGGTTTTTTGCTCATATCTCAGTTATTTATGTACCGATTTTTCTGAATTTCAATAGCGATCTACTCCCGAATATTTCCAACATTTTAATACCTCATGCGGGTCCGGGCGATGTCGGGGGGCTTCAAAAAGTTGATTTCAACATACACACGGACAGACGGACAGGGCTTAATCGACTTCCCTATTCATAAGCTTTCAGGAAATATATACTTTATGGGGTCGGAAATGAAAATTGTAGAAATTTCACACGGAATGACAAACCTATATATACCCTTTTACACTGTGTGAAGGGTATAAACAATGGATCCTACTTAAATTTAAAATATCTGTTTCTAAAAAAATAAATCCTTAAGTTTTCATTTTTAAATACATTTTTCAAAAAGTACTATTTCAATATAAAAAAATACTTTTTTGCTGGGGGGTTCTGTACAAAATATTTAAAAATATCAATTTCTCTTCCCTACCACTAGTATCTCTAGTACAGTGTTGCATCGGCAGAAGCCAGTCTGCGTGCACTAACACTTAAGAATAAATTATGATCTCTTAATTTAACCGCTTAAAACCGTTAGTCAGCCGTTAATGTTAAAATTACTGTTAAATAGGCAACACGCCAAGATATTCATCAGCATGTAACTAATGACTGATTCTTTCTAAACACTGCTGCAACTGCAAAGTGAACACCAACATGCTGAACATGCAGTCGTATCTATAATCAAAAATGACCAGAAAATTTTCCACCACTTTGATGTTGTATTAAAATAAAAAATACAACAACAATCAAATCTTTAAATGTTTAAAATACATTAACCATTTGTTCGCAAATGCAGAACGGTCAATGTATTGTAGCACTTATGGTCAAAACAAAATTAACACATGTATGCATGTGTGTGTTTAATTATACATAATTCACCATTATATTGGCTAACTTAACACAATTATATTTATAATAATAAACATATACAACCTAGGTGTAAACATTTTACGAAGCACTTCCGCGAATAACTTACAACAATTTATTTAAATCTTTTTTTTTTTGTAGTTGAACTACCCGTCTTAGATTTGGCTTATTTCGAATTAATTATGTAATAACAATGCAGTTACTATTAATAACCTGTGTAATTTGAAGACCTTAACATTTTTGGTGAATAATTAAGAATTTACATACACACGTACAAACATATTTACATATTCGTATAAATATCATTTAAGTTGCATAAAATATAAATAAAAAAAAAAGTTTAAAGTTTTCGATTTGAAAGTTACAATATAAAATTAATTAAACTATATCAATCAAATTTATAAAATGTTCCTTGCGTAAAGATATTGGTTGCGTCGCAGAACAATTGCAAACTGAACAATTTTTTCTCCAAAAAATCCAAAAAAAAGGGTTCCAGAATATGAAGTGAAAACAGTCTCAGACAACTAAATGTGACACCACTCCATCCACAAAAGTTAACTGATCAGTGTGGATTGACACCCAACGGTATTTTCGATCTATATTTCTTTCAATATGAGCTAGAAGTTGTCGCTACGGACCATGCATCTCAAAAAACCAATAATTTATTAAAATGTTTTTTATGATTGTTTCACGTAAGAGACCTACTTCTGGACATTCAAGATTATAAATTTTTTTTTTAATATTTTATTTCTAGGAACATTAAACTTAGTATATGTAATGCTGACAACCCTGCAATTTTTGAACAATCAAATCAATATAATAAATTTTATATAAAAGGGTTGAAGAAAATTTAATACAAGATTTAAACTTGTCGCAATTTATGCTGTAATAAGTTCCCAACCTTAAAAACCAACAGCTGACAGTTAAAGCTTAGTAAAAATGTGTCTAAATGTTTAAACAATATTTGAAAAATAACGTAAGCTTGGCGGCCGTCACTCGAAAAATTCATACAAAATATGGTCCGTATAGTGTTTTAACTTTGTCAACTGTGAAGAGAATAATCCAAAAAATTAGAGACTGGCTGTCCAAACACTAGCCGTTCAAATGTCTATCGAAGCAGTGCGTGAGAGAGTCGGTGACAATTCAGGAACCTCAATTATGAGTCATGGACAAGAATAACAAATTTCAAGAAGCTCTGGTCTTGCGTATAATCACTACAGATCTGTGCCTCCGTGCATCAACGAAATTCAGCCATATTTAGGCGAAATCGTCATGGATATTTTTGACAAACGGGTGCGGATGTGCATGCAAAGCCGTGGAGGCCATTTGCCCAATATGTTATTCGATAAATAACCCCATTCTACGTACTTTGAGATTCAATAAAAAATAACAATCAGAAGACTAAAACTTTTTAATTAAATTCTTGCGTTAATTTTAAAACGATCTTATTATAACACTAGAAGCTCCAAATAACAGCAAGTCGTGGTAGTTACTTATCAGATGCCATATTTTTAATACAAATACCGCGGAATTCCATTTCAAATTAAATAAAAACTGAGAGCGAAAGCTTTTAAAAAACCCCTTTTACAATTATTTTTAAAATTAACCATTGCAATTTAGGATTTTGTTAAATCCCAAATTAGTTCCAAATAAGTTCGACTTTAAAACATAGCGTTTGCTTAAATACTGTGTTGTGATTATAAAAAAAAAACTATAAAAACATAAACCAGGTTTGACACTTAGTTTACTTACAGCAATCAGCTGATTAGGAAATTATGAATCATTGAAAGAAAATTATATAATTGGCGCAACACAAACAACACAAGAAACAAATACAATTTTAACCCTAATTTGTTTTAATACAATAACATCAGAATATTTACAAAAAAACGCTAGATTTTATTATTATTTCTTTTTTAATTTAAGACTTTGTTAATGTAAACATTAAATACCGTTAGGGCTTAAAATATGCTCCGAACACTAATTTGTCACCAGATTTAATTTGCCTTAATAAAATGTCCAACTAGGCTGGGTTGACCACAATCGTAAATATTCATAAAATTCATAAAAAAAATCTAACTACGATGAAATCTTGTATATCTCTGTAGTTTCATAAAATAATCGCTTCATAGAGACGGGTCATTATAAAGCCCACAAGTGTTTTTTCGTTATGTCTTTTTAAAATTACTGACATTATTAAATCATACAACAATATAAAAATTAATTTCATTGTATAACAAATATATTACACGCAAAAGGCAACATAAAAAGTTTTAAAATTTCATAATTATATTTTGTTACTCTTTGCTCTTCATATAATTTTAATTAACATTTTAGCAACATGAAAGAGCCACAATAAAATTTTAATTATTTTGTTTAACATAGACAAACAATAAAAAATAACAAAAAAAAAATGGGAAGAAAAACTTTAAGTGGTTAAAAAGAGTTAAACAAAGTCTACTTAAGTATGTTTAAGCTTTAACTAAATAAATAGATTTAAACACATTACACACACACACATCAGTATCTAAGTATGTACATTAGGGCATACATATGTACATAAAAATGGCTGCATAAACCTTCGAAAGTAAAGTATTTTTGCAACGTTATCTCATTTTTTGTTTTTTTTGCCGATTGCAGAGTTGCCTTTTTGCATTTTTTCGAGAACTCAGTCCCTACCACCCTACATTAAACGATTGCAAAATACTTTACTATTTATTTGGCAAATTTAGTGAATGCAGTACCGCATCACTACACCTTGAAGGAACAAAAGATGAAACTATAATAATGATTGTACATTGTACAAGGTGACGAGGTGTGAATCCACCAAATATATGACAATGCTTATAAAAATACAACAAATAAATAGGACCTGATTGAATAAATTATTGGCTGTTTGTTAAGTTTTTTATAACGCGACACTTAGATGTACAAATTGATCAAATTGTATAACAATTCGAACATGCACGTCCCACGTATTAATTATATTCTTACGGATTTGAAGTATGTATTTGCTTTTCTGAAGGCATATAAAAAACTGAACTTGGGCATTGCTTTACGTATGTATGTATGTATGTATGTATGTATGTATGTATGTATGTATGTATGTATGTATGTATGTATGTATGTATGTATGTATGTATGTATGTATGTATGTATGTAATAAAGAATAACTTATAATATAAAACTAACGCAAGTGAGTTTATTTCTTGTTGCCCCAAAATTTTAATAGATCAAATATCTATATCTCAGCAAACATTATTTGATTGAACTTCTTATATTTTTTCAATCAAGTGTATGAATTAAAAAGCAAAATGCCATATATCCCAAAAAATCCCTTTAAAAGTAAAATATTTTTAAAATTTGCGACAATATTTCATACACGTATTTGCATAGAAATGATAGCCAGTGGTCTTACCCAATTACCTATTGCTTTGCTTGGTTGCAGTCGCTTCAGTTCAAGTGGTTTTACTTTGTTGTTGCGATTACAGAGCAGCGCTCTTAATACGCCACATTAAACTACAAAGTATAATTTCATAAGACGAAGGGAAAACATATTTAAATAAAATATTAGCAAAAAAAAAAAAGTAAATACAAAATAAGTATAGTCGGTTAAATACAGTGTTGCCAAAATTAAATGGAACAAAATGCAAAATAAATGTAGCTGATATAAAACTAAAAAAATTATAAGAAAAAATAAGTGTTAATTTATTACAAAATTAAAGATCTGTTACTAACCGCCAAGCTTTTTTTGGTATTTTAAGCACCATAAAAATTTTGAATAAATTACAATAATATAACAGAATACAGTTACACAAAATATTACTAAAAAAAAAGAGAAAAACGCTTTACGAATACCCTTCACCATCATGATATTTTGCTTTTTAGTTTCAAACGTCACTTTTGATTTTGAATTTTTACATCGTTAATTGTATTCCACTATTCAAGCTCATATTAATGGAGTTAAGAAAAATTCTCGCCACATTGTTTCAAGCGCCATCTTGGAATTTACTGCTAAAGTCCTATTAATTGATAGCAATATTGGGGGACGCCTTTATATAGCCAGTTTGCACTTAATTCCCACATTGACCTTCTCGGTTGTCAAGAAGCTGAAAAAATTGATTTTTCCTTGGAAATTTTAGGAAAAACACTGAAGCAGTTCTTTTTTTCGGTGCTTAAAGATCAGTTAGCTTCAAACTGATTTGTTAGCTTTCTCAGGAATACTAGTAATTTAGTGATAATTTGTTGTTCAAAAGTTAATTAAATTAAAAAATTTTATATTTTCTCAAATTATTGTTTCTTTAACTTTGGCGATTTGTCGAAACATTTTTTCAAATATCCGTATCTACAAATAATAACAAACGTGTCTATAAATTGTTCAAGGACCAAAAACTGTTAATGTTAAATGGTAAAAATATGAGAAAAAAAGAGGCAGTAGTGTTTGTACATTGTTCGGATAGGATTTCAATATCGATTCATTTCCGAATTTTTCCAAAAGATTGATAACAAATACATACAAGTTTTCGCAGCATGTTGGAGTTTCTTAAAGTTGATTTCAACCAACACGCAGACAGACGTACATGGCTCAAAAGACTTCTCTATTCATAAGCCTTCAGAAAATACATGCCTTCCTTATACCCTGTTCAGACAGATATTTTAAATTCAATCGATTCTGTATCGACTCAATGATTCATTGAACAAAGTTCATCCTTTAAACTTATAACGGAAAATAAGAAAATTATATTAAATTTAAATAATTTTCATTTGATTTAATGAAATAACGCGATCGTTTAATTTGGTTTGCATTCTTGGTTTAGGTGTGACATGTGAAACCACATACAAAGTATGTATGTATTCATTTACAGTAGGTCACAAATTGGTCTTGTTGATCTCTTAAACGAGTGGCGATTTTGTTTGCCACTGCAAACTGTTAAAACAAGACAGAAACTACATATACTACAATTCTCATTTATAAGTTTTTAGCAATAAAGCTTTTTTTTTGATCATGGTTCTTTATCACTTTAGAGCAATGCTGTCCAAAACTCTCAATAAATGAAATGCGTCTGTATTGGATATGATAATATTGCCCAGCAAACACAAAACTAAGCATTACAAATGTAATGAATTTTACTTTTAAAAGCAAAATAGAAATGATGTTTAAAAAAAGTTAATAAAATTAAATACAATTTTAAATTGACAATTAAAACTTAAAAAATTAATGGCCGTATTCATAAAAAATATTTTAGGTTTATTAAAGGCTTATTTGACAGATATTGTAGAGAAATTTGTCAAATAAGCCTTCAATAAACCTAAAATATTTTTTATGAATATGGCCCTAAGTATATTTATATTATATTAATATTTATATATTATAAATTAAATTTTCCAAATTTAAGGTTTCGTAACAATTTCTTATTAACAAAATATGTTTTAAATTTGAAGAACTTAATTTATTTCTCTGCTTGGAACAAATAAATTTTAAGTCGGAAAAAATTTGTTCGCAGCAATATGTAGAAGGAAAAATTGACATAACAAAAATTTTTGTCTTCCATTATACTATTTTGTTTGCTGGTTTATTTTGAAATTAAATCAATGCTGAAAAAACAAAAAAACCTGAAAAAAAGCGTAAGCATCCGCACATGTGCACTCGTTAACACTCAATTAACGACTGAAATCAAACTGAAACAGAAGAGAACAAGTGTCGGTGTGAGTTTTTTTTATTGTTTTTGTAGCACAATTGTGCACAGAAAATGAAGATTTGGACAGCATTGCTTTAGAGTTACAGTAACAGTGTTCAAACAGTGTCTCAAAAAATTAAGCTGAATAGCCCACCATGTGGTAATGTTGAGTGAATGCTTTTCGAATAATATATCGATTCTTAGCGAGCCAGAAGCAAACATTTGATTTGTTAAATATAGAGTTATAGAGTTTTGGGAACCACTGATATAAAAGGGGTATTTTTTTAAGTTCATTCTGAGACAAAGAGTGAGAGAAAAGTCAATGAATTCACAAAAATTGTTATCGTGTCGTATTGTCATACTATTATAAATTAATTAAATTAAATAGTTCTATAAAGTACTGTGAAATTTCTAAACCAATTAAATATGACAATACGACATGATAGCACGTTTTGTGAACTCACTAAAAATTTAATGGATTTAAGAAATAACTCGAAATGTTTAAATGTTTCAATCGAGAAAAACTTATTTATTAAATCCTGAAATATCAAAAAATATAGTTTTCTTACTGCTCAAAGTATATTTTTTTTGCTAATGCTTCTTCTTCTTCATCAAACTAGTTACCTTTTGTAAATTCAAAAGATTTAAATTATTTGCTCAGATTTTTCATATTATTTCGTTTTAAAGCAAAGAAACAAATTGGGGGAAAATTATCGTGTCGTGGTCACCTTAACTTAACAACTTTTAACTTTTTGTTGTCTTTTTGTTTAACATTTAAGACAATTTATTTGAAATCGTTGCCTCTTTGTCATTACATAAACGAATTAATTTATAATCGTGTTTTTTATTTATTTTGTTTTTAATGCTGGAGTACAAAACATCTTGAACTCAAAATCATCCAAGTGAGAAATATTCAAGCCAATTCTACTTAAAATTTTATTTATTAAACAGAATGAAATATTAAATGATTTTGGCATTGAACAAAAAAAAAACTGAAAAATAATTCATGCGCTTTAGTTTATTTGATAACCATCTCAGGTACTCGTAGATGTTGTTAACGGTTTTCCTTTAACTTTTCTGCAGCAACTATAAAATTTAATTAATATTTGTGCTACAAAATTAAAAATAGAATTTTATAAAAATAAAAATTGACACAAAATGTGTCTTGCTTTTCGAGCTATAACTCTCTTCCTGATATTCCGATTCAGCCCATTTTCAATACCGAACAAACCTTGTCTATAGGAAAGATTCTGGCAAAATTTGAGCCCCCTAGCTTTTTCGATGCAAGCTCTTTCGTGTTTTCAACAGACGGACATCCGGATGGACATAGCTAGATCTTCCTAAAATTAAATCACTACTTTTTGGGGTCTAAAATGGATATTTCGGTATGTTTACCATTTGTTGGGTGGAGGCTTTAAAAATTTACTCTTTATATCAATTATTCAATGATGTTTTTATTATGATGTTTTATTATTAGTAGAACTTTTTCTGACTTTATCCGAATCACAAGTTTGTTAGTTTTAAATTTGGATAAAGTTTCAATAGCTTGATCATCCTTTAAGGAAACAAGGACCGACATAACTTATACTTTATCGGTTATGTAATGAAAATTCTGATATGTTAAACAATTAACATTTTTATAGTCGACACAATAATCTCAGACTCCGCTCTTAATTTCAGGTCAATAAAAAGTTGATCGCATTTTGTAGAGTATTATTATCAAAACTGTTACTACAGCTTTGAAGTAAAGGATAATTAGTAGACATTGTAATCTTCTATCTATCTTCTATATATATATAAAAGTGAAACTCTGTCTGTGTGTTAGCAATAGACTCCGAAACTGTAAAACCGATCGGACTCAAACTTTGGCAAGTTGTTGTACACATTCCAGGGAGTGTTTATAGGGGGTAAAAAGTGGGCAGGGCTACGCCCATAAAAAATTAGTTATCATTTTTAGCTACTTGCACTTGGCCGATTTTCCTGAAACTTTGCACACATATTGAGCTGTCATGATTAGAAAGGTGGGCAGTGCCACACCCATAAAAAAGTTATCACTTTCAGCTACTTGAACTTCACCGATTTTTCTGAAACTTTGCACACACATATTGAGCTCTCATGATTATACAATTTCGTGATTTGATATTCAATTTAAATTCAGAATGCATTTTTATTCATTAAGGGGCGCAGCAACGCGCGCCGGGCTTTTCTAGTGTTTAATAAAATACAAATTAAATTATATGTCGGTTTCTGTATTAGAAAAGTATAATTTAGTTGTTAAAGAACTCAGATCAAACGTATCAATGTGTGTATACATGATGATGTATTAGCTCTGAGTACAATGACGTAGTCTTAATACTTAATACAAGTATTTTCAAAAGAACTAATGTATTTGTCTCGCATTGACGTAAATAGTTGAAGCAAATATTTTCCCACATTTTACAAGGCTATAAATAAGTTTAGATGCCAACATGCGTAAAATATTTGTCTCGTTACCATTTGGCAACAGAAAATATGTCTTAGGAATGAGAATAAAAAAACAATAAACGCTTGAAATGTATGTAATTACGCTTCACATTTAACTACCAAAAACGACATTTCACAAACATGGGATACAATTTCAAAATCCTAGCAATCATTTTAGTACGTTATGCGCGAACAACATAGCATTGATATTTTAAAGCAAAAGTATGAAATTGTGAGACGATCTCATTGGCTGGCAATGCAGAAATTAAAATTACACCCGCAGGGCTTAAAATGTTGCCTTTTACCAACCAGCGCTTTTTGGAATACTTTATGAGCACATAGAGTAACAATTTTACCTATTGAACTGCAGCTGCCAAACACCATGCCATGGCAGCAGTCATGAATACCAGATTCTATGAAATGAGATAGTTTTTCAATATTTGCTCTGTCTGAAAGCAATTTCAAAACCTTGATATGAGTTCAGTGTTAATAAGCGAACACAGTTTCCCATGAAAATAATTTAACATTTTCTCAAATAGTTTTGTTGTTATAATTAAAGATACAATAATAGCAGCGTATGTATCTTGACCGATTTTATCTTATTTTTTTCATATGTTGTGGGGATTTTTGGTTAACTCCGTATATCTGTCTGTCTGTCTGCCTGTCTGCCCGGCAATGTGGTCAGTGATTATTGTGGCGTAACAACAATGTTCCTTGAATACCATGGGAATTACTCTAATTTAATGTAATTGTCTTAGAATTCCAATTTTAATTTAAATATCGGTCTAAACTCACAACTGAAAAAAATACTAACGACAACCTCACAATATGTATTTATATTTTAAATGCTGCACAACAGCCAAAACAGAGAAAATATAAACGTTTAACCAAAACATTCAACAACATCAGCAACAAGTTCAAATCTAAAAAATTTTAATCGATTTGGGTTTAAGAACAACATTTATCATGAATATTATGAATGCTCGACTGCGACACCAATGCGCCTTACACTTTAAATCTTCACTATATATTAAGAAGTGCAAACTTTGCAGGCTGATTAGAATTAAAAAAAACACTCATCTATTAACAAAAACGGCAAAGTCGCGATGTCGTCAACTGCAATAAGAGCGAATATTTGTAGTCCTGCTACTTTACGATGTAAGCGGGAAGTATTAACTTCATGTTTTCAATAAGAAGTGTGTCTTTGATGTGATATGCTTTTGGCAATAAAACTTAAAAGGATTTTATAACACTTATTACCATTTACTTGATCAAATGGTAATCAGAGTACGGCATATTCACAGCGTTTTTTATTAAGTTATATATTTCAAGTTCAGGTTCATATTTAAACTCATTCTCTTTGTCTTCTAATACGTTTAATTTTTTTAACGCCTAATCGGGGTGAAATAAAAAATATTTAAACAAAACGCTCTAACGAATTGAATAAAACAGTCAATGCCTGCATGTGTGAACAACTTTGGAAACAAATCATGAAATTATGATTTGTTGCTCACTTGAACAATCTCAATCTCTGATAAGATCAATTTAGCATGAGTCTTCTTTAAAATTCATTTGCCTTCTCGTGGCCTATTTGGCTCTTGATGCGCTGAACTCAAATCCTTTGTCGGTTTTTTTCCATAAGATCGGGATTTTTTTTATGGGCGTGGCATATTTTTCCCCCTATATTAGTCAGGTACGGAGACATATTTCATCCTAACTCAGCAACCAGTCATCCAGTTTTCAAAAATAAAACACCAGAAGATGTGTAACAAAATTGTCTTTATTTTAGTTGAAAATGACAATAAAACCTACAGATTTTTATGGTTTATGACTTTTTTTATTTTTAAGATAAGTAGCTCTCAGAAAAAAGTGCAAAATGTTGAATTTTTGCTTTATATTTGTATTATTTCTATTTTTAAATTGAAAACTATTACGAATTTTGCACTAAATGAATTTCTAAATAATTCCAAAGCGATAAGAGATAGAGAAAAATTTTATTCGACTAAAATAAATATGATTTTGTTATACATCTCCTGGTGTTTTATTTTAATTTAGGGGAAAAATTTGCCACGCCTATAAAAAAAATCCCCATCTGATGGAAAAAAACCGACAATGGATTTGAGTTTAGCGCATCAATATCCAAATAGTCCACATAGTTTTATTTAATGGATGATTTTGCTGCTGAGCAGTGTTATTGATAGAATTTTTAAGTAGTGCCTACATATTTAACTATTTGTTGCACACTATTTCTAAAATCTTTATCTGGTGTCGGGTAATAAAAGCAATACTCTTTTTGAATGCGAATAAATGCCCTTTTACGGGAGCCTATTTATTGCCTTCTACTGGCATGCATATAATCGTTCCAATTGTCAATATCATGACGATCTCTTTTCTGAGAAAAATTCTGCTTTGTTTTGCTCTTTCTTTCTACAATGGCTTGTGTATAAGGTAGGAATTTTTTATTGAATAATTTGATACCAAACAGTGCATTTAACGAAAAAAATTACTAGAAGTGTAGGAATTTTACTAATAAATATTGTATTTGGAGGTCTTACGGAACATTGATACAATTTTGAAAATCTTCACTATTTAACTGGAGTATTAAATATCTTTAAAACAATAGTAAATTTTTCTCCAACATGAATGATATTCTGCGTTACAGAATCTAATGTAAACAGAGGGGATAGAAAAAGGACAACTTTCTTGCGAAAAGCAAACGGCATAACAAACCACTGGGATGCAACTTGAGAATGAACATAAATAAGCTAATAATAATGTGATCTATAAAGCATTTGTTGTATTGTCTGACTAAAAGAATATATGGAAAATGTTCCACTAAAAGGAAATATAGAGAAAATTTTATTAGATAGAAATCTGTATCAAAGAAGATTAAAATGTTATCTTTTATTAAATCGCTAAACGGTCGTGTTAAATGTTTATAATAAGTGATTTATGTCAGCCATCTATAACTGTTTCGTCTACTGCATAGTGTAGAGTACAAAAAAGATAAAATAATAAAATAAAATATTTCACAAATGAAGCCGCAATTTATATACACGTCACCCAAATAATGTTCACCCTAAAGTGGGCGTTACTGAAAACGAAATGGAAAATGAGCGTGTGTTTTGTATTAAAAAAAAATCTTAATACTTCGTAAGACTAGAGACATGGTATAAAGAAGTCAAGGAGAAAAATTCCATGGTAGGCAAATTGGTTTAGACAATAAACTAAAGAGGGTGCATATGAGAATTCAGTCAATAAGTAAGTACAACAATAGCTACGATGGTGATGATCACGATGACGATGTTGCTGATGACGCTTTTGATATTTTAGCTTGAAGCAAAACTAATTAAAATTGGCCCAGAACAATGCCCAAATGTATGGTCGCCAATTTCGCATAGCCATGCAGTCGGCTATTTAAGGCAATTTGAATTGTTATTTGTTTGCTGATGTTCGTATAGAAGGATCATATCACCCCAACGAAAAAAATTTAAAATAAAAACATAAAAAAAGACCGTTAGTGGCGCATCTGTAGCACAGAACGTACTACTTATTCGAGCACAAAGTCATGCAGTTTTTTTTTAACTTCATACATCCTTGTTATGGTTTTATAGCCTGGTGTTTCTTCCACACTTCGTAGTTGTTGTTGTTGTTGTTGTTTTTATAACAGCCGCTGTAGTTTGCATAGTCCGTGTTGGTATTGAACGTTTTGGTACCACATATAATTTGGCTGATGTTCTTGAAGGAATTAAAATTAATAATAAGTGATCGACTTGACCGGAGTTTATCAGTTTCGGCACAAACTATGCTACACTGTTGAAGAATACACCAGACAAAAAAACAAATCCATAAGTTTTATTTTCATCTTTACCATCTTGACTTTAAAGTTATTTTCGATATTCACTCAGTGCTCTGTTTTGTTTTCAGTTTATTTGGCACTTTTAGCCCGAGGCGAGACAACAAAATCATTTCGCCTTTTGTTTGATTTGGTATTTAGCCGTTTCTGTTTTTTTTTTTGCATTTTTTGTAGACCAACAAAATAAAAGCAACAAAACCATTGTGGCAAAATATATAAGCATGTTTGTATGCATAAAAATACATTGAAGCATGAATTCCTTGTCATCAGTAAACTGATCTCGCGCTGCGCGTGCTTACTACCGATCATCAGTGGTAGTGGCAATACAGCCCCAATTGGGATCCTTCTGTTCGGCTGCTGTTAGAATAATAGAGATGATGATCGCTGCATGCAAGTTATTTTTTATATGGACTAATATAAAAAAAACCTTTTTTAAAAGTAATAAGCGAGATAACAATGTGAGCAATTGTGATTATTAAATGATAAGCATGCATTATTAGACGGATTAAATTTCAAATATTGCTTATCTATTGTCGTCTTCAAGATAGGTTTTTAAAGGGTTTGTTCTTTAGGTTAGGTTAGGTTGAAAAGGAGGGGCACTAAAAGCCCAAATCTATGACAGGTATACACTTATGCCCAGTGGGCATGTTGTGCGCTCCATGTGGGAAACGGAATTCCCAAACAAAACCATAATCAAAATCTTCCAATAAATATCGAACTTGTTCAAAAACTCAGTACCCTCAATGTAATTCCTTATGGATCTCCAGTTGAGTTCCCCAGGTACTCCAAACTCGGCATAGTATCTCCACTGTAAAATTCTCGCGTATAATATGCCCAAACGCAGGACAATTACAGAGATAGTGTACCAAAGTCTCATCCTCTTCCTCGCATGCTCTACATGTCATTTCCTCAGACAATCTCATGCGAGCTAGATGGGTTCTCAACTCCGTATGACCTGTGATCACAATGGTTAGTCTCCTAAGTGTTGGTCTACTTAATCTCAGAATTTCCTGTGATTTCCCAAGATTTGGTTCACCCCATAGTATTTTTGTCACTTTACCGACATCAATGCCTTGCCACTTTTTGGCATGCTCCTCCGTCGCCCAACATTTAAGTTCATCCTTGAATCATGTAAGGGGTTTGGCGTTCTCCAAAGTTAGAGTACTCAGAAGAGCTCCCATTTTGGATAATTTGTCGGCTTTCTCCTTTCCCATCAGCCCGTGATGGCTTGGTATCCATATTATCTCCAGATGTTCACAATTTGCATATAAGTTTATCTCGCTCTAGCATTGCAAAACGTTCCGGGATTCAACTTTCTCCTTTATCAATATCTTAGTCACTGATTGGCTATCCGTGAAGATATGAATCAGGGCTTCGCTATTCGTTTCCTTTATCCACTTAATTCCTTCCGTAATCGCCATGATCTCAGCCCGGAAAATGGTATTGTGATCTGGTAGACGCAAGTATTGCTTGTTTGGTTCGTTCTTTATATTCGATAACACGTTCTCTTTCTGCGTTATTTTACGGACCCCGATCCATTAATTAACCAACTCGCATGCTGGTATGTTTTAAACCTAAAAAACGAATGTACAGCGTGTCTCCTAGTTTTAAATCTTAAACACAGTTCACTACAAACAGCTGAAAGAAGGCATGAAATTTGGATGTCGAATTACCGCTTTGAAGCATTACCTTATCATCACAAAACGTCTAGAGAGATTGAAGGGAAATACGATAAACTGGGCACATATATATGTTAATTGAAAACAAATAAGAGCACTATATTCGGCTGTGCCGAATCTTTTATGCCCACCACCAATTTTGTGTACTTTTAAAGCACAATATTTATTATTTTAATAATCGCTATGGAATAAACTCTTTTAGCTAAAATATGAATTACTTTCTTCGTAAAGAGTGGTTAAATTTTAAGGGCTGATGATCAATGTGAACCACACCTAAAAGTCAAGTTTGTTTTCTGAATTTCATTTGACATTTCTCAATTTCAGACTAATTCAATTTCAAACATGGAAAGATGCGCAATCGAGCAATGCGTTTAAGTCATTCAGGCTTATAATGAAAATGGGCGTTCAAATCAAAATGAATTTCATGCACTTCGTGATTCTTTTGGTCAACATAATCCTTCTAATTCGTACACAATTGGGAGATTTGTGAAAAATATTTAAATTTTAGCAAAATAGGTCTGTATGAAATGTAAAAACATCTGTGAATGCCTTCTTAGTTCGTTGAATGGGAAACATTGATTTTTTCGCGATAGTGTGGCAAAAGTGATGTCAACCTCGACTCATCATCGTGCCCAACAATTGAAAATCAACATTTTCATTGAAAATTTGGAACATCGGATGGAGGTGTGCTGCCGAGGTCGCGGCGGCCATTTGGCCGATATTTTGTTGAATACATAATTGAACCATACCAATATTATAATAATAATAAAAAGAAATGACAATAATTTCCTAAATAATTTGTGTTTTACTCAAAATCAACATCGATCCTTTAAATTTAACCACCATTTATAACTTCTATATACTAGTAAAAAGTATATATGAAACCAGCGGACTTGGCGAACTTCGCCTCGCCCCAATTTCAAGCCTTCAGACAAACTTTGGAGTAATAATACAACACAAATATTTAAATTTTCAATGTGATTTATTTGAATGAAATCAGTAGAGAGCGATTTGATGAACAAGCTTATTTTCTTTAAGAATGAATGTTTTGATAAATATTGCACTGAATTTCAATTGACTGAACGTGATTTACGTGAATGCGTGATTTAACAATACACAAAACTCTTATAAATTGCAGCAAGAAAAATAGCACATTTACTGCAGATAATTACAATGTCAAAATGACACATGTCATATTGCACAAAGTCTAAGTCAACGTATAACGCCATCTATCGGATTTTGGCTAAGAACTTTTTATTTTTTCATTTGAAAAGCCATTAAGGAATAATTTCACACAAATCTTGGTACAAAAACTCGATTTTTCCAATTTTCCGACTTTTCCAGAGGGATTTTCCATAAAAATCTTCTCCCTGAAAATACGAACAACTTTTTTACAATTTTACAGAAATCAGTCCAGCCGTTCTCATTTAATGAATTACTTTACATTTTTTACACCATTTTTATATATCTGTGGCTTGGACCTAAAATAACCAATGTCAAAATATTTACTTTTGAGAAAATTGGAATTGAACTTTAACTTTTATAGATGCTTTCATAGTGACATTGGCCAGCATTTTATTTGTGAAGCTGTTCTGGGTTAAGTATGACTTTAGCTGTTTTACCATCAAATAGAGCACGAAAACAAATCTAATGCAATGATTAACTCAAAAGTTAAAGTGACATTGGCCCTTTTAGCTCCAAACCACAGATATATAGAAGATAAAGACTAAAGTTTTTTATTTATTAGAAAAATTAAGTCAAAAAGCATCGGGTGACAAATTTAAGCCTACAAGGTGGCATTTTTCATAAAACATCATCAATATTTATCAACATAACTTTTTTTATACAATAATCCTTATAATGAATTGTTTTCCAACATACTCTGGTCTGTTTAATAAAATGCTAATACATGCTTTTACAGAATTGAAAAATGAAATTGTAAGTCATTGCGTTTAACGTTTGTTGTGCTTGAGAACAAAGTGACCAATAAATTTACAACAATTAAAATTGTACAGCCAGACGTTGTAAATATAATTGCATGTGCCATAGACATTTGAAAATTCCTTTAGGCATTTAAACTGTTGAATACTAAACAAAATGCAGGTTAGTATTAATGGAGAAACAAAAACAAGAACAATTTAAATAAAGGTAAATTTATTAAATACAAATAAGTGGTCTGTTAACAGTAGTTCTCACCGTTCTCATTCGTTGAGAGTAGTCACTCTGAAATTATGCAATGTTTGTGAGACATTCACAAGTGTTGTGTACAGTTGTTAATGTGTGTATGCATGGCTTCGTGAATGCACTTAATTCATTTTTTGCACTTTATGAATCTAGTAGTTAAATTTCAAATACACGTAGTAGTGGCTTTTATCTTTTATAACAATATTATTATCATTCCCCAAAACCATGATACAAGCGTCCATGTTTTCTTTTTACATAAATACTCTCACATAATGCAAACAGTCATACAAACATGCATGCATATGTTTGTGCGATTTAAACGCTATAATTAATAGTCCTGGCAGAAACTTTTGAAGCACGGCAAATTAAAATAATAATAAAAAACACATACGAACTCTTTCAAGCAGAACTTTAGTTAAGTGAATTGTTTTTATTTTTATCTTTTTTTTTTTTTTTTTAACAAAATGAGAAATATCTAAATATCACTATATAGAAGATCGTACTAATACAATAAATGTGAATGATTGTATGTTTGGGTATTTGTTACTCAATCACGCAAAAATTGCTGAACGGAACTTAATGAAATTCGGCACATAGGTACAGGGTGGACCAAAAGTCACGCCTAAAAAAGCGTGTAAAAATTGAATTACTTTTTTGTTTATTAATATTTTTTATTTTTTTTTTAGATTTTATTCATCGATTCGTGTTACACCACCATGCAAAATTTAACGACTGAGGAACGAACGAAAGTGGTAGAATTTTACTTTTCCAATGGGCGCTCAATTTTACTGACGCAACGAGCATATCGAAATTATTTCAACACCAGAAATGCACCTAACCAAACCACAATTAATCGTTTAATTGCACGGTTCCGACAACAAGGTGCAGTGTCAGATTTGCCACGATCAGGAAGACCAAGAATAATACAGAATCAAGTGAACATTGATCGTGTACGGATCAGTGTTGCAGAATATTCAGGAACTTCAACGCGAAGACGTTCTGGACAACTGGGGACAGATATCGCGCTATTATTAATAATTTTGTACGCCCTGAGGCAGCCAACAAGTGGTTTCAGC
The DNA here is from genome assembly GCA_941918925.1 of Phyto melanocephala. Taxonomy (NCBI): domain Eukaryota; kingdom Metazoa; phylum Arthropoda; class Insecta; order Diptera; family Rhinophoridae; genus Phyto; species Phyto melanocephala. Next base: position 62,585,284 of record OW799235.1, on the reverse strand, counting down.
AGGATGGAGCAACAGCACACACGGCCCGTGCCACAATGACGCTTTTAAATGAAATTTTTGACGACCGAATTATCTCGAAAAATTCAGAATTTAATTGGCCAGCACGTTCACCGGATTTAACTGCCCCTGATTATTTTCTATGGGGTTATCTCAAAGAACGAGTGTATGTAAACAAGCCTCAAACTATAGAGCAGCTAAAGAACAACATTGAAGCTGAGATCAGGGCAATAGAGCCTGAAACCTTGCGTGCAGTTATGCAAAATGCCTGTTTAATAGCCCAATTGTGCATCGATGAAAATGGTGGTCATCTCTCTGACATTATTTTTCATAATTAAAATTTAGGTCATACAAAGATAATATTATAATTAAAAAAAAAATTTAATAAAAAATAATAATAAACTAAAAAGTTATTCAATTTTTACACGCAGGCGCGACTTTTAGTCCACCCTGTAGATAACAACCTACACTAACACATAGGCTACTTTTTATCAAGATAACCAAGCAAAGTCGTTGGCAAACTCATCATCACACAGCCTAAACGGGTTATTTGTGTTGTACATATTTCTTTGACTTTTCTTTCTTTAATATCTTCAAATTTTCAAATTAATAATCCAACTAAAAAAATGGCTGAGTGAATTAAATTGAATTTGACAAACATATAAATAACAACCTAGGTTAATACTAACTCTGCCTTTTATTCGGATAACTACGCAGACGAAGTCGCCGGCACAAGCTAATTAAGGAATAAAATCTAATAATTTTTTTGCAAGCAAATTTGGAAACTACAAATTCAATATTGTAATTTAGTTGCCATCTTCTTTTGCATAAAACAGCTCTATAAGATGTTCATAAATCGAAGAAAATCAGTTTTAGAAACCCTCTATAAACCGTTAATCATTTTTATACTCTCCACCAAGAAAATTATGTGGGTGTATATTAATTTTGTTATTTCGCTTGTGACACATCGAAATATCCATTTTAGACCCCATAAAGAAAATATTTTCTAAATCGGGATTTCGTTTTATGACGATCTAGCTATGTCTGTCCGTCTGTTAAAAGCACGATAAAGGTCGGAGGTGCAAGTGGGCTAAATCGGTATATTAGGAAGAGAGCTATAACTTTTAATGCAAGAGTAGCTCAAAAAACAATGACCTTCCTGCATTAAATAAAACACAGTTGCATCTAATCGCATTGGCGTAGAGTGATGAAATTTCGAAAGTATACCTCCTGAGTAAAATAAAATGTGTTTTCCTGACAATTATTCAAGTCTATACATTACGAAAGAAGTTACAATTTAAAACATACGAAAATTTATACTGTACAGTGTCTTTTTCTATACTTTTTAATTAAAAAACTTAATAAAATTGACAAAATTAGATGTACGTTGCTAAAATTTTTCAAACATTGCTTTCTTGATCAAAAGACCTGTAATAATGGAAAATTAAGCTGATACGACCGCTTTAACGCCCACCACCTATATAACGTTTTATTTTAAAATCGTATTATTTCTCTATGGACCCTACATTGAAATATCAATGATAATTTATCCTCTACTTTGACACGCCTACTTAAACACCCACTTCACACATAATCTACTGATAATGAAATTTAAAGCCTCGTAAAACCGCCAGAATTAGATGTATAATGATGAAATTTTGCATATGTACATACAATCTTAGTCAATATAAGTATAATCCAAACAATTAAGGTGACATGCCCACTTTAACACCCACCTCCCATCTGATTCATATTATTAATAAATAAAAAAAATTAATAGGAAATGTAATCCGTAATGGATTATCTAACCATTAATAATATAATTTTAAAAGTAGGAGCGCCATGCACTTTTCAAAACTAATAATTTTTTGAAGCTATCTCTAGGTACCAAATTGTGCTCATCAGTTTACTTAAGAATACAACACTGAAAAAAATATTGTTAGTATTATCGTTTCTAATATAAAAATACTTAAGGTATCATTGCAAGAATAAGTTTAAGAAAATAAATTGATAGCAAATCGAATTTGTACAAAGAAAGTAAAACATATTTCAGTTTTAAAAAATATTATTTCATAGCGATTACTTGTTATGGGTAAAAATTAAGGTGATCTTTTAGGTTAAAGTGTAATTCTAACATCGATTACATCCTTAATTTAACTAGTTGCTGAGCAAAATAACAGGCACTAGAGTAGCAAATTTTGTAACGCGTTAACAATTGATAAACGTCTGTTAACAATGTCGAGGTAGTAGCACAAAGCTTACCATCTTAAAATATAAAACATGTACTTCTGTTAAAATAGTTTTAATAAATTCCAAAAAGTTAAATATGTTTTACAGCAAACAAGGCGAATTCAATCAGGTGATCTCTTTCCTACAAAAACACTAAACGACATGTGTTTTATTTTTTGTATATTTGAACCTAATTGTCAAAGACTTTCTGACTAAACACAAACAAACACACGTTTGTTTGCATTTATTTTAAAGCAAATTATGTATTAAGTCACACTAAAATTAAAGAATTTTAATGTTTTTTTTTAAAACTTTATTTATATTTATATATTTTGCTCATCATTAAGTACACAAATTTTGACATTTTTTTTGTAAACTTCGTTCACAGCTGATGAACGAACAGCTGAGTTAAAGAGTTCACCTGCTATGAATTCGCCTTGATATAGCAAACTTATTTCGTTGTGTCTTAAGGCGGGTTATGGACCTTCAACAAAAATGTTATAAGTTGATACCTCGTATTTTTTTTATTAATAACACTGTGCTAGTTGAAAAAACAGACAAGCCGGGCACCTAGCGTTTTAACATAATTCGGGTACGCTAAATCCAGTGGTGCCCTCGGTTTTTTAAGATTGGCTCTGGTTTTCGAGATATACCGTTATATCGAAAATGGAGGAGGTTGCACCACATATAATCGCGTAACTCAAAAACGCTTTAGCTTATTGAAAAACCGAAATTCCGCAATAAAATTTCCTTTAAGAAAAGTAAAACTTCTTTCTAATATTCGCAGTCGTTTTAGAAAAATAATTTTTTTTTTGAAAAAAAAAAAATTAATTTTTTTATCAAAATTTCGAAAATTTTATTTTTTTAAAATTCATAAAAAATTGAAAAATTCAGCTAGGCTTCTAATTTTTTGCAGACATATAAAAAACAAAGCTGCAAACAAAACAAGCCATAAATAACACTGCTCGACAAAAAATAATTTTTTTTCTTCCCGTTAATTAAAACTATGTGGTCTATGTGGATTTTGATGCGCTGAACTCAAATCCGTAATCGGTTTTTTTCCATCAGATCGGTATTTTTTTATGGGCGTGCCAAATTTTTTCCCCTAAATTAGGTTTCGGTTTTCAAAAGTAAAACACCAGAAGATGTGTTTTCTCTATCTCTTATCGTTTTGGAATTATTTAAAAATTAATGGAGACAAAAAAAAATTTTCGTGCCAAATTCGTAATATTTTTCAATTTAAAAATATAATTAAAAAAAATATAAAGCAAATATTTAACATTTTGCACTTTTTTCTGAGAACTACTTATCTTAAAAATAAAAAAAGCCGCAAGCCATAAAAATCGGTTAAAAAATGTAGATTTTATTGTCAATTTACCGCAGGTACCCAATATTGTAATGCAACCAGCCTTACATATGATACAGCATTTCGTTAGGTGAGCAGGTAATGGAACTGAAGTACAACGGTATTTTGTATGGTTCTTAGAATTAAAAATTATAACATAGTATTTTTCAATTACCTGTGATTTCAAATTATTGGGTACCTGCGGTAAATTGACAATAAAATCTACACCTGGAAAAGTTAGAAATATTATTCGTCCTGGGTTTTTTTTTACAAAACATGGTCATGAAGGTCTCGACTGGTACTTTGATTAAAACAATTACAGTATAAATAAGAGTTCCTCAACCCCTTCACTGTCATATGGAAAGTGCTTGCGAAAGTGATTAGTGAATTTTAAAGCCTCTGACAGTCTTGTATCTAAACAGTTATATTGAAATATCTAAGATGGAGGCGTGTAAAAAGTTTAATTACTTTTGTTATGTGTGTGGGAAATATAAAAATATGCCAAGTCGCCGTAAAATCACTACTGAAACAAGTACCTTGTATGAATCATATTTTTCTTTAAGGGTTATATATGGTAAGAGTTGGACACCATCAATAGTGTGTACACACTGCATTTACCATTTAAATAAGTGGGGAAAAAATGGAGACGCCATGCCATTTGGTGTTCCAATGATTTGGAGAGATCCCATAGTTCATGTTGAAGATGAGTGTTATGCGTGCATAAATTATACAGCGGGTATAAACAGAAGAAAAATGACTTATATGTCTTATACTGAAACAGCATATGCTCGATTTCCGCTGCCACATTCTGATGAAATTACTGTTCCGGGTAGCCATATACCAACAGAACATATTCCCTCAATAATTCATTCTGTTAAAGCGGATAGCCCAGCTACTTCAATGTATCAACCGTCATGCATCACGGTTCCATGCAGTCACAATGAAATCACGCAAGATCGTCTGGATATAATGGTACGGCGTCTAAAATTATCTCAAAGACAGAGCATTCTCTTGGCAAAAGAGTTAAAATGAGCTAATATTTTAGCACCAGGTGTACAAACATACGGGGCTATCAATCGCCATAGACGATTTACGACTTTTTTTTAAATCTATTGAGAATAATTCTATTGCGTATTGTACTGACATCCGCGGATTGGTTTTAACAATGCAAAATGAATATAATCCTGGAGATTGGCGCTTATTCATTGATTCTTCCAAAAGTAGCTTAAAAGCAGTTTTGCTACATGTCACTAATTTAAAAAGTCCTATTCCGATAGCACTTAGCACAAATACTAAAGAGACATACGCATCAATGAAAAAATAATCCAGTTAATTAAATATGAAGACCACAAGTGGAAAATATGCGCAGATTTAAAAGTGGTAGCTCTTTTAAGAGGCATGCAATTGGGCTGTACTAAAAATATGTGCTTCATGTGCTTATGGAATACGCGTTTCGATGGCGACCAGTACAATACACGGGATTGGGCTTTACGTGAGGAAAGCAGATTGCATAGAAACAATGTTATTGAATTACCACTTGTGTCGATGGAAAAGATTTTGCTTCCTCCACTCCACATCAAACTGGGTATTGTAAAAAATTTTATAAAAGCATTGAGCCCAGATGGTGTTGCTTTTACCGAATTGCACCGAATTTTTCCACGATTAAGCGGCATGAAAGTAAAAGAAGGTATGAACTCTAACTACTTTATTAAATTAGATTTATATTTCATTTCATAATGTTTTTATTTTACAGGAATTCTTAATGGACCGGACATTCGCCGTCTTATGAAGGACCATCAATTTGAGGTTGCATTGAATGATATCGAGCTATTGGCCTGGAATTGTGTGAAATCAGTAATAGAAAATGTATTAGGAAATCATCGGTCTGAAAACTGGCGAATTTTAATCAAAAATATGCTAACCGCATTTAAAAACTTAAACGTTAAAATGTCATTGAAAATACATTTTTTGCATTGCCATGCCGAAAAATTTAATGAACAATCACCAGCCGGGCTCGAACACTGGTATAGCGGCAAACAACTTGATTCGCTATTAGGGATATTTGTTGGAATCTGCAGGAGGAAGAAGAATAAATTTCTAAATAAAAACTACTTAACAACAAAAAATTTTTAGTTTGGTTATATAAAAAATTCAAAAATTTCATCTTTTCTGAAAAAATCAAAAGTTGTAGACAGACTTTAATCACAAATAGCTTATTTTGCACCTGCGCAACTTTATTTTTCATTCCCATTATTTGTTTCTAAGGCCTAGGATTCACTCCTAGGGGGATAAAATGTATGACCGACCTCCAATGTTTTTTGTTCTTAACATTTTCTTAAATTATACTTTCCCTTTATCACCATCCCTTAGGGGGGCCCCAATACAAATGTTGCGTTTTATGAAATTCTTAGATTAATTAAAATTTGTCGACTTTTGTGAATAAAATCAAAAGTTGCAAACATATTTTAATTGTTTATAGCTTGTTTTGTTTGCAGCTTTGTTTTTTATATGTCTGCAAAAAATTAGAAGCCTAGCTGAATTTTTAAATTTTTTATGAAATTTTAAAAATTAAAAATTTCGAAATTTTTATAAAAAAATTAATTTTTTTTCAAAAAAAAAAAATTATGTTTCTAAAACGACTGCGAATGTTAGAAAGAAGTTTTACTTTTCTTAAAGGAAATTTTATTGCGGAATTTCGGTTTTTTAAGTTTTTTCAATAAGCTAAAGCGTTTTTGATTTACGCGAACATATGTTGTGCAACCTCCTCCATTTTCGAAATAACGGTATATCTCGAAAACCAGAGCCAATCTTAAAAAACCGTGGGCACCACTGGATTCAGCGTACCCGAATTATGTTATATGGCTAGGTGCCCAGCTTGTCACGAAAAAAAAGTGTCAATTTCATGCACAGTGTAATTAATGTAGTTTATAAAAAAGTAAGATGATTTTACCCTGTTAATGTCACAGTTTATTATAAAGATTAATTTCGTTTTACAAGAAACTTTTCAAACGGAATGTTGTTAAATGTTACTAGATTTTCTAATTTAAAAAAAGATATAAATTTAAAAATGTGGATATTTGTTATGTGAATTTTTCATTTATATGTTTTGTTTCATCCAACAAGATTTCATACCTTCAAAGTCCTTTTTGGTAGGTGAACACATTGAAATGTTTGTCGGTTGGTTTTAGTTAAATGGACTTAAACGAAAAATCTACTTTTTTGGCCGACACATATTAATTCAGTAGATGAAATATTTGTTGAAGAATAAACTGCCAAAATGCTTGCAACAACTGGTAAACAGTGAATAGTTTTTAGGATGGTTCGTAATAGTCGATAGGTGCAAATGAAAATGCTGTTAAGGAAAAAAACTATTTATATACTAGAAACCAAGAATGATTAAATAAAGATTACGCCTTGCGCATGATTTACCGTTAGATGACGTAGTAATCCCCTCGCAAAGGTTACCAAGTATGTATCATATGTAAAGTTTATAATTTCTTACAAAAAATGTATGTATTTTGTAATAGTAGGCAGCCCTGTAATTAATTTACTCAGAGAGTTAAAAAAAAAATATTACAACGGTGCTTAACAAAAAACGAATTTCGAGTCATATTTTATAATAAATACATATAAATAATATTAATATTATTAAAATTATATAAAAAGTGTTTAAATTTGGTTGTTTAAAAGCTTCAAAACAAATAAAAACAGAAAACAAAATAAAGTGAAATGATAAGAAAGAGAGTTATTATGAAATGTGCAGTGGGCAAATGCAAGCAAAGTAACAGCAAAAAAACAAGTGAGAAATTATGTATATCCTTATTATAATATCGACTGAACTCTATCCCATTTAAGAATGTTAAAATCGAATGATCTTCTTAAACATGCGTATACCTGCAGTGTCCTATTGATTCAAAATATCTTTCAAAAGCAGCGAGTCAGCGAGTTGAAAACTTTTATAGCTTCCTGCCAACCTGCGATCTAAAGAAATACACACTTTGTAAAAGAAAAATCAAAAAATCTCAAAATTTCAATCGTATTTGAACCAAAACCACTCTCAAATAATTAGTGAATACATTTACAGAAGCTTTTACTGTAGTTTGAAACATATTTTTGTCCGTGTATTAATAAACTCTAAACTTAAATGTATGATTCTTTTAGCCATGTGAGTTTTTAGTTGGTGGCAGGTCGTTTGGTTGGCCGACTGATAAACAGACTGTAGTTTTAAGAAAAAAGTGTGCGTTTTTAATTAAATGTGTGTTGATTTTTCAGCGATTCATGCACATTTGGTTTTAGTATTAATTAGTTAAGAGCACTCAAAGATTCTCACAACTGTCGACACACATTTTCACCCATATATTCAAAGTATTGACCATTATCACAAGGAAAAATTAAAATGTATTTGGAACTTTAAACGTTATTTAAATAATTACAAGCTATTGATAGATTTATGTATTGCTTAATGTTTGATTAAGTCTTTTTCGTCGCTGAAAACAGAAAAAATGTATTAAATGGTAAAATTTCTGATGCTCAAATGTAACATAAACTTCAGACATCATCCTGTACGGAACTGGTGACTGCTGCTAACACTAGGTTAGGTTAGGTTAGGTTGAAAAGGAGGGGTATAAAAGCCCAAACCCATGACAGGTATGCACTTATGCCCAGTTGGCATGTTGTGCGCTCCATATGGAAAACGCAATTCCCAAACAAAAACCATAACCATAATTTCCCATAAATGACGGACTAGTCCAAGAACCCAGTCCCCTCAATGTAACGCCTTATGGATCTCCAGTTCGAGTTCCCCAGGTATTCCAAGTTCGGCATAGTATCCACTGAAAAATTTTCGCGCCTGATATGCCCAAACGCAGGACAATGACAGAGGTAGTGTACCAGAGTCTCATCCTCTTCCTCGCAAGCTCTACATGTCGTCTCCTCAGATAATCCCATGCGAGCTAGATGAGTTCTCAACTCCGTATGGCCTGTAATTACACCGGTTAATTTCCTAAGTGTAGGTCTACTTAGTCTCAGAATCTCCTTTGACTTCCCAAGATTTGGGTCACCCCAGAGTGTTCTTGTCACCTTACCGACATCAGTGCTTTGCCATTTTCTGACATGTTCTTCCATTGCCCAACGTTTAAGTTCATCCTTAAATCGTTTAAGGGGTTTGGCATTCTCCAAAGTTATAGTACTCAGAAGAGCTCCCATTTTGGATAATTTGTCGGCTTTCTCGTTTCCGATCAGCCGCTAACACTAACGTGGCTTTATTGAATGCCGCCCGAAAGGCATACGTCTTAAATTTAATTAATTACAGAAAAATAATCAAGTGAAAGATTCGATTTATTAGGTCCTATGCTTCTTTTATAAACGTTGTGAATATGAAACTGCTAGAAAAATTAAATGATGATGTAACGTAAAAGGTTTACTGTTGGGTAAATGATGCTTTTTAATCAAACCGTTAGTTAATTTTTTGTTTTAAAATATGTTAAATGTAGTTTGTGAAAAGGGCTGCAAATTGATTCCATGCATTTACTTGTACGCAAATATCTACATGAATATGCGAGTTGGAAAGTAAATTAGTTTGTTTCATAAACCTAAACTGAGCTGATTTCTGTTGAAGTCGAATGAGAACTACTTCTACTACTTAGACAAAAAACTGAATGGGTTGTTTTGTAGGTGGTTTAATAGGTGGTTCTTAGGAGGGCCACTTCAGCGTAATATTATCAGACAAAATGTGTTTGATGAAGCCAGTTGGCTGGTTGATTGTTTGTTTGTTTGTTTTATGGTGTTTATTTCTACAAATTAAGTGCTAAAATAAGTTCATTAAATCTTAATTCCTTTTTGCTCAATTTTTTTGTTCTCCCACAGATCTTTTAAATTAATAATCCTCTTTCATAGAATAACTCATTAATTTTTCCACTCATTCATCCGGTAGATGAATGTTTAAATGATGACTCAAACTTACGTGAAAGTGCTAATTATGGACACAATTTTATGCATAAAAATTATTCGCTTTTTTCCTGCTTATTTACTTAAACACACATACTACAGCAAATTAATATATTTAGGTACTTGAGTATGGACATGTTTGCATAGAGTGATATTAAATGATTTATTGATTAAGTTACATTTCGAAAAATATGCCAAAAAACAAAGAATTGTATATCTGTATGCTCTGTTTGCCGACATTCTTTTAATTTTCATGTGTGTAGACCAGTTTGTAAATATTTAAACCAAACAACAGTTTACACCTGCTACTTTTAACTGTTTTATTATTATTTTTTTTTGTTTATTTACGTTGTTGAGTGCATGTGTACATTATTAATTTCACTAAAGGAAAACAGCTTTGAAAGGATTAATTTTGTTAAAATTATATGAGAAGACGAATCTACAACAATATCAGCAGTAAAAGCAGCAAACTAAAAGTTAATAAGTTGTTACCATTACTTTTAATTTTATTTCACCTGCCGTTAATGAAGCGCGTGCCACCTGTAAAATCAACTTCACCTCCGACTTTATTAACGGTTATTTAACTTATACACATGTCATAACGATTAAGAATCTTAATTGATTTTGTTCTCTCTTTTTATACCCGCCACCAAAAAAATGGTGGGGGTATATTCATTTTGTCATTCCGTTTGTAACACATCAAAATATCCATTTTAGACCCCATAAAGTATATATATTCTGAATCGGGGTTTGATTTGATGACGATCTAGCTATGTCCGTCCATCTGTCCGTCTGTTGAAAGCACGATAGAGGTCGTACCGACAAAGCTAGGGGACTCAAATTTTGCCAGAATCTTTCTTATTAACAAGGTTTGCTATTGGTATTGAAAATGGGCTAAGTCGAAATATAAGGAAGAGAGTTGTAGCTCGTAGTAAAATTGCATAAATCTATGTATTATAAAAGGAGCTATAGATCAAAATATACGAAAATTTATACCACACAGTGTATTTTTTCGGTATATTTAAAATTTAAAATCTAATAAAACTGACCAAATTAGATGTACGATTCTGAAATCTTTCAAATATTGCTTTTTGGTAAAAGGCTTTGTTCTAGCGGAAAATACGTGTGACACGCCCACCTCTCATATAACGTTTTATCTCAAATTCATATAACTTCTCTATGAATAAAGATTTAGGAAGAATAAAGGACTATATTGAAATATCTCAGTTTTATTTATTAGCAGAAACTACTACTTTAACGACCACTTTCACTAAAACACTAAATTTACGTAAACATTTTACTAGCATATCGAAGTTACAAAATGAAAGTGATGCATATTTTAGTATAAAGAGATTATGCCATAGAGATTACTGTTAATAACAAAATAATACATTTTGTGCTAAAAAAAGTACGCAAAATTGGTGGTGGGTATAAAAGATTCGGCACAGCCGAATATAGTGCTCTTACTTGTTTTATTAACTAAACGACTCTGTAAATTGAACGAAAAAATGTGAATGTTGTTTAATGAAAATTTTACCAACAATTTCTTAAAAAGGAACCAGAAATTAAAGAAACCATAATATAATAAACGATAAAAGTTCGTACATACATATATATATAATATTTAGATAATAAAACAAGTAAGAGTGCTATATTTGGCTGTGCCGAATCTTATATACCCTTTACAACGTGTAGTCATTATTTGTATCACCACTCTTCTCTTTGAAATGAAATACGTACATACATACATTCATTATCTTTATGCTCTTGAAAACATTCCATTGCAAAGTTATAAATTGATTGATGATAAAAATAATAATAAAAGCAAATAAAAAAAAGTAAAATAAAAAAATAAAACAAAAATAAAAAATAAAATAAGTATAAAAAATTTAGATATATATAAAAATTGTTTTGGCTCAGCTGGGCTAAACATGGCATCGAATCATCTGACCAGTATACCACGTTTATATGTATGTTGTTGTTGTGAAAAAATAGAGGAGGTCGTGGTTTTTTCCTCATATCTCAGTTGTTTATGTACCGATTTTTATGATTTTCAATACCAATCTGCTCCCGAATATTTCTGATATTTAATATTTCTCGTGAGGCCAGGCGATATCAGGGGGTTTCTAAAAATTTATTTCAACACACACACGGTCAGACGGACATTCAGAAAATTTATACTTTATGGGGTCGGTAATGAATATTGTAGAAATTTCACAAGGAATGACAAACCTATATATGCCCTTTTATACTGACGTGTGAAGGATATAAAAAAGTAAATATTTGGTTTAATTTTGTACTTAATACTTATTAATAATCGGCGTGTTTGACAAAAACAACAATTTCAGTTAACATTTTCTATGGTCGGTCTATGTGCAATTAACTGGTCAAGATTCAAAGGTGTGAATCACTGCAGATGTCATAATAGTAACAACACAAGTAACTTTGAAATATTTGATTAAATAGAGAAAAAAAAGTTTTTTAAACTTGTATGAATCACTGTCGCAACAAAAACCCGGTATTAACTTGAATTACTGAATAACGTACTCTTCAATGACTACAGCATTTTTTAGAAGAAGTTAGCATCGGCGTTTTGTTAGATTCCGCAGAAATAGTCATCGTCCAGCACAATTTCCAAACTTCGAGTGCCATGTCATACCGTACCGTTAATCCTTCAACCGTTTTGTATCAAATTCTAGGCAAATTATGATGGATTCAACCTTTGTCACGTTATTCTAACAATATCGCACCCAGGTTTATCTGACCTGAAAGAGTTGGAAAAAATTCGCATCAATGTGAGATTTACAACCAGAAAGGGAACACCAGTATATATGTATATTGATCACAGCATCCCTAAGTTTAAATGGGCAAGTTAGATTGAAGGAAAAACATCTGTAATTAATTTTTTTTTCGCGTAACTTTTGTTATTATTTGCATTTGGACAGTGTGATAATTTTAGTTCTTGTTTTTCAACAAAGCGTGGCACAAAGTACCGAACACTAAAACATGCTCTCCTCATGCATCTCTTATGAATTTCCAAACTTCGCAATTCAATTTTTTCAATATATTTCACACAAGTACAAAAGTATCAAAAATGACAATGTCACAAGAAATTTTACAAAAGATTTTACATTATTATAATACAGTTTTAATTTCGTTTTGGCCTTCTTCTGTAAAGTTAAAATTTTTTGAGTTTGGCCCTTCTTCTTTTGACCGATATATTTTTTATAGCAACAAAAATTTGTGTAACTGTCATCATCAAATTTTAAATATACGATTCAAAAAGATGCAAACGAGAAACGAGCTTTAAAGAATAGAATAGGTGAGGTGCAACTATTGCCTGATTAAGATATAATAAATAGAATGTATCTATCCCTCATCCACTGGGTTAAAAAAATACCTGCTAGTGGAAATAAATTATGAGATAAATTAATTTTTTTACAACATTTTCGATACAGACGGTTTTTGTGAAATTTTAATTTCGTTAACGTTTTCTTTTCACTTTTATTGGATGCTGTATTAAAAATAAATCATGGCGCCACATTATTCCCTGTTGTTTTCGTAACGACTTTCTTATGCTTGGCGTTTAAGCCTTAACCGCATTGTAATTAATGCTAGTCACACATTTGTCACCTTTTTAAGAAGTGATTTAATAGATATCTAAGTGTTAACATTTAAATTATTTGTAGTGAATTTCATCTCGTTAGCGATATTTTAAGGAGATTTATGTTCATAAATATAATTTGTGCCTGTAATTCTAATATGGAACTTAAGACAAATTTTGGGTTCAGTGTAATAAATTATAAAAGATTTCCAATTAAATTGTATTTACTAACATCATATTGTATGAGGATGTACATACATATAATATTTCCATTTAAATTACAAACCTTAATGAAATATTAAACAAATAAGTAGCTATAAAAGACTAAAATATTTATTTTCATATCATTTTTGAAAATACTTATACAATCACATAAAAAATCCATAAGTTTTTGTATTTACTGTGTGGCACACACTTTATTTGGTATTCCGATTTCATCATCTAAATCCATTTTCAATTATTTGTTTCAAGTCTTTATTTTTCCTTTTTTAAATCCGATTTGTGTGCTTGTATTAGATTTATCCAATTTGTCGATTGAATTTTTACCAATTTCAAGTCACGTACAATAATTCCATGAATTATTTCTATCACTAGGCCAAAAAGGGAAAATAATGTATTCCGCATGAGTGATTAACAAATTTATCAAAGTTTTTTATTTCGTTAGAAAACAAAAACATAACCTCTAAAGGTTATAAATATTTGTTAAAAACAAATAATGTGTGAAAACTCACGAAAAATTGTGGTATAGTAAGTGGAAAAATATTATTTTGTTGTTATTGAGCAAATCCTAAAACTCCATAGTTCACTTAACACTTATACAACTTTACATGTTAACACATAATACTCATCCTTTTGATTTGAAGACCTTTTGAACAGATTTGCTCTTTAAAAAAAAACTAATTATTTTTTGAAGAAAAAAAAACAAGTTCAACGCAGAGTTAAATTTATGTACTTATGTGTTATGTATTTATTTATTTATTTATTTATTTATTTATTTAATTTAATCAACATAATAATATTTACAGTTGAGCAACATTTTTAATTTAATTACAAAAATAAAGAAAAATAAAAACAACATTTAACGTATGCATTTGAGTTTAGAAATCTTATCAGCTTTCCACTTGTTACAGCAACATTATCAGAAAAGTCAATGTGAACATAGAACTTATTTACCTCAGCACAAATTCTTCTAATTGGATCAAAGTTAATGTAGTTTGATCTATGAAATGGTACATATAACGGTTCATAAAATCTAAGCTGCCTATTAGGAACACTGATGCATATTTTATGTCGAAGATATGTAGAATCAATTTTGCCTTGAATTATATTTATGACAAATGCAATATTGGAAACAATTCTTCGGCTATGTAACGTTGGGAGCGCAATGAGTAGTAAACGACTACGGTATGACGGTAAGTTTGTATTAGGATTCCAACGAAGGTTACGAAGGCAGAACAGCAAAAATTGTTTTTGGACTGATTCAAGTTTTTGAATATAAACATCATATTGGGGATCCCAAATTACTGATCCATATTCCAGTAAAGGTCTTACCAATGACGTGAATAGATTTTTTGTTACATAAGGATCATTAAATTCCTTCGCCCAACGCTTTATGAAACTTAATACCCCATAAGCTTTATTTACTGTCATTATTACATGTGAGTTGAAATTAATTTTTACATCAAAGAGAATTCCAAGATCCAAAAACGAATCAACAACATTCAAATTAGAGCCATTTAGAGAGTAAACATTCGAAATCGGTGAATATCTGCAGAAAGCCATAGATTTGCATTTTGTTAAATTCAATTCCATAAGATTTACCGTACACCAATTAAAAAAATTATTTAAATCAGCTTGGAGATAAAAACAGTCGCCAACAGTTCTAATCCATGAATAAAGTTGTATGTGTGTATGTATGTGTGTATGTATGTATGTATGTATGTATGTATGTATGTATGTATGTATGTATGTATGTATGTATGTATGTATGTATGTATGTATGTATGTATGTATGTATGTATGTATGTAAGTATGTATGTATATATGTATGTATTAAAAAAAAATAAAAATAAAAAATTTTTTGTCTTAACTGTAATTGGAACCTTCATTCATCCAGTTTATATTGGTGTGAAAAGACGAGGTGATCTAGGTTTTTTCGTCATATCTTAGTTTTTTAATTTTCAGTAATGATCTGCTCCCCGGAATTTCTGATACTTTGGTACCTTACACGGTGCTTGAAAATGTCTGTGGGCTTCAAAAAGTTGATTTCAACATATGCACGGACAGACAGACAGGTAAAGCTTAGTTGACTCCCCTATTCATAAGCTTTCAGAAAATATATATTTTATGGGGTCGGAAATAAAAATTGTAGAAATTTCACACGAAACGTCAAACCTATATATACCCTTACACTCACTGTGAAGTGTATAAAAACGGTCCAATAAAAAATTACTCATAAATAAATGGGGGAATTGTTTAAAAAAAATAAATATAAAAACGTCATATGATTTTAAAAAACAAAACTTTTAAACAATTTTTTAATACCTTTCATATGAAAAGTTGAATTGAATCTCATTTTATTAAAAAAAAACAATGTTTCATAACCGCGATTTTATAAAGATTTTTACAAAATATTATACAATTTATTTTATACACTGATGGCATTATTATTCCAACCTTAAGCGACTTTTTTGTGGCCTTCATTTAATTTTTTGCCCAAAGCCTATAACTTTTTAATTCGTTAGAATTCTGCACAGTTTGGTGGATATGCTTCTCGAGGCACCAAAAGAACATTATTATTTAAGTACTACTTCAACACCGCCTAAAACTTTCATTAATATTCCCCTGCAAGTCTGCAAGTAACAATTGCCGATCTAAAAACTGTAAGAACTTAGCTAAAAAATGCGTATCGTCTCTCCTAAAACCGGAAACATTTTTTTTAAATAAACCTGTTTTCAATACAGTTGTTGGCGCGCAGTTTTCCTCCCGCGCGCTTTTTTAAAAAGATATTTCTAAAAATACTAATGGACAATTTATTCAAACGCAGTCCTTATTGCACTGGACGATATGACTTATTTAAGCAAAGTTGATGTTTGAAATTTACAAGCATTAAAAACAGGCGGTTCGAAGCCATAGTTGTCTTATTGCCCCATTCTAAACTGAAGACTTAACAGGTTTTACGTAGTATTTTTGCAATTTTTTATAATCAAAAATTTAGCAATAAAAAAATCTATAATTTTACTGTAATTTGTATGGAAATGAGATTTTCAGTAATCTTAAATTTGAGATTCATTTAATTAAGTAAAAAAATCCCACAACGTATTTTTTTAAAGTTGCTCGCAAAACCTCTGGCATGAAATTGGCAATATCTTCTTCAATGTTTACGTTCACGGTTTCCAAGGTTCATGGTTTGTTGTAATAAATGCGAGATTTTTAAAAACTCAGAAAGTAAGAAGTCTCATGCTATTAGATTTGTTGGTTTGGAAGGCCAGTTAAACTTATAAAAATGGAAATTCACTCGACCTGAAAATTGGTGTCTTCAAATCTTAATCGCTTTCCTACATATATGGGTGGTTGCTCCACTCAGTTGTAACAAGCAACGATAAAAAACCAATACATCTGCCTCTACTGCTCATCATTATACCCTTCACACAGTGAAAAAGGGTATATATAGGTTTGTCATTCCGTTTGTAATTACTACAATTTTCCAAACCCATAAAGTATATATTTCTGAAAGCTTGTGAATAGATGAGTCGATTAAGGCCTGACCATCTGTCCGTCTACCCGTCTGTTTGTGTGTTGGTTGAAAGCAACGATTTGTTCCTCAGATCTGTGTATGGTATCAATCTTTTGGAAATATCCGGGAATGAATAGCTTTTGAAATTCAACATAATCGCCCCATAACTTCCTGAGATATGAGCAAATAAACACGACTGCCTCTGTTTTTTCCATATTTTCACCATCAAAATTAAAATTCTTCAGCCATAGAATAATTTATAGGTACCTTTGCTACTATTTGTATATATATTAGGCCTCTAGAGATATTCGTGAAAAATTTTGGATAAAGCGTGCTCTAATCGGTAAGGTTATAGGCAATTTTTTTTCTAAATATATATTCCAAAAATTAACAAACGAAAATAAATTATTTTCAGCTTCTAGACAACCGTGAGAGCCAATATTGGGATCATCTGAAAGGACTTGGCTAACGAAAGAAAAGCACTATAAAAAAAAAACTCATGTTGGCCGCAACTACATAATGGGTCAAATCTGGTATTTTTAAATGTAACTTCTTGAACCCCTTTATTGTTGGTATCAAATGAAAGGGCTTGACCAGCAGAATACAGTAATTTATTAAAAAATTTAAAATCCAAGAGGGCGTCTACAACAAAATGGCGGATCAAATTATTTTAACCCCATCAATATGGGTATCAAATTAAAGGGCTTGACTGGTAGAATACAGATAACTACGTAAAAATTCAAAATCGAGGATGGCGTTGGAAATAATTAGTAAAAATGGCTACGATATGGGATTATACCTATGTACATGATGGTGAAGGTTATTATCAGATTCGGCTCGGCCGAATATATCACTCTTACTTGTTCACCGTTACGGCGGTGCCATCGGCATCTTAAAAAAAATAAGTGTCAATCACTGCAAATGTCACACAAAGCAGTCATTTTAAGACAATGCAATGGTTTTTTATGCATTTCTTTGGATTCATTGTGGACTGACTTATTTGGAAATGGTTTTCGTAGCTTTATGGTTTTTGATACGAAAATGCCCTAAAACGAGAGCAATTTAGCATCAACGCAAAAGATGGCCATTTAAGTACAAAATTTTGTAAAATTATTGTCATCAATTGTAGTATTTCAAGTTTTATATGAAAACAGAGTTTCTGATTGAACTTAAAAGAATCTGTGTCGAAATCAAAATATGACATTACTTTTGTGTCGTCTTACATTTTTTGACTCACCCATTAAAAGCTGGTTCAGCTTAAGTTGCCTATATTTTTGCCCATAATAACAAGATAAAAACAGGATTTTATTTTAAATTTTATTTTATTTGTTTAGCATGGAACAATCATTATTGACCAATGTTTTTCCTATGATAACCCTTAATATAATTTTTTAAACCTATTGCAGTCTTGGAGTACCAAAATAAAATTGTTCACTTCATTTTCGCTGCATTAAAAGTAATCTTTTCGTGTGGTTAAGAAAAGCAAGCAGAAAAAAACCAACACATATACAGGTAAAAAGGAGCAAATACATCCGAACATACATAAATCAATGCAAAGTGACTGTTAAAAGCGATTTATATTTGTATGTACTTCTCATTTTAGGTTATAATAATATTTGCCTTATTTGTCGAAGATTGTTGTGAGAGACAAATACGATTGCTTTTATTGACTTGTTGTATACGTTTAATAAAGTGCTAATAAAGGCGTTAAGGACATTTGAATAAACGAAACTAATCGACCTGTGGAAATTCCTGTCAACATATGGCCAGCATATGCAGACATTGCTGATTAAAAGTAGGAAATTCCCTCGTCAAAATAAAATCGCATACAAAAACAATGCATTTGTATTCATAGACATTTACAAAAGCAGTTAAAATTCACCAAAAATTTAAATAGATAAAATATTGCGGACAAGTCGTTTCTTTTGTGACTAGCGTAAGAAATGCTTAAACAAAAAGCGATTTGTGTACGCCATAGATGTAAGTGTGTATCTTTAAAAGGCGCGACAAATATTTTTACTCGTAATAATCGTACTTGTTTGAGTGTAGGTAAATTTTCTAAACAAAATTATTGTGAATGCCTAGAAAATACAAACACGAACAGGTTTTAAAATACGAGGGCAAACTTAAAGAAAATTGTATCTACTGACTAAAACATAATTTATCCTAACAATTGAGAGGATTCTTTTTAATTTTAGAGAAAATCTTTAGGAAGCCTAAGCAAAAATTCGAAATACTTGTAAGGAAAATAACACAAAATAAAAATGATGGGGAAATAAAAAAATTAAGTCATCGACATGAATGACATTAATATAGCACAGCTCTACCAAAATAACCAAAAAATCATTGTAATTTTTTTTTTTTTGGAAAATCAACTAAATAAAACAAAAATTCTCTTATCTTGACCAGATAAAAACAACAATAAACAGCAAAATATTTGATTGCCAGTTTTAATTAATAAAAACACATGCGAACACTACAGCCAGTGTTAACAAAGTTTTTTATTACTTTAATATTAACCATTAAATTTATAATATTTTCGTTATACCGAAATAAACAAATATGTTACTTTCTTTGTTTAAATCCAATTTGTAATTAATTTATTTTCTTATATTTACCTGACTCTTTCTTTCTATCAAAATAACTGAGTAGTGGGCGTTAAAGTAGGCATATCAAATGAATTCAACATCGATATTGCAATATAGGAACTATTATTCTTCTAAAATCTTTATCCGTAGATAAATTATATGAATTAAGTGAAAATCGTTTCATAGACGATGGGCGTTAAAGTGAGCGGGTCAACTTCATTTCCAAGTGTTTTCATTTCATTTACCAGAAAGCAGCATTCGCGAATTTTCAGCATTGTTCATTAGTTTCAGTCGGTTTTATGTTTTTTTAAATTTTTTTTATACAAAATCATGCTATATGTGAGAAATTAGCGTTAAAGTAGGTGTGACAAAGACATTTGCGATAATAATTTCTGTTAAGATTTTAAAATATGCAGACCATTATTTTTACAAAACTTTGTTCATAGAAAACTTATATAAATTAAAAAAAAAATCGTTGAATAGGAGATGGCCGAAAAGTGGGCGTGTCACCTTTATTTTCAATTTTTACACTAATATATACCAAAAACATAAAGACATATATATGTATATAGACTAAAAAGGACACTTTGATCTATAACCCCATTGGTAATGGACGGATTTAAACAGTTTTCGCGAAAATATAATTTTTTACTTAAGAAATATACTTGTGAAATTTTGTTGCTTTTCGTTGTTGCATTTAGACACAATCACATCTCTGATGTATTAGAAATATTCATGCAAAATTGGATCCCCTAACATTTTCTGTTCGAGCTCTATCATGCTTTCAACAGACGGACAGACCTAGCTATCGTCATAAAATAAAACTAAGACTCAGAAAATATATACTTTATGGAGTCATAAATTAATATTTCAATGTGTTACAAATTCAATATACTCCCACCATTTTTTGACGGTATAAAAAATTACCAAAAGGCGCCAAAATAAAATAAATTAAATAAAACAATAGGCTTGTTACTTTAATTCTATCGTAGACGTTGCGTGTTGCAAGCAGTGTTGCCATAATCTTTAAAAATGAAACTGTCATTTGGAAAAAAAAAACAATTTAAAGAAAAAGAAAACAACTGTAAAATTTAATATGATATATTGTTCAAACTATAACGAAAAATAGCAAGAGTTCTATATTCGGGCGTACCACAGCTCAAAGTTCCAAAAAATGCCTCTTGTATTGAAGCCTAGATTTAATATCTCATTTTGGGTGCCATCCTTGAATTAAATTTTCCCATGGCTTGCCATTTACTTGCCAAAGTCTATCACTTGATATCAGAATCAAATATGTTGCGTTGAAGCTGAAAAAAATTATATGTTGCCCTAACAGTTTTTTTATATAAAAAAAAAATATTTAATGAAGTATGATTCAATATTTTGCTTCCAGATTGGGAAGCTTCTTCAGTAAAAAGTTTTTTATAAATTAAACAATTAACAATACAAAAATTATTTTAAAACAATTAAAAAAAGCGAAATATTTCATTAAAATAAATATATAAAAACGATCTCAAGCATTAATAATAAAACAACGTATAATTAAAAAAAATCGTAAAAAA
Organism: Phyto melanocephala; assembly: GCA_941918925.1. NCBI lineage: Eukaryota > Metazoa > Arthropoda > Insecta > Diptera > Rhinophoridae > Phyto > Phyto melanocephala. The sequence continues at coordinate 62,564,277 of OW799235.1, read as the reverse complement.
TATCTGTGGCTTGGACCTAAAAGGCCCAATGTCAAAATATTTACTTTTGAGAAAATTGGAATTGAAATTTTACTTTTATAGATGCTTTCCACTATAACTCACATATCTGTAAATTATTTTATGTGTTAAAAATTAAAAACAAACAGAGGCCGTCTTGTTTCTTTGCTTATATTTAAGCAGAGTATCAACTATTTTTGTTTTTTTTATATATTGATTTTCAATATGTACCGATTTTATCCCAAATATGTATGAAAGTATTCACAATACTAGTTGAACCAAACCCCCTGTACAATCATCAATTTGGAAGTAGATCCAATAATCTGTGAACATCAAATTTTCAAGACAGAAAAATAAAATAACGAAACATATCTTAAACGGGAGTTTTAATTTGTACTCTCCCTCTACCCTTTCTCTCTGTTTTATTTTTAGCAAACAACTAAAAACATTTAGGATCAGCACTTAGTAATTTGATCAATTTTTGATTTGTCACAGAGCTTGAAACTTAAAAGGTATTGAATTAAATCCTCTTTAATATATGTATTACAAAAAGGAAAAATTGTTGTTCATTTCTATAGCACAAGATATTTGCTTAAGTTATTACTCATATCAGTATCCCTCTCAAATGCATATTATTTGTTGGCGTGACTTTCTTTTAATGTACAACTACTACGAAAGCTTGTGAATTGGGCAATTATTATAAAGATGTCATATAAACAATAAAATGTGATGATCAGATTATATTAAAAAACTCTTATCCAATGAGATAAAAAATCCTTCAATTTAAAAAAGCCATAATGCTAAGTGCGCTTACAATCGCCACGTTTTTAGCAATTTCTGAGAGCCTTGAATGCGACCAGTTTTAGTGTGTTAATAATAATTTTATCTGTTTTTATAGTCTAGCCGGAAATGCAGATAAACTGAAGGTAAAAGTCTATCTATCGAACATTTCAGGAATAACACAAAAATCAAATTTAAAGGGTTTTTCCCCAATTTCACTTTTCTTTCTTCTAATTCTCATAAAATTAACTAAAAAAGATAAAAAATTTAATTTTGAGGAAAAATTTTATGAAAATCACGCAATTTTTTTTTTTAATATTTGTTGCCTTTATAATTACACAGCAATCGGCAACACTTTTGTATCCAGACAAGTCATCGGGGAAAATACTGAAAAGTCACGTGAATTTGATATAATTTTCTAGCTGTTTTTGTTATTTTTAGTATTGTCCTGAACACGTTAGCAATTGTTTTTATTATTTATTTACCTGTTGTTTTATTGGCTAAAAAAAATACGCATTTATGCATGGCTGTATTTGTCTAAGTGTATGTGTATGTATATTGAGATCTTCTTATTATGGTCTAACAAAAAAATTAATGCTTAATATGAGAACAATGCTTGATGCGAAGTTTCCCAACAGGACACTTCCAGCAAAGTGCGTGAGGAAAACAAACAATTTCATCTTCACATTGTTGTTTGTTTGTTTAAGTATTGGTGGCTAATTTAGTGCCTAGACAAATTAAAATTCGGTATTTTTACCTGACATAACGTGGGAAAAAAGGATTTAAATTCTTTAAATTTTAGTTCCGTTTTTTGTTTCATCTCAAATGATCTTGCAGTATTTATATTTTTATGTAAAAACATGCCTTTAAACATTTTGTAATATGACATGTACAAGGCATTGTAGTAGGAATTTTCCAAGGCAATAATAGAATGACATGTCATTTCGTATGAGGCTACTTTGAATAGCACTACTTCATACTACATTTCTTATACAACACAAGCATTTCTTTTTACTTTAAAGAAGAAAGACTAGAGAAGTCTTTTTGTCAAACCATAATTTCGGCACTTCAAAAGCAAGTAAAAGTAACAACTGGTTTTCCTTGGAAGCTCCTTTGATAATTATATAAAAGTTGTTTTAAGTATATTTTCGGTGATTTTTATAATTAAAAATGAATTCATTATCTTATTAAATGCTCTAAAACGATTCGAGATATTTTGTTGGGAAACTATTCAAAATTAAATTTATAACATAAGTATTTATAAAGCGACTGTTAGCGGTATGGTATGGCAACTAACGCTTTAAGGTTTTAGCAATTAGATCATTAAACGAGAAAGAAATACGTTTTAAATGTTGAAAAAATTTTTACAAATTACGAAAGTTTTGCAGTCATAGTTTGAAACTTTGGTACAAAATATCGAAATATTTATCTTAGTTTAATCACTTTAAAGTGAGTAATTAAGAGATCGAGGTGGATTGAAATTGATTGTCGATACTGAAAACAATTGTTGTCGGACACAAAAAGTCCATAAAATGTCAATACCGAAACAGTATTCTCAAGCTTCAGAAAAACAAATTGATGAGTGGGCTACCAACCACAATCTGTCCAAACAAACAGCTAAGTCTAATTCAGCATTTCAAGCGTTTTCTATTTATCCATTAAAAATTCTCATACCCACACAAAATTGTTCAAACAAACGTAAATACCGTCATGTCAACGTTTAAAAATGTCAAATTTTAAAAAGCACTAGGTAGACAAGTTGCCTGAGAAATAATGTTACATTTGTTTCTTTGCTAGTTTTTTGTGTAATTGTTAAAAAGTAAATCCATTTCAGCTATTTTCTGGTCAACCTATAATTTGTATCTTTATTGTTTCTGTATCTTATTTAACAACCCTAATACCTTTGATAATAATATTTTATATGGCAGCTACCTGATTCTTTTGCTGATTTATTTTTTTTTTTTCGGGAATATCATCAATCAGGTTTTCCAAAATTGTTGGCATTATACTATCATGCAATTCTAGAATGGCTTTCTCTCACATTTCATCGTAGGATCTTGAATGGAGTGCTTAGGATCATGACCGATCCTAAGTATATCCAGACTTTGGGGATGGGAACAAAATAATCAATGTCGCTCATTATGTCATGGATATGCCGAAGTACACATAAATCATTTCCCTGGAAACATTACTAAAATATAAGTGGTCCACCTCAAAATTTTATCATTTGACATAAGTTCTTACGAAGACATAATCACTGATGAAACTTAGATTAAACAAAATAAATAAGAGCTCTATATTCGGCCGTGTTGAATTTTTGATACACTTCATCAATTTTGTGTAACAATGCCTTTATACTATAAAATTGATTATCATGTTTATCACTATAGAATAATCTCTTTATTCTAAAATTTGTACTGTTTTCTATATTTAAGTTCAATTTGCTATTATTTATTTTCATAAATTTACGGTCGAAATGACACCTAAAGTATTTCCACAAAGTATTTCTCGGTAGATAGAGGTAGTTGAAAAATAAAATTAACTTTGTGTGAGCATTACACTTTTATAACAAATTGACCAAAAAAACACAAATTGCAAGAGTCTATTAAATTGTGTTGCAAAAGTCTACTAAATTGACACATTCATAACGGTCACATTTTAGTAAGTGGGCATAAAGTGGGTCTGTATGACAAGATAATCCTCCAGTTTATTTCAAGTATAAAATGGAACCACAGATACCCATGATAATACTTAACACAGCGTTTAACATTGTGCAAAATATACAAAATCGTAGAGTGTGCTTTGTATAGCAAATGAGAATTAAAGAAGGCGTGTCAAGTTAGATCTTCTAATTAACTTATATTAGCTATTGAAACATAGACTTTTATTTTCATTTAAAATCTTTATCTGTATAGAAGATAATTGAATGTGTTTAAGGAAAAACCTTATATGAGAGGAGGACACTAAAGTGGGCGTGTCACATTAGTATTATTTTTTTTTTGTTTGTTTACGAAGTTACATTTTCCAGAAACCCACACTGACGAAATTTTACCTAAATATAGTTATACAATGGAGACCTTTATTCCTCCAAAAGTCCTGTTCATATATAAATTATATGAATATATGATGAAATGTGATATGGGAGGTGTGCGGTAAAGCGGGTGTGTAATATTTATTTTCATATTGTCATATATAATGTAGGCATGTCAAAGTAATTTGTACTTATGCATTCAACTTAGATATTGAATTATAAAATTCTTTATTCTTCCAAAATTATTGTCCATTTGAAAATTTAAGAATTAAAAACAAATCGTTTTAAAGTAGGCAGGTGTTACAGTGGACGTATCACCACAGTTTTTGTTATAATAACTATTTTAATAAGAAATATAATTTCCACATTACAAATATACATACAAATCTGTTAGTTTTTAAGCTTTTACATTTTATTAAAAATAGGTTATACAAGAAGTAGGCGTTGAAGTAGGAATGTCAAAGTATATTCTTCTAACATCTTTGTTTATTGAGAAATTACATGAAATCGATAATCTATAATTGTGACTTCCCGTTATAACAGTGATATTGATCAAAGATTTATATTTGCGAAATTTTAGAATCGTACATCTCATTCTGTCGGTTTTATGATGTTTGAAGTTTCAAATAGACGAAAAAACACACTGTGCGGCGTAAATTATCGTACATATCGATACATAACGCCTTTCGTAATGTATGGATTCAAAAAGTTTTTAGGAAAACATATTTTTTTTTAATTTTGTTGCGTTTATACACAATTGCTTTTTATTTGATGTAAGAAATAAATTTTCTTATGACCTACTCATGCTCTGCAAGTTTTATCCCTCTTCCTATTTTCCGAACAAATTGTATGCCCTAGCTTTTCCTCTTCCTCGAACTCTTTCGTTTTTTCAACGGGACGGACAAATCTAGATCATCTTAGAATGACACCAGTACCCATGAGCAAACCAAATAAATGGGAAAAAGTCTAAAATAATAAAATTTAAAAAGTGTTTTTTTGAAATAACTATTCACGCAAAAACCAACAGTATACTCTAAAAATGTATAGTGAAGGCTTAATGGCAGCAGAACAAGAAGAACATAGAACTGGTTTGCGGATTAACCGTAAGATCATACGAGACTCAATAATCCCATTTGAATTTCCAGGGGTCAGATTTTAGGAGTTTTATCGGATAAGCAGAACATCGGCAACTATTTTTCTTTACCCTAGAGTACGAACTTTTATTACTTATTTTTCTTCCTACTTCATGCGTCGATCACGCTTACATTTTGTATGGCGTTAGTTGCTCGGTTGCTTTTGCTTTGAGCAATTTAATATATAAGGGATAAAAAAATCAAATAAGATCGACTTCTTTAAAGAAAAAATTAGTTTAATTTATCAAAAAATTTAGGGAAAAATTGTAGTCGAATCGACAATCACTAGTTGCAACGGATGTAAAATATGGTTAGTACGCTAGGGTTAATGCACTAACTCCATTAATTGGTCAAGGCGTAAGAAATACATTCATCCCAAAACCTTGAAGAATGTATGCCGCAAGCTTATGCATAAAAAAAATTAAATTTGTCTACATTTCTGATTTCTGAATGTGGATTTAAATATTCCAATAAATAAATAAATTAATAATGGAAACTTTTTCTGCATTTTTACTGTCCAATTGTTTATGTTCAAATTTTATTATCTCTCGGTCTTTTTATTTGTGAGATATTTTGACAGCTTAAAGTGAGAAATTCTCGCCTTTACGGAAACGCTTTATTTGTTTCTTACGAGAGAAGAAACAGCTGTTTCCTTTGACTTATTGAATTTCTGTACCAATTTATATGTCTCAAGTGAAAAGTTTCTAGTAGCGAGAGTTACACAACGTGGGCACAGGACTAAGAAAAAATAATTTTGAGGATCTTAAACGAAAACATCCATTCGTTACAAACGAATTACCAAACAACGATTGCAAATTTGAATGCATTTCTTGAATATTTTACATGTTTTTAATAAACATTCTTAGAAGTTATTTTTATCGATTCTGAAAAACGACATGCCGCTTACTATTTCCCACAGTGTGTTCTCCGAAAACGCAAGTTTACAAGTTTGAGACAACTTTTCCGTGGTAGCAACTAAAAATTGACACTGGACCTGAGAATGTTTCGTTTCAAACAAACTTGCTGTCAGAGAGTTAGAGTTTGTTTTTCACTAAGATTATCAATTTTCCTTTGCAATTGAAATTTCATGTTTATTTCATTCGTTTATTTGCAAACAAAATAATTAAGTCAACAATTTACCATTTATTTATGTACGAACTTCAAAGTTTTATGTTTGTTAAGTTCTTGCAGACATAAATTCATAAATGTTGGTTTTTAGTGTCTCTTTCATCTGTTGCATTATTTACGTACATGTTGTTGTTTATTGTCATCAGTAAAATGTTTCTGACTGTTAATGCACGTTGCACACGTCTCTCACAAAATCATCATAAATTTTTCAATGACAACAGCATCATGAGGCATTTTAGAAGTAAATCTCCAACGATATGAAAGCATGCAACACATGTGTTTGTATAAATGAGTTAATACTTAAAGAGATTGTAGCCAACACATTTTACACTTCATTTTACAGTGTATACTTTTGGGAGGATCTCATCACTTTTATTCGAGAATGGATTTTCCATGTACGTATAGAGAATACACATTAACCGAGTAACCAGCCAACCAATGAATAATAATTCGAATCCCAAAATTAATACAATATTTAATATCTGCATTATCCTTTCCACTTACAATCACCATTTTACTTTCTGCATTCTTTTTGGTTTTTGTGCACACGAATAATTCTTCTTCTGCATTTGTGTTCCAAGCTTAAAGATTATAAGTAGGTATTTGTGTATGCATGACGTGTTGTACGTGATTATCATGAAATTTTATTTAAATTCCTTTCTTATCATGCAAATCACGTGGTCGATCCTTTACTGCTTTATTTGCAGTATTCCAGTACAGGCAGACAAATGTGTGTGAGTATTTACATGCAACTTTATTTTTTCAGTTTCACTTTAAGAATCTATTATAGTTTTCTGTAATATTTCACATAATCCATACTTTTCTTATTTATTTTAGTATAATTTTTTTGTTTGGTTTTACCTTTTTCACCCTTCTGGCTTTGTATTGTTTTCTTCCCTTTTTTGGTTAACTGATTTATTATTATCCTTTATTTGGTTGTGTGCCCCTGCACATGTTAAAGTATTTACAATGGCTACTGATTTAATCTGGTATTGTTTTCTGCTTAATATTGTGGCATCATGTTTTCGTCGTGTTTTGGTTAAAGGTGTGAAATTTCATATTTTTGTTTATTTATCTCTGCCTACTTAAATCAATGTCTTCACTCTTTCTCTCCCTATTTATTTTCGAATCCTTTAAGTTGTAACATTTAAGAAAACACATAATTTTGGTGTGTTTTACACATACTTGTACAAATGTTTATATAATCTGTTAAACCTCCCACAGACACACATTTTGTAATACATACAAATCTACATTTTCACCAGCTTTTGATGCTTAACTCGTTTCCCTTTGCAAACTGTTGAATGGTTTTGTCAATTTTCTATGAGCATTTATTGAAACACGATTCATATCAATAGTGAGAATTGAGAGTTTCTAGAAAATTATTTAATAATTTTAAATAATAACAATCTAAGGATGGTTTTGCAATTTTTATATCAATTCGTAAATGTAGAGGTTTTTTAAGTTTGAACCAATTTTCTTCAATTGGGTCAGCAGTACTGACTTTATTTCCTTGCCGTATTACACTTAAAAATGCTAAAATTGCTTGCATACGAAAGCGCGAATATCATCTGTACTTATTTATATACACGTTTGCCCAATTGGCATGGTGTACGCTCCAGACCTGGGGGATCTCAATTACATTTCAATTACAATTACATGTAATTTGAAATTGAGGTAGTCTAAATTACAATTACAAAATAATTGTAATTGAACGTAAGGACTTAACTCAATTACAATAAAATGTTATTGTAATTGAAAAATGTCAATTACAATTACTTGTAATTGTTAATTGAAAAAAATCAAATACACATTACATGTAATTGTAATTGAAAATGTTCAATTACTAATTACAAGTAATTGTAATTGTAATTAATCAACAAATAATTACTTGTAATTGAACAAAATTCAATTACATTTTTAAAACCATAAAATAAAACTTAAAATTCTTAAAACGATTTTCTAAATTATATGAAAAAAAATTGTGTTATTTAAAGCAAATAATACATTTTTTTTAATTGGTTCCTTGTCTTTATTATTTTTCAATCAGGTATGTGATGAAAAACGATCGATTTCATTTCGATCATTATTGAAATTTCAACTCGGACGTGTTCGTAACATTTTTAAACTGAAAATTATTAAATGGTAAAGACTGGCTTATATAATATGTAATTGATAATTTTTGTAATTAAGTACTTTTTTGACAATAAATACTTAAAAAAATAATGATTACTTCTTTTTTTTAAATTACTTAATGAAAAATTTTTTTTTCCAATTACAATTACATGTAATTGTAATTTAAGAAAACTTCAATTACAATTACATCTAATTGTAATTGATTGTTACTTCTTTTTCAATTACAATTACGTGTAATTGTAATTGAAAAAATTCAATTACAATTACATGTAATTGTCTAATTATAGGTGTAATTAAATACAAAATGTAATTGAGACCCCCCAGGTCTGGTACGCTCTAAAGTTACATTAGGTAACCATAATCCGAATTCCGACTACGTCAAGAATTTCTTTGGTATCCCAAGATCGGCATAGTATTAACGTTTAATTTATCGCGTCTAAAATGCTCAAACACAGGACATTGACAAATATATTGGTCCAGTTCTCATCCTCTTCTTCTCATGCTCTACATGTCGTTTCATCCGATAGTCCCATGCGAGATGGGTTCCCACCTCCGTGTGACCTGTTATTACACTAGTAAATCTCCTAAATGTTGGTCTACTCAATTTCAGAGTCTTCTTCGATTTCTTAAGATTTTTGACACCCCATAATAAGTTTGTCACCTTAGCGACTTTAACATTTGCCATTTCTTCGCGTGTTCTTCCCGCGACCAAATTATAATTTAAATTTTGAACCTCTGAAAGAGGTAAGCCTTTCTCAAGGTGATGGCATGCCAAAATGATACCATTTTGGATAATTTGCCGTTTCCGATTATGCCTTGATGACTTGTTATCCATATTATCTCTAGACGTTCGAAATTCCCATGCGTGTTTATTTTACTCTTGCATTGAAAGTGGTTCAACTTTTTCGTCTATTAGCCTTTTGATAACTGATTGATTTACCGTAAAGATATGTAGCGGAGCTTTGTTATCTACTTCCTTCACTCATTTAATGCCTTTCGCAATTGCTTTGATCTCAGTCTGGAACACAATCTTGTAATCTGATAGACGGAAGGATTTACCTCTGTTTCGGCTGAAGTGATATAAATCTATTCCAGATCGGTCCCCAATCTTCGATCCGTCTATATACAGATAGGTGCCTTGGATATTTCTGACCCTAATAACTTCATATTAGCTTTCCTCTTCTAGTATTATGGCGATGTAGTTAATGCTCTCATATTAAGTTGGGATTTTGTCACATGTTCTTCTTTAGTATCTGGCTTTATGGTCTCTTACACTAAATCAAGAATAACAATTTCATTCAATTGCTTTTTAAAATTTTTGGCTAACTTGCAGTAAGTGAATACTTTTCTAGCAGTTCTTACGAAAGAGACATAATTTACTTGCACATGGTAGCGATGAAATCAGCGCTTATCAATTGAAACGAATTGCGACACAAAATATACAATTCGTGTCTTCTACAAGGGCTCTTGAAAGCAGTTATGCACTTAGTAATCGTTTGAAGAATCACCTGTCCGTGGGTAAATTTTTAACATTTACATACGAATTGAATTAATCTGGAAATAAATATTTGCTATTTTCTGAATGGTCCTCTAAGACATTTATATATTCGATTAAATATTTTTATACCCACCACTAAACAAACAAGCATCAATTTTAGACCCCATAAAGTAAATATTTTCTGAGTCCTGTAGTGCGTTTCACTAACAGTTAACACTTACAGTTAACAATAATTTTATCGATTTCGGTATTCAGTAACGTATTTTAACGACAGTTGTTATTGTTATTTAAACGACAATAATTTTTTGGTTGTTTATTTTATCGACTATGACGCGACTACCTGTATGAGGGATGTTAGTGGTGAATTTATTTAGACACTTTTTATGACAAAGATGCCACTTTAATGTTACAGTTGTCGAGTATCGTTAAACAGTATTTACTGAATCGCAAAGTCGGTAGTGCAAACAATAACAACAAATACGACAAATTTAACGATTGTCGGATCGTTAAAAGCTAGTGAATCGCACCACTGGTTTAATATGTCCATCTGTTAAAACCACAATAAAGCTCGAACCAAAAACGTAAAGGGACTGAAGTTTTGCCAGAATATTTCTTAAACACAAGTTTTTTTTTTGGTATTTAAAATAAGCTTAAGCGGAATAATAGAACGAAAGTTTTATCTCGTAATGCAAGAGTAGGTCAAAAAGCAATGTCCTTTCTACATCGAAAAAAAATGCGATTGTGTCTAAACGCATTAACGTAGATCGATTAAATTTCATATGTGAAAAAAATAAAAAATAAAGTGAGTAAAAAAATATTTTTCCTTGAAAATAAATCTATGCACTAGGAAAGGAGTAAGTGTGACATGCCCACTATTACGCCCACCTCCCATTTAACGCTCTATCTTAAATTCATATAATTTCTCTCTGTAAAAAGGTTTTAAAAGAATAAAGGCCTCTATATTTAAATATATCTAAATTTAATTGATTAGCAGAAACTTCTTTGACACGCCTCTTCAACACCAAATTCTCACATAAAAGATCAACAGAATTGTACCTTTTAGATGCTAAAACTTTGCATACATAAGTGGCTTTTGTAATGAAGTTTTTGCAGTTTGAATTTCGACGAAATTAAAACAAATAAATTTGAAAAAATTGGCTTAAAAATAGTTTATACTGGTAACTGCACGACAGCCTACAATGAAAAAATTCCGAGCGAAGAATTCAGGTAAATAAAATTTTGTAAAAATTTTCAAAAGAACAAACAATTGAGCAAATGAATTCTGAAAAATTTTCGAACGTTAGCATTTTTATATGCGAGCATTTCTTTCTTAGGGATAAAAAATTTTTTCATTACCTTATATTGTGATTTAGTGTATCACGTTGTGTGCTGGTCGTCCTTTGTGCCATTTCAATTTTTATACCCTCCACCCAACAAAAAAATGGTGGGGGTATATTCATTTTGTAATTTCGCTTGTAACACATCGAAATATCCATATTAGACCCCATAAAAATATATATTCTGAATCAGGGTTTGATTTAATGACGATCTAGCTATATCCGTCCGTCTGTCCGTCTGTTGAAAGCACGATAGAGGTCGCACCGAGAAAGCTAGGGGGCTCAAGTTTTGCCAGAATCTTTCTTATAGACAAGGTTTGTTTGGTATTGAAAATGGGCTAAATCGGAATATTAGGAAGAGAGTTATAGCTCGTAAAGCTAGAGTAGGTCGAAAAACCCGTGTCCTTCGAACATCGAATAAGATGCAATTGTGTCCAAACGCATTAGCATACAGTCATGAAACTTCGAACATATATTTCCTGAGTCAAAACAATATCTCTACCTAAAAATTGCTTACATCTATGCATTAGGAAAGGAGTTATAGATAAAAATGTACAAGACTTTATACCGCGCAGTGTATTTTTCAGTATATTTTAAATTTAAAACCTAATAAAACGGACAAAATTAGATGTATGATTCTGAAATTTTGCACACTTTGCTTCTCGGGGAAAGGCTTTTCTTTAACGGAAAATCCACGCCCACTTTTACGCCCACCTCCCATATAACGTTTTACCTAAAATTCATATAATTTCTCTATTAATAAATATTTTGGAATAATAAAGGACTATATTGAACCATCTAAGTTGTACTCATTAGCAAAAACAACTTTGACACGCCTACTATCACGCCCACTTTTCACGTTATCTACCGTTAATGAAATTTAAAAGCTCATAAATCCGCCAAAATTAGAGGTATGATGATTACATATGCTCCGTATATCCTTCTAGGCAATGTCATTACTGTGCCAGAAAATTAAGGTGCCACGCCTACTTTTACGCCCACCTCCAACATAACGTTTTACCTAAAATTCATATAATTTCTCTATTAATAAAGATTTTGGAATAATAAAGGACTATATTGAAATGTCTAAGTTGTATATATTAGCAGAAACTTTATTGACACGCCTACTTTAACGCCCACTTTCATTGAAAGACTACATTAACAAAAGCATTTTAGTAGCATATCGAAGTTATAAAGGGTGGTTAAATTTTAAGGGCCGATGTTGAGTTTAAATAAAACACAAATTATTTAGGAAATTATTATTATTTCTTTTTTTAATGATAATATTTGTATGGTTCAATTATATATTTAACAAAATTTTGGCCAAATGGCTCCCCCCCATCCTTGGCGCCACTCCTCTATCTGATGGTCCACATTTTCAATGACAATGTTGATGCTTAATTGTTGGGCATGATGATGAGTCGAGGTTGACTGCTCTTTTGCCACACTATCGCAAAAAACAGAAATGGTTCCCATTCAATGAACTAAGAAGGCATTCACAGATTTTCTAACATTTAATAAAGACCTGTTTTGCAGAAATTTAAATATTTTTCACAATTCTCCCGATTGTGGACGAATTTGAACGATTATGTTGATCAAAAGAATTACGAAGTTCACAAAATGCATTTTGATTTGAACGCCCATTTTTATAAAAAACCTGAATAACTTTAAAGCGTTGCTCATTTGCGTATCTTTCCACGGATCAAATTGAGTAAGTTTGAGAGTGAGAAATGTCAAATAAAATACAGAAAACAAACTTAAAGACTAGGTGTAGTTCTCCTTCAACATGGGCCCTTAAAATTTAACCATCCTCTACAAAGAAAGTGATACATATTTTATTATAAAGAGATTATTCCATAATGATTAACAAAATAATAAATATTGTGCTTTAAATGTACACAAAATTGGTGGTGGGTATATAAGATTCGAATATAGTGCTCTAACTTGTTTATTTTAGTCTAAAGCTTGCTTGGTGGTTTAGTCAAGGTCTGACCAATCCAATCAATCTTCCCCTTCGAAACATACACATACTTTCCATTATAGATATTTTAGCATAAATAATGTCTGTCTAAAATTTATAGAAGAAATATGTCTCACAATTAAAATAAGGTTACAGTGGTTATTTAAAAACTCAAAAATTCCAATTCCATTTTATATTGAAATTTTACAAGAAAAACATAAACATTTATATTTTGGAAATAAATTTTTTGTAACAAAAACCAACTTTCAAACAGATTAAAAATGGCTTAAGATTACTTGCAGTCAATGAAGATGATAAATCTATTTGTTTTATGAATAAGAAAACAGTTACTCATATCTATATTGGAGAACTAAATTCTGGTAGACAAATATTTACTTTCAATTTATTTTACAAAAATACAACTTCTTTCCAGTAAAAGGACGATAAATGAACAGAAAAGATTCTTTTATATTCAAAATAACAATTGTAAAATAAAGAAAGTATGTTTGCAAATCTATTCTTCTACTTGCAATTCATGCAAGAAGTTCAGATGTGCATACATGGTAACTTACATACAACAAGAAGACAGGACCCAACATTCTTGAAAAATATAGGAAAACGAACTGAAAATCTAAGTACATATTTGTGTACATAAGTATATCTTTCAATGCATAAATAAAATGAGTCCATTGTAAGATTATTTCAAATTTTTATAATATAAAGGGGAGTAGATGGGAAGTGGAAATGCATTGAGGAAATTTTAAATGGTATTTTAATGCTTCACTGCACACACATACATACATACATACATACATACAAACCCTGCAGTTAAAATTTTAAGAAGTTATGATTAGGTACAGTGATAGCAATACTGATAGATGCGTCAAAATGTAATAAAAACATAAAAGTTTATTAAATTTTGACTGTTCCGCTTTAATGTAGTGCTTTATCTGAATTGTGTGTCTCTCTTTGAGAAAGAAACCATAAGACTAAAAAAATGGATTTTAAGGCAACTAGCAGCTTAGCAGTGACAATCTTGAAAAAGCCAAAATATCGTTGATAAGGCCATTATGTTATTTTTTATACCCTTAACCTGTAGTGCCAAGGGTATATATAGCTTTATCATTTCTTTTATTATTTCTACAATATTCATTTTCGACCTCATAAAGTATATATTTGCTAAAAGCTTATGACTAGAGGAGTCGATTTAGTTCAACTGTCCTTGTGTGGATTGAAATCAACTTTAAGAAGCCCCTATATATTGCACAGATCTGTATATGTTTTTCTCCATATGTATTCTGCAAATATTTAGTGAAGAATCACTACACTCCAGCCCAATTCATCCAAAATATTTTGAGATAAAAGCCTCTGTATTTCTCCATGTTTTTACCATAAAATTAAACATTTGTCAGCCCTGGGATAATTTGTGGACACGTTTGCTACAATTTATATATGATATCCACTATTTCCAAAAAGCCTAAAAAAAATTTGATTAATCGGCAAAGTTATAGGCAAAAATATTTTCTTAAATATATTTAGTTCACAAAGCTCCTAATAAAGTTTTTGGACACGCTTAAGAAACCAAAATACAAGCCGTATTATCGACAGTCATTGCTGAGAGAAACTGTTAAATCTGTTGGAAACTAATTGTGATATAAGCTCAAAAATGCAACTACTTTGTAGTTTTTCCTAAAATTTACAAACAAAAATTGATTTTTTTTTTCAGCTTCTGAACACTAGAGAGTATCGCTATGGGTAAGTCTTAGCTACAATGTGGTCACTATGTAGTGTGTACATAATGCCAAAGAGTAATATCAAAATCGACACGGCCAAATATTGTACTCTTACATGTTTTTATTCAATACTATTCGCTTTTTATTTAAATAAACAATAGTAATATTAAACATGCGTCACAATGGACCGTAATGGTCTCCGGGTGAGGGTGTGACGGTAACTTTGCACCAGCCTTACCTAAATAATATAAAACATGTGTCTTATTTAGAACAAGTACAGGGTGGGCCAAAAGAAACTAAGCGGTGTAAAAGTTTAATAACTTTTTCGTTTATTAATTTTCAGATTATATAGACAACACTTTTAAAATTTATAATGGAGAGGTTCACAACTGAACAGAGAACCAGAACAATAGAATTTTATTATTTAAACCAGAGATCAATTGTTTTAACCCAAACAGCATATCGTCGACATTTTAACGTCAGAATTTCGCCCTCTGAAGCAATGATTCGTTGCATAGTTGATCGTCATCACCAACATGGCAGCGTAACAGATTTGCCTCGAACCGGTAGACCACGCTTAAGTCGCACTGCGGAAAATATTGAACGAGTACAGCAAAGTGTTAACGAATCACCAGAAACATCTGTCAGAAGGCGTTCTGCTCAGCTAGGAATGTCTCGTACGTCTCTACGGCGCATTTTAAAAAAAGATTTACAGTTATACCCATATAAGGTGCAATTGGTGCAAGAATTAAAATCCGCAGATCATCGGTAACGTCTAAATTTTACAGTTAAATTTCAAGAGTTGCCCAGAAATGAAATCAACTTTATTAAAAATTTGATTATGAGTGATGAGCTCATTTTCATTTGAATGGCTTTGTTAATAAGCAGAACTGTAGGTTCTGGGGTTCTCAAAATTCAAGAGCCATTCATCAACGCCAATTGCACCCCATCAGGTGTACAGTGTAGTGTGGGATCACATCTGAAAATGTCATTAGACCTTACTTCTTCGAGAATGAAGATGGAAGTGCTGTAACCGTAAATGAAGAGCGGTATCGGTTTATGATAGAAAATTTGTACGCACTGCTCTTGAAAAAATACCTGGTATGTGGTTTCAGCAGGACGGAACCACTGCCCATACTGCCCGAGACACAATGTCACTTTTAAGTCAAATTTTTGGAGGGCGAATAATTTCCAGAAATTCAGAAATTATTTGGCCAGCGCGATCGCCAGATTTGACAGCACCCGACTATTTTCTTTGGGGTTATTTGAAGGAGCGAGTGTATGTGAACAAGCCGGAGACAATCCTTGAACTCAAGGCAAACATTGTTGCAGAAATTCGAACGCTACAGCCACAAGTTTTGAAAGATGTTATGGAAAATGCTCTAAAAAGAGCCATAATCAAGACATTTTTTTAAAGGATTTTAATTAAAGTAAGTTAGGGTTATGTCACGATCACGATAAACATATACTCTCTATAAAAATACTACAATACGATTTAACTACAACAAAAATAAATTGATATCTGCATACAAACAACATTATATTTAAAATTATTTTAAGTTATAAATATCCATTAAACCAACATTTTGTTTACGTACCAGTCAAGCTCTGAAATATTTTAACTATAATTTTTCTTCGACGGTTTTTTTATTGTTGAAAAACTTAATACTATTTTAAAAGTTTGACATGTGTGCCGAAACGTGGTTAGTGATCAGTATATTGAATTTTGAGCTAAAAGCACAAAATAGTTTTGACTGTACCACAGGGCCATCAAACATTCAAAAATGCCACAATTTTCTCTTTTTAGCCACATTTTGCATCAGTGTTTATTTCTAACCACAAACTAGTTGTTTTGTCTGCAGGGAAGTGATGCAGAATGTATAAATACGCCATGAATATGTATGTGTATGTTTTTGTTTTATGTTTATTCATATTTTCTTGCAATAAAGGTAACAACAAATATATTTAAAATATGTGTATGCATGTATGCATTTTGATATCTCCACACTCTCAATATTATTGATTGGCATGAGTAACAGTAAGCCAAATAGCCAACTAAGGTTTTTTTTTAACATATTTCCATTCATGCTTTCACACACATAAATCCACAAAACCAGACATTCACACAGATACACTCATATCTTGACCACTTGTCTACAAAGGATATTGACGCTCAATTGAAGCCACAATTTATTGATATTTGCACTGCATGTGGAAAGTGCATGAGAATGTTCTTTATGTGAATCTTTCACGTTCGTTCTTGTTTTGTACTTCAAGACTTTTTCTATTTTTAGTTGGAAAAGTGCTCAAATGCATAAATATTTTTCCAAAAAATAAACCCAAAAACAAATAAAACAAGATTAAATAAAGTGTTGTACAAGAACAAAAACAAAAACAAATACATACTAAATAATATCTAGGGCATTCAATTAGAATGAAATGTTTATGTTCAATTATTTCGAAATATTTTTCCCAATTTAAATCGTCCCTTTTGCATAAAAAAAAAGATAAACGACCCATGTTTTTATCAACTATTGTTGTAGTTATTAGTTTGGAAGAAATAGAATTTCTTAAACATCCACACATACACGTTAAAAAACTCGAATTTTATTTTATTTGTTGCAACTGACAAGTCTGCATTCATTGAAACATTTATACCAAATGTCCGATAAGCAAAAGCTATTAAACTAAATTGTTTGAGTTTTAAACAATTTTATTTGGTTATGCAATACTACTGTACATAAGAAATAAAATAATAAAGTCGAAAATTAATGGCAAAGACACGACAAAAAAAATTTAAAACTAAGATGGTCAACTTATGTAAAATAAAACAGAACAATAAAAAAAATTTCTGAAAAAATGTATTAAAGAATGTGTGGTTAAATGTCCTGATAGTCAGTGTTGTCCTTTCAAATCCTTTTAAAAGTGTTGGCTGATTATTGGTATTTGAAAATCCCATAGTAGGAGACAAGAAAAAGTGAAGGTTTACTGATATTTGCAAAGAATTACAAGCATTTAACTACTTTGCAATACCTATAAGTAAAATGGAAATGATGCGATGATCACACAAACAAACTGCAAATTCTTACAGAGCAAAAAAGAGATAAGAATCTTTTTGTTTGACTTTGAAATTTCCTTCTATCCAATTTTTAAATATTTATGTAGGATGAATGCTTTACTCTAGTACCCAAAGAAAAAAAAATCCTAGATAAAATAAACACACTCACCCGCAAACCCTTTAAGAATTCTTCTAGTCGTTTCCGTTTCAACGGGATGATACAGATTGAGAATGCTGATATTTGTAGAATGTGCCTGAAAGATGCTGAGACAGTAGAGCATGTAGAGTTCGAATGTCCAGGACTGGCAAGCGGAGCACACATTAAGTGTTAAAGTTATCTGATACCTCAATCTAAAGGAAATTCCATTACAAAGGACTATGGATTGTCGGAAGTGTTAAATCGTTTTTCTTGTCTAGAGCACAACGCCGGCTGTGATGCGAGACTGAGTGTTGGAGGGATACCGATCAGTAGCCTCGAAATCACTGAGAAGTGAAGGGGTCGAAAAGAGACCCCGTCTGATTCTGTATATATCGTTTTAACAAAAATCAAGTCAATCTCAAGATCAAAATCACAAAGGACAAAATAGTGCCCATCAATATGAAAGTAACCATTCGCTTATACTAAATGGCACCATCATAGAATAAATAGAAAACTTCAGGTATCTTAGGAGCATGATCACAAAGATTCAGTTAAAATGACCGATATAAAATCGTGTAAAAATAAAACTGTTTAATGAAGAAACATCAGCAGAAAATCGAATCTCCGACCCATCGACTACAGCGCAAAATCAATCCTCCTTTATAGCTCAACTATGGGGGAGTTAACACAAACAAATATTAGAAAACATGCATAGAATTCTAAGCTGATTTCGGACAAATACTTTTAGCATCATCGACATTTTGATTTTTGACTCTGTAATCGCTGTAAAGTTTCACATAATAAAAATGTAATAAATATTCAAATTGTATTTAAAATTATCAATGTAATGGCGATAGTGCGAAAACAAATTAGCTCCAAATGTTTGTATTAAGAGCAAAGTTAATTATTTTGAATATATTCTCTGCTCAAAACAAGTTATACTTCTAGTACTTAACTGACATCAGACGCAGAGAAAAACTATGGTTACGACTTGATCACGACGCTCATATTATATTCTCCCAAAAAAATATTTGGTTATTAAAAGCAAGTACTAGTTATTTCAATTTTGTTTTATCATTTAATTCGCCACTATAATTAAACGCTTGTTAGATTTTTATCATTTTATGTTTAACAAAACTACGATATGGTATTCCTTTAAAATTAGTATAAATTATAAAATTACTATGGCAAAAATAGTATGATGTGTACGCAAAAATAACATAATTAAAAGTATTTACAATTACAAGTAATCATTAAATATTAGGTGAAATAAGCAACCAAGCTATGAATATTTTTAATTATAATTCGTTTTCAACTATTCATTTTAATGTTGAATAAATTTCTATTATATTTAGAGTTTGAAATGCCAAAAAAAAAATAGAAATTTTGAAAATTAAAAAAAAATTACAAAAATAAACAACAAATAGCGTAAGCAATAATTTATTTTATATGAGTGCATACGTAAATATATTTGTTTCTTTAAACTCCTTTAAAGACCGGAGCATTTTTATACCCTTCACCTGTGGTGTATAAGGGTATATATGGCTTTGTCACTACGTTTGTAATGTATTTTCTGAAAGCTTATAAATAGAGACCGTCTGTCCGTGTGTTGGTTGAAATCAACTTTTAAAAGCAACTATATGTTCCTCAGATCTGTGTATGTTAGCAATCTTTTGAAAACATTCAGGAATGAATCGCTATTGAAATTCAGCACAATCACCCATAACTTTCTGAGATATGAACAAAAAACCACGACCACCTCGTTTTTTCGCAATTACAACAACAACATACACATATACTGGTTAAAGTAAACCTGACATCGAATCCCAGCTGAGCTAAAAAAAATTTTATTTTATTTATTTATTTTATATATTATTTATATTTTTATTATTTTTTTTTTAATTTTTTTTCATTTCTTTTTTTAATTTATTTAAAAAATATTTTTTCAATTTCTTTTTTTAAGTTTTTTTTGTAATTTTTTTTTTTTTTTGATTGTTGTTTTTATTTTAATATATTTTTTTTTGTATTTTTTTTTTAACATCCATACGTAAACTCAATTTATAATTTTCCAATGGGATGTTTTTATATATGTATGTTTTTTATATGTATGTACGTATTTTATATGAGATGAATGATGATACAAACAATTGTTATTGCATGACTACACGTTGTAACGGGTATATAAGATTCGGCACGGACGAATATAGAACTCTTACTTGGTTTTTTTTTAAATATTATATCTATTGCTCGATGTTTCACTTCGTTTTAATTGAATTTTAACTTGAGCGTATTATTTGATTTTTGAATTTTCCAGTTATGCGATTTTCGCGCTGTACGGCAACTATCCTGTAGGTTCCACTTTGTAGATTGTTCCACAATGTCATCTAATTATAAAAGTGTGACCTATTTAAGACCATTTCTGTTTGCGGATTTCATGTTGTATAGGTTGCTGGTTAGTTTCTAGCTACAGGCGAATATATAATATTGGATAGTATTGAATGTTGTGTAGACATTTGTTTTTATTATATTGTAGTCTTATAGTACACAGCATTTAATTTTAACATAATAACGATAACTTGCAACCATTTTATGATTTAAGTACAATCATGGAATTCAATCATAGTATGATGCTCTTAGATTATAATTTTTATTACAACAATGTTTTTTCTTTGCGTCTTCTATAGGGTCAGTGTTATATTCCTTCTGTTTTACAAATATTTCTCTGCACTCGTTGATTGGCATTTTTTTTTTGTTTGTTTGTGATGCATTAGATGCAATAGTTAATTTTATTGTCAAACATAATTTTTTTAGTTTTAAAATTACTATTTGAAAAAAATGTATTTTATGCCAGCATTTATATTAGACACTTTAAAAGTCATTGAGAGAGTTTTTTTTTTCTAAAAGAAGTCAGAAAAAAATGCAAATCATCAAAATCGCAGTACCTGATACATTTACAAATCCGGAAACTCGGGATTTTTAATATTACATCTCAGTATTTTTTAAATTATTTGTGAGATACCTATTTTGCCTATTTATTTATAAAAAAAAATATTTCATGAAAAATATATAAAAGTTGCTTTTAACACATGGTGTAAAGGGCCTATGATTCCAAACTGGAAAAAAATGGTACAGATTTTGAGACCTTGATTTTATTTCTTGAATTAATTCAATTGTATATGCAGAAATTGAAAAATTTACTTTAAGAATTCGTCATAGCGATATTATAGAAATGACCAGTTTAGTAGCACGCAATATGCTGAAGGAAATGTAGACGTTTCATACAAAAAATCTAGAAAGATTTGTTCTTGATTCATCACCTTCTTCAGCGCAACCTTTTTAATATTTATAGTAGGAACCGTTTTAATACTAAAATTTTGACAGTATTTGCTTAGATTGCAATAACTATTCGTTCACAAAAGTAATAAAATTAGTCACTTTTAATGAATTGACTTTGATGACATTTATATGTAAAGAAATTTATATGAATACTTACCTCACGGACAACACTCCTAGCCTCAGAACCGGTTGTATTCAATGCGATTAACCATGGCCTTGTTATATAAATCTGAATACGATACAAGTGGCAAATTTCCATACATGATTATTACAAGTAACCCCCTGCTGAACTGAATTACGTTGATGGGAGAAGCAAATAATTTCACAACCAATCATTTTGATTGAATTGATTGATCGAAGCCAATCACTACGACGAGCGTAAGCCATTTACGTTACAACTACAAAGATTACATGAAGACGTCTCACCAATATTCAGTTCAAGACAAGCCCAAAAGGCTTGTGAAAGCCTCACCAAAATATTCAGTTTCGTCCAGCGAGATACAATATAAGTGACATCTATTTTTCTGAGATAAAATACACTAAGAATATGATTTTATTAAGGTAATATGCTCCCGAGTATGAAAATATTATACAACTTTATACAATTATTTGTTACCTTAAACAAGTAAGAACGCTATATTCGGCTGTGTGAAATATTGATACTCCCTTTACAAAATTATAGATACACACCTGTAATCACATATTTACTTATAAGTTGTTTGTGAATTAGATTTACAAATGAAAAATTTCCCATTACATGCATTCGTACACAAAAATAATCATAAAAAAGACTATAACAGCCCACATATTGGTTACCATTATGTGAAATTTCGCTTCCGTTTGTTGTTTTTTTTTTAAATATATATATAATTTTGTTATTGCCATCTCAATAAAAAAAGAAATATATGTGATTCTTTGCTCATATCTCAGCCGATAACAGTTCAAATTTGCTAATTTTCAATACCAAGATTTTCGAAACAATTCTTGATAAACTGATAATACATACGAGTTTATGGAGTATATTGGGGTTTTGAAACGTTGATTTCAACGCTCTAACAAACGGACATATTGCTATCACCAAATTGAATTCTCTATCTATAAGGGTTTGGAATATATAATGTATGTACTTTATGGGTCACAAATGAACAACGTACAACGACAATATTTTTTTAGTCGAAAATTTATCATTAAATTTAGTTAAAGCTTGCAACTTTTTACAGTTTTTATACCCTTCACACAGTGAAAAAGGGTATATATAGGTTTGTCATTCCGTGTGAAATTTCTACAATTTTCATTTCCGACCCCATAAAGTATATATTTTCTTAAAGCTTATGAATAGGGGAGTCAATTAAGCTCTGTCAGTCTGTCAGTCTGTCCGTCTGTCCGTCTGACCGTCTGTCCGTGTGTATGTTGAAATCAACTTTTTGAAGCCCCCCGACATAGGTTGGACCCAAGTAAGGTATTAAAATATCAGAAATATTCGGGAGTAGATCGGTATTGAAAATCAGAAACATCGGTACATAAACAACTGAGATATGAGCAAAAACCCACGACCACCTCGATTTTTTTTTCACAAAAACAACATTACAACAACAACATACATACATACAAACGTGTATACTGGTTAGAGAAAACGTGGCATCGAATCCCAGCTGAGCCAAAAAAAATTTTTTTTAATTTTTTTTTTAATTTTTTTTTTTATTTTTTTTTTATTTTTTTATTTAATATATTATTTATATTTTTATTATTATTTTTTATTATTTTTTTTTTAAATTTTTTTTTTATTTTTTTTTTGTTTTATATATATTATATACATAATTATTTTTTTTTAAATTTTTTATAAAATTTTTTTTTTAATTTTTTTTAAAAATTTTTTTTTGTTTGTTTTTTTAACATACATACGTGAATTTTTAATTTTACAATGGGACGTTTTTATATATGTATGTTTTTATATGTATGTACGTATTTCATATGGGATGAATGGTGACACAAACCACTGTTATTGCATGACTACACGTTGTGAAGGGTATATAAGATTCGGCACGGCCGAATATAGCGCTCTTACTTGTTAAATATGGAAAAGTAAGAAGATTTTTTTTGAATTTTGGACTTACAAACGCTTAAAATCTCTACAAGAATTTTATCTGATTTGATATCAACAATACTATTAGAATTTTGAGATATGTATTAGCAAAAGTTTTACCCCTTTAAGCTCATTATATTTTAAAAAATTATTTAAAAAGCTTGTATATTCTGAAAGTTCATATAAAAGCGGAATTTGCATTATGTACCAATTTTGTTTTACTAAAACCAAATACAGTAAATTTTTTTTTCTTTTGTTAAAGTTTTTACTTACTTCTTTCTAACTTTTAAAATAATGCGCATAATTAAAATAAAAAACTTTGCAATTAAAATTTCTTGATAACCCAATAAAGATAAGAAAAAACTGAAAATAAAACTAAACATTATTGTCATACAAATTTGTTTTTGTAATATTTATTTAAATTACTACGAATTGTTTGAATTCAAGTTAAGTATTCGAAAATGTTATACAAACAATTGAATTTGAAGTTTACTATGTTCAGTCTAATATTTTTTTAATAGATTTGCATAAACGTTGCAACAATAATAGTCAACCCGCATTGGTGGCATTCAGTCGCACTGAATGCAAGCAATGAGAAAAAGTTGTGCAAAATTATAAATGTTGGTCTTGTAGTAACTTTTTACATGAATAAACAGTGACTTTCAGAGGAAGGGGTTACTTTTTAGAATCAGTCTAAGTAAATAGTGGAAAGAGACATAGAGGGTAAAAAGAAAATAACTAGAAACACAAAAAAATCACACGATTTTGTTGTTATTTTAACACATAATCCTTCTCATTTTTCACCAATATTCCTCTCCTTGGTTGTCTATTTTTTGCATACAATCGGTGGCGAAAAATAGCCAGTTAAGGGAAAGATTAGCAAAACAGTTGAAAAAACAATTTTTTACACAATTTATTTGTAATGAATCGATATATTTGTTTAATTTTGGAGAAAAAAAAAATATTAAATATGGCAAAGAATTATGATACAATTTTGATCACTATACGACTATTAAGGACATTTTTTGACGCACAGTGTGCAAAACTTCAAGAAGCAAAGAATACAAAGAAACCGGACAAGTGTGGTTGGTTGGTGGAGGACTGGCGGTTATAGTTTGGAAGTTTTTAGTTTATTTTTTTCTCTGCATATTTTGTCATTGTATTGTACGAATCGCTAGCTATTGCAGTGTTTTTTATACCCTTCACCTGTGGTGCCCGAGGGTATATATAGCTTTGTTATTCCGTTTGTAATTTTAACAATATTGATCTGCGACCCTATTTATTTTTGGAAAGCTTATAAAAAGGGAAGTCAATTGGGCGATGTCCAACTGTCCTTGTGCTGGCTTAACTTTAGGAAGCCCCCATATTTTGAAAGAATCTATGTTAGTATTAAGAATTTGAAAATGTTCGGGAATGAATCGCTTTAAAATCCAGCACAATCGCCAAATAACTTACTGAGATATTAGTAAATAAACACGACTGCCTCTGTTTTTCCAATAATTTTACCACAACAAATTAAAATTTTCAGTCCTAGCATTATTTAAAAACATGTTTGGAATTATTTATAGATATAATATGAATCGCAAAATTATTTGGACAAATCGGCAAAGTTATAGGGAAAAATTATTCGGAGGAATATATTTGTTCAAATATATCAAGTTTTCTAAGCTCTTTTTTGACACATTAGTGACACCACTTTCTCAGCCGTAGATTCGAAAATGATTACTGAGAAAAACTAACAAATCGGTGTCAAACTAACTGAGATATAAGCATCCAAATAAAGCTGCTTCGATGTTTTTCATAAAATTTACAAGCGAAAATCGAATTTGACCAGCTTTTCGATAGCCAAAAGAATAAATACAGATACTGAGTAGAAAAATGTAATACTCTATAAAACGTTAAAAATCCATTGTAAATCTATTGATATCAAATGAATACTACGAAAAATTAAAAATCTAAGATGGTGTCCTAAATTAAATGGTGAATATTTAAGTTTAATATATTAAATACGACTTCGTCCTCTTCAGCCTACATAATATTGGTATCAAATGAAGGTGCTTGACCAGTAGAATGCAGTAAACTGAAAAAATGTAAGCTGACGTCTATAACAAAATGGCGGAATCAAATGAGAGGGCTTGACTAGAAGAATAAAGCTAAAAAAAGCCACAGATTGCATCGGAAATTAAAAAGTAAAATAGCGTAAATAATCTATATATATAAAAGTGAAACTCTGTGTGTGTGTGTGTGTGTGTGTTAGCTATAGACTCCGAAACTGTAAAACCGATCGGGCTGAAACTTTGGTAAGTTGTTGTACACATACCAGGGAGTGTTTATGGGTGAAAAAAAGTGGGCGGCGCCACGCCCATAAAAAATTAGTTATCATTTTAAGCTACTTGCACTTGACCGATTTTTCTGAAACTTTGCACACATATCGAGCTGTCATGACTAAATAATTTCGTGATAAGAAAAGTGGGCGGGGCCACGCCCCTAAAAAAGTTTTAATTTTGAGGTACTTGCACTGGACCGATTGTTCTGAAACTTTGCACAGATATTGAGCTGTCATGACCTTATAATTTCGTGATTAAAAAAGTGGGCGGGGCCACGCCCATAAAAAAAGGTTATAATTTTCAGGTACTTACACCAGACCGATTTTTCTGAAACTTTGCATACATTTCGGGCTGTCATGACTAAATAATTTCGTGATTAGGAAAGTGGGCAGTGCCACGCCCTTAAAAAAAAGGTATCATTTTGAGGTACTTGCACTGGACCGATTTTTCTGAAACTTTGCACACATATTGAGCTGTTATGACTTTACAATTTCGTGATTAGAAAAGTGGGCAATGCCACGCCCATAAAAAAATTATAATTTTTAGGTTTTTGCACTTGATATTCAATTAAAATTCAGAATGCATTTCGATTCATTAAGGGGCGTAGCAACGTGCGCCGGGTTTGGCTAGATTAGATAGATTAGATTAGATAGATGACCGATTTTTTTGAAACTTTGCACACATATCGAGCTGTAATGACTTAATAATTTGGTGATAAGAAAAGTGGGCGGGGCCACGCCCCTAAAAAAGTTTTAATTTTGAGGTACTTGCACTGGACCGATTTTTCTGAAACTTTGCACACATACTAAGCTGTCATAACCATATAATTTCGTGATTAGAAAAGTGGGCAGGGCCACGCCCATAAAAAAAGGTTTTAATTTTGAGGTACTTGCACTTGACCGATTTTTCTGAAACTTTGCACACATATCGAGCTTTCATGACTTAATAATTTCGTGACTAGAAAAGTGGGCAGTGCCACGCCCATAAAAAATAGGTATCATTTTGAGATTCTTGCACTGGACCGATTATTCTGAAACTTTGCACACATATTGAGCTATTATGACTTTACAATTTCGTGATTAGAAAAGTGGGCAGGGCCACGCCCATAAATACAATTATAATTTTGAGGTACTTGCACTGGTCCGATTCTTCTGAAACTTTGCACACATATTGAGCTGTTATGACTTTACAATTTCGTGATTAGGAAAGTGGGCAATGCCACGCCCATAAAAAATTATAATATTTAGGTTTTTGCACTTGATATTCAATTAAAAATTCAGAATGCATTTCAATTCATTAAGGGGCGTAGCAACGCGCGCCGGGTTTGGCTAGTTAATAATAAATCTAGGCTACGCTACGAACAGATCATTATACCTAGTATGTACGCGATGGTGAAGGGTATTATCATATTCGACATGGCCGAATATAATACTTTTACTAGTTTTATTCTGTTTTAGTTTAAAAGTTTTTTTGTGTCCTTTTTAAAAATTCAATATATTTAAAACTCTAAGTCATGAGTTGCCAAAGCCACACTTTTATTACCAACCAACAACAAACGTACTTACCAAAGTAATAAAATCTATATCAAAAATACAAGACAATGAAGAAACAAACAGAAAAGCCGTTTCATGTTAAACTTTTGTAATAAAATGCTCATTAGTGGCACAACTCTTCACCGTCGTAATGATTGTTAAATGACTTAAAATATTCAGTTTTTTCTCTCATTTTCGACTGCAATGAATTGTGCAATATTTTTAACATCAAACTATAAAACTATTCAACTATTTATTGTAAAAGTAGCTCGTTTAGTTATGTTACTAAATCAGTTGCTTAATACTAAATACATAAATTAAATTCTATATAAAAAGAAATGAGATTTATCAATTAACTAGACTATATTTACTAATAATAATAGTAATTATGTTTGAAACACAAGAAATTCTGTTCTACTTTTTATCATAGTCCTAGAGTTATTGTTTCATAATTTTAATTGCTTAAGTTGACAAAACTGTATTCAAAAAAATAAAAAATAAATAAACTCAAATTTATAAGCTGATTCTAAAACAAGTGTCACATGCATATACAATATAGGTTTTATATGCAGAGATTCTGTTGAAAAAGTCATGTTTCAAAAGTATTAATTACATAAATTCAAGAAAATCTGCGGTGTGCTGCCAATCAGTTCAATTGCTCGATTTCTATTCGGTTTAGTAAAAACTAATTTCGACCATTATCTCTTTTAGTTAATAAATTCCTGGCACTCCACAAGTTGTTTCAAATCAATTCAGATTAGTATTTTGCCTATTAGATTACAAAATTAAATGTACCTTTATTTAGAAGCAAAGAACACCAGCAATCGCTTCAGCATTGTGGCTTCCGAAACAATAGAATCCTTAAAATATATATAATATATACTCCTTCGGTTTAGTATAATATCGCAAGTGTTGGACCCATCTGACGGCAACGGCCATCACTAGATAAATATTAGTCGGTTTTGAATAAACCCTTTGGCGGGTCGCAATTACATTGTCAAAAGTCTCTGACTCAAGATATGTGTAAAATAAATTTCACTGAGAAGATGTATCGGGTGTCCCAGCAAAAGCAATAGCTTGAAATTTGCCACCATTTTGTTAATAGGTTTTACGGTCAGTTGTCGCCAACAGACCACGTCATTTAATAATATTCAGAAATTGTCGAACGAACAACTTTTAATTATTATAAAACACATTTAAGAAATGGTGAACGTTTTGCAATTGCAGATCGGTAATTACGGTACATAAACCGATTTAAATATAAAATAATATTTCTTTTTACAATTTCCTTACTTCAATTTAGGCCAATAAGTTTATAATAGTTATTAAAGTTTTCACATATACGACGAAGAGACGTAGTTGGTTCAATAGTTGGCACATTAAAAGTTATTTTACTTAGCAAAAATTTAAAATCAACATCGCCTTGAATTAGGACCAGCACAAATCAAGAACTCAGCATTGAATGATGACTTTCTAAAGTTGGTAATTTTATAAGACAGACAAAAAGACAAAATATTAAAAACTTCTTTTGCATGGAATCGATACTATCAATATAATTGTTATAGTAAGGTTCCCATATAATTGATCCGTATTCTAGAATAGGTCGAACTAGCGATGAATATAATTGTTTCGTAGTATTAGGATCTAGAAATTCTTTGCACCACCTCTTCATAAATCCAAATGCACTACTTTCTTTGTTAACAATTAATGCAACATGGTCACGAAAATTTAATTGGTGATCAAGCATCAAGAAAATTCAGAACTTCAACAAGTTTATACTTTATAGTTTATAGTTTTATATTTCTTTTATTATTTGTTCTTTTTTTCATTTTTAGTAGTTCGCAGATAATTATTCCATGGTGGCCCAACATTGTTAAATTTTGGGAGAGTTTGTGAAATACAGCGGCGTAGTGTTGATTGGAAGATAGAAACAACATCATCTAAGTTGTCGATAGAGATTATAATATCCCTGTTAAAATTTGATAACAAAGAATTTGGCTTCTGAAAGTTTGTCCGAAAGAATCAAGAAACTTTATGGGGTATAATTTTGTTAGAGATTAAAGCAGGTGAATTTAATAAATTAAATAATTCCAGTTTTAAGTCAGGATGATAACGATCTTCAGGGTAAGTAACAGGAAGTGTCTTATGGCTGGTTGACAAATGCAAGATCTAGAATTTTCCCATTAACATTGTTTAAATGGTTAATTTTAAAAGGACCATAACTTAATAGTAGTGAATAAATTCATTTGGAAGTGTAGGAGTTTGGTAGTTAACGTCCGAAGATTTATTCGACAATACATTATTCAGTGAAGAATTTAGAGGAATGTATGAGCAAGTAATGTACAAAGTTGTATTTTTAAGTAGAATTGTTACAGCCACAAATTCGATGTAAAACTTTCATTTTTTTATAAGAAAAATTGTTAAGTGCGGCCAATAGAAAAACTTCACCCAGCTTATTTGAGCCATCATGTCTTAACATTTGGTATTTTGCAGATAATATTTCGTTGTTCAGTAGTGACAAAATCAGATGTACGAGTCTTCGCTTTTTGGTCAAAGGATTTGTACTAACAGAAATAAGGTTGACATGCTCACTTTAACTTGGCCCTAATTGGGGTATTAATCCCAGAAACTTATACTGGCTATACGATTCTGTCGTCAGACCAATTCTTTATTACGGGGCGGCAGTCTGGTGGGTTGCGCTGGAGAAAAGAAACCACCAGGACAGATTCGAACGTATTATGAGAATGGCTGCGATTATGATAACAGGTGCTCTTAGGAATACCCCATCTAAGGCACTGTTCACTATTTTGAACTGGTTACCACCAGACATCCTGGCTAAGCAGATGGCTGCGGACACCGCACTGAGGCTAAATGCCACAAGGACATGGAAGTATGTGAATTATGGACATGCAAAGATTTTGGGTATGACCAATATTGCTTCTCCTATTGATTACAAGGTACCTGAACCAG
Organism: Phyto melanocephala; assembly: GCA_941918925.1. Taxonomy (NCBI): domain Eukaryota; kingdom Metazoa; phylum Arthropoda; class Insecta; order Diptera; family Rhinophoridae; genus Phyto; species Phyto melanocephala. Next base: position 62,534,099 of record OW799235.1, on the reverse strand, counting down.
TATTTGATCCGGGTTTCGTAACGAATATACCAGATAGATCTGAATATTTACTGACGGTTTGAAATCACATGCTGGAACTGGATGTGGTATCTTCTCGATCCAGTTGGGTTTGGAATTGTCCCTGAGGTTACCGGATTACTGTAGCGCGATACAGGCCGAATTAATGGCTATTAAGACAGCCGCGGAACAGATTCAGTGTAATGGAATATCTGGCAGGGATAATCATATATTTACTGACAGCAAGGCGGCTATTAAATCCCTGGAAAGTGTGTACAGCACATCGAGAATTGCCCAGGAATGCCGGGTGTCTCTTGAGGAGATAGCGAGACATTCGACGGTTACCCTTGTGTGGGTTCCAGGACATGGGGATATTGATGGCAATACTAGAGCTGATGCACTTGCAAAGGCCGGTACCACCTTAGATTTGGTTGAATCCAATTGTGCTTTGGGTATTTCCTTATCGAAGGGTAAGCAGCTAATATCGCATCGATTCTATTTGGATGCCAAGGAAAGATGGGTGAGAGAACCCACTTGCTTGGAGACCATGACATGGATGTGCATAGGAAGCAATATGCGGTGAATATGCCCCGAATCCACCTTAGGAACCTCATAGCGGTCATTACCGGACACTGGCCTATAGGTACACATGCGAAAAGGTTAAATATCCCTTACAACGAATTTGCGATAACGAGGAAGAGGAGGAGACAACTGAACGTCTTCTCTATTATTGTCCTGCATTCGAAGACCTGAGACACCAGATTCTGGTCAGCGAATACTTGAAAGTAAAACTTGTTTTTCCGCAGTTGATCTGGAAAAGATCCGCACCTTTATAAAAAGGACAGGTTGGCTGAAGAACGACGGCCAGAGGACATAGACGAACGAACGTTGGTGCCTACGGTATCACAACGGCACCCTCGGAGGACCCAAGTGAGCTATGCCTTCGGGCGGCTGCCGAATCTAACCTAACCTAACCTGCTCATTTTAACGCTTACCTCCCATATAATGCCTTTTCTTAAATTCATATAGTTTCTCTATATATAAAGTTTTCGGAAGAATAAAGAATTTTATATTGAAATATCTCAGTTGAATTTATTAGCAGAAACTACCTTGACACGCCTACTTTAATGCCCATTTTTCACGTAATCTACTGTTAATGAGATTTAAAAACTCATAAAACCAACAGAATTAGAGGTATGATTTTTTTAAACTAATTATTTGATTATTGGATCTTTCTATATTTAGAAAATAACTATAAGTAAATTATATAATTTCTGGGACTATTGCCATTGCAATAGAGGCTTAAATTCTCATTGCATAGAGGTCATCGTTCTAGCGGGTCGGCGAGGGCCAATGTATCGATCATCTTGAGTCAAATATGTCCATTATAAAACAGTAGATTCTGTGCGAGAGGATTTTGATGAAGTTCCAGCTTTCGGACATATTTTGAGCAAAAGGTTTTTATTTCGTCGCGAACAAATGGAATATTAAGGTCCTTATGAATATTCGTGTTAGTAATATACCACGGGTCTCCAGTAATAAGTCGCAATATTTTATTTTGTCGTCTATGTAATTTTTCTATATTAGAAGCAGAAGCTGTTCCCCATAAATGGATACCATAGATCCATATTTTCTTAATGATAGTTTTGTAGAGTAGAACCTAGTAGTTTAGGTTGAAAGCAGAATGAGAACAAAGAAGTCACTGAAGTTGTAGTGTTTTAAGTTTGAGTTTGTATGTTGAGACCAGGTAAGGCGTCAATCAAGGTCTATACCAAGATATTTTATATGATAATGAACTGGGATAGCGATGTAAATTATCTTCAGACTAGGACAGTTTCCCTTTGTCAAGGTGAAAGTGACATGTGCGCACTTTGCTGGGTTTACTTTTATTTTCCGTTGGTTGAGCCATTTTTCGAGTTCTTTAATGTGATCCTGCAGGCATTTAGAAGCAATTACTAGATTTTTATGTATGCTAATAAATGCTGTACCGTCTGAAAAAGTTGACGTGTGTACCAAGTTATTAGTGGGGATATGTGATGTTTTAATTATATACATGAGAGGACCAAGTATACTACCTTGGGGAATTCCTTCTGCAATTTTTCTTGGGTCTGAGATATGGTCTTTATACTTTACTACAAGTGAACGATCCAATAAATTGTTTCGCAGTAATTTGTTGGTATTTTGGAGTAATAAACAACCTATTTTATTTAGAAGCCCATCATGCAAAACCTTGTCAAAAGCTTTAGAAATGTATATGAAGAGTGATGAGCAATAGTGTTTGTCCTCAAAAGCCTGTCTGATAAGATTAACTATTCGATGAACCTGTTCTATGGTGCCTTGATCTTTTCGGAACCCAAATTGATTAACGGGAATGATGTGGTGGTCGTTTAAATATGGGGTCAACGCATGAGGTATGATGATGAAATATTGCACATATAGCTTTCTAGTCAATGTCATTGAAGGCGATATGCCTACTTAAACCCATACTTTTCTATAACGCTCTATCTTTAATTCATATTATTTCTTAGTGAATAAAGATTTTGGAAAAATAAATATCGAAGAAATATCGAAGTTGAATTTATTAGCAGATACTACATTGACACGACTACTTTAACACTCACTTTCATTGCAAGACTAAATTTACGAAAATATTTTAATAGCACATCGATAAGTATATAAGGATTATTTAAATTTTAAACAATTTGTGCTATAAAAGCACACAAAATTGGTGGTCGGTATCAAAAATTCGACACAGTTCAATATTGTGGTCTTACTTGTTTTATCTAAAGAACTTACATAGAGTGTCACTTTGAATGGAAGAAGCAAAAGTTAGAGGGTTATTTCACTGACTGTTCCACTATTATTCTCAGTGAGTTTAAGTGATCTAGACATAAACGGTTTCACCTAAAAACAGCATGCTTTTATAGGAAACAAGATTCTACACAGGGGAAATACGATCGAGGAGGGCAAATATTTTGATTTTTTTAATGATATTTAAGAGTGTAATTCCGCGCCAGTTCTTTCATTCTTAAAAATGTTTACCCTTTCTTTTCAGTTTTCTATGGACCATGCCTCTAGGATAATTAGCCATATAAAATATAAGTAGCCAGGGCTAAAGTGTATTTTAACACTACGAAAGGAAACGTTATATACATAGTCCCGCGATCGTATTATTTTTAGTTTTCCAATGCTGTTTCTCTCAAAAAGTGAGCGCTGATGTTGACTTGTCTCTTTCCGAATTCTACGTATTCACAGTTCTTTTGGTAATAAATTTCTGCGCTGTACTAGGGGCGATTAAAAACTCTTTTCATCTTTTCAGTTGTGCTTCGATGGTGTTGAGTAGTACCCCTCTAAATCATCGTTCGTATTTTCTCATCGCTATAGACGCATGTTTCTGCTGTTGTTTAAATTTTGTATTAAAATTTTTGTGATTAACTAACGCAGAAATTAGTGCAGCTGAGTTATTTACTGTTTTTGTATTCAATTTGAACATTTCATTTTTTATTTAAGTTCAGAGAGATGATTTTACAGTGACTAATAAAATAGTGCACTATACTATGCACTATTGGTGGTGGGTTCAAAAAGTACAGCTTTCAATTGATGCTCTGCGGTCTACGGTACGTAAAAATAAATTTTTCCAACTACGACATACATATGTATAGATAAATTTATTCCGTATTTCACAACATTGTACCATTATTCTATACAAAAATATTGTAAACGTATCTCTGCAGTGATTATACTAACTTCAATTATATTCTTTTCAAAATGAAAATGAAGCTAATGACGCTGTATGTCCTTAATAAATCATATTGGGGCGATTGTTTTCTCTTACGTTTTTTTATAAAATATGCCACAGAAATATAATTTGTTCACTCAATGTGTATCTCCATTCGGATTTTATATTTGCAAATAACTATATGACTCCATTAATATATAATCTTTTATTTTTATGTGAGAAAAATGTTGCGTATGTGTATTTGTATACGGATAATTAATACTTATAAAATGTGTGCAAGTACTGTGTAGGTTATAGGAAGTTACACTGATGACAAAGAGTTTGGCATTAGTGCAATTTTTTAACTAACACCAGCTGGACATTTGTCAAAATAATTCATTTATTAAGTTGAATGTTACACACACTCACTCATTGCACTCAAATGTATGTATGTATGTGCAGAAAGAAATATTTACTACACACACCTATACATTGCAACCGAAACATTTACATAATCTAAAGTTTGTTTTATTTTGTTTGACAATCAACTGCAGAGCCTCTGGCTCAAACTTCAATGATTCTGATAAAACTTATTGTATGTAAACGATAATACATTTTAAAACCCATTCATTCACAAAAGTGTATGCCTTTACATGCTTAACATAAATACTTTCGATTATTTATATGGAAGCTCACAAGTAAAAAGGGCCTTAACATTAATAATTGTAATAATTATAAATTAATATTTATTCGAATTTGTTATTTTAAAATTTATATATAAATTTGCTATAAAACATTTGCTCTGGCTTAAGATCATTTCTCTCTTACTAAACTTTATTGAACATTTTTTAAATCAAATTAAATTAAATAATGATTGTTGTAAGAATACTGAAAAGCTATTCCGATATTAGGCGAGTGGAATGCATTTACGTACATTTAATATTCTAGTTTTCATAAACACTTAAATAACATCATCCAAATACTAATAAGTTTTATAAAAATATCACAAAGACAAAGACGGCTGTGCCAAATTTTGTGTACTTCTATAGCACAAAAATATATTATTTTTTATTAAAAGTAATCGCTTTGGAATAATCTCTTTATACCAAAATATGTATAAATGTTTTTGTATACCTGCTGGTAAAATATTTCATAAATTTAGTCTTTCAATGAATGTAGGCGTGTCAGTATAGTTTCTGCTAATAAATATTTACAACTTCGATATTTCAATATAGTCCTTTGTTCTTCCAAAATTTTCGTACATTTAGATCTATAACTCCTTTCCTAATGCATAGATTTAAGCAATTTTCAGGGAAATTTTTTGTTAAGGAAATATGCACTAGAAATTTCATGGCTCTACATAAACCTGGTGTATAAGAAATATTCTGGCAAAATTTGAGCCCCCCTAACTTTTTTGGTTCGAGCTCTATCGTGCTTTTAACAGACGGACAGACGGATGAACATAACTAGATTTTCATAAAATAAAACCAGGACTTAGAAAATATATACCTTATGGGGTCTTAAATGGATATTTCGATGTGTTACAAACGGAATGACAAAACTAATATACCCCCACAATTTTTTTGCTGGCGGGTATAAAAACAGTTTGTATTCCACTGTGACAAAATACAGTAATTTCGTGTCGGCAACAATGTCAGCATTTTTATTTGAGTTAAAAGAAAAAGAATTTAAAACTTTAGCAATTTAAAAATTATTGTGGCTTAAATTTAGTTACTTATTTTGGTTGGCATTTTTGTTAGTCTTCTTTGCTTTTCGACCATCAAAGGACTGAAATTCAAACATCAATCCACATAAAAACACACAGACATACACACACATATGTATGTATTTACATGCCTACGACCAAATATTTACCCAATTCAAAGTTTGAGATCGTATTTGGTCAAATTATGTCAAAATGAAGTCATCTACGGATATTAGAAAAGTTTATTATTCCATTTTTTTATTTTTCATTTTTCATTATTATCATTTTAGTTTCGTTCACATTATTTAAAAGTTCTACTGCTCATACTAGTGTATTAAGTAGTTTGTCCATATGAGTGTACTTTTTATATCTCCTTCTTCTCCTTATTCTCGTTGGCTGCTGTTTGCTGTGTCCTGTGACATCAATGAGTAACATGCTGACAATTATCCGTTTAATCTTTTTTCTCCTTCTGTTTGTTTGATATTTTAATTAAAACTGAGCAAATGTGTTTTTCTATGCTTAATTTTTAATAAAAGACATAAATTTTTAACATAAAATTTTATAACTTAAAAACCCTTGGACACCAGAAAGAGCAGCATTTAACTATTTCAATGGAGTTTGATTTCATTAAAAAAACTTTAACACAATGTGGTTAAAAGTTATTTTGCAATTGTGGAAATTAACTTTTAATATTGAAATTGCCGTATGTAATACGCAGTTAGTTATATTTATTAACTTAATTAATATTTTTTTTTTTTAATTAAAAATAGTTCTTTACGGTGGAACAAATACACAGAAATGAATACTGTTCAGTAAACGAACGTGTTCTTCAAATTATATTGCAATTGTAGAAATCTAATTAATTATTGAGAACATGCGGTAGAATTGTATGGGGATTCAGTATTGTCTTAAAACACACTGATAACCAGTTTCGCGATGATTCGATTTGAGTTGGCAAATTTGAATGAAATGTCTACGAGGCTAGAGGACTAAATTATCAATTATCTAGTTTGACATCCTTTTTTAGGAGAGTAAAGATTTTGTTCTGGAACTCTCAGATCAAGTTGCTTAAATTTTAATTTCTCCAAATGAAGTTGAACTCAGTTGGCACATCATATAGTGTTTGCATAATTAAATTGTGAATTTTGTTTTGTCAATATTTAAAAATAAATTAAAAAGTTACATTGAGAAAAATTTTTAAATAAAGCTAAATGAATCGTTTGTACAAAAGCATATGTCAGAAATGAAAAAATCACGAAAGAGGATAAATTATTACGTTCATACTTTGAGTTGCATCGGTAAAACAATAACGCCGCGGCTTCAAAAATGAATCGAAAGACGATTTCCCAATTCTATTATAATTTATTTAATAAAACTAATATTGAGAAAAGAGGTTCGATTAAAATTTGCCTTTTAGCAGTATTTGAACAATTGCAATTTAAGTTTCAACATTCTATCAATAGAGCAGCAGATAATACAGGTTTAAAGGTAGACCAATAAAATTGAAAATATATGTGCAAAAATATATTAATAAAAACCAAAATTTCTCTTACTCAAAAAGCAATAAAAGTTAAAGAAATAATTCAAAAACAAATTAACGTTTTAAAACTTTTCAAACGACCCTGCATTCATGTTGGTTGCAAGTTCAGATTCCCATAAGCGTTAGAGAGTTAGAGAATTTAATTTGCAAAAAGTACATAACTCATCCACTTGATGTCTGTTAGAGTGTACTGTTTACTGATAAAATAAATTTTTTAATTTGATAGACGAATTGTGATATAAACAAGATACAAACATACATTCATTACAATAAAACATTGTGGTGAAGAAGTCATATCATGTATGTCAACAGCATATATTGGATACTTATTTATGTTTAGCCCCGCTAAAGATATCAAAAAACAAGCGGCAACCTCATAAATGATTGCCAAGAAGACCTGAGAAATTGGCTAGAAACTAACTGAGATATAATTACAAAAATACAAATGCCTCGTTGTTCTCCTTAAAATTTACCCCTACAAAATGGAGTTCGATAAATGTATACATGGGTCATATCTACTAATTAAAAATATGCCCACTCAACCCCAATATTGGTATCAAACGAAAGATCTGGACCAGTAAAGTACCAAAAACTTAAAACCCAATATGGGTCAAATATAGTTACTACGGTTTTGTCCCCTTCGGGAAACAGTAAACTATGAAAAAGTATAAAACCCAGGATAGCATACGAAACAAAATGAGGGAAAGTTTTCTCTTTTTAACTAAATTAATATGGATATCAAATAAAAGGTTTTGATTAGTAGAATGCAGCTAACTATGTAGAGATGATGACATCGAATATAATAAAGAAAAATTTAAAAAGGATATCTACACTAAGATGCGATGTGGTCAATATAAATATGTACATCATGTACGGTTAAGGGTATTATCAGATTCGGCACGGCGGAAGGTAGCATACTTACTTATTTTCAAATAAAACATTATTTTATTTTATTAGTTTTATTTTAATTTTCTTGTATTTTAAGTTGATACCGTTTTCTTGATAAAATATTTAATATTTAAAATTAACAGTTTCAGAAATATTGTAGTAACTCAAAAAATAGTTTTTTTTTTTAATAATAGAACAAAATTAAAAGAAAAACAAGTTTTATATATTTCTTATTTCAAATTCATTTTCACTTATAACGACAAAGAGTTTTTGGCCTCTTCTGAATATTTAAAAAGTCTGTGTTAATAAGAGTGTATTCAGTTATTCAATTATTGTATTTTTATTTTGCTTCCCTTGTTATCCTCTCTTATTATTAAGTAGTAAAAGTAAATGTTTTCTGTTTCTTTTGACCAAAACATGAATAAGCGAATAAACAAAGTTGAGTCAAAAGAAGTGTAGCCAAATTTCTATGTGGAAACAATTTGATTGTGATAAAAAAAATCATCATGATTAGTAAAGTTGAACAAGACCATTCTCTGGTCCTGTCCTCATTGAGACAGTCGGTGTTGAATATTTTGCTTTATAAATAAGATGCATATATTTTTAAAATTTTCACTTTTCGTTGTAATTTTTTCAGACGTTTAGTGTTAAACATTTAGTTAAAAAGATTCAAGTCAACAAAACCATTCAATAAAACTTGTGAAAAATGAATAAAATTATCCACAATATTTAATTGTAGGTACGGGCATCAGTAAAATAATTATCAAAATACAAGATACGATGTCTATATGTTTTTAATTGATTAAATAAATTAAATAACTCTAAAAAGTACTTATCAGAATTTAAATATTTATATATTTCTATAAAACTTAAATTCCGACGAATACTTATGTATCAAAATATATAGGGCCGTATTCATAACAAATATTTTAGATTTATTAAAGGCTTATTTGAGAGATGTTGTAGAAAAATTTGTCAAATAAGCCTTCAATAAACCTAAAATATTTTGTATGAATACGGCCCATATTCTTCAACATTGAAACATTTCACCACATTATGAAAAACTTTATTACAATTGCTAGTTCTGCGATAACGAAAAAATTGAGAAGAAATGATATACATATGTACTCAATCTTTTAATTTATATATTTTCACACAAATTATTTGAACTCACTTCTTCTTCGATATCGAAGAACTTGCAATAATTTTTTTATTCTTATTCATATTTTTTTTTTAATTTTTAAAATTCATAACTTTGTAAATTGTAGTTTCTTTTTAAGCAAAAGAATACGTAAAATATAAACGAATACCGCTAATCCCCACACCGACCACCCATCTCAGCAGTTCACTGACATCTGAAAACAATTTGAAATTTAACTTCATAAAAATCCATTTATTAGATAAGAAGATCAGCGTTGTCAACTTTAAAATTTCAAAAAGCACCTAAACCCCTAAAAAAGCGCGTAATTTTCATAAAAAATCACTGAGTTTAAAATGTGTACAAATTTAACTTTACATTTGCTAATATAATCATTACTTAAAAAAAATTAAAGCTTTTAGATGCCAGTTGCCCCCTAAAATAAATTATTTTACAAATGGCAATAAGACTGGAGTTTTGATTGATATCGATAATCGAAATACAAGTCTAAAGATATTATGTTCTTTATGTTATTAGGCCAAAACATCCAAATGTACTATCAATGCAAATATTAACCTTATCAGGGTGTCAATTTGTGCTCTGAAAAATTTTAAAATGAAAAGTATTTGCATATTAATTTCTCTTTTTTTATTTTCACCAAGGTTTGATCAACTTGAAACTTTACTTACAAAATAAATTCTCGTAACAATTTCATTTTATAAAAAGTAGGTGGTTTATGTCTCATAAACCATACAGGATATCAACAAACCAGTATCGGAAATAAGTTACAATTAATAATAAACAAGCAAAACACTCAAATAACAGAAACATTGTATGCTATCAATCCTTATAAGCTTCTTAATTATTAGTTTTAGTATCATAAGCTGAAAGTATTATCAACATAATATCATTTTACAATGAGTAAATATTTTTTAGCTTTGTTAAGATACAAAATACGTAAGGGTAATTAAAGATATTTACCCTTACAAAAATTGTTTTCAATTAAAAAAATTATTTTCAAATTTAGTATTTGGTGTCACCGAAATAAAAATAAAAGCACTAAAAACTTAAAAAAAAAATCACCAAGCACTAACTCGCAATTTTTTCGCTTCCAAAATGTTAAAAATCACCAAAAACGGTGATAAAATCACCGAGTTGACAACGCTGAAGAAGATACAAATTTTGGGACAGACAAGTTAAAGTCATATCAAACTCTTATACTTCAAGAGCAACTAAAACTAGATAAAACAAGTTCGTTTAAAAGATATCAAACAAAAGATACCAACAAACATGTTTGTTCCGATAATTTTTATTTATTTAATATAGAATTTATATTTTTTTGTTTTTTTTTATGCTATTAACTTTACAAAGTTTTTATTGATTTAATTTTCATTCTTTTCACAATTTTTCAACAACTTTGTTTTGCTCAAGTTTATTATGGCACGTACCATTGCTGTTAAAGACCAAAAAACAACAAAAAAAAACATCTAAAAAAACAGCAAAAAAACAGATTTCCTGTATGACACACAGCTGCAGGTTATAAAAAAATAAAATTATTTTTGGTAAGACCAAATATCAACTAAAATTATGTTGCAGACACCTTTTTTGGGTGCTAAAGCCTCAAACACACAACACACATACAATTCCGCTTCCGTTTTTCCAAAGGTAGTTAAATAACAACAACATTACTTCTTTACTTTTTTAAATTCTATGCCAACGCAGGCTCACACCCATTAACAACATTTACTTACCTTTACTCTGGTTGGTGGTTGTTTTTAGTGTCTGTTCCCTCTTTAGGATTTTATGACTATTATTCGGATGGTTTGTAACTTTCAACATGTTTGAAGTGAATTTTTAACAGCTGCTTTGGTTTGAGTATTTGCCCCCCAATAAGAAACAAAAAAACGAAAAACCACACATAAACAGCAATTACAGCAACAACATTATTCTATAAGATAGAGCATGTGGCTGTATGTTTTAAACACACAAGTAGAAGATACAACAAAAAAAACATTCTATAAGATACTTATTTTTATAAACAGCTGTTTCTTTATGTTTGTGTTGCTCTTGTTGTTGTGTTTGATTCAAAGATCTTGTTTTTTTTTTCATTAATGTTGGGCTGTTTAGAGCATGTTGTATGTTGGAGCCAAATTTTTATACAAGATAAAGTATATTTTAAGTTTTTCGAACAAGTATTTCAAGACCGGCAGTTTAATATTCCGTGTTAGTTGCGTGCGGGACGCGAACGTAGTAGGATGTTATAGTAAATTTAAATTTTGTTATTAGCTACAAGATACAGATACATATATTTATTATAAAATTTTGTTTAACTTAAACACACGCACTCAAACCAAAACACACATCCATATTTAAATGTTACAAAACGTATTAGATCAAAACAAGAAAAATTAATTATCTGTCACAATTTAAAAAGCAAAAAAGTTCTACAACATAGAAATATTTGGATTACTTAACAGCAACAACAGCCAAGTTAGCAGCAAAACTACATACACACACATCACTTAGCAACACAATTTGAAACAAAACAAATTAATTCGAGAAAAATAAATTTAAAAAAACGCACAAGTTTCTCAAAAGTAAAAAAAAAAATATAAAATTTCAAAATTCTGTGAAATAGTTTAAATTGTTAAAAAAATCCATATAAAACGAAAGCAGTGTTTTTGTCTAAAGAAGTGCAAAGAAAACAAATATTATTTTAAATAAAAAAGTCGTATGCTCAAAATGAATTATAAGCTTAAAACGAAAAATATCAATCAATCACAGCAGCATAAATTCAAGCAATTGCAATTTAAAAATCTCTCAAAACGAACCAATTTGCCACAAAATAAAAGACACGTTAATTCAACAACAGTGAATAAGTTTCGTAAATTGTGTGAAATTAAAACATAAATGAATGATTTATTTAAGAACAAAAAAACCGCAACAGTAAAGTGAACACTCGTCTTAAAAATTTAAGACGGCAAATTTGAAACAAAAAAAAAAAGTGCAACAAAAAATCTTTAAACACTTACAACAAGTTGTAATCAAACTTTTTTACAAAAAAAAACAAAAATATTTGGGGATTATCATTTCCTACAACAACAAGTTTGTTTGTTTGTTTGTTTGTAACCAAAACATTAACAACAACAACAGCATAAATATAACAAAAATAGCAGCAGCTGTTTCGGCTTTGAACGACAAGTGAGTGAATGGACTTGACTGCCAGATTAAACTTGGTAGCAACAACTTTATACTCACTCAACTGCTTCAAAAACTAACTACACCACACTACTTACTGCTTTTAGCACTTAATAAGGTAAATTAATTAATATATTTATTTTGATATTTTATTTGACAAAAAAAATTAATCGAATAGTTGTTGGCCTTTCTGTGAGAGAAAAACCTTTATCTCTCTGATACTTGTTTTCGATATAAATACAAGAATGTAGTTCATACTTATGTGCTGCATCTATTCCTGTTGTCGATAGTAATTGATTTTTGCGTACGTGTAGCTGATTTCTGATATGCTAAACTTGCCAAAGGCCATTTTAACGCATTCTTTTATTATGATGCAAGTTTAAGCTTTTACAGTTCTTTTGCAATTTAGATTCCAATCTTGTGTTGTGTATTTTTCATATTTTACAATTGAGCAATTATTTGCTTTAAAGTGTTGGAAGATTTCTCTTTGTTTTTTTTTACAATAAAGTTATTATTTTATAATTATATTGTTATTAGTAAAGCCAAAAAATAGTTAAACCATAACGTCTAATATGTTACAGTTTTTTTTTTTTTTTTTGTTTTTAATTAAAAATGCACATTTTAGTTAAGCATTTCAAATTCATGCAACATGCAATATTGTTTTTATTTTTTATGGTATATGAGTTTTTACTGCTGATATTTAATTAATATGTGAGTTGTGAGTTTGTGTATTGGATAGTATTGAATAGTGGCGTTTTTTGTTTTATATATTTTTTGCAATTAATAGAGTTATTAACATTTTTTAATTAACTAAAAATTGTTACAAAAAAAAAAAGAAATTAATCAAGGAATGTTGAAAAATTTTTTTTTTAAATAAGGAAAGTGTTTTATTATTAAATGGAATCTATAAATAATCTACATGTGTATATGTATGTTTTAAAATTAAAACTTTTTTACAATAAATATTTAATAAAAAATATTATGTTTTATTTGATATCTTGCAGCGGTATGCATAACTGATTTCTATGGAAATTTAGTTGATAAACCTTTGATAATTTCTATGCATATTGCAGTTAAACTCGAAGTGACGAAAGCTTTACTTCGTATTTTTTGGAACATAAAGTAGAAGTTGTGTCTGTTCACAAAGTTTTGTATATGATATAGAATACAAAACAGCACTTGTTAGAATTTTTGACTCAAATGGCTAAGAAAAATAACCAGACGGATTATAATAACATTTGGTGTGCGAGTATGTACCTCAATATCTGAATTAACACATTGGGCACTTTTTATCACGAGATAGTGTCTAACAAAAAATAAAATGCTACTAGAAAGTTGTTACGAAATACATATGTATATGTATATGGACACTAATGTAGGAGTCATTTAAGAAATTGAAATTACAAAAACAACAAACTATTAATTTGCACTAACAATTATTCCAGAATTTATCATATAATTAAAACAACAACAAAATATTTTAAGGGCCTGCTATGCGGACTGTTTTCAGTGATTATCAATATCAAAGTGATTTTAAGATTTTAAATAAAAAGATGTACAAAGTTTTTGTTTCATAATAAAAAGTAAAATATATCGGAAGAGCTTTTATTTAATAATTAAATTTAAAAAAGTGAAATTTTATCATATGGTTTTATTGTAACGATTTCTATTGCAATTATTTGTAAAGTTCCTGCAAAAGAAAATTATTTAGAGCAAAAGAAAATGCATTTATAGTAGCATAAATTACGGTTGCCAACATGAATCCGTCTCCTGCTGTAGATTTATAAAAAAAAAACTTCTTTAAATTCAAATATTGAAATAACACCGCTTAGAAACATACAAAAATTAAAAAATCTATTTCAACATGCTGAGTGTTTAACAACCTAAAAGTTGATGCCGAAAAACTATTACACAGGCCAGGTAAAGAGATTATGGCGGTAATGAAGAATGACCCTAATAAAATAGAAAAGTATCATTTTCAGCAATAATCTCTTAAATATCAAATTGACTAAAATGAATTAATAAATAAGAATAAAAATGAAATAAAATCCACTTGGCTAGGGAAAATAAACTTTTCCAGATTATTCTTTCATTATCACAATTAAAATATTCTTTGCAAAATAAATAAAATGTTTAAAAAATGAACTCAAGCCTGTATGAAAATTTAAAAATATGTAAAAGTTTTTAACTAAAATTTAATAATAATTTAAATAACAAAAAAAAATAGTAAAAATTTACAAAAACTTAAAAATTTAAAGTGCCATTTACAGATATTTTCACTCTTTTACTTGGAATGACTAACGCTTTGCTTATGAAACATTTCAAGCCAATTTAATTCAAAACTGATACGATTTAAAGGCTCATGAAAAAAAAATAATAATACTGAAACAGTTAACGATTTTATGTGTAAACACACACAAGAAAGTATTAGAATGACAACAACATCAATTGAATGACTTGTTTGTGTCAATGTAATTGAAATAAATGCGATTAAACATAATCTAATATGATTGTTCTCAATGCTGATGATGTTGATGATGACAATTTTCTCTCTCTTTAATGTTTAACAACACAGACAAGATTTCTATAGAAAAATATTATAATAATTTTGTTTAGTTGAATGTAAAAAATAATAATAAAGACCTTGATTTTAATTTGTGCCTTTCTTTTACTATAACATTTACATACATACACACATATACACACATAGATTTATTTTTATATATATTTATATATTTTAAATAATAAATTAAATTAGAAATTCCCCTAAAATGTCATATTTTATAATTAACAAAATATATACAATATATATGCATATGTATGTTTGTATGTATGTATGTGTTAATGTTTAAATATATTAACATACATAAATTTTAAACATTTACACAACAGGAAATTTCAAATATATTTCTGAGAGCAAAATTAGGTTATTTCTTTTTTTTTCTTTCTTTTTCTTTTTGTTTCTTAAAGTAAACAATATTGTTATACCATTTACATTTACCAATTAAACATTTTCTTTCCAGTTGTTGTTTTTTTTAATACTTTAACCACAAATTAACAAATAAGAAAAGAACAAAACAAAAACACTTTATCATTTACATAAACAACAACAACAACAACAAATTCTTTTTTATTTATTTACTAAAAGTTAAAACAGTGAAAAAAAATAAAATTCGTGAGTTACATACATTGGAAAGGGGAAGTAAATATTGGCCGGATAAAAAGTGCATACAATTAATAAACAAACCAAATATTTATAAGAATTTATCGGCTTTTATAAATAAACATTAAGAACAATTTTAACACTTTGGCTCATTTTTATATTTATTCTCTGCTATATTAGTGTTTATAAAACATAAAATTAATTTATTACAATTTTTTTCCATTGCAGTTGTATCACTTATAAATTAGTTTATAACTGAAAATAAAATGGCTCAATACATCGAAGAAATATCTGGAACTACAGAAACAAAATCTTTAGATTCAACATTTGAATCGATTATTATAGACATTCCAAAAGCTATAACATTCTTATCAGCATCATCATCGTCTTATGATACCGATAGTAGTGTAAATAGTACAACATGTTGTACGAAACATAATGAACACTTGTACATGCAGAAACCACTACCAACGCAACAGCCACACCACCATTATCCGGCAAGTGATTTAAAGTCGTCTTTAAATGAAGATATGGAGGCGGTTTACTTTAAAGCTGACCATCGCAAAAGTTGGCCGATATTTATTTTAATGATTTCGCTATTAGAAGTAAGTATTGAAATGTAAACAAAAAAAATTCAACTTACAATTTCATAAAGATTAATTAATTTTGAACTTTCGTTTTAAACTCCTTTACTAATTTGGATTTAAATTTTCCTGTCCTCCTTTTTAGATCGCAGTTTTTGTGTATGACATTTTGACAGTAAAAAAGTTCAACACAAAATTTCAGGACTTACAATTCGCCATACCAACCGATTCGGTGTTTATCTATAGGCCCGATCGTCGTTTGGAAGTGTGGCGTTTTATCTCCTACATGTTTTTGCATGCCAACTGGTTCCATTTGGGCTTCAATGTAGTCATACAATTATTCTATGGCATTCCATTGGAAGTGATGCATGGTTCCATACGTGTAGCGATCATTTATTTTGCGGGCGTATTCGCTGGTTCCCTGGGTACCAGTGTGGTGGATTCAGAGGTGTATTTGTTAGGTGCCAGTGGTGGTGTTTATGCTATACTAGCAGCCCATTTGGCCAATATTACTCTTAATTATGGTCAAATGAAATATGCTAATGCGCAGCTAGCATCCGTTGGATTATTTGGTAGGTCAATTGGGCTTAAGAAAAGAAAAAACTTTAATTTAATTTAGTTTAATAAAATCATTTTTTATTTTGGCACTAATTTCCATTTCATGCTTCTTATTCTATTTTTAGTATTCAGCGATTTGGGTCATGCATTTTATACACAATACATTGATGTTAGCAACGAAGCTCCTCCCGTCTCGTACATAGCTCATTTGACTGGGGCTTTGGCTGGTCTTACCATTGGCCTATTAGTGCTTAAGAATTTCGAGCACCGTTCATACGAGAATCTCATATGGTGGCTGGCCTTGGGCATCTATTGTGCCTTCACTGTTTTCGCCATTGTGTTCAATTTAATCAATACGGTGACGGCGCAACGCATGGAAGAACAGGGCGAAGTTATTACACATCATTTGCTGCACGATTTGGGCGTTTCATAAATGTTTCAAAATTGTTAACGCCAATTAAACTAGAAAAGTCCACAATAAAAAAAATTTACTTTTATTTGTATATTTTTTTAAATAATTTATATTGTATTTTTATAACTTTTTTTTATAGAAAAAAAAATTAAAAAAAACTCAAATTTTTGTTACATATTTTATGTTGCTTTTTTCCAAGAAAAAATGCAAATTAAATTTATTAAATCCAAATAAATCAAACTCTAATCTTGAAACAAAATCCCCAAATTGTGTAAAACAAATGTTGTGATAATACCAAAGACTGAATTTACTTCGTTAAATAATAATAAAACAATTTAAACTTTTATTACTAATATAATTACAAAAAAAAAAAAAAGTAAAGAATCATTAAAACAAACAGAAAAACAAAACTATTTAGTTTTTTTAATTTATATTTATATAAACAAAACAAAATTTGTATTTTTGTTAATTATTATTTATTATTATTTATTTTATAGACTCTTAAACCTTGCATTAAAAACAAACAAACAAATTTTTTAATGAAAGAAATTCTTTAAAAAAATTAAAGAAAAAAACTCAAAATAATTGCACACTAGTCAAATCTACCCCCTTTTTATTTTTTATTATTTATTATTATTATTATTTTTTTTTAATCTTGTTACATTTATGAATTATTATAAATAATCCAAAAAGATAATAATATAAGAAAGAGAAATATTTATAACGAAGTAAAAAAAAAACTCATTAAAAAATCATTAAAAATCTAAAACAAAAACTCAAACATTACTCAACCCACTCATGCAGGCAATTAAACACTCACACATACAAGTATTATGATTTTATTATTTTGTTTTTTTTTTTATTGTTTTTTATTAGTAATTTATTTAATTTTATTATATTCTTTTATTTCTTATTTAATTAGTTCATTGTACAATAGAAAATAACACACACACACACACACACACAAACACATACAAATACAAATTTGTAAATCATACAAAAGACAAAATATAAATAAATAAATAGTATATTAAATTTAAACCAAAGATAAAATAAAAAAATATAAATAAAGTGTAAAAGTTATTAACTGTTAAACTCAATACACTACAATACAAAACAATACAAACAATCAAAACCGTCTAAAATTTAAAAATAAATAAAATCTATTTAACAACTAACTCTTCTCACTCTTTCGAACCACCCATAAAAGTTATTCATCTTTTTTTGTTGCGTTTATTAAAATTGTTTTAAATTATTTTCATTTAGTATTCTAAACTATGTATTCAAAAACAATATCAAAATCATAATACAATTTAAATCTATCTAATCTTTAACTAAATGCCAAAAATTGTAATCAAATACTGTTTGTATTAAATATAAAAATCAATATTCATACTGAAAAAAAAATAAAATAAAAATCTTGTAAAAAAAATTTCAAAATTAATATGTATGTATGTGTCTAACCAAATAAAGAAATTAAAAGAAAAATAGAAAATAAAATTAAACAAAATATAATAAAAAGAAATGTTATATGAAAAAAAACAACAAAAAATTAAATAAAAGTCTTTTAATTCACCAACTAAATTGAAGAAAAACGATAAGTTTGATTTGGGATATAAATTAATGAATCTAATCCAGAAGGCAAATTTGCAAAATATTTTCAACTAACTTAATTAAATATATTCGAGTAGTCAAGCCCTTTCAATTGATACCCATATTGACGGGGATCCATCGGACGCCTCATAAATTTTATATTTTACACTTTTTCATTGTTTACAGTATCTTAGTGGCCAAGCTCATTAATTTGAGATCAATATTGAGAGGGTTACAGAAAGTGCATTTCTATTGACCCCTCATTTGCTATGCTATTTCTGTCGTAATTTTGAATTTTTACATAGTTAGCTCCTCTATTCATGTATGTTAGGGTGCCCCGGTGGACTAGTGAGTAGTGTGCTGGTCTGCTAGTTTGGCGGTTGCGGGTTCGATTCCCGCCAGAGACTCTGCACTTGTCTGCTTCTCTACTCTTTTCTATCTTACTTTTCTATTCAGGCATCACAAAGGGATCAATATAATGGGCCCAAGTGAGCTGCCTGTTCTACCTAACCTAACCTAGCTGTATTCACAAGTCAAATTTGTTTTTTACTTGATATCTATGTATACTTAACTTTACTTTTATTTTAACTTTTTCATGGTCTACCGTAGCGGTCACCAACTACTTTCCTTTGGGGTCCGTTTTTTTAAAAACTCACGACCGTCACGGTCCGGAAGGTAGTAAACTGTACTATTTAAATAATATGTGTAGATACTGTATCACTGGACAAATAAAACGAGTGGGTTTAGGTTCTCATGAATTTGTTGTTACATAATTTTAACATACTTTGTGTTGTTAACACAACGTCCGCATAAAATAAGTCTACGGTCCGGATCTGGGCCGCGGTCCACCAGATGTTGAACCCTGGTCTACCATATTATACTGGTTTAATTTTATTTCAATATTGTGGGGCTTAAAGTATGCACATTTCCAATTACTATATTTGATCCATATTTTGTAGTAGAGGCTATTGTGGATTTTAAAGTTTTTCCTTTTTTAATAGATCTACAATAAAGAGTCCGCAAAATAACATTTTTTTTTTTGTTTTGAAAATTCTATTAAAAAAATTGTAATTTCGGCTGTATGGCACGTAGCGCCATCCTGTTGAAACCAAATATTGCCAATATCCTCCTCTTAAATTTTTTTGAACAAAATGCGTTCAACATGGCCCGATAACGATCGTCATTGACTGTAACGGCCACTCATTGCTCATTTTCGAAGAAAAACGGCCCAATTATGCCTCTGGACCAAAATCCAGACCAAAAAGTGACTCGTTTTGGGTGTATCGGCTTTTCAATGTCTGCGTGCTGGTTTTCTGTGCCCCAAATGCGACAATTTTACTTGTTTACATACCCGCCAAGATCAAAATGAGCTTCATCTGAAAAGAAGATTTTTTGGGCACTTTTGGCCAAAGTAATGTCGCAATATTTCCCAGCATTGTTCACGCGTATACACAACCATATTCGTTCAGCGGAAGGATAAAACTAATTATCTGTAAAATTAGTGTTACTATTCACGAAATAAGCACTAGTTGAAAAAAAGATGTTAGATGGCGGTCCCTTTATTTTGGCGTCTTAAGCTTAATATGTTTAATTTGACTTGATATATTTAAACAAATTATAAACAAACAAATCTAAAAATTATTTTTGCCTAAAACCTTGACGATTAGTAACAGATATTTATGGGGGGGGGGGGGGGTGCTTTAATACCATGTGAGATAAGGCCATGATGACTTTATTGCTCAATTGAATGGGATATAAAGCCATAATGGCCTTATTGCCCAATCATTGAGAGGTAAGGCCATATTAAAAATTTTGCGAAATGAGAGATAAAGCCATATTTTTTTCGCAAATAAGAGATAAAGCCATATTTTTTCAGAATATTGTTATAATTATTTTTATAATTAATTATTTTTTATTCTTGTGACGCACGCAGGAAAACTTTATTCAGCGAAGCCACCTGCAGCGTCCAACTGGAGGAGAAAACCCGTAAGCACTGCCGCAGGCCGCAACGCAGAAAAACTTTAGTATGCGAAGCCAGATTCCAATAATAATAACATTCTGTAAAAAAAATTTCTTCTCGGAGACACTAAAGTTAAGTATTGTAATCTGGCCTCGCTTACTAAAGTTGTTCTGCGTTGCGGCCTGAACGAATTTCGGGATGGAAAACAGATAGCCTTGATAGGGAATTATTTGGAGTAGTGGTGGAAAATATGAGGTTGCAAGGGCAGCCTGAAACAATGGCTGCGCAACTCATAAGTAGGGTATCAGAGGCATGCGATACGTCTATGATTAAAATATATATATATATGATATATTATGATTAAAAAAATACATACATACATACATGCATACATACACACATACATACAAACTGGTTATAGTGAATGTGGCATAGAATCACAGCTGAGTCAAAACATTTTTTTTTTTATTTTATACTAGAAAAGCCCAGCGCGTTGCTATGCCCCTTAATGAATAAAAATCCATTCTAAATTAAAATTGAATATCAAGTGCAAAAAGCTAAAAATTATAACTTTTTTCTAATCAAGCAAATATAAAGTCATGACAGTGCAAAGTTTCACAAAAATCGGTTAAGAGCAATTAGCTAAAAGTGATAACTTATTTCTAATGGGAATGGCACTGCCCATTTTTCTAATCACGAAATTGTATAATCATGAGAGCTCAATATGTGTGTGCAAAGTTTTTGAAAAATCAGTGAAGTTCAAGTAGCTGAAAATGTCAACTTTTTTTATGGGCGTGGCACTGCCCACTTTTATAATCATGAAAATGTAAAGTGCTGGCAGCTCATTATGTGTGCAAAGTTTTAGAAAAATTGGTCCAGTGCAAGTACCTCAAAATTATAACTTTTTAATTGGCGTGGCCCTGCTCACTTTTCTAATCACGAAATTATGTAGCCATGACAGCTCAATACGTGTGCAAAGTTTCAGAAAAATCGGTCCAGTGCAAGTACCTCAATATTAAATCTTTTTTAGGGGCGTGGCCCCGCCCTTTTTTTTATCACGAAATTATACAGTTATGAGAGTTCAATATGTGTGCAAAATCTTAGAAAAATCGGTCAAATGCACGTAGCTAAAAATAACAACTAATTTTTTATGGGCGTGGCCCCGCCACCCATAAACACTCCCTAGTATGTGTACAACAACTTGCCAAAGTTTGACTCCGATCGGTTTTACAGCTAACACACGCACACACACAGAGTTTCACTTTTATATATATAGATATTATTTATGTTTTTATTTTTGTTTAATTTTTTTTTATTGTTATTTACATACATACATATGTACATACTTAAACTCAATTTATAATTTTACAGTGGGATGTTTTTATATATGTATGTGTTTTATATGTATGTATGTACGTATTTCATATGAGATGAATGGTGATAGAAACCATTATTTTTGCACGACTACACGTTATGAAGGGTACGTAGGTAACATTTTAGAATATGCCAAATTATATACACGAACAGGGTCAATAATTACTAAATTCTCTACAGAAACAAAAGAAATAATTTAATGAACTCCTTTTACTACTATTTTATGTAATTTTTTCTGCGGTTGCAAATGTAAATACACGGATGTAGAGTATGTATGCTTATTATAAACTTATTGTATACATCCGATATACATATATTAAAAAAATATTGTTTTAACTAAATAAATTTATCGTATTAAAAGATTTAGTTAACAAAAATATTAAAATAAAGTAAAATAAATAAATGAAATCGTAGCTGGTTTCGAAAATGCATTCCACTCGGCTAATATCGGATTAATTTAAATGCTTTAGGAAAGTGTCCCAGTATAAAAGAATTAACTTAAGCCAGAATTTATAAAAAAATTTTCTTAAAATCAATTTATATGTTGTACCTTAATATAAATATTTTTGTAGATTTAATTATTTATTTTATAATTATTTTTGTTGAAAATAGTCTCAGATGTGTGTGTGTGTCCGTGGTATGCAGTTATGTATGCATGCCACAAATAATATTACATATGCACACATACATTTTAAAACAATATTTAAGTGCTTGTCATTTTTCTCTTCCTTTGCACGACACAGAAGCCTATTTTACTTATTGCATAGTAGTGACGAAATAGTCACCATTTTCTATCTTCTGTAGAATGTTTCACTTTTACTTTAAAACATTTCTATCTATATTTTATTGAAAAATCTTATATAAGTAAATACTAATGGTTTAAAACATAGTAAGTGAATGATAAAATTCACTTTGATTACATTTGTTGAATTAAAGTTAAGTAATTTTTAAAACATTAATAACAAAACAATCTAGTGTAAATAAAAATTAAAACAGAAAAATGGATAAACATTTAGTGAATTGAATAGTTAAAGAAACCCAAATAAAGACTTTATAAATTTAAAATTGGCATACCAACACCACTCTTGGTGGGGTGGTGCAATCACCCCCCAGTATTGTTAAAGATTTTGAAGAAACTAATTTTTTACGCTTTTACACCCCCTGAGAAAATATGTAGCTACGCTAATGTGTTCTATACTACATATACATACTTATAAATTAAAAGCATATCATATTTTTATACTTCAATAATAAAATAATTGTATACTAAAAAATAAATCAAACATCATTATAAAGTACTTTATAATATTTGATGAGTTTCAGCTTCATTTTGTATGCCTTTGCGGTTTTTTTTATGGAAAATTGTTTACAGAGTGTTTGTTTCAAGTGCTATGAAAATATTGTAGATACTTCGTAATTTAAAAAGAAATAGAATTTAAAAAATTATGTATTAAATTAAGTTTTATTTTATTAATTACAAAATTACACTGGTCTGCACATTTTTTCTCGTCTTTAAACAAAAATATGTGGACTAGAGATTATTTTTATATTGAGCTCAGATTTTTTATGGGCATTCCTAATATATCGCCCGAAATAAGGCGGATATGCTAATTTTCTTTATAATTCAAGAATAACGTTTTTTTCTATTTTCAAGTGTTTAGGAGTTATTCAGAAATAAGTGGCGATAATATTTTATTTTCATGCAAAATTACTAAAATTTTGACAATTATATGGCTAAAAATTGTATATTTTTTTAACTTTACAAAAAGATAGTAAAAGTTTCTATAAATAATAAAAATCGGTTGACAACTGTTGATTTTATTATTGCCTTAGTGAAGACACCTTTATTGCACACCTGTACTATTAACGAGGTACTTAAGAGCTAAAACTGAAACGCAATGTTTGCTAAAAGATAAAGCAATATATGTAAATACATTTATATTAATATATTTCGTAACTAAAAATAATAAAAAAAAATGATATTTTCCCCAGATATTTTGTAGTTTTTTGGCTTCTTGGATGATTTTGTTTGAGATACAAAATTAAAAGTCTAAACTTCTTTCATAAAAATTACAGCAATACAATTTGTTTGACAAGAACACGAAGGTATCATATGTTTGAAATAGGCAAGAAGACTTTCTGGGCTATTTCAGTAAAAAGTGCGATTTAATGTTTTGTGATGATGTCGTGGGACTTTTACGAGAACTAGATTTCACTGAAAACCCTGAATAATGGCGACTCTATATTGATTCATCCAAGACTTTTACTTTACAATGGTAATAAGTATACATCGATATCAGTGGCATATGAAGTTATTAATCGATAAAATTAAACACTCACAGTACTCATGAAACAGTTGTGAGACCCCAAATTAAAGTTTAACAAGTAAGAGTGCTATATTAGGCGGTGCCGAATCTTATATACCGTTGACAACGTGTAGTCATGCAATAACAATTGTTTGTATCACCATTCATCTCATATGAAATACATACGTACATACATATAAAAACATCCCATTGTAAAATTATAATTAATTACAAAAACAAAATTAAAAAAAAAAACAAAAATATAAATAATATAAAAAGTAAAAAATTAAATAAAAATTTTTTTTTTACTCAGCTGAGATTCGATGCCACGTTTACTCTAACCAGTATACCACGTTTGTATGTATGTGTTGTATGTTGTTGTTGTGGAAAAGAACGAGGTGGTCGTGGTTTATTACTCATATCTCAAAAACTTCAGTAGCGATTCATTCCTAGATATTTCCAAGAGATTGATACCATATAGAGATCTGAGGAACAAATG
This sequence comes from Phyto melanocephala, assembly GCA_941918925.1. Taxonomy (NCBI): domain Eukaryota; kingdom Metazoa; phylum Arthropoda; class Insecta; order Diptera; family Rhinophoridae; genus Phyto; species Phyto melanocephala. The sequence continues at coordinate 62,509,466 of OW799235.1, read as the reverse complement.
GTTGCTTCTAAAAGTTGATTTCAACCAACACACGGACAGACGGTCAGGACTTAATCGACTCCTCTATTCATGAGCTTTCAGAAAATATATACCTTATGGGGCCGGAAATGAAAATTGTAGAAATTACAAACGGAATGACAAAGCTATATATACACTTGTGCACCACAGGCGAAGGGTTAAAAAGAAAATGTATTTCTATCACGTCTTCACATAAAGCTAGCTCTAATGAAAAACTTTGTGAAAGAAATGAATAAGAAGGGTTAAAGGATTTAAATACTTTAAAATTAAATACCCTCGAATCAACGATGCAAAACTGAAAGAAATAAGCTTTGCCACAAATACAAGAACTTATGAATGACGAAACTTTTAAAATAAAGTTGAATAAGGTGGAAAATAGAGAAAATGGACGGCTTTTGTAAATGTATGAAAGTATATCGCAGTTTTTTGCGATATAAAAGAAATCACTTGAAAACTCATTTCTACCTATGAAATTTTAATTTTGTAATATGTATGTCCCTTAAAATTTATTTTTGAACCTCGTAAGTACTTAGGTTTCCTTTCTGAAAATCTTGGTGCAATATCAGCATTGGCGTAGCTACAAATTTTCTCTGGGGGTGACAAAAGCTTAAAATAATTTATCTTTCAAATCTTAGACTGAGTTTATTTTATCCGTATATTAAATGAAAATAATTAATTTATTTAAATTCAGTTTCAAAACCAAAAATTCTGGGGCGAACTTTATGTTTGCGAATATCTTCATAAGAATCGTTATAGCAAATGCAGTTGAAACTGATGTAGCACATGTAATTGTACAAGCAAAGTTGTAAGATATAAAGCACAAAAACGGGACGAAACACATGACATTTTCTTTTCTGCCAAGAAATGCCGATCTTTCTCTTTTATCCTCGCTTTTCAAAATGGCTTGTAAGGGGTGGCATTCCTAATTCACGTTGTTAATTGTGAGTCACACATTAACGTCAAGTTCTTTGACCAACTTAAATTGACATTTCTTTGTTTTAGTGTTTGAAAACGTTAACCATAGAATTGTACACAATTGGTCAGCGCATTAAGATTGTTTAAGCCTTTATGATCTTTTTTAGTCATCCTAGTTTTACCTCAGTAGATTCGTTAACAAGCAAAATTGCCGCATTTGAGCAAATTAGAGTCCTAGGGTGAAAAAAACTCGATGTATATACAAAAAGTGGCTGCTGGTGCTGTCAATGGGCTGGCGGCGAGATCGTCATAACCGTGAATGGTGTTCGCTATCGCGAGCTGATAAAGGATGGTGCCACACAGCCAACGAATCAAAGGCTCTTTTGCGCGAAAAATTCAATGATCTTGGCGATGTTAATTGGCCGCCACGATCATATAACTTTACGCTGTTGGACTTCTTTCTTTGGGGATATTTAAAAGAAAAAGTGTATTCGGCACATTAACGACGTTGTAATTTACTATGTCTCATTGAAAATTTTGACCATTGGAAAAAAGTGTGGGCCTCTTCATAAATGCATCACAGCTCTGCATATTATGCGCACAATGTTCGTAAATGCAAACGTTGGCTACACTGCAGCTGTCATCTGTTCGTAAATGCAACATTGAAGTCTAGTATGCGCAAATAAATACAAAAAACTAATCACAAAAACGGCTGATGCAACGAATGGGTAAGTGTAAAGAATGTGATTTTTTATTAAATATTTTTGATTATTTTATTTTTTAAACATTCTTAGCCTCGAAGGTAAAATATTTGTCAAACGTTTTATCATCAAATTCACCAATTAAATTTATAATAATTTTTTCCATTTTTGCGCAGTGTTCGCTCGTTCGTAAATGCACACAATAAAATAAGCAAAAAGAAGCATCAGCAACATATGATTTGCAGTGGCAGCGCAAAGTAATCATATTGTGCAGCGCAGTGATGCATTTACGAACAGGCCCTGTGTCGCCGAAGCCGTGGCGAGTATTAAACCAATATTTTATCATCAACAATAATCCTATTTTGCGCGACAAAAAAATCGATTGCCTGAAAAGGGAGGCAGAAAAGTGCAATTTTTTCAGAAAAGAAAACAAAATAAATAAAACCAAAATGTTATACATTTTACTATACATTTGCTTTATATACGGCACTAAGTATAAACCCAGCCTGCATAATTGTCTGACATCTGTCAGATGTGTGAAAGAAATGTCTGCAAACATGCAAGAACTCTATACGATTTCTGTCAGACTTCTGACCGAAAAACATATGAAGTTGTTGACACGAATTCTGACAGACATGTTGTGGGAAATTTGGAGTTTTCTTACTGATGTCTCTGATATAAAAGGCTGAGGAAATTCTGATTTATTGAGCGACATTCGCACAGATTTGCTACAGAAATCATAAAAAAATATCTGATAATATTCGTTAAAAAAGTCTCCCAGAAATCAAATGAAACTCAGTTTTTTTTTTTATTTTATTATTATTTAATTAAACATAGAGAATGATAGATACAGTATAATATTATGTCATCTTAACACTTAAAAATTCTTAAAATTTAATTCTTTGTTACTTTGTCTATTGTTTATTTTAAATAATTATTTGTTTTATCTTATTTATTTAGCAACTTGTATTTCATTTTTAAATTTTAACTTCACTTTTGTTTGTAACTTAGGCACGATTGCAAGAAAACTAAAGATACCAAAATTTACACGTGAAAGGTAGACGCAATTATTACAAACAACAAAAACAAAAGGGAATCAAAGAAACTTCGACACTTCGGTACGTAATCAGACATAAATCTAGCAGACATGTCGGTAAACAAAAAATCATAAGATCCCTCCGACATATTCGTCAATCAGATATACATATATCAGATATGTGGTACATCAAATATTCCCAACATATCTGACAGAAATCTGTACGAAACATCCGTAAAAACGATTAGATTTTTGGCATACTTGTCTGATTCTAACATTGTCGTACTATTTTGCAAGCTGGGAATTAACGTATCTTTCAAATGCATTAAAAACAAAAAGTTTTTTAAATATGTATAAGAACTTAAGATAAACATGTGTGCTATTATGTATGTACGTATGTACTTATTTATAAAATAAAACATGCTAAAATGAGCAATAACAAATCAATGCCATTTTAATGTAAATCCTTAATTCGTAAAATTATTTAATCAAAGATTTTAAGTTACCAAATTCAAATAATTGCATGCAAATCTTAGTCTTAATAATAAAAGATATTAATTGCATCATTAAGTAAAATTTTATTCTGCATAAATATTACTCCTGTAGCAAAGCATAAATAATTATTATTCCAAAACCTTAGATTAGGATTACTTACATTTGTTACTTTAATAATTAAATAATTGTATAAGATACCCAGCAAAATAGCACATTACAAAATAATGAGTTGAAAGTACTAGAAAACAATTCTTCCCTACTTGCAATTTGGCATAATAGCCCATTATTTAACCTCGGCGATGTCATTGGAGGCAAGTAATTACCACGCTCGCTTACAAATATGGACTCGCATAAGTACTTATTACGGTCGCTTATAAATAAGGACTGAAATAAGTACTTGATTTTAATAACCAAAATAACCCATTACTATTATGGACTTAGAGAAGTCGTCGGTTCTTCTAAGGACGAAAATTCGGTTAGATTACTCTGCGATACGTTAATTTGAAATTTAACAATCAGTAAAAATATATAAGTCACACCATTTTTAATGAAATGCTTTGCCGATGTTTTCAAAATAATTATTACTTATACCGTAAGCGTGTTAAACTAAATGAGAATTATAAAAAGTTATGTATTTGAATGGCTTCTAGCAAATTTCGCAACAAGAAATTGTATTATGTGTGTATCTTAGCAAATGTCTGAAGCCATTACTAAAGTACTTCTTAGTAAGACAGACTATATGTAAAAGTCATTGAAAAGTATGTTGTTTAGTAAGAGAAATAATAATAATAATAATAATAATAATAATAATAATAATAATACAGTTGAATATTAATTTAGCACGTCTAGGGACACTGAAAAAAAAAGTAATACTTATTAGAAAATAAAAAAATATTCTTTAAACATCGAAGGCACTGAAATAGGTTTTCAATGTTGCAAGAATTTCATTTGCTAAATGAAAACGAATATGTATATTCTGAATCCTCATAGATAGAAGAATCGATTTATTCTCGACACAGATATCGACGAAAAAGTTTTTGGAATAAAAATATCAATTAAAAGTTCGAATTATCGATTACTTAAATAAGTTTTGGCCATAGTATTATAACAACAACATTTTTTTTTTTTTTTTTTTTTTTAAAGTATTACATTTGAACTTTTAATTTGTATTATATTTTTATATTAGGCTATAAGTTCTATGTGATAATGACAGAATATCTAGGAAAAGTTAGTCATCCGATACTAGCTGAGTGGAATGCATTTTCGAAACCAGCTACGGTTTCATCATCAGCACTCTTTTGATCAGAGCTACAAATGTTGTGTGTAAATATCAACTATTTAACTCAGTATTTATTGAAATTTGAAATATAGAATTATTTGTTCTAATTGATTTATGTATTTCATATAACATTGAGTTAGTACGAAATCTACCAACATCTGTTTTTCCTGTATTCTTTTTGCACGTCATTACCACAGGTAATTAATAGTTGCCTTTAGCTACAGATCCACAGATGTCGCTAAAGCAATTTTTGCAATTATGCAGTTTCATTATATGTCACATGTGTTCTAAACAATTTCATATAAATTAGATATTAGCATATAGTACTTCTGTTCTAGGATAATTTGTATACACGTTTATTACTATTCAAAGATATAATATGCCTCTAGAGATATTCACAAACATTTCTGGACAAATCAGTCATATCAGGACAAATAAAATTTTTTTTAAATAAATCAAGTTTTTCAAGCTGCTAAATAATTTTTGAACACACTTTAAACATCCAATGACAACCCGTAGTCTCAAAAATCATTCCTGAGAAAAAGTAACAAATTTTTGGTAAAATGAAATTCCTTGACTAGCGAAATATAATACTCTAAAAATATTTAAGATCCATGGTTGTCGCCACTACACCATGGTTACGACATGATCACAATAGTCATATTACATTTTCTATAACAATGTTTGGTTATGATAAACGAATAATAGTTATTTTAGTTATGTTTCATCATTTATTTCGTCACGATAATCAAGCATTTGTTTCAATTTTATCATGGTTGTCCCTTATAAATAGTATGATTTACAAAATCGTTGTGACTAAAATGGTATGATTTCTCTGTAGAAATAGTTTTATATTTAAAGCCATTTAAGGTTACAAATAATAATTAAATGAATCATAATTTGCTTTTAACTGCTCTTCTTCTTGCTAAATAAATATAAATTATTGACATGTGGAAAAATATACAAAATTTAAAAAAAAATAATTAAAGAAATACTTAGAATGAGCGATTAAATGTTAAAAATATTGGTATAAAAATCCATATTTAAAAAAGTAAGTACAATTAATAGAATAAATAATAGTTTACTTTATGCATTTATAAGCATTTGTTTCTTTAAATTCCCAGCCTGCACAAAAGTACGACAATGTCTGAATCAGACAAGTCTTACAAATATCTGACTTTTTTTACGGACATTTCGTACAGATTTCTGTAAGACATGTCTGGGAAATTTAATGTACGACACGTCTGATAGATTTCTGACTGATTTCGTACCGATATGTCGAAGGGATTTTATTCTTTTTTGTTTACCGACATGTCTGATAGATATCTGACTGATTTCGTACAGAAATGTCTAAGTTGTTTTCATTCCTTTTGTTTAGGATTTTTTGTTTTTTCTTTACTTTACTTTCTTTTCTTTCTTTGCCTTTACCAATTTTGTAATCTTGATTTTCTTTGTTTTACAACTTGTTTTTTTAAGTCATAAAGTGCAACAAAATAGGTGATATTAAATAATTTAATTTATTGGTTTATTAAAAAAGTTTAAAAGTAATATAGAAAGTGATTGTTTTGTGATTAATAAACAATATATATAAAAAGAGTGTCACGTCAGACTTTTCGGAAAAATTTTCAAAAAGATACGTAATTGGTTTTTCAAGTTAGCTTAAAATATTTAAAATAATTGTTTTAACTATTATATGTGGCATATAAACAATGTATATGAATATCTGTAATTAAGTAATAAATTAAATGAATAAAAGAATATAACATAAAACTGAGTTTTATTTTATTAAATATTTCAGACAAACATCCGACAAACTTTCAGAAATCTGTCAGAAATCCATACGAATGTCGTATAATAAATCAGAATTTCCCTGCTTTTTCTTTCAGATTTCTGTTAGATTTCTATCAGACACGTCGGTAAAAAACTCAGAATTTCCCACGACATGTCTGTCAGAATTCGTGTCAACCACTTCATATGTTTGGCGGTCAGAAGTCTGACAGAATTCGTATAGAATTCTTACTTGTTTGTCAACATTTCTTACAGACATCTGACAGATGTCGGACAATTTTGCAGGCTGGGTTCCTACAAGAAGCATAGGGCCGAAGCAAGTTTTTTTCAATGTCCTGAATTTTTTTTTTTTAAGTTATAAAACAAAATCAACGAAAAATTTCAGTTAAAATAAATTTTTAAATTATTTTATGATAATGAGTTAAATAGTTGATATTTACACACAACACCTGTAGTTCTGATCAAAAGAGTGCTGATGATGAAACCGTAGCTGGTTTTAAAAATGCATTCCACTCAGCTAGTATCGGATGACTAATTTTTCCTTAATATTCTGTCGTTATCGCATTGACCTTATAGCCTAAAATTTAATATAAAAAAATATAATTTCCCATCCCTGTATGAATCCAATGCAGGCTTAAAGACATATGAAATGCAACTGTATTGCTATACAAAAGAATTTAATGGAAATTACCAACAATAACCTTACACTACTCTTAACACATATTAAATAGTTCCCGTAGTACATTACAACGTGGGTTGTGAATTGATGTGTTAATTTAGGTGCATTATTATAATTATAATTCTATGTATTGCGTTTATATATGTCTGTATGTTGCATATTGTAATTGTAAATACAAATGTGCGTAAGACAACCTAAGTAAATACTCAAGTGTTATAGAAATCCAGTAGATTGTATGACTGATAGTCAACAAATAATTTCACTGAGCAAAAATGGCTTCTTAAACTGACAAGTCGTCTGCTATAGGATGTCAATTAAGCCACTACCTAGAAAACATTCGATAGGTCAATCCACAAATTAAAAAATATACCCTTGGGGAAATTATGTCCTAATTGGCTGTAATATACATGATATTTTTTATACAGCGTACACATTTATGTTTTTATTGAAGCCACATATTTTTGGTTAATTATTTTATGGATACTAACATTTATTGTTGCCTAGCAATTAAATTAGAATTATTTAAATCTCTTATAATTGAAAACTGCAGCCAAATGATAAAATACAAATACTAGCTTGATTTCAATTGCATGAAGGTATTTAAGAATTTAAATGGAAATACAACCAGTCGACATTAGGATTGTATCTTTCATATGAAACTCAAAATAGTGGTAACACAGACAAAATTATTGCTTAAATTTGTTTAATTAACTGACTAATTAATTTGTTTATAAATTTAAATTTAAAGAACTTTTTCAATTAATATTGTTTTTTTTTAACCAATAAATTTCTATCATTTGAAAAATTAAAGTAAGTGCATGTATGTATGTCTGGGTTAAAAAATAGCCTTTTTGTAACATAAAAAAGCTTCAGCTTTCTTATAGATATGGATAAAGTCAATATTACTATTAGCTCCATATGTTCTGCTGGACTTTGTCATCAATTCTTAAATAAGTAGTTTTTCGAATTCCTTTACTCCATTTGATGAAAACTTTTTACCGGTAAAATTTGTTTGTGTCAAGGTCGGGGATGTCATCCACTATTCAGACCATTCTTGGGTAATTTGGCCTGCTTTAAGATAAAGTATCTCGACAAGTAGGTAAAGGATCGTCATTATTTTTCATTTTTATAATAAACTTTTATATTTATTAAGAAAAAAATGTACTCTTTTCTTTGAGGTTGTTCAGGTAAATCGATATTTCCCAACTATACATTCTATACATATTTTCAAAATAGGATTTTTGATTATTCCTTTACCTTATGCGAAAATTTCCAGCTGTCGTCCTTGCCCCATTTTTCGCATAGAGGTAAAATTTCTTATTGTTATTTTTTCGTTCGTTATTGTACAAATAAAAGTACGCTCCTAATACAGAAACTTTGTTGTCCTACAAATAGTCAAACGTCTAATACAGGTAGGCACGGGATTAGTCTACCACTTAGAGTTGCCGGTACAAGTAATTTTAGGGCACTTCAAACATGACGTTTAACTACTTTAAATTTTTTGAACTGTTTAGGAAGTCAGCCACAGAAGAAAGTTTTGTGGAAGCTGCCTTCGGGGAACTTATAGTTTATACGGCAATAATAAGAGAAACGAAAGTATAAAAAAATAAACTTTCCATGATGTATGCCAGTATAAATTCGAAATAAATAAAAGCAAACCGTGCGACTGAGAGATTCAACTCTAAGCACCAGGACACCATCCTGGATACATTGACAGAAGATGAATCCAGCACATCAATCGTACCTGCAAGAGGAAATCCATGAAAAAAACAATATAAAAGTGTTCAAATTTTATAATAAAGAGAATATTTACTGGTTGAGTCCACCAATGATTTAACAACGAAACATTTATGGGAAGCGCTGTCTATAAGATAGATAAAGTATGCCAACAAAGATTAAATAAAACATTTCGAAGCCTTAAACGAAAACCTTAAAAAGTAGAAGAAGCTTTGGTTGAGTTTATGGACTTATACTTTCGAAAGAGAAATATGATATACTTTAGGGCAACATGAAGCTGACTTGTACCCGAATACAGGCATGTTTCAAAAGCCAAATTAGATTCCGGACACTGATCAGTAAGTGGGGATGCGATGGATCATCCGAACAAAGCTTTTATAAGCAAAAGATATCTTTCGATGACGCTACAATATCAAACGAAAATATGTTTATGGCATCTGTTGTTCCTTTGCGGCTAAAATCTGATGTTGTTTTACACTGGAAAAATCGATGGCAGTCATAAATACAATATCGCCGGAACTTATAAGAACCACAGTGAAGGACATTCAACACAAAAAAATAAACAATATTTAACCCACAAAGTTCGAAATCAATAAAGGAAAATACATTGAATGTAGTTACGAGATCCACCTGACCAGAATAATTGACCGATGTATAACCTATAGATAAAATTTGCTTTCAATAATACACCAACTGTTGTTAGTCCAGCATTTTTAAGTTATACACCCAATAATTTGGATCACCCTAAGATACACATTCGTTTGTATATTAGCAGATTAACTATGGCTTGCATTTAATACAAATTTTGCTATTATTTATCAGTAAAATATTAAGTCAATTATTTAGACAATCAAACAATTAATAATTGCATTTAATGATTTTCACTAGAGTCGTTGAAAATATTTATCGGTTAATTAAGTGCCAAGTTTCAAATACAAATATATAAATGTTAGTAACTAATTTCAAACAACTGCCAAATACATTCCCTTTTACATTACTTTATAAGATTTAACTTCGCTCTAAACCCCTCTTGTGTTGACCATCCATTTAAAATTGTTGCAACTAATTATGCATTCCTACTAATTGCTGCTAGTGTGCAGTGTACACATATAGACGCATTAAAATTTGCATGCAGTTGCTAAATAAATAAATGAGGATAAGCTTGAAATAGAATAACAATCGTTACGGTATTTTTAACATTCATGAGTACATTCACATTGTCATAGACTATACTACAAACCAACGAAGAACCCTAATGTAACCGAACTAGAGAATAAGTTAGTCAATCATAATTTTCTACAACTTTTCACAAGAATACCTGAAACAGCTTTATCAGGATAACAGTTTTTGTATATGATGTCCGGTTATTTGTTGAAGCGGCCTATTATTTTTAAAAGAAAGGGAAATTTCGAATGAAACAAGTAGAGAAAAACGTTTTTAACTTGCATTCTATCTAATATATAATAATAAATATTAATTAGATAATTTTATGGCATTAATGTTTTAATATGATTTCCTGCATGTGGCAGTCAGGTTTCGTGCGTAATCTATCATTAGCTCACCGTTGAATGTAATGTTCTGACAATGATTATTTGCATATGGACGAATGATTCAATCGATCCATGAAGCGCAACGGTGTTTCGATGATGGCTTGAGGATTTTAAATTAATTTCTGGAATTACTTCACAGGAAAATTTTCAACAACTGAATTAATTTGCTAACACCGTCTTTACTGAATCCAGTGGATAACCGACATCAACACGAGCACATTGTGACTAAATTATAATGGTTTGACAGTGAAGAATCTTTTTTCTTCCTCGTGTTTGAAGTAACATGAACCAATGATTCATTGGTTGTTTATTTATATATAGTATGTAACTAAAATATAGGCGTCTTTACTAAAGGGTGTGCAAGACATCATTATAATTTCAATAAGAAAAAAGTTGTTTTTTAAGATATTAAAAATATTTTTTTTAATTAAGTTTTTTACAAACAGGTTCCGGTTTAAAATGAAAAAATTATGTCGGTTAAGTGACAAACCACTACAGAACTCCAATCTTTTTGCCAAAGTTCTCAGTCACGCTTTTCAATAAACTGTTGTCAATGGTTGATATCTGCTCTAAAATGTAATTTTTAAAATCTTGAACTGTTGTGCTGTATACTTTTGGTTTCAAGAAACCCCACAAAACAAAGTCTAAAGGTGTTCAATCGAACACTCTTGGTGACCACACCACTTTTCCTCTACGAGATATATTGCGATTTCCGGACTTTTGTTTCAAAAGATTCATTGGTTTTCTCGATGTGTAGAAAGTGGCACCTTCCTCTTATAACCACATATTATTTACATCTAAATTATAAATTTCTGCCACATTTCCATTGACCGATGCACAGAGGAGTATTTGACCTGAAAAGCTGGCAAAAAAGGCAAAACTGAATTTGAAGAAATCTTAAGAACTAAGTACGCAGCTCCACAGACAACAATATTCTACATTATAGTGTAAATTTTGAAGACTTTAAGTTTCGACTTGTAGCTCTGAGACCCTGCTAAAGTCAGCAAAGTGAAGAAAATCATATTATATTTAAATGTTTTTTTCGGCTTCTGGATGTTTATATAATATTTTTTTTTTGTGGCCAAACGAATAAAGGTTTAACAATCTTTTTTTTTCGCTGAAAGGTTTGATCAAACGTTATTTACAAAAGAAAAAAAAATTTAAAATATGTAGAATATTCATGTTGAAACAATTCGTTCAAAAGCTAAAAAAAAAATTATAAACTTTTTTTGCAAAAAAAGAAAAAGAAGAGGTTTTTGGAAGTGAGGTTAGCATCTCTACGAATTATGTTTGACACCACAATAAAATTTGGAATCTCTAATTTTAGAAACAAACAAAAAGTGTGCGCAATATTTTTGACGATTTTTTTAAATATTCGTATTTCTTCTATTTTTGCTCATCAGGCACTTTTTCTTATACATTTATATAGTCATTAACTTTTATGTATTTCGAATTATTGATTTTAACTGTTATTCACATCACTTTTAACACTTCACAATGTTAATACCTGCCTATAATTATTAATTTAAAAAATTCTTTATTATCGATAATAGTTATAAGGGAACGTCCCACACATTCCCATAAAAGATATTTTTATATACCTGCCCTACAAAACATTAAATGTTAAAAAAATTAATATACGTACCTAATAAGAATAATTATAAAAAGCATTAATCACAAAAATAAGTTTACAAAAAATAAATACAGGTACATGAAAAATACATGAGCACCCTGGTATCAGGCTACCATCCAATTGTCAGAAGAAACTGCCGAGGCCAGAAATAAGCACCTACGATTATATCGCACGAATTATTCGAGGAAATTCAGCAGAAGCGATTCAAATCGAGATGTCCTTGAAAAGGTTATTTCCGGGCAGTGACCCTTTAATAAGCTGCAGTACGCAAAGAAAACGAATTAATAAAAAAGCTTTTTCATCAGAAACCATCGCACTTCTTCTACCTGACACCGATGATAATAAGGATATACATACAACATAATAATTATTAAGGAATTTTTATTAGTTTAACTTTTCCGTATACTAAGTATTAAATAATATAAAATTAAAATAATAAAGCCTTTTTTTCATAAAAAAATACTGTTTCATACAATTTCCTTACAATTATCAAATTTTTTTTTTTAATTAGACCGTAAATCATATGTATGTATGTATGTATGCATGTGCATACAGTCTGTTAAAAATGAGTTTAAACCTTTAAAATCAACATCTGTTAATTGAGTTTTAATATTTATGTCGTCTTTTATTCCTTAGGAATGTGGCTTTTGGAAAAATCTTAAAAATTTAAACTTTTTGGTTCTTTAATATTTTTTTTTGCATTTTGAAAACAAAAAATTTTACGAATTTTGCAGGAAATTTTTTTTTTCACCATTAAATTTTTAATAACTCCAAATAGTAATAGATAGAAAAAAAAGTGCTTATCTAGTTTTAGCAGAATTTTCTGGTGCATCTTCTAATTCTCCTGCTATTAAAATCGGAGAACCCGTTTACAAGTTGTGACAAAATATATTAGGCAACCAAACGATTTAGGGAGTAAAATATGCCACGCCTTTAAAAGAAAATCCTTACGTACTAGAGAAAAACGGAAAACAGATTTGAATTAAGGGCATCAAAATCCATATAGTCCACATACTTTTATTTCTAGGATAGACAAAATTTTTTTTTGTTGTGCAGTGAACTTTTGTTGCGCAGTGTAGATTTTTCAAAATCTGCCACTAGACTTTTTATATCATACTACAGGTCAAATACTCCTCTGTGCGATGATACTTCATTATACCCTTTATAAGCGTTGAGCAAAAATGTTTCTGGTGATGCCAAATTTTTTGCGGCCGTTTACGCATTCATTTTCTAGGTTTGGCTAACGGCGACTCTGTTTATGTCACTTTAATGTTATGCCACTTTAGGTACATAACTTTAGTCTATTGTTAGCTACAGTACGTGAGCCTTTAAGTCTCTGAAAAAGTGTAATTATTAAAGCAAAAGCTGCTTAAATTTTACAACGTGATAGAGTAAAATATTCATCATTTTTTTACGAAAAGCTCACGAATGGTAATCGTATAGTCTTGATGTTCTCGTCCATTATACATGTTTGACAACAACAATGAGCACCATCATTGTTGGTCCTGTTGCTTCTTTAATATTGATGGTAAAAATATCGTTGCTGTTGTTGGAGTCTGCGGTATGGTGCCACACAGTTGATAAATGTAACATAAATAAAGCAACAAAAAAAAACGCATATAAAATAAAAAAAAAAAAACGTTCAAAAACACCGAAATAAATACGTTTCGATATTAAATCCATTTTATTTTCACAATGTTTCTTCGAATGGCAGGTGCAATAAGTACGTGTATGCTGTATGAATTTTATTATTATTCCGTTTCATGTTATACCTTAACTGTTTGTTTCTGTTGCTGTTGTTATTATTGTTGTCACCATTAACCACCATAACATTTGTAAGAAATGTTGTTGATATTGTTTACCAAATTCGACATTAACTGAATCAGTGAGTGGTTGACTTACTTACTTATTGCCTCAATAACTGCTGCGTTCTGGACATCACCCGTATTTGAAACAGTGTGCGTGTTTATTTGTGTAAAAATATTTTGTACCATCTACAGCATCATTATTCATTGCTGTGTATGCGCCACCTGCCCCAAAATGTGTCCCATGTTAAGTTTGTCTAAAAATACATAAAATCACACATAAATAAATGTGTTGCACACAATTTTATCCAGCATATTGGCAATTTTTATCTTTTATTCATCAATAAGTTGGTTTATTTATACCAAATTGTTATAAATTTATTTATAAAAAATATCGAAACAACGAGTATTAGGAACAATTTCATAGTAAATTTGGATATTGTTTTAAATTTAATTTCGTTTAAAATGAACTGCTTGCGGTTTAAGAAATATTTAACTTGCTGTTAAAAAAATCTATTTGGAGTTGAAACAAGTAATGGCTATAAATATTCAAAACCAATAATAATATAAAACAAGTAAGAGCACTTTATTCAGCCACCATTTTAATTTACTTTTATAGCAAAAAATTTATTAGTTTGTTATTAGAAGTAATCGCTAAGAGTGCTCTTATATACCCTTCACAACGTGTAGTCATGCAACAACAATAGTGTGTATCACCATTCATCTCTTATGAAATGCGTACATACATATAAAAAACATACCATTGTAAAATTATAAATTTACGTATGCATGTTAAAAAAAAATACAAAAAAAATTTTTTTTTAATGGGCGTAACCCCGCCCACTTTTTACCACCCATAAGCACTCACTGGAACGTGTACAACAACTCGACAAAGTTTGAGTCCGATCGGATTTACGGTTTCGGAGTATACAACTAACACACACTTAGAGTTTCACTTTTATATATATAGATAGATAGGTATCACTTTCTTTGCTTAACTTTTGCTATTTGCTATTAATTTATTTTCATAAATTTAGTCTTTAAAGGAAAGTGGGCGTGAAAGAAGGCGTGTCAATAAAGTTTCTGCTAATAAATACAAAAACTTTGTCCCTAGAGAAATTATATGAATTTAAGATACAACGTAATATGGAAGGTAGGCGTAAAAGTGGAGGTGTAATCCTAATTTTTTAGCATTACAATGACATTGGCTAAAAAGCTATATGTGCGAAATTTCATCATCATGCCTCTAAAACTGTCGGTTTCATGAGCTTCTAAATTTCATTAACAGTAGATTACGTTGAAAGTGGGCGTTAAAGTAGGAGTGTCAATAAAGTTTCTGCTAATAAATACAACTTAGATATTTCAATAGAGTCCTTCATTCTTCCAAAACTTTTATCCATAGAGAAATTATATGAATATAAGAAAAAGGATATCATGGGAGATAGGCGTAAAAGTGGGCGTGTCACATTAGTTTTCTGTTAGTACAAATCCTTTGACCAAAAAGCAATATATGCTGTGCGGTATAAATTTTCGTACATTTTGATCTATAACTTGTTTCGTAATGTATAGACTCAAGGAAAGACACTTTTTTACTCAGGAAATATACATTCGAAATTTCATGGCTCTAGGTTAATGCGTTTGCACACAATTGCATTTTCTTCGATGTTGGAAGGACATGGGTTTTTCGACCTACTCTTGTATTACGAGCTATAACTCTCTTCCTAATATTCCGATTTAGCCCATTTTCAATACAAAACAAACCTTGTGTATAAGAAATATTCTAGCAAAGTTTTGAGCTCTGTCGTGCTTTAAACAGACGGATACATGGACGTACAGATAGTTATAAACTGAAACCAGGACTCAGAAAATATATACTTTACGTGGTCAAAAAATGGATATTTTGATGTGTTACAAACGGAATGAAAAAATAAATATACCCGCACCATTTTTTTGGGGGTGGGTTCAATAAATCAGTCTAAAGAACCGATACTTATTAGAGATTTAAACGAACTTAATAGGCTTTCTCATCCAGTATTGAAAACGATATTTTAAATTGATGCAACCGTGATGTTATACGATTATTATTTGTTATGCTGCAATAAACATATTTTCTTATATGCCATACATCCTTATTTTAAGTATCTGCTATATATTTTATTATAAAAAATATCTACTTATAATTGATTTAAACAAAACTTTAATTCTCGATCTCTTTTTCCTTATCTTATTCATAATCTCATTAACTTTAATTATAAATTTTGCATTTTTTTTTTTTTTTTTTTTTTTGTATTTTTTTAAAATTACATTTGAACTTTCTATTTGTATTATAATTTTAATTTTTAAACTTAGGCTATAAGCTCAATGCGATAATGTCAGAATATCTAGGAAAATTTGACACATGAATGCTTAAAGTTTACATCCTGAAATTAATGAATTTCATTACTTATTTCAGGAATGTAAAATGAATATAGTATGTACAATTATCGGATATATGGTTGGATGGAGTTTTAATGCTAAAATTGAATATTTATTTATTTAAATTAATGGTGGTGACAGAAAACTATTGTTGGGTTGCATTTATCTACCAGATCGTGGGACAAATAATAACATTTTTTGCGTCATTTTGGCTACTCAATACAATGATGTGATTATTGCAAGCGATTTTAACTTCAATTTACTTATAGATTCATACCAACAGGGTCAATTGCTAAAACGTTTTTTTGATTTGGGTAATATTTCAAATTTATTACTTTTCGACCAGCTAACTGTGCCCTGTTTCTCAAAACTCGACCTCATGTCTTATGATTTGAACTGATTAAAAAAGAAAGTTCCATTTAAGTTTAGAGCAGCTATTAATTTGTAATAGTCATGTACTCCGCTTATGCGATATTACTGTTCCCTTGCGAATCTATCGTGGTGATAAAGCGAAAAAGTATTGATTTGATTCTTCCATCAGAAGCCAAATTAATGAACGTGGTGTTCTTTATTTACCTTGAAAATGATTTAGAACAACTGAGTTATTTAAAGTATTGCGTATAGCTCGAAATGTTAATAAGAGCATAAGATATGCTAAATCAAATTAGGATTTTGCTGACTCTAAAAACAATTGGAATCGGAAATAAAATACATTCATTTTGCAATGCTGATGTCAACAAATTAAATGCTTTATCAATTTGTATTTTCATCTGTCCTTCCTATTGATGTATTATCAAGTTGTTTATCGGTGAAGTCCAATTGGGTTTGACCCGATGCTCCCAAAATTCCTAAAACTTCTACTATATGGGTTATTACTTTACACCACTACTACCAATAGTCAATTTCCAACTTTTTAGAAATATGCTACGATCGATCCTGTTCCGAAAACTGCTTGTAATTTTCGACCTATTTCAATATTACCATACTAGTCTAAAGTATGTGAACGTCTGATATATAGGCAAATGAATAATGATTAAACTATTCATCATCTCAAAGTAACAACTAAGAGCACTATATTCGGTTTTGGCCTAGCTTTTTCGGTCCGACCTCTATCGTGCTTTTAATAGACGGACAGACAGTCGGACGGATGGACATAGCTAGATCATCATAAAATTCAGCTCCGATTCAGAAAATATACACTTTATGGGGTCTAAAATGAATATTTTGATGTGTTACAAACGGAATGACAAAATGAATATACCCCCACCATTTTTTTGTAGCGCGTATGAAAACCAATTAGGCTTTAGACATATGCATAGCTGTGTCACAGCGCTACTAAATGTAATATCAGACACAATCCCTATAATGGATTCGTTACGATTATGCTACTCTTGGATCACTCTAATGCATTCGATTTTGTTAATCATATAATTCCTTGCAATACACTCGCTAATAAATTCAACTTTATTTCAACTGCCGTTTCGCTTCTAGCCTCATATCTTAATTATCATTTTCAATGTGTATCCTTGAGAAATGTTATTTCCACTGCCCTACACATGTTTGAAGGATTACCGCAAGGTTCTATTGCTGGCCTATTGTTTTTCATATTATACAATACGCCAATATCTGTATATATGCAGATGACGTGCAGATTTATATATTATTATATATGTGAGAAAAGATTAACTCGTGAATGCACACTGATAAACTCAATGAGGATCTCAATAAAATATTTGTATGGGCATAGTTTAGTGAACTTTATTTAAGTCCCATAAAATCAAAATGCTAAATAATAACTCAAAGAAATCAAATTATTCCTAGTGGTATTCCAGTCGGCTAGGAATTTAAAAATCATATTTAATAAATCGCTCACATAGAACAAACATAAAAATTCTGTGCCTGGAAAAAAATTTGTAATTCTTGGAACATTGTACCCTACACAACATCTTACAACTTTAAATATTCGCGTGCTTCTAGCGATTGTGAAATTTTTGGTTATTGTGATTGAGAAAGCAAGATGAGATTATTAGTAGCGTTTATCATGATCACTTCAAGTTAGCGTACTATTGAATATTATGCCAAGGTTTTTTGCAGTTTCAACGATGCCAATCAATCGGTTGGTTATTTATATAAATATTATTGTGTGATGATATTTATCTTCAGGTGTTGATATTTGAGAATACCTTTGTATAGAAATGTCGCAAGATCATTTACAATGAAAAGATCCAAATATTTATTGAACGAATTTATTTCAGAGTTAATTTGTAATGCACAATTAACAATTAATTAACACTAATGACTCAGGACAATAGGATGGCGTAAAATAATTGCAATCTGTAACTAGTTTCCTTGTAATATTATATTAATATTACCGACAAAAGTCACAATATCCGATACTTTAATTTTCTTTATAACAAAACTCACAGCATTTAAAATGTTCCACGTACACAATTACAATTGAGGCCTCACTGTAACAAAACATATAAAGTTCTCGTTGGGGATACAAAAACTACTAACATTGCTCAATTACAAGGAAAGAAACCACAGGCTATAAAACTTAAGTACAAAATAATATTCTGCTAAATAGGTATGATATATGTATACATGTGTTAGTATGTATGTATGTATACATGTGTATGTATGAACATTAGACCGTACCGCAAAAAACAGTTTTAAATACACCTTGGAATACTTTTGCAAGGTAATTAGAAAATAATGATTAATTAATTTACGTTATATTTATCTGTTATCTATTTCATTACATAATTACTCAATTCACAACCTGCAGTAGGAGTCGAGAAGGAAAAAGGCGATAGTATTTGATATATTTATACGACATTTGCAAAACATAGGTAAAATTGTTGTAAGTGTTGTATAAAAAGTTAATGTTAAATTATCAACAAAATGTGCACAACTAATACGACATAAGTAGATACAACACTAACGACTGCTTGTGAATTGAGCAAATGTGTTTCTGTATAATGTTCTTCATTTAAGAATTCCTTAACATAAATTCCCATTTTATGAAAGTACATACATATATTTATTTATACATACTTATGTATGTTATGTAAGTTATTATGTTTATAAACTGTAGTTAACCTGTGTGTTCGTATGATTCAATGAAATCTCTTATCAAATTGTGTTGAATGTTAAAAAGTCGGTATGAAAATCTCTGCAGGCGATCCTTTTACACACAAAAGTAATCTTCAAAGGATAAGAACACACACAATCACAATAGAATCATCACAGTGACGCTGCGACAAATAAACTTGGAAAAAAACAACCTCAACATGCATTTTTCGGTATGTATGTGTGTGTGTGTTGTGTATATTAGTTAAGTAAATGGCTGTGTAGAAAACAACATGCTACAAAATTATTGTATTTTACATTTAAATTATTTTCATTGTCATATTTTTTATTTTTATTCACGATTTTTGTATTAGTGCAGCAAATAAATAAGTGATAACACAAAAATATCTCCTTACGATGTGATGTTCCCAAATTTTAAACTAATTAACAAAACGAAACGAAAAGAAAAGAAAACAATAAATAAACACTTTTGGGTTTGGGAAAAGAATGATAAAAATTTTGTTCCATAAATGTTGCTTTTTTTAAGGATAAAAAAGTAGAGTGTTGCTAAATTCCATTCAAGTATGATGGTTAAAGTGTACCTTTTTGGATATAAAGTGCATACGTTGTTTTACCTACCATTGAGCCATACACTTTAAATAAATATCGATAATTGAAAATTGAAAAAAAAAACGTAATTATGACTAGATATTGCTATATTTCTGTCATTTTGCCGCATTATGATGACCTCAAATCCATTCTTAAGTCTTTAAATGAATAATACAAAAACACTGGATGGTAGTATTCGCAAACTTTACAGTTTGTAATCAAATTGAAAAAGAAAATGTCAATAAAATAGGTTTTTTTTGAAAAGAAAAGGTTATTTTAAAAATTATTCGTATTTATCACATTTTGTGCATGTTAGCCCTTTCATTCATATACGTAATACGTGTATGTAACACAATACTTAAAAATACAAAACTTTTTGAACTAGGTAGAATTTTATCGATTGATGATATTAAAAGCAATATTTGCATATTAAAGAATTTGTGTTCTAAAAACAAAACATCTGGCAACTTTCGCTAAAAAATGGCTGTTGGCAAGTAAGTCAGTAAGTAAGTTAAATGGGACTACCCAAGTAGCAAAGTGGCAACAATCAATGTCTATTTACAGTGATAATTGCACCATATAGAAAAGTTTTTGTTGCTGTTATTGTAGAGTTCGAATTCCTGCTGCTCATGTTGATGTGTTTGTTGCTGGAAATTTTTAAGGATGTAATTGTTTTATTTTTCATCAACTTTTGTCCTGTCTTGGTCTTGCAAAATACCGTAACGAATTAAAGGAATGCAACAGAAAGCAAAAATAAAATAAAACAAGTTCCATTAAGGATAGAGAGATAAAATGCCATTAGGTGTAACAATTTGGGAAAATAGAAGTATGCAATTAACCAACTGATTGCAGATTCTTGATTAAGTATATTTACTAGTGGTTGTTGCTGATTGCATTGGTTGTTGTAATCCTTTTTTCTCGACGTTGTTGTTTTTGGCTATTGTCTTGCTGGGTAATTTATTGAAATTTTTTCATTTTTAGTTAACCAACGACTAATGAGGTTTTGCAGAGCGCCAATTTAATTCAAATCCATAAATAAATATGCTTCAATAGTAGCTTTTACATTTTGTTTTTGTGTTAAAGGAGATGTAACGAAATTAAAGGATATCAACTTGGTTGCGTGGCATATTTTTGTATTATTATAACTTCTTTGTTAAAATTTCAAATGGCATTGTATAATATTTTTCAGAATATTATTGTCATTATTTTGCATATTTTTATCTAAGGAAATTTGTGCATAGCAATAGTTAACTTAATGTCATGACGTTTAAATATTACACCTTGTTAAAAAATTTCCTTCAAATTTTTGCAGTAGTTTTACTTTATCATTTACGATATTTATTTACATCTCTAGGGTCATTGCTCTTTAAAATCTTTTACTTTTAAATATCGAACTGCATTCAGATTTATCTTTCACTCGGAGGACATTTTATTTTTTTAATCAATAAATGTGAACTACTATCATATTTTCAATAATATTTTATTTAAAAGTATTGACAATGTAAAAGTCTGATGTATGACCAGCAGATAACGCGTCGACTCCATACACTTCGTGAAGCAATCGAGACAATAAGAGGCAAATTTGCAAATTTGCAAATTGGTGATGGAAAATTGCATGAAGAAAATTAGGCGATAGAAGAGCAGCCGTGTCAGCTTTTTAGCTTCCATTGTTTTTCATAATTGATGGCGTGCCCTTCATCTGATGATTTCGCCCAAGCCCCTTTTCCAGGATACTACTCAGTCATTTAATTTTTTTAATAAAAAATGTAAAGGCTTTGATCTGATTCTCAAAAAGATGTTGAAGCAAAATACGTCTGACAGATTCTTTGATAGGTCTGGTCAATTTTTAAACTTAATGAAAAGTTTCACAAACTGATAATTTCTAAGGAGTTAGAGTTGCATTTCGCAATACAGCTGGTAGAATAATAACATTGATTGCTTCAATCGTATAAATATAGTACAAATGCCAACTTTTTTTATTTCTTTAAAAATTTATTCAGGCAAACAAAACGCATGAAATTTAATAAAAATAATATTTAAAAAATGTGTTTTCACATTTTTTGTCCGACAGTGTTTCACCGGCAATAGCTGTTGCGATTTTTTCAAGTGGAACACAGTCATATCAAATTTTCCTGCGAATAAATCGCACCATTGTGTAGGATAGTAAGAATAGGTCTTTAGCGCATTTCAACCATCACAGCAAGTCGTTTGAAAAAATTTAACAATAAGAAGCAATTTTTTCTTTTACTTCCGCGATTTTCATTTTCCTTTTTTTCTTGTGGCATGTAACAGTATTGCCTAGTAAAGTGTTTTTTTTTTGTGTGTGTTATTTTTGCTAAAATTTAATTAAAGTAGTATTTGGGAAGCATAGCAATCACTTTTAATATTTATTTGATATGAATGAAAAATTTTAAAAATAAATGTTAGGTTTTCCAAATTCTAATTTCATTAAATTGTAGCATTAATAGAAGTTTTTAATCTATTATGTATATACCGACAAGGAGTGGCTGCTTTCAAAAATTCAATTCACTCGGCGACTTATGTCGGAAAATTTTTTCAGTATTTTAAACTTAACAAATTTTAAGAATAATTTCTATGACTGAAGGAAAAAAATTGGACTTTAAAAATCAAGTAGTAGAGACTGCTAATTTTATAACATAAACTTTTTCGACGATACGACTTTTAAGTTTTAATCGACTTTTTGACATGCCATAATACAAACTATTTATTTGGAAATTGGGCTTTAAAAATACTCGTATCTCTACCTCTTGTTGAAAGACCCTAATAATATATATTTATCTGATATATGAGAAGTGGTTAGATCAGTTATTCTTAGTCTTAATATCAAATTCTAGTTGTTAATTAGAAAAAAACTGTTTTTGAATTTAGACACAGTGCACTGATGCAATATTCTGATTCATTATTTCATTTTGTATAGTACATCGCATTACATAAGATAGTGGAAATAATTGCACATGTTTTATACTTCAACTATCGGTACATCGTTTATTTTCTAGTATTATTGAGCAAATCCGTGTTTTCCTATTTGGAAAGTCATATTAAAAAGCTACCATACAGTAAAGTATGTTATTTACACAATCACGCAAAAATGGCTGAACGGAACTAAATGAAATTCGGCACATAGGTAGATAACAACCTAGACTAACCCGTAGAGTAATTTTTATCACGATAACCAGGCAAAGTCGTTGGAAAACACTCATCATCACACAGCCTTAGCGGGTTGTTTGTGTTGTAGATATTTTTATTGTTGTTGTAAGTTTTTTTTCATATTTTCAAATTAATAATCCTACTAAAGAATGGCTGAGTAGAATTAAATTAGATTTGACAAACATATAATTAATACTAAGTCTACCTTCTATCCCAATAACTACGCAGACGAAGTCGCGTGCACAAGCTAGTTTCTATAGAATAGAATTATAATAAAAATATATTTATCATCTTTAGAAGCAAACATATTTCTAGATTAATCGGCACACTCGAGGGCATGCAATTTTTAACACCTTAAATTAGATATTTTAAAAATGTTAAACGCTTATCCCTTATTTTTAAGAAACATTCATGTAAAAATTTTAAACGTCTGTGTTTTTAAAGTACTATTTCAATCTTTTCTAACCATTTCCGAGCACTAGAGCTAAAATTTTCTAAAATTTCGTATTACTGGCTCCACTATTGTAAGAGAAATTTTTGTCACGGAAATATTATCAAATGTGTTTTTTGAATTAAAAGTTTTAGTTTTTTGATAGTTTTAGGTGTAGTATGATATAAAAAGTCTAGTGGCAGATTTTGAAAAAATTACACTGCGCAACAAAAAAAATTTTTGTCTACCCTAGAAATAAAAGTATGTGAACTATGTGGATTTTGATGCCATTAATTCAAATCTGTGTTCCGTTTTTCTCTAGTACGTAAGGATTTTCTTTTAAAGGCGTGGCATATTTCACCCCCTAAATCGTTGGGTTGCAGGAGAATTAGAAGATGCACCGGAAAATTCTGTTTAAAGTTAAACTAATATAAATTCCTTAATAACTATTATGTCGTATGTACCTATAAATCCTCATTAGCTGCTTCATCGGTGTCAGGAAGAAGAAGTGTGATGGTTTCTGATGAAAAAGCTTTTTTATTATTCCGTTCTCTTTGCATACTGCAGCTTATAAAACGGTCACTGCTCAGAAATTACATATTCAAGACATTTTGATTTGTATCGCTTCTGCTGAATTTCCTCGAATAATTCGTGCGATATAATCGTAAGTGCTTATTTCTGGCCTCGGCAGTTTCTTCTGACAATTAGATGCCGGGGTGCCCATGTATTTTTTTTTTGTTTTTACCTGTATTTATTTTTTGTAAACTTATTTTTGTGATTAATGCTTTTAATAATTATTCTTATTTTTTTAACATTTAATGTTTTGTAGGGCAGGTATATAAAAATATCTTTTATGGGAATGTGTGGGACGTTCCCTTATAACTATTATCGATAATAAAGAATTTTTCAAATTTGTAATTATAGGCAGATATTAACATTGTGAGATGTTTAAAGTGATGTGAATAACAGTTGAAATCAATAATTCAAAATACATAAGAGTTTATGACGATATAAATGTATAAGAAAAAGTCCCTGATGAGCAAAAATAGAAGAAATGTGAATATTTAAAAAAATCGTCAAAAATAATGGCGCAAACTTGCGCACACTTTTTTTCTTGTTTCTAAAATTAGAGATTCCAAATTTTATTGTGGTGTCAAACATAATTCGTAGAGATGCTAACCTCACTTTTAAAAACCTCTTTTTATTTTTTTGCAAAAAAAGTGTATAATTTTGTTTTTAGAATTTTTTTAACATGAATATTCAATATATTAAATTTTTTTTTCTTTTTTAAATAGCTTTTGATCAAACCTTTCAGCAAAAAGAAAAATGATTTTTAAACCCTTATTCGTTTAGCCACAAAAAAATTTCATATAAACATCCAGAAACCGAAAAAAAACGTTAAAATCTCATATAATTTTTTTCACTTTCCTGAATTAAGCAGGGTCTCAGAGCTACAAATCGCCACGAAAAGTCTTCAAAATTTACACTATAATGTAGAATATTGTTGTCTGTGGAGCTGCGTACTTAGTTCTTAAGATTTCTTCAAATTCAGTTTTGCCTTTTTGGCCAGCTTTTCAGGCCAAATACTCCTCTGTGCGACGGCAGAATTTCTGCAAATCAATCAATCAATCAGTCAGTCAGGTTATCCTTTTTTACCTTGATTAAAGGCAACTTGTTATAAATTTAAATGTAAGTAGTATTGTACTGAAATAAATAAATATAAAAACTACACAAGCAGATACATTTCATATAAATTTAAATAACAACAAAAAGGTTGAGCAAGGACATTATACATTTCAGAATTTGTGTATGTAGTTGCGTGCTTGTATGTCACAATCGGTCTATACTCTATGAGTTTATTTCTTTGTATGGTAAACCTTTTAGGTTAATTGCTTTGTCAGACGACATTGTTGCATAAGTCACAGTCTATTGTTACTACGTTAACAATTTAATGTATTCGTGTTGTTGCCAAAAACACACACAAAATCAATTTCATACAACAGACTTACAACCACTTTAGTACTGAAAAGTCACATCATGGGCACTCCCAAAGAACCAAATCGGATAAATAAGAGTCATAATGTTGTTTAACCCGCATAAGGAGCAACTTCTTTATTTTACGCAAATGCAAAAGTTAAGTTTCCAGTGATAGTAAGTAGTTCCAGGTGCCAAAAATTTGTATTGTCTCCCAAAATAAGGCTTGGGTAGTGTGTCAACAACTAATTTCTAAATCGTAAATCAACTTTTAGAAGCAACGATATGTTCCTCAGATCTTTGTATGGTATCAATCTCACATGACCAACTTAAGGATATTGAAACCAATTGAGATATAAGCACCAGAGTACAACTACTTCTGTGTTTTTTTCCTAAAAATTACAAACGAAAAATCCTAGATGCCGTCCTAAATTAATTAAATGGCGAATATATGAGTCAAGTATAGTGGTTACGGCTTTGTCCCATTTAACCCTCGCAATATTAGTATCAAATAAAAGGGCTTGACTATTACAATGTAGGAAACTTTTAAAAAAGTATAAAATCCAAGATGGAGTCTGAAACAATATACGGGTATCATATGAAAGAGCTTGACTAAAAGAATTCAATAACTATGTAAAGATTCAATATCAAAGATGGTGTCAGAAGTTATAAGGCACAAAAGCATTACATGAAATCTAAAATCTAGGCTTAGCTACGATAACCATATCGTTTATTATTATACCCTTCACACAGTGAAAAAGGGTATATATAGGTTTGTCATTCCGTGTGAAATTTCTACAATTTTCATTTCCGACCCCATAAAGTATATATTTTCTGAAAGCTTATGAATAGGGAAGTCGATTAAGCCCTGTCAGTCTGTCCGTCTGTCCGTCTGACCGTCTGTCCGTGTGTATGTTGAAATCAACTTTTTGAAGCCCCCCGACATAGGTTGGACCCGGGTAAGGTATTAAAATATCAGAAATATTCGGGAGTAGATCGGTATTGAAAATCAGAAACATCGGTACATAAACAACTGAGATATGAGCAAAAACCCACGACCACCTCGATTTTCTTTTCACAAAAACAACATTACAACAACAACATACATACATACAAACGTGTATACTGGTTAGGGAAAACGTGGCATCGAATCTCAGCTGAGCCAAAAACATTTTTTTTTTAATTTTTTTAAAATTTTTTTTTTTAATTTTTTTTTTATTTTTTTTTTATTTTTTATTTAATTATTATATATATTTTTATTATTATTTTTTTTTAATTTTTTTTTATTTTTTTTTTGTTTTATATATATTATATATGTATATAATAATTTTTTTTTTAAATTTTTTTTTAAATTTTTTTTTTATTTTTTGTTTTTTTTAACATACATACGTGAATTTACTGTTATTGCATGACTACACGTTGTGAAGGGTATATAAGATTCGGCACGGCCGAATATAGCGCTTTTACTTGTTTTTATTTATTCTTATGAACATGACGGGAAGGGGAATGAATTAACAGATTCGGCACGACTGAAAATAGCGCTTCTACTTGTTTTTTTTTTTTTTTTTGTTTGTGATAATTTATAAAACACAATATTAGGCAAATAATTGTTACACACCAAACAATAACTGTCTACCATCTCTGCCTTAGCACGTTATGGTGTACTCAAAAGAATTTGTACTTAATCTCGGCATATTGTTGGATACATTTTATTTAAGCTAAATAAACATGAGGTCATTGACAATCAACTTAGTTTGTCAGCACTTGTTCTAATGTGTAACTACTACACTTTAAAAGCCCAAATATATTTTGTGTATAAAGTAGAATACGCACTAAGTAAAATTACTTTGTTTTTTATTTATTTTATTCATTTTTACTTTTTGCAAAGAACCTTAATGTTTATTTTTATAGTTTTCTTGTTTTATCCAGTACTTGGATTTGGGTCTCTTTGTTTTTTAATGTCACTATAAACAAAACATTAATAAAACATTTGCAATCATTGTACATAATTCATACAAATCTGTATACATACTTACATATATACATACATATGTACACACATACATATAAACATATGTACGAACATATGTGCGCCTAAATATTTTGTTACTCTTTTTGCTAGTGCTTAAGGTAACTCTGTATTATGTCTTTGGTGTTAATAATTTAAACATCATAATTATCATTGAAACAAAATACTTTGGACCCAGCTTACCATTAACATTTGCAATTAATATTAAAATTTATGATGAATACGCGTGTAGGCCATCAAACACATTCAAATTATAATAACGCTTAACAAAAAACTTTTTGAATTACATACATACATACTCGTATAACAAAAATAAATGGACGGTCATGTTGTCGACAATTGACACTGGCCTACTACAGGTGTTTATGCATTTTCCTTTTTCAATCATTTTTTAACTCATCCGTTTATGTTTTAACACCTCAAAGGCCAAAATTTGTTTATCTATTATATGTACAGGGTATTTTTTAATTCGGAGTAAACCTACGAAAAGGTTAACTAATATATGAAATTTCATACTGCGCTAATTTGTTGACATTTACTAACAGTTACTCGGAGAAATCATCGTGGATAAGTTGCGCTTAACGGGTTTTTTAAATAAATAAAAATTGCCGCATATGGGAAGAGACCACAGTGCAGACTTCACTACATCTGGAAAAATACACCGTTTGGTGCAGTTTACACGCTGGTACCGTAATCGGACCGTTTTTCTTCAAACGTAGAACCCTAGATGGTGTTTGCGATCAATAGAGATCTTTACTGCATCATGAATAACTTTTTTCGAAAACATGAATTACATTTATCAGGTCGTGGGCGCTGTGAAAGCCTGGCTTATGCTGATAAAACAGAAACAATAGACACTTTTGTGTCCCACATTGTTTGAGTTATTTGTGACATACGACCAGTAATGCTCAAAAAGGGGGCATTAAATTGGACATCTAGAATGCTCTTCGCCAAAAACAGTTCCGGTGACCTTATAAATAAAAAAATTAATACGAATTACTGATTCAATCTGCTACTGTTGCTTTGTTGTGTTTTCGGCTGGATTTCTAACAAATATTTCACTTTATTACCATCGGAAAGAAAATTTGAACGAGCACGTAAGTCATTTAATACATTTAAGACACAGAACGTTATGTTTGTTGTCGACTGTAACCGTTATTCTAACTTTGATCACAACTTTATTTAGAGGTCACTGTTGGAATTTAAATGACGTGATTTGCGTTGAATGTAACGGAATTGAAACTGTTACTAGTTGGAACGTTTCAACATTTAGAGTTGTATTTGCAGAGACCTTTCAAATATTATGTTTGGACATTTGATACTGAGTTACTCCTTCTTTGTTCTTTATTTCAAGAACTAAAAAATATTTTTGATCTACTTGAAAACAAACAAAGAATTTTAGTACGATGGCTGGAAATTTGTCTGACTTGTGAAAAAATATGTCTATAGCAATTAAAATCATTTACCTTTAAAATGCTTTGAGTATTGCCTATGTAGATGAAAATCATGACAATATTAAAACCTCGCATTATCTTTCCTAGTCCAGGCAGGAATCCCCTATTTAAAATTGGTAAATTTTGGAAAATAAAAACCACACAGCATCTACATTTTTAATAATTTTGCAATTAAAAGTGTAATATTCGGCCGTGCCGAATTTGATAATACTCTTTGCCATGACCACATCGTAGCTTAGCCTAGATTTCATTTTGCTTTATTATTTTCTATGTCAATTTTTACATAGTTGTACTCTACTTGTCAAACTCTATGCCATTTTGTTTATATCACCTTTTATTTGAGTTGAACGGGAACAGCCGTAATTATTATTTATTTCGGACGCCATCGTGGATTTCAACTTTTATATTGTCTACTATTTATTATACTGGCCAGGTCCTTTTGTTTTATACCAATATTGAGGCGGTTGAAGTAAAAACATTTAAATTACTAGTTTTGACCTATACATAAATTAATGGCGGCCATATTGGACTTAAAATTTGCTTTGATGTTATATATTCTGCTAGTCAAGCTCTTTTTTGTGTCCATATCGCGCCTCTCTGTTGTTCAAAAGCTAATAAAATCGATTTTCGCTTGTAAATTTTGGAAAGTAAAAACACCGAAGCTTTTGTGTGTTTTACGTTTTAAACCGATTTTTTAGTTTTTTTCAGAAGTAATTTCTAGAGGCATATCGTACTTATAAACAGTAGCAAACGTCTCTAAAGCTTAACCTAGGGCTGAAAACGTTTGATTTTTGTTGTAAAAATATGGGAAAAAACAGAGGCAGTCGTGTTCATTGGCTCTTATCTCATAAAGTTTTGGGGCGATCGTGCTGGATTTCAATAGTGATTCATTTCCAGGTATTTACAAAAGATTCGTACCACATACAGATCTGAGAAACAAGTGAACGCATGACTCAATCGACTCCCCTATTTATAAGCTTTCAGTAAATATATACTTTTTGGGGTGGAAAATTAATATTGTAGAGATGAAAAACGGAGCGGCAAAGCTACTTATATATGTACATATATACCCTTGCCCACCACATTGCAACGCATTGAAAACTTTTATAACAACTTAGAATTGTGTTTCATATAAATGGTGGTTTAACCAAAACGCATGATATTATTTGTAAAAAAAAAACAAAAAGTTTTTAGAGAATTATCTTTATAATTTTTTTTCATGATAGAAGGATCTATAACAATTATTTGTGTAACAAAATATCGGTCAAATTCTCGCCATATTTTCAATCACCATGTTGATGTTCAATTGTTAGGTACGACGATGACTCGACGTTGGTGGCTGTTCTACCACACTATCGGGAACAACAGCAATGTTTTTCGTATAACGAACTGGGTGAGAAAGCACAGGTATTTTCACATTTCCTACAGACCCGGTTTGCTGAAATTTGCTTAATTTGCACAATTCTCCTAATTGTGGACACCTTTAGGCTTCAACAATCTTAACGCACTACTCAACTGTGTAGCTCTCCTTGTTTGAATTTGTCGCACACTCAAACGAAGAAATGTCAGACTAAGTTGGGCAAAAAACTCGACGTTAAGGTGTATTTTACAATTAACTTCGTGCATTATGGTTGGACCACCTTTAAAAAAAAAAAAACATATTGTCTTACTTATAAACATTATTAAATGTTTACAAATTAAATTTCTTTAAAAAAATCAATGTTATAAACAACTTTTAAATCTTTAGTATGTTTTATGAATGAGACAGATACTATAATGACGTGAAATACATACATACATACATACATATATGCATTTACATATATGGGGTAAAATATATTGATTTGTGTGATTATAAAGGTTGTCAACGTCATAATGCACTTTTTCACTTAAACATACAAACGCGTATTTTTGGAGATATTTTTTGTGATTTATTGACTGTAAAGAAGGCAAACTCGACTTAAGTTTAGAATAAAACATTTTTTAAATGGCCTCCAGGGGTCTCCTTTAATGACTTTTTCATAGATATGTGACTGTATGTCATAGATGACGCAATGAATCTCGGATTTAAGATTAGATATTATTTCTGGTTTATTCGCGTAAATTGAGATCTTACAAAACCATAAAAGAAAAAATCGCATGACGTTAAGGCGTTTATCATTAAAATTTCTTGAGATAAATTGCATTGTGTGTGCAGTGTGGCAGTTGGCGCCGTCTTTTTGAATCAACATGTCTTTCAGCCAAGGCTAGAAGAAATTTGTTTTCATGTTCTTGTAACGAATGCAGTTTACAGTCACTGCAATTTCGGCTTCATGTTAAAAAAAACTAAGGCCTAATCATGCCGCCCATGAAGCCCCAATTTCGGAATTTTGTGTATTCACGAAGTTATTCAGATAAAAATGCGCTTCATTGGAGAAGATGACTTTTTTCGAAAAATTGGCATTGACTTTACTTTTCCATTCCATTTCCCATTCAACGAATTGCTGGCACTTTTCATGGTCTTCCGGTTTAAGCTCCTGAGTAAGCTTATCTTATGAAGGTACAGGTCTATTATCAAAATTCACAGCACAGTGCGTTGTGAAATTGAAGATATTAATAATAATGTCAATTTGATGTTTTCGGGTTTTCGGCGATACGTTTAAGACTCCAATGTTTTGAAGAGATTGATCGATACGTTAACGCACATGAGTCCCACTGTTCATAACCGAAGCAGTTATTTAAAACTTATAACATTTTTAATAATAAAAAAATAAACATATGTATGTAAAAGCTTCCAAATTTCAGAGTTGCAACTTGAAAAACAATTATGATTAATTTTAAAAGGACATCCTTTATATAGACATACATATGCATGATCCAAACCACATGTAAACATAGATGGTTGAAACTTGTATTTAAATTTTTAATCAGGCTTCAGTTCATATTAACCATTTTTATTGTTAAAAAGATTTTTTTTCAATTTATATATGGTTCATATAATGATTTTCAGTTGGGTTAGTGTTTTAATTAAAAAACTATTAAGACCTTTACACATTTTTACTAAACAATTTTTCCCACTATTCCTGTAAGTGTCGCCATACGTTTAGAGAACCTATCCAGGCTGGTGTTTCGGAAAACTAATATCCATATTTGAATATTAACACCGGTCATTTTTTTCTCTTATACCTAATTCTCGGTTTAAAGTTTAAACAATCCTTAAAAGAAAACTTCTATTACATAATTATTAACTAATAATAAAAAAGGCCATTAAAAACAAATTTATTAAACAGGTTTTTATTTATTCCTTCGTGTTTTTGCTCACATGCTTACATTCAAATAAACAAATAACTAAGAAATCCAATACAAGTGTGTTTCTGTTCTTGATTGTAATTTAATTTTTTTATTATAAAATTCATTATTATTCAAAAGTGTAAAAAGTGTTAAAAACTTAGGACTTAGAAAGAATTTGTTGCCAAAAGAAGAATGTAAAATATACAAAAACAAAAGATAATTTAATGGTGAGATGCACAAAATATCATTATGTGTATGTACGTAGGTATGTATGTATGTCTGTAGAACTAATCCAAGTTTATTGCAGAAAAAATTACTTCAAGTTGCTTGAAGGGACAAAAACTAAAATCCAACAAAAGTTTTATGTAGTTCTTCCTTAAGAAAGTAATTTCAATAATCTGCTGTAAAAGTCCAAAATATTTTTCAATTCAAAGCATTGAGAATGGAAACGGTGGTATATTCTTTTTTTATAACGTTTAAATTTGATTTTCGCAGCATTAAAAAGTATTTCATATTTATATTTGATTGGTAATTTTAAAATTCTTATAACCTGGACAAATTTTTACAAGCAAATTTTAACCCAAACGCACATTCTAACGACGCACAGTTACTAACTCTGTGCGGCTACGAATCACACGAAGTAAATCGTAAAATCAGGTTGGAACGTTCTACTGTTCCTGAAATATAGCCTATCAGTTTTTGAAAAATAAAAAAATCTCGTGCCTTAATAATAAAGTCCAGCATTTGGAATGTGGACTAACGTCTGGAAATCGTAAAATATTTCACAAATAATGATGCTCAACATTTTGAACTTCAATATTAAGGCATTTTTACAAAAGATTAAGCTCTGATATCCAAGTTTTGCAGGTGTTCATCAGCAATAGCCTTCTCGAAATATAAAAAATATTTTCATATATTTGTGAGATATCGAATCAAGAATCGAGAGCAAGAAACCAATCAACAAGTGAAAAATATATATATATATATTTAGGATAGTTTCGTCAATAAGGTTTTAAAAATTTCCAGGATATCACAAAAGTAACAAATTAATATAGTTAACACTTTTCAACATAGAAAGATGCTGATCAGTGCAAACAAAGAAGCTCCTTGAAGATTTTGCTTTTATTATTAAAAAAGTTAAAAATTTTCTTATCTCGACTTTAGTTTTTTTTTTGTCAAAATTCCCTAGATTAAACATATAATAGATAAAAACTACGCTATAACATTCGGAAGATCGATCAGCCACAGTTTGTAAATTTTTTATTTTTTTTTTATTTTTACTCTCCTGACGCAATTAAAATATTGCCAATTTTACAGTAATTTAAACAGTTTGTAGTTGTTATTTCTTTTAAAAATTGCTGTTTCCATACGCATATTTGCTTCATTAAAAAACCGTACTTGTCTTAAAAATAATTACAAGTTGGCAATTACAGTGTTGACGATTTGAATCCGTTGAAGTTAGTGTTTAATTTTTTCTCTTTTATTTAAGTCAAACAGTAAAACATTAAGAGATGGCCACCCAAACATAAAATTAAAGTCGATAATAAATGACTCAAATAACAGCAAAGAAATGTAATCAAAAATAAATATATATTTATAGAAAATAAAACTATATATTTCTACATACAACTACATACGTTGTAGTCATTAACAGATGTGTTCAAACATATAGTAAAACTCAAATGTTTGAATGAGAAGTTTCAATATTCATTAGAATATTTTTGCAAGCTTTTTAAATTCACCTACCAGCACAACTACAAACGCATTACCCCAATAGGCAGGAGCCAAATCATCATGCCCCCAAAAAAAATACTTCAAAAGTGAAACTATTTTATTTCTGCGCCTTAGAATTGGACGTGGCAAACTTTCTTATTAACATCTTCTAGAAAGAACTCATGCACCAGTACGTTCTACCTGCAACAAACACCTCACCTTTAGCCAATATTCTTGACGAGTGCCCTAACTACAACTCATCCAGAACGCTCATTTTTGCAACCACGACTCATATTAAAATAATCTACAAATTTGTAACTACACATCGTTTACAAAACGTTATTTGAAATGTATGTGCATGCATACCTTAGAGTCCAAAACCTTAGATGCTAATACTCTCTTCTCTTTATTAGTTATATTTTCTTAATTTTAATTATAAATATTAATATTCTAAATAAATAAAAAAAAAATAAATAATTAAATTCATCTAAATATCAAATACAGTTTGCTTTCGTTTTTACACGCAAAGAAAACCCATGGTTACGATATGATCACAACAGTCATATTATAGTTTCTATAACAATATTTCGTTGTCGAAAACAAGTAATAGTTATTTTTGTTTCATTTCATCATATATTTTGTCACGATAATCAAGCATTTGTTTGAATTGTATCATTTAATGTTTACTTTTCGTTAAAATTTTAAAATATTTATCATTTAAAAATATTAGGTTTGTTCGACGTACGTTACCGCGGGAACCCGCGGGCTCCCAATTTTCCGAAAAGCATTTCTTGTGTTGAAAATTGTGTAAATTGGTTAAATGAGAACGTTCATGAGAGAGTAATTTGTGTTTTTCTTTTTACCAGACTTTACCCGTACTTTTTTGGTTGAAAAGATTTTTTTTATTTTTGTAAACAATGGAGTATATTTTGGCTGAGAATATAAATAGAGTTTTTGTAATTTGAATAATTTTAATAACTAATAAAACATATACAATTTACGATAGTGTTTGTTTGGACATACTTTAACAAACATTAAACTTAAAAACTAAAAATTTGTTGAACAATTTTTTTTAGCAAAAGCAGAGGTCCAAGCTGTTGGTAGAAAAACGGCGTGGTGGCGGCTAAGTGCAAAAATTACCGGCGGTAGATTGGAGCTGGTTTAAGATATTATTAAAATAAAAAAAAACGGAAAATAAGTATTTTAACGAAATAAGTAGGTTTTGCGTTAATCATATTGTGCACTATTTTATATAACAAGAGTATTGATTCCTAAAAATGGTTACAATTTAATTAAATTTGAATTATAAAATTAAATAAAAGAATAAATGAACTTAAGCCAAAATAAAAATGATTCACATTAAAATTTAATATATAGTACAAATTTCGAATAAAAAATAAATATAAAACTCAATATAAT
Source organism: Phyto melanocephala (assembly GCA_941918925.1). Lineage (NCBI taxonomy): Eukaryota > Metazoa > Arthropoda > Insecta > Diptera > Rhinophoridae > Phyto > Phyto melanocephala. The sequence goes on along the minus strand of OW799235.1, from coordinate 62,474,277 downwards.
TTCTTATATCAAACCTAATAATGATTAAGCTATTTTAACGTTATCATACAGAAACTTCTGTTTTTATACCCGCCACCCAAAAAATGGTGGGGGTATATTCATTTTGTCATTCCGTTTGTAACACATCGAAATATCCATTTTAGACCCCACAAAGTATATATATTCTGAATCATGGTTTGATTTGATGACGATCTAGCTATGTCCGTCCGTCAGTTGAAAGAACGATAGAGGTCGCACCGAAAAAGCTAGGGGACTCAAATTTTGCCAGAATCTTTCTTATAGACAAGGTTTGTTTGGTATTGAAATTTGGCTAAATCGGAATATCAGCAAGTGAGTTATAGCTCGTAATGCAAGAGTAGGTCGAAAAAACCGTGTCCTTCGAACATCGAATAAAATGGAATTGTGTCCAAACGCTTTAACGTATAGTCATGAAACTTCGAATATATATTTCTGGAGTCAAAAAAATATATCCCCTAATGCTTACATCTATGCATTAGGAAAGGAGTTATACATAAAAATATACGAAAATTTATACCGCGCAGTGTATTTTTCAGTATATTTTAAATTTAAAGCCTAATGAAACGGACAAAATTAAATGTACGACTCTGAAATTGTGCACACTTTGCTTTTTGGTGAGAGGCTTTTTTGTAACGGAGAATCAATATGCCACGCCCACTTTTACGCCCACCTCCCATATAACGATTTACCTAAAATTCATATAATTTCTCTATTGATAAAGATTTTGGAAAAATAGAGGACTACATTGAAACATCTAAGTTGTACTCATTAGCAAAACAACTTTGACACGCCTACTATCACGCCCACTTTTCACGTTATCTACCGTTAATGAAATTTAAAAGCTCATAAAACCGCCAAAATTAGAGATATGATGATAAAATTTGCTACGTATATCCCCCTACGCAATGTCATTACTGTGCCAGAAAATTAAGGTGCCACGCTCACTCTTACGCCCACCTCCCATATAACGTTTTACCTAAAATTTATATAATTTCTCTATTAATAAAGATTTTGGAATAATAAAGGACTATATTGAAATATCTAAGTTGTACTCATTAGCAAAAAACAACTTTGACACGCCTACTATAACGCCCACTTTTCACGTTATCTACCGTTGATGAAATTTAAAAGCTCATAAAACCGCCAAAATTAGAGGTATGATGATCAAATTTGCTACGTATATTCTTCTAGACAATGTCATTACTGTGCCGAAAAATTAGTGTGCCACGCCCACCTCCCATTAAACATTTTATCTTAAATTCGAGTAATTTCTCTATTGACAAAGTTTTTGGGAAAATAAAGTACTATATTGAAATATCTAAGTTGTATTTATTAGCAGAAACTTTATTGACACGCCTACTTTAACGCCCGTTTTCACTAAAAGACTAAATTTACGAAAACATTTTACTATCATATTGAAGTTATTAAGGGTGGTTAAATTTTAAGGACCGATGTTCATTTTAAATAAAACACAAATTATTTAAGAAATTATTATCATTTATTATTATAATGATAATATTTGTATGGTTCAATTATGTATTTAACAAAATATCGGCCAAATGCACCCTCCCCCCATCCTTGGCGTTACTCCTCTAATGTTGATGCTCAATTGTTGGGCATGATGATGAGTCGAGGTTGACTGCTCTTTTGCTACACTATCGCAAAAAACAGAAATGGTTCCCATTCAACGAACTAAGAAGGCATTCACAGATTTTCTAACATTTTATACAGACCTGTTTTGCAGAAATTTAAATATTTTTTACAATTCTCCCGATTGTGGACGAATTTGAACGATTATGTTGATCAAAAGAATTACGAAGTGCACAAAATGCGATTTGATTTGAACGCCCATTTTTATAAAAACCAGAATAACTTTAAAGCGTTGCTCATTTTCGTATTTTTCCACGGATCAAATTGAGTAAGTTTGAGATTGAGAAATGTCAAATGACATGCAGAAAACAAATTTAAGGTCTAGGTGTAGTTCACCTTCAACATGGGCCCTTAAAATTTAGGCACCCTCTACAAAGAAAGTGATACATATTTTATTATAAAAAGATTATTCCATAGCGATTAACAAAATAATAAATATTGTGCTTTAAATGTACACAAAATTGGTGGTGGGTATAAAAGATTCGGCACAGCCGAATATAGTGCTCTTACTTGTTTTATAATAGAAAATTAAATTGATTTCGTATTACCATATATGCACGAATGAAAGCGAGTTGAAAAAACAACGATATATGTAAATAGGTTTTTCTTGTAATTTTTAGTGCAGCCGTAATATATATATATACTCTATTGTTTGATTGCGGACATAACAGAGTTATTTTAAATCTTTTTCATTAAAACTTAGTGCTAAGTCCCCTTTTACAATAGAGAAACTGAAAAGCAGACAGTCGAAATTCGGTAGCAACGGATGGAAGTGCATAGTACCATTTATTTCTCCTTAATTTTTTTATATATTTTTTCATATTTCATATTATTTTTTGTATCTCATCATCTCTTTAGTAGTTCGTTATACGATCTAAACACCACACGACAGCGAAAAAAATTAGAAAAACAAATTTCTTAATTGTAAAAATTTTAGAGAATGAGAAAAATATATGCCTCTCATTTCTAGTTTGTAAAAAGCATTTAACGCCATCAGTCGAGATAGCCTGATGCGGTTCATCCGAACAAAATAGTTCGGCGATGGCGGTAAGCCGGCTGGGGGCATATCAACCTGGACCTCTAAACAACAGCTGTACAATTTTGACGTTTTTTTTCGCGCATGAAATGTGGTTTTTTGCGTTCCAGCAAATTTTAGTAAATTTATCGTTTTCTGAGAGAATTTTTTGTTTACTCTCATTTTACCGGACTTTACCCGGATTTACGTCGAACAAACCTATTATGATTTAAAAAAAATTCGACAAAAATAACATCATATTCAAAAGCATTAAAAATTTAAAATAATCATTAAATAATAGGTGAGACAACAGTATGAAAACACATTATTCAAGATATGATTTTTTTTTAATAATAATTTGATTTCAACTCTTCTTCTTCTTGCTGAATAAATTTTTATTATTTTAAAAGTTTGAGATGTCAAAAAAATTAACGAAAATTTTAAAAAATTAAAGAAAATTTACAAATAAACGAGAATAAAAATATTCGTATAAAAAGTTCAATTAAATTGGTTAGTACAATCAATGTGTGTATGTTACAGCAAAAGACAATAATTTGACGTAAAAAGCAAAGATTGTCGATTTCAATTGTAGTCATATACATGATTATTGAATGATACTTAAATTAAACATAATAATGATAACTGGTAACCATTATATGTTTTAACCATAATCATACAATTCAATCATTGCATGTTGCTCTTCGATTATGGTTACTACAACCATATTTTCTCTTTACATTTAATGTATTCAAATCAACCATAAACTTTTAAGGAATTATTTTTCGAATATAACGAATTTATACTAAAAAAATACTTTTTCTTCATACTCGCAAATAGTTTTGCTATATTTTTAATCATATTTATGCTACACTAGAATGTGAGTATCATGTAGTGTATTTATGAACATTAATAGTTACAAGATCTAAATAAATTACACATTTATGAGTTGTGAACATGCTCGAATAAAAACTTTAAGCACTAATATCATTTTATTATTGTTTTCCAACATTAATGGTCATCTACATATAAACGTTCATCTTCACATCATGGTCAAATGCAAGCAGAAATAAGAAACTATTGAGCCAAGAAAATGAACATAAAACACTAGTATTGCGTAGCGTAAATCTAAATATCCAAGAATTCTTTAACATTGAAAACAAACTGAAATTGTGTGTAAGACTGGATCAGAGCAAAAAAAAAAATATAATAAAAATGAGACAAAACAAAAAACGAAGACAAACAGAAAATAATATCTCATGATATAATCACTAACATAATGGAAATAACTTTGGATGACATGTTTTTACATGTGAACAATCTGCAAATAATTCCAATGAAATGCACTACAATCGACCCACGCCTAAATCTCTGCATCAGTAACATGACCATTAGAGTGGTTCGTTGTTGTTAAATACTTATTCAAGATTAACTCACCAATAGCATAAAAGCATCGAAAAGTTTACAACAATTATTTACCTTTTGCTCCCAATGTGTTCACAACAGATTTGTGAGGATCATGTACTGCTACAAACAGGTCTTCGTAGTGTCAAATTTTCCTGCTATGGATGCCTAAGTATTTCATATCAAGGCCACTCAAAGTAAATGTGAACCACTCTACTATTTATGCTATAAACTTTTAATGTCGTAACAAAAAAAAAATATTTTCATCCCGATTGACTCATGAAAACTAATAATTTTCTTTCTTTCACACATTTTTAGAAATAAAGAAAATATCTGTTATTCTCACCACCACATATGTCACCTATGTACAGATTATTTGTATGTATGAGTATGGCATTACGTATATATGTAACACCAGAAAAGATTCTAATAAACCTAATAAAGTTTACACACAATATTTTTAGACCTCCTTCCTGACTTTATTATAAGTCTTTTTATCATTTCTATCATTTATCAAAATGTTCGTGGCTTAAAAACTAAACTTTTATCTTTATATATACATACATAGATAGTTTTAATATTGATCATCATGTCTTAGTATTTACAGAAACTTGGCACAATGTTAATATTTTTTTTTTAATTCCGAGATTCTATGTAGCAAGTTCAATATTTATCGCCGGGAGCGTAGTATCAGAACTACTGGTGATGGCGTCCTTATTGCGGTTTCTCGTAATTTGTCATCTGGACTTGTAGAAATGGACTCATCGTATGATATTGAATTTATAGCTGTCTTGTAAAAACTTAATTGTAAACGAATATTTGTAAATTGTTCGTATATTCCGCCATCTTCTCCTCCAATTATATACACTAATCATGTCGAGGCTTTACGATCTGTTACTTGTTCTGCTTGTAGTGCTGACTCCGTCTTTGTTTTTGGTGATTTTAACTCACCTTTAATAGCTTGAAAATATCTCCCGGATGATAAATATTTTAGGCAGAATTCGAATTACGATGATTTCTTTAATATTTTATATAATATGTGCCTTTTCCAGATTAATGTTATTCCTAACGATTATTCTAAAATTTTAGACTTAAGCTGGAGTTATATACCATGCGTTCTATCCGTTGTTCCTTTTTATGCATCTGTCACAAAATAGAATCAGTGCAATTGTATGCGACAAGTTACACAGCAAAACGCAAAGAATGCATGTACGTATCAACGCAGCAAAGTAGATTTACTTTCTACTTTTGTATCCGTCGCAGAAAAGGTAAATAAATGTCAGCTGTTGTTGATAGCCATGGATGACAAATAATATTTTTTTGTCGATGTTATCGATAAATCTGATTGTGTGGTGGATTTATTTTTACTATTTTTTTTTTGTATAAAAAAATGTTTTTAATGAAAGACAAAACATTCGAAATAAAGTTTACAATTACTTTTAAGAAAAAATACACAATAAAAAATTTAAAACACAATTTTTTTATTACCAAAATTTTTATTCTATTTATCGATAAGTATTTATTTATTATTATAATCCAGCGCAAAGATTTAATCTTATATAATAGCACTGAATACTAGTTTAAGTAACATTTAACAATGAAAATTAAAAACAAGTAAGAGTGCTATATTCGGCCATGCCGAATCTTATATACCCTTCACAACGTGTAGTCATGCAATAACAGTTGCTTGTATCACCATTCATCCCATATAAAATACGTACACGTATGTATGTTAAAAAAACGAAAAAAAAAAAATTGTAAAAAAAAATTTTTAAAAAAATTTAAAAAAAAAATTATTATATATATAATATACATATATAAAACAAAAAAAAATAAAAAAAAAAAATTAAAAAAAAAATAATAAAAATATAAATAATATATTAAATAAAAAATAAAAAAAAATAAAAAAAAATAAAAAAAAAAATTAAAAAAAAATTTTTTAAAAAATTAAAAAAAAATTTTTTTTGGCTCAGTTGGGATTCGATGCCACGTTTTCTCTAACCAGTATACACGTTTGTATGTATGTATGTTGTTGTTGTAATGTTGTTTTTGTGAAAAAAAAATCGAGGTGGTCGTGGGTTTTTGCTCATATCTCAGTTGTTTATGTACCGATGTTTCTGATTTTCAATAGCGATCTACTCCCGAATATTTCTGATATTTTAATACCTTACCCGGGTCCAACCTATGTCGGGGGGCTTCAAAAAGTTGATTTCAACATACACACGGACAGACGGTCAGACGGACAGACGGACAGACTGACAGGGCTTAATCGACTTCCCTATTCATAAGCTTTCAGAAAATATATACTTTATGGGGTCGGAAATGAAAATTGTAGAAATTTCACACGGAATGACAAACCTATATATACCCTTTTTCACTGTGTGAAGGGTATAAAAAAAGAGAATAACAATAATGATAACAGTTAACATTTAGTTACAAGTAATATTAAGACCTTATTATAAGGAATGTATATAAACATGTATTTAATTATAAAAAAGTATTATTTATTTAAAATAATCATATATCATTTTTTTAAATTGCGTTGCGTTGCTGACTATTTGTAAACGAGAGGGTAATTGATTCCAAATTCGTATGACATAACATTATGTGCTGAGTGTCATATCTGTTTGTTTATTATTAAAAGAAAACAAGTGCAATGAAGGTAGGGTTGCCATCCGTCCTCTTTTTTAGGGCATCCGGTGCAGTCCTACTTCTTTTTTAGCAAATTTCGGGGGTTGTCCGGCTTTTTGCACCTTCTCTGAAGTTTTTTTCTTACATTTAAACTTTAAATCACAGGTCAAAAAATTTAAAACATAGATTTAGGTGCTCGTACAACTATTTAGTTTCGAAAAAGTACAATTTTAAAACTTCTCTTTGTACAAAATCAGTTTTATTATCCTTAATTGTGGCTATTTATCGAAGTGGCCTATTTTAACTTGTCTTTTATTTCAAAAAAGTTCGGCGAAGGGGTCTGCTTGTCAGCTGTGTGTTTTTCATAAAGTTTGTTTTCCAGATATAGAAGAAAGTCTTGAACAAAAAATATAGTAAGAGTATATATTTAATTTTGATATGGATTGCCTAGAGTTTTACAAATATTTCAAGAGATGCGATGGTAATATATTGGCTCAAATTAAAAGTGTTGAAAAATATATTTAAAATTTTTAAAAGTGTACATTCCCGCTAATGAATGAAATAAATTTTCGTTTTTTTTTTTGGTTTTTTTGTTTTTATTTTCAACCATTAAATCAGAATGATATGTTCAGTTTGTATTTTTGTAAATAAAGTTTTTTCGTAAAAACAAATTTTGTTTTTGTATTTTAAATGGCGTCGTAAATTTTATCAAATTTAATTTTTTTTTAATGTGTCCTCTTTTTTTTTTGGCAAATGTCCTACATTTTTTATGCTGGCGTCCTCTTTTTTTTTTAATAGAAATGGCAACCCTAAATGGAGGAGATGCTTATTGATGCTCGTGTTATTTCCCCGCGTAGCACAAGATATCATGTACATAAACTCAATGAATTCCCTTTAAATGCCAATTTCACTTTCCATTTTAACAAAATTGTTTTTGGTTAATAAAAATATAAACACAACAGCTGATCAAAACAAAAAAGTTGATGCATAAAACGTATTGTGTGTAACTTGAATTTAGAAACGTAAAAAATGGTGAACAAGTATCAAACGCAACAACGCATGAACGGATAGTATGTAACTCCAGCTTAAGTATTTGTTAACGATATTGCTGATTGTTTCGTTAAACGCTCATTCCCCATTACAATGCCAGATGATTGTTACCATCCTACAATTGAATAAGTGTCATCCATTTCACTTAAATCTGAAATTCATTTAATGGATGAAAATGTAAAAGTTTCTGCATTCAAGCATGCCAATTATAACTTGTTAAACAAACTAATTATTGATACAAACTGGAACATTATATTACGCTCTTATACTGATGTACATCAAATGTGTAAAGCATTCTACAATAAAGTTTACTCTTTTATAAATTTATGTGTGCCAAACCAAATTTCCAAACATTTATCTGGTCCACCATGGAATTATAAACAATTGGCCCATGCTAAGAACAAAAAGAATAAATGCTATAATGACTTTAAGCAATTTTGATCCCGTGTTGACTACCTCAGATTCTCCGTGAGTCGATCTGTATACCAATCATGTTATGATTATATAAAATGCAATACAATTGTAAACGTAATCCGAAATCATTTTTTAAACTTGTCAATTCTAAGAAAAAAAACTACAGGATTTCCCTCTTCGATGAGGTTCCATCAAATTGAATCCAATGATGATGCCATTATAAGCAATTTATTTGCTGATTTCAACAACTTATTCGGATTCAACTTATATTGATTCCGAAATTTGCCGATATAAAATAACAGCAAATCAGACAATATCTATTTCATTTATTGATGTTTCTAAAATCTCTATGGAATTAAAGAAACTTTAATTTTTACTTTGCTTTGGCCCTTATAAAATTCCTAGCAATATTTTAATCAACTGTGCTGACGCTATCGCTATTCCCTTACTAATTGTATTTAACACATCAATCGGTAATTAACCGGACGTTTGGAAGGAATCTTTTATTGTTCCTTTGGATACATCAGGAAATAAATCTGATGTAATAAATTATTGTGGTATTACAAAATTATGTATTATACCAAACTTCATATTTAATATCACCATAGATGCTCTACTATGACAAATCTTTTAGAACTTACAACTTCTATACTTCGTGGATTTCTTCAACATCAACAACAAACTGATATTATCTATACTGATTTTAGTAAAGCTAAAGTCAACCATGTGTTAATTAAAACGAAGTAACGTTCAATGGGATTTTCAGATGTTAATATAAAATGAATTTATTCATATTTTACTAATAGGAAGCAAACAGTTCGATATAAAAACACCCATTCTAAAAGTATTAATGTATTATCTGGTGTACCGCAAGGAAGTCACCTTGGACCGCTTCCTTTTCCATTGTTCCTTGATGATTTACCTTATGTGTGCAGATGACGTTAAGGTTTTTCTTAGTTATCGTCGAATATCTCACCAAGAACGTCTTCAAGAGGACCTTAATTCGTTCTACACATGGTGCAAGTTAAATTTGACGGAGCTTAATTTCAAAAAAATGTAAATATATGCGATTCGTAATAACGAATCCGATTCGTGCACACTATGTTATTAATGGTTATCAGCTGGAATTGATTGATAACTTCATTGATATTGGAATTTTACTAAAGCTCAATTTCATTCCACACATAACTATGACTGCTAATAAAGCCAGAGGCGTACTTGGTCTTGAAAAACGCTCGGCTAAGGACTTTAACCCGATGAATTTACCTTCGTATACAGCTAGACTCTCTCTTATTAAGCTGCCAACTCTGAAAAGCCGAAAAACTACGCACAACATATCGTTTATTTTCAACATAACTACTGGCGAGATACGCAGTAATAGTTTCTTAATCAACAACATTTCGTTTAATGTCCCTCAACGCCCATCACGTAATTTTACACTATTTACTAGTAGTTCCAGTTTCTAGAGTTAATTATTCTAAAAAGGAATGTGTATTAATTTTAACAAATATAATAAATTTTTCTTTATTTTTTTTGCTTGTATTTCATATTGTATTTAACGTTATATAATTTTGTATATAATTTTTAATTGTCTATTTCCATAGACAAATATATTAATAAATAAATTTTGTCCGTGGAAATTACTCTGACGGAATAACTATTCAAAACCATATTGACGAAAATTATATTGTATTTCTACGTGTCGTTTGTTTTTAAAAATTAGCTAGTCGGTTTACATGAAAAACTATGGAACAGAATATGCCAAAAAACCATAATTTTTTTTTATGAGTGAGGAATTCAAATGGAACATTTGTTCAAAGACGACCGTCAGCGATATATTTGAAAATACCTTAAGAGACAATAGCATATACAGCAATGACTCCTTTTCTTCAAACACTACACTCCTACACTCTCTGTGAAATTTTAAAAATTAACTCAAACCTGAATAAAATTTTAATATTAATATTTAAGTTTCACCTGTTGGTGTCAGGCGTATATATAGCTTTGTCATTCCATTTGTAATTTCATCAATATTCATTGTCGACCTCATAAAGTATATATATTCTAAAAGCTTACCAGTCGATTGGGCAATATGCGCTTCTTTGTGTGATGGTTGAAATCAACTTTTTTAAGCCCCCACGTCGAACAGAACTGTATGTGATATTAATCTATTGCAAATATTAGGGAATGAATTGATATTGAAATCCAGTACAATTACCCATAACTTTTAAACTTTGCTTGTGCTTCTTCCAATATTTTTACCAACAATATTAAAATTATTCAGCTCTTAGATAATTTATAGACATATTTGGTAAAAAAATTTTAAACAACTCGGTCCCTAATCGGCAAAGTTATACGCAAAAATTATTTGGAAAAATATATGTTTTTTGTAAATATCATGTCATGTTTCTCAAGCTTCTTAATAATTTTTGGACAAGCGAGCGATATTAAATTGCAAGCTGTAGCCAAAAAAATTATCTCTGACAAAAAACAAAAAATCGATTTGAAGGTAGCAAAGATATAAGCAGCAAAATACTACTGCTTTGTTGTTTTACCTAAAATTTACAAACGAAAATCGACTTCTTTTAGCGGTTGGTAAACCATGAAGGTCAATATGGATATCAAATGAAAGGAACGGGAAGACAGAAGTTAAATATAATACATTTTGATAAATTGAAAATCAAAATGGCATACATTGAATTTATATATGGGTGAAATCTAGTATTTTAAAATGTTCCCCATTCAACCCTTTTAATATGGCTAGACCAGTAGAATACAGTAGAATATGAAAAAGTTAAAATCTAAGATGGAGCCTTGAATAAAATGGCAGATATGTATATAGAGCACATATGGTAATTGTCCCATTCAACCCTCACAATATTTGTATCGAATGAAAGGGCTACATATGTATGTGGGAATAAATTAAAAAATGCCTTTCGTTTCTTTTGTTGAAAAAACAAACAATTCAATTTATTTAATGATCTATGTTAGAATTAAGTATGTAGTGTTAAAATGTTTTTATTTAATAATGTTAATTGTTTACTTCGTTTGTGTGTGTGCTTTTCTTTCACTTGCTAAGTAACCTCGCGTCTAACCACAACCTTTCTCACTCGACTTCTCTTTTCGACTGCGCGTGTCAAATGTTCCCTAAATGTCGCTAACCTTCGTACGTTCGTGCATGTAAGTGTAATCGTATTCTCCCTGTTGTCTCCAAATTGGTCTCTGTCTCAAACGTCCGTTATCCCTGTCTATAGTCGGTCTGGTCGGATCAGGCTGGTACCCTACATTCGGCCCTCCTGACGGCAATTCGGCTCGGATTGCCACTTTTTCATAAATTCGGCCACGGTAGTTGTTCTGATCGGGCCTTCGTGATGACCGATCCTTTCGACCTCATATCTGCCATGTGGAAGTATGCTGGTAATCTTGTATGGTCCAAGGAATTTACCCTTCAATTTAAGTCCGCTGCCAAACTGAGTGCGCTTGATGGCGACTAACTCACCTACTCCATATTTCACCTCAGGCTTTCTTTTACTATTATAGGTACTACAGTTCTCCTCCTGAATTCGCGCTATATTTTCCCTAGCTTCGGCTCGAACCTCGTCTCTCTCTTCATCGAAATTAAGAATGACTTCATCAGCTAGAATTTCCCGTAAGTCAGGAAAATCTGGCAATCTCATCTCCACACCGGTTAGAATTTTAAAAGGTGTAAACTTTGTACTTCTTGGAGCTGTTGAATTTATCAGCATTTGGACTCGTCGTACGTGCCGGTACCAATTAATAGGATTCTCCCCACACAATTTAGTCAACATTGGTATCACTATTTTGTGCACTCGCTCAACTTGACCGTTACCACGAGGGACACCGGTAGCTATAAGCAAGTGTTCGATACTTTCCTCAATACAATACTCCTTGAAAACCTGCGAAGTAAATGCCGTTCCGCGATCGGTTATGATCCTTCTTGGGTTACCAAAAATAGCCGATTGTCTTTCCAAACACTCAATAACTGTCTTGGAATCCGTCGATTTCGTTGGATAAAGCCAAACGAATTTAGTGAAACCATCCACCACTACAAACAAATGATTATATGCTTTTCGAGTCGTTTCCATCGGGCCAACATGGTCAACATGATAGGTCATAAAAGGTACATCGTTCTTATCTATTGGATTGAGATAACCTTCCTTCTTTCCAGCTTTCGATTCGGTGATGATGCACTCGACGCAGCTCTTTACAACTTTCGGTACTTTCGTCGTCAATCTAGGTATGTAATATTGCTTCTCAATCAACTCTATAGTCTTCTTGCTGCCGTAGTGACCTTGGTTGTGCGCCACCCTAATGATCTCGTCCTCCATTTGAACTGGTATCACTATAAGGTCCTTCGCGGGATCCTTATACAGTACTCCACTCTGCATAAAATAGTCTTCGTAATCACCATATTCTAAAACCGTTCTAATAGCTTTCACACATTCATCATCTTCTTGCGCACATCTTATTTTATGAGTTAAACTGCCCTCCAACGCCAGACAAGCCATCCTACTTAAGGCGTCTACATGCTTCATCCGCGTGCCGGGTCTATGTTCTATCTCGTATGTAAATTCTTGTAAAAACATAGCCCACCTGGCCACTCTTGCCGGTACGTCATCCTTTTGCATGGTCATCTTAAACGCATTACAATCAGTTACGATTTTGAAAGGAATACCCAGTAAATAGACCCTCCACTTCTTTAGGGACTCGATGATTGCGAGGACCTCCAGCTCATAAGAGTGATACTTTTCCTCGTATGGCTTTGTTCGGCGGCTCATATATTGAACTGGATGCAGTTCCAAATCATCCAAACTTCTTTGTAAAAGTACTGCTCCATATCCAAACTTGCTGGCATCTGCATGTACCTCTGTGACTGCATCTGGATCGTACAATTTTAAAACGGGCGAGCTGACAAGGGCGTCCTTCAACTGTTGGCAAGCCAAAAGCACTTCATCTGTAACCAGGAATTTAACGTCTTTTCGTAGTAAGTCGGTCAAAGGCCTCGCTATTACCGCATAACTTTCTATGAATCTTCTAAAATACGAAGTTAGACCCAAGAATCTCTGAACCATCTTCCGCTCCGTGGGAATCGGCAAATCTTTAACCGCCCTCATCTTCTCCTCAGATGGTTTTATCGAACCATTTTGAATGACATAACCAAGAAAATTAACTGTTCTACATAAAATTTGACTTTTCTCCCATTTAATGCGCAAACCCTTTGAAGCAGCTACATCTAGTACCATCTTAAACTTCCTCAGGCCCTCAATCACATCCTTAGAAGGAATGATGATGTCGTCCATATACACAATTGCCGTACCATTACGCGTTAAATCTTTAAAAACTGTAGATATAAATCTGGTAAACACAGCTGGCGAATTACTTATCCCAAACGGTACAAACAAGAATTCAAACTGCCCATTATGGGTCACAAACGAAGTATATTTTCTAGACGTTTCCTCTAGTGGCACATGGAAAAATCCGTTACGCAGGTCTAGAGTCGTATAGAAGCTTGCATCCTGTAGTTTATCCAACACTTCGTCCATTAACGGCATAGGAAAATGATCACGAATGATTTTCTGGTTCAATCTTCTATAATCGCAGCATAATCGCTTCGAGCCATCTTTTTTCGCCGCTAGGACAATCGGAGACGCGTACTCCGAAGTACTAGGCTGCACTATCTTCTCTTTTAACCATTCGGAAACTTGATTGTCCACTATCATCTGGTCAGAAATTGGTAATCGTCTGGGGCGCTGATAAACTGGTATGTCGTCTTTTAAAACAATCTTCATCTTCACGGGACTATTGACGTTTCTTTCTGGCTGATATTCACCTATTGCCTCAACTACTTGGTTCTTAACGGATCCATGCAGGTGTTCAAGACTAATTGGGATCTCGGATTTGTACTCGTCTGCGTTCAAACAAATGCACGAAAACTCCTCTAACAGCAAATTCTTTTCCGTCGGTTTCCTAAACGTCACTTCACCGTCTCTAATGGCTATTTCAGCCTTCCGAAACAAACTGTTGCCCAACATGACAGAGTGCATAATATCACGTTCACTCACTACATAAAATGTTACCTCGAAATCCAAGTCATCAATTCGAATTATTTCGTCAAAACGACCCATCGTGACAATCTCGCTATCGCCAATACCATGCAGCTTTATTTTTTCCGGTTTGAAATTAACTTCACCTAACACGAACAACATATCGAAACGCAAAAGGCATATGTCGCATCCGGTATCTACTAACGCTGATAGCATCTTGTCACGTATGATGACATCTTTGAAAATTAACCCCGGACCCTTACGAACCATATTAGCCTGGCCACTTTCCGCCTTAGCTATTTTCCCTTCATTTTTTCTTACCGGGCACTCAAAAGAACGATGGCCAAATCGTTGACATTTGAAACATTTGTATTGTTTTTCGGGACATTCCTTGGCGATGTGGGACTTTTCACCACACTTATAGCATCGTTTTTCCTTCTCAACCGGTTCCGCTCTAGGTAAGTGAACTTTTCTTTCAACAACTACATTCTCCTTTCCGCTGTATGATGACTTCGGGCAGAGTCGTGTTTTCTCGTAAACTTTTATCTGTCTTTTCAGGTCGCTGATGGTGTCTGCCTGATACAACACAGTTTTGTTGAGTTTAGAATCGGGGATGCCCTCTATGAAATATTCTACAACGCTACTCTCGTCCAGATTGATTTGAGCCGATATCTCCATAATACTATATAAGTATTCAATAAGCGTCTCGTTCCTGCCTAAACGTCTATTACGAATCCGGCGAATAACCTCAGCCGCTGAAAAACGTGTACCAAATTCATCTTCAAGAGCCTTTTTCAATGAGCTCCAATCACATATGCCTCTCTGACTTTTTATAAACATCTTTGCGGCTCCAACTAACAATTGCTTCCCATAAACATACATCTGAAGCGTCGACCACTTTAGAATGGTACCCATTTCCTCGAACTCGGTTAGCCACTGTATAATGTCAGGTGTTCCAGTACCCGAAAATTGCGATAAACTGTCTTCCACGTCTTTGAGAGTGTACATACTCCTCTGAGTATAAAAATCATGGGTGTCCTTGCCTTTATCCCCCTCAGGAACGCCGACTGCATAAGCACCGTCCTCCTTCTCCTCGTCCGTGTCGTCCATACCATAATGTGCAAAAAGTCTCCTCTGTAGTTCCCCCTTAAGTCCCTGTGAATCCAGTCCTAGCTCCCCTAAATGCGCCCTTAACGCGGTAACACCTAACCCCAAAATCCCCTCACGATCCATACCCACACCGTCGCGAGACATGATATCAAAAATAACTATCAAAGTAGACCCAGCAAACAAAAGATCCGCGAACACACAATTGCCAAAAAGCTATACTATTACAAAGTTTATAAGAAAATAATAATAATAATAATAAAGTATTATAAAAATATAATGTTCTATTTTCTCTTTTTTTTTTTTTTTCAAGAAATAGTTACAACTATAAATTCGGCAAAAGTTACAAAATATAAAAATTCATATTCTTTAATTCATTTAAAATCTTTTTCATTAATTATGGATACTCAATTTCAATTAATTTTTCATCTTCAATTTCTATTTATCTTTAACTTTAATTTTCCATCTTTCATCTTTAATTTTTATTCATCTTTAATTTCAATTAATTTTTCATCTTTAACTTCTATTCATCTTTCATCTTTAATTTTCCATCTTTAATTTTTATTCATCTTTAATTTTAATTAATTTTTCATCTTTAACTTCTATTCATCTTTCATCTTTAATTTTCATTCATCTTTAATTTTAATTAATTTTCCATCTTTAACTTCTATTCATCTTTAATTTTTAGTCATCTTTAATTTTAATTAATTTTCCATCTTTAACTTCTATTCATCTTTAATTTTTAGTCATCTTTAATTTTAATTAATTTTTCATCCTTAATTTTTATTCATAAGACACAAAATTTTAATTCATAATGGAAATAAAATACTTAACTTAACCTTCGCTACTCCACTGTAAATTTCCTGTAAATTTTCTTCTACGTAACCACTGTATTTATCTGCTTCTGTCTTTAAACTTCTTCCTTTACTTGGTCGACTGCAACATGACACGCAGCAACAGCAAACACATCTACCTCAACACACATATAGCACACAATGTATGTATATCAGCAAAAATAAAAGAGAATCTCTGCCAGCATCTTATATCAAGCAAACTCGTCGTCAACGCAGCAACTCAGCGCACTTAAATTTACCCACACAGCAAAAGAAAAAACACTAACTGATGTACATAGACTTTGTGGTTTTATTTTGTGTTGTTTTTGTTTTTTATAGTTCTTCACGCACAAGTTTTAATAACTTAAAGTTCTCTCTCACTTGTTCAGTTTTTTGGTGGTGGGTTTTTTACTTGAAATTGTTTTGTTACTTTACTTTAATTTTCAAAAAAAAACTTTGACGCAGCACAAATTCTTATATGTTCTTCGTGTTTTTACCGTTACTTTTCCAGAATATTCACTGTAAATACTTTTTTGTTACTAATGTTTCTTTTCTGTTTTAAAATGTCTTATTATTCTCAACTTTTCACTCTAGAGTTTCTGTATTTCACTTTTCTTCACAAACTTCTTATTCTACACAGACTGCTTCTTTAAAAATTTCGGTTGAGCCCCCATGTGGGAATAAATTAAAAAATGCCTTTCGTTTCTTTTGTTGAAAAAACAAACAATTCAATTTATTTAATGATCTATGTTAGAATTAAGTATGTAGTGTTAAAATGTTTTTATTTAATAATGTTAATTGTTTACTTCGTTTGTGTGTGTGCTTTTCTTTCACTTGCTAAGTAACCTCGCGTCTAACCACAACCTTTCTCACTCGACTTCTCTTTTCGACTGCGCGTGTCAAATGTTCCCTAAATGTCGCTAACCTTCGTACGTTCGTGCATGTAAGTGTAATCGTATTCTCCCTGTTGTCTCCAAATTGGTCTCTGTCTCAAACGTCCGTTATCCCTGTCTATAGTCGGTCTGGTCGGATCAGGCTGGTACCCTACATGTATATAAGTCGCTTTACTTACATACGTAAAAGTAAACATGATGAAATGAAACAAAAATTACTATTGCTTATTTTCGACAACCAAATATTGTTTTAGAAAAAATAGTATGACCGTCGTGATCATGTCGTAACCATGGATTTTCTTTGCGTGTATAAACTGAATTAATTCTGAGTCCTAGTTGATAAAAGAATTGATTTAATTTAAGTTTGTTTGACCATGTGTATGTTGAAATTAACTTTTGGGAGAAATTTTGCTATTGAAGATCAGTTTTGTGGTACATTAAGAGCTGAGCTATTAATGTGCCAGTTACATCATATAATTGTCATATAAATTATTTCTACTACATACTTATGCACATGATGGTACAAACTGTTTGAAGGATATACAAGCTTCGACAAATACACCGCTCTTACTTGTTTTATTCTATTTTTCCTCATCACAATTAAAAAAATAATAACGCAGTGCGCAACTTAACATTAATAAAAATGTACCAAATTTCATTATTTCCTTTATTAATTGTAATTTAAAAGTTAAAATGCTGCATAATTATAAACTACATAAATATTATGTGAATTATAAAAATACGTTGGCCGGCCAAAGAAAATTAAGACCACAATTTCTTAAAGTCATAAATACCGTTTTTATTTTTATTTGTTTGTGAGTTTTTTGGCCACAAATTAATAACTCCTCTATAGTCGTAACGGTATGTATGCAACAAAGTTATTAAGTGCTAGAGAACTTTGTCTACATTTTTTATGTCATCTTAAAATCATAAATTGAAATTTATCTAGCTTTTCACTAACTGCACAGTTTTCGCATAATTCTTGTTATTTTTACCCCTTCAAACACCAAAACACACTGATATTTTACAACCCAGCAAAAAGTGTTTTGTTTCTAAGATTATTTGCATTAAGTTAACAACAAACATTTAAAAAAACAGGTGGGGAACTAAATCACAATGTTAGCAAATGCAAAAAAAAAATTTCAAAACTTTTATAGATGAACGAAGTTGATTTTGTTTTGGAGACGTCAGTGTACAAATGAGTTCTAACAGACAATATCAAGATTCATTAACGAATTCTTATGTTTAGTTCTGCACTCATAACACAATGATGCTAATCTGCATAACTCCCTTTGTTTGTATCATTGTCAGGTGGATTAAGCCATAAAGTTATCATTGGACACTGGCAAGAAGCGTTTGATCAACATTTAGACATATAAATTCTGGATTCACAATCACAATAATGACATTGATTGGACAATGGATTGATTATTTTAAGATCTTATTATTATTATATATTTATGTCACACGATAACTTCCGATACAACCAATTTTTTTTTTAGTTTTGTAAGCAGTGGTGACTTTGTTATTGCATACAAAAAAAATGGTAAAATTGTTTGTATACGAAGTCATAACAAAGATGTCTTCTGTACTGTTTAATATTTCAGCAATAGAAAGCAAATAAAACAATTTTATTTTAATTTTTTTAATTGCTGCTATCTTTTTAGCGGTGCAAAAGTAAAGGCAAAGTAGCTAAGTACTCCTGGTAGAGGTGAAATAAGCGCTTCTTATGTGCAAATTAGAGAGCTACAACATGGAATATCACATACGAATTTGTACCCTCCAACAATTTTTCCGAATATTGTAAACAGTGCAGTGCAATTGTTTGCATACGAAAGCATAACAAAAAATGTATTCTGTCTTATCAGCAC
The DNA here is from genome assembly GCA_941918925.1 of Phyto melanocephala. NCBI lineage: Eukaryota > Metazoa > Arthropoda > Insecta > Diptera > Rhinophoridae > Phyto > Phyto melanocephala. The sequence goes on along the minus strand of OW799235.1, from coordinate 62,455,329 downwards.
TGAAAAAAGGAGCTTTCATATTTTAATAGTATTTTTGTATATATCTCTCTTACATAATTTGGCATTATTTAGCTGTTCCTGATATAGACGGAATTAGTGCTTATTAATTGAAACAAATAGATCTACGAAGTAAGACATCGTATATATAAATCATGTCTTCTAGGAAGCGCTCTATAAAGCAGGTAAGTAATCACTAAGTAAGCAATTCCAGAAGCGCTTTTTGTCAATAAAGTTTTTTGGTAGAAAGAAAAAACAAGCATCTATATAATATGTACTCTTGGAATCTGGTAAGCACTTAGAAAGCGATTCAAGAATGTAATAAAATTTTTTGGAGGGATTGCATTTAATTTGTTTTTTTTTTTTTTTTTTTTTGCTGGGTTATGTTGTGAGGAGGTATATGTTTCCAAGTGTTAGTGCTTTTTTTTAATGCAGTAGTAGTTGAATAGCATATAATATGCACAGAGTAGTAAATAGTTGTAGCAATAGTTTGTCTGTTAATTTTCTTCTAGTGCCATGTTAACTGCTTCATTTAATGCTTCTGTAGTCCGATGTCCTAGTTTTGGGATTCAGTTTTATTTTTATGTTGTTTTTTTTATACCAAATTTTTTTCTTCACATTGTGTATGTAGGTTTAACCATGTTTTAGTGTATGTTTGCGTTTTCATATTTTTTAAGGTTCTTGTCCTGTGCCATATATCCTTATGGAATTATTAATTTATCTGGCAAACGTAACAGAAAATGGAGAAAAAATCTAAACGTAAAAAATTGTACGTTGATGTTGTTAGTCCAAACAATATGGTTCGTTTGTTGACCGCAACTTTCGTTTCGAATTCTGCTAAGCAGTTTTATTGTTGGAGAGCAGAGATTTTTCTACTTAAAGTTATTTACTGCAAAATGAATAAATTTTTAACGAAAAAGAATTTTTATGAACTGATTTAAGCATTGCTCTTTAATTAATTTATTTTTTTGACTTAATTAAACTTATAAGAATAACAAAATGTTACTTATTGATGAAAGGAAGAAACATTTTTTGAATTATTACTACTACTTTTCTTGCTGAAACCACTATCAGAATGCTAAAGCAAATTAGAATTGTATTACCTCATATGAACTAAGAAAACGGAACCTGCAATGAATTATAATGGTCAAAAAAAAAATAATTTCTCTGAGGAATTAAGTGTTTTTTCTTCCTTTATGTGTTGGTGGTATGTCAAAACAGACCACTGCTATTCGTGTGCCTTTTCGACCCCCTTCTCTTCCCAGTGGATTAGTGGCTACCAATCGGCCAACAAATTCCTATACTATATCCGGCGCCACTACAAGTCGACCGACAATATTTTATCCTTTATTCGAAACTGAGATTAGTTTTCGGAGAGTCCATTTAGAACAGCTTGAGGACTCCGATAACTTACACTTAGCCTTTATTAATTTTTTTTAATTCTTCTTTCGCATTTTTTATATCAAAATACTTTAAATCAATAAAATATTCATTTTGTTTACCGTTTGTAATTTCTACATAATAATTCACCCTTATTCTATTCGGCGAAGGTAATACAAGACGACGCCGTTTTTTATTGTTTGTTGTAAATACGTATTCTCTCTCGTTGGCAATATTGCCATTTATCGATGACTGTATCCACATAGTTGGTATTTTGTAAAATATTGTTTTGTTGATATTGTTGATTGTGATTTTAGTGTCGTTTTGTATACAAACAGTAGTTTAAAAAGAATGAAGAAATTACAAAATACAAAATATAATACAAAAAGTGCAAATAAAGTAAAAAATGGACAAAGTAAAATTACCAGCCTCAGCCTATTTGAAATATTTGTGTTCTGTTCCTGTTCCTACTGTTCCTACTAACATTAAGGACATTTTGAATTTTATTTATCTTTATCTTACTCTTTTAGATTTTTCACAAAATTTTTATTTTTATGGCGACAATTTTACAAAACGACTCAGATATTAGATATGTGTTTTATATTTTTAACATTATCGTTAAAAAGGCAAAATCGTCTTAAGACTTTTAGGGAATACCAAATTAGTATTGATGTCAAAGTGGTATTAACTCAAAATCAACGACGATGTTGCCGTCGCCAAACAGAATAAGGCTGATTATTGAAATTCAGCACAACCGCCCCATAATTATCTGCTTTTTACGACTTTTTGCTTTTTCCTCTTTTTTTAACAATAAAATCAACATTTTTCTGCTAATTTACAAATTATGCTCGGCGCACAATTGGGACGAACGACGAATTTCGCCCAACACGACGAACTCTTCGCTAAAAATTCGCTGTGCAAATTCGCCGTGTGAAGCACAACAACGACGAAAAAGTAACTTCTTTTATAGTTGATAAAATTGTTTACTGTTTGTGCAAAGAAAAAACAAAAATAATGAAGAATTTAATTTTTTGTGAAACTCAACAAAACAATAAATATAATTTTTGTCATAGTAAAAACTTTTTTACGTATAAGTAAACGTTTGCAAAAAATGTCGTGGGTACGTGCATTAAACAATAATAAAAATTTTGTTTGTGTATAACAGCTAATAGTGTGACCATATGAAAAAAAAATCACTTAATAAACTTAAACATTTGCAAAAATACAAATAAAAACAAATTTTTGTACTTAACTTTTTCATACTTTTTTTAAATGTTTTAAAATAAAAAATAAAACAATTATTAAAGTAAAAACTAACTTTATTTTCTTAAAAAGTTGAGAAGTAAACCCAAATTTAATAAAAAAATGGTCACCTAGCATCAATTTGTTCGTCGTTCGCCGGCGTAAGAAATAGAAATAAATCTAGTGCAGTGTTCGCCGCGTATAGCGAACTTCGACTCACGCCACAATTGTATGCATTCTCATATACACAAATGTGTTTTATTTTTGATGACGAATATACCTGACGAAAAATTCGTCGTTCGTCCCAATTGTGCGCCTAGCATTAATGATACTTTTGCTACCATTTACACATAGATATGATATGCCTCTAGGGCTATAGATGAAAAACAAAAAGGAGCGAATTGGGTATCTAAGAAAAGGACTCGACAAGCAAAATATAACACACTATAAACAAGTTTGAAGGGCTGGACCAGCAGAATACAGTAAACTATAAAACGATGGCGCCCCAAACAAAATGACAGATTATTTTTATACCCATCACCAAAAATATGGTGTGGGTTATATTCATTCTGTCATTCTATATTTAACACATCGAAATATCCATTTTAGACCCCATAAAGTACATATTTTCTGAGTCTTGGTTTCATTTTAGGACGATCTAGCTGTCCGTCTGTTAAAATCACGATAGAGCTCGAACCGAAAAAGTTAGTCGACTCAAATTTTGTCAGAATATTTCTTATACGCAAGGTTTGCTTGGTATTGATGGGCTAAATCGGAATATTATAAAGAGAGTTATACTTAGCTCGTAATGCAAGAGTAGGTAAAAAAAACAATGTCCTTCCAACATCAAATAAAATGCGTTTGTGTATAAACGCATTGACTTGAGCGATGAAATTTCGAATTTATATTTCCTGTGTAAACAAATATATTTCTCTGAAAATTGCTCAAATCTTTATATATCGAAAATTTAGGCCGCACATTGTCTTTGTCGGTATATTAAAAATTTAAAACGTTTTAACGTCTAAAAAATTAGATGTACGATTTTGTAATTTTTTGGTAAAAGGCCTTGCACTAGCGGAAAATCAATGTAACACGCCTACCTCCCATATAACGTTGTATCTTAAATTCATATAATTTCATAATTTTCATAGATTTTGGAAGAACAAAGCACTGCACAGTGGGTTGATATGGGTCCAGAGTGACGCTTAATTGAATTTTTAAAATTAAGTTTTTGTATTAATATTTGGTATCGAATAAAACTAGATAAAATTCTACATCACTATAGAAATTTTCAAGCATCTATCTTGTCAGCTGACTCCGTAGTGAGCTATCAAAGTTAAAAGTTTTTTGCAATTTTTTTAAAAAGCGAAAAAAGTAAAATTTTGAAATAAACGAGTCCGTAATTTCCAAATTTAACGTAAACAAAGTGTTATTTTAAGAATGAAGCCTTCAACTTCAGGTATTTAAGTGTATAAAATGATGTAGTGTTTTTGAAAATATGTTTGAAAATATTTTTGACGATTTTTGAAAAAAAGGTCTAAAATTGGCCTATTTTTAATGTTTCGTGAACTAGTTAAGGTTGGGTTTTGAATCATATATTTTCTAAAAGTATGGAATCTTAGCTTGATAATACAAGAAAGAAAATTTGCGGTTTTGTTGCTCTTTTTTTTGCTATCAACATTTTTCTGTTTGAAGTCGTGTTTTTTCAAAGTCATTTATTTAACAAAACTAACGTGTATTTTGTTTTGCTACGGTCATTCGTTAAATGTTTACTATTGTTGTTATTGTTGTCGGAGAATTTTAATTTAATTGACACAATGATTGTTAGGGAAGTAAACAGTGATACTTTGGAGTTTGGGCTTTCAATACTTCACGGGTGGATACGATTTTTCGAGTGTCTCCTCCACTTATCTTATAAAATAAAAATAAAAAAGTGGCAAGCAAGGTCGGATGAGGATAAGAAAATAGTTGCAGAAACAAAATCAGGAATTCAAAAAGAATTTCGGGAAAGAATTGGATTAATTTTGGATTAGCCAAAGCCTGGTTCTGGAAATTTTAACGACGGAAATACAACAAGACGTTTTTTTAAAAATGCAGAAATATCAGCAGAAATAACGAAAGTTGTTTTGGCCTTAATAAAAAAAAAAATGCGCACAATATTAGTTGTTATTTCCTGTGGTTACGAAATCCACCTAGAGAATTTTCGCAATTTTGCAAAGTACTTTGTTGAAAAATATCCATGGTTTTGTATGACTGCTACAATACATAAACTTGTAATTCATTGTCCCGAAATCATAAAATATGCCCTTTTACCGATTGGAGAGCTTTAAGAAAAAGCTCAGGAAGCCAGAAATAAGGATTTTAAAAATTATAGGGAACACTTTGCTCGCAAATGCAGTCGAGAAAAGTCGAATGAAGATATTCTAAATAGATTTTTTTGAGTTCAGATCCATTCATATCTAGTATAAATAAACAAAAAGAGCGGAAAGAAAAGCAACAATTATCAAATTCCGAACTACAGCTTTTGCTATCGCCTATTATTTCTCAAGAAATACATGATAGTGAGAGTAATGATAGTGAAGACTATGATGATGAAGGTGAGGATGAACATAATGATACATATGAGGAAGATTATGATGCAGATTGTTAAAACAATTAGTGTAAAATATATAATTTTAGAATTCATGAAATTTTGTCGTAAGGGCAAATAGGAGTTTAAATCAATTATGTAGAAATATTTCTATATGTATATATTATTTTTAATTTATCTTTTTAATAATATATTCAATATATTTTAATTTTAAATTTTATTTAATAATTTTTTCTATTTTAAATTTACAATAAAATTTGTAAATTAAGCCCATTTTCCACAAAATTGAAAAAACGTTCCCAGAAAAAAAAATTTTTTTTAAGTTTTTTTGTTTAATAAGTTTTTTTTTTTAAGTTTATGACAATTGTTGATAAACAAAAATAAATAATAAAAATTTATTTCGTTACTTTTTTGAAAATTCTCGAAATCCTTCAAAACCCAAATCAGACTTCAAATTAAACTTATGTGCATATTTATGCAAAATATATATTTATTTTTTTTTATTTTTTAGAAAGAAGGCAATATAACCTTTCATTTGCTTCTCATTTTTTAAAAAAATCACTTTCAATTTTAAGATTACGGCGAAAATTCTGAAACAAACTATAATTTTCCGAAAAATAAAAATGTCTATAAAATCGTAAAAAAATGTTTTTCCGTGTATCTTTTTTCCAGAATATGCTTTTTTATGTATATTTAACGATTTGAGAAAAAAAATTTTAAAAAAATTTAAATTACGGTTCCCATGAATTAATCGCCACTTTCGGTGTCATCGAACCCACTGTGCACTGTATTGAAATATCTAAGTTGAATTGATTTGCAGAAACTACTTTGACACGCCTACTATAACGCCCACTTTTACGTAATCTAATAATAATAAAATTTAAAACCAGAATTAGATGTATGATTAAGTAAAGTTATAACTTTAATTTTTCCTTAAAATCTTCAGAATTATTTAATAAGTTTTCAATTTTTAATATTTTCGTTCAACAAACTACAAAAACTGCATTTGTCTATTGTTTGAAGTTAGCAGATAATAAACATTAAACAAAGAGCAACAACTTCCGGGGAAACTAGATAACGTACACATATTAATATATGTATGAAAAATGATCATATGCAAGAACATTTGTTAAACGAAAGCAATATGTATTGTTATCATTCTACGACACCTTGTAATACCGCTAACTGTGTATGTATTTGTTTATGGAAAATATCATGCATCCACCAAGAATATCATAAAAGAGGATAAAAAGGACCTATCAATCACATTCATTCTTAAAGAACAACAAAACAAAATGAAATATGACTTTTTCGAACGTTCTTAAAGTAATAAATATTATGTCATGTTTATTTACACATAAACGCACATGATAATAAATGAGTGAAAACAAAATTATGCAAATTATCCTTGAGGGAAAGCTTAAACAATATTTATTGAAAAGGACATGCCAACAAGAGGTGTATTTTTATTTTATCTATTAGAACACGTTTGTTTAAAGATTGTTTTAACTTTTTTATCATTTTTATTATTTCTCTACTTTTAAACGAGAAAGTCTCTACCACCCAATTTTACTTCCCCCCTATTCCAACAACTCCAGATTTTCCATGCAATAAAGAATATGAGTGTGGTATTTTTGCAACACCATGTGTACAACTACATATTGCTAAAATCCATCTAAACACGCTATTAAATTCGATAACATTGAATCCTTTCACCCACCATTATTTCAATAACAATTTTTCAGTTTCGTCATAAAGGACTTTGTTTATTGTCAGCTCTTTTATTCATTTTGTTCTTTTTGATTTATTTTAAACTAGCCAAGCCCGGCGCGCGTTGCTACGCCCCTTAATGAATAAAAATGGATTCTGAATTTTAATTGAATATATTAAAAATAATATTTTATTGATTTTCATTGTAATGCAAGTGAGTACCCCCCGGGGGCATGGATCCTTGGTCATCACCAGGCCTTGGTGTTTGCCAGCTCGGGGTAAAGAGGTGAGACCAACACCTCTGGCTTCCTGGGGCCATAATTTGGAAGAAAATGAACTCTGGTCAGAGACATTCTCAAGGCTGATCAGAGACCCATCTGGTACCACGGGAATCAGTAAGCCCCAGGACAAAGTCCTGTATGATTATTGGTGAGGTCTCTTCGGAGTACACGTGGTGGCTGTGGTAATTCCAAGCGGAAAACGGATTCGGAAGTGAGCGCTGATGACCGACTTTGATCGGGACTTCGGTTAGCACAGAAGTTTTCGGGTGCTGTTGCCATTTTAATAGAACAGAGCGAATGGTGGATTCGGTCCACGTCTCGTCTCGGGGTGCTGTTGCCTCATCAACAGAAGTAGCTATTTGGTAAGTCAAATCGGCTTCTTTCGGGTCCGCCCCCCGATTCTGTTGCTGATTGGCTTGAGCTGATAGTGAAAAACCCATTAAGGGATAGCCCGAGCTCCTAAGCAAGGTGCATTTGCATGAACCAAGAATTAATGTAAGTAAATTGCAACCTGTGGCATGTTGAAAGCGACAGCATTGTCACAGGGGCTCTGATTGGAGGCACAGCTCTAACCTAGTGGTTAAGACCACCGTCGGATTATGACACATGGTGTCGGTGCCGACGTAAACCTTATCCACGCTCACTTTTTATCACCCATAAACACTCCCTGGAATGTGTACAACAACTTCCAAGGTTTGTGTCCGATCGGCTTTACGGTTTCCGAGTCTATAGCTAACACACACACACAGTTTCACTTTTATATGTATATATAGATTTTTACATTTTTCCACCGTATTTTTAAATATTTTTGACACACACGCAATCATTGATTTTTGTTTTTCTCTCCTTCTGTTACACACAAATACACATGTTTACATTACCGGTACAAAAGTATGTTTTTTTCATAACATCATGATTGAGTGCAAAAAAAAACCACTACCGAAAAATACAAACGGCTAAAAACGATTATAATATTGAAAACAGAAGAACTAAAAATCGCTAACATATCGCACACTTAGCACAAAAGAAGTATGTAGGTACAGCCTAAAATCAGAAGTTTTTAGAAAAGGCTAAGCTAAAAGTCCATACCACGCGCTAAATAACACAAGTTGAGCCATGGCGCTCATTATGATAATGTCATCGATAAATAATTAAATTTTATTCTTGCAAAAATACTTTTAAACTTTATTACGAAATCATTCATTCTGTTGTAAAACTCTTTTTATAAAAATATAAGCAAATAAATACACAATACAATCACAATTATAGATACATAATGCTAAAACCAAACTATAACTTGTCATCCCAGGCATTCAAACTTATTTTAGTTGTTCTCTCGCCACTGATGAAGCTTAAAACAGTAGAAAGTAAACGTACTTTTTGTGTGGTTCTTATTACTTACTTAAATGATTTTGCATTTAGTTTAGTTTTATTCAAGAATATTTCTTTGTTATATAGTTTTTTTATTGGCCTTTGGGGCTGTTTATATTACTTTTTTGAAAATAAAATATATGCATGTATATCTTAAATCTATCACGCTAGTGTAACTATATTGTAAAAAATTGGTTTAAAACTAACGTAAATACAAGCAACAAAGTACAATTGCTTTGGCATTTTTTCCTAAAATTTGCAAACGAAAACCGATATTTTTCAGCTTTTAGTCTACCGAGAGAGTCAGTATGAGTGTTAAATGAAAGGGCATGGCTAGCAAAATATAATACACTATTACGATATAGTTTAAAATCAACGATGGTCCCCACTAGAAGATGGTTTACAATAAATTATTATATGGGTCCAGTCTAGTATATAAAAGTTTCCTCCTTCAACCCTCCAATTGAATATGAAATCAAAGGGCTAGAGCAGTAGAATACAGTAAACTTTAAGTATTAAATCCAAGTTGGTGTCCGAGACAAAATTACCGAAATCTAGACTTCGCTACAATGAGGTCATGATACCTATTTTCTTGATGGTGAAGGGTAATATCAAATTCGGCAAGGCCGACTACAGCACTCTTACTTGTTTCTCGTCGTTATTATGTTTCATGTTTTTATCATGTTTGGCATATGTTGTGTTTCTAGCATTATAATTTTTTTTTTTAATTTTTGTAAGCATTAAGAGTAATTTTAAAATAAAAATTAAAAACAACTTCCTACAGTTATCGTTTGTATGTACAGAATTAGCAAACTGTTATTACCATGGATAATTCATGATGTCTTAAATATATTAGACCTTCTGGAATTGCCTCTTCACCTAAAAATTGTAAAAAAGAAAAAATATTAAAATGGCCGAAAAACGCAATTTGAAAAATTGCATGTTTATGTCTTATGAGACTTATCTTGATCTAAACAGCAACGTAAACAAGCAAAATTGGCTTTAAAGAATCGAATCCAGAAATACTCCATGAGACGGAACTACACCCAGAACGAGTCAGTGTGTGGTTCGCAATTTTATTAAGGTTCATTGTGAGGGCATAGTGTAACAGTGACTATAAACGATAAGCTGGCGTTAAATAAGTTTTGTTTACCCAGATTTACGCGGAAGACATATTCGCCTTAACTCCATTTGTTTCCCGCAAAATGGAACAGCTGCATACATAGCCAAAACGGTTATGGAGGCGCTCTAACAAAAATTTCCGAACAAATGATATTCCCATTAACTCCACTTTCGGCTGGCTATCAAGGCCACCTGACCACATTAAACTTTTTTTATTTGATTATGTCAAGCAAGAGGTCCACAAAACGAAATTAAAGAATTTGACTGCATTGAAGCAGTGCAATCAAACAACGATTAAGCGGATCCCGACTACAACCCTTCATACAATGAATAATTTTCTGGTCTGGTGTTGCATATGCGTGGATAAGCATTGAGGTTATTTACGGTCTATCATCTTTAAAAACAATTAATTATATAAAATTAAATTTCTATACAATAAAAACAAATAAATTCAATACTTTGATAAAAAAAAAACTGTTATTTGAATTTATGTATGTTAATGCCAGCAATGTACCAGCACAGTTGGTGCGCTACCCTGTACATCAGCGAATGGTTACCTTTAGTGAACTTTAAAATGTATTATGAATAAGGGATTAATCTGTTTAAAATGATACACACTTGTTTTGCTAAATTAAATATTTATGTTCTCATAAAAATGTATGTACAAATAACGCCAAACAGAAAACTTAATTCTTATTTATTCACTTAAAATTGATATTTGTAAAATAAAAATTATTTTGTTGTTATAAAAAATTATATATTCAATGTTGTTTTTTTATTTTATTTCTTCTTGTTTTTTTTTGTACTATAAACACGTTTGTTGTTTTATCGTCAGTCCAATATTATAAATCAATTTCAATATTGTCCTTTAACAATAAACAATTAATTCCCTCTTCATTTATTTTTGTTTATGGACTAAATGCATCTTTCCTACAAATGGACTATTTCTAAATAAATAAATATTTACATTAAATTTAAATACATGCACACACACACACACACACACATTCACAAACTCATACACATGTTTTGATACTATGTGAATTTAGGCATATGCAATTTGTGTATATGTGTGCATACATGTATGTATGTATGTGTAGTAAGCATACACATCTATTTACTATTTATTACGTACAAATATTTAGTTGTGTTGTATATAAATGCATTTAAATGTTTTGTTATTGCACACAAATCAGTGTTATTTTTTTGTTTTTTTTTGGTTTAAATAATAGTAATAATAAAAATAAACAAGACATGTAATTCAAATGGAAATATTTTTGTAAATTAAAAAAAAAAAAAACGAAACACAAATTCAATGGAATGACAAATTTTTTTTTTAATATTATTTTAGTAAATTTAGTCAACAAATAACGAAAATAAAATTAAGTAAAATTAAAGTACATAACAATGTAAACAATAAATTAATTCAATTAAATTTTTGGTATGAAAACTAATAAATAATAAACAAAATAACTTAAGAAAATAAAAAAATTAATTCATTGCATTTATGAAATTAAGGGAAAATAAATATTTATGCGAAAGTTCAGTTTCTTTTCCTCGTTCTTCTTTTGCAAACAAACCAAACATGCAGAGATAATTTTTGAAAAGTGTTCTTGTATCAAACTTGAAAATTATTATAGTACGTTTCTGTTGCATATATTGGCTTCGCTTTAAGACTTTGTATTATCGCACTATTGAGAATGTTAACGATGACGGCGAAAATGATGCAGGCTGCAAAGATGCCCAAAACAATCCACCACAGCAATTGTTCGTGCAGTTTTTGTTCGAAATTCTTCAACACTAATAGACCGATTGTTAGACCAGCCAAAGCGCCAGCTAAATGGGCAATAAACGACACGGAAGGATAATCATCAGTAAAACGAGCATAAACTGCAAAACCCACATCACAGGATGCTAAAGTTGCCAACAGATAAAAAAACACAATAAAACACAAAATAGAATGAAATAAATAACAAGTAGAGAGTTTAAAGTTAGACAAGATAATTTCAAGTTTTTGTTTTAATAAATTATACAGTGGTTTTGTCAAGTTTTAATATTAGAACATTTGGCCTTGTATTCTGTTCACTATTTCATGCGAACTGTTGTCAAACTTCATATAAAAAATTCGTGAGAAATGTTATGGAATAATGTTGCCTAATCAGTACTCTGTTTAGAACGTCAAAAATATATTAATTGTTTCTGTCAACATTGAGTCAACATTTTATTTCGTATGAAACAATGTAAACGAAGGTTATTTCGTACGAAATTCAAATTTCAAAATGCGATCAAAGAGCTGATGAATTTTTTTAATAATTATTTTTCGCAAATTCTTCGCGTAAAATAGTTAAAGTTACTCAACATATTTCACAAATTGAAAGAGAGTACCGGGCTTAAATGGACGATATTTAATCAATTATCAATTACAATATAATTTTTTTTTTTTTGTAGCCACTTTTTTGCGCTAAAATCAAACATGTGTCTGAAACATTCGCAATTTTCAATTAAGGCAAAAATAAATTAGTTATCATATCCCTGTAACGCTTGACACGAACATTCTGACCATCACTATTTTGAAGACATGAATCAAATATTCCACCGTCTCCTAAAGCGGTGGTTCAATGTGTTTCGGCGTAAGTAATAAATTCCAAATCAAATCAGCTGTCACAGAAAACAGTGTTGCTTATTTTGTGAATACGCTGATGAAAAAGAAAACATTTACATATGAAAAACTCTTCTTTCAAAGTCCTTGTTGCATTTTAGTCGATGATATCCACAACGGAGAGACACTCAATAATTATAGAAATTTATATCCACCAAAATGTTTTTTGAATTTTGTAAGCACTGCAGACTTCATTCCTCTACCGTATTGCACCCACGGAAGTGTTTAAATGTTTGCATACGAAAGCACAACAAAGTGATTATTATTTCAGTACTAGAAAATATGAGACAAATTTATTTCAATAGCAACTTTTTTTTTAATTTCTCCCTTATTCGCTGCTACCCTTTTTAAAAGTTTGTCAGGAGAAGCCATGATTAAGCTATTCCTAGAAGGAACGAAATTAGTCTTTTGCGTTTTAGACAACAGGTAAGCACTAAGGAAGCGATTTAAGAAGCACTTTTTAGTAAATATGTTTTTTGTTGGATATGAATACTCGGCTACGTAGAACAAAACGACCATCAATGTGTTTGTGGATGGATGTATAAATTTTTTTTCATACTCTAAGCTAAAAACGTACTCAAATGTTCCTGCGAACCACTGTATTTAGAATGTAAGGCACTAAATTTTAGGTCTTATAAAGAACAAGTCAGATGCTTACCAAAAAATAAAATTGCTGTCAAACGTAAAATTCCATAACGCATTTGATGATAGTTTATCATAACGTTAGCCAAATGGGCAGCTAGTAAAGCGTAAACACCACCACTGGCGCCAACCAAATAAACATCCGGATCAATTATGCTGGTGCCTGCAATAATAGCAACAACAACAACAAAAATAAATCGTTAAAAAAAAACTTGCATTGATATACACAGTTTTTGTCTTGTTTCCTTTCTTCCTTCCTTTAACATTTCCGCACAAACATACACACATTAACAGGAAACAAAACAAGACGTATGAGCAACACATGTGTAAGTTAACTGTGATAAATGCAGTTCAAATTGTATCGTAGAAATACATAAAAGATATATTTGGTAACTTACCCAATGAACCTGCCAAAACACCAAAAAAATATATCCAAGCAATGCGACCGGAACCGTGTACCATCTCTAATGGTAGACCAAACACCAGTTGTATCAATAAATTGAAGCCCAAATGAAACCAACCAGCATGCAGAAGCATATAAGACATGAAACGCCATAACTCATGACGTTTATCGGGATGATATATAAGTACAGAATCTATAGGTACCGGACCCACTGTATCGGCTTCTCCGGTATTTAAGGTGTGGTAAGTAAATAAAGATAACTGCAAAGAGTCAATAAAATTGAATAAAATTAAGTTTGTGCTTCTACACAGCAGAAATATTAATATAATTCCATATTAAATTTATTTATCCCATAAACACTACAAAAATGTTGAACAAAATTATTTTTTTTTGTCCGACACCTCCTCTGACGAGACATTGTGTCGCGTCTGCATTTTATAATAAATTCATAGACAATAAAAAAAATACCCACTGAAAACATTGCACAAAAAAAGAGAATTATCGAAGACAACCAAGCCATTCCCACAATTATACATAAATCATCATTTGCATTCATGCATACACACACACACACACATAAGTACATACACATTTTAACATATTTTTTTATACGCAAATTTAGACGACACTGTCACAGTGCTGGCCACTACTACAAAAAAAAACTTGTATTAAATTTATTTGGGACATTCAATGCATCTGAATTTTACGCTGCCATGAAACAGAATTGGGTCTGCAACTTCAAAAGCACAACAAAAAAACTGTCGAAGAAAAATGGCTCGTAATTAAATCTACGTTAAATACGCTCAGTTTATTTTCTCATGATCGTAGTTTTTATTGCAGCAAATCTATAAAATTACATTGGATTTACAAATTGCACAATATGAAGTAGTGGTTACATTTTAAAGAGTGTTAATGTCCTAAATGGCAGCATACAAAAAAATTTTCTTAAAATAAAGTAGATTTTGTCTTACGATTGCATTCTGTGATTTATATTAAATATAAATTTACATGGAAGATCTCGCTAAGTCGGAGTTCTGCTTCAATATTTCTTTGTCTTGAATAAAAAAAAGTCAAAGTTTGTCATTCCATTTACAACACATGTAAATATTTCTCTAAGAACTCTTGAAGTGTATATATTATCTAAATACTTATAATATTCTAATTAATATGGGGGGGCCCTGTCGTTCAATGGGTTTTTTGAGACTCGTTAGAGCTTACGAAAAAGTTTATTTACTAATTATACCCCTCACCTCTTGTGCATGTATAGCTCTGTCATTTCGCTTGTAATTGTAAATCCGGTCCGCAAGGATGGCCCCAACAATATTTTTGTATTGTATTCTTTCTGCGATAAATTCTGATAGTATCGTTATTAATGGTTTATTGTTGTTGGTTTTTTGTATTTGCTCTTCGCACCACAACGATTTCGAAACTACCGTTCGACATTTCTTTACTAGGTACTACGAATTCATCACAAAATAATCAGCGAAATTAGCCAAGTTCTTCTCGAGAGATGCTTTTACATATGTGCGACAATTGTGGATTGAGTGCCACTTTCCTCCATTCTATACATTTGTAACTAAAATATACCAGATAATCTAATTTCATATATTCATTTCATATTCTAATACAGTAGCGGAAATTGCCCTTCATTGTAAACAGATCATGCAAACGTTGCAGATCTTGGAAGTCTAGTATATATATTCTAAAGTTTGCAACACCACAAAAACAATATACACTAAAATTACATTTCCCACACAAGCACTTATTTCCAATACTAAAAACAGTTGAAAATTTTCAAAAGCAACGTTTGCAATAGAATATATACTAGACTTGCAAGGTCTGCAACATTTGCATAATCTGTTTACAACAAAGAGGGATTTCCGCTATTATTTGAATTGCGGATGTCACGCCTCATTTTCTCGTTATTTTTTTTCGTTCAATTTTGGTCCCGGTAATTACAAATAAAAAACAAAATTAATCAGCGGACTTGGTCGTGCTGCTCTCAAGTGATTCTCTGGAGCAATTTTTATTTTCTTTCTTTTTTCATCTTTAAAAAGTAAGGCCCAATCACATAGTCTGATCAAAATCCACACCAGAGAGTTGCTCGTTGTGGATACATTTGTTTCTCATTGATTTTGTGATTATTTTGTGTAATTACTTTCAGGTGAAAATGCGATGGCTTTTTTCGAAAAATTGTCATTGACTTCCACTTTGTTCTATTATCAATTAAACAAATTGCCTGCGCTTTCCATCGTCTGCTGGTTTAAGTTCCAGAGTAAGCAGAATTTTGTACGCATGGAGGTTAAGATTTTTTGTCAAAATGCTGAATTTATGTTTTCGGATTTTCAGCGATACTCTCGTTTACAACAGCAATGTTTTTGGCACACAGGAATCTTACCGTCCAAACAAGTTTCTTAAAACTTTTTGACCATTCTTCAAAGTTTGCAAGCTGTCTCAGCATAACTTTCAAATTTTTTTAAATAAAATAACACAATTTAAACGCGTTATTCTTTCGCAAAGCGCTCAATTTTTAATACTCGAAGTAAACATAGATGCCAAATTTCAGGGTTACCACAGTGCAATGTTACTGAACCACCACCTTTATATAAATATAGATTCATTTCTAATCAAATAAATTCTATAATTTCTGAAGGCTTATTAATCGTGAAATCGAGCAGTGTCCGTCTTTCTGTCAACTTTAAGAACATCCCACATGTTGCACATACTTGTGGTATCAATTTCTTGTAAACGTAAGATAAAAAACGCAATTTAAAAGCAGTTCAATCGCTCCATTATTAACGGAGATATAAGCAAATAAGCACAACTGCTTCTGTTTTTAAACGCTTTACCTGTGGTGCCACGGGTGTATGGCTTCTCATTTAATTTGTAATTTCTTAAAATTCATTTTCGATTCTAAAAAAAAATATACATTTTCTGAAAGCTAATGAATAAGGGAGTCGACTGAACATGTCCGTATGTTCGTGTCTTGATTGAAATCAACTTTTGGAAGCAATCACATCTGTACATCTGTATGTAACAACAATCTCTTAGAAATATCCGAAAATGAATTGTTGTGGAAATCTTATACAATCGCCTCGTAAGTTTTTGAGATATAAGCAAATAAACACAACCGCTTAAGCTTTTTTACTACTTTTTCTTTTTTCCATAAAAATTATAATTCTTTAGCACTAGGATTATTTATAGACACGTTTGCTACTATTTGTAGATATGATATGCCTTTAGAGATTTTCGTAGAAAAGAATTTTGGACAAAGTGGTCACTAATCGGCAAAGTTATAGGCAAGAGTAATTTAGAAAATTTATATATATATTTTTTTTAATATATCAAGTTACTAAGGCTACTAATTGATTTGGGGCATGCTTCAAATGCACCAAATTACATTTCAAATGTTCCATAATACTTATAGACATCGACTAATAAAATGTGTCTAATGTCTTTAAAATGTATTTTATGTTAGTTTTTAAAATCCGTTACTTAAAAATGCACCACAACATTCAAGTATGTAACAAAAGTATTTCAAATATTTGTATCATTATTAAATTATTTAATGTTCAAATAGTGAAATGTGTAATAAAAATAATAAATTTACTCAAAAATGTTTAATAATTTGAACAAACAAAAAAATTAACCGAAATATGTATGAATGTATGTATGTATGTGTGTTTTATATGATTGTAATTCTAGCGAATGATAAAATTAATATTCTGTAGTGATTTGTGACATAAAAAGCACATTTCTTTTTTTTTTTCAAACACTTTTCGAACAAAAAGGAATTGCCGGCATTTTTATTTACAACAAAATAGTTATGTTTTTTTTTATAAATACAAAAATATATATGGTTGTTCTATAACTTCAACATCATAAACTCACATAAATGGGATTTAAATGGACTTTAAATAAACATAAAAAAAATACCAAAAAAAAATTAAAAAATTCGTTGAAATCATGAACGTTATAAAAATTGTTATTAAATATCATATTTAAATACTGCAAAAGAAATAATAATAATAATATTTTCTGAATATTTAAATATACATTTTCAAGTTTTTACTGTGAGTAGCAAAAAATGGTCAATTGTTGTGAATCAAGTGATGTTTTAAGTCGTTTCGCCAGTAATTAATCAGTAAATTTCTGTAAAAACATTTTTGCGGAAAATTAAACTTTGAGTTCATATTTTAAATATAATATAAGTTTAAAATAATATCTTTAAACTATTCTAACAAAATCAAATACTTAAAAAAAATATTTCTTTTAACATTTTATAAAAAACTAATGCCATCTTCAAAATAAATATTTTTACAAATCTATAATAACTTTATCAATGGTTTCACAAATTTTCGTATGTTTAATGTATTGTTGCGTTTATACCTTTTATAAATGTAAGTTTACTTCCATTAAATAGACATTCAAAATGTACGGTATAAAAGCTTACTTAGAGTAATTCATTGACCTTTTAATACAATAGATTGCCATTTTACGGTATAAAATAAAACTTAAGCAGTATTTTTTGGTATTACCCCAGCAAAAAAATATGCAAAAGATATACACCCCAATTCTAAATAAAAATTCCCTGGGAATTGTTTCCCTATTCCCTGCTCCCCTATTCTAAATAATTTCTCCCGGGGAAATTTGTTCCCTTTTCCTTTTCCCTTATTCTAAATAAACTTCGAAATTGGGAAATTGTTCCCTGGGAAAAAAGTAGGTATTATGAAAGGTAATTAAAGAGAGAATGCAATAACAAATTTTGGGAAAAAATCCGCCAACAAATTCAAAGGGAGTTGTAAACAAAAATGTAAGTATTTAATATTTTTTTACCCGTTTGGTACAAACCTTCAGCAAAGAAGCGGAGAGTCGCACTTAATTTCACGATTGGAAAAATTGCAAAGGACTTACGTTTGGGCTGAATACCTTACCACGTCCAACAGATATTTGAACGCCGGTTTATTTACTCTGTAAGATTTTTCTAACCTTTCAAAAGTAAAATTTACAAAGTGTGCGGCAACTCAAGTGGGTTGCTGGCGTCACTTAGCATTTTCCTTTCTACCCTTTGCTTATTCTTGTTCTTCAGAGTTTTCTGCTTCAGCTATTATTATTATTAACGCTACACTAAACATTTTTGTTCACTTTTAACAATTTTTTTTTTATTATTTACGAATATTCACGTTTTACGCTAAAAATTATTAGCAAATATTTTGATAAAACGAAACAGCAAAAGCAAACAGCTGTCTTCGAAAATGTAAAATTCTCTCTCCCTTGTTATTCCCTTCCCCGACTGTTTAGAATAGGGGAATTTTATTCGCGGGAAAAATGAATTCCCGGGGAATTCATTTCCCTGGGAATATTTAGAATTGGGGTGATAGTGAATGCATGAGTTTAACCCATGATGAGGTGGTGGTCAACGTCCCAGCAAAAACTCTCATTACAAAATAATGAGTTGAATGTACTAAAAAACAGTTCTCCACTACTTACCATTTGGCATTAACACGGGGTTGTCATTGGAGGCAGGTATTTATCACCCTCGCTTACAAATAGGGACTCGAATAAGTACTTATTACGATCGCTTATAAATATAAACTTAATAAGTACATACTTACTTGGATAGCATGTGTTTATATGAATTTAATAAAAAAAAAATTCACTTCATTGCAGTAAGTGCATAGCAGGCATTCACATTAGGTGAAAATGAGTTAATGCTGTTTGTTTACATGAATTGATAAAGATATTTGGCATGCATTTCCACATAATTTGAAGCATATCAATAATGGTAAAATTTTTTGTATTTGGAGATGGCATTCTTCATTCGTCCTTTTGCACTTATGAATTAGAAGTAATTAAACCAATTTAAATCACATTGAAGTAGTGTAAAATTTTTTTGCTAGGTACTTTACTTATAAAATAAATTAAAAATAAATAAATTTTATTTTATACTAGCCAAACCCGGCGCGCGTTGCTACGCCCCTTAATGAATCGAAATGCATTCTGAATTTTAATTGAATATCAAGTGAAAAAACCTAAAAATTATAATTTTTTTATGGGCGTGGCATTGCCCACTTTTCTAGTCACGAAATTGTGAAGTCATAACAGCTCAATATGTGTGCAAAGTTTCAGAAGAATCGGACCAGTGCAAGTACCTCAAAATCAAAATTGTTTTTATGGGCGTGGCCCTGCCCACTTTTCTTATCACGAAATTGTAAAGTCATAACAGCTCAATATGTGTGCAAAGTTTCAGAATAATCGGTCTAGTGCAAGTACTTCAAAATTATACCTTTTTTTTATGGGCGTGGCACTGCCCACTTTTCTAATAACGAAATTATTTAGTCATGACAGCTCAATATGTGTGCAAAGTTTCAGAAAAATCAGTCTGGTGCAAGTACCTCAAAATAATAGCCTTTTTTTATGGGCGTGGCCCCGCCCACTTTTTTAATCACAAAATTATAAAGTCACGACAGCTTAATATGTGTGCAAAGTTTCAGAAAAATCGGTCCAGTGCAAGTACCTCAAAATTAAAACTTTTTTAGGGGCGTGGCCCCGCCCACTTTTCTTATCACGAAATTATTTAGTCATGACAGCTCGATATGTGTGCAAAGTTTCAGAAAAATCGGTCAAGTGCAAGTAGCTAAAACTGATAACTAATTTTTTATAGGCGTGGCCCCGCCCACCTTTTTTCATCCATAAACACTCCCCGGTATGTGTACAACAACTTACCAAAGTTTGAACCCGATCGGTTTTACAGTTTCAGAGTCTATAGCTAACACACACACACACAGAGTTTCACTTTTATATATATAGATAGATAGATACAATCAACACACTCTGTTGTATTACTGCTGTACAAGCTGCGCTTGTCCAACTATTTATAATAGTGCTGCTATCATTGGCGTAGCATTTACAATTTTTCTAGGGGTGACAAAAACATAAAATTTTTTTCCTTTTAAAATCTTAATATGAGTTAATTTAATATGTATTCTAGCAAAACCCGGACCGCTCTGCTGGACATAAAGCATTACGATACATGGTTTGTTAACTTTTCAAGTGACAATAAAAAATCATAATATTGAAAATGGAGAGCATTTTGTTGATATTTGTATGGAAATGTAAAGGAATATGTAAATGCCATATCCCCGGAACCACTGGCATATCTACAGACCATCGCCAGTGTACCCTGAAATTTTAGTTGACATCGGTCGAGTGGTGACGTCAAAGTGTACACTTCTTTTTTTATTTATATAGATTAAATTAATTAATTTTTTTTTAAATTCTGGGTTGGGGGCATTGTTTTTGCCAAATTATTCTACTTACGCAAAAAGCCTATTCATCCACTTTTTTCAGCCAGGCTTTTTTATTTCTGCAATTAGCTTTCGTGCAAACGAGCCATTAAGATCAAATTAAAATTCATTGGTTTGACAAAATATGTTCAACAAATGTTACTTTGCAAACACTATATGATGTGGCAATTTAGTTCAACTGTTTCCGAGCAAAACTATGTATCGGATGATTCATCTTGAGGTTCGATTTGTAATGTAAAATAAAACACATTAATTCAAAAGAGAATTTAAAATATTTATTTTCGCTTAAAAGAACAATTTATGGTATTTACTTTTTTTAAATGATATCATGTAAATGTTTTACACGACTACGTGGTGATTCCAGTGGTTCCAGAAACCAGATCTCACCAAAAAAGGAGTCTGAATTAAGGTAAGATAAGGGTTACAGTCAACGGCTTTGATTTGCCTCTTTTAAAGGGTCCGCCAAATATTTTTTTTTTTGAAAATAATATTAAAAAAAGTGTAGCTTCGGCTGTGTGGCACGTAGCGCCGTCCTGTTAAAAACAAATGTTGCCAATATCCTCCTCTTCAATTTTTGTGAACAAAAATGCTTTCAACATGGCCCGATAACGATCACCATTGACTACGGCCACTCCTTGCTCATTTTCGAAGAAAAATGGCCCCATTATTCCCCTGGACCAAAATCCGCACCAAACAGTGACTCGTTTTGGGTGTATCGGCTTTTCAATGTCTGCGTGCGGGTTTTCTGTGCCCCAAATGCGACAATTTTGCTTGTTTACATACCCGCCAAGATCAAAATGAGTTTCATCTGAAAAGATGATTTTTTTTGGCACTTTTGCCCAAAGTAATATCCCAATATTTCTCAGCGTTGTTCAAGCGTATTCGTTAAGCGGAAGGATAAAACTAATTATGTGTCAAATCAGACATGAGCTAAGAGTTACCATTCACGAAATAAGCGTTAGTTGAAAAAAAAAGTTAGATGACGGACCCTTTATAAAGAAATTTTTACCAATGATTCCATCAGCCCTTAAAACACTCCATGTCATTGAATTGAATTGGTAGCTCTTGGTACCCTTTGGTTTGCTCACCAGCCCAAATACGAAAATTCTATTTTATCGTAACTATTGAGCCAGAAATTTGTTTTATCACTAAACAAAATTTCACGATAAAACCAACAAGTTCTAACCTCGCGATGACTCAGCCATTATAACACGTAATTAAAGTTGTGTCTTCTCTTTTTTATGTGAACGGATAGCAACCAAGTAATATTTAAGCTTCGGTGGCACTGAGAATACACTTGTCTTACACAAACAGATGGTTGATTTTATATCCACGATCAATGCGTTTTTATTGCCGCAAATTAATGTATTTGAACTGAAGGGCATTTGGTTTTCGATTCGACTTATCATTCGAAGTTCTGATTACAACAATTGAAAATGCTATCAAAATATACCGAATGAACATCAACAGTAACGGTACCTATTTGGTAGATACTATGTTACGATAAAAAAAGAAAATCGTTTATTTAAAAAAATCAGAACAATCTATCACTCCGACTGCTTCAAAAGCAATTTACCGGCTCTCAAAAGTTTAAAGAACATATCAAATCCATTTAAAGATAATACATTGATATTTTGCCACTACTATGCATCTCTCTCAAGAAACTGTTGGTTCAAGAGTTGACCGAATAAAATAAGCAACAAAAACAAATGGATTAAGAGAAAATTATTTTGCAAAAAAAAATACAAAATCAGACTTGAAAAGAAACTACATATAGAGGACGAAACCCATATTTCTCTCGTAATAACAAATGCTGTTATTTCCTAGAAATTTAAATTTTTTATATATAGATGCTAGACAAGCCCTGCGCGCGTTGCTATACCCCTTAATGATTAAAAATGCACTCTGAAAATGATAACTAATTTTTTATAGGCGTGGCCCCGCCCACTTTTTGCCACCCATAAACACTCCCTGAAATGTGTACAACAACTTGCCAAAGTTTGAGTCCGATCGGTTTTACAGTTTCGGAGTCTATAGCTAACACACACACACAGAGAGTTTCATTTTTATATATATAGATTTATTTCATTTAGTTTTCACTGTACGTATAAATAGGTATGTATGTATGTATGTGCATATGTATGTATGTACGTGCCATAGCGATCATAGATAATTTTGATGTCTATACAACAAATTTCGCATAAAATATGCAGACATGGTATTTAATAGTTATTATTATGTTTCATTTTTTACTATTATAAAATATGCATTTTATTTCAATAATGAACTAATAAATTTCATAGAAAAATACAATATTTTTTGAAAATGTTATTATTAATCGTTTGGCATAATAAATAATTTTTATTTGCATATTTAATTCGATTGCGTTTGATAAAATTTTGGGAGCGTATTGTTTAGATCATAAATTTAAATGATGTATAAAAAATAAGGAAGAATATGACAACGGCATTGGTAATTTACTACTACATATCGGCGCAAAAAAAAAAAAAAGGAAGACTTACCTCAACAATGGTTATGAGAATTATAAACCATGGTGGCGGCCAGCATGTGTAACGATCTGCATAATATTTGCGATCACGGTCTTCGGGCAGTATTTCCATTGCAATGACATGAACCATTTTTTTAAAGAAGGGCGGTTCCTCTAAAACCAAATGAAAATCATTCTCAGAACAAACTTCACGATCACGATGATGAACTGCACATTTAAAGCTGCGTGTGCGTTTACCACTCATCTGAAAAATAAGAAAAACAAAATAATTTTGTTCTTGTAATTAATTAACACTTAATGTTTTATGTTATGCTTAAATATTAAAAAGAACCTAAATGTTTATTAGTTACAAAGCGTTATGCTACTAGCTTTCACTTTTTGTAACAAGTCGCTAAAAAGAATATTTAATGTAAAAAATTAAAAGAATTGCACAATCAACATACAAGAATAAATAAAAATTAAAAATTATTATTTTTTTAACTTTAACTTTCACCTGTCCCAATATTGTTTCAAACTTGTTTTGAGTCGTTTAATATTTATTATTCATAAACTAGAAAAGCCCGGCGCGCGTTGCTATGCCCCTTAATGAATAAAAATGTATTCTGAATTTTAATTGAATATCAAGTGCAAAAAGCTAAAAATTTTAACTTTTTTTAATAGGCATGGCAATGCCCACTTCTGTAATACCGAAACTGTATAATCATGACAGCTCAATAAGTGTGCAAAGTTTCAGAAAAATCGGTCAAGTGCAAGTACCTAAAAATGATAACCAATTTGTTATGGGCGTAGCCCCACCCACTTTTTACCACCCATAAACACTCCCTGGAATGTGTACAACAACTTGCCAAAGTTTGACTCTGATCGGTTTTACAGTTTCGTAGTCTATAGCTAACACACACACACACACACAGAGTTTCACTTTTATATATGAACATACATAAATATCTATGTATATGTGTGAGTGTGCGTATGTATGGATATTGGTTACAAACGATTTTACATATTTTTTTTCTGCCATTTATTACAAAATGTGCATTTGATACATTTTTTAATTGTTAAAGGAAGAATTTTAATTCTTTTGCATTTTTCTTTAGAATTTTTTTTGTGGGGAAAATTAAAAGTAGAATAACAAAAAGAAAAAAATCTACATAAAATTCCCACATACATTATTGTGTCATAAGTTTAAACATACTAAATCAGGGGTTCTTAAAGTTTAGAAATAAAAAAGTATTTTTATAGAAGGTGGTTCTACCCAAACCCATGATGTTAATTGGAAATAAAACAATAATTTTTCTATGACAATTACTTTTGTCTAAATCAAAATATCGGTCAAATGCTGGCTACGGCTTAGGTAACATACTTTTATCCGATGGACCATCATTCCAACGACACGGAGGCATAATTGAGGTTTAATATCGTTAATGTGCCGAATTATCTCATCCTTTAGCACTTTTGCTTTAAAATATCGCCAAAGAAATCACGTGATCGTCACGGCCAATTAACATCGCCACGACGTAAGATAACACGGCCACTGAGTCTAGGTCCATATTCTCAATTTCTGGCCACAAGAAGGCCGTTATCATCTAGGGACACCAAAAACATTTCTCAGTAACTGTATGGCTGAACTTATTTTCGAAGAAGTACGGACCGATGCCAATAAATCGCACCAAACAGTCACTCTTTGTGAATGCGTCGGCTTTTCAACAATCACTTGTGTATTTGTACTTTTATCTGTTCAACCAACCCTTCGGCGTATTAACGACGCTTGAAATGGTCAGAAGTCTTCAGCTCTTGAGTCAATTAAACCTTGTTAATGTCTAAATTCTAATCTTTATTCAAAATTCGCATCTGGTTGACGTTTCTTATGGCACACTATCGCGAACAAGAGCTTGAACTGGGCGGACATGCAGAGGTGTTTTCACATTTTCTACAGACCTGGTTCGCTGATATTTGCGCGCAATTTTCCCGATTGTGGTTACATTTTGTCGAATATACTGATCAAAAAAATCACAAAGTATATGAAATTAATTTTGCTTGAATATTAACGCACTGCTCTCCATGGTTGAATTTGTCAAGCACTAAAACAGAGATATGTCAAATTAACTTGAGCAAAAAGTTTGACGTTAAGGTGTGTCTCACAATTGACATCGTTCAGTATGGTTGAAGAATAATTTCTTAAAATTAAATTTAATTTAATTTTGCAATTGAAGTTATCAACAACTATATCTATATTTGTAATAAGGGCAGTATGCCGACATTCAGAACTAGGGATAGGGAGGCAGTTATAGATATCACTTTGACAAATAGGGGTAATGATTTTGTGAGGAGATGGAAGGTTGCGAGTGAATACTCGTTTTCAGACCACAGCAGGATCAATTTTGAATTGAACTTTGCCAGACCTAGTAGAGAACCCTATAGAAACCCGCGCGGGACGAATTGGGCGACTTTTAGGGAGACCACTATGTATGGCATTAGGGATATATCAATAGGAGAGTGTAAGCACGCTGACATAGATACGGTGGTGGGGAAACTCACTGACACTCTTATGGAAAGTTATGGGGCAGCATGTCCATTAGTCTTTCCGGGGAGGAGGGAACAACCGAAATGGTGGACCAGGGAACTGGGTGTTCAAAGGTCTATGGTTAGGAAGAGTTTTAATAGGGCGAAGGCCAGTAGGAGGGCTGACGATTGGGAGAGCTATAAAGTGTGCTTCAATAGGTATAAAGGGGAACTCAGGAGAGCCAAAAGGGCATCGTGGACGAGGTTCTGCGAGTCCATAGAGTCTGTTAATGAGCTATCAAGGTTCAGGAAAATATTATCCAAAGACCCTACGGTACCTGGATATATTCAGAGGACGGATGGCTCATGGACAGAGTCTTGCTCGGAGACCCTGGATCTACTTATGGAGACACACTTTCCTGGCTGTGTGAATGTGGTGAACGCTCATTCGACAGAGGTCGACCTGGGGTCGATCGGTAGGGAACAAGAGATAGTTGCTGAGGAGATGATAACGGCGGATAAGGTAGCATGGGCGGTTAATACATTTGAGGCCTATAAATCCCCGGGTCCGGATGGAATTATCCCTGCCATGCTGCAGAACGTCTCGGATCATTTTCTCTCACTGTTGACGGAAGTGTTTAGAGCGTGTCTCCTGAGGAGATACATACCTAGGAGGTGGAGAGAGGTTAGGGTTATTTTTATACCCAAGGCCGGTAGGGCGGGACACTCGAAGCCAGGGGATTTTAGACCTATCAGCCTCTCGTCTTTTCTGCTTAAGACGCTGGAGAGACTGGTCGATCTACATCTGAGGGATTTTATTGATCCCCACATTATTAGTGGGGCTCAACATGCTTATCTGAAGGGTAGATCTGTTGAGAGTGCACTGCATGATGTGGTTGGTTTTATAGAACGTAGCTTGCAGGATAGGGAATATACGCTAGCGGCGTTTTTGGATGTAGAGGGTGCCTTTAACAATGTTAGTATAGAGGCAATTAGAGCGGCTCTGTATGGGCTGGGAGTCAGGGATTTTCTGGTTAGTTGGATAACCTCGATGTTGAAGAGTAGGGTTATAAATTCTGGCTTGGGAGATTTCGACACGAGAAGGACAGTGACCAGGGGGACACCACAGGGGGGGGTTTTATCGCCCCTTTTGTGGTTACTAACGGTCAATGTTATTTTGAGGAGATTTGAGAGTGAGGGCGTAAAGATTGTGGCGGATGATGTAGTTCTGCTGGTCAGGGGAAGATTTCTTCCGACGATTAGCGAGGTACTTCAATCGGCATTATGTACATTATCTTCTTGGGCTTCTGAGAATGGACTGGGTGTGAACTCGGGGAAGACTGAGCTAGTTCTCTTTACCAGGAGATATAAGATCGAGGCGTTTAGGCGACCGATGCTTAATGGGGTAGAGTTAGAACTAGCGGGTGGGGCGAAATATCTCGGTGTATTTCTCGACAGTAAGCTGTCATGGAGTCAGAACGTACGGGAGAGAGTGAAAAGGGGCCTAAATGCCTATTACACTTGTAGGAACTCCATAGGTAAGAGTTGGGGCCTACAACCAAGGGTGGTGAATTGGATTTACACGACGGTGGTAAGACCCATTCTAACATATGGATGTACTGTCTGGTGGGAGGCATTGGAAAAGGGTTGCTATAGGAAGCTCCTTACGAAGGTACAGAGGTGTGCTTCGCTCGGTATCACTGGTGCTATGAGAAGCACACCTCAGGGGTCTTTGGACACCATTCTTGGCACTATTCCTTTGGAGTTCTGGGTAAAGGGAATGGCGGCAAGGAGCTTGATTAGGCTAGGTGAGTCAGGGTTGGGTAGAATACTTAACATGGGCCACACTAGAATTCTATGGGAAACTGGTCTCCAGGACTATGCTCAATGTCAGGGTAATCTGACAGACTACAAGGTCACAGAGATCAGTTTTGTTAGGACACCCCCGCTAGTAATTCCGGATAGGGATTGTTGGGTCGGATCCGACAGACTGTTTGAGGGGTGTGCAGTCTTTACGGATGGATCGAAGATGGATATGGGCACAGGGGCAGGTGTCTATATTATGGGAGAGAACATCAGGAGGTCTTATAGGCTTTCTGATAACTGTAGTGTGTTCCAAGCGGAGATACTGGCTATCTATAGGGCGACGGATCTTATATTGGAACATGTTCCAAGGGGTAGGGAAGTTACTCTATATGTGGACAGTCAGGCGGCGCTCAGAGCCTTGAAGGGACATTATGTCAAATCTAGGCTGGTTGAGAAGTGTAGGAGGGCACTCGATGGGATCATGAACCTCTTCGATGTTAGACTGTGTTGGGTACCAGGGCACAAGGGAATCGTCGGCAATGAAATTGCTGACGAACTTGCGCGCGGTGGATCGGCACTGGTCTCGGCGAGCGAGGAGGACGTGGCGAGGCCTCCGTTAGGGTACTATTTCGGGCGTATCAGGGCGTGGGTATCTGACAGGACCGATATGGCGTGGAGGAACAGAAGAGACTGCAGAGTATCAAGGGCTTTTTGGCCCAAGTTGAACTCGGCGGACTCTACGGTACTTCTGGGCCTGGATAGGGTATGTCTGAGGGCCACTATTGGGGTTTTAACAGGGCACTGTCCTGTGAGGGCTAGGATTAATAGATGGGATCGCGGCACTCCGGATTATTGTAGGATGTGTGAGGATGAGGACGAACTGGAGACTGTGGAGCACATTGTCTGTCACTGTCCAAGGTTACAGAATCACAGGCTAAGGTGGCTAGGTAAACGATTCCACGATGAGTTGGGTGATGTTTCAGAGTGCAAGCTAGGAAATATTATCGGATTCATCATGGGGATCGGGTGGTTGGTGATCAGGCAATGGAGCTCGTAGAAAATCTGTATTTCTTTCTTCCTTCTATTCTATTCCTTCTATTCTATACCCTACTATTATTCTTATACTGTATATCTTTGGAAACCTCTTTTCTATTTTTCTTTTTATACAAAAGGGTAACGCAATGGACCTTATTGGTCTCCGAGTGTGGGTGTAGGAGGCAGACACTGCTTCCTGCATCCCCCTTTCCTACCTACCTACCTACCTATCAACAACTAAAAACAAATGTTATGAAAAAATGATCAAGAAGACGCCTGATGCACTCTATGCTTGCAAAATAGAAAATGCTGAGCAAAACATATTTTAAGCGGATTATTACATCATTACTGCAGGGTCTAGATACATTCTTTATTGAATCAGAAATTTAATTTTTTTATGTAAATACTCTACTGGAGATACGGAGAGAATGCCACATATTTTCTGCTCTACCAGGGAAAATAAGTTGTCACTGTCCATCAATTGCACGATAAAGATTTTACTGAAGATTTTCTCTGAAGATTTTACCTTTCCAGGGGAATTATATAGATTGACGAAATTTTAGCTTATTAGCTCACAAATTTTATGGCATTTGATATTTAAAAATAATTTCTGTAAAATGGCCTCCGCAACTGCGCCTTGTGAACGCCATCCTGCTGGTCGAGTTTTGTACCACTTTTTCAAGAATACGCTGTAGCAAAGCACACGCTGTATGGCTCTATCTTATTGGAACCATTTCTTCTGCAAATGATTTACAATAACAAAGGGAATACAAAAATCAAGAAACACGAGGCCTAGTTGCTGAGACAGCCGTCGGATTGATAAATTCAAGTAATCTGTCACACTCCCTTCTACAGTCGCGATGGCTTCTTTTATGAGCGCAATATGAGTTCGATTTAGATGAATACTATCCAAAGAAATCAATTTATTCATTAATTGATTGGTCCATAGAATTGCTAACTACCTGCTTAGATCAAGGAGTATGCATACCGTAAACGTGAGAAGTGTTTGGCGAAGAGAGAGCTAATTTTGGAAAAAAATTCCAACGATTTGTTTTTGCATATTGATTTCCAAAAGCATTATGAATAAAGTGTTACACACTTCATTAGTATGGCAGATAGTTTTACAATCATACGTATCGAAGGTTCTACACTTCTAAAAAGTTCTATGTAAAAGACATCTTCACGACTAATCAGTTCAGGTGGTAATGAAGATGTTGTGCATCGAAAAATTTTCATAGTATGAAAAGTTTTTAACGAAGTACGAATTCTGGAAAAATTATATCGTAACAACTTTAACTAAAGTTAATTTATAAAAAAAACAAACAAATTGTATTTTTATATTTACGATTTCCATTTTGTTCAGGTTGAAACGCCTTGGGAAGTTTGAAATGAAACTTCTTGTAAGAACCTCTGCAAAGGAAAGCTTGTGAGTCAATTAGGAATGCTTAGAAAAAACAGAAAAACCTATGCATGGTTTTTTAACCCCTTTTATGATGTACATACATACATACGTACATTTGATATCGACGATGATGATGTGTTAAACATTAAAATTCATGCAATCATGTTACCATTTTATAACCGTATAAAGAGTAATTTAAACAGCAGATGTAATTTATATCCTTTAGAAATGACAAAATGTTGAAACACAACACTTAGCATCAAACTAAACAGAATCTATTCATAAGTTCAAACATTTAAAGTCAAACGAGCGTTTTTTAGGTATGTATGTGCTTACGTATGTTTGTATGTATGTAATTTCTTTTTTTAATTTCATACAAAATGCGTATAAATCCCGAAGTAGAAATAACATCTCTTTTTAAAACACTGTGTACATTAAGGTGAAGCAACAACATTATGCATTATTGTTTGCATTGCATTGTTCATTGTTGCATGTTGGTTGCATAAATAACAAATGTTTTCGTTATTTATTTTAATGGAAAATTAGAGAAACAATTTCAACAAATATTTTATATTTCGAAGAATTTATTTGCAGAATCATTCGCTTAAAGCTGAAATTAACAATAGAGGGGGTCTTTAACAATAAATTCATGTGGTTTATCTGTCTTATAAAAAGTTCACTATCTATATATATAAAAGTGAAAATCTGTGTGTGTGTGTTAGCTATAGACTCCGAAACTGTAAAACCGATCGGACTCAAACTTTGGCAAGTTGTTGTACACATTCCAGAGAGTGTTTATGGGTGGAAAAATTGTGCGGAGCCACGCCCATAAAAATTAGTTATCATTTTTAGCTACTTGCACTTGACAGATTTTTCTGAAACTTTGCACACATATTGAGCTGCCATGACTTTATAATTCCGTGATAAGAAAAGTGGGCGAGGCCACGCCCATAAAAAAGTTATAATTTTGAGGCACTTTCACTGGACTGATTTTTTTGAAACTTTGCACACATATTGAGCTGCCATGACTTTATAATTCCGTGATAAGAAAAGTGGGCGAGGCCACGCCCATAAAAAAGTTATAATTTTGAGGCACTTGCACTGGACTGATTTTTTTGAAACTTTGCACACATATTGAGCTGTCATGACTTTACAATTTCGTGATTAGAAAAGTGGGCAGTGCCACGCCCATAAAAAAGTTATCTTTTTCAGCTACTTAAACTTCACCGATTTTTCTAAAACTTTTCACACACATATTGAGGTCTCATGATTATACAATTTCGTGATTAGAAAAGTGGGCAGGGCCACGCCCATAAAAAAAGTTATAAATTTGAGGTGCTTGCACTGGACCGATTTTTCTGAAACTTTGCACACATATTGAGTTGTCATGACTATACAATTTCTTGATATTCAATTTAAATTCAGAATGCATTTTATTCATTAAGGGGCATAGCAACGCGCGCCGGGCTTTTCTAGTTCACTATACACAAGAAAGTTCTAAATATAAAAATTTTAAGATGAGGTCAAAATTGGATTCTTAGCGACCATTTTCACGATGACTTTATTGCATGACACTCTGGTATCATATTAATCTGATAGCAAAGTGTGTAAAGAGGAAAGTGCGATAAACAAAAAGGCTCGTTTACTGTGTTTGATGACTTTTTTCTATATATTTACCTATTAACACTCACTCATTTGCGCTCTTATAATGCATTATTCTTATTTCTTTTTTGAAGTGAGAAATGCTTTTAAAAAAAAGCGAAAAATCTGCTAAAAATAAAAAATGAGAAAGGTTTTCGGTAGCAGCTTTAAAAGGGAATTACTAAAAGTAAAAAGTGAAAGTCATCTTAAAAATGCGGCCTTATGCAAGCATTAATTCATTACATTTTTCTATTAGCTCTAGGCAGTTCTATATTGTTATCAAACAATGTCCAGCCTATTCTAGCTATAAACCACTTTGTAGCGTTCTATGTCAACATATCGTATAAGAAATTTGTTAATCATTTGATCCTGTTGTTGTATAGTGAAAAAGTTTAAAAATGTTGTTAATGAACTAACACAATACGTCATTTTGAAAAGATTTTTGTTCTTTGATCATTGATATTTGGTCATCTTGTATTGTTTTCAAATATCAGAGTCAATTTAATCTCAAAAAGAGGATACCAAATTGAATTGTCAATATAAAAGTTTGAGTAGAGAATTCACAGAAACATTTTGACTTTATGTCAAAAAAAAAAAAATACATACATATTTATTAACACTATGTTCTCCCTTAAGTAGTCCGCGCACCTGCAGCTTTTACACCAACACCACTGCCCTAAAAGTATTTTATGGATGTGAATTTTCTGTGGTACATGTGGGTACAAGTACATACTTGTTTAACTATTTTTTATATCTTTAATTTCATTTATGTATTCAAGTCTTTTGCGGTAAGGTCAACAATTAAATTGTGCAACATTTATTCTCCCTTCTTTTATGTGTGCTTTTGTTTTTATATTTTGTAATTGTTGTAATTTTCACAAGGGTTTAAAACGAGAAAAAGAAAAACAAGTAAGAGCATTATATTCGGCTGTGCCGAATCTTTTATACCCACCACCAATTTTCCGTTCTTTTATAGCTAGGGTTTTTTTCCCGAAAATTGTTGTTTTCCGAGAATGCGAGATTTATTTTTTAATTTCCCAGGATCCCGCAGCAAAACAAATAAAAAGTAAATTTGTTTTTAATTAATAAAAAAACTTTTTTATAAAATCATAAAATTGTTTATGCGTTAAAGCTATTCAGGCTTATTATAAAATGAGCGTTTAAATTAAAATGCATTTCATGCACCTTGTGCACTTCGTGACTCTTTTGGTCAACATAATCGTTCAAATTCGTCCACAATCGGGAGAATTGTATTAATTAATAATTAATAAAAAACTTTTTATTCAAAAGCATAAAATAGTTTATAATGTAGAAGAAACACTTCAAAACTATAAAAATTAATAAAAAAAACTTGAATTTTAAATATAAATTAAGTAAAAATATTTTTTATTGAAAAAAATATTATTCTCTAGATACGAGATCAAATATGAGCACAAAAAGAAAAATACAGATACTTCAGCTATAAGATCAAAAATAAAATCACTAGAATTCAATTTCAATATAAACAATATAAACATCTCCTTTCGATTCGTAGCCACCTTTTTTATTTCCCGGGATCCCGAAAAATAATCCCGGGAAGTCGAGTAGATTAAATAAGTCGAATTTCCGGGAAATAACCCAATTTATAGCACAAAATGTATTTCTTTGTTATTAACGTAGCAAATTTGATCATCATACCTCTAATTTTGGCGGTTTTATTAGGTTTAAAATTTTGAATATACTGAAAAATACACTGCGCGGTATGAATTTTCGTACATTTTGATCTACAACTCCCTTCCTAATGCATACATTTAAACAATTTTTGGGGAGAAATATTGTTTTTGCTCAGGAAGTATATATTTAAAGTTTCATGACTCTACGTTGATGCTGGTGGACACAACTCCATTTTATTCGATGTTGGAAGGACACGGTTTTTTTCGACCTGATCTTGCATTACGAGCTATAACTTTCTTTTTAATATTCCGATTTAGTCCATTTTCAATTCCAAACAAACCTTATATATAAGACATATTTTGGCAAAATTTGAGCCCTCTATCTTTTTCGGTGGATCCTCTATCGTGCTTTCAACAGTCGGACAGACGGACGGACATAGCTAGATCGTCATCAAATAAAACCCCGATTCAGAATATATATATATACATACCATTTTTTTAGTGGGGGGGTATAAAAACTAAAACACTTAAAAAAACACATTATAAAAAATTTTTTGTTTAGCTCTTTTACTAATATTTTGCAAAAAATTTTTGACCTTGTGTCACAAAAATTGGTCTGGTACTCACGGTCGGATCGTTTCGGGTATACAATGGGATATAGGGGTATAGAAAAGAGTTTTATCTACTAAATGGTGCTAATTTCTTTTTGTTATCTTATGTTCTCTAGAAGTTATGCTCTATTAAAAATGGGAATTTAGGAAACTTTTGACTTTGAAAATTATTTCTAAACATTATAAACAATTTATTTTCATGTACTAATGGCTAACAAATTTTAAAATTATACAAAACTTATTTCGTTTGAAAATCTTTTAAAAGCAAAATGTTATAGAAGTTTAAAAATCAAAATCTTACTAATAAATTTCCCATTTTAGCAAAATGCTGAGAATGTCTATTTTGAATCACCCTGTGGCACATTTATTTTTAAATATTTTTAAATCATAAACCCCTTAAGACTGTGGGTCAGAGAAGCAAGCCGTATCGGCGCGGCTGGCGGCTAGCCGCTTAGTCAATTTTGAATTTAAGTCGCGCCGCCGCCGATGCGTTCGGCTGACCGGCGGCTCAGTTTGAAGCCGATTTTACATACTTGAAATTTGATTTTTTTCTTCTGTTAGAAATGAATCATAGGTCACTGCAAAAAATATGTCGGAATATTATTGTCAAACTTATCACAAAATTAGTTTTGATAAAAACTTAAAACCAAGGCACATTTATTCAACAGGTAGTCTTGTTTCGTCAGCTGATTATTTTTTTCTTCACTTATTAAATTAATATGCCTTGCTAAAAACTATATGGTTATGCTTACTTTTTATTTGTTTATTCGACATCCAACAATTTTTTTTACAGTTTTCTGCTTTTTTCGATTACAGATATTTGGTATTATCAATAATTGTTTGATTGTATGAAATTTTTAAGAATTATTAAATTGCTTTTTTTTTCGATTTTTTTAATATTTTTTCAATGAAAATGAAATATATAAAAATACAAAAAATTGGTATTAGTGCAAAGTGAAATACATTTTCAAGACTTTAAATCAATAGTGCAAAAAGATTTATTCTTAATGACTTTCTAAATGTATAATAATTTATCATTAATGAAGTAATTCAAAATGAATAAAATATGTAAAATATCTTAAAGGAATTATGTAAACAAACATCTTCAACTTATGAAACATTGGTTTCTTTTTACCAAATAGGCATGATTTCTATGCACTTATAAAAATGAAATGGCGTTCATTAATATATTCAAAAAAGACACGCTAATGAAACAGTTATTCTTGTTTTCACTTCAATTTATTCACTTCATCATCAGTTGAAGTTCTGCAAAATCACAGGGTACTTTCACAATATTTTCATATAGTCGTTTTACAATTATATTACTTATTTCGATTTTTTGTGATATTTTTGACTTTTTCGACAAATTTAAATATTTTTTGTTAAATTGTTCAAAAATAAAAACAAAAAACAATACTAAAAATTCGGCGGAGCCAAATATTTTTTTCAGCCGATAAAAGACTCGGCGCAGAGCCGATTAGCCGCCGCCGCCGAATATTTTTGCTTTTAAGCCGCCGCCGAAATTTTTCAATCGGCTTGCTTCTCTGCTGTGGGTACATTTATATGTAAAGTTGGGCACAAATCATTAGTCTAGTTAATTTTTGGAAACAACCTCGGTCATTTTCGTTTTCACAAACCCCTTTAAAATTTCTTTGTAGTTTGTCCAAAATATAAAAGAGTTTGTTAGCAAAAATGTTATTAGAGTCATCTAGTGTTCAACGTGATATTTAGCAAAGACATCAATCATCCACATTGTTTGTAAAATGTAGTGGCGCCTTCAACATATGATGCAGTCTGCAATAAATAAATGCTAATATATATGACTAATATATTTTAATAAAAATTTAAAGAAAAAAGTGGGCGTGGCACATTTATTTTCCGTTATAACGAAGACTTTGACCAAAAAGCCATGTTTGCAAAATTTCAGAATCGTACATATAGTTTTGTCAGTTATATTACGTTTTAAATTTCAAATATACACTGAGCGGTATAAATTTTCGTACATTTTGATCTATAACTCCTTTTCTAATGCATAGATTTAAGAAATTTTTGGGGAGAAATATTCCTTTGACTCGAGAAATATATATTCGAAGTTTCATGACGATACGTTGATGCGTTTGGACACAATTCCATTTTATTCGATGTTAGCAGGACACGGTTTTTTCGACCTACTCTTGCTTTACGAGCTATAACTCTCTTCCTAATATTCCGATTTAGCCCATTTTCAATACCAAACAAACCTTGTCTATAAGAAAGATTCTGGCAAAATTTGAGCCCCCTAGCTATTTCGGTGCGACCTCTATCGTGCTTTCAACAGACGGACAGACGGACGGACAGACGGACGGACATAGCTAGATCGTCATAAAATCAAACCCTGATTCAGAATATATATACTTTATGGGGTCTAAAGTGGATATTTCGATGTGTTACAAACGGAATGACAAAATGAATATACCCCCACCATTTTTTTGGTGGCGGGTATAAAAATCAAATAGAATTTAAGTCTGAAACAAACAAAAAATATTTTTAAATAATTCATGCTTCATGCTGCGTATTTAGTAAATAAAAATTTATGCACTTTTGTTACGTTTTTGTTTAAATTACAATATAGAAATATATGTGTGTGTAAGTACTTTTATGTCTTTATGTAGTATGCATTCAAGTTGTTGAGTTTTTGTTTAATTTAATTTCACAATTTAATTACACAAAGATCTTACAAATTGAAATGACATCTGATTAAATGTTGCAGTCATTGAGAGAGTTAAGAAATTTAATACAGGCAAACAGAGTTAATGGGAATTGCATGTTCACTATCAGATTGTGATGATTCATTCGTTGCTGAGAAAATTCTAAAATGCCTGTTTGAAGTGTTGGATGTTTGCATTTTCATAAGTTTCTGGCAAGTGTTTGATTTAACATAGAAATATCACGCCTAATTAAAACTAACAATTAAAATAAATTTTTAAAACAAACTTTGTAGGTACATTAATATAATAAAAAAATTGTCAATTTATAATAAAATACGCGAAGAAATTACAAAAAGCCGAAAACAAAAACTAAAAGTTATTTTGGTTTTTATCATTTTAGGGACACTTTTCTAATCATTTTAGTCATTTTTAAGACTTTGCTTGTAAGATTGGTGGATGCAGCAAAGAATTAGCTTTGAAAAACTTTCGCTCCTCATTAGAATTTTGTTCTTAGGAATCATTTGTTGAGAAATTTCAGAAAGGGGTCACAAAAAGGGTATTTGAAAAAGTTTTTCTTAAACAAATAAATTTTATTTACATATACATATTTTAGTAACAGTTAATTGCATTAATAAAAGAAAAAATTTAATTATAAATATAAAACTTATATATATTATGCTTACATTAAAAAACAATATGTAACAAGTAGACTATAATAACCGGCTGTGCCGAATTTTTTGATACCCACCACCATGTTTATAAACTGTTATAGCACAACATTTTTTATTTTGTTTTTAACTGTAATCACTAAGAAATAATCTCTTAATACTTAAATATGTATCACTTTCTTTATGTAACTTCGATTTTCTTTAAAAATATTTTCGTAAATTTAGTCTTTTAATGAAAGTGGGCATTGAAGTAGGCGTATCAATATGGTTTCTGCTAATAAATAAAACTGAGATATTTCAATGTAGTCCTTTATTCTTCCAACAACTTTGATCATATAGAAATTATATGAATTGAAGATAAAGCGTTTTATGTGAGGTGGGCGTTAGTGCAGAGCCTTTGACCAAAAAGCAATGGTTGCAAAATTTCAGAATCATACATCTAATTTTGCCAGTTTTATTAAGTTTTAAAAAAATACACTGCGCGGAATAAATTTTCGTACATTTTGATCTATATCTCCTAACTCATAGATTTAAGCAATTTTCAGGGAAAATATTGGTTTTACTCAGGATGAATACATTCGAAATTTTATGGCTTTACGTTAATGCGTTTGAACACAATTGCTTTTAATCGATGTTGGAAGGACATGGTTTTTTTGACCTACTCTTGCATTACGAGCTATAACTCTCTTCCTAATATTTAACAGGCCGACAGACGGACAGACATAGCTAGGTCGTTATAAAATGAAACTCCGATTCAGAGTATATATACTTTATTGGGTCTTAAAGGGATATTTCGATGTGTAACAAACGGAATGACAAAATGAATATTTCCCAACCATTTGTTTGGTGGCGGGAATAAAAGAAGTTTGCTGATTGGAAACGAGTACCTTATGTATTTACCTTGAGGATTAGTAAGTCATTTTAACTTTTTTTTAATAAATTATTTATTTAAATACATATATTATATTTGTTTAAAAGTTCAACAACATTCTATAGATTTCCACATATTTTTTAAATTTTTAAAAAGATAAAAAAATCTTATAAATTCTTAACAAGTTAAATGCCTACACTGATTTAAATTAGTCAATTAAAATTAGTGCTCTTAAAACGACATCTTAAAAGTAACAGGAAAATACGAATTACTGATAATTAAAGCAAAAACAAAAGTATACATATAAATTAACAAATTAAAATTTTGTAACATTTCAGCAATTAGTTTTAAGATGACCAGACGACATGCATAAGTACTGAAAACTAAGAACTATAAATAGAAACTAAACTTTAAGATAAATAGAATGAAATATATAAAATAAAAATTAAAATAAGAGGAAAAATTACAAAATCTACAAATTAAATTGTCATTTCCTGTCGCTAGTTTGTCTTTTTTTATACCCGCCACCAAAAAATGGTGGGGGTATATTCATTTTGTCATTCCGTTTGTAACACATCGAAATATCCATTTTAGACCCCATAAAGTATATATATTCTGAATCGAGGTTTGATTCTATGACGATCTCGCTATGCCCATCCGTCTGTCTGACTGTTGAAAGCACGGTAGAGGTCGCACCGAAAAATCTAGGGGGCTCAACTTTTGCCATAATCTTTCTTATACACAAGGTTTGTTTTGTATTGAATGGGCTAAATCATACATACATACGTAAACTCAATTTATAATTTTGCAATGGAATGTTCTTATATATTTATGTTTTTTATTTCATATGAGATGAATGGTGATGCAAACAATTGTTATTGCATGACTATACGTTGTGAATATAAGATTCGGCACGGCCGAATATAGCACTCTTACTTGTTTTTTTTAACTTTACATTTAAAAATATTTTTATTAATAATTCGATATACTTATTGAGGTAATGTGTTAAAAAATTAAAAAGAAATCAGCCCACGTTACCAATACTTCAAAGTTTCTATAAAGAAAGTGTTAAAATTTTTTGAGGATAGTGGTCAAAAAACTTAAAATATTGCATATGTATTTGTTAAATGCACTTTTAACTATTCCTCCAACATCGATATAAAGTGAACTAGTGTTTTCTGTAACAGGGCAATTTGTTAATTAAATAAGAAATAGACTTTGAGCATATTAAAAGATTATTTTCCAAGTCGTTACAAAATTGTACGTTAAATTTTTTTAATTATACATTGTATTTACATGTTTTTGAAATTGAATTTAAATGATTTTATTTTTGATCTCATAACTGAAGTACTTGTATTTTTGTTTTTTGTTCTCATATTTCATCTCGTATCTAGAGAATAATATTTAAAAAAAAAATTACTCAATTTATATTTTAAATTCAAGTTTATATATTAATTTTTATAGTTTTGAAGTGTTTCTTTAACATTATGAACTATTTAATGCTTTTTAGTAAAAAGTTTTTTATTAATTAAAAACAAATTTACCTTTTATTTGTTTTGTTGCGGGATCCCGGGAAATTAAAAAATAGATCTCGCATTCCCGGGAAACAAAAAATTGCAAAAAAAAAACACTAGCTATAAAAGTATGAAAAATTGGTGGTGGGTATAAAAGATTCGGCACAGCCGACTATCGTGCTCTTACTCGTTTTTTTTTTGTCTTAACCAGAATTTATATTATTTCCATGGTAACCATGAGCACATTTAAGAAGAATTTTATACCCGTTACCAAAAATATGGTGTGGGGGTATATTCATTTTGTCATTTCATTTGTAACACATCGAAATATCCATTTTAGACCCCATAAAGTATATATTTTCTGAGTCTTGGTTTCATTTTAGAACAATCTAACTATGTCCGACCGTCTGTTGAAAGCACGTAGAGCTCGAACCGAAAAGTTACGCAGGGTTTGTTTGGTATTGAAAATAGGCTCACTTGGAATATTAGGAAGAGATTTATAGCTCGAAATGCAAGAGTAGGTAAAAAAAACAATGCCCTTCCAACATCGAATAATATGTAATTGAATCTAAATGCATTAACGTAGAGCCATAAAATTTATTTCATTTTTTTATTACTATATATCTGTAATATACATATGAAATTCTCGTGTCGCGGTGTTTGTGATTAAACTCCTCCGAATGGCTAAATCGATTTTCATGAAATTTTGTATGTATATCCTCAACGCCACGCCTTTTTTCACGCCCCTCAGGTATGTGAGAATTCTGGACCGATCTTCTTGAAATTTTCACATAAAATAACTAAGAATCTGGTATGACTAATATGACACTTTTTCTTACCACGCCTACTTTAACGCCCATTTTTTTAAATTATGTATTTGCATCAATATAGTTTTTAGTATTTTTTTTAAATTTAGCACAATTTATAGTCCAACCAATGCAGAAATAAACGATTGAGAATCGGTCAACATCTATTTTTCATACCCCTAAATAATTATTGTGACTCACACCAAGGAACAATTTATGCCTCACGTAAATAACGTAAATAAAAATAGATCTACGTACCGTAGAACACATATGGTTTACGTTTTTTTTTAATGTACTCAGAGTAAGTTAGTTACTTTATTGAACTAGAAAAATTTCCTAAAAATAATTTATATGGCAAAACAACGTTTGCCGGGTCAGCTAGTTACTATATACACAGATAAAAAAACTGTAGTAATGACAAAAACTTTTTACTGTTGAAGAATTTCTATTTGTCGCAAATAAAAAGTAATTGATTCAAATTATTTTATATTTACCGCAAACAGTTGTGGTGAATGCGCTGCATTTACAGCAAGAGCAAAATAGCAGTAGAAAAAACAAGAACAAAATAATTTGATACAAATACGATAGTCATTCACTTAAATTCGATTGTATTTGAAAAGCTATATCAACAGCAATTTATTAAAATCAAATATTCTTTATTTGAGGATACACGACATAAATTATTTCCATCAAATACGGATTGTTGTTGTTTAAACAGCAGGCTTGTCTTTTTAAATGCAATCTGCAGTTAATTTTAATTCGTTGTTTGACAATGATGTCGTCCGTTTAATAGCATTTAGTTTATGAAGGTAAAACCACGTGTAAAAAATGTAAAACAACCATAGTGTACTAGAAATTTTTGAAGAAAATGCTTTAGAAGTATAAATATTTGATTTAGTAAAGTCATGAGCTGTAAGTGATGAAACTGTGTTACCTACCGTTGCCACATGCAAGTGCAAGTGAAAAAAAACCAATACACTAACACTTTTTTACTAACACAACCACACTTTGGCAACCTGCGACTCAGCTTGCGAAGAAATTTTTAAGCAAGTAAAATTTTTACAGTTACGGCAAGTAAAGTGACAAGCCGAAAAACAGTGTTGTCTAATACTGAGTTTTTTGTTAACTCACTAATATATCATACAGTTGTGGTAAATAATTCAGCTAGTTTTTTTAATAAATATGTATATATTTATATGAAGAATATTAATAAAAAAATATAAATATTCATTTAAAATGTAGGTTTTAATATAAATATCAATATTTAATAAAAAAATTATATTAAAAAGTTACATGTCTTAAGGTAACGTTCAATAGTGGCTATTGACAACACTTAATTACCAATAGAAGCAGCGCCATTTGTTTTAAATTTGTTTGAAGTTTATTTGTTGACGACATTTTAAAAATGAACTTGCACTGTGCTGTATAGCCACTCAAAAAATGTTTGTGTTTTTTTGGCATTTCTCCTGATTTTCGTTAGTAATACGTATACACTACTTGCAAGTAAATACTTGCCTGTGGCAACGTAGGGTTAAATTAAGTAGAATGTGCGAAAATTTAAATAAAAATGCAATAGCTTGAGAAAATGAAAACAGCAACAGTTACAAGTAAGGCATAATTTAAGAAAAAATGTGTACTATTAATTTGTTTTTTTTTTAGATGCTAAGCACATCTACTTCTTTTACTTGTTGCATTAGATAATTCTTTCACCTTTAAAGCCAACTTTAAAGCCTTCCATAACCGATGCTCAAAGTGACATGATTGTCCACTTATTTAATGTAAATGATTTTATTAAAAAAAGACGAGCAACGGGAACTCGCTTTCCCAGAGCAGTCAACCATTCAACCTAAAATTTTCGTGATTGGTGAGGATGTTAACAAACTAACGGAGTTTTATGTTGCAGAAAATGATTAAAGACTATATTGAAGAAAGTGAAACATTTTCGTAACCTTGCAAAACAGTAACTTTAAACAATGGAAGCACTGTTGTGCGAATAAAATAAAAGAATTCCGTTTGCAGAGTTTAATGTTATGCTGCAAGTATATACATATAATTGGCTAATTTATAAGGTACCCTAAATGTCGTATTGTCATAACGTGATAATTTAAAAAAATTAAAATGGTCTTAAAAATTAGCAGTGAGCAGTACAATATCTTTCAATAATTTTAAAAAATTTGTTGGATATTATCACAATACGACATTTTGGGCACCCTTGAGACCTCTGTTAGTATTATAACTATGTATTACATTATATATAATATATATTTAATAATAATGTATTTATCAAATATTTAAATTTTCATAAAAATAGGCCCTAACTAATGTACTATTTGGATCAAAGACATTTAATTTTGAAAAAAAAACAGTTTTTACATTTGCCAATTTGTATTAAGGCTAACAGCACTTTTGTAGTTGCAACAAATAGCAACTGCTATTGGGAACG
This sequence comes from Phyto melanocephala, assembly GCA_941918925.1. NCBI lineage: Eukaryota > Metazoa > Arthropoda > Insecta > Diptera > Rhinophoridae > Phyto > Phyto melanocephala. The sequence goes on along the minus strand of OW799235.1, from coordinate 62,412,481 downwards.
ATCCGAATGTAAATTTTACTTGGGGTAAGGTTAAAATCATTTGCTATTACTACTTTTTTTTCTGTGTAATATATGTATTTCGGTATATGAAAAATTAAAAATGTAATATAACTGACAAAATTAGATGCACGATTCTAAAATTTTGCAAACATTGCTTTTTAATCAAAAGACTCGTAATAAAGGAAACTTAAGGTGGCACGCCCACTTTAACGCCCACCTCGCATATGACGCTTTATCTCTAATTCATATAAATTCTTTATGGACAAAGATTTTGGAATAATAAAGGACTCTATATTAAAATATCTAAGTTAAATTTATCAACAAACACTGCTTTGATACGCCTACTTTACTTTATGAAAGTGTCATGTAATCTATTGTTAATAAAATTTAAAAAAACGGCCAGAGCTAGAGATATGATGATGAAATTGAGCACATATACATTTCTCTTCAATTTAAGAATAATTTAAAAAAATAAAATGACAAGCCCACTTTAACGCCCACCTCTCATATAACGCTTTATCTTAAATTCATATTATTTCTCTATGGATAAAAATGTTTCAGAAAAAAAAGAAATCTGTAATGGATTGAATTGAATTTAAACATTAATTATATAATTATAGAAGTAGGAGGCACCTTGCCCACATAAAGCCAAATTATACTTTTCAGTTTCGGTAAAAATACAACATTGTAGTATAAAAGTGTGAATAGTATCATTGCCAATGTAGAAATAATTAACGTTTCATTTAAGAAAATAAATTATTAGCAATTACAATTATTTAATAGCGATAACTGTTTGTAACTTTGTACTAAAAAGTACACAAAATTGGTGGTGGGCATCAAATATTCGGCGCAGCCGAATATAGTGCTCTTACTTGTAACAAGTTGTCGCTACTGGGGCAGTTTACAATGTTCATAGACTTTAACGTTTCGCATACAAGTTTTCATCCCACTTTCTTCCTTAGAACTAAATAAAAGCAGAATTCAATAAAATTATCGTCGGCGACAGTCATACATAAGCATATAAATCTCATTTTTTTTTTTTTTTAATTTATTTTCGTTTAACAGCAAAGCCACAAAAAAATCTAGCTACTTACTAATGTACATATAGCATATTTATTAGCAATAATAAGTGCTAAACCTTGGTTTTATTACTGTACATTATAAAATGTATAACATAGGGTAGGTACGTAAGTTTTATCGCAGCACAAATATAAATTTGAAATAGATTCTCTAGTTGATTATTTTTACTTTCAAGTAAAAAAGTAAGTCCAACAAGTAAAAAAAATTAAGTTAAACAAAGCAATATAAAATGTCGAAGAAGAAGAAAATAATTAAATATTTTAATTCCGCTCTTAAAGCTGAACAATTTCATACCTGTAAAAAATAAAAAAACTTACAGCCTGTATTTAATATACTACTACGGCGTTATTCATAACAACAAACTGTGCGCTAAATAACGAGCTGCTGTCTTTACCTTATGGAAATTTTCCCATAAAAAATGTGACAACTCGTTCGTTATCATACGATTTGTTATAACGTCGCTGGTATTTAGCTGATTTTGAATAGCATTGCTTACTCATAATTAAAAAGGGACTGATTCGAGTTGTATTCTTTCTTTTTTGATGCAACGGTATATCTTAGAAACTAAAACCAATTTAAAAGTCGAATGCAGATTCGAATTCAACGCCTCGCAGTTCTGTAGAAACATTTTTCAGTTGTTGTTCCCAAATTTGTATGTATGTATATCTGTTCAAAAATTTTATAAAAATTCTGTATTTTATTTTCAAACATGAACAATATATGAATTGTCGTTGCCAATATTTTCTAAAAATTTAGTTTGTTTTTTTTATACCCTTCACACAGTGAAAAAGGGTATATATAGGTTTGTCATTCCGTGTGAAATTTCTACAATTTTTATTTCCGACCCCATAAAGTATATATATTCTGAAAGCTTATGAATAGGGGAGTCGATTAAACTGTGTCAGTCTGTCCGTCTGACCGTCTGTCCGTGTGTGTGTTGAAATCAACTTTTTGAAGCCCCCCGACATAGGTTGGACCCGGGTTAGGTATTAGAATATCAGAAATATTCGGGAGTAGATCGGTATTGAAAATCAGAAACATCGGTACATAAACAACTGAGATATGAGCAAAAACCCACGACCACCTCGATTTTTTGTCACAAAAACAATATTACAACAACAACATACATACATACAAACGTGTATACTGGATAGAAAAAACGTGGCATCGAATCCCAGCGGGCAAACAAAATTTTTTTTAATCAGCCCGTGATCGGAAACGAGAAAGCCGACAAATTATCCAAAATGGGAGCTCTTCTGAGTACTATAACTTTGGAGAACGCCAAACCCCTTAAGCGATTTAAGGATGAACTTAAACGTTGGGCAATGGAAGAACATGTCAGAAAATGGCAAAGCACTGATGTCGGTAAGGTGACAAGAACACTCTGGGGTGACCCAAATCTTGGGAAGTCAAAGGAGATTCTGAGACTAAGTAGACCTACACTTAGGAAATTAACCGGTGTAATTACAGGTCATACGGAGTTGAGAACTCATCTAGCTCGCATGGGATTATCTGAGGAGACGACATGTAGAGCTTGCGAGGAAGAGGATGAGACTCTGGTACACTACCTCTGTCATTGTCCTGCGTTTGGGCATATTAGGCGCGAAAATTTTACAGTGGATACTATGCCGAACTTGGAATACCTGGGGAACTCGAACTGGAGATCCATAAGGCGTTACATTGAGGGGACTGGGTTCTTGGACTAGTCCGTTATTTATGGGAAATTATGGTTATGGTTTTTTTTTTTTTGTTTGGGAATTCCGTTTTCCACATGGAGCGCACAACATGCCAACTGGGCATAGGTGTATACCTGTCATGGGTTTGGGCTTTTATACCCCTCCTTTTCAACCTAACCTAACATAACCTAAATTTTTTTAAAATTTTTTTTTTAATTTTTTTTTATTTTTTTTTTATTTTTTATTTAATATATTATTTATATTTTTATTATTTTTTTTTACATTTTTTTTAAATTTTTTTTTTTTTTTTTTGTGTTTTTAACATACATACGTGAATTTATAATTTTACAATGGGACGTTTTCATATATGTATGTACGTATTTCATATGGGATGAATGGTGACACAAACCACTGTTATTGCATGACTACACGTTGTGAAGGGTATATAAGATTCAGCACGGCCGAATATAGCGCTCTTACTTGTTTTATTTACTTTTGACAGTAATCAAAACGAATAATTTAATATATTAATTTTAGACATGTTACATATATGTATGTATGTGTTAATAAGTTCCCTACAGATAGTACTAGACTGCGTGGTCCATTATAGTCTTCGTGTTATAACATTTACGTATGTATAGTGCATGTAGGTGATCCAACGAATAATGACAAAGAGAAGTTTGAAGAGTACTCCGATAGATTATATGGTCCAGCCCTAGAACATTTTAATGTAAAATCTATCGTGTTTTGTTATACACAAATAAAGTTATTTCATCCGAGTTTGATTTTTAAAGTTTTAAAAATAAAAAGTTTGGAAGAAACACTTAACCCATTTTCATAAGATTTAAGTCTATTCTATTTCAAATTTTTCGTAAAAAATTTTCTTAAAATACAATTTAAATACATTTTATTTCTTTATGAATATATTTAAATATTGAAGTTTATTTTTTACAATAATTTTCAATTATATATTGATTAGCTGAGAAAAGCATTGCATTTTTAAATTTCAGGTACTGTCCTCAATTTTTAAAACCTTAGGTTTAATAATTCTTCATATTTTTTGTGATCTGCTTCTGTTAAAAGCACGAAATTACAATACAAAAAATTTTTACGACACCAGACGTAAAGCTTGCATTGCTTTGTAATTTGTTGATCAAAAGTTCTCTACGGAATTGTTCGTCTAGCTTTCCTTTTAATAATACCACTAAGCCCATTGTTAATACCATGGATTTTGGCAACAGTTGCCACTCAACATAGGTCGACGTTATGGAACATTTGTTGTAAAAATTTTGACTTTGTTGGCGAAGAAGTAAAAACTAATGCGCAAGTGTGCAATCCCTATAGATAATATTGGACTACGTCGTCCATTGTATCTGAAATGTAATGCAGTAATGAACTAAGTCATCATAAGTAAGTTAAGCGACAAGTGTAAACAGTATAATGCAGGGAAGGAAAATGGCTTTTATGATTTTGTATCAAGTATGAAAACAAAATGCACTTTTTAGGCCATGACGGTACCATTTTTGAATATTTATTAAAAAATATAAACTTAACAAAAATGTTTATAAAAACTCTGAAGTATACAATAGAACTGAAACTTAAAAGAAATGTGTACAAAAATCCAGTATACAACAAGTAAGAGCACTATATTCGGCTGTGCCGAATCTTTTATACACACCACCAATTTTGTGTACATTTAAAGCACAATATTTATTATTTTGTTAATCGCTATAGAATAATCTCTTTATAATAAAATATGTATCACTTTCTTTGTATAGGGTTGTTAAATAAATACAACTTAGATATTTCAATATAGTCCTTTATTTTCCCAAAAACTTTGTCAATAGAGAAATTACGTGAATTTAAGATAAACCGTTATATGGGAGGTAGGCGTTAAAGTGGGCGTGTCACGTAAATTTTTTGGCACAACAATTACATTGATTAGAAGGATATATGTAGTAAATTGGATTATCACACCTCTAATTTTGGCGGTTTTATGAGCCTTTAAATTTCATTAACGGTAGATAACGTGAAAAGTGGGCGATATAGTAGGCGTGCCAAAGTTGCTTTTGCGAATGAGTACAACTTAGGTGTTTCCATTTAGCTCTTTATTATTCCAAAATCTTTATTAATAGAGAAATTATATGAATTGTAGGTAAAACGTTATATGGGAGGTGGGCGTAAAAGAGGGCGTGGCACCTTAATTTTCTGGCACAGTAATGACACTGCCTAGGGGGATATACGTAGCAAATTTTATCATCATACCTCTAATTTTGGCGGTTTTATAAGCTTTTTAATTTCATTAACGGTAGATAACGTGAAAAGTGGGCGTCATAGTAGGCGTGTCAAAGTTATTTTTGCGAATGAGTACAACTTAGGTGTTTCAATATAGCCCTCTATTATTCCAAAATCGTTATTAATAGAGAAATTATATGAATTTTAGTTAAAACGATATATGGGAGGTGGGCGTAAAAGTGGGCGTGGCACATTGATTTTCCGTTACAAAAAAGCCACTCACCAAAAAGCAGAGTGTGCAAAATTTCAGAGTCGTACATCCAATTTTGTTGCTTTTATGACGTTTTTGTTTTTAAATATACCGAAAAATACACTGTGCGGTATAAATTTTCGTACATTTTGATCGATAACTCCTCTCCTAATGCATGGATTTAGATAATTTTCGGGGAAAAATATTGTTTTTACTCAGGAAATATATATTCGAAGTTTCATGAGTCTACGTTAATGCGTTTCGACACAATTCCATTTTATTCGATGTTCGAAGGACACGGTTTTTTTACCTACTCTTGCTTTTCGAGCTATAACTCTCTTCCTAATATTCCGATTTAGCCCATTTTCAATACCATGTCTATAAGAAAGATTCTGGCAAAATTTGAGCCCCCTAGCTTTTTCGTTGCGACCTCTATCGTGCTTTCAACAGACGGACAGACGGACGGACATAGCTAGATCGTCATCAAATCAAACCCTGATTCAGAATATATATACTTTATGGGGTCTAAAATGGATATTTCGATGTGTTACAAACGGAATGACAAAATGAATATACCCCCACCATTTTTTTGGTGGTGGGTATAATAAAAAATATAAAATATTACATTTATAGGTACATACGTAGTGATCGGTTATTTAACAAATTTTATTTATAAAACACTTTTAGATTAGAAAGTTTCTGTTATTTTAAAATTAAAGCAGCAAGTATTTGTTGACTTTAATAAATCTTTCGTTTGTATCAAATCTGAAACAGTAGAAACGTGTAGTCTATTTCTTTTCTTTGTTTTAATTAGGCTTTGAAAAGAAAAAACTCGTTCGACGTTGGCCGAGGAATGTGGAAAAGACAGAATTCCTTTAACAATTCTTTAAATATCTGGGAACATGAACTCATTTAATTCATTTTTCATCTGTGATACTTTAGACCAAAAATAGGAAATATTTGAATCTTTGTGTGATCCAAGTTCAATCACATCGGCTAGTGCTCTGTACTGATTATTTATTGCTTCAAAGTCTGTTTGTTCGTGTGGAAACATTTTTACCAGAAGAGGTACTATTGAATTTGATTCTCCCATAAAACTTTTTCTGGAGTAAACTTATCGAACCATTTTAGTATTTCATTATTAAAGTCCACCTTACATGCATACGAATCATAAGTAAAATAAAATAGATATAACAACAGCCAAGTCGAATTCATGTACCAGGTGGTACCAAACTATCAGGTGATTTTTTTATGAAGTTTGCAATAAAGTACTAGGCAGATTTTGTTGTTGCAGAATTAACACCACCTGGTACATGAATTCGCTTTGACAACAGCATTGCAACAAAAACAGAGAAGCTGACAGTATAAAATAAAACTCACACAAACAAAATTAAAAAGAACATGGACACATGTTTAAATTGTACCAAGTAGCTCGCGGTAGTACCACGGTACCAACAAGGTCAAAATGTACCATAACAAGTAAAAGCGCTATATTCAGCCGTGCCGAATCTTATATACCCTTCACAACGTGTAGTCATGCAATAACAGTAGTTTGTATCACCATTCATCTCATATGCAATACGTACATACATATAAAAAATATACATATATAAAAAACATCCCATTGTAAAATTATAAATTTACGTATGTATGTTTAAAAAAAAATAAAAAAAAAAAAATTTAAAAAAAAAAATTTTAAAAAAAAATTTAAAAAAAAAATTAAAAAAAAAATTTTTAAAAAAATAATTAAAATATATATAATTAATATAAAACAAAAAAAAAATAAAAAAAAAATTAAAAAAAAAAAATAAAAAAAAAATAATAAAAATATAAATAATATATTAAATAAAAAATAAAAAAAAAAATTTTTTTTGGCTCAGCTGGGATTCGATGCCACGTTTTCTCTAACCAGTATACACGTTTGTATGTATGTATGTTGTTGTTGTAATGTTGTTTTTGTGAAAAAAAAATCGAGGTGGTCGTGGGTTTTTGCTCATATCTCAGTTGCTTATGTACCGATGTTTCTGATTTTCAATAGCGATCTACTCCCGAATATTTCTGATATTTTAATACCTCACCCGGGTCCAAGCGATGTCGGGGGGCTTCAAAAAGTTGATTTCAACATACACACGGACAGACGGTCAGACGGACAGACTGACAGAGCTTAATCGACTTCCCTATTCATAAGCTTTCAGAAAATATATACTTTATGGGGTCGGAAATGAAAATTGTAGAAATTTCACACGGAATGACAAACCTATATATACCCTTTTTCACTGTGTGAAGGGTATAAAAAGTACAATTGTACCATGATTTCCATCCGTGGTATAATTGTCGTTTATGTACTCTATCGAGTAGTGGCAAAGTATAATTTTGAAACCACTCATTCAGACATCTCAATGTTGGATCGATCCATATATTTTGGATATCTTTTGGCTAGTCCTAGTCCATTATGGAGTATCTAGTAGCGTTATATGCAGAGATGTTTTATGCACATGTAATTCTTTTTTGTTCTTCCAGTCTACTAAAAAGTTTGCTATATAAAGGTATGATGTAAAACAAGTAACAGTGCTATATTCGGCCGTGCCGAATCTTATATACCCTTCACAACGTGTAGTCATGCAATAACAATTGTTTGTATCACCATTCATCCCATATAAAATACGTGCATACGTACACGTTAGAATAAATGTGGCATCGACTCCCAGCTGAGCCAAAAAAATTTTATTTTTTTTTATTTAATATACTATTTATATTTTATTATTTTTTTTATATTTTTTCTAAATTTTTTTAAAAAAATTTTTTAGAAAAATTTTTAAAAAATTTTTTTAAATTTTTTTTTTAAATTTTTTTAAAATTTTTTTTTGTAGTTTTTTTTATTATTTTTTTCTTATTTTTAATATTTTTTTTTTTTAATTTTTTTTGTTTGGTATGTTTTTTACATGTATGTATGTATGTATGTTGTTGTTGTAATTGTGAAAAAAAACGAGGTGGTCGTGGTTTTTTGCTCATATCTCCGAAAGTTATGGGGCGATTGTGCTGAATTTCAATAGCGATTCATTCCTGGATATTTCCAAGAGATTGATACCATATACAGATCTGAGGAACATATAGTTGCTTCTAAAAGTTGATTTCAACCAACACACGGACAGACGGGCAGACGGACAGACGGTCAGGGCTTAATCGACTCCTCTATTCATAAGCTTTCAGAAAATATATACTTTATGGGGTCGGAAATGAAAATTGTAGAAATTACAAACGGAATGACAAAGCTATATATACCCTTGTGCACCACAGGTGAAGGGTATAAAAATAAAAGATTCAAAAGCCGAGTCTCAATATGAGAACACCAATGCTATTTTAAAAAGGAATTTGAATTAATTTTAAATAAAACTGACATAGTTTTTAAAGCAAAATGTCTAAAAAAAAATATATCAATTAAAAGTGAGTTGGAAAAAAATGCTTTTGTAAAACATTTTTATTTTTATTTCATAAACTACATATTTCGTATCCCAAAATAAAACTTTCAGGACAAGACGTTGTTTTTAGCACACATTTTTTAAAAAATCTTTTTCACGAAAAGTTACCATTTAGTAAAATTTGCATTAATATTTAGCCTTTGAAAATAAATCTAAAATATTAGTTTTTGATACCTCAACAAAAAACGTATATTGAAAAATTTGTTATGCCGAATTAAACGCGATAATGAGCCTAGATTTTACATGACTACTTACTTTGCTATACGCAAGGATTTCACCAAGTTTCATCCAAATCGGCGAAATGAGGGTTAAAAATTTTATATTTTTCAGTTAATTATAAACAGAACTACTCTGCTATTAATTAAATAAAAATTATTAATTTTTATTATAAAAATATTTAGTTGAAATAGTTTTAAAAAATTCAATTTTTATATCCCTTAAAAGTAGCTTTAGTTATTTATTCACTTCTATAATTAAAATTTGGAATTATTTGGTTAAAGTATTAATTGAATCAATAACTCCAGTATCCAATTAATGAGATTTCTAAAAAAATTAACCTTTTAATCCCACAATGTGGATCTTTCACCTAAAAGGGGAATACTAAAACATATATGGAAATATTGGATTGTTTCCACTATATACGACTACTAGAATAGTGACGTAAGAAAAACATAATTTCACTTATATTTAATAAATACATATATACACATAAATTATTGTTTGTTTTCTGGTTTGTTCATTCTGTTAGTTTTGAAATGGTCTTAGTCAATTTAAAATCCGAAAACAACATTTCCGTATGAGATACACATAAAATTTCGCATTCATAAAAAATTTCGTTAAATTAAATTTTTAGGGCCGTATTCATAAAAAATATTTTAGGTTTATTGAAGGCTTATTTGACAAATTTCTCTACAACATCTGTCAAATAAGCATTTAAAAAACCTAAAACATTTTTTATGAATATGGCCCTTAAAATTCAAAATTTAAATGTTACACAATATAGAAATAGAAATATAATTTCTAGAACTTAATTTATTCAAACGCAAAACATTAAATATCTCGGAACAAAAAATATATGACTTAGGGCCGTTAACAATAAAAAAAATTAACCCACAGTTAACACTAAACTCAAAATTTAAATCTTGGTTAGCAAAAGCTATTAACACAAAGTTCAGTTATCTTATAACTTTCAGATTATTTTGCCAAATTTCAGTTAAATTTAACCGAGTACTATTTGGCGTTTAAGTTCTTAACTGGAAGAAAATATTTGATGTTTGAATTTAATATTTTATATTTTTGCTATTTTCAAACAATTGAAAGATGCCTCTACGATTAAAACAAAAACAAGTAAGAGCACTATATTCGGCTGTGCCGAATCTTTTATACCCACCACCAATTTTGTGTACATTTAAAGCACAATATTTATTATTTTGTTAATCGCTAAAGAATAATCTCTTTATAATAAAATATGTATTACTTTTTTTGTAGAGGGTGGTTAAATTTGAAGGCCCCATGTTTAAGGTGAACCACATCTAAACTTCAACTTTTTTCTTGTATTTCATTTGACATTTCTCAATCTCAGACTAACTCAATTTGAACAGTGGAAAGATACGCAATCGAGCAACGCTTTTAAATATTAAAGATTTTTATAAAAATGGGCGTTCAAATCAAAATGCATTTTGTGCACTTCGTGATTCTTTTGGTCAACATAATCGTTCGAATTCGTCCACAATCGTGAGAATTGTAAAAAATATTTAAATGTCTGCAAAGCAGATCTGTATGAAATGTGAAAACATCTGTGAATGCCACCTTAGTTCGTTGAATGGGAAACATGGCTGTTTTTCACGATAACGTGGCAAAAGAGCAAGCAACCTCGACTCATCATCGTGCCCAACAATCGAGCATCAACAGTGTCATTGAAAATTTGGACTATCGGATCGTGGTGTGCCGCCTAGGTTGGGGGGCCATTTGGCCGATATTTTGTTCATAATTGAACATACATACATACATAATTGAAGCATACAAATATTATCATTACAAAAATAAATGATAATAATTTCATAATAATTTTATTCAAAATCAATATAGTCCCTTAAAATTAAACCACCCATTATAACTTCGGTATGCTAGTAAAATGTTTTCGTAAATTTAGTCTTTCAATGAAAGTGGCCGTTAAAATACGCGTGTCAATAAAGTTTCTGCTAATAAACATAACTTAGATATTTCAATATAGTCCTTTAGTATTCCAAAATCTTTATTCATAGAGAATTTACATGAATTTAAAAGGAAGAAAGTGAATTTAAGGTTAAATTTTAAGGGCCACAGGGTGATTTAAAATATACATTCTCTGAATTTTTCTAAAACGGGAAATTTATTAGTAAGATTTTAATTTTTTAAACTTCTATAACATTTTGATTTTAAAAGATTTTCAAACGAAATAAGTTTTGTATAATTTTAAAACTTATCAGCCATTAGTACTTGAAAATAAATTGTTTATAATGTTTAGAGATAATTTTTTTTACTAAGGTCAAAATTTTCCTAAATTCCCATTTTTAATAGAGCATAACTTCAGGAGAACATAAGCATAAGTTGTTAGCATGCCATCTAGTAGTTGCTAGTAGAGTCATCTATCTTATCATCTTTATCTTATATTTAGCTACAGTACAATAAATGGCTTAGTGTAAGATGAATAAATGCTAATATATATGACTAATATATTTTTATAAAAATTTAAGGAAAAAAGTGTGCGTGGCACATCTATTTTCCGTTATAACGAAGACTTTGTCCAAAAAGCCATGTTTGCAAAATTTCAAAATCGTACATATAGTTTTGTCAGTTTTATTACGTTTTAAATTTGAAATATACACTGTGCGGTATAAGTTTTCGTACATTTTTATCTATAACTCTTTTCCTAACTCATAGATTTAAGCGATTTTCAGGGAAAAATATTCTTTTGACTCGATAAATATATATTCGAAGTTTCATGACTACGTTTATGCGTCTGGACACAATTCAAAAGTGAAAGTGGGGGTTATAGTAGGCGTGTCAAAGTTGTTGTTGCTAAAGAGTACAACTTAGGTGTTTCAATATAGTCCTTTATTATTCCAAAATCTTTATTAATAGAGAAATTATATGAATTTTAGGTAAAACGTTATATGGGAGGTGGGCGAAAAGTGGGCGTGGCACCTTAATGTTTTGGCATAGTAATAAAATTGCCTAGGGGGATAGACGTAGCAAAATTTATCATCATACCTCTAATTTTAGCGGTTTATGAGCTTTTAAATTTCATTAACGGTAGATAACGTGAAAAGTGGGCGTTGTAGTAGGCGTGTCAAAGTTATTTTTGCGAATGAGCACAACTGAGGTGTTTCAATATAGGCCTTTATTATTCCAAAATCTTTATTAATAGAGAAATTATATAAATTTTAGTTAAAACGTTATATGGGTGGTGGGCGTAAAAGTGGGCGTGGCACATTGATTTGCCGTTACAAGAAAGCGTGTCACCAAAAAACAAAGTGTGCAAAATTTCAGAGTCGTACATCCAATTTTGTTGCTTTTATGACGTACATTTTGATCGATAACTCCTATCGTAATGCATAGATTTAGACAATTTTCGTTGAAAAATATTGTCTTTACCCAGAAAATTTATATTTGAAGTTTCATGAGTCTACGTTAAGGCGTTTGGACACAATTCCATTTTATTCGATGTCCGAAGGACACAGTTTTTTCGACCTACTCTTGCTTTTCGAGCTATAACTCTCTTCCTAATATTCCGATTTAGCCCATTTTCAATACCAAACAAACCTTGTCTATAAGAAAGATTCTGGCAAAATTTGAGCCCCCTAGCTTTTTCGGTGCGACCTCTATCGTGCTTTCAACAGACGGACAGACGGACAGACATAGCTAGATCGTCATAAAATCAAACCACGATTTAGAATATATATACTTTATGGGGTCTAAAATGGATATTTCGATGTGTTACAAACGGAATGACAAAATGAATATACCCCCACCATTTTTTTGGTGGCGGGTATAAAAATCAGTGTTGTAAATCAGGTTAAAAAAGATATCAGCTAAGAAACACGACAGCCTCTGTTTTTCCATATTTTAAACACACGACTTAAAATATTTAAGATGTCGAATAATTTATTCACTCATTTGTTACTAATTCTATAAACGATATCTATCTTGGGCTAAAGTTTTGGACAAACCTAACCCTAAACAGAGTTGCAAATATATAAAAAAAAAACGATATTGAGAAAGGTTGTAATGAATTTAACCTGCTTATTCTCAAAATTAAAGACAAAAATAATTTGGAAAAATATTTTTTTCTTTAAATATATCAAGTAACGTCAAATCAAAAGTCGTATTCTCGAAATATATGCCAGCTGGTAGCACAATAATTTAAAAATTTACCTCCTTCAACCTTTCAATATGAAAAATCAGATGAAAGGGCATAACCAGTAAAATGAAAAAAATCAAAAACTAAGAATGCGTACAAAACAAGATGGCTTTGATTAGTATATACATATATAATGGCTAAAGGTATATAGGATTCGGCACTCTTACTTGCTTTTTGTAAGCTTTTCATTTTATTTTGTGTTTCTCAAAAAAATTTATTTATAATGGCATTATAACAATACTTAGGACACTTTGTGAATCAGCCAAATAATTTTATAAAATTATATGTGTTTAAAATAAAGAAGTAAGTTTGTTTATTTGTACTTTACACATTGTTATCGGTTAGATATTTCCTTGTTCTGTATTTTGGTTTAAAAACTATAGTTACCGTAATTTTACTGGCTTTTAGACGCAGAAAAAAGTTTATAAATAACTTGCTATTATACAACAAATATTACACAGCACTAGAAGTGTATAATCAAATATTTAACGAAACGTTTGCAGAAGGCAAGATAAATAACAGACAATTCACGTCTACAGATTGATCGAAAACTTCAACCAACATCAGTGGTTAATTAGAGACGGGACTTTTAAAAGAAAACGTACCGAAATTTAGAGCCGAAGCTATCGCTGTTGCAAAAGTTCTGAAATGAACGAAAAAAAATGTGCTCCGAGCCGATTTAGAAGGGGTAAAAATATTGAAAACAAACAATATAATTTTCTTTATTCAGCAACCGAACTTATAAGATGCCGAAAAAACAAACATGTTCCCAATATTTTATTTTATTCCGTAGACAAAAAGTTAATTGTATGACCTTAACTGCTTTATCGTCCAAAAATGCAGTACCTGTAACCATCTGTACCGCTAAATTATTTTAGAAAATAACCCCACTACAACACAAATATCTACAACATGCTACAAAAATAAATGCTTTAGAAGACATTTTGCAACAATGTACCGTTAACTATGACACATATTTTAGTTTGCTGCTTTGCGCTAACGTAAACATATTAATTTTTTTTTCTTTTTTAAGTAACTTGTGATTAAACCTTTCAGCGAAAAAAAACTATTGTTAAACCTTTATTCGTTTAGCCGTAAAAAAATATCATAAAAACATCCAGAAACCGAAAAAAACATTTAAATCTCTTATAATTTTCTTCACTTTCCTGACTTTGGCAGAGTCTCAGAGCTACAAACCGCAACTAAAGGTCTTCAAAATTTACAATATAATGTAAAATATTGTTGTCTGTCGAACTGCGTACTTAGTTCTTAAGATATCTTAAAATTCAGTTTTGCCTTTTTGGCCAGCTTTTCAGGTCAAATACTCCTCTGTGCGCCGCAGTACAATAATTATACGCATTTCAAAATACGCCGCCAAGTATTTTTAACGCAGTACAAAAGCAAACAATGCATCGCTTTTATAGTTAATGCATTGTTTCCAAACTTTGCATGTGTATGTGATTTAAATACAGTAGTAATACTGTATACAAGATTTGTGTACGAAGGTTTTGGAAGTCAGCCATACCTTCAAAATGAAATTTTTCAAGAAAATATCCGTTTTTGTTTTCCTGTACATATTTCTAATACTACATTTACACCTGAGCAAAATCTAGTAGATTTGATTTAAAATCTTTATTAAAATCTAAGCCGTTTACACCACTATTTTTTGACATTTTGCAAGATTTCGTTTTCAAAACAATATATTTATTTACAAGGTGGTCTGAGTGGCTCTTTATGTTCTACTTTTTCAAAATTCAAACTCCATATGAAAAATATGTAAGCAATAAAATACTTGTGCGATTGCAACCACCTTATATATTATGATTGAATTTTTTTGTGTGAAGCGTAGTATATTTTGTTACATTTTAATAAAAACCACAGTTGCATCACGAAGTAGACCTAGATTTTAAGTAGATTTTGCCAAAATCTAGTTGTGAAGTAGATTTCGTTTTGTATGGGAAATCTGGTAGAAATGAACAAGATTTCGTTCAAAATCCCGTAAGTACTAGATTTGGTGTAGGTGTAAATGTAGTATAAGTGAATTCATAATAATTATATATAAATCAAGCTAAGGCTTTAAGCTTTAAATGCACAAAAGCCAAAAAGTACAAAAAGTTCTAATTCATACAGAATTTTCCATCTTTGCCACATTTCGTTAAATAGATAAAAAAAAAAGTTGCCATCACATAAAAAAAACTAATTACCAAGATTAATGAATATAGATCGTGGTGTTGATAGCCTAGTTAAATATTTTTTTATACGCTTCACCTGTGGTGCACAAGGGTATATATAGCTTTGTCATTCCGTTTGTAATTTCTACAATTTTCATTTCCGACCCCATAAAGTATATATTTTCTGAAAGCTTATGAATAGAGGAGTCGATTAAGCCCTGACCGTCTGCCCGTGTGTTGGTTGAAATCAACTTTTAGAAGCAACTATATGTTCCTCAGATCTGTATATGGTATCAATCTCTTGGAAATATCCAGGAATGAATCGCTATTGAAATTCAGCACAATCGCCCCATAACTTTCTGAGATATGAGCAAAAAACCACGACCACCTCGTTTTTTTTCACAATTACAACATAAAAAAAAAAAACATACCAAACAAAAAAAATTACAAAAAAAAAAATATTAAAAATAATAAAAAAAAACTACAAAAAAAAATTTTAAAAAAATTTAAAAAAATTTAAAAAAAACAATAAAATATAAATAACATATTAAATAAAATAAAATAAACTTTTTTTGGCTCAGCTGGGATTCGATGCCACATTTATTCTAACGTGTACGTATGCACGTATTTTATATGGGATGAATGGTGATTCAAACAGTTGTTATTGCATGACTACACGTTGTGAAGGGTATATAAGATTCGGCACGGCCGAATATAGCACTGTTACTTGTTTTTACTTATTTTGAGCAACATTTTTTGTGCTATTTGTTATATCGAGTACTTAATAATTTTTTCATTCGTAATATAAGGTACTCAATGTAAACTTTTTGACTGTTCGTTAAATCGCGAATTCGTTAAAACGAGTATTCGTTAAACCGGGAAACCGCTGTAATATATTAAATAAAAAAAAAAATTTTAAAATAAAAAAAAAAAATTTTTGGCTCAGCGATCCCACGTTTACTTTAACCAATATACAAGTTTGTATGTATGTATGTTGTTGTTATACCCTTCACCTGTGGTGCACAAGGGTATATATAGCTTTGTCATTCCGTTTGTAATTTCTACAATTTTCATTTCCGACCCCATAAAGTATATATTTTCTGAAAGCTTATGAATAGAGGAGTCGATTAAGCCCTGACCGTCTGTCCGTCTGTCCGTCTGCCCGTCTGTCCGTGTGTTGGTTGAAATCAACTTTTAGAAGCAACTATATGTTCCTAAGACCTGTATATGGTATCAATCTCTTGGAAATATCCAGGAATGAATCGCTATTGAAATTCAGCACAATCGCCCAACAACTTTCTGAGATATGAGCAAAAAACCACGACCACCTCGTTTTTTTTCACAATTACAACAACAACATACATACATAGATACATGTAAAAAACATACCAAACAAAAAAAAAATACAAAAAAAAAAATATTAAAAATAAGAAAAAAATAATAAAAAAAAACTACAAAAAAAAATTTAAAAAAAATTTAAAAAAAAAATTTTAAAAAATTTTTTAAAAAAATTTAAAAAAAATATAAAAAAAAATAATAAAATATAAATAATATATTAAATAAAATAAAATAAAATTTTTTTGGCTCAGCTGGGATTCGATGCCACATTTATTCTAACGTGTACGTATGCAGGTATTTTATATGGGATGAATGGTGATACAAACAATTGTTATTGCATGACTACACGTTGTGAAGGGTATATAAGATTCGGCACGACCGAATATAGCACTGTTACTTGTTGTAATGTTGTTTTTGTGAAAAAAAACTCGAGGTGGACGTGGGTTTTTGCTCATATCTCAGTTGTTTATGAACCGATGTTTCTGATTTTCAATACCGATCTACTCCCGAATATTTCTGATATTTTAATACCTCAACCGGGTCCAACCTATGTCGGGGGGCTTCAAAAAGTTGATTTCAACACACACACGGACAGACTGACAGAGCCTTATCGACTCCCCTATTCATAAGCTTTCAGAAAATATATACTTTATGGGGTCGGAAATGAAAATTGTAGAAATTTCACACGGAATGACAAACCTATATATACCCTTTTTCACTGTGTGAAGGGTATAAAAACATGTGTCCAAGCGCTCTAACGTAGACCCATGAAAGCTCAAATGTATATTAAAATAAACAAGTAACAGTGCTATATTCGGCCGTGCCGAATCTTATATACCCTTCACAACGTGTAGTCAAACAATAACAATCTCATATAAAATACGTGCATACGTACACGTTGGAATAAATGTGGCATCGAATCCCAGCTGAGCCAAAAAAATTTTATTTTATTTTATTTAATATATTATTTATATTTTATTATTTTTTTTTTAGTTTTTTTTATTATTTTTTTCTTATTTTTAATATTTTTTTTTTGTAATTTTTTTTGTTTGGTATGTTTTTTACATGTATGTATGTATGTATGTTGTTGTTGTAATTGTGAAAAAAAACGAGGTGGTCGTGGTTTTTTGCTCATATCTCAGAAAGTTATGGGGCGATTGTGCTGAATTTCAATAGCGATTCATTCCTGGATATTTCCAAGAGATTCATAACATATACAGATCTGAGGAACATATAGTTGCTTCTAAAAGTTGATTTCAACCAACACACGGGCAGACGGACAGACGGTCAGGGCTTAATCGACTCCTCTATTCATAAGCTTTCAGAAAATATATACTTTATGGGGTCGGAAATGAAAATTGTAGAAATTACAAACGGAATGACAAAGCTATATATACCCTTGTGCACCACAGGTGAAGGGTATAAGAAAAATAGATTCCCTGAAAATTGCTTAAATCCATGCATTAGAAAAGAAAGATCAAAATGTTCGAAAATTTATACCGCAGTGTACTTTCCGGTATATATAATATTAATAACGTAATAAAACTGACACAATAAGATTATGAAATTTTGCTAACATTGCTTTTCAGTCAAAGGCTTTACACTAACGGAAAATCGATGTAACAAAGTCATGTATTTTCACTATGAAAGATTTTGGAAGAATATCTGAATTTAATTTTTTATCAGAAACTATATTTACATATTTACTTTAACGCCCACTTTCATTGAAAGACTAAATTAACGAAAATATTTTACCAGCATATCGAAGTTATACAAAGAAAGTGAAACATATTTTAATATAAAGAGATTATTCCATAGCGATTACTGTTAATAACAAAATAATAAATTTTGTGCTATAAAAGTACATAAAATGATATATTTCAACAAGTTTTTTAAAAACTATGTATATGAGTTTAAAAATAATAGCTTCAATACAAATAAACAGAGATTATTTAATATTTCAGCATAAAAGTAGGCAACTCTAAGCAACACGATATACATATCAGGGATGGCAAAATTGGTACAATTATACTTATATTGGTACTATTTAAGGTCGAAAAGTACAATGGTGCAGTAATGGCTAAGGTATTTGGTATAATTATAGAATGTCCGTTTCTGTATTTGTTGAAATAATAAAATATATGTAATGGATTGCGATTTCGACTCAAAAACGAATTAAAATCGATATAAGGTGTGATGGTTTATTTTATTCGTTTTACTTTCTCAGTTTCATTTTCCATTTTGTTCCTAAGCAAAAGTAATCGTTCTGCTGTAATGCAATCGAAAAATACCGTTTAATTTTTTCTAAAACCACATTCTTATTCACATGTGATTTTAATTCACTGAAAATGTAAGTCAATTGAATTTGTATGGCAAATTAATTATTTTCTTTTTATATTTATATTAAAGGGGAAACAAAAATTATAAAAATTCGCGTAAAGAGGAAGCTATTTTACAATTTATGGATGATCATCCCGATACAGCTTAAGGTTTTTTTCAAATGTACTTTCGTTATATAACAAAATTATTGAGCTTGATACAATAAATGGCATTGTTTATTAATAAGTTCTGTTTTTTTAGCTTGTATTTTGTAGTTCTGTATTTATTTCAAAGGTGGTGTTAACATTCTAGCTTTTTGTTTGTGTATATATTAAGGAAGACATGTCAAAATACATATAAAACAATTTTTTTAATTGATATCACCTTATAATAATCTTACTATGGTTAAGAGTTTTTCTTTATTAGCAGATATGTGTTTTTATAACAAAATGACATTTAAATAAATAAAAAGTGGAATTACATCACAACTTCTCGATTTTAGGAATCGATTTACGTTTGAAGCCGATCGAAATCCATCACATAAGTGATTAATTTGAAAAAAGAACAATTTTTTAAGCTATTGTGTTCAATTTTAAATTTCCTGCTGCCATCCCTGATACATAGTAAAATACAGTGATACCAAACTAGCGCTTCTCAACAACTCAAAAATTTAATTTTTTTACGGTCAGTCCCTTTTTTAAAAAAGAGCTAGATTAGCGCCATTTACTCGATAAATATAACTATAAAAGCCGTAGTATTTTTACCAACATTTAATAATTTTTAAACAAAATTTAGTACAATAATTATTTTTGTTTATTTCGTACCATAAAATGTATGACTTTAATTAGTGCATCTGTTTTTATACCACTTGATTTGGTCTGACGTGAACCGTATAAGGACAATATATTTCACCAAGACAAATAATAAAGCTAAAAAAATATTAAATATATATCTCCATAGATTTCGATGGAATATTACACATTCCGGTAAAAAGTTTACACTATTTTAAGTGAATAACATTTTGTATAACTTCTAATTCATAAGTACAAGAGGAGGAATGAAAAATAGCTTCTCCAAATCCAAAGTAGTTAGCATTTAATGTGCTTCAAAATACATGCAAATGCATGCGAAAAAATTTAAACAATTCATGTAAACAAAAATTATTTGCTCACTAAACATGAGTTTCTTTTTATCTACTACTAGAAAAGCCCGGCGCGCGTTGCTACGCCCGTTAATGAATAAAATTGTATTCTGAATTAAAATGGAATATAAAGTGCCAAAAGCTAAAAATTATAACTTTTTTAATGGGCGTGGCACTGCCCACTTTTCTAATCACGAAATTATTTAGTCATGACAGCTCGATATGTGTGTAAAGTTTTAGAAAAATCTATCAAGTGCAAGTAGCTAAAAATTATAACTTTTTTTATGGGCGTGGTCCCGCCCACTTTTCTAATTACGAAATTATTTAGTTATGACAGCTCGATGTGTGCAAAGTTTCAGAAAAATCGGTCTAGTGAAAGTACCTCAAAATTATAACTTTTTTTATGGGCGTGGCCCGGCTCACTTTTCTAATCACAAAATTATATAGTCATGACAGCTCAATATGTGTGCAAAGTTTCAAAAAAATCGGTCCAGAGCAAGTATCTCAAACTTATAACTTTTTTTATGGGCGTGGCCCTGCCCACTTTTCTGACCACGAAATTATAAAGTCATGACAGCTCAATATGTGTGCAAAGTTTCAGAAAAATCGGTCAATCGGAAAATTTATGGGCGTGGCCCCATAAACACTCCCTGGTATAAGTACAACAACTTGCCAAAGTTTGAGTCCGATCGGTAATACAGTTTCGGAGTCTATAGCTTACACACAGACAGAGTTTCACTTTTATATATAAAGATGCATGCGTTCTGTTCACTTACTAGAATAAAGTGATTTTATTAATATATTCATATAAACACGTGCTCATGTTAAGATCATCCATGTTTCACTTAAATTGAACCACTTCATCATGAGTTGAACTCATGCATGCCTTTTTTGCTGGGATTCTATTTATCTTACATATTATAATTATGCTATACATTTGGGATCTTATTATTTCTGCGTTGTTAACTCTGAAAATATTAACAGAATCTCACCATGACCCATGTAAGAGTCAAAAATTACCTCTGAGATAATTTACAAATTTTTATTACAAACAATTTTACAAAATTCAAGAAAACTTAAATTTTAGCGCTTTCCAGTGCATTGTGATGATGCCTAGCGCCTTTTGATTGTAAATAGTTGACATCACTGGTAAAATAACAACAATAATAACGGTAAAATTGTAATCAACAAACATTTACAAAAACAAAATCGTACTCGACTTGAAGCAAAAAAAATTCAATGAATCAAAAATACTTACACATACTTAATTAATTATGTATTAACCACACCGCATTGTTTAATTTAAAACTTCTTAATAAAAAAAAGGATTGACACAAACAACTGCACCAATAAACCTCGGAAATTTAACAGCCAATGAATAATGAAGACTTTTGCTTAATGTAAATGAAAATAAAAGATAGAAACACACGCAAAAACAGAATAAACGTACTTCCACAGCTGACGAGCGCGATACACTAAAAAAATACTTTGAATTTAATTCTACACACAGCTGCAAAATCTAGTATTATTTTTATGTTTGTGTGGGTTGATGAAGGGGTAAAAATGGGTAAAATTTTTATAGGCTGTAATAACGTTATATAATTATTAGGGTTTTTTTGTTTGTTTTTTATCATTAATTAATTATTAAAACATCAGGATTGTCAGAGTGTCAATTTTCGTTCTTTAAAATGAAACGTTTTTAAGTTTCGTTTCATATGTTGTCTTCAAACGTTTTAATGTACTTACATCTTTGTATTAAACAGTTTTGCATAAATAACACTAGACAAAGATATAATTTACGAAAAATAAATGAACATATGTACTTACATACATATATGTATATTTTTTAATGTTTTATAGTATTTATTACAACTTTTTCTTAGCGCATAATTTAAACTATTTATATTTCTTAATTGTCGAAAAATATGTAAATATAACAAAAACCGTATTTCGATAAAAAAAGCAAAAATAACTTTACTAATTTGTATAAATACAGCAGTTTATTAATAAACTGTTATTATAGGATACGATTAAGCAATTTTTTTCTTAATAATTTAAAATATTTTGTACGAAAAAGTTATTTATAAGTTTTGTGCACATTTCTTTAAAAAAAATAAGGAACTTTAATTTTTTCTCCAGTTAATTACTTGCATTAAAGGAATATTTTAAGCTCTGTTTTTTCCTTTTTATATTTTCAGTAGTCCCTTATATTTTATTTAAGTTTAAGTGCGGGCAAACAGTGTTTTCTTTTACAATTTTCAAAGTTTATAACAAAATAAAAATATGGAGAATATGTATATTAACGTTGTTCTGAATTATATATCAACTCATAAGTGGTAATTGGCTTTTCAACCTCACCTCGTATATACACTCTTTTTCATTTATATAACAACAGTGACAGTAATTGCTACAAATTGACATTTCGAGAAAACTTAGAAAAACTGATGTGCTAATCTTCAAGCAAATGTACAATAGAAGAATAAAAAAATAAAACTGTATTAAGAATTCACAAAAAAAAACGTTTGGATTTTGCTAAAGTTCACATGACGTGGAATACTAAATGGCATACGATTGTCTTTTCTTGACGAAAAGATATTTAACCTGAATGGTCCTGACGGAAACAACTTTTATTATCATAATAAAAATAGAAAATAGGAAGTAATACATACAAATATCATATACATATCACACTATTGCCGAATTCAACTACAATTTAAGTAAACAAAACTGACTGCAGAACAATACAAAACATGTTGGAACGAACTTTCCGGAAAGTAGTTTTTGAACCTTTGCATTGAATTTTTAAACATGATAACGCTCCGATTCACAATGGCAGTGCCCATGTTCTGTAATTCTCGCTACGAGAAACTTGCACTTGAAACATATAAATTGGCACAGAAATGCAATAAATCGAAACAAACAGCTGTTTTTCTCATTGTACTGTCTCTGTAACTACTCATTTGAGAAATATCTAGCGAGATAATAAAATTTGAAAGTAAAGAACAAACAAATGGACAGTAAAAATACAGAAAAACTATGCATTTATTAATTTATTGTAAAATTTAAAGCCACATTCAAAAATCAGAAACGGAGGGAAATTTAATCCATTTAAAAATAAGTTCGCGGCACACATTCTTATAGGTTTTGTCATAAATGTATTTCTTACACCTAGACCCAGAAACGGAGCTAGTTCATTAAAAAGAACAGTTGCTGATATTCTGCTTAGCCGGTGCAATAAATGAAGTCTGACATCTGGAAATTCAAATGTGATTGTTAAATCTCGTAAGTTTCTATTGTTAATCCGCAAACCATTCCTTTAGTCTTCTTGTTCTGCTTCACTATACATTTTTGGCGTATATTATTGGTTTCTGTTTCAATAGTTTTGTTTTAAAATATTATTACTTCAAACTTATTTAAAATTTATTTTTTTGCGTAATATTTTATTTGTTTTTCTTACTCTTTTTCTCTTGCTTTAATATAAATTTTTCACTTTTTTTGATAGTTCCAACGTAATGTAACATTTTTAATATTTATCGTCCTGAATAACGGAAACACTTTTTTTCTCACACTTTAAGAAACGGTGGAATATTTTGCTTTATGATTTTTCGTTGCGAGAATTTCTCACTAAAGTTACAGATGATGAGAACAAAATAATCATAATAATGTATAATTTAGTAAATAATTTGTATCTTTTTCAAACTTTTTCTTTGTTATTCCAATGAACTATTTTCCTTTTTTTTATAACTTTAATTAATAAATTACAAAAACATACAAAATATATCGATAATAATTAACCATACTTAAAACAAAATGTCTAAAAAAAATATTGCACGTTTTTGTTTTGGTTGGTTGATTAAAAATTCGCAGTAACGTATAAATTTGTTGTTGTTACTTAAATGACCTGGAGTTATAAATATATTCTTATGTAGGTAAGTATGAAGTATTTTCAGTACGAAAAATAAATTTAGATTACGGCCTTAAGTTTCTTTAACAGATTCTGTTAAACGGATGTAGATGCGACAGTTTTTAAAAACTTTCCGTTAATTAAAAAGAAGCAGTACGAAAGGCACGGTAAACATAACAATATTCGAATCTATAAATTTCATGCATTTGCAGTTAACCTGCGAAATTTAAAGTATTTGTTTGTAAATAGATAACAAAACGAATTAAGACGAAATTGAAGGGCTAATCAACCCCAACGTAGCCTTCCATTTCCGATTTTCGTATTTATCTTTAATCTTTCTACAATTACAAAAATGAAAACAAACATGTCATTTATTTTCGAATTTAAGACAATTCTCTAGAATTGAATTGTTAATTTCGAACAAAAGAACCAAACAAAAACAATTTGTATTGGTAACAATAAATATTTAAACACCCAACACGAAATGTGTTTTTTTCTTATTTTCTTCCTTGTATGTAACTGCAATAATTGATCAGCAGTTGATCAATGAATTTCGGTAATATCAAATAAATATAACTAACAATTAAAGTCTAGGCAGGGATCAAACGTCAAGACCGCATTAACCGATGAACACATTTACCGCACACATTCAACTCAAGCGTGCAACGTTTTGGCTCCTTTATTTTGCCAAAACACAAGAAATTTAATGTTAAATAGAGATAAAAAAAACAGCAAATTATTGACTAAATGTCCAGACTGTTAGAAATTTCAACTAAAACGATTGTTTTCCAACTGTCACTGGCGGTAGGTTGAAATCAGAAAAGAAAATCAAATGTTTGAATGAAATTTTTGTTGTGCCGTCGCACAGTGTGTTTATCATTGTTTATTGTATTCTTTTAATTTCTTTTCACAATTTCACAAATGAATTCCGAATAAACTCCAACAGAGATTAAAATAGATATTAAAAAAATCACCTTATTTTATATTCTGGGTGATAATCTATTATCTGTGTTTTATTCTACTTTGTCAACGTGTGTTATCCTTTTTTTCTGTTTTGGCCCGTACTAAATAATAAATGTTTATTGTATACTTTCCATTATGGCCCAAAAATAGTGTAACAGAAAATCCTTTGTTGACTTTACTGTTTGTCTGCCTGTCGATTTTTGTTGTTGTTTTTTTAAATGCAAAACACGCAAACATCACCCCATGACGTCATTTCGGGTGTTTGTGCTGTCGTATCCTATTCTTTATCTTTATTAAGTCAATAGGCGACATATGTATATACATAAGTATGTGAGAAAAGGAGCTTAATATTTATATTAAGTTAAAAATAACTAAATAATAAAAATATACATACTACATATGTATGTACAAAAAATTAAAATAAATTTTACAGGATAGAAGTATGAATTTAAAGTACTAGCCAATTCTACTGCTTTTAATTTTTCTCGGCTTTCCATTGATTGCGAAAATATAAATTTTTTTGAAAAAAATACAGAAAACTCGCTCCGTACTTTGGCTCCAGATTATCTGAATAAGATAATATTCAGTAGTAAGATTTAATTAGATCGTGCTTAAGGGGAAATTTTTCCGAAGCAAATTCATCGAAGCTCTGGCTGTATGTGCAGTCGCCCCATCCTGTTGAAACCACGTACGATGGATAAGCTCGCAGGCTTGCAAAAAGAATTTCGTAATCATGCGTCGATTATTTTCACCGTTGACAGTCGTCGCCTGGCCTCAAGAATTTTCGAAGAAAAATGGTCCAATTATCTTATGCGTGGGTAAGGCACGCTTACCCTGGGGCAATGCAATTGTTTTTGATGTTTCAATCGAGGGTTGTGGGTTCTTGGAGATCAGTAACGGCAGTTTTGTTTGCTGACGTGTCCGTTTAGGTGAAAATGAACCTCGTCGCTTAAAAAAATGAGATTTACAGATCGAAAACGCTCCAACATCGTTTCACGTCGTTCATCGTTTTTACGTAAATCAAAGTCACTTTCTTTCAGTTTTTGAACGATTTGAATTTTAAAAGGATGGAACTTCAGATTCACTGGGAAGTCCCAGTGAGTATGCTATTTTCCGTATTGAAAGTCGCGTATTTTCTCGTAAACTGTTTTCAACCTGTTTAATGTTTTCGGGAGTGTTCGAAGATCGACTGAGCCCTGGCCCAGCAGTTGCTCGGAATCTTTGCACCCACGATCGAATTTAATTTACACTATGACTATCACGTGTTCGCCAAATACCAAACTTTGAACAAAATTGTCAACGAGCAATTACGTAACAATCATTACACTTCAAAAATGTTTCCACATCGTGACTGACCGCAATCCGCGTAATCGAAAATTCCAATGGCGCCAACTTCACCTTCGCACCGTATATTTCTTTTTGAAATAATCGTATCTAAAAATATAAATTTGCCACCAGACACCCTGTATTTTATTTAAAATTTTTTTATGCAAAATTTTCTTTAAACCTTTAGTTTCTACTTAGTATACAGTTATCTCATAGGGATAATACAATTTTAATTGATCCCCAGTAAGTGCCTGACTGACGATATTATTTATATACAAAAGTTTTGTTATTTTTGAAATAGATATACAGAAGTTTAAACTCTTAACTGGCAGAATGTACTATTTTTGCATTACTTATAAATATGTACGTTCAAAATTTTTTTCACAAAAAGTCTGTATATACATATGTATGTTGATCACAAGTAGAAAGGCTCTAACTCAAATAATTGTAATTTTACAGGAGAGAGTAAAAACGTAACAGAAACTGTGTAATCATAATGTAAATTCTTTTCTTTTTTTAAAATTGCCTGTAAAACTGTTATTTTTGAGGTGTATTTGTGTGAAATGTATTGAAATCACTGAAAAACTCAATTTCGTACGAGTTTGGGCCTTTCTACTTGTAACCATTGATATAAACCTATAGGTAAAAAAAATATAAATATTAATGGCCGTATTCATAAAAGATATTTAAGGTTTATTAAAGGCTTATTTGACAGATGTTGTAGAGAAATTTGTCAAATAAGCCTTCAATAAACCTAAAATATTTTTTATGAATACGGCCCTAAAATTATTATCCTGTTTTTTAATTTTTTTTTTGTTTGCCGACATAAAAGTTTTTTATCTTAAAAAATAGTATGACTATAAATAAATGTATGTTTATCGTAACATTATATTGATTCACTACTTAATGACACTGTCACCAAAGGGTGTATTCTCATTCAGTGAAAATGTAAAATGAAAAGATTTTGCATAGCCAAAAGCACAGTCATAAGTGTGTCGCCAAAAATGTTCAAATCATTGTTCGGTGCAGTTTTTTTTTTTAATTTTTTATGCTTATTTAAATTAAAAACCATTTGTTTCAGGAGAGTTTCACACGAAAGTGTAAAAGGGTATATCTAAGCGACCCCATTAAATACTTTTCCCTGAAGAAGTTACAAAATGTGATAGCGAAATATTGGAATAAAATAACTATTTTTACAAAAAACTGACCTCAAGCTTATATACAATACATAATAGGACAACGTATAATTTTAATATAGTCTTTCAGATTCCGATGTCCATTTTTATGGATGCAGCAAACTAAATTGTTTAGCTATTTTGTAAGATGTTGTACTTCATGTGAACCATAAATAAGCGAAAAATTTTATTCAAAGAGCTTCCAATAAATTTGCAAAATTCAGTAACACCATTTTTTTTTTCTTTCAATAAAAAATTATAATCGTTTGGTACATTTTCTTTTAAATAATATCATTGGCCTTTACAAAGTTACATCAAGTACAAGTATTAAGATAATTAATGATGATACCTTTTGGAAAATATTGCATTTTTTATAAAAATGTGTTTTAATATTTAAAATTAATTATTTATGTACCCACTATAAGCAACATGTTGACATTTAAAATGTAATTTGTCGTTTTGGTAATCCGCTATTGGCGCTGCTGCTTCAGCTAACATAACTCGTAGTTGGGTTTTATATAATTTGCGTTACATCAATTTAGGCGGTCTACTTCCACTTGCCTCGCAAATAAATAAAAACAAACTAACTAACGACATACATGCATACTACATACATACATAGTATGTATAGTACATCCATCCACTCTAGTGACCGCTTTTTGGCTCTGAGCAGTAAATTAATCATTCTAACACTCATCATTAAGCATCAGGAAGGATAATTACAATACATACATACTTAAGCTGACTACATACTACCACTACACGTTAGGGTAATCGATTGTTCAAATTTTTTCAAAGATAAGTTCAAAATTTAAATTTAAAAAAAAACCGGTTGCTTATTTTAAAAGTAAACAAAAAACGGTTTTAAGTAAGATAGTTTTTACCACAAAATAATTTTTTAATATTTTTATACCCTTCACCTGTGGTGCACAAGGGTATATATAGCTTTGTCATTCCGTTTGTAATTTCTACAATTTTCATTTCCGACCCCATAAAGTATATATTTTCTGAAAGCATAGAGGAGTCGATTAAGCCCTGACCGTCTGTCCGTCTGCCCGTCTGTCCGTGTGTTGGTTGAAATCAACTTTTAGAAGCAACTATATGTTCCTCAGATCTGTATATGGTATCAATCTCTTGGAAATATCCAGGAATGAATCGCTATTGAAATTCAGCAGAATCGTCCCATAACTTTCTGAGATATGAGCAAAAAACCACGACCACCTCGTTTTTTTCACAATTACAACAACAACATACATACATACATGTAAAAAACATACCAAACAAAAAAAATTACAAAAAAAAAAAAAATTAAAAATAAGAAAAAAATAATAAAAAAAACTACAAAAAAAAAATTTTAAAAAAATTTAAAAAAAAATTTAAAAAAATTTTTTTAAAAAAATTTAAAAAAAAATATAAAAAAAATAATAAAATATAAATAATATATTAAATAAAATAAATTTTTTTTGGCTCAGCTGAGATTCGATGCCACATTTATTCTAACGTGTACGTATGCACGTATTTTATATGGGATGAATGGTGAAACAAACAATTGTTATTGCATGACTACACGTTGTGAAGGGTATATAAGATTCGGCACGGCCGAATATAGCACTGTTACTTGTTTTAATATATGTTCTGTATGAGGAAATCTATAAACCTAATTAATAATATATAATTGATTAAAAAGAACTGCCTGTTCAACGATGTCGAAAGAAAACCCAAGCGAAATTTCATTCGTACAAATATATTGAAAACAACAACAAAAACTAAAAATTTGTTTTTGTTTTCAACTAAAAATTTGTTTTTGTTTTCAACGTATTTGTACGAATGAAATTTCACTTGGGTTTTCTTTCGACATCGTTGAACAGGCAGGAAAAAACTTAAAAAAATTGTTTAAAAAAGTTATAATATATATATAAGGGTTGCCAAGCAAGACTGATTTTAAAATTTTAAATCTTTGTATACCGGGAATTTTGTGGGACCCCGGGGTTTTTCGGGATCCCGGAAATTTTGTATTTAAAACACATTTTATTGAATTAATTTAGAATTGAAAATACAATTATTGAAATAATTTAAAATATATTGTTTTTAACAATAACTTTTGTAGAAAAATACAAAGAATTTAAGTAAAGAAATTCATATACACGCAAAGAAAATCCATGGTTATGATATGATCACGACGGTCATATTATTGTTTCTATAACAATATTTGGTTGTCGAAAACAAGCAATAGTAATTTTTGTTTCATTTCATCGTATATTTTGTCACGATAATCAAACATTTGTTTAAATTATATCATTTAATGTTTACTTTTCGTAAAAATTTCAAAATGGTTATCATTTCAAAATAGTATGATTTAAAAAAATAAATTTGACAAAAATAATTTTATATTCAAAGCATTAAAAATTACAAATAATCATTAAATAATAATTTGATTTCAACCATTCTTCTTCTTGCTGAATAAATTTTTATTATTTTAAAAGTTTGAGATGTCAAATATATGAACAAAAATTTTGAAAAATTAAAGAAAATTTACAAATAAACGCGAAAATGTAAAAAACTATTGGTACAAAAATTGCAACTAAATTGGTAAGTACAATCAATATGTGTATGTTACAGCATAAGACAATAATTTGCCATAAAAAAGCAAAGATTGTCGATTTCAATTGTAGTCATATACATGATTATTGAATGATACTTAAATTAAACATAATAATGATAACTGGTAACCATTATATGTTTTAACCATAATCATACAATTCAATCATAGGATGTTGCTCTTCGATTGTGGTTACCACAACCATATTTTTTCTTTGCGTGTATGTACATATTTAATATACATATTTAGAGTGCCCCTGTGGACTAGTCAATAAAAGGACAAGTCAGTTGTTTGGGGGTTGCGGGTTCGATTCCCGCCGGAGACTCTGGAATTGTCTGCTTCTGTTTCTCTTTTATCCTAAATATTTCTATTCTTATTATATTCTTCTCTCTATTAAGGCGTCACAATGGACCGTAATGGTCTCCGAGTGCACCAGCCTTACCTACCTACCTAATATACATATTTAACATAATAAAACTAATAAAGAGTTATATGCAGACTGCAGATATACTCTTCTCTTGCCCCCAAACATAAAAGGATCTATTTCCTTTCCAATATTTGTACACATATGATAACTTTTCATATTGTGAGCTTTTGTAGGACTTTGGAACACGAATTTATTAACAGCTTAAAAAATCTGTATCTGTAGTATGTTCAGTGCTTTGACACCTTTAAATTTAGCAATTTTTTTTTTTTTTTTGTTTTAATTAGTGAAATCGGAGGTTTTAAATAAAGGAACTTTCTCACCTTAAACGCACTTACAATTATAGTTGTTGGTTTATCTGCTTCACATATATAATATTCCTGCTGATTGCATTATTTTGAAATTTGTGATTCTTATACCACAAGTGTACACAATTTTCATGCCAACGACTGGTTTGCCGACAAACCAGTCAAAATTACTTATGCGTTCACCTGTACGATGCCAATAGAAATCATTTTCGGAATTCATATCAGAACCAGATAACCACCATTAATGATCTAAGGAATATTTGGCAATCACATAATCGCTTAAGATAGCTAATTAGTGCTGCGAATTAAAAGAGGCCGGCCAGAAAACCTCTCAAGAAACGACAAATTAAAAAGGCCTTATACCAGGTGACATGTCGATCAATTTATTTAATTTTTTTACTATAGACAAATATGTAACGACAGTGTTATTCTCAGATAATGATAAATCCGAATTAGAATTTTCTGAAGACAAACTTCTGGAGGTTTCATTACTTCGAAATCAAGATATTAACTTTTTATATATTATCAAAATAATTTTTTAATTTTGGATTATTTAAAAAGTTCAAAAGTGCAAGTAAGTTATTCTTCTTCTTGTATTCTTCTAGGAAGACCTTTTCCCAATTCATCACTTAATTTGCAAACCTTTTTTGAAATTCTTTAAGCATAAATGAGATGCCAGCATCGGCTTCATATAGATTAATATTATTGCGTCGGGGGCTTCATTTAAAATTATATTATTTGTTTTAGTGTAGCAAATTTTTTACAATTTATTTGTGGTAAATTTAAATCTAATTATGCGTTTTGAAGATTTATTTTCTATTCACAAAAATATTGGCACATACCAAGAAGCTTATTCCATCTTGTTTTGCAATTTCTTCTTTTTTTCTGTAACATTTTTTTACAAAACCTAATTTTTTGTTGGCAACTTTCAAAATATTTTATTACTTTTTTAATAATTAGTTTTGTGTAAAATGTATCAGTGATATCGCTGTTCGATAACCCATAACTCAGTGAAGTCATGTTTTTATTCATTATCATCATCTGATAAAGATGCTCCATATTCACAACTAAAAGCTTTGTAAAAAAAAAAAATTATTGCCAGATGAATTCTATGTGCAAAAAATAGTTGCCGCTTTTCAGTACTGTAGAAGCTCCGTCTGTTGTGAAGCCTACTATTTCACTAGAGAGTGATACACGAAAATCACCTACCGCTTATCCATAACTTAAATGAAAACCCCTTCCAGAATAATAAATATTATATAAATTATTATATAAATAATCAATATTTGGAAAAAATCGGGATTTCCCGGGATTTACGGGATTGGCATGCCTATTATGTACGACTGCCCAAACTTTAAACATGGCTACTGATATGAAGTAACATAACATACTGGCATAAACCCACATTTATTAATCAGCCAGGCTGATTTGGAGTTTTTTTTACTTTATTAAACCGCACCTGTCTTACTCCATAGACCAAAAAACATTTTTCCCTCAGGTACTGCAAGTACCTGATAAACAAATATGCCTTGAGTTTAATATAAGGACAAAAATACAAGTTTGATATCTATCTATCTATCTATCTATCTATCTATCTATCTATCTATCTATCTATATAAAATTGAAACTCTGTCTGTGTGTTAGCTATAGACTCCGAAACTGAAAAACCGATCGGACTCAAACTTTGGCAAGTTGTTGTACACATACAAGGGAGTGTGACCGATTTTTCTCAAACTTTGCACACATATCGAGCTGTCATGACTACATAATTTTGTGGTAAGAAAAGTGGGCGGGGCAACGCCCCTAGAAAGTTTTAATTTTGAGGTACTTGTACTGGACCGATTTTTCTGAAACTTTGCACACATATTGAGCTATCATGACTTTATAATTTCTTGGTTAGAAAAGTGGGCAGGGCTACGCTTATAAGAAAAGATATAATTTTGAGGTACTTGCACTGGACCGACTTTTCTGAAACCTTGCACACATATTGAGCTGTCATGATTATATAATTCGTGATTAGAAAAGTGGGCAGTGCCACGCCCATAAGAAATATGTTATCATATTTAGCTACTTGCACTAGATCGATTTTTCTGAAACTTTGCACACACATATTGAGCTGTCATGACTATATAATTCGTGATTAGAAAAGTGGGGAGTGCCACGCCCATAACAAAAAGTTATAATTTTTAACTTCTTGCACTTGACCGATTTTTCTGAAACTTTGCACACATTTGGAGCTGTCATGACTATATAATTTCGTGACCACAAAAGTGGGCAGGGCCACACCCACAAAAAAAGTAATTATTTTGAGGTACTTGCACTGGGCCAATTTTTCTCAAACTTTGCACACATATTGAGCTGTCATGACTATACAGTTTCGAGATTAGAAAAGTAGGCAGTGCCACGCCCGTTAACAAATTTTATAATTTTTAGATTTTTGCACTTGATATTCAATTAAAATTCAGAATGCATTTTTATTCATTAAGGGGCGTAGCAGGCTCGCCGGGCTTTTCTAGTAAATAAATAAAAGATAATATAGTATGTATATCTTCTAAGTTTCTTGATCTTTTTTTGGTTAATAATATTTGATTTTTATTTAAGCTTGAGATCAACTTTTTTTTTGTTTTTTTATAAAAAATTATTAATTATTAAAAACTGCGTATTTTGAGAAATCTGTACATTGTCAGGACTTCTAAATCAATAGTGCAAAAGAATTTATTTTAAATGATTCCCTTAATACGAAATAATTTGTCATGAATAATGTGCTTTAAAATAAATGCAAAATCATGCAAAACATCTTAAACAATTAATACAAGCAAATATCATTAACTTACGAAATAAAATGAGTTAATGCTCTTATTCGAATCGATTGCGCTTTATATATATTTATATATTTGTATTTTCACCTCACCCTTTATTTCGTCATCAGTTGAATCGCTGCAAAATTAAATCATTGTCATGTATTCAGTAAAAAATGTTTTCAATTTTGGGAAGTTTTTTCAATATTTAATATTCTAAGGTACTATAAGTTGTAAAGGTAAATAAACTTAAACCAGTGGAAAAACCGGGTGTTCAACTGGCTGTAAAACCGATCCGATCACCCTAATACGTACATACGTAATTATATATTCTCTTGAGAGTATAAGAAATAAGAATGTTTAGAAAGAGAGAGAGGGAGGTAGTATATTAGTCCATTAAATAATATTAGAAAGGTTATGGTATGCGTATCTCTGTATATTATACGGAAGCCAAAAAGGGCAGCTAAATATGTGGCCATCGCAATTGTAATTATTCATGATCAAAAAGTGTAGACCGCAATAACATTAAATGTTGGGAAAAAAACGAATAAATAAAAAAGGTGTCCTTGAAAATGTGCTGATTTATGTTATTAGAAAAGAATTCATTATAAGGTTCTCCAGCCAATGTTATAATAGTTTGTTGCATTGGCTATCATTAACACAGATACTTACTGACTGACTAGCTATCATCATGAATTTGGTGGCTTCAAAAGGGGTGTTACTTCATGTCAAAAGGAGTTTTTATCTTGTTAGGTAGAAATAAAAAAATAAACAATTTAAAAACCATTAATGCAATTACACATCTTTAGATATAAAAAATATATAAAGTCATTAAAAAATGATTTCAAAGAAATTCCCACTTAGTGGTAAATGTTTATTTCATTATATTGTATTTGTGTGTGTTTTTTGTTCCATTGAATCCTCAAAGCCAATAGCTCTTAACGATTTGTTTTTTTTTTTTTTTATTAAGAACATCTCTGTATGTATGTGTTGATGACTGTTTACACAAACACTTAAAGGTATTCCAAAACACATAACTTAGGCAAAATCATTTCGCATTTAGGGTGGTATTTAAAATGAATCCTTTTGCACTATTGATTAGGAAGTCCTGAAAATCAAATTCACTATGTAGTACTTCCAAACTTTTTCGCTGAGTGCATATGTGCATACAAACATGCATATATACAGAGACATAAGGTATTTGCTTGTATATCTGGTCGGTCACTTGAAAACACATACACACATATAACCTTGTCTTATCTCTCCGGATGTAAAACAATCAAAATAAATGGCTGCCAAATTGACCACTGACCAGTAAGTAAGTAAAGTTACAAATATTCAATGCATGTGACTTTAGTCCATAACGTTTTAGAAACTTATGCTCAACCACGTTCATACTACATGCCACATAAATCTATAAATATTAAGATAGGGAAGAGAAATAAAAAAACGAACTCGTTCATCTAAAACTTATAACTACGTAACAGCTTTAATCTGTTAATGTCATTGAAAACTCTAAGAACGTGTTGCAGTCGTATTTTGATGTTACTGACCACTGAAAGAATTTGTTCAATTAAATTAAGCAAAAAAATTGTTTTTTAGGTTTTAAATCCACAATCGGAAATGACAAAGGAATAAATAATTATAATTAATTAATTAATTTTAATAACAAAAGGCAACAATATTTTTGTTGATTAAGAACTGAATGTTGCTTTTAAAGTTAATTGGGACGCTGAATCCAAATCTGCACTTGGTTTTTAAACCCGCCACCAAAAAAAAAATGGTGCGGGTATATTCATATTGTCATTTCGTTTGTAACACATCAAAATATTCATTTTAGACCCCATAAAGAATATTTTTTTCTGAGTCCTGGTTTCATTTTATAACGATCTAGCTATGTCCGTCCATCCGTTGAAAGCACGATGGGGCTCGAATTTGTCAGAATATTTCTTATACACACGGTTTGTTTGGTATTGACAATGGGCTAAATCGAAATATTAGGAAGAGAGTTATAGCTCGAAGTGCAAGAGTAAGCAAAGAAAACCATGCCCTTCCAACATCGAATAAAATGCAATTACGTCCAAACTCAATTTCGAATGTATATATTTCCTGAAAAATTATTTTTCCTGAAAATTGCTTATATCTATGCGTTAGGAAAGGACTTATAGATCAATATGTACGAAAATTTATACTGCATTTATTATTTATACTGTATTTTTTGGTCAAAGGCTTTGTTCTAACGAAAAATAAATGTGACACGCCCACCTCTCATATAACGCTTTATCTCAAATTCATATAATACCTCTATGAATAAAGATTTTGGAAAAATAAAGGACTATATTGAAATACCTAAGTTGTATTTATTAGTAGAAACTATTTCAACACGCCTACCTTAACGCCCATTTTCATGGAAACACTGAATTTACGAAAATATTTTAATAGAAAATCGAAGTTACACAAAGAAAGTGACACATATTTTAGTATAAGAGATTATTCCATAGCGATTACTGCTAATAACAAACTAATAAATTTTGTGCTATAAAAGTACATAAAATTAGTGGTGGGTATAAAAAATTCGTCACAGCCGAATATAGTACGACAAGGGTCCCGTTATTTTTTTGCGAGCGTATTTCGCCATATTTTGTTCAAATCGATCCACAACTTTTTATTTTATTTTTTTAAGAAACTACTAAGCAACAGCACTGATGTATGTATATTTAGCTGATGTATACTTAGCGATTTGTAACACTAAATTAACGTTTTTTATTTCATTTCAAAATGAGGTAATTGTGAATAAAAGCGAAACTCGTTCATCGATGTCTCATTTTGTTCATATGTTATGTGGCTTTACGAGAAAGTAATAAAACTTTACACCTTTTCCCATAAAAATTTTAACTTTAACACAGTCCTTTTTCTATGATTTTTAAAAGTTCGATTTTCAACTTAATAAGAAGTAAAGTTATGATTTCTTGAACTTTTAATTTTTGGAAAAAAGTCAGAAATACGATTAGTGCCTGTAACTTTAAAATGCGAGCTGATGGAGAAAAAAAGAGATTAGATTTGAAATCAGCTACCTCATATTAGCAAAAAAAAATTCAAAAAAAGTTCCAGTCAACACAAAAAAATTTCAATTTTGTTCCCTTGTGTATTTTATAATAGTTAATAATTTATAATTTATTTATTATTAATTTATAATTAGTTAGGATTATTTTTTTTTTATTTGATTTAAGTTTAAAAAAATTGAATAGCATTTTTGTAAAACTTAATTTACGTTTTAATCGTTCACATAAGTACGTGTTATGTGATAACAAAAGATCTGTAGTTCATGACAAAGTTCCTCTTTTCCATTATTAGTCTGAGAACAAGGTAAGCCAAATTTCATATGTAAGTATGTGTCCGTAATTATAAAATTTGTCTTAATCAGAAAAAAATTATATGAATTTATCAGTTGCTCTACTCTACTTTAAACAAAATAATTTCAATGTGATTTTTATGATATTGTCGAAAACTAAACAATTTTTCAACATTAAATGGAGTTCGTTTAGCGTTAATTATGAAAATGGTCCAAGTCAAAAATTGGGTTTATTAGTATTTTAGAATTTGTAGTAATACCAATGAGTGCAGCGCGGGTTTTTGTAAACTTATAAAAATAGAATCGTTATAATTATTATGATGGTTTTATAGTTTTATTTTGATTGTGCATTCATTCATTTTAGTTCTTTCGAAGATATGCCTGCAAAATTTTCAACAGTAACACAGAAAAATTAGATATGAATTTTAATTAAAAACTAATACTTTAAATAAAACATTTTTTTGGTTCTGCTTCAGTCATTAAAATTATACTATTTATTAAACAAAAAATAATAGTTTTAATTAAAAAAAAATATTGAAAAAATTAATTAATATTTCTATAACTTTTATAATAGTTCTAAATAATTTAATCACTTCTATAATTAAAATTTGGACTTATTTGATCAAAGTATTAATTGTATCAATAACTCCAGTATCAAATGGATGAGATTAACTGAAAATTTAACGATATAAGATGTTTCATAAGACGGCTTTAGATGACTGTAAATTCCACATTTTAGGTATTTTACCTAAAAGAGAAAGACTGAAAATATATGGAAATATTGGACTATTTCCATTATGTACGTCCACTAAAATATGAAGATCATATATGCATACTACCCTACATCACTGCAGTTTTGCAAAAAATATTTTACGGACCATACAGTGATAATAAGAATGGATTACTTTACACTTTTAATTAGTAAATACTCAGAAATATTTATTTTATTGTTTATTTTCTGGTTTGATCATTCAGTGATTTTTTAAAATAGTCTTAGTCAATTCAACCTTCAAAAACAATTTTTCCATATAAGATACACACAAAATTTTAAATTTTTTACAAACTTTCATTACATGAGATACATTAAATATTTCGAAACAAACAAGATATGACTTAGTCCACTTTCATAATTAAGGGCACATGTGGAGTTCATCCCATCTCTGAAAAAAGGATTCGATACTAAACCTTGTGTAGCACGGCTCATTAATGAAAACAAATATTTTTAGGAAAACATTCAAATTTTTAATAAAAACAAATTTTTTACAATTTTACTATGCAAGCGTTCAGTTGAATTTTATCTAAAGACAATTTAAAACATCACGGCCGAATCCTTTAACACCCTTCACCATCATGTACATCGTAGCTTAGCCTAAATAGTATTTATATCTATAAAAAGTAACAGACGTGTTACTTAGAAAAAATTATTGCTTGAAATTGTTTAATTAATGAACTGCTTGATTAATTAATGAATGATTGTTTTTTTTTAACTTGATATTAAATGTTTTTGAAAAACAAAGAATTTTGTAATATTTGATTAGGTTTGTAAATAGGACTATGCAGACAAATAGTGACCAATTTGCATTCAAAATTTTTAGTAAGTATATTCATATGCTTGTACGTCCTGCTAATATTAACAAGTAAGAGTGCTATATTCGGCCATGCCGAATCTTATATACCCTTCACAACGTGTAGTCACGCAATAACAGTAGTTTGTATCACCATTCATCTCATATGAAATACGTACAATCATATAAAAAACATACATATATAAAAACATCCCATTGTAAAATTAAAAATTAACGTATGTATGTTAAAAAAAAAAAAAAAAAATTTAAAAAAAAATTTAAAAAAAAAAGTTAAAAAAAAAATTTTAACAAAAAATTTAAAAAAAAAATTTTTTTAAAAATAATTAAAATATATATAATAAATATAAAACAAAAAAAAATAAAAAAAAAAAAATTAAAAAAATATAATAATAAAAATATAAATAATATTTTAAATAAAAAATAAAAAAAAAAATAAAAAAAAAATTTAAAAAAAAAATATAAAAAAAAATATAAAAAAAATTTTTTTTTGGCTCAGCTGGGATTCGATGCCACGTTTTCTCTAACCAGTATACACGTTTGTATGTATGCATGTTGTTGTTGTAATGTTGTTTTTGTGAAAAAAAAATCGAGGGGGTCGTGGGTTTTTGCTCATATCTCAGTTGTTTATGTACCGATGTTTCTGAATTTCAATACCGATCTACTCCCGAATATTTCTGATATTTTAATACCTCACCCGGGTCCGAGCGATGTCGGGGGGCTTCAAAAAGTTGATTTCAACATACACACGGACAGACGGTCAGACGGACAGACTGACAGACTGACAGGGCTTAATCGACTCCCCTATTCATAAGCTTTCAGAAAATATATACTTTATGGGGTCGGAAATCAAAATTGTAGAAATTTCACACGGAATGACAAACCTATATATACCCTTTTTTTCACTGTGTGAAGGGTATAAAAATGTGAATGTCTGGATATTTGGACATTTGGATGTAAAAACGTCTGAACGGAGTTGAATCAAATTGACCACACTAATAGATAATGAAATTAGGATTAAAACAACCTTAATCAAGTTAAATAAGTTGTTATTTATAAATATTTATTTGTATTTTAGAAACCAACAAATTATTTTACACATAAATTTCCACTCTCAAATAGGTTCAATTATTGATAATTTGATTCAATAAATATTGTAATTAAATTGAATAAAAACATTGATTACAATCGTGTTTTATTTAATAAAAAGTATGTAAAAAAATTTAAACAATTTTATATTAACTTTTTTGTACTATTTTAATTGATATTTTTGTCAATATATATTTAATTGAAAAAAAATATTTTTTTCCTAATTAACTAGCCAAGCCTGGCGCGCGTTTCCAAGACCCTTAATGAATAAAATTGCATTCTGAATTTTAATTGAATATATTAAAAAAAATAATATTTTATTGATTTTTATTGTAATGCAGGTGGGTATACAATATTTTTGGTTCTTCCATTTGTTGTTCTCACTCTGGAGCATGCGACGTACAGCTGGCCATGTGAAAAGCATGAATTTGCCAAATGCAATCCTTCAACACGCAGAGATTGTTCTTGTGCTTTGTTGATGGTAATAGCGAAGGCAAGGCGAACTGGAGTCGCTTGAAGTTGAAAGGCAAATCGGTGGAAACCATTGGAATGCGTGGAAATAGCTGAAAACAATAACTTATTTTCAATGCGGGTGGCACTGTCCACTTTTCTAATTACGAACTATTCGGATTTAGTTTCTATTTTGTTTCATAACTTTCTCAGTTTTTAATCTAATCAGTTTTATTAGGGGCACTCTGCTAAATATGCTGAATACCTCTTAAGCCTCATAAACTTTAAATTTACTTTTAAATTTTAACACATACTTTTGCTTTTTCACCAAAATTCCCGATACAACAATAAATTCTTATAATATTCTTAAAGCTCAACAAATACACAAAATTTAAAGTCAATTTTTTGTTACAAATTTAGCTCTTGGTTCTGCACAATGTGTGAGTTTGCCTGATAGTTTGCAATGTCTCTTATGTACGAGAGTAAATGCATAGTAAATGCAAGACGTGGCAAATACAGTTCCAAGAAAAATAGCAAAGGACAAATATGTATGACAGCAATCATTGTTGCTTCTTTATTTTATTTTTATTTAAAATAAGCCAAATGTCATTACGATGACAGCATCTGTATTTAACTTTTGCAAGTTAACGCGTGTCAATACATATGACACACCCAACGACTTGTGCAAAAATGTAAAGATTGGTAAAATACACAAAAAACAACAAAAACATTATTTTTTTATTATAATTAAAGCAAGGATACAAAACATGAACAACATGCATGGCGAATTTATTCTACGTTGGCTTTTTCAAATACGAATTCCTTTGGCGTGTATGTTTGTACGTACAGACAGACATTCACATTATTTACAGTGATATTGTCAACGGCGTCAATGATGTTGATTTGAACGGAAGTTCCTTTGCACCTTTTCAAGACTTCCGTTTCAGTCGTTATCAGACACAACTACTGTTTAAATACATGCATATACATTCGACATGACCATAAAAATTCTCTTTTTGTGTGCATACAAATGTAAAGATTGGGAGTCTTATCAAATGGGACAGTTTCTGTCAGTGTTGTTTGGTAAGGGGGGTTTCTCCTGTACTTAGGGCGTTTTCTTATCTGTTAAACTGAAGATCAACAGCACGCGTTCTTCGCTTCTAATATGCGCCAAGATGTGATGATATTTTTATTTTGTCATTCGGTCTATAACACGCCGAAATATCCACTTTAGCTTACGTCCGTCTCTTTAAAGCACTACAGAGCTCAAACAGAAAAAATATGGCATGCAATTTTGCCAAAATATTTTTAATTTATTAGAAATCTTTAGTATTATAAATGGGCTAAATCGACATATTAGAAAGAAAGTTATAGCTTGTAATGCCAGACAAGTTCATAAAAAATGTTCTTCTGATATTGAATAAAATACGATAGAGTCTAAAAGCAATTACGCAGGACGACAAAACTTCAAGTGTATATTAAAAACAAAAATTCCAAAAATCCATGCATTACAAAAAAGGTCCAAATGTACGAAAACTTACCTCGCATAGTATCTCTTTTATTCTATTTAAAATTTAAATGCAAGAAAACTAACAGAAAAAGATAAATCGTATTGAAGTATGTCTGTATGGCCAATATCATTAGGGGATCAAAAAATTAAGTTGGCAATCCCACTCAAAATTATATAATTTCTATAAGGACAAATATTTTGAAAGAATAGAAGTCTCTGTGAAGTATACATTATTGGCAGAAATTACTTTGACACGCCTTCTTTAACGCGCATCTCTCACATATGGCATTATCTACTACTGAGAAGCCCAACATCAACAGGTAAAACACGCTGAAATTTCTTAAATACGGCTTTATCTATCTATATATATAAAAATCAATGTGTGTTTGTGTGTTTGTATGTTTGTTTGTGCTTTGTAGACGGTTAAACCGCTGAACCGATTTGCTTGAAATCTTTCTGTATGTCTGGAAGGAACTATAGGCTAAACTTTGGTTTGAAATTGTAAGTGGGCGGGGTGCCAGGCCCTATTAAAGAATAAGTATTAAATATTATATATCACGAAAGTTAATGCAGCTAGAGTCTTCAAATTAAGTACGGTAAACTTTGACATCCACACGAACATTTGAGTAAAAAATGGGCGGACTTGCAATAGTAGGCGTGGCCACATGAATTAAATACTAAAATGCGTATATTTGAAAAACGATATCGATTAGAGTAGTAAAATTTTGCAAGAGCTACTTTGACACCCAAATGAACATTTAGACAAGAAATGGGTGCATTATCAATAGTGGGCGTGGCACCTACCATATGAATCAAATACTAGAATTCGTATATTTGAAAAAGGATATCGATTAGAGTAGTTTGCAACAGCAACTTTGATATTCAAATAAACATTTATGGAAAAAATGGGTGCATTAACAATAGTGGGCGTGGCACCTGCCATATGAATTAAATACTAAAATTTGGGGTGGCGAAGCACACCGGGAATTAGCTAGTGGTTTATATCAACAGAATACCAAGAAATAAAATGCAAGTATATATGTTTTTTTTAAATTATTCTCTGTAATACCTACGGTATTTGTACACATTTACAAATACTTATATTTGTTGTCGAAAAGCCGAAAATATATCCGCTTAAAGGGTAAAGTATAAATATTCTACAGTGATTACTGCAAACAAGACTTGTGTAAATATAAAACTGCTTCTAAATATAAAATATTTCCGAACTTTTTTCTTTCTATTGTTTTTCTCATAAAATTACGATTGATTTGTATTTTAATTTATATATAATAGTGGTATTCACAATCTTGTGTATTTGCCATTGCAAATTTGCATCATTGCAAATATGTTTTTTTCTTGTGTAAACGTTGTTAGTGTAAAGTTAAAATATACTCTACTATTTTGCAAATGCACTGATGCAAGACCATTTGCACAAGATTGTGAATTTCGCTAATATTGAATAGTTCACGTTTACATCTATATCAAGTTGTACTATTTGTAACCTTTAACACTGATTGTATGCAAAGGAATGCAAATTCTTTCAAAAGTTACTTTTTTCTCTCAAGGAAAAAAGATACACAGCATTCAATGTGCATATGCTTATTGTAAATAGCATGACACGATAAATAACAAGCAGAGTACAATACATTAAACAAGTAAGAGCACTATATTCGGCTGTGCCGAATTTTATATACCCACCACAAATGTTGTGTACTTTTATAGCACAAAATTTATTATTTTCTTATTTACAGTAATTATTATTGATTAATCTCTTTATACTAAAATATTCTTTACATTCTTTGTGTAACTTCGATTTGCTATTAATATACACAGAAAAAAAATTTCCTTAAAATTTTTTAATTAATTGACTTTTTAACTTTTTTTTAAATTCCAATTAAAATTTTATTTAATTTAATTATTTTTTTTAATTGATATAAAATGTTTTCAAAAAACATAGAGATTTCTGTCAGTTGAAAAAATAAAAAATTTTATTTTAAATTACTTTTTTTGAAAATTTGCTTTCGAATGATAAATTTAACATAATATATTACATCCAAGGAGCAGAATAATAAAAAATAGTGGACAATCTACAAGAGATAGTTCTGGTAGGTGGGTAGGTGCAAACATATAATAAATATATCTTGTTTTGAATATAATAAATTGTTTCAGTTTCATTCTAGATGTATCCAAAGCCAATATTTCTTATATTCTGGTATATTGCTCATGATTCTAATTTTAATAGGTAAGTCAGTAGTAGTCTACACTCTGATCAAGCTTTTTTACCAGTAAATATTCCATTATGTCTAGGTTATTGATGCTACCAATTTTTTCTTTTTAAATTTCAACCAATCGAACGATGTAAACGTGGACTAAACTTTCCTATTACATGTTAGATAGTGAACGTTAAAGTGAAAGTTCTGTATAAACAATTTAAGTGTTCAATTATCTATTCAACAGATGACGGAGAATTGTTAATCAAAAACGTGCAATTTGATTTGATAAAAATTTCTCTTGTGGGGTTTTTAATGTCGTAGGTCTATGGAAATACGCTACAATTGACGAATGAATTTAAAACCACTTCGGCGCTTGACATGGCATAGTATGTATACTTGTGTAACGCTACATCTTATATTAAATTATTAGTATATAA
Organism: Phyto melanocephala; assembly: GCA_941918925.1. Classification (NCBI taxonomy): domain Eukaryota; kingdom Metazoa; phylum Arthropoda; class Insecta; order Diptera; family Rhinophoridae; genus Phyto; species Phyto melanocephala. Next base: position 62,368,259 of record OW799235.1, on the reverse strand, counting down.
GTAATGAAATGTAATTAAAATTTATGTTAAGAAAAAGTATTAAAAAAATTAATTTTTTCTTTTTGGGTAATTATTAATAATAGTTTTAATAATATAAATTACTTATACAATAAATTGTTTATTTATATAAATCGCGAATTTCAATTATAGACATGATTCAATTAATTAAAATCATTTTTAAAAATAAGGAAAATTTTAATTAATTTTTTAATACTGTTTTAATTGATATTTTTCGTAATATTTTTTCAATTACAACTATTAATTTTTATTTAATTAATAGTATCATTTTGATGATTGGAGCAATATTAAACATTTTTTTAATTAATAGTATTAATTTCGTAATTGAAATTCATATTTATTTTTTTCTGTGATATCTTCTAAAATTTATTCTTAGAGTAGAACCTCAAGTATTTCCTATTTTTATACCTGCCAACAAAAAAATGGTGGGGGTATATTCATTTTATCATTACAAGGTTAAAAAACCATTCCCTTCCAACATCGGATAAAATGCAAATGTGTCCAAACGCATTAACGTAGAGGCATAAAATTTCGAATGTACATTTCCTGAGTAAAAACAATATTTTTACCCGAAAGTCGCTCAAATCCATGAGTCAGGAAAGAAATTATAAATCAAAATGTACGAAAATTTAAGCACACACAGTCTATATTTCGGTATATTTAAAACGTAATAAAACTAACAAAATTAGATGTATGATTCTGAAATTTCGCAAACATTGCTTTTTGGTCAAAGGCTTTGTACTAACGGAAAATTAATGTGACACGCCGAATAAAGTGCTCTGTCTTGTTTTATTTTCTCTTGCATTCCGAGCTATAACCCTCTTGCTAATACCAAACCCTGTGTATAAGAATTATTCTGACAATATAAACTTTTTCAGTTCGACCTCTATCATTCTGTCAACAGACGGACGGATGTTCCGATGAACAGACGGACAGACGGACGGACATAGCTAGATCGTCCTAAAATAAAACCAGGACTTAGAAAATATATATTTTATGAATATTTCGATGTGTTACAAACAGAATGCCAACCATAATTTGCATTAAGTAATATGTAATCGAAAATATACACAAAACATAATCTGGATTGTGTATTTTCTTTTATTGGCTTTATGATTTCTGTCTGTTTTTATTATTATTATTAAGGAACAAAGGACATGAATGCAGAATACAAATATACACACACACTCTTGTTAAATACTTGAAATAAACAAAAAAATAAAAAATCATGAAATTAAGGTATGACCCAACAAATAAATAATAGTCGATAACAATTCGCGTGTTGTATTTATTCAATCTTTTAATAAACAAAAGTTATTTACATCTTGGCAGATGTTTATTTTTCGCTCTTTCTTTGATTATTATTTTGAATTTTGGTTATTGCTTTTAAGTACTTTTTGATTTAGGGAATTTACTGCAAAAATGAAATGCAAACAAAAAACCCTAACCGGAAATCCAATGACACGAGTGTATCGTATATGTGTGTATGAATGTATTTCCGAAAACAAATACATACTCCAATGCGGAATGAACAAAAACAAAAAGCAAAGGCAACTTTTTTGGCATATAAAACGAAACTCAACATTTTATTACAAGAATAGTTATGAAACAAAAAAAAAAAAATCATGCGTAGATATTTTTTGCGTGAACTAACTAACTATTATCAGCTTTTGTTTTTTTATATTTTTTTTTCTGTATTAGAGAGTTTTGAATTGTGTTGATTTTGTAATAAAAACGACATGTGCTTGAACAAAATACAAAAACGTACTCTACAGAATCCCACTGACATATTAGGGATTATAAGTGTATTTGTAGGATGTTTTACAATTCAAAAGGTATTGAAATTTAATATTTTTATTTTCATCTTGTTAAAAACTTTTTCTTTTTTCTTTCTTTTTGATTTTTATTTTATAAATTTATTTTATGTCGTGTAAATATAATAGAAAGTTCTCAGAACTTAAATTGAATATTTATGGATTCATTTTTTATTTAACCGTTTTTTGTTTTAAAGTCACTGCCTTTATGAATTCACTTCACCCTGAGCATAACTACAGCTACAGTACTTAATCGAAGTACTCTGAGCTGGATAACAGCTCTGCTCACAGGACACGAAAACTTAAAAAATCTGTAAAAGTGAGAAGTTTACAAAATGTGTCTGGATAGTGTATTGTGTAAGTGATTTGTAATTCTTATTCTCTCATATATGTACATAAGTACATGTGTATGCATATTATATGTATGAGTTTAAACATAATTATAGGAGTCAATATCAAAAATAAACCCAATTGTTATACCATCATGCCTATATTATAGTAATAATTATGGCTTCTGTAATTGCGATAGTAGTCATTAAAAATAATAACTTTTGACACGTGGGGCATACCTTTGTTGTGTTTGTTTTTTACTTAAAGCGTTCAATGTTTTTCGTTTAGTGTAGCCCATGTTTTAAATATTCTTCATTACAATTTTAATTACCAATTTCAAAAGCATATACACATTCACATAAATATCTCCTTGATTCAAGTTTATTCGAGTTAATAATCTTTTTAAATATAGTGATCATATTAAAACATTTGACGACTATAGTGTGAGTATAACTTATACTAATGATAATGATAGTGATAAACTTCATTATTCGTTATTAGGCTCATAGGAAATATTAGTGTTTAAACATGGACATATGGACATACATATATACATATGCCAACACAGTGCAGTTTGTTTAATATACAAACACATGTCGAGTAGATACAATTATGAATTGAAATTTTCATATGCAAATGTTAAAATTGTTTAACATGAAATCACGAATACTGGAACATTCTACTGTTCATGTCCACATGTGTCTATAATATAATGGTCTGATAATTAAACATTTATGTGTTTAAAACCCTCGCCACAATAATGATTTTACTCATCTTAATTTTCGTTGGAGATATTCGGTGCCGCAACAAAAAAAAAACATTTAATTACAGCCGAAACAGAATTAAAATGTTTAAATATGTAACATAAACATGTTGTATACACATGCTTACATAGGAAAATGCACAAATATGAATGTATGTAAATAATTCAGTGAGTGACTTTTTGTGCATTGTGCATGTTAAATAATTATTTGAATCGCTTGAGCTTAACACAAACCACCAACCATTCCACCTGCCAGACAACTAGATCTTATGAACCAAGTTAAACACCAATATTAAATGATGATGGTCTGTTATCAACTTTTAATTACACCCGACTCTATAATCACAATAAACAAATAAATACATAAAGCACACAATATGTACATATGTATGTGTATGTTTGCACTTGTATACATAGATTTTAATTTAAATGTATGTATGAACATGCATCGCCAAAACAACAAGGATATAATGAACAAACAATGCATACAACGATGCAGAGTTTTTTTTTAATTCATGTACAGTATCGTGCAATTTAATAACAGATTGTTACAGTATTTAAGTTATTGCTTGTTGGGTATAAGGTAGTTTATATGCCATTCACTTGTGTTTCTGCCAGATCATCAATATAATTGTACAGTCAAAAATTTATCAAAACGTTTCAAGCTTTATTTAAAAATTCCTATAAAGAGAATAAAACTTTCAAAGAAAATAAGAAACAAGTAATCCCAGACTCAAACAACAATTCTTTTTCCTTTTTAATGTTTTAAATTCCTGTTCATTTTTTAAAATTACGATTTGTTGCCGTTGCAAGGTATCGCAAAAGTTGTCACCCGATATTTATGTTAATAAATAAAAAATATTGGTTTCGTCTTTAGAGTATTTATTTGATGTCTTATTGAAGTGTTCAGACAAACCAAGATAATTTGTATCCTGTTTATTTAAAAACCCCAACAACTCGAAGTAAACTGCTGTGCCCTTGAGAAAAGCTCTTCAATTGACAAAAATTCCATACATTGTGACTACTTCGTTAATTCGTATTTTTAATTATTAATTTATTCTTTTTTTGTTATTCTTTTGTAAGTCTGCGGAGGCCCCCTTACAACGTTCTTACTCGTAAACAACCTTTTATAATTTGTAATAGAAACCAATATGTTAAAGAAAAAAAACCAGGATAGAAGAGTGTAACATTAAAACATCAAAAAAAAACACATAAGGAACATTATCATTATTGGAAAATAAGAACATAATTTAAGCAATTGACAGTAAACAAAGAGATCAACGCCTTCATCAATTTGGAAAAATAAAAAGAATTCGTAATGAAAGCTTCTTCAGGTTGTGAAGTAAAATTAATTATTTTTGTTTCTATTATTTACCACATATTAATTGGTTGGTTTAAATAAATTATAACTTTTTTAAATCATATTTTTTCTTATTTAAACCTCATTAAATTCAAAACCCTTCAAACCGACTTTTTCTTTTTTTTTTACTTTAACCTCGGTAAATCCAAAAATCTCTATTTCGACAACTCCTCTAAATTGTTAAAAATAAGTTACCTCGATTACGATTTATCGAGATTCTACTATATTTTATCTGTTTACTTTACAAATTAAAAAAATTAAAGCGAAGCTGACATTTAACACCATTTGGAAAAATTATAGCATCTTCCGATAAGGTAATGACTTTTGCGCCACCTTGTACAACTGTTCAAAGTTCGACGACATACAACTCATACGACAGGCTGTGAACAGAGCAAATATTTAAATTTATACAAGATTATGATGGTTTTATACCCTTCGAGAAGGGCTATTCTGTTAGTTTTTTCTACAATATTCATTTCCGACCCCATTAAGTACAGACTTTCTGTTGTACCGAACTGTATGAAGTATCAATCAATTTAAATTCTGCAAAATCGTCTTATAACTTGCTGAGATATGAACAGATAAACACGACTGACTCTGTTTTTTCTGATATTTTTATCGCAAATGTTAGCATTTTTCAACCTTCGGATGATTTTTAGGCATATTTGTTAATATTTGTAAATGTTATAAATTGTAAACAAATAATATTTAATATTAATAAACAATTCATTATTTGCAAACAATTTTGAACGAAACGGTCTCTAATCGGCCTTACTTATTTATAGTCAAAAATTATTTTAAAAAATATTTATTTATTTATTTATTTATTTATATAGAGTTTCTCAAGCAAGCTCCTTAATAATTTTTAGACATGATAGCGACACTAAATTCCAAGCCATAGTATCAATAATAATTCCTACGAAAAACTTAAAAATTATTTTCAACCCAACTTAAATCTTATTTCGATATTTTTCTAAAATTCATTTATGCAACCGAAAGCCTCAATATTAACATAAAAACGGGGTTTGTGTAGAAAATTGTAATACATTGTAAACAAATTTTAAATCCAAGAGACTGCTGCTACACATTTTCTCAATATCGGTATCAAATAAAAAGGCTTGACTTGTAGAATTCAGCTAACTATGTTAAAATTAAAAATCAAAAATGGCGTCAGAAATAATTAAGCACAATGTCGAATAAGATTAAATCTAAAATTTAGTGAAGCCTATGAAGCCGATGTGGTTACTCATGTATGTACATGATGTTAAAAGGTAATTCAGATTCATTTTTCATTTGCAATTAGTGTGCATTTAAAATATAGAACTAGAACAAAAAATCCAAGCATACAGGGTGACTTTAATCCAATAATATATTGATATTCAACTAAAAAATTATTTAATCAAATCAAATTCACTCTAAAATTCTTCAAACAAGGTGTGTTGTGTGCTTTTTTTTAATGACATAACTTGGTTCATCATAAACATAAAACATAAAAAAGACAAACAGAAATAAATGTGGCATTTCAAAACATGAATATTTTCCATTTATGGTCAGTTATTTGAAATAAACCAACAAGGAGAATGTATTAAAAATAGCATTAATATTGGTATTGGTATTCGTATTATTGACGTAACATGTTTGTGCTTAACATACAGGGAATTTAGAAAAAGTTTCATCTTTTGCTAAAAGACATACATATTCGCTATTGAAATCTGTGGCAATAAGTAATAACAACTTATGTCGAAAAACTTTTTTTTAAAAAACAGGTTCTTTTATAATTCTTCTTTTAATTACTCATAATAAAATTTTCAATAAAGTTGATTTCATTTCTTGCCAACAGTTTAAATTTAACTGAAAAATTTACACGTTGACGATGTTCTGCGGATTTTAGTTCTTGTTACCAATTGAACCTTTTATTAGAATAACGGCAAATTTGTTTTTAATATTCACCGTAGTGACGTACGAGCCATTCCTAACTGAGCAGAACGCCTTCTGGTAGATGTTTCTGGTGTTTCGTTAACACTTTGCGCATACATTCAATATTTCCTTAGTGCGAATTAAACGTAGTCTTCCGGTTCGAGGCAAATCTTAAACAGTGCCATATTTGTGGCGATGATTAACTACCCAGCAAAAAGTAGGTAATGACTAATAGTGGCTATTACATATCGTCTGTCTTACTAAGAAGTATTTTAATAATGACTTGATTTTAAATGTGACACATTAGTACTTATTTTGAGACATTTGGTTAAGAAGAAATTGATTTGAAGCCATTCAAATACATAATTTTTATAATTCTCATTAAGTTTAACACACTTAAATTATTTGTAATAATGATTTTGACAACAGCGTCAAATCATTTCATTAACAAAGTGATGACTTATAGGTTTTCATTTATTTTTAAATTTCAAATTAGCGTCCACAATATTAATGGGTTATTAGGATTATTAAAATCAAGAATTTATTTAATGCTATATAAGTAAGTACTTATTTAAGTCCATATTCATAAGCGATCGTAATACGTACTTATACCAGTCCCTATTTGTAAACGAGCGCGGTAAGCACTTGCCTCCAATGACATCGCCGTGTTAAAATAATGGGTTTAGATGCATTGTTGCCAATTTAGCTATTTTCTCGTCAAATCTAGCTATTTTTATTTACATATTACGGGAAAAAATGATTTAGCTATTAGCGGGAAATCGAGCGATTCTTTATGCTAGGCGCACAATTGGGACGAACGACGAAAATAAAACACATTTGTGTATATGATATATATAATTGTGGCGTCAGTCGAAGTTCGCTATACGCGGCAAACACTGCATTAAATTTATTTCTATTTCTTACGCCGGCGAACGACGAACAAATTGGTACAAGGTGACCATTTTTTATTAAATTTGGGTTTACTTCTCAACTTTTGAAGAAAATAAAGTTAGTTTTTACTTTAATAATTATTTTATTTTAAAACATTTAAAATAAGTATGAAAAAGTTAAGTACAAAAATTTGTTTTTATTTGTGTTTTTGCAAATGTTTAAGTTTATTAAGTGACCTTTTTTTCATATGGTCACACTATTAGCTGTTATACACAAACAATGCACGTACCCACGACATTGTTTGCAAACGTTTGCTTATACGTAAACAAGTTTTTATTATTACAGAAATTATATTTATTGTTTTGTTGAGTTTCACAAAAAATTGAATTTTTCGATTATTTTTGTTTTTTATTTGCACAAACACTAAACAATTTTATCAACTATACTAGATGTTACTTTTTCGTCGTTGTTGTGCTTCACACGACGAATTTGCACAACGAATTTTTACCGAAGTGTTCGTCGTGTTGGGCGAAATTCGTCGTTCATCCCAATTGTGCGCCGAGCATAACATTGCCGTTTCTATTAATATAAAACGGTTTTGTTGACAACATTGTTACAGCATTAGGAAGAGGATTTTAGTACACATTTTTTTTTAATATATGTAGTTTGACATTCTCATAAGTTCCTTTTGCAATCAGTTGATCACTTGAAGGCACCATATTAGATGCACCTTGCCACAAAGGCCCCTTTCGCATTAGGCAACTATAATTGCGCAAGTCTTGTGTTTGAAGGTGTGAGAGGAAAGGTCGGTGTAAAGGGGAAAGAATTGCCGAGATTTGAGTACAGACTTGCTTGTACTTGGCAATTCTGCTTCTGCTGTCATTCTTGTCTTGGAATATTTATTTGTTTTTGACATTGTCTTTTATTTCTTCTTCGGTGTGTTGTGTAATTTTGTGTGTGTGAAAATTTTATTTGTTTATAAGTGAATCAAATATTTAAAAATGATGAGAAACTGGAAGCGAGATGAAACAGAACAACTAATTCAATTAAACTTGCTCAACCAAGTTGCTTAATGTGAACATAAAAGCAAGTTCAAAAGAAAATAAATAAAAATTAAAATTATACTTGCGCAACTAAAGTTGCCTAATGCGAAAGGGCCCAAAGTGAGTCTCAAATAACGGCATTTAAATATATATTCTTTCAAAGTATAAGTATGTATTTAGATACGGCTTAAAATTAAACAATAAATGTTGCTCGAAGTACGAAATACCGAAATCAGTACTACAAAAAGTAGCTACCATTTCAACCAACGAAAATACAAATGTAGAAGATTGACTTCAAATTTTTAATTCAGCAATAATGCTGAATTTCCTTAATATACATAAGTATGTATGTATACACAAATATATTTATAGTATATATGTATGTATGCCTTTAAATACTTTACTATTTTGTTTTTATTATACCCTTCACTTGTGGTGCACAAGGGTATATATAGCTTTATCATTCCGTTTGTAATTTCTACAATTTTAATTTCCGACCTCACTGACCATCTGTCCGTCTGCCTGTCTGTCCGTGTGTTGATTGAAATCAACTTTCAGAAGTGTATGGTATCAATCTTTTGCAAATATCCGTGAATGAATCGCTATTGGAATTCAGATATATAAGCAAATAAACAAGATTGCCTCTGTTTTTCCCATATTTTAACAACCAAAATTAACATTTTTCAGCCATAGAATAATTTATAGGTACATTTGCTACTATTTGTACATGTATATAATATGCGTCTAGAGATATTCGTGAAAAAATTAAGATAAATCGGTAAAGTTATAGGCAAATTTTTTTTTTTTTAAATATATATTCCAAAAATTTACAAACGAAAATCAATTTTTTTGAGCTGCTAGACAACCGAGAGAATCATTATTGGTATCATCTGAAAGGACTTGACTAGCACTATAAAAAAATAAAATTCATTTTGGCCGCCACTATAAAATGGCGGACAATAAATTTATATATGGGTCAAATCAATATTGGTATCAATTGCAAGGGCTTGACCAGTAAAAAACAGTAAATTATTAAAAAATTTAAAATCTAAGATGGCGTCTAAAATAAAATGGCGGATCAAATTTTTTTATGTTATAAAATAAGGGGCTTAACTAGTACAATACAGATAACTACGTAAAAATTCAAAATCGAGGATGGCATCGGAAACAATAAAGAAATATGGCGTGTAACATGAAATATAGGTTAAGCTACAACAGAATTTAAAAACAAAAAATTTTGTTGGCCACTATAGCTGAATTTTAAAACTTTGTTTTATCTAATTTAGCGATATTTGTAGGTAAAAAGTTGGCAACAGTGTTAAGATGCGAAAATGTAAGCAGTGAAGAACTGTTTTTAAGTACATTCAACTCCTTATTTTGTAATGAGAGTTTTTGCTCGTTAAGCAACGAATCATTGCTTTAGACGGCGAAATTCTCACGTTAAAATATCAACGATATGATCTTGCGTTTAAATAACTAATCGCTTATTTAAATAATAAAAAATAGCTTATTTTCCAAGTGTTATTTAATCTGAAAAATAAAAATAAAAAAACATAAAAGAAAAAGTTTCTAAATTTTAAGACCCCATGGTGACTTTAAGTCTACTCTCTGCTCAAGTTCGCATAATGTAACCACATTTTTAGTTTCTCTATAACTTACATCTCCAGAGCTATAAGCGCAATTAGGGTTTCCATTTCTATTAAAAAAAAGAGGACGCCAGCATAAAAAATGTAGGACATTTGCCCAAAAAAAGAGGACACATTTAAAAAAAAATATATTCGATAAAATTTACGACGCCATTTAAAATACAAAAACAAAATTTGTTTTTACAAAAAAACTTTATTTACAAAAATACAAACTGAACATATCATTTTGATTTAATGGTTGAAAATAAAAACAAAAAAAAAACAACAACAATTCATTGCATTCATTAGCGGGAATGTACACTTTTAAAAATTGTTCATATATTTTTCAACACTTCCAATTTGAGCCAATATATTACCATCGCATCTCTTGAAATATTTGTAAAACTCTAGGCAATCCATATCAAAATTATATACTCTTACCATATTTTTTGTTCAAGACTTTGTTCTATATCTGGAAAACAAACTTTATGAAAAACACACAGCTGACAAGCAGACCCCTTTGCCGAACTTTTTTAAAATAAAAGACAAGTTAAAATAGACCACTCCGATAAATAGCGACAATTAAGGATAATAAAACTAATTTTGTACAAAGAGAAGTTTTAAAATTTTACTTTTTCAAAATAACTGCCTGTTCAACGATGTCGAAAGAAAACACAAGCGAACTTTCATTCGTACAAATACGTTGAAAACAAAAACAAATTTTTAGTTTTTGTTGTTGTTTTCAATATATTTGTACGAATGAAAGTTCGCTTGTGTTTTCTTTCGACATCGTTGAACAGGCAGTAATTGTACGAGCACCTAAATCTTTTTTTATACATTTTGTGACATGTGATTTAAAGTATAAATGTAAGAAAAAAACTTCAGAGAAGGTGCAAAAAGCCGGACAACCCCGGACATTTGCTCAAAAAAGAAGTAGGACTGCTCCGGATGCCCTAAAAAAGAGGACGGTGTCCGGGGAAAAGAGGACGGATGGCAACCCTACGAGCAATTCACTTTGCACCTTGAAGAGAAGATAGTAATGGCGGTGGCGCTTATCATTTTAAACGCTACTGCATAGTATTGTTGCCAAGTTAAAGATTTTCTATATTAAATAAATATTTTCATTGCATTTGTTGGGAATTTTAGGCGGTGAATCACAATTTGGTTATAACTAAGGTTGTAGAATCTAATTGGGGTAACTGAGAGATCTTTAAATCAAATGTGTTTACCATCTTGGAGAAATCTTTAATAATTATAATTTAAGTACAAATTATAGGTCTATACGAGAATCTTTACATTGGAAACTAAATGCACTACATAAATGATATAAAAACAAGTAAGAGTGCGATATTTTTTTAGACGCCATCTTGAATTTTACATTTTTAATAATTTAATGTATTGTACTGGTCAAGCCCTTTCATTTGATACCAATGTTGATTTGACCCATATATAAATTTATTGTCCGCCATTTTATAGTGGCGGCCAAAATGAATTTTTATTTCTATATAATGCTTATATTACGCTAGTCAAGTCCTTTCATATGATACCAATTTTCGTTTGTAAATTTTTGGAATATATATTTAAAAGAAAAATTTTGCCTATAACTTTTCCGCTTTATCTAAAATTTTTCACGAATATCTCTAGAGGCATATTATATCTACAAATAGTAAGAAAGGTACCTATAAATTATTCTATGGCTAAAAATTTTAATTTTGGTGGTAAAAATATTGGACAAAACGGATGCAGTCATGTTCATTTGTTCACATCTCAGAAAGTTATGGGGCGATTGTGCTGAATTGCAATAGCTATTCATTCCCGGATATTTACAAAAGATTGATACCATACACAGATCTGAGGAACATATTGTTGCTTCTAAAAGTCGATTTCAACCAACACACGGACAGAAGCACTGTATTTCGTTCCCATATAACCAATGGACAAAAATAGAAGAAGTTAGGAAACTTGGTACACTAGCATAAAATAGCTTAGATAAGAAAAATATAAGTTTTTAACAAAATCGGTCCAAGGACACGACTACCTCCCATGTGTCCTGAAATTAAAAATTGTAATTTTAGCTTTAATAATGCTTTTACGAAAAGGCGTCATCCTGATACACATACAACTAGCAACGTGTGTGAAATTTTTTATTCCAATCGCACCAAAGACTCAAGGTCCTTTCATATATCCTTTTTCTTAAAAACGCTAGAACACCAACACAAATTGTCCAATTGTAATAAAATTTATGCCAAATTTTTTTCGATTCGGATTGTTAATGTGGAAAATACAAAAACACCATTTATTGAAAAATAGGTTAAAAACTCTTAAAATGATCTAGAAAAAATAAAAAATATAAGGGTATTCTAAAGATAAAATAAATGAAAAAAAATAAAGGAGAAAACCAGCAAGGTGTTAACGTCATTTAAAAATCATAAAAAAAGAATATGTTTTAATAAAAGAAATATTTTTATTTGTATTAGATTTTGAAACAAAAATTGTAACAGCTTAACTTAGTAATTATATATTATCACATCTAAAATAAAAAACGTTTAAAGAAAAAGATATAAAGGCAACAAATAGCATCATCGCTACTTGATTCTTCCCAAAACCAAGTTTCGCTTATTGAAGAAGTCATCTCGTCTTCTATTATATCATCTTCGATTTCATCACTTTCCTTAAGAGTATATTTCTCAATTACAATTTATTTTTAATCTTAATGTTCCTATTTAATGATAATAGTAGATCTGAAGACAGTAACAAATATGTCATTAAATCTTTATTTCTGTTTTTTCGAGACGTTTTACTGGTGTAAGACAGTCACACTTTCCCTACATTTTTATGGTTGGCTTCCAATGTTTTTTCAGACAAACACCCTGGAATGCTGCTTCACTGTTAGAAAAAAATCGGCGAGACGTATTTCCGTCAGTAGTATTGCCAAATCCAGACTTAACTTGGTCTATTATTAATCCGGTTCTTTTTTTGAATGCATTTTGAATTCTTTTTTTTTTTGTGATTCGTTAAGCAATATGTAGCAAACATTTAAAGAATCTTATCCAACAATGAAGCGTTAAAAGTCCATATTTGTAATTGTCCACATTTGGATTTTTTTAAGAGTTTATGCTATTCATCTCCGTCGGACTTGCATTGCAAATAAAACCCCTTCTTGATGAATTCGTATCGCTTAAAATATTTACAACTGCACCAACTATTATTGTAAAATGCATTTCATAAAAAACTTCTACAACTGCACCTTTCATTTAAATAACATCACATTCTTTATTTTTAATTTTCTTATCAATTTCGTCAAAAAGTTTTTTCACTAGATCAGGCTTCTCCTTTTCTAAAACAAATTTAATAGGCCTACAATCCAGCGTTGAAAATGGTGTTTTATTATCCTATATTTTTTTTTTTTTTGATGTCATGTTAACCATTCTTAAAAATATAAATTAATTTTAATTTAAAACTTATTAAAATAGCAAATATCTTAATAAATACTCGAATGTACTTACTTTAGGAACACAAACGCTATGAAAATCATAAACTCATCTGTATGGTTTTCGTTTAAAAATATTTGTTTGTAGCGGCTATGACCGGAGCTACCATCAATAGCCCACTTACAAACTAACGATATTTTACTTATTTCTAGTTTAATATCACAAAGTATATATATACTTGTTGCTGTTTTATGCATTATGCTTTTTAAGTCCACTTCTACCGAAATTTTCGTTGTTAATATAGCAGGTACTAATTTTTGCTTTTCGGTTCGCAACGCATAAAAAGATGGAAAACAATTTGGATGTAATTCATTAAATGCTTCCCGCAAAATACTGTATTTTCAAATTTCACTAAAAGATTTATTAACTTCATTTAATCACACAGAAATAGATTTAATAAATTTTTTTTAATTACTCTATACGCCTTTTAAAAAAATTAAGAATTTTAATGGGCCTTAAAACAACTAGAGCAAAATTTTCAAAATCCTTCGGGGGTTTTGGTCTATTAATGGTAGACATTAATTTTTTTAACCATTCAAAATATTAAATCGTGTTGCACAATGATATTGAACACTACTCCTAATAATTGCCTAATATTTGATTAAAAAAAGGCATTTAAAAAAACGAATTTTTTTAAGTTGTGTTAAAAATTAGGGACTAATTTCTAAATACTTTGTTAGATAAGACTTACAAAATAAGGAAAAAATATCTAATTTTATATAATGTTTTTTATACTCCATCAAACTTAAATAATTTTTGAATTTAAAAAAAAATTGTTTTTCACAGCAATAAAAAAAGTGATTTGTAAACATATACTCAATCCTTTATTTTAGTTTAACTACAAATATATCAAAGTCAAATCCACATTGGTATCAAATGAAAGGGCTTGACCAGTACAATACATTAACGGGCTTATTCATAACAAAAAGTTAGCTACAGTTTATACACTACGTACAACGAGCTGCTAACTAGAATGCCGATTAAGCTTGGCAGCTCGTTACCACAGAGTTTATTCATAAGAAACTTTTAAAAAATCGTAAAGAATTTGCAAGCAAATGGTGAAAAAAGTGAAAAGTTGTAAAAAAGATTTAAAAAATTGTGAGCAAATTGTGTTGTTAACTTTTTAATTGTTAAAAATGATTATTATTTCAGAACAATGCCTTCTTGCTCGGTATGCAAAAGAAAATATTTAAAGGGCAGTGTGACTATGTTCACTGTTCCCAAGTCACAAACTAGCAGAGAACCAACCTGTCGTAGGAGTCATAGGTTGCAAAAAACTCGCTTTTCTATATTGAAGAAAAACGGCAATAGTGCTCCCTTTTCCAGCTATGTTGTATTAATACGACATTTAATATGCATAGCTTAAATTTTTGTAAGTGTTGTATATCAAATTAATGTAGAAATTATCAACAAAATGTGTACAACAACTACGACATACAACACCTACGACAGCTTGTGAACTTAGCAAATAAGTGATATGTTATTGAAAAATGCTGGTGCTTCACCCATTTCCCATCTCCCACTCGACGTAATTATTTACAACTGCAAGTCTGGGAAAAGAAAAAAATAGGCGTGGCAGCACTTATAACGAGAATATCCACATTCTTTCCAAATAATTTTGCAATAAGTATACATGATCATGCAAAAAAAGTAATATAAAATCAGTGAGAGCGCAGTCACGAAAAAATAGTCAAAATAGGAATAGTATAAATCACATTTCACACGAGGGTATATAAATCTGTCATACCGCTTGTACTATCAACAATATTCATATTAGATCCTATAAAGTATATCGTTAGCTAGGTCCATCTGTCCGTATGTATGTTATATGTGTGCTTAGATCAACTTTTTTGTATGTTGAAATCAACCGAACTGAATGAAGCACTCTTACGTGTTTCATCATTTATTAATCGCAATTAGACCGAAATAACAAACCAGGATTATTATATCCTTGACAAATGCCTCTCCTCATCGTCATTTACTTATTTTTAAATCTATAGTTGTAAAGTATACTTAATACGTTTTGGAATTTGTGCAAATTTAGAAGCAATTTTTTCATTTATTTGATCAAATATTCTTGACAACACTGGCGAATGGTCAATGGATCTTAAAAGTAGACATAACACAATGATGTAGCACTTACAAATAGTATTCGTATTCACAGTCTGATCGTACAGTGACTGATCTAATTTTATTTAGCATCATAGTATTGTAAGTAGAAGATTGCCGCTAAAATAGTCGGTCATTCATTTCTTAAGACAGTCATTTACTTTACAAATCATTCCATACAAATACACCTAATGCTCTTTAAACCACTCTTTTGCTTAGTGAACAGTTGTCGGTTGTTAAAAGAGGAGGCAATGTTATCTTAACACTTTTTAATGCTGCTGTTTGTGGTAATGATGTGTTGATAATGTCCATCGTGATGGATAGATGAATTGTTGATCGTCAGTTGCCTGGCTAGTTGGTTGGTGGCAGCTATAGCTACATACTCGTATGTAATAAGTAAGAACATGCCTGTAGCATTCTAAAAGTGGGCAATAAAAACATAAATATGTTACTCCGCGAAACAAAAAAAACAACAAACGCCAAAGTTATCATATGCGCATACAAAATAATGAAGTCGAATGAAAAAAATTAAAAAAAAAAAAAAGAATGAAAAATTGCAGAAACATTTTATAGCGCGTGCTATACGCATAATCTTTACAAGCTTGTCTGCTTAAGAAAAAAATCGAATATCAAATGCAATTATTTGCGCTTGCTCCCCTTCACTCGAACTTCAACTGCATCTCGTGTATGATGACTTTGCACAGATGTACGACGACTAAAAAGCTGTAAAAGATTCTTCTTCTTCCAACATTTGTTGTGCGGTTTATATTTGTAATTTTTTAGTTTTTCAATTTTTTTGCACTTAAAGTCGTTTGTAATGTTTATTCAATAAACCTGCCGCATTTTATCAACTCCAGCTGCTTGCTTGCCCAACATTTTCCTGTGTTCTCCTTGCACTTAAGGTGTTTATGACAGGCTTGCCAGACTTTCAGGAATTTAAATTTGAAATTAAATGGTGAGTAACTATTAAAAATTGTAGTCTTATCTTTGCTAAATAATTTTATATTTAGAAACTTGGTTTATTCTAGCAGCTTAACAAACCAAAACTTTTGCATGGAAAAGTACACAAAAGAAATTTTATATTTATGCAATTTTAATGACGACATAGCTTGGTATGATGGAGATTATTTCGCATTTTTGTAACCAGATTTTTTTAGTTTGTCTAAATATTTTAAAAATTCAAGCAAATTGAAATTTATACAATAATTGTATTGGACGTTTATCCGTTACTACGAACACCCTCAAATAACAATAATTCCATCAAAATATATATATTTTATACAGTTAGAAATAATTGTAATAGAACCTTATGACCGATCATATCCAAGTGCACTTTCTTTCTTGTTTTTATTGAGTTTGGGAACGGCACTAAAAAATATCTGGTAACTCTGATTTCATTCAACAGAATGATCGTCAAAAAAAAACAACATAATTTTAATGTTTTTTTTTTCCTTGTATTTTGCTACCGTGTTTAAGGAGATGTTTTGGGTATTGAATTGTGTTGTTATGATGAGTTGTTGCATTCATTCGATCGTTGGAAACATTATGCCTCAATGCACTCACGGCTGCATAGCGTTGCATTCAACAGTCACATTCTTTGTTATTTGTTGCATTTTTTCATTCAAGAACAAGACTGTGGAATTTTCGTTGGTGCGTGTTTGGCACATGTTACTTAAATTCGCATAAAAACACTCATACTGACGGAAAGACAGATAGACACACTACCAGTTTGTCTTACTTACATACTAGGGTATTCAATTGATTAACCGTTCAGCGAACGACACATTAATTCTAATCGATTAACTGTTAAAATAATATGTTAATTTATTCAAAATTTAAATAAATCTTTTTCTTGTTATTAAATTTAATTAGTTCAAAACCACAAAGTTAAATAGATGATTTTTACATTTAACACTTAATCACCGATCAAGAGTTCTGATGATGAAATTGTAGTTGGTTTCGACTAGTGTCGGCAAAAATATACATTTTCAGATTATTCTTTCATTTTCAAAATTAAATTTATTTATTTATATAAAGAAGATAATTTAAAACAAATAAACTAAAAACTGTTTCCAAAAGACTTGATTAAGCTGATCCTGGTAGGGATGAAATTAGCGCTTAGTAACTGTGAAATGGAGACCTACGAAATGGGATTTCGCATATAAAAATCATGACTTCTACAAGCGCAGGTTAGTGCTGTGTAAGTAATTCAAGAATCGTTTTTTGGCGATAATTTTTTTTGGTGCGACAGCTTAGAACATGGAATTGACAGTTTAGGCACATGACACATAAACAAAATTAATTTGTTTGTCAGACATATACAAATAGAAAAGTGTTGTACGCGAATTGTATTAAAATTGAACAACTTATTTAATAACTTATGATTTAATAAGGGTTTAAAATATGTCAGAAAAAATCAAAAATATATGACAAGTTGAATTTTCTTTATTTTGCCAACTGATTTTCCATATCTTATTACAAAACAAATAACAGTGCTATATTCGGCCGTGCCGAATCTTATATACCCCTCACAACGTGTAGTCATGCAATAACAATTGTTTGTAACAACATTCATCTCTTATGAAATACGTCCATACATACATGTAAAAAACATACCTATAAAAAAACATCCCATTGCAAAATTATAAATTGAGTTTCCGTATGTGTGTATGTTTCTAAAAAAAATTACAAAAAAATAATATATTAAAAACAAAAAAAACAATAAAAAAAACTTACAAAAAAAAAATTTTAAAACAAATTTTAAACAATTTTTTAAAAAATTTAAAACATTTTTTAAAAAAACTTTTTAAAAAAAAATTAAAAAAAAATATTAAAAAAAAATAATAAAATATAAATAATATATTAAATAAAATAAAATAAATTTTTTTCGGCTTAGCTGGGATTCGATGCCACGTATATATGTATGTATGTTGTTGTTGTAATTGTGAAAAAAACGAGGTCAGTCGTGATTCAGCTCTGGTCGGGTCAAGAGCTCGCGCGTCATTGTCATTATCTCTTAAGGACAATCAGGCCGTCCTTTTTATCTGGCTTCGAGAGTTTCACGTCTCACTCTCGCATTGGTTAATTGCGTGGCATCGGTTAACTGTACAAAGGTACAGTTACTCGGACTATCAATTAACCACGTGCATATTTTTAGACAAGGAGTCGAATTTGGAAATTCGGAAGCTTCCTATACGAAGGAATAGGTCGTTTGGTAGTTGCTTGAGGAGGCTCTGGAAAAATAGTTGGTGATGGCAGTACTTTCTTTTGACAAGCCAAATATTTGTCTAGTGCTAGTACACTAGAACCTCCATTGGAGTAATCTAAAATTAAAAAAAAAAAAACGAGGTGGTCGTGGTTTTTTGCTCATATCTCAGAAAGTTATGGGGCGACTGTGCTGAATTTCAATAGCGATTTATTTCTGGATATTTCCAAAGGATTGATACCATACATAGATCTGGGGAACATATAGTTGCTTCTAAAAGTTGATTTCAACGAACACACGGACAGACTATCAGGGCTTAATCAACTCCTCTATTCATAAGCTTTCAGAAAATATATACTTTATGGGGTCGGAAATGAAAATTGTAGAAATTACAAACACTTACACTTGTGCACCACAGGTGAAGGGTATAAAAAAAATTAAAAACTTATTTCATTGGTATATATTGTGTTAAAAAATTACTATTAAAGATCTTACAATACTAGATTTTCTTTTTTATCTGTCGTATTAATCGATTAGAACCAAAACTCGATTAAATGAATACCCTATTACGATATAAGGTTTTTTTATGTTTTTTATTAAAATTCCAAGAGTAAATAGTTGGTCCACCACATGTGCTCAATGCTGCATGTTGCATAAATGTTGTGTCGTTTTTTCTTTTTTGTAATTCTTGTTGCCGTGTTGTTTATAATGATGTTGATGATGCATATTGAGTAGCAGCACTTGATAAATTCACGCATTACAATTCATTTCTATTAATGCGCTACATTGCAAAATTGATTACTAAGTACGTTTAAGAATACGAGTGTATCGAGAGAAAATAACGTAACTGACATTTTTTTTAAATACGGTTTAGTATGTTAAAATATATAATAGTTACAGAAATGCAAACCATTTAATTTCTCCGAAAATAACGCAACTGATATTAAAAATATTTGATTTACCGGAAAAATTAACGCCCAAACAAAAACAAACAATTTTCAGAGAATTATCTTATTTTTTATTATGATATAATAATCTATGACAATATCACTTTTATTTTGTCTCAACTCTAATTCGAACCCACCGTAATGTATAATGTGTTGTGAAAAGGCGAGGTTGTCTAAGTTTTTTCATTGTATGTATCTCTGTTATTTATGTGCCGATTTTTATGATTTTCAATGCCCATCTGCTCCGGAATATTTCTGATATTTTAATACAACACACTGGCCTGAGCACGAACAGCAGGACATGGCACAATAAACTTCCATAGTCATAAGCTTTCAGAAAATGTGTACTTTATGGAGCCGCAAACGATTATTGTAAAAATTTCACACGGAATGCCAAACCTATAATTTAATTTATTTTGTAAATAACTTTTATTTCCAAATTTATGCAAAATATTACAAGTATTAAATATAAAACTAAATTAGAAAATTAAAAAGCTTCTCTTTTTAAATATTTTCTGTGTGGATGGTCGTTTTGTTGTTGACGACAAAATTTAACGCAACTGTCTATATGGAGAATTAAGGTTTAACATATCCACAACTTGCATAAAATCATTGGCAGATTAAATTAAAATTTTTACTAACGAATTTCAAACAAATTAATCAAGTTAAAATACCTTTTTTTAAATTTGGTTATTGTAGGTTACGTTATTTTAGCGGCTAAGGCTCGATATGATGAACACAATTTATTTGAGGTTCAAATGGTTTGTTTTAATTTTTATTGGAGGTCTTTAACTAATAAATTCTTTACAGAACATTAAAACATTTAGTTTAAAAAGTTTAAATTATTCCTCAGACTCTCATAACAAATGAAATATAATAAAAACCGAACATACTACCACTATTGGCAATAGTTTAAAAGTAACTTATGTTTTAAATGCAATAAAGATTTTGTGATAAACACCGCTTCGACTCTTTTAACTGCCATACAAGTCTCGATTGTGCAAGATTTAACACAATTATATATGAGTTCTTCGTTCGTTTAAAGAGCTGTTGCATCCATATTTTATATCAAAAGTTAAAGATAATGCAAAGATCACTAATAAAATGAAAAAAGTATACTTTTGTCATCCTCATCCTATTCGTCAAACTCAACTTGATTTAAGAATTTTATATTCATGGCATTAGAAAATACAAAAAGTACAATAAAAATGGAAAAAGTATATTTTGGATTCTTCAGAGCAATTTCGATCTAAACTAATTCAAAATTCTGATAAAATACAAAAATTACAATAATAACGAAAAGAAATGGAGAAATGCACCTTTTTGGACGTCCGCATCATTTTCAATCAACACTTTCTAATTTCAAAATTATTTTCATAAACTTCAAATGCAAAAAGTAACATAAAAATGGAGAAAAGTATCGTTTTGGGGTTTCTCATATCAATGTGGAAAAAACAACTTTAAAATGTTTAAGTATCTATTCAATAAATAGATATTTTAATAGACATCGTTTCAAGCGAATATATCTTTTTTGCATAAAAACAAAAAAAAGTTCCAAGCTGTTTTGCTGAATTTTCCTCTTTCTACCCTCTTATGGATGTGTTTCAAGTTTCACTGAATTAAATGTGAAACCTCTATTAAAAATACTATCCGAATCGCCCTAGCAACAAGAAATTGTATATATTTTCCCTATTTTGCGTACAATATTGTCCGCCTTGAAGTTTCCAAAATGTTTAACCTAAATAATTGTTCATACACTATTAGACGATAGTGTATGTTATAAAGTAATAAAAATATAACATTTAAAACTATTTTTTTTTATATATGGATAGATAGGGATAAGCATACGCAACGCCATGAATACTTTGATATACATATCGTTGGTCACAAGTAACTCAATAATTGATACTTTACAGAAGGTAAAAACGTTATAGAAACTGAACTATCATAATGTAACCGTCATTTTTTGATGCTTTTGCATTAAATTTTTGTGTCAAAGTGTCTTCGAGTAAATTGTATTGGAATCTTAAGGTCTTTCGATATCGATGCCTTACTTCCTCAACCTCGTATCTTGAAAAATAAAACGGTTCATCTTTTTATACTTCGGTGTTTGGTTAAAAGTTTAAATGCAATTATTAAGGAATTGATTGTATTTATGTATATTAGTAGTAATAATATACTAATCTTTTTTAGTTAAAGCATAAAACAATCGTTTGATATGAAAAAGTCAAAACCGTATTTTTTAAGATACGAGGTTGAGGAAGTAAGGCATCGATATATACTTTACAAAGTTTTTTTTTACAGCTTAGGAGTGCCAAAAAATTGTTTAAAGATAATCAGCCAGTGAACTGTAGAGTTACTATTCCTTAAACAACGTTTGTTTACTAAAACAAATGTACAGCGTCATTCATAAATATCGTCACATAAAACTTTTTTCACCAATCTTAAAAATAAAATTTAAAAAAGACACGATAAAATATGCGGAAAGCGTAAAGAAAGACTTTTGATTTTCGGTAATTTAAAACGTAATAATGTTAAACACATAGTAACACATGGTAAAGCTTAAACGCTAACAGCTCGTTATTCAAATTGAAATTTTAAAATTATCGATTTTGCAATTGATCTGGTTTTGATACATCTACTAATATATCAAATTAAATATGTATATCAAAAATAAATACTAAATATATCAAATTTCAATTGCATATAAAACTTATCTGGATTAGTAAATGGAACCGAAATGATAAGTATTCCAGACCAAAGCTATTCAATTACTAAAAGAAATACTCTGCTTAAATTACAACTTTCAGAACATCTGTAGTGAAGCAGCACGCAACATTTGCTTACCGCACAAAACTTGATGTTGCACAAAAAGTTAAGCTATAAAAAAAAACAACAGACACGTCAAAATTAAAGCGCTCCAATCAATCGAAAGATCATTGCATTCGTCTGTATCATTAAAATCAGATGCGGAATGTTGATCGCGTCGTCTTTTGCGTTAAACACAAAAGGGAATAAAATATTCCAGTGTCCTAGCCAAATAAGGATTTGTCACGTGCGATTTGTTAATTTATATTCAGTAATCATACAATTGGCGGTATTGAAGCTCCAGGTTTCAGAATCTTCAACAGACATCATCGTCATCATCTCATCACAGTCATCATCATCTGTAGCCCATACATAAATAAATTGTAAGTTGTTTGGAAAAGTGTTCAGAAATTAAAAAGAATTAACTAACATAACTTTTGTGAATATCTTTATTGAAGGTGGAAGCGTATTTCTGCAAATTCGAAAGTGGGCACAAACAAATTTAAACGAGAATATTTTCTATTTGGTTTTTTGACGATTAGACCAAAAATTATTTTCATTTGTTTAACAAAACTCAATAGACCCTTAGGACTTATAGAAAAAATTCAATTTTCTTTACAGGGCATTTTACAGAGAGAAGACAAACAAAATTATCCGACAGCCCTGATGTATATAAGTTTATTCGTAGTAATTTAAATTTTTAAAAACTAAAATCTGTATTATTATTACATTAAATGCTTTAACACTAGTATTTAAATTTCAAGCGATTTTTAATGTGTGGGAGGTCTTACGGAGGTCTTACGGAATTCGCTAAATTGTACTTTTTGAACAATTTGAAAGGGAGGAATCACTTGGTGTTTCTTAATCACTTTTTTATTGTTCCTCATCATTTTATACACTTTTTTAATTTGTATGTAAAATATGTGATGCCTGTGTTGGTCTGCTAAAATGTAAAAAAGCCCTTTGGAGATCTTAAATGAAAATTACAAAAGTCTATTTTCATAAAGCAAAGTTAAAATTGTGAAACAACAACATAATGTTGTTCAAGTAATTCAAAACAAAATGGCCAAGGGATAATTTACTGATTAAATTGTGGTAATATTTATTTAATAAATTTATTATTATTTAATTTGCATCACCTGGAGACAAAGTGGTTTGAAAACCAAAAATTATATTGATTTATTTAATACTTTCAAAGTCCTGATTTATCATTATGAACCATCTATAAAGTGAAGGCGTTAAATGCCGTTGGTTGCAACATTGATCTTCAATGTTCGTTTGTTCATTCATTCAAGTATAGATGTGTCTGCCGCATTTCTACTTTAAGTCATTTACTCTCCTAATATGGATTTTTCTTAGTTCGGCAGTCGCAAGCAATGGCTTACGGGAACAAACATGCATGCATGCATTTGTCTGAATGTATGAATATGATGACAATGTCAATAAAAACAATACGCATAAATTTATGAAGACACAAATGCATTCGCCATGGAATGTTCTCGTACCCGGTAGGCGCCGGTCTTTAACCATATTAAAATAGTGGACATTGTAAAGTTTCAATATTAATGACCAGGTCCATATGGCTAGATGCATACAAATAAACATATTTATTCGTACATGTACTTGTACATGTGTAAACACAAATGATTTTAACGATTTTATAATTTCTCATTGGGATTCAATTTATCACTCACTACTCAGTAAGTTGTTCATCCAACAATTGCTGCAGATGAAATTAAACACAGCAGCTTGATAATGAAAACAGGGGTCAACTTTAATTACATGTTTAGCACATTTGTCGCAAATATTAAGAAGAACATTTTACACAAAAACAAATTTGTGGCAACAAGGAAAAACTACTTATCTGTAATTTTTTCGCTTTTTAAGGAAAACAAATTGCTTTTTTTTCATCATTTATTTTCGTTTGTAATTGTATTGATTAAATAACTTTGTAGGTACGTTAAGTGAGATTACCAGCCCTATTCACAATGTTATGCAAATTGTCTTGCATCAGTGTAGAGTATATTTTTACTCAACATCAATAAATTATACACAGATAGAAAATATTTACAATGACAAATGCAAAATATTGCGAATTGGACTATTATTAATAATACTTAATGCGAGTATTGTATAGAAAGTTGTTTTATATTTTGTACAACCATTAATTGCAAAAATATACTGAGAATTAACAATCTTAAATAAAAAATAAATAATATTTTTTTAATTTATTAGTATCTTAATACGATTTCGAGCATACTGACATCAGTACTGCCTTGAATGTAGCGCATTTTGGAGGAGCGATTTTAAAACAAAATTATAAGCACTTGAAAACGCCTTTTAAAAAAAACCATATACATAACTATAAATGACACTTCAGCCTAAGCAGATGTTAAAATAAAATGACCAGAACTTAAAAGCCGTATGACAGTTAAACTCCTTGAAACACCAGAAAAATTCGACATACGGTTTTAAAAAAAAAATTTCAATTTTTTTATTCGACTTAAACAGTTATTCGGTTCTGTCACAAGTCATCTACGACTGTTTATAGATTTTAATAAACCTGAAATATTTTATTATTAATTTTATTGTCATCTTTATAAATACTAATACTTGCAACACACAATTAGATCGTCTGCAATGACACGTGGCACGTGAAATTATATAAAATCCGTGTACATCCATGTACAACCAATTGAAAAAAAAAGAAAAACATTTAACATTTTTGTCATTTATGTACGACAAACCTAAACAAGCATCCGAAGCAAGCATCTTTAGCAGTCAATATTTGTAAAGCCTATACAATTACTGTATTCACAAGGTGGCCTAAATTCAAATGTTCCTTAATAATTTGTAAAAAAAAATATAACTATTGTGAACGACCACTCATAACTAGTGAGAGACATCAAATTTAAAATGCCGTTTTTGCAAAATTTTTGATAACAGATCTTTTTAACGGATATCGGAAGGGCACAGACGACTCGGCTTATCAGATTCTGAGGCGATCGCTGCAGGTTTCTGAATAGTTATTACTGTACAAAAAAACACACCATACATACATGACAATATAATTTTAGGACAGTTTTTACTCGAAAAGCAACAAAAACTTTTATAAATTATTGTGAAATCCTACAACATTATGACAATATGACTTGTTAGGACATCTTGTGAATACAATAAATGTGCATTAGCCATAACATCGTGGCGTCAACGCTTTGTAAAAGAAAAATCCGATTTTAAAATATCATAAGTTTCTACTAGTGGGGTTTTATAAACGAAAATAGTTAGCATTACTGTTCAGGACACAGCATTGACGCTCTTGTTTAGATTTGTAACTTTAGCGTTACCGCTTAGTGGAAGAAAACACAGTGCTTGCTTGTCTGTTAGAGTTAAGCCTCACAAATTTAAATTTCTCATATTGTATTAAACTATGGTTAAATTTTAGAGGTAAGAACATCAAAATATACGCTGTCAAAATAAATAAAAAACATACAGCACGACTACCTTCTATAATCATTATTTTTATGAAACAAATTGTTATGCCCCAGCTCTGTTTCATTACCAAGTATTTCAAAATATTTAAGTATCAAAAGCCTAAATTAAAAATATGCCAACTCGAACAATTGAATATTTGAATGAGCAATGTTTAATGGGTTTTAAATAGATAATCATAAAAGCTTAAACTTGTTTCTTTCTAAAATTAACTAAATATAAATTTTGTTTTGCAGTTTCTGTTCTATTTTTTTTATACCCGCCACCAAAAAATGGTGGGGGTATATTCATTTTGTCATTCCGTTTGTAACACATCGAAATATCCATTTTAGACCCCATAAAGTATATATATTCTGAATCGGGGTTTGATTTTATGATGATCTAGCTATGTCCGTCCGTCTGTCCGTCTGTTAAAAACACGATAGAGGAAGAGAGTTATAGCTCGAAAAGCAAGAGTAGGTCGAAAAAACCGTGTCCTTCGAACATCGAATAAAATGGAATTGTGTCCAAACCCCTTAACGTAGACTCATGAAACTTCGAATATATATGAGTAAAGACAATATTTTCCCCCGAAAATTATCTAAATGCATTAGGAGAGGAGTTATCGATCAAAATGTACGAAAATTTATACCGCACAGTGTATTTTTCGGTATATTTAAAAACAAAAACGTCATAAAAGCAACAAAATTGGCTGTACGACTCTGAAATTTTGCACACTTTGCTTTTTGGTGACACACTTTCTTGTATCGGCAAATCAATGTGCCACGCCCACTTTTACGCCCACATCCCATATAACGTTTTAACTAAAATTCATATAATTTCTCTATTAATAAAAATTTTGGAATAATAAAGGCCTATATTGAAACACCTCAGTTGTACTCATTCGCAAAAATAACTTTGACACGCCTACTACAACGCCCACTTTTCACGTTATCTACCGTTAATGAAATTTAAAAGCTCATAAAACCGCTAAAATTAGAAGTATGATGATAAATTTTGCTACGTCTATCCCCCTAGGCAATTTCATTACTATGCCAAAAAATTAAGGTGCCACGCCCACTTTTACGCCCACCTCCCATATAACGTTTTACCTAAAATTCATATAATTTCTCTATTAATAAAGATTTTGGAATAATAAAGGACTATATTGAAACACCTAAGTTGTACTCATTAGCAAAAACAACTTTGACACGCCTACTATAACGCCCACTTTCACTTTTGAATTGTGTCCAGACGCATAAACGTAGTCATGAAACTTCGAATATATATTTATCGAGTCAAAAGAATATTTTTCCCTGAAAATCGTTTAAATCTATGAATTAGGAAAAGAGTTACAGATAAAAATGTACGAAAATTTATACCGCACAGTGTATATTTCAAATTTAAAACGTAATAAAACTGACAAAACTATATGTACGATTCTGAAATTTTGCAAGCATGGCTTTTTGGTCAAAGTCTTCGTTATAACGGAAAATAGATGTGCCACGCACACTTTTTTCCTTAAATTTTTATAAAAATATATTAGTCATATATATTAGCATTTATTCATCTTACACTGCGCTATTTATTGAACTGTAGCTAAATCTATCTATCTATCTTCTATCTATATATATAAAAGTGAAACTCTGTGTGTGTGTGTGTGTGTGTGTGTGTGTGTGTGTGTGTGTGTGTGTGTGTGTGTGTGTGTGTGTGTGTTAGCTATAGACTCTGAAACTGTAAAACCGATCGGGCTCAAACTTTGGCAAGTTGTTGTACACATACCGGGGAGTGTTTATGGGTGGAAAAAAGTGGGCGGGGCCACGCCCATAAAAAATTAGTTATCAGTTTTAGCTACTTGCACTTGACCGATTTTTCTGAAACTTTGCACACATATCGAGCTATCATGACTAAATAATTTCGTGATAAGAAAAGTGGGCGGGGCCACGCCCCTAAAAAAGTTTTAATTTTGAGGCACTTGCACTGGACCGATTTTTTTGAAACTGTGCACACATATCAAGCTGTCGTGACTTTATAATTCTGTGACTAAAAAAGTGGGCGGGGCCACGCCCATAAAAAAAGGCTATAATTTTGAGGTATTTGCACCAGACTGATTTTTCTGAAACTTTGCACACATATTAAGGTGTCATGACTAAATAATTTCGTGATTAGAAAAAGGGGCAGTGCCACGCCCATAAAAAAAAAGGTATCATTTTGAAGTACTTGCACTTGACCGATTATTCTGAAACTTTGCACACATATTGAGCTATTATGACTTTACAATTTCGTGAAAAGAAAAGTGGGCAGGGCCACGCCCATAAAAACAATTATAATTTTGAGGTACTTGCACTGGTCCGATTCTTCTGAAACTTTGCACATATTGAGCTGTTATGACTTTACAATTTCGCGATTAAAAAAGTGGGCAATGCCACGCCCATAAAAAAAATTATAATATTTAGGTTTTTGCACTTGATATTCAATTAAAATTCAGAATGCATTTCAAATTCATTAAGGGGCGTAGCAACGCGCGCCGGGTTTGGCTAGTATAAGATAAAGATGATAAGATAGATGACTCTACTAGCAACTACTAGATGGCATGCTAACAACTTATGCTTATGTTCTCCTGAAGTTATGCTCTATTAAAAATGGGAATTTAGGAAAATTTTGACGTAAGTAAAAAAAAATTATCTCAACATTATAAACAATTTATTTTCCTGTACTAATGGCTAACAAATTTTAAAATTATACAAAACTTATTTCGTTTGAAAATATTTTAAAAGCAAAATGTTATAGAAGTTTAAAAATCAAAATCTTACTAATAAATTTCCCGTTTTAGAAAAATGCAGAGAATGTATATTTTAAATCACCCTGTGGCCCTTAAAATTTAACCTTAAATTCACTTTCTTCCTCTTAAATTTATGTAATTTCTCTATTGACAAAGTTTTTGGGAAAATAAAGGACTTTATTGAAATATCTAAGTTATGTTTATTAGCAGAAACTTTATTGACACGCGTATTTTAACGGTCACTTTCATTGAAAGACTAAATTTACGAAAACATTTTACTAGCATACCGAAGTTATAATGGGTGGTTTAATTTTAAGGGACTATGTTGATTTTGAATAAAATTATTATGAAATTATTATCATTTATTTTTATAATGATAATATTTGTATGCTTCAATTATGTATGGAACAAAATATCGGCCAAATGGCCCCCCAACCTAGGCGGCACACCACGATCCGATAGTCCAAATTTTCAATGACACTGTTGATGCTCGATTGTTGGGTTGGGCACGATGATGAGTCGAGGTTGCTTGCTCTTTTGCCACGTTATCGTGAAAAACAGCAATGTTTCCCATTCAACGAACTAAGATGGCATTCACAGATGTTTTTACATTTCATACAGACCTGCTTTGCAGACATTTAAATATTTTTTACAATTCTCACGATTGTGGACGAATTCGAACGATTATGTTGACCAAAAGAATCACGAAGTGCACGAAATGCATTTTTATTTTATAAAAATCTTTAATATTTAAAAGCATTGCTCGATTGCGTATCTTTCCACGGTTCAAATTGAGTTAGTCTGAGATTGAGAAATGTCAAATGAAATACAAGAAAAAAGTTGAAGTTTAGATGTGGTTCACCTTAAACATGGGCCCTTAAAATTTAACAACCCTCTACAAAGAAAGTGATACATATTTTATTATAAAGAGATTATTCTATAGCGATTAACAAAATAATAAATATTGTGCTTTAAATGTACACAAAATTGGTGGTGGGTATAAAAGATTCTGCACAGCCGAATATAGTGCTCTTACTTGTTTTTATTTAACACGATCATGTACACAGTTATAATATTACACACCCTTTTGATTTATTGTTTTCGACACCATCTTTCATTTTGAATTTTTATATATTCTTCTAGTCAAGCCCTTTATATGAATAAAATTAAGGAACAAATTGCCCGCCATTCTGTTTCAGACGCCATCTTGGATTTTAATTTATTTTTTACAGGCATATAGTATCTACAAATAGCAACAAAAGCGACTATAAATTATCCTAGGGTTGGAAAAATGCTATTTTTTGCGCTACAAATGTGATAAAACAAAGGCAGTCGTATTTATGTGCTCATATTTCTGAAAGTTATAGCCGTATTATACTGGATTTTAATAGCGATTCATTCCGGGATATTTCAAAAAGATTGATAAAATATACAGGTCTATGCAATATGTGAGGCCTTCTAAAATTTGATTTAAATTAAATCACGGACGAAGGGGCACTACTCAATCGAATCGTGAATTACGAAAGGAGTTATAGATCACAATGTACGAAAATTTTCCTCGCACAGTATCTTTTTTATTCCATTTAAAATTTTTAACTTCATATAACCAACAAAATTAAATGTACGATACTGAAATTTAGCAAATAGAGCTTTTTTATCAATATTTTTGGAACACCGAAAAATAAAGGTAACACTCCCATAAGGTTTTGCCTTAAATTAATATAATTTCTCTATGGACAAAGATTTCTAAAGAATAATGGTCTCTGTGTTTTATATCTAAGTAGAAATCTTTATCAGAAACCATTTTCATACGTCTTCTTTAATGCCTTCTTAAAAACCGAGAGCAATTGATGACCCATGATGAAATTTCGCGAATAATGTTTTTTGACACACTCACTTAAACGCTTACCTCCCATATTATGATTTATTTTAAATTCATATAATTTTAATAAGTACAAACCTTTTTCAAGAACATTGCAATATATAAGCTAAATTCATTATCAGAAATTTCTTTGTCACGCCTACTTTTCACATAATCTACAATCAATGAAATAAAAGCAATACAATTAGATTTAGGTTGCTGAAATTTCGCAAAAGTAGCTTTCTGTTTAGTTTTATTATTATGTCAGATAATAAAGATGACACGCCCACTTTAACATTCTTGATTGCATTTTTTTTTTTAATCCATATAATTTTTATATAGTAAAATTTGTTGATAGAAAAGGACTATCTATATGTCAATATCTAAGTTGAACGCGTTAGCAGAAATAATTATGATAAACCTATTTTAATGCCCACCTCTAAGATATGGCACGATCTACCATTATTAAAATTAAAAAGCTACTAAAATCACCAACATAAGATAATGACCAATCTAAACTTAAACCCAAAAAAGTAATGTGACATCCCCACTTTATTGCCCTCCTCGCATAAAATTAATTATACTCTTCACACAGTGAGAAAGGGTATATATAGGTTTGTCATTCCGTGTGAAATTTCTACAATTTTCATTTCCGACCCCATAAAGTATATATTTTCTGAAAGCTTATGAATAGGGGAGTCGATTAAGCTCTGTCAGTCTGTCCGTCTGACCGTCTGTCCGTGTGTATGTTGAAATCAACTTTTTGAAGCCCCCCGACATCGCTTGGACCCGAGTGAGGTATTAGAATATCAGAAATATTCGGGAGTAGATCGGTATTGAAAATCAGAAACATCGGTACATAAACAACTGAGATATGAGCAAAAACCCACGACTACCTCGATTTTTTTTTCACAAACACAACATTACAACAACAACATACATACATACAAACGTGTATACTGGTTAGAGAAAACGTGGCATCGAATCCCAGCTGAGCTAAAAAAAAATTTTTTATTATTTTTATATTTTTTTATTTTTATTTTTATTAAATATATTATTTTTTTTTAATTTTTTTTTTTATTTTTTTTTTATTTTTTGTTTGTTTATTATATATATTTTAATTATTTTTTTTTTAATTTTTATACCCTTCACACAGTGAAAAAGGGTATGTATAGGTTTGTCATTCCGTGTGAAATTTCTACAATTTTCATTTCCGACCCCATAAAGTATATATTTTCTGAAAGCTTATGAATAGGGGAGTAGATTAAGCCCTGTCAGTCTGTCAGTCTGTCCGTCTGACCGTCTGTCCGTGTGTATGTTGAAATCAACTTTTTGAAGCCCCCCGACATAGGTTGGACCCGGGTAAGGTATTAAAATATCAGAAATATTCGGGAGTAGATCGGTATTGAAAATCAGAAACATCGGTACATAAACAACTGAGATATGAGCAAAAACCCACGACCACCTCGATTTTCTTTTCACAAAAACAACATAACAACAACATACATACATACAAACGTGTATACTGGTTAGGGAAAACGTGGCATCGAATCCCAGTTGAGCCAAAAAAAATTTTTTTTTAATTTTTTTAAAATTTTTTTTTTAAATTTTTTTTTATTTTTTATTTAATACATTATATATATTTTTGTATTATTATTTTTTTTTTTAATTTTTTTTTTATTTTTTTTTTGTTTTATATATATTATATATGTATATAATAATTTTTTTTTTTAATTTTTTTTAAAATTTTTTTTTTTTAAATTTTTTTTTTTTAAATTTTTTTTTTTTTTTTGTTTTTTTAACATACATACGTGAATTTACTGTTATTGCATGACTACACGTTGTGAAGGGTATATAAGATTCGGCACGGCCGAATATAGCGCTTTTACTTGTTTTTTTTTTAATTTTTTTTCAAATATTTTTTTTTATTTTTTTTTATTTTTTTTTATTTTTTTTTCAACATACATGTACATACAATGGGATGTTTTTATATATGTATGTTTTTTATATGTATGTACGTATTTCATATGGGATGAATGGTGATACAAACTACTGTTATTGAATGACTACACATTGTGAAGGGTATATAAGATTCGGCACGGCCGAATATAGCGCTCTTACTTGTTTTTAACTAACTCTAGCTACCGAGCCATAAATTTTAGTTTTTGTAAAATTACAATATTGTGGTAAATAAGTGGATAGTATCAATTCTATTGTAGAAATTTTTTAGGTCTAGTAGTTATTTCGAAAATTTAAAAATTCTGAATTAAAATATCCTTGTAGTTGCGTATAACATTATATTTGCATTATTTTAAATATGTATGTATGTATGTATGTATTTATGTATATAGGAGGAAGTTGTGGCAAAAACAGTATGTTTAATTATATAATTTTACTAGAAATTGGTTTGTCTCGGTATTTATGCAATATTTTCAAATATGTACTTATGTGGCGGGGAATAGGTTAGCCAGTAAAAAATAATAAAAAACGGAACATTTTTTTATTCATTCATAATGCAGTCATAAGTTGCGAAATTTGTTATTATTTACAAAAACTTTAAATGTCAAAAGTGGTTAGTTTTTAATATTATTTTTTTAATATTTTTAATTAATAAAAAAGTTATCCCTGATTTATATTAAAAAAAAAACAATTTCATCAATATAATATATAATAATGCAATTGTGTTAAACGCAATATTATTTATATGAATGAAGTGATTTAGGAAATTGTTATTTATTTTCTTCACTTAATTTTTAAGCACTTTCAGAGTTAAATTTAGACAAAGCAATAATAAAATTTTGCTATTTTTGTATTGTTGTATTTAGTTTTCAAGAGGAAATTGAGACGATCTCAGTTAACTATGAGAATGTTGAATGTTGTGGCGATTTTTACTCTTATGTCGATGAGAGACTAGTCTTGTAGACATGATGAACTCCTTTGGTCCTCTGTTTCCTACTAATACGAACATTTCTACACATTTTACTGCTAATAATAATTTCTTATTCGACTTTTTCTTTGTTAGATCCAAAAATAAGGTTCTACTTTATGAACAATTATCTGCACCCTGTGTGTTCAAAAAAAAAATTCGGTACTATTATTTCAAAAGAATGAATCGCAACATATTGATTGAGGTATTGATTAAGGTATTTAACATAGACTGGAACTCAATCGACTATACGCCTAACGTTGATGATCAAGTAAGTTTTCTTGAACAAAATTTTGCAAAAGTGTTTAATAAATCTGTACTTTTGAAAACAATTGCTAGCCATAACTTATAAACTGCATTAACTGTATTCTATTTCAAGAAAAGAAGTTAACAAATGAGTTAAAAGGGCCGAAACTTTATATTATTCTGAATTATATTTATCTGTTGTAAATTCGAAAAAAAAATGGAAAACTATTCGAGATATATGTATCAATAAATCTGAATACGTCACCAGCTGCGATGTAGATGCTTATTCACTTAATTTATCATTGGCCAACATTCTAAGTCTCGATCCTTCAACAACGCAATATATTACAATTACAAATAGAAACCCGTTTTCGTTCAAGTGTCTTGACAAAGTAAATGTCTTTCGGAATTATTTTTAAGTTAAATCTAACGCCATTATCCCTGATAATATTCACCATAAATTTATAAGAGAAGTAGTACCATTTTAGCTACCTCATATTACTCACGTTTTTAACTCTATTCTGACTAAGATTTCCATCCCTCAAAATCGCAAGATTGTACCTATCCCAAAAAGGTATAATGATTATCGGCCTATTGCTATACTCTCATATTCAATCAGGCAATCTGGCTTTCGCCCGAAACGTAGTAACACTACTGCTCTCATTGACACTTCAGAAGAAGTACGTGGCTACATTGATAAAGGTAACATTGCTTTTTTGTTCTTCTAGATAACTCGAAAGCATTTAATATGGTTACAATTTAACACAGAACAGAACACAGTTTTCAACTTGACCCCGTCTGCAACTGATCTTATATCTTCGTATTTAAATAATCGATATCAATTTGTATTTGTTGCAAGTTTCTTCCAGTAACGAAAAACGTTCCTCAAGGTTTAGTACTGGAACCACTATTATTGTCTATATTAAGAAATGATTCGCCGTAACACATATCTTTTTGCAAAGTTCATATGTACGCAGACGACGTTCAATTATATCTGTGTAGCAAAATAGAAAAATTGATAAAGAGTGTTGTCACACTAAATTTAGACCTGTCTAATATTAATTTTTGGGCAAGATCAAATGGTCTCTGTCTAAATGTTTAATAATATCGAGAAACAATACGCACACTCATGAGACACCGCTCATTCTTCTAAATAACTAACGAATAGAAATTGTTCAATGTATTAAAAACCTTGGCGTTTTCTTTGGAGAACTCCAAACGAACCGTCCTATTTGCTTAGTCGCCTTAATTTACTTGTTCGCGAAGAAAAAATGACATTGTACAAAAAACAATATAAAAGACTTGTGTCCGAATGGCAATTTCTTACTAGCGGTATTCGTCTTTCGAACTCATTTCTGTCAAACATTCAGTTTTTGAACAAAGCAGCACAGTTTAGGAAAGCAATCTATAATTTTTTTAATTGCAATCCAAGGCATATTTATTCATCAGGTAATTGCAGTTCGGAGAGAATTTTTTGTTTATATTTTTTTATGCATATATGAAGTTTGACATTTGAAGTAAATTATAAATGAGAGAAAATTGTTTTTTATTTATGCATTTTGACAGCGGATACTTAAAGTAAGTGTTGAAAAAAATAATCAGCTGGCGAATCAAGAGTACCTGATGAATAAATATGCCTTGATTGCAATCTTTATTTTTACACATTTTTTTATAAATTTTTGTACTACTAACGTAAAATTTAAAAAAAAAAATCGATTATACTTTTTATTGTAATTATTATTATTATTATTATTATTATTATTATTATTATTATTATTATTATTATTATTATTATTATTTATGTTTTGGTTTTCTTTTAAATTTGTGGTATTGATTAAATATTTGTATTGTTCTTCATTATGGATTGTGTATACATGATACTTATTCTACCCTATAATTTATTGGCTCTTAATCTTGTTGTGTAGAATTAATAAATAATGTAGACTTGCCACCACCAGCGGTGAATTTTACCAAATTCGCTTTCTCGTAAATACGTCACACTTTATATAAAAAAATACTTAAAGTCAAATTCACATATGCATTAACGATCAGCTGATCAGTTACATAAGTTTACCTTGATAAGTGTACCCTGACCATTGCCTCACACATTTATGTATCTTTGGTCTGACCTGTTTCATGCAGAAGGAAGAGTTTTGTGTCCAAGGAACAAATGTTATGCTTTAAGGGGCATTTACCTCAACAAAAACTATACAATTCCAACAAAGTGTTCGCAACACTTTTTAGCAAAAGTTTAAAGTTTTTATACAAACTCTTATTTTTGGATATTAGGATAATGAAATGCAGTTCTTGAGATCAATGGTCTACTCGGATCAAAATCATCAATTTCAGAATTAACTTTTAGATCCGACTGCAAATTCCGATAATATTAGGAAAACTTTAAAGGGAGACCCATACTTTAAAAATTTGTTCGAAATTTTGCTGCAAACAATTTTGCTACTACAAGAGCATACGATTTATTTTGTTTGCTTTAAGGATAATCATGCCCAAACATAATATACATACATACATACATACATACATACATACATACATACATACATACATACATACATACATACATACATACATACATACATACATACATACATACATACATACATACATACATACATACATACATACATACATACATACATACATGATAGGGCTGAGCTCAGGCTACTATCGGGGTCAGTAGGTGGCGGATAACTGAACGACCTACGGGTCAGCTGCGAAGAATAAGCAGTCCCCGACCAAGAGCGGCAGATTCTGAGAGCATACTGTGAATTAACACAAGGGCTCGATGGTGAACTGCAATTGGATGCCGCCGTTTGGCTTGGTATCCACCGGGGATGCCCTTGAAAGAGGTGCAGATGGAGGTGGGATGCCTTCGTGGATTCCCCGGTTAAAGCACAGAGGCTTGTGAAATTTTTTGTTTCGCGGCTATGGGACCTGTTTGCTCACACCAGTGGGTCCGCTGTGTATGTAACCCGCCGAAAGGCATTAAGATCAAGTCCAGTACGATCTTAATTATGGCATTTCTGGAACATGGTATGGATTTGTTGAACCCTGGGCCGACGGTCTGTAGTATTCTAGAACCTTAGTATGTGGAGGTGACACTGCTCAGAAACGGCTTCTAGGCTAATGCTACAACCGCCTCCTCCTATTAAAACTTGGCAGTCTCAAAGTGCGCTCGAAGAACGTCGCCATTAAGTTGGTGGTACAGGCTCGGATGATAATTCCCGACTAACGCGGACCTGGTTCTGGCTTGGGGTTCCATAAGAATCTCATGTCAACCCTCGCATGGCCTCCCTGCTTGCATAGATAACCATGGGGTTGTAAACGCGACTGTACATCGGTTGGAGATAGCGGCTTTGAGTTTGGACAAATAGCAATGATTAAAAATAATAATGAAGATGGAAAGAGTAGCAGGAAGTGTGGAAGAGGTGAAAGTGAGGGTGTAGGGGCTTCGGACCCATTTAGGAGAAGCTCTGTGATGGTAAGATCACCACCACGGGAACTTTCTACTTCTGATGCTGATAAGAGCACGCCACTTACGGAAGTGGCTCAGAGTGGTAAAACCCAAGTGATGAGAAAACTTGGTGATAGGATAGAAAAGCTTCTGCAGTTTATAAAGGCAAGAAGCAATATCCATAGGGATATTCAGACGATCACACGGGAAATCCAGGCATTGTATATGCAGGCTACGTGTGAGGTGATTGGTACGGAAGATAGTGCACCAAAGGCTCAAATGGTTGATAAGGAAGCCCAGACGGAGCAACCTCGGTTGACACTTCTTCCAACCCAATCGTCTAAAAGGGGACCAATTACTCAGAGTCCCAAGGGGAACAGGAGGAAGAGGAAAAAGTCCACTATGAATGAACAGGTCATTAATAGTGGGGTAGAGATTCTAGGCACTAAGCCTCGTGCGGATTCTGAGGGAAGTAAGCCTCGTGCCAATATTGAGGGAACTAAGCCTCGTGCCGATACGGAGGGAACTAATCCTCGTGCCGATACTGAGGGACTCTCAGTGACGGATAAGGGATCGGAATGGAGGAAGGTACAGCCGAGAGCGCATAGAAGAAGGAAACCAATGAGACCGGACGCATTGGTTGTCAGAAATTGTGGGGAGGGATCTTATGCGGATATTTTGAAGCAGGTTAAGAGTGACCCAAGGTTAAGTGAACTTGGCCAGAGTGTTAGAAACATTAGGAAGACAGGTAGGGGTGAATTGCTCTTCGAGTTAAATAAACCCCTACATAATAGTACGGCCGATTTTAAGACAGCTGTCGAGGGTGTGCTGGGCGAGACGGCTGAGGTACGTGCCTTGACGCATGAGGTGCTCTTGGAGATTAGGGATATAGATGAGGTTACGACGAAAGACGAGGTATTACATTCTCTTTTGGAAGTTTCCGATAAATTTAGTGCGTTGAAACCGTCTGTGATTAAGTCTTTGAGGAAATCGTATAGGGGAACACAGACTGCCACTATTGGTCTGAGTTCTGAGTTGGCGGGCTACCTTATTGAGACCGCTAAGATACGTATTGGATGGGTGATATGTAGGATACGAGGGAAAATGGCACCAATTAGGTGCTACAAATGTTTGGACTTTGGTCATACTGCGAGTAGGTGCAAAAGTCAGAATGATTACGCTGACAAATGCCTACAGTGTGGCGTATCTGGTCACAGGATTGGGGTGTGTAATAACCGACCATCATGTGTGCTGTGTAGTTGTGTAAACCCTAGGGTAAAGAGTGATCATGTAACTGGCTGTTTTGTCTGTCCGTTTTACAAGAAAGCGATCGAACGCCTTAGACATCGAGGATGAGAGTCTTACAACTAAATCTGAATCACTGTCAGGCGGCACAGGATCTGCTGAAACAGAGTGTTCGGGAGATGAATATAGACTTGGCACTCTTAAGTGAACCGTATCGATGCCGGGACTCGGTTAATTGGTTATCGGACATTACCAAGACGTCGGCGATATGGTTAATCAGTGAATTGGGGCTGCGAGATCCTGCCTTACAGTTTACTGGTTTTACTCGGGCTATTGTGCATGGGATTTGCTTCTATAGCTGCTACGTTCCCCCGAGATATTCCTTATTGGAGTTTGAACGAATTGTTCACAATATCGTTTCTGATGCATGCTCAAGAGGTCCCGTGGTTATTGCCGGCGACTTCAATGCGTGGGCGATAGAATGGGGCTGCCCATACACAAATTCTAGGGGTCGGATACTAGTGGAGTCATTTTCTACACTTAATGTGATTCTGTTAAACAACGGAGCTGAGCACACTTTCTCAAGAGGCGAAGCGGGGTCAATTATTGATGTTGCCTTTGCTAGCGCTGATATTATGGGAAGGGTAGGATGGAGCATGCCCGGGATATACACACATAGCGATCATAATGCTATATTGATTGATATTAGGGAGGAATTGCGCCAGGATGCAATGATTATACACCCGGAACGAATTTCGGGATGGAAAACAGATAGCCTTGATAGGGAATTATTTGGAGTAGTGGTGGAAAATATGAGGTTGCAAGGGCAGCCTGAAACAATGGCTGCGCAACTCATAAGTAGGGTATCGGAGGCATGCGATACGTCTATGATTAAAAGGAGGATGAGTGCGAACAAGCGGCCGGTATATTGGTGGAACGGGGAAATTTCTCAACTACGGTCGGAATGTATCCGGGCTAGACGACGGTATACTAGAAGCCGAGGTAGGCCGGGGAATGACGAGCACCGTGACCAATATAGGCGCATCCGCAAATCCTTGAAAATGGCGATCAGTAGGAGTAAGAGGGCATGTTTCATACAGATGTGTGAAGAGGTTGAAAACGACCCATGGGGTCTGGCTTATAAGCTGGTAACGAAAAGGCTAAAGTGTCTAAATCCTCCACCACCTAAGGATGCTGAAGTACTTAGGCGCATAGTGGATCACTTATTTCCTTACCAAGGTGTGACATCTTGGCAGACTGATACTGTTCATGTGGTATTTGACTTTCCG
This sequence comes from Phyto melanocephala, assembly GCA_941918925.1. NCBI lineage: Eukaryota > Metazoa > Arthropoda > Insecta > Diptera > Rhinophoridae > Phyto > Phyto melanocephala. Next base: position 62,328,646 of record OW799235.1, on the reverse strand, counting down.
CTTGTCACGACAGTTGAGGTTGAAGCTGCCATGAGCAAATTTAGGGACGGGAAAACCCCTGGCTTGGATGGCATACCGAATGCGGTAGTAAGGGAGACTTTCAAGTATTGCCCTGTTCAGGTTATCCATTTGATCAATTCGTGTTTACGCCATGGTAAATTTCCGAGTATGTGGAAAAGGCAAAAGCTAGTTTTGTTATTGAAACAGGGAAAACCTCAGGAGGATCCTTCCTCCTACCGACCACTCTGTATGATTGATACGTTTGGGAAGCTGTTGGAAAGCATAGTTTGTAGGAGACTAGAGGAATATGTTGAGTGCGTAGGAGGTCTATCTGATAATCAATTTGGTTTTAGAAAGGCAAGATCGACTGTGGATGCTTTGAACGTAGTGGTTCATACGGCCACTGCGGCGATTGAGGGCAAACGATGGAGGAATGGCACAAAGGAGTATTGCGTAGTGGTAACGCTCGACGTCAGGAATGCATTTAACTCGGCGAACTGGGAGGTTATAGTGAATTCTCTCACGCGTTTAGCGATTCCTGAGTACTTGTTGGCTATAGTGAAGGATTACTTCCGTGACAGAATCCTGCTGTACGAAACCGACAAGGGCATGCGACAGCATAATATCACAGGTGGGGTCCCACAGGGTTCGGTTCTCGGACCGTTGTTGTGGAATGTGATGTATGATGGCATACTCCGTGTGTCTCTTCCCGATGGGGCTAAGATTGTCGGTTTTGCCGATGACATAGCCCTGATATGTGTCGCTAGGGAGTTAGTGGAGATTACGACCATTGCTAATGCAAGCATAGGAATTGTGCGCTCCTGGTTGGAATCTGTTAATTTGGGGCTCGCTGACCAAAAGACAGAGGCGATTTTGATATCCAGCCGTAGGTCAATGGAGTCTGTGAAATTGAATGTGGGATCATGTTGTATTGAGACGAAACCTTCGCTTAAATATCTTGGGGTTATGATAGATTGTCGTTTATCTTTTAAGGATCATCTGCTATATGTGGCTGAGAAGTCTTCGAGAACATATACTGCTCTGTCTCGTATAATGCCAAATACGAGAGGCCCAAAGTACTTACGTCGGAAACTTCTGGCTGGAGTAGTTAAGAGTGTGATTATGTATGCATCACCTATTTGGTCTCGGGCTCTTGGGTTGAAGACCTATAGGGGAATTATAAGCCCAGTATATAGATTGGCTGCTTTGCGAGTTATTTGTGCTTTCCGGACTGTATCAGATGATGCAGCATTGGTGATTGCAGGAATGATGCCAATTGATCTTCAGATCAGAGGCTTCTCAGATATTGAAACGATTGCTGAGTGGCAGCGGCGATGGTCCTTGTCAGAGAAGGGTAGATGGACGTTTTCTCTTATTCCTGACTTAGTCCCATGGCTCGGGCGAACACATGGGGATCTGGACTTCTATGTTACGCAGTTGCTTAGTGGACACGGTTGTTTTCGGTCTTACTTATACAGATTTGGTCATGATACTTCTCCGTTCTGTCCGAGTTGTGATGGTAATGTCGAGGAGAATGCTGAACATGTATTCTTTTCGTGCTCGCGTTTTGATAGGGAGAGAATACACCTTGAGGGGATGATAGGCCATAGTGTTGATCACAGTAATATAGTGGAAATTATGTTGTCCTCTGCACGCAGTTGGGAGTATGTATGTGAATATGCTAGATTGGTTCTCACTGAACTTCGTAGGGTTGAGAAAATCCGTAATAGGATGTTATAGTTTGGGTGTTGTACCTTCCCCCCCCTGCGATGTATAGCTTTGTGGTAGTTCCGCAGGGATTTTGGGCTAGTGTACCGAGGTGTTTTAGCGTGTTAAAGTCACGCACTCCTGGTTGACCTGAGTACCAGGGTCTTTCGATGATTTCACCTCGTTAATAAAAAAAAAAAAAAAAAAAAAAAAAAAAAAAAAAAACATACATACATACATACATACATACATACATACATACATACATACATACATACATACATACATACATACATACATACATATATACAATTGTACAGTAGCAAATAAACAAACTAAATTTATAGATCATGTAGTAAATAATTCACTCATATGTGGACACATTTATTGGACACCTGTATTTACATACATTTTAATTGACAATAACATTTTGCATTAAATTTAAAATACAGTGAACAATCATGGAATGGATGTTTAAAGTACTTGTAAATAAGTTTACTTTCCCAGCAAAAAAAATTTCACTAGTTCAGTGTGAATAAAACTTTTCATGACTTTTAATTCATAAATGCAAGAGGAGGCATGGAATATACCTTCTCCAAATTCAAAAAAGTTACCCTTTATTGATCTTTAAACATCTTAACCAATTCGTGTAAACATTAAACATTATTAACTCATGAAATATGGATTTCTCTTCATCTGCTATGCATGCGTTCTATGCACTTATTAGAAAAAAGTGAACTGTATTAAGATATTCACATAAACACATGCTCTCTAATGACACGTTAATATTAAAATCATGCATGTTCCACCTAAATTGAACCACTTCATAACGGGTTGAACTCATGCATTTACAATTAATTTTTTTTTTGCTGTGTTACTTACTTTTTTTTATTTTACTTAAATTATTTACTAATTAAATTAAGTAAAAAATAATTCATCTTTAAAACTTACCACATTTACAAAATCTTGAAATGTTATATAGCCCAAACCTCTGGGTAATTTAGCCTTCTTTGCTCTCTCTAATAAAAGTTCACGTTTGTTCATAGGCACTTGTGATATAAATTCTGGTGATTTTAAAGCATTTATAAACTCATCCACGGTTATTTCACCAAACCCTTCGGGATCAAACTAAAATTGTAATTTAAATGTTATTTTAACATTTTTATTTTATCTAATCGATACTTAAAGTTTTAAACTTACCATGTCAAATAAAAGTTTCCATTTCTGTGGGATGAAAAATAAAAAATAATTCTTAAATAACGTTTGATAAATTGCTATAGATGTACAAACATTCATAAGAGTACGTATCTCATATTTTTGAATATGAGATAGACAAAGAAAACATTGTCATAGATAAGAATTAAATAAATATTATTTCAAGGGCCATTATTACAGCTTGGTGTTAGTTAAAGGTAGAATTTTGTCGAAAGAGTAAAAAGTTGACCAATAATACAACTTTAATTTAATCTACCAGGTTAAATGAACTTGTCTTTAACTTACCGCTTACTTTGGATTCAAGTGATGATTTAATAATCGATAATTGTTTATCCGTCTAATAAAATCTTACCTTTATCTAATCCCAAGTTGTAATAATGTCCCAAAAAAAGAATTAAATTTTCTCAAGTCAAACCAAAACTGTTTTCTCTATTTAGAGAAATTAAATTCTTAGTTTTATTAAATGATCGTTCAAAAGTGATCTCATTGAAAAAACTATTATTTTTCCTTCGATATCAAATGCAAATCATATTTTATTAATAAATTTAATGCTTGATAATGATTTTGAAAATTTTCATTTTTTTCTAATACTAGAAAAGCCCGGCGCGCATTGCTACACCCCTTAATGAATAAAAATGCATTCTAAATTTAAATTGAATATCAAGTGCAAAAATTATAACTTGTTTATGGGCGTTTCCCCGCCCACTTCTATAATCACGAAATTATATAGTCATGACAGCGCAATATGTGTGTGCAAAGTTTCAGAAAAATCGATCTAGTGCAAGTAGCCAAATATGATAACTTATTTCTTATGGGCGTGGCACTGCCCACTTTTCTAATCACGAAATTGTAAAGTCATATGCACCTGTAAGAGGTGTACTTTGCTTTAATGAACAAAAAATTATATTAATCAAATTTCCACACAATCATTATTTTTTTTGCAACGAAAATTAAACGCAATAAAAAAATAACACTTGCATTAGGTAAGTAAACATATGAAATTTATTTTTTTTGTAATTAAGACAAAAATTAAAATATATTCAGAACAAACAAAGTTTACTTATATGTAACGCAACCGACTTGAAACGGTGTAAATGAACTGTTCTACAGTATACAGATTTCATTTACTAAATATAAACAATAATTTTTAGACATGAGTTATTCAAAAAGCATTTAAATCTGTCACTTTGTAGTACTTAAAATCACAATTTTTCTGTAACGAGGTTTCCAATTCTTGTTTTTTGAAAAGACACATTTTAGTACAGTTAAAGGTATATGTGCAATTTATCACTGAAGGGAGCGCTCTTTTTTCAGCTCTGCTCACTTCACTGTACTAAGTCGCCTTTTTAGTGACCCTACGTTGCCACAGGCAAGTATTTACTTGCAAGTAGTGTATACGTATTACTAACGAAAATCAGGAGAAATGCCAAAAAAAACACAAAAATTTTTTGAGTGGCTACACAGCACAGTGCAAGTTCATTTTTAAAATGTCGTCAACAAATAAACTTCAAACAAATTTAAAACAAATGGCGCTGCTTCAATTGGAATTAAGTGTTGTCAATAGCCACTATTGAACGTTACCTTTAGACATATAACTTTTTAAATAATTTTTTTTATTAAAAATTGATATTTATGTTAAAACTTACATTTAAAATGAATATTTATAATTTTTCTTAATATTCTTCATATACATATATACATATTTATTAAAAAAACTAGCTGAATTATTTACCACAATTGTATGATATATTAGTGAGTTAACAAAAAACTCAGTGTTAGACAACACTGTTTTTCGGCTTGTCACTTTACTTGCCGTAACTGTAAACATTTTACTTGCTTAAAAATTTCTTCGCAAGCTGAGTCGCAGGTTGTCAAAGTGTAGTTGTGTTAGTAAAAAAGTGTTAGTGTATTGGTTTTTTTTCACTTGCACTTGCATGTGGCAACGGTAGGTTAAATAGCTCGGTTGCTCAGTAAATCAATATGTGTGTCTTTAGGTACTAAATGTCCTCTCAACTATATATCCAAAAAAGCATCTGATGCTTAAATAGAAAATTGCGTAGCTCTTCTCTTAATCTTATTTAAAATTTATAAAAAACCCTAAACTCTATATTTGAATTGTGTTTAATTTTGTAAGTCATTAGACTGTTTTAATGTATGTAGCAGTGAACGAAACATTCTTAATTAGTTTATCCATAAGTAAAGTTAGTAGCAAATTTTTAATTTTTTTCATAAACAATGTTTTTAGGGGAAACCCCTAAAAGTCATTGGGAAAACATTCTATTATTAAATTCATGGTGTAACTATATAAGGTGATTGCAATTCATAATTATACTTGATATAATTCTTTCATATTCATTGTATTAATAACAACGAAATATTATCTTCAAAATACCAAATGTTCAGACATAATCGATCACATAAGTTGGGTGGAGGTGTGCTCATTGCCGCACATAACAATTTTCGTTGTGAAGAAATCAATGTTATACTTAACGATGACATCGAATTTGTCGCTGTAAAAATTCGACTGAGAAATACAAATTTATATATTACATGCTCATACATTCCTCCAAACTCTTCTCTGGATATATACAATAATCACATCTTTGCCATTGATTTTGTTTTGCAACAATCTATTCCATCTGATTTATTTGTTGTATTGGGAGATTTTAATCTACCTAACATATCGTGGAATAAATCTTCAGAAATAAACTATCTAATTCCTACAGTTTCAAATGAATTTATTCACTCATTCACAAGCTATGGACTTTTTCAAATTAACTATGCAAACAATATTAATGGAAAACTTCTTGATCTTGCATTTGTCAACCAGCCGATGGATATATTTTTACATAAAACACTTCCCGTTACTTACCCTGAAGATCGTTATCATCCTACATTAAAAATGTAAATATTTAATTTATTAAGCTTACCTGTTTTACTTCCTAACAAAATTAAACCCCATAAAGTTTTTTGCTTCTCTCGTTCAAACTATCAGAAGCTTTACTCTTTGTTATCAAACGTTAACTGGGATAGTATAATCTCTATCGAAAACTTAGATGATGTTGTTTCTCTCTTCTATTCAACACTACGCCGCTGCATTTCTGAAACTGTCCCAAAAATTACAATTAGAGATAACAATATTGGGGCACCCTGGAATAATAAGTATCTCCGAACTATTAGAAACAGGAAAAACAAGTTATATAAGAAATATAAAAGGACCGGATCATCTGTAGAATATACCAAATACTGTATTGCTCGTTCTTACTACAATTTGGCAAATAAATCTGCATACGACAACTATATAATCCGTATGAAGTCGAAAATGAGATCAGTTCCTAAATCGTTTTATAAATTTGTGAACTCTAAACGGCGATCATTCGTTAATCCTAGATACTGTAAATATGGATCAAATGACGCTGATGATGACGTTTCTATTTCCAATTTGTTTGCCGATTTTTTTTTCAACTACCTACTCTAAAAAAGTATATAATTACATAACATCTTACCCATTTAATATACCTCAATCATCTGGTGTACAATTCTCTTTTATTACTTATAAAACGACTCTTTCAAATTTATTATCACTAAATAATTCGTTTAATGCTGGTCCAGATGAAATACCAAATTGCGTTCTAAAAAATTGTGACAAATTGACAAATTGGTAAATTGGTGTGAAATCAACTTAATGGAGCTGAATATAAAAAAAAATGTAAGCATATGTCCTTTTTCAGAATTAAGAAATTGGATTTATTTTATTGCATTAATGAGTGTAAACTTGATAAAGTTCTGAATTTTCTTGATCTTGGTATTTTGCTTGATCACCAATTAAATTTTCGTGACCATATTTCTTTAATTGTTAACAAAGCAAATGGTGTACTTGGATTTATGAAGAGGTGGTGCAAGGAATTTCTAGATCCTTATATTACGAAACAATTATATTCATCGTTAGTTCGACCTATTCTAGAATATGGATCGATTATTTGGGATCCTTGCTATAATATTCATATTGATAGTATCGAGTCTGTACAAAAGAAGTTTTTAATATTTTGTCTTCGTGGCCTTGGATGGAATTCGTTTTTACTACCTTCATACGAAAGCAGACTCTGTCTTATAAAATTACCAACTTTAAAAAGTCGTCGTTCAATGCTGAGTTTTTCTTTTGTGCTGGGCCTAATTCAAGGTGATATCGACTCTGAATTCCTGCTAAGTAAAATATCTTTTAATGTTCCAACCAGACCAACTCGAAATTTCCGTTTTATTAACTTAAAATACTATAGATCCAACTATGCTAATAATGATCCTCTTCGTCGTATATGTGAAAACTTTAATAACTATTATCACCTTATTGGCCTTAATGAAAGTAAAGAAATTGTTAAAAGAAATATCATTTTATATATAAATCGTTGAATTGTATAGAATATTATTTTATATATAACCTTAATTTTGTTTTGTTATTTTACATACTTTAGTCTGTAAGGATTTAAATCTATAGACAATAAATTAAATAAATACAAAAAAAATAAAAAAAAGTTTGACAATTGTATATTACAGGAGAAGAGAGAGAATTTATAAAATTTTGATATGAAATGTGGATTTTTTTCTCTAAAAAAAATTTACTCGAAAATTGGTTAAAAAAAGTAAGAAAGCTATATTCGCACGTGCCGAATCTGACAATATCCTTCACCATTATGTTGAAAGGTATAATGACAACATTGCAACTTAGTATAGATTTTATGTTATACGCCGTTTTTCTTTATTTTTTCCGACGCCATCTGTGATTTTAAGTTTTTACATAGTTAACTGTATTCTCTTAGTCAAGCCCTTTAATTTGATACTCACATTGATGGGGTTAAAAAAAATTTTTTGCCATTTTATTGTAAATGCTATTTTGAATTTTACATTTTTTTAATACTTTACTGTATTTTACTGGTCAAGCCCTTTCATTTGATGCCAATATTGAGGGGGTGAAAGGAGTTACATTTTAAAACGCAAGATTTTACCCATATATAAATTTATTGTCCGCCATTTTGTGGTGGCAGCCATCATAGTTTTTTATATTTTTATTATATATGTATAATGTAGTGCGCAAGTCAAGCCCTTTAATTTGATATCCATATTGACTCTCTCGATTGTCTAGAAGCCAAAAACATTCTCGTTTGGGAATATATATTTTCCAACAAATGCTTGCCTAGAACTTTGCCGATTATTGACAGATTTAATTAAACATTTTCTCGAATACCTCTAGAGGCATATCAAATCTACAAATATTTACAATAGTGTCTATAAATTATTCTAGGGCTAGAAAATTATAATTTTCGTGGTAAAAATATGGGAAAAAAACAGAGGCAGTCGTGTTTATTTGCTTATATCTCAGAAAGTTATTGGGCGATTGTTCCGGATTTCAATAGAAATAAAAAATTGATACCCCATACAGATCTGAGCAACATGTGATTGCTTCTAAAAGTTTCCTTCAAGCAACACACTGACAGACGAACAAAGCCTAATCGACTTCCCTATTCATGAATGATGAAGCTACATATATATGTACATATACCCTTGAGCACCACAAGTGAAGGGTATATTTATTATAATTTGTAAACACTCTAAGCATTACTGTACTTCAATAAAATTTGTATCTATTGGAAGTCAACTTACGTCTCTTAATAGCTCTCTGCGTAATTCCGCTTCATCAAAGTCCGAGTTAAGCGATGTGTGTTCTGTATCATAACCAGCATCATTTGTTCCCTAATTGAAATAAAAAAATATTTAAATTGAGCTTAAGATTCTTATCAAATCATGTATAAAATTACTTACATAACGTGGTTGTGTGTTTGAGATTGAACCAATTGATACCAGCGAACCAGCTATAGTCGATATATGTTCGATGTCAGCTAAAGTTTCGTGTTGACTGCTACCAGGACCTCCAACATTCAAACAACTGCCTACTACCACTGCGCTACCGCTTCCACCAATCCCATAACCACCACTACCATTTCCATTGCCATTGATGGTGGTTTCGATGGCGCGTGACGAACTGCGTTCGCATGTGCTCCACATAACCGATCGAACATATATAATGAATAAAAATGTTATCTTTTCAAATGGAATTGTTGCATGCATAAATCAATGATGCCAATACAGACGCTTTTATCTTGTATGATTTCCATTCATATAAATTATAGGTTTTCTTCTTCTTCTATGCTAATATGTATTTTTGTTTTTTATTGTACGTTTTTGTAAATATAAATCAGCGATGCCAAAATGAAGATTTTACCTTAAATTTGAAGATTTTCGAATCAAAATAAGTTATAAAGATCTTTTTCCTAAATTTAAGATTTTTAAGATTTATTTGCTTAACATCTCGTCGTTCAACATATAAAACCTATACATACAGAACATAATAATTCACGAACGACGATCTGTCACATGCCTTGTTAAAATTTATCAAATGTATTTACCAATGTCAACTTGTAATGAAATGTTGTTCAAAAGAAAAACGGTTTTTAGAGAATAACAATTTGTTTCAGATGATTTCACCCACTTATTTGGAAAACATTTTGTCTGGATAATTTTTTTACCGATATTTTTTTGCAGCATGATTCATTCATTTTCAAAAATTTGTGCGACAAATCAAAGCTACCAACCATATATAATACATGTGTAAATAAAGCTTCCTTTAATTTTGGCATGTTTTTTCTTTTATATTTTTTTTTATACTCATTTATTAAAACTTATTTATTTTACCAATATTGTTAACAGAGCTATTAGAATTTACAGATAGTATTACAATATTTAACATCTGAATAATTACTGCCGTATTCATAAAAAATATTTTAGGTTTATTGAAGGCTTATTTGACAAATTTCTATGCAACATCTGTCAAATAAGCTTTTAATAAACCTAAAATATTTTTTATGAATACGGGCGTTAAATAATATCACAGTTTTAAGAAAAAGTTGTTCACAAAGAACCTCGTATCAACTTAGAAGTTATAAGAAATTTTAAACAAAAGACCATCAGTGGTTGTTCAGCAAATTTCTTATTATTTCAAAATTTGGCGTTCTGCATTTTTCATTAAATGACAGAGTCAGTTCCCTTGTCAATAAGTTAAACATTTTGAGGTCAAAGTTTCTATGTAGAAGATAAGTGGGATATCTAAAGGTTAGATTGTGTATTATTTTCAAAAATGAGTACCTTGTTCTTTATATTAAGTTTAGTTCTTCGGCTAATTAAGGGGTGTAGAGCACGGCTACACTTAATTACCTTTTCACAAATAAAATAACCATTCTGTTTAAATCAAAGTTTTTTGTCAAGGATTACTCCTAAATATTTGATTACGTCCTTTAATGAGATTATAGTTCCCCTAGACCATGTGTTTTGCGATTTGTTGAATAAAAATATATAATCGCTTGAGTAATATCGTCATTAACTTATTTTTTCCATTGGGCATATTTAAGATTATTTTCCATTTTCCTAATTATCGCATTTGAGATCTTACCGCAACAAATAAAGGCGCTATCATCCGCGAAGAAAGCTACATCATGATACCTGCTTAGAGCTATATCAGATGTATGTATATCTCGAGCATAGTGTAGGCGATAACACCGGTCCATGAGGCAAGCCCGCAGGACCGAAACTAGAAAATTTGTTATTAACAAATTCAACATATAAACGTTCATTTATCAAAAAAAAAATTCAATAAGTTTTTGTAGATAAATTGGATAATAAAAATAAAAACAAGGTGAATTTTTGCCTTTTAAAGTTTTAGTCAGTTTCCAAAGTTTTTTGGAACCGGTAGGCAGATTTAATATACATAAATTTCAACCAAGACTCATTTATGTTCTTATTCAGGTGAAAGTTATTAAGCCTATTTAGCTCCATCAAGATACGATTTAATTGCATTTTAAAATTCAAATTCCAATATCTTTGAACTTTGAACGTCTGAAATTCTAAAATTTCCCGTTGCCAGGGGTTTCTATGACCGACTGGTATTTTTAGTATTAGCTTCTTTTACAATAGATATTAGTTTACTTTATGATACATCAAGATTACCTATGTTTGTAATATTTCGATCAATCTCATGTAATTTTATTTTACTTTCCACCCAGTTTTTTATTGATGACCAATCGGCTCGATTATACAAGGGTAGCATCAGAATGTTTTTCTGTACCTATCCATAAATGACGCAACTTATTTGACTACTGTAGACGACGATTTTGCCCAAAACGAGTAAGTGCATTTGAGTAATAAATGTAGTAGTTTGATTTGAATTAGTGAATCTTAGTATTAATTTTCAAATCTTGTTGATTTTTTTTTTTTTTTGTATTACGTATATAAAAGAATATGAACATGTTGAATAAAGAATTTTCATTTAATAGGTGAAGTAAAAATTCAACAAAATTTGAAAATTAATACTAAGATTCAGTAATTCAAATTTCATTGAAATAGGAATTTTCAATTACATAGTAGTATACCGATAAAGAGTGCTGATGATGAAATCGTAGCTGATTTCGAAAATGCATTCCACTCGGCGAATATCGGAAATAATTTTAGAAAGAATATTCCTAAAAATGGTTACAATTTAATTTAATTTGAATTATAAAATTAAATAAAAAAAAGAGTAAATGAACTTAAGCCAAAATAAAAATGATTCACATTAAAATTTAATATATAGTAAAAGTTCGAATAAAATATAAATATAGAAAAAAATAATCGTCATATTTTTTTTTTTTTTTTTTAAATTTCTATATTCACAAAGATATAGCGCGTGTGATAGTAATTGCGATTAAAAAGATTTTAAGAAAAACTAAAGAATATTCGCATGGTAAATAAAGTCGTGAAATAACGTTAATTTATTTGTGTTAAAAAGTGTATGGTAATGGTGCGACACCGTTCCAACACCGGATGCTACAATGCTACTTTGACGCCAGATCAGCAAAGAGTCATCTGCAACAGCAGATAGAACCGCATTGCGTTCTATTGAAAGCGAAGAACCTTAAATGGTCCCCTTGCCTATCGGCGAAACAGAAGCAGACAAAATCGTCAACGGGCCATTGACACAAACAGGGAAAGAAATCACCTTACTAATAGAACACGTATGCAAATAGTCAGAGCCCTAATATTATCATCGTTTCATAGAATAGCATTTAGCTATGATCCAGAAATCGAATACAGCGCTCATTTAAAAAAAAATACAGAAAATATGGATCAGAAATGTATTTATTTTCATGCCCTTAAATTTAAAAATGAAACACCTGGTAATAGTGCTGAAAAAAAATTATTCTTAAAACAAATTAGAAAATTTAATTGTTGTTTTCCAATGACTCCCTTAAGAATAAATTAAATATTATAACTAACATGGATTCGCGACGGCACAACTTTGATTCTATTTACTTTCAAAATTCAAGGACAAGTTAATCATCAAATTGGTTCCTTGATAACGATGCCAGCTGACCGACAAAAATTTTTGCAAATTAATTTATGGGTAATGAAGAGGAACAAGTAAATATTCGTTGCGAAAACGCAAAGAAAAATCATGGTTACGATATGATCACGATGGTCATTTTATATTTAGTTTTCAAAAACAAGTAATAGTTATTTTTATTATATTTCAACATATATTTTGTCACGATAACCAAGCATTTGTTTGCATTGTATCATCAAATGTTTTTTTTTTTTATAAAAACTTCGATATGGTTGTCGTTTAAAAATAGTATGATTTAAAGAAACTAGTCCGACAAAAATAAAATTATATTTAAAAGCATTAAATATTAAAAATTATCATTATATAATAGGTGAGACAACAGTATGACTACAAAACAATTAAGCTATGATTTTCTTTAATAATAACTTGATTTCAAACGTTCTTCTTCTTGCTGAATAAATTTTCATTTTAATAGTTTGAGATGTCAAAAAAATACACAAAAATTGTGAAAAAATTTAAGAAACTTGAAAATAAACAAGAACATTTTTAAAAAATATTAGTATAAAAATTGCAATTAAAAAGGTAAGTAAATCATTTTATTCAATCATAGTATGTTGCTCTTTGATTATGGTTACCACAACCATATTTTTTCTTTGCGTGAACACAATCAAATTGCAGTTTTTCAAGAACGAGGTTGCAACATTTCAACCTTTTTTATTTGCTAATAAACAACTTCTTCAGTTATTTAGAAGAGTTTCTGATCGAACAATTATATGATCAAGATCAGAGCTGACAAAGTTCCAGCGAACGAACATGCGCGCCGATTTAATGCACCAACCGTAAATGAAGTAGCCATTGTTATGGTTGGAGATGCGATATAAGAATCATACGAAGAAACAGTTCTCTGCAAATTATTAAAGATACACACCGATCATATGATCCATTACATTATCCAATAATTTGTTGGGAAGGAGAGGATGGTTATCACATCAATGCAAAACAAAGAAATCCCGCAACAATGTAAAATAACGTAATAATCCGCTCTTTCATGCACTTGGAAGTGTGTTTTAAATGCATAAAATATACACAAAGATATTTCGTTCATGCATTTGCATTTTGCATGAATGTACAAATTAAAAACAAATCATATAAAGAAATAAGTAAGCGCAATCAATATATTGTTTATTTATATGCAAAAACTTGAAAGCGAAAAATTACGTTATAATTGTTTCAAGCAAGCAAAACTGCATCTTAAAGATGCAATTAATAGTCATACTGATAGTCGAGTTAATCACAATGAGATTGGAAATATGTGCATACCTCCATTCTCATACACAGAAAATCCACTATATATGCGGGAATATATCCAAGATGTCATGACGTATGTTAGAGTTTATGGTAGACCCGATTTAGTTATTACTTTTACGTGCAATCCAACATGGAATGAAATAAAATCAAATTTGTTGCCAGGGCTATCTCCAAACGATCGTCATGATATAATTGTGCGTGTTTTTAAACAAAAATTCAAATCTTTAAAAGATTTTATCGTCAAACGCCTTGTATTTGGCGAAAAACATTGTTGAATGTACTCAATTGAGTGGCAAAAGCGTGGTTTACCTATTGCCCATATTTTAGTTTGGTTAATTGAATAATATCCGCTGAAATACCAGATCCAGAAGTAGATCCACAATTATTTGAAATCGTAAAAAATATGATTCACGGTCCATGCGGTAAACTAAATCCAAATTCATCCTGCAAAGAAAAGGAAAATGCACAAAACGTTTTCCTATGGCTTTGTTGGCCGATATAATAATAGGAGTTGATGGATATTCATTATATCGCAGAAAACGCACAGAAAATAATGGTAATTTTATAGTACTACCAGGCTAAATCAGTTGCGTACGAGACTTTGTAATGGAACTAGGTGAACTGTTAAAAAAATAATGGAAAATTTAAAAGATATTGTGTTTTGCTGCCAAGAATTCCCATGATTCCAACTGACACACCGATTAAATTCAAACGATTGCAGTTTCCGATAAGGTTAGCTTTTGCAATGACCATCAACAAATCTCAAGGACAAACACTACAAAAATGTTGCTTAGACCTCAAAAATAGTTGTTCTTCTTACGGTCAATTATGAGTTATCTGTTCCCGTATTGGAAAGCTACAGATTTATTCATTTACTGCGATAATAATGAAACAAAAAATATTGTACACTTTTTTGCATTAAAATAAACAAAAAACACATTTAATTATTTTGTGTTCAATTAAAATGTTGATACGCATGCATAAATAAAGTATGTTTAATATATGTATGTACATAAAATAAAAAACACACATTTAACCAAAATTTAAAAATTTATTAAAGACAAAAAACAACGTTTGGGATAAGTCACATCTCACTTCAAAAGGAAAATAGAAAACAAAAGGAGAGTAAGGCTTTTTTACCAATTAACGGTACTTAAAAATTAGTAAGAAATAAATGCAAATTATAAAACAATCGCAGTAATTAACGAAACGACTCATATTTAAAACTTGGCTAGTTTTGTTGACAAAAAAGAAAATCAAAATATATAAACCTTCTGTAATTATGAATAATAATAATTAAAAATAAAAAAAAAAGATTTCTCCTTCTACAAAAATACAAATTTTTCCATGAAAATTTCTGATACCACTGATATAAATTCTTTAAATCAAATGCCTGAAAGTATGCAATTTTTTTATTTTATTAATGTAACATAAGTATCTATATAGTTATTAGCACGAACATTGTGGCAGTTGTGTGTGGCTGAGAAGTCTAAGCATAAGCGACTTTCATAAAATTTGCTTGTTTCTTAATTTGTGTTTCCAAGTTCAAATTCCAGTCGCGGCAGAATGTTTTGATTTAACGTAACGTAATAAAAAAATAAATAAATAAAAGTGTACAAAAAAATAGTAAAATAAATACAATAAATCTACACACGCCCTTATATGATGAATATTATTTAGAAGTTGCTTTCACTCACTGAATCTACTTCCAAACATTTAAAGGGCCAGATTATTGGTAATCCTAATTAATCACGTCATTGGTGTTCGATACCATAGGTCTACTTCATGCTTGGGAAACATTTTTTGTTCGGGCTTTAGTAATAAAAAAAATTTAAACAATAGCATTTACACTCTCTTTACACTACATTGTTTGTTATTCTGTGAGAAATTTCTACAATATTCATTGACGACCAGCGTTGTCAACTTTAAAATTTCAAAAAGCACCATAACCCAGGAAAAAACGCGTCATTCTCAAAAAAAAGCACTAAATTTATAATTTGTAAATTATTTTTTTATTATTATTTTATTATTTTTTTATTTATTTAATAAAATTATACATTTATATAAATTTCTTTGCAAATAAGACATTTTTAAATGAATATCAGAATAAATAACAAAAAAATTTACAAAAATCAAACAACGAATATCTTTTAGTCAGTCAGTACAGATTTACATAGATACATATATTTATATGTAAATAAAAATAAACAAAAACATTGGAAAAAAGAACAAAAATATTTAATTATTAAAGTAATTATTAATTCACAATATATCACAGGAGTGATGCATTGTAAGAAATTTATTTCAACATTTAGAAAAAATTACGACAGGATTAATTTTTCCATACCTGATGCATTTAAACGACGTTTAATAAACATATGTGAATTTGTTGTACAAAATATTAAAGAAATTATTCACCAAATAAGTACAACTATTATTTAATATTTAAATATTTTTATGTTACATATTAGAGTAATTGAATAGAACTATATCTAACTAAAAATTATGAAAAATTTTAATAAACTTGCAGTTTAATAATTCGATTAGGATTTAAGCTTTTCTCTGTGTAAATAATATCAAATATCATCTGGCCACAACATAGTCTTAATTTCAAATTGTAATACTTTATAAATATCATTGCTATTAATCAGAATATTTACTTCATCAGCTATTTGGTAGGTTTCGCAACAGGAATTTTCCCGTTTAAGCCCATTTTTAATGTGAAGTAAGGCATTAACTGAATTTAAAGACATTCGGTTGCGAATTTTAGATTTAAACACATTTATGGGAGCGACAAAAGTTTAACGTTTAAGTTTAATGCTTCAAAGGGATTTAAGTTAACTGCATCTTTGTACGATTTAACTTCAATCCAAAAATCGACTGGATTCAATATTTTGCCATTGGTAACGGTAAAATATCTTCTTTTGTATGTGATAAAACATTTCTTTAATTATGTTAATTTTACTCAAAATTTCAAGGTTTTCTGGTAAAATTTTTTAACGTTTAAAGTTGTGGGACGCTAAAAGTTTGGTTTAAGTTTTAATCATTTATAAGATGATCTCAAAAGAAAGAGGAATTTCTTTTATTCACATTCACCTCAAATGCATATACATATGTATAAAGTTAGACATTTTGAAACAAAAATTTCTGGGCAATCAATTATCTTATAAATAATTAAATTTTTAGTGTAATATTATTTTCTTGCCTATTTTCTTGTACTATAAGTTACATTTTGGTAGTATGTATATAAATTTACACTTACAAAAAAATTTGTTCAATTAATATATTTGAATTTTAGTGTTTGGTGTCACCGAAATAAAAAGAAAATCACTAAAAACTAAAAAAAAAATCACCAAGCACTGACTCACAATTTTTCCGCTTTCTAAATGTTAAAAATCACCAAAAACGGTGATAAAATCACCGAGTTGACAACGCTGTTGACGACCCAATAAAGTACATATATGTTTTCTAAAAGCTTATGAATAGGGGAGCCGATTAAGCACTATTTGTCTGTCCGTAAACCCAACTGCCTCTGTTTTTTATCTTATTTTCCTAGGATAATTTATAGACACGATTGTTACTATTTGTAAATTTGGTATGCCTACGGAGATATTCATGAAAATTTTTGAACAAATTATAAGCAAAAATTATTTGAAAAATATAAAGTTTTTTTAATATATTAAAATTTTTCAAACTCCTAAATAATTTTTTAACACGCTTAAGATACCAAATTAAAAGCAGTTATCTCAGAAATTATTTAAAAAAAAAACTAACAAATTGGTTTGAAACCAGCGGAGATATAAGCACCAAAGTACAACTGTTTCAAAAATTTACAAGCGAATATAGATTTTTTTAATTTCTATACAACCGAAAGAGCCAATATGGGGATCAAATAAAAACAATCCAAGATGGCGTCCTAGATTAAATTAATTTAAATTAATAATATTAATTTAATTTTAAAAAAATTTTAGAAAGTTTAATAATAGAAAGATGAACTTAAGTCAATATACAAATGATTTACAATAAATTTAGAATAAAAAAAGATCAAATGGATATTTATTTATAATTAAAATTATAACAGGTAAAATCTACAGGCCAAGAAAAAACATAGTTGTGGTAATCATAATCGAAGAGCAACATACTATGGCTGAATTGTATGATTATGTTATCATTATTATCTTTAATTAAAATATCATGCAATTATCATGTAATGATTTTTTTCTGCTCGTTTCTTAAACAAATTATTAGTTTTTGCTATTAGTTTTATTGGTTGTAGGTACTCACCTTTATTTCCTGATTTTGTTTTACCAAAACTATTTTTCGTTTTATCATTTATTTGTATTACTTTTTTTAATTTTTTTAAACATTTTTCTATATATATTTATCATATGTAAAACTTTTAAAACAACAAAATTTATTTAGCAAGAAGAAGAACATTTGAAAACCAATTTTTATTAAAAAGCATCACAGCTTGATTGCTGTGTAATCACATTGTTTTTTTCACCTACTATTTAATGGTCATTTGAATATTAACTATTTTAGAATATTATATAATGTTTGTGAAGACATCATACTATTTTTGTGAACAAAATTTTTTTAATCATACTAGTTTTAAAGGACAACCATATTGAAGTTTTCATAAATATTAAATAATTAAATTCAAATAATGATTCGATTGTTGTGATAAAATATATGATAAAAAAATATAACAGCAACTATTCCTTGTTTCCGACAACCTAATATTTTTATAAAAACTATAATATGACCGTCGCACATAAGGGTATTTTGCTAATATAGCCGCACATCACTTTTTTTACCTTATATTGCTTTTTAATAGATATTGATTGCTCCTATATCAACGAAACTTGGCAGAAATATGTGTTATAGTCAAAGGCTGGTAAAGCTTGAAAATAAGAAAAATCGGATCAAGGGAAAAAAGATTTCTCAAGAAGAACTAATCCTACATCAAAAAAAATCTCCTCTTTTTAGAATTTTCTATACTTTTGTTTAGCAAATGCATCAACATAAGTTTATGGGTCAAGGTATCCCCCGGTATCAAAAACAAACGACTCTATATATTTTTTTTCTAATTTCCACAAAATATTTATTTTTAAGCTTTAACTTATTTGTAATAGAAATTATAATTTTTATTTAAAATAATAACTCGCTTTTGCACTAAGATAATGATGTGTGCCAGGGTTCTTCTTCGTCTGTTTCTTCAAAGACCTTTTCCGAATCTAAGTCCTCTATAGAGTCAAATACAGGTGAAAGCATGAAAGTAATTGCTTCTTTCGTAAGGGGTAATGACTTTTTTTGGAGTTAATCTTATGCTAGTAATCAATGGATCCGAACTTAACAGAAGTCAATTATAAATGTCTCTGTTGCACTGAACCCTGTCTGTAAAGCCGAAAATGTTTCGCGTCGCAGCCACTCCTTCTGATAAAAGCCCCATAGGCAACAATGCCTCATTCATAACATTTGCGGAATGCATTAAACTCTTGTGCATTTATTTGAATATAGGGCAACGTTAAGTTTTGCAGTGTCTAAGCAATAATCGGCAAACTTGTGCAAATGGATTTTGTGGACACTTGATATTACACGAAACATATTTTAGTAAAAGAAAAATATTCTATAGCGATTACTGTCAATAACAAAATAATAAATTTTGTGCTACAAAAGTACATAAAACTGGTGGTGGGTATAAAAAATTCGGCACAGCCAAATATAGTGCTCTTCCTTGCTTAAATTACATTTGTATATTTTACATGAATGGTTGTGGATGTTTTATGGGATGTTTTAAATTTAAAAGCTAAAAGTAGATGTAGAGTAGTGTGAGACGCGCCTACCTTAATTCTACGTGAGGTGTTTTACTTAATTTTTATGTACATATATTTTTTTGTACTGTGGAAGGTTTAAAATTTTTGTACATTTTTTAACTCAAATTATTTCAAAAGAAATCCTAAATATTGTACTGAAAATGGGTTACAACAACATTTAAGCTCATGAGAACTATGTGTTCTTTTAAAAGCTTTTAAAAATCATTCAAACCAGCTAATAAAAAACAAGAGTTAAGCAATTTTGAACTTTAATTATCTAATACTTCTCACCTGTGGATATCTTCAAATAAGTGCTTCCAGTTTTTGAGAGTCGTAACCAAAAGGCAATATTTTTGATTTTGATGCACTTAAAACATACATACTTAATCCTTAGATGTATGAGTATGTTTTTAATCAACGATGATGTACAAATTTTTTATTATGATTTATAAGAACAAAACAGAATAAATAAATACCGGTATTTGACAGATGAAACCAGTACGGAAACTTTTAACTGCGCAGAATCTAATTTTTCTTTATTTTTATTTTTTCATTTACTATTTTTTTTTACAACAACATATTATAAACATAAAAGTTTTAGTTAATATCTTTTTTATTGAGATGAAAAAAATAGCGTGATTGCAATAAAAATTTGTTTTAATACTTTATTTAGTGAGAATATTTTTACCATTCACAAAATCAGGAATCAATAGAACGCCATTTATAATTGCAATACTTGTCTTAGAGTCCATTGACCGTTAATGTTGCGAGTATAAAGGAAAACACACTCACAAAAACTTTAAAACGATTCTCTTATATTTTTTTAGATTTAAGTTCGATAAAACGTTCATTAAAAATTAAATATACTTTATATCAATATTTTAAAAAAAATTTATTAAAGTATTTTATTCAGATTTATTTTAAAATTTTCAATCACCAAACTAACACATACATGTACGTATACACCCCCACCGTACAGACTAGAGACTAATTGACAACTAACAAAGAAAAAGGAAGTTTTGGAAAGTGGAGTAGTACTTTTGCCATAGAGTAACTAACAATGGGTCTCTCAATAAGGGTGGTTGTTATTGTTGTTTGTTGTTAAAGTTTACATCTCGGTCGTATTGTATGCAACATGGGGTTAACATTGTACTTTGGCACGAAAATCGTGCAAGGGACTATAAAATAATAAGTAAAAACAACAACCGGTTAAAATTTATTGTCTTTCAACATAAACATGCTCATCTATATACATACACATATATCTATGAATGTATGTATGTATGTATATGTATGTTGTAACAGGAATACAAACTATGTAAAACATGGTTAGTAGATGAGATGTGCTTATTTGTATAAGTACAGAATTTGAAAAGTATAAATTCATATTTATACATTTAACTAATACAAATATTATTTTTAGTTTTATTATTTTCAAAATCACAGATACAGATACACATGCCAACCCCTATTTGCGATTATAAAGTATGCGACAAGAGGAGAATTTTTCAGAATAGGTCTTTATTATTTTTATTAGTCGATCATTTAAGCGGTGTTATACTTTGCTTGGATTTAAATGGGAAACAATATAATAAAATACTAACTATTCACGTTTTGCAGTAATTATTGTTATTTTAAGGTAATTCAATTGTTTACGATATTGGTGGTAACGACCGTTTTTATGTTGTGTAAAGAGTATAGAAAATATGATGTCAGTTAAGTAATTAATAATAAAATTAATAAAATAGTAGCAGTAGTAGCAAAGAAATTATTACCAAAGAAATAATAAAACATATTAATCACATATAACGGTTTCATTTCATTTTCAGTTTTTTCTATTTTTGCTGCAGTTAATTTTCAATTACTCGTTATGATATCGTTCAGGAATTGTACCATTCTTCACAGAGCTTACACCGGATCTTATATTTTTAGAATAATTTATTAAGTGTTAATTTATTTATTAGAGTAAAGTTTTTTCTTCAAAAATAAATTACTTGTATAAATTTTTAACATTTTATAGCTTATTTTAATAATTTTTTTATATGTATATTAAATGCAAATAGTTAATTTTTGTAAATTCTGGGAAGGGGGCATTACACCCCCCAAGAATGGCTACTGTTGGTACTGTTTTAATATGTGTTTACAGTATTGAACGCTTATTGTTTGTATTTTCCATTGAAACAACACAATTTCAATTCATATATGTTTAAAGTGTTATATAGGGTTGATAAAGGGATAGGAAATTAAAATTAAAAAAAAATGTTTGTAGTACTTAGTCTTTGCTTCCAAAATAATAAATCCTACTAATATAATAAATGTGAATGTTTGGATATTTGTTACTCAATCACGCAAAAACGGCTGAACGGAACTAAATGAAATTCGGCACATAGATAGATAACAACCTAGATTAACACGTAGGCTACTTTTTATCGCGATAATAACGCGAAGTCGCATAGAGGAGTATTTGACCTAAAAAGCTGGCCAAAAAGGCAAAACTAAATTTTAAGAAATCTTAAGAACTAAGTACGCAGCTCGACAGACAACAATATTTTACATTATATTGTAAATTTTGAAGACTTTTAATTGCGAATTGTAGCTCTGAGACCCTACTAAAGTCAGAAAAGTGAAGAAAATTATATGAGATTTAAATGCTTTTTCGGTTTCTGGATGTTTATATGATATTTTTTTTGTGGCCAAACGAATAAAGGTTTAACAATCTTTTTTTTTCGCTGAAAGGTTTGATCATAAGTTATTTAAAAAAGAAAAAAAATTTAAATATGTTGAATATTCATGTTGAAACAAATCGTTCAAAAGCTAAAAAAAAAAATTATACACTTTTTTTGCAAAAAAAGAAAAAGAAGAGGTTTTTGAAAGTGAGGTTAGCATCTCTACGAATTATGTTTGATACCACAATAAAATCTGGAATCTTTAATTTTAGAAACAAAAAAAAGTTTGCGCAAGTTTGCGCCATTATTTTTGACGATTTTTTAAAATTTTCACATTTCTTCCATTTTTGCACATCAGACACTTTTTCTTATACATTTATATCGTCGTAAACTTTTAAGTATTTTGAATTATTATTGATTTCAACTGTTATTAACATCACTTTTAATACTTCACAATGTTAATACCTGCCTATAATTATAAATTTGAAAAATTCTTTATCATCGATAATAGTTATAAGGGATGTGTGGGACAATCCCAATAAAGGATATTTTTATATACCTGCCCTTCAAAACATTATATGTTAAAAAAAATATATACCGTACCTAATAAGAATAATTATTAAAAGCATTACTCACAAAAATAAGTTCACAAAAAATAAATACAGGTACATAAGAAATACATGGGCACCCCAGGTATCAGGCTACCATCCAATTGTCAGAAGAAGCTTCAGAGGCCAGAAATAAGCGCTTACGATTATATCGTACGAATTATTCAAGGAAATTCAGCAGAAGCAATACAAATCGAGATGTCTTGAATAGGTTATTTCTGAGCAGTGACCCTTTTATAAGCAGCAGTACGAAAAGAGAATGGGTAATTAAAAAAATCTTTTTCATCAGAAACCATCACACTTCTTCTTCCTGACACCGATGATGCAGCTAATAAGGATATACATACGACATAATAATTATTAAGGAATTTTTATTGATTTAACTTGTCCGCATATTAAGTATCAAATAATATAAAATAGATATAATAAAACCTTTTTTCATAAAAAAATACTGTTTTATAAGAGCCTTACAATTTTCAAAAAACAATTTTTTTTTAATTAGACCGTGAATCATAATATGTATGCAAGAACATACAGTCTGTTAAGAATGAGTTTAAACCTTTTAAATCAACATTTGTTAATTGAGTTTTACTATTTATACCGACTTTTATTCCTTAGAAATGTGGCTTTTGGAAAACTCTTGAAAATTTAAACTTTTTGGTTCTTAAATTTTTTTTGGCATTTTGAAAACAAAAAATTTGACGAATTTTTCAGGAAAAATATTTTTTTTCGCCATTACATTTTTAATAACTCCAAAATAGAAATAGATAGAAAAGAAATGTTAGTTTAAGCAAAATTTTCCGGTGCATCTTCTGATCTTCCTGCTATTAAAATCGGATAATCCGTTTTCAAGTTATGACAAAATATATTAGGCAACCCAACGATTTAGAGAGTAAAATATGCCACGCCTTTAAAATCAAATCCCTACGTACTAGAAAAAAACGGAAAACAGATTTGAATGAAGGGCATCAAAATTCATATAGTCTACATACTTTTATTTCTAGGGTAGACAAACATTTTTTTGTTGCGCAGTGTACTTTTGTTGCGCAGTGTAATTTTTTCAAGATCAGCCACTAGATTTCTTATATCATACTACACCTAAAACTATCGAAAAACTGGAACTTTTAATTCAAAAAACACGTTTAATAATTTTGGCCAGCTTTTCAGGCCAAATACTCCTCTGTGAGTCGTTGGCAAACTCATCATCACACATCCTAAACGGGTTGTTTGTATTGTAAATATTTTTATTTTTGTTGTTAATACTAAGTCTACCTTTTATCCCGATAACTACGCAAACAAAGTCGCGGGCACAAGCTAGTATATAATATTTTTTAAATTAAATATTTTCTGATATTTTTTTTTTAAATTTGTTAAAAATTGTTTTAAAATATTTTTTGTTACTTTCCTAATCTTGAATTTACCTGACGATTGACAATACTACAAATACGACAAAAATTGTGTATACAAGTAAATAAACCATAAATGTATTTCAATATACCATACAAAATACAATTGCAGGTTATGAATTGAACAATTGTTGATGCAATATAATACATTTTTACTGATTACTAAAACCAGTAAAATTTATTTTTACTGTAATATTTTTTTACTACCCATGTATGTAAAATACATCTGTATGTTAAAATGACTATTGCAAAGAATGCTTTTTTGTTTGAGTTTTTATTTTATTTTGTTATATTTCTTATAAATAAAAATCATAACAAGTGTTTTTTGTGCAACTTTTTTGTATTACTTAAACTCTGCTATCACTTGCTTAATTTTATCACAGAACTCTTTTCAAGCTCTGATTTATTAATACTGTATGAATAAGAGTCAATGTAGCTAAACGAAGTACTAAAGAGATAATGGTATGATAGAAACGAAATAAACAAGGAGTGGGTGGTTGTTATTTACATTCTACACAACGTGCAGTAGTGTATTCAAATATTCGAGCTTGCGCATTCGAAAATTGAACCATGTAAACAAACAGCCACATTTGTATTGCAATTTATGCACAACACAAAATTTGTATTTTCTGCTTGTTTACGAAATTCCTTTGAGAATTTGTTATTGCGATATTAATCTTCACCATTTTCTAACAATATTTTCTTTTTTACTTTGACTAAGATGAAGAGAGAGATAGAGATTGCGACATGTAGACCACAAATTGCCATTAGTAGCAATTTATTGCGCAATCTTTGCTCTGCTGATTGCTTGAGCAATTATTGCCGCATTAAGCTGTCAAAATCATTTTTTTTTGTTTTTCTTTGCAGAAAGGAAGGAAATGAAATTAAAATAATTTTACCTGATAATAATTTAGAGTGAAGTATTCTAAAAAAACCATAAAAGTTAAAACAAAAATTACTTCTGTCGTGTTCCAATTTTGTTGTTATTGTGGCATTTCAAAATTAAGTACCGTTTCTAAGCTTTTTGAATAGTTTGTAACTGACTATATTTTTCATGATGTGTCATCTGAATTATATTCATCCTAACATGGCTTCTGTAAAGAATGCTCAACTGTAGCAAATCGGTTGCAGCTAACTACTACTGTAAATTTGGCAAACTGGCATCACGTACACTGATTTTAGAAAGTAAGTTACTGAAAAAAATTTCACTTAATGGGACTTTCATTCAACTGGGTTAAATGGATTGCATCAGATGTACCAATGGACAACCATCTTTGTCCGCTGCAATTCTCACTTGGAGGTATGATGATGAAATTTCGTTATTGCTATGCCAGAAAATAAAGGTAACACGCCCTCTTTAACGCCAACCTCTCATATAACGCTTTATCTTAAATTCATATAATTTTTATATGGACAAAGTTTTGGAAGAATAAAGGACTATTTTGAAATATCTCAGTTTTATTTATCAGCAGAAATTTTGTGCTATAAAAATAAACAAAATTGGTGGTGAGTATCAAAAATTCGGTAGTGCTCTTACTTGTTTTCTTCTCCTTCGCCAAAAAGTTTGCTATATGAGGGTATTTAAAGGAGAATTTGAAAAGTTTTGTAACAAACAAGGACTAGGGATTGGCAAAAATATCGATATTTAAGAAGAATATATCGATATTCATATATTGCCGATATGTCAAAAACCGATATATCGATACATCGATTCTTATTTACGAGTATCGTTTTCAGTATCTTTTTCGATATTTTTAGAGCTCTTTAAATTTTAGACTTTTTTCACAATACTGGCTGGCATCACCTCATGATATCTAACTTATGGTGTTTTCTTTTCTAACAAACAATGTTGCCCTTTCATAGTTAAACACTTTTCAAAGGTCGCCTACACCCTAACAAAATGCTACCTTTATAATCAGCAGAATAGAACAGAAATGTTCACCTTTTTTACATGATAGCTGTATTTTTATGTAAAACCACATTTCTTGCTTCCATTTTAATAATTTGGGACCATTAATTAGTTTTAACCACTACAAAAACTTAATTCTACTTTTTAATATCAACTGTTAAAAAGTGCAATATTCTAACCCTTTGATTTAATTCAGGGTACAACATGTAACATTTTTTGTTATTTTTATGGCAACATTATTACAAAAGAACTTGTCACCCGTTTATAATATTGCATATTTTTAAGAAAAGAACACAAAAGAAGGCATAGGGCAGAATTAATGCAACATTAACGTCAGAAAAGAAAACACCATTAGCCATTCCTATTTTAAATTTAGTCCGTCAAATGACGCATCAATCATCTCCTTCGTCCACTTTAGGGCTTCTTGTAAAATAGGCTTTTTGGAAAAAGGTTAAAGAAAAAATATACAAAAAATATTTTTCTTTCAATAGCTACCATATTGGACCCAAGGTTCAAGCGTATTTTTTTACTTCTATAACAGCTGCCTCAAATGCTATATTAACAAGTAAGAGCACTATATTCGGCTGTGCCGAATCTTTTATACCCACCACCAATTTTGTGTATATTTAAGGCACAATATTTATTATTTTGTTAATCGCTATGGAAAAATCTCTTTATTATAAAATATGTATCCTTTCTTTGTAGAGGGTGGTTAAATTTTAAGGGCCCATGTTGAAGGTGAACTACACCTAGTCTTTAAATTTGTTTTCTGCAATGCAATTGACATTTCTCAATCTCAAACTTATTCTATTTGATCCGTGGAAAGATATGCAAATGAGCAACGCTTTAAAGTTATTCAGGTTTTTTATAAAAATAGGCGTTCAAATCAAAATGCATTTTGTGCACTTCGTAATTCTTTTGATCAACATAATCGTTCAAATTCGTCCACAATCGGGAGAATTGTAAAAAATATTAAAATTTCTGCAAAACAGGTCTGTATAAAATGTTAGAAAATCTGTAAATGCCTTCTTAGTTCGTTGAATGGGAACTATTGCTGTTGTTTGCGATAGTGTGGCAAAAGAGTAGTCAACCTCGACTCATCATCATGCCTAACAATTGAGCTTCAACATTGTCATTGAAAATTTGGACCATCAGTCGATATTTTGTTAAATACATAATTGAACCATACAAATATTATCATTATAAAAATAAATGATAATAATTTCTTAAATAATTTGTGTTTTATTTAAAATCAACATCGGCCCTTAAAATTTAACCAACCTTAATAACTTCAATATAATAGTAAAATGTTTTCGTAAATTTAGTCTTTTAGTGAAAGTGGGCGTTAAAGTAGGCGTGTCAATAAAGTTTCTGCTAATAAATACAACTTAGATATTTCAATATAGTTCTTTATTTTCCCAAAAACTTTGTCAATAGAGAAAATACATGAATTTAAGATAAACCGTTATATGGGAGGTGGGCGTTAAAGTGGGAGTGTCACCTTAACTTTTTGGCACAACAATTACATTGATTAGAAGGAAATACGTAGCAAATTTTATCATCATACCTCTAATTTTGGCAGTTTTATGAGCTTTTAAATTTCATTAATGGTAGATAACGTAAAAAGTGGGCGTTATAGTAGGCGTGTCAAATTTATTTTTGCGAATGAGTACAACTAAGGTATTTCAATATAGTCCTTTATTATTCCAAAATCTTTCTTAATAGAGAAATTATATGAATTTCTGTCAAACCGTTATATGGGAGGTAGGCGTAAAAGTGGGCGTGGCACCTTTATTTTCCGGCACAGTAATGACATTGCCTAGGGGGATATACGTAGCAAATTTGATCATCATACATCTAATTTTGGCGGTTTTATGAGCTTTTAAATTTCAATAACGGTAGATAACGTGAAAAGTGGGCGTTATAGTAGGCGTGTCTAAGTTATTTCTGCGAATGATTACAACTTAGGTGTTTCAGTATAGCCCTTTGTTATTCCAAAATCTTTATTAATAGAGAAATTATATGAATTTTAGGTAAAACGTTATATGGGAGGTGGGCGTAAAAGTGGGCGTGGCACCTTAATTTTCTGGCACAGTAATGAAATTGCTGAGGGGGATATACGTAGCAAATTTGAACATCATACATCTAATTTTGGCGGTTTTATGAGCTTTTAAATTTCAATAACGGTGGATAACGTGAAAAGTGGGCGTTATAGTAGGCGTGTCAAAGTTATTTCTGCGAATGAGTACAACTTAGGTGTTTCAATATAGCCCTTTGTTATTCCAAAATCTTTATTAATAGAGAAATTATATGAATTTTAGGTAAAACGTTATATGGGAGGTGGGCGTAAAAATGGGCGTGGCACATTGATTTTCCGTTACAAAAAAGCGTCTTACCAAAAAGCAAAGTGTGCAAAATTTCAGAGTCGTACATCCAATTTTGTTGCTTTTATGACGTTTTTGTTTTTAAATATACCGAAAAATACACTGTGCGGTATAAATTTTCGTACATTTTGATCGATAACTCCTCTCCTAATGCATAGATTTAAATAATTTTCGGGGAAAAATATTGTTTTTACTCAGGAAATATATATTTGGAGTTTCATGAGTCTACGTTAATGCATTTGGTCACAATTCCATTTTATTCGATGTTCGAAGGACACGGTTTTTTCGACCTACTCTTGCTTTTCGAGCTATAACTCTCTTCCTAATATTCCGATTTAGCCCATTTTCAATACCAAACAAACCTTGTCTATAAGAAAGATTCTGGCAAAATTTGAGCCTTCTAGCTTTTTCAGTGCGACCTCTATCGTGCTTTCAACAGACGGACAGACGGACGGACATAGCTAGATCGTCATCAAATCAAACCCTGATTCAGAATATATATACTTTATGGGGTCTAAAATGGATATTTCGATGTGTTACAAACGGAACGGTGGCGGGTATAAAAATAAGCGATATTATTCGCTCAGAACATAGTAAGAGGGAAGAAGTTTCTTCCGCTTTCAGGTCTGCGAAAACAAGCGTATTGACAGGGATCACATAAAGCAAAGAGTACTTCTGATGTCCATATCCGATGAGTACTGGTTCAAATAACATGGTAGCGTAAGGTGATGGTTTCGTAACTTTTTTGATGCCATTAAAAATTTTGTTGTTTATTTCATTATAGCTGTAATATTGCGGAGCTGCCAATATATTTTTTTTTTTTTGATTTTTTTCTATTATCTTATTGAATTGTTTACGGAAATAAATATTTAAACTCATATAATAAATTTGTACATATGTATGTATTAAGTGCATTTAATTTTTAAACTTGGAATATTTTCACAACATTGTTAGGTAAGTACGTTTCAATATATCGAAATGTCGATATTTTAAAAAAATATATAACGATACTGTTGAAAAATATCGATACGATATATATCGAAAAATTTTTTTCTCTTTGCCCAACACTAACAAGAACTAAGAGTTATAAACGCAGCGTAAAAGAAATTATTTTTATTTAAATATTCCCAAATATCAAACAATATCAAACTTCATATAAAAAAAATTATAAATTCGCTATTAAAAATAAAATTGTTAAAACAGTTTGATATTTGAGAATATTTCGATAGCTTCTTTTTATGCTTCGTAAACATTGTTAAGCGTACTCCGTCGAGGGCTTATATTCAATGCCCGCCACACGTCAAAACACAAATTTTCAGGAGAGAGAAAAAACTGTTTCATTCCAAAATTCTTAAGGTATGAATTAATCTTTCTTCTATAATATTTTTTAAATATGATTACTGAGTCAACCTTATAAAAAAATAGAACTTTTTACTCTATTCGTAGCGATATGGTTGATGTCGGGTATTGCATCTGAAATCTTTAAATATTTTTATGGCGTATAGCGGTTATTGCACAGTAATAAAAAATATTTTTTTTGCTTTAATATGTAAATTTATTAAATCAAGTTTTTGTTTAACGTTTTTCTAACATAAAAGAATTCAATAAAAAACAATAACAAAAAAATAAAAATTATTAAAAAAAAAGGTAATTCAAATTTGACATTGTCACAATGCTTCTTATTACTTTTACTCCATCTGAACTAAATTATCATACAGGGTAGGCCAAAAGAAACCAAGAGGTGTAAAAGTTTAATAACTTTTTCGTTTATAATTTTATTTTTTTCTTTCAGGTATAACCGGTTTCAAATCTTGAAGATTTTTCCATTTACCATTTACTGGATTGGAAGCTGAGCAGTATGCATAGGCTTTGGTTCAGTATATCCTGTGTACTTTTTAATTCTGTTGGGCAATTTATTGTTTTTTTCATTAAAGTTAACTTTAAATTGAACTTCTCCACTTGGCAAATACTTTAGTGATCTTTAATGAGAAACTGTTGGATCATTTTTGGTTCGACCAGGTCTAATGCTCGAAAAGCGAATAAGTTTGGCATCATTGAAGTTTTTAAAAAAACTGTAATTTAAATACATGGCATCGAATGGTTTAATAACTACTGTGTCACTAATTTTTACTGTTTTTCGTGATTCTTTGGTTGTTCTGATATAGTCTATTGGCAAGTATATTGATTGATTTTTAAGTTGTAAGGAGTTATAAGACATTTTAACCTATTGTTAGGGTCTTTGAATTGTATTGAATTTCCTAATAGAAATAAGCTGTTTGCTTAACAAATCCTTTTTTATACAACAAACATTTATTGTGTCCGTTATACGCTACAAATATTTTTGTTTTTGTTGAAATATTTGTAGTTATTGACAGTTAATTTTTGCTTGTTAACTAGAAGGCGTAAATTAAAACGTAAAAAAAAATTTCTTTAAAGTAAAAACTAGGCAGTACAGTCCATAATCTCATAGAATTAACAGTGTCAATATATATTTATGAGAGAAGGAACGGGTGGAAATTTATTCTTTCCGTATTCTCAATGTATGGCGTATCCCTTTCAGACCGTGATGCATCGATTGTGCGGGTGGGTTTCGGTTTCAATATTTTTGCTTCTGTTTGCCCAATGTAAAATAGACTGGCATGCATCAATTGTGCTGCTTGTTTTTTTATATTTGCTTCTCACATTTCTCTTCTGTTTGACTTACCGTTATCTGAATTATTGCGAAAATCTTCAGTCACGTTACAGTTTTAGCAAAATGAGCCGTGGAAGTAAGTTAGGTATGTATTTAATTACAGAAGTATTAATCGTTTACAAATAATGAAGTGCACATATTTTAACTAAAATTATAAATTTTAATAACTCAATCTAATTGAAATCGTTTAATGCAATATAAATGTGTTTTATATTGTTGTTGTTCAAAATGACGTTACTGAAGCGAAAGAAAATGCAAATGTTTTCTGGAAAGTTCAGCCAGCTATTGATTCAGTTTGAAACACGTGCTAAAAAATTCAGAAACAAGAGCATGGACAATATTCTATCGAAGAGCCAATGATACCGTTTACTGGCCATTGTCCAGTACGTCAAAGTTTCGCAAACAAACCAAGAGGTGTTGGTTTAAATAACGAGGTACTGACGCCATTAGAAGGACATGTTCCCGATTTCGAAATTTATCAGGGCAAGACCACGCCTCTTCCAGAAGAAAACAATGTACTTGGTCCTGCTTTCGTTCTGCGTCTTGTGCAAACATTTCCTAAGGGATCCAAAGTGTTTTTTGATAGGTATTTTACCACGTTGCCTCTTCTGAATAAGCTTCTTCAAAAATGAATTTATGGGACGGACATCATAACGAAAAATCGAGCAAAAGGCGTTAACTTGACTAGGGATAAAAGGATGAAAAGGGGAGATATGGAGGAATTCTGTTCCCCAGAGGATACAGTTGTAATTGTGCAGTAAAAAGATTCCAAGTCAGTTTTATTAGGGTTATCTGCATTTGGATGCACTCCCGTTAATAATGTTCATCGTTGGTGCAAAAAGGAAAAAAAAATTTATCAACGTCGTATGTCCAAATATAGTCAGCAATACAATGCCTCAATGGGTGGTGTGGACATTTACGACCAACTAATGGAAGCATTTTCATTTTATAGATTTGGCTGTTGCAATGCTTGGATGGAGTACCGCAAAGCTTGTCAGAAAATCGAGAAACCACCGAAGGACACACACGATTTATTAGGTTTTAGACTTGCATTAGCTGAACCGTTAGTGGCCACTCAAAAAACTAACAACATGGAGTGGAGATCTGAATCTGAAACTGACGGGATTAAATCTGCTCAACAACCTGAAAGGTATCGTCCATCGGACCATCCATGACCCAAAAAAACGGCTGGATGGCTTTAGTCACTGGCTAGAAGAACTGGACTTAAAATCAGCCCGTATGTGCCGTCGCAAAGACTGTAAGTCGCGCACACGCACAAGATGCACCAATTTCGATGTATTTTTATATCTCAACAAAAAATAATAATTGTTTTAGGTTGTATCATACCAACAAATAAAAGAGTTTAAAAAAAAATATATCATATGAGTCTTAGTTATTTTAAAATGAAAATCGGCCGAGATGCATCAATTGTGCGTGTCCTGAAAATCCTTTAAGGTTAAAAAAATTATAAAACTTAATCATTGATTATATTTTCATACGCTGTAAAGACCACATATTTTAAAAATTATAAAAAAAATCCTGGTAGTCTTGCGTCAGGTCTGAAAGGGGTATGGCGGGTATTGCATCAAAAAAAATCTTGCGGTTCATAGCGATATATAAAAAAGTACTTAATACGTATAATATATTAATTTTTTTCGGAAATTTTTGTCAGATATTAAGCTGGCATCAGTGAACAATTTGCGATCAAAAAGTAATTTTCCAAAAATTGGTGTATGGCGGGTATTGAATATAAGCCCTCGATATATAATAAATTCATGTAACAAACTTCAAAACCTAACGCTCTCTCAAAATTGGATTTTTCAATAGCAAAGCGTTACCGACGCGGTATTTCGGTTTGCTTCATGCTAATCGTATGGACTTACGAATTTTTTTACAGCTGAAAAACGGTTGCTGCTCTTGTTTTGATTTGACTGTAAGAGCTATGAACACAGCGTCCTGTATTAATTTGCAAAGTTTGTTGACTTAGAATACACCTTGCGTAACGTAAAAAGAACTTATTTATTAAATTGTTTTTCAAGTATACTTTATTTTTACAAAACAAAGTATAACAAACTTATTAAAAAATCAAGTATAATTTTGAAACAAATTCAAAATTTTTCATTTAATACAAATTTTGTATAACAATATTTAACAATTTTCATTAGATTATTTTATTTTTGTATTTTTTAAATCATGAGTGGAAGAAATAATAAATCTCGTTCAAAACAATTGAACGCTGATCAAATATCAAGTTCGGATGAAGCGGATGTTCAACCAAAGCTGAAAAAAC
Organism: Phyto melanocephala; assembly: GCA_941918925.1. NCBI lineage: Eukaryota > Metazoa > Arthropoda > Insecta > Diptera > Rhinophoridae > Phyto > Phyto melanocephala. The sequence continues at coordinate 62,295,221 of OW799235.1, read as the reverse complement.
TAATAGATGTAAGTTTTATTGCAGAAATTCCCTCTGCTCTGTATTTCGAGTAAAATTAAATTGTTCGAAATTTCCATTGATGTGTTGTTGTTGATAACAATGGTAATTTCGAACAGTTTAATTTCACTCGGAATGCAGAACAGGGGCGAACATACATATAGTTTTACCTAAAATTAATACAAACGCATGTGTGTTCATACATAATTTACACCCAAGGATTCTGAAATGGCGATTGATGGTATGGGCCGCAGAAAACGTTCTGGTGGAAGAAAGCGTTCGCGAACTCAAAGTCGCAGACGTCGTAGTCGTAGCAGTCGCAGCAGTCGTCGATAAAATTCGTCAAATGTACATGTATTTAAAAAAATTAAACTAATAAATTGTTTGTATTTTGGTTTTTGTGAAAATTAAATAAATGTAAATTTTTAGGGCCGTATTCATAAAAAATATTTAAGGTTTATTGAAGGCTTATTTGACAAATTTCTCTACAACATCTGTCAAATAAGCCTTTAATAAACCTAAAATATTTTTTATGAATATGGCTTTATGAATATGAATTTTTAACTTTAGAAAGGTTAATATCAAACAATAAAATATCAAATAATAAAGGGTTAAGGGTATCTTGTAAGCTTTAATCCAAAACTACTTACATAACCAGAAAATTAATTTTGTACTTTGGTTCGAAAAGCCCTTTTTTCAAGTTTGTATGCTCACAACCAAGGTTTATTACACACCCTTCTCACAAAATAGGAATTCGAAAATAAATCGCATAAAAAATGTTATACAGTGGCTGAGCTAAATTGTCTGTGATAAAACTAAGATAAGCAAGTAAGAGTGCTATATTTCCTTTTCCATCATGTGCATAGGTATGTAAAAATTTCAATAGACATCAGATTTACTGTTGTGCACCATTTTGTTTCGGTCGCCATCGTGGATTTTAATCTGTAAAAAACAAAATATTTTCTCGCCTTTAAACTAAAATATGTGATCAATAGAGATTTGAACGCGATAAATTCAAATCAGCTTTCAGTTTTTATATTATCGGGATCAGATTTTTTATGGGCCTGCCTTTATTTCGCACGAAATAAGGCGGTTATGCCGATACATTTCATTATAACTTCAGAACGATACGTCCGATTTTGTTCAAAATACCAGCAAATGGTTAACAATAAAATTTCAGCTAAAAAACGTTACATTTTCAAGTGTTAAGAAGTTTTCCAGAAGTAAGTGGCGATATTTTATTTTCATACAAAATAAGTAAAATTTTAACGTCATTTAAAAGTTGTAAGACCAAATATTTTACCATTTTAAAAAAAGTGTTGCGAATAAAATAAGCTATAAATCAGAAAAATCGGTTGACAAATGTTCACGATTAAGTGAAGACACCTTAATTGCACAAGATCAAGTGAGGACACCTATCGTCACCTTAAAGACGAAATAACCCATCTGCAGTTTTCAAAAGTTTACAGGATAGGGAAAAACGTTATCAAATTGGAACTAGTATTTGCAATATCGAAACGAATATTACATATTTTGGTTAAAATGAAACCAGAAATATATCGATTGAGACAATTTTGTTTTTCTAAACACAGCTTATGTCACTTAGGTTATTTGGAATTGTAAAAATATGAAACGAAATAACCTTATCAGCAGTACTAGTTAGTATAAATAAATAACAAATTTCTTAATACATAAGTATGTATGAATATAATATACATTAAATAATAACAGTTATAGTTTCTTTTACTGGTTTTAGAAAAAAAAGTACTAATGTTTGTTTAAATTACAAATTAAATGGAACAAAATTCAACTTTTATCGTGATTTTTGATGTTTTATTTTTCTAGTTTTTTTAGTGCGTAACGGTTCTCTAGGTACAAAAACTGTCGAAATTTAAATTATTTTATATAGAAACTACCCAAACCCGACGCGCGTTGCTACGCCCCTTAATGAATAAAAATGCATTCTGAATTTTAATCGAATATCAAGTGCAAGAAGCTAAAAATTATAACTTTTTTTATGGGCGTGGCACTTCCCACTTTTATAATCACGAAACTGTATAGTCATGACAGCTAAATATGTGTGCAAAATTTCAGAAAAATCGTTAAAGTTCAAGTAGCTTAAAACGATAACTTTTTAATGGGCGTGCCACTGCCCACTTTTTACCACCCATAAACACACCCTAGAATATGTACAACAACTTGTTTTGGAGTCTATAGCTAACACACACACACACAGAGTTTCACTTTTATATATATAGAGAAATTTTTATTTGTTGTAATGGTTATGATTAAATAAAAAGTTATTAAAAGAAATAAATTTAAAAAACAGTTACTTAGGTTATTTGGTTTGAGAAAATTGTACTCTTTCTGATAGCTTATTTGGTAATAACTTGGTCATTCGTAATATAATATGTTCAAAATTTTGCACACATATGCGTTATAATATAGGGATGACGATGACGATATATAATATGCGATCCTGCAATAAGGACGCCACCAACAACAGCTATGCTATCACGATCACAACGATAAATATTAAACTTTTGCATAAAATTTCGGTATTTAAAAAATTATCATTGAGCTAAGTTTTGGCGGGACTTAGAGCCTGGCATCTGGGGGAAAGTTTTTTTTTCACGATCTGGCGAATGTATCTGACATTGGTGTTAGGAGAATATCCTCGTTGCTTTTTAAGTCGTGTTGGTTTTGAATTGCTCTGGGCGCAAGTGGATGCTGCACGAAGCATCACATGTATCAGGTATCACAAAGGGATCGATCATGAACCTAGAAAACAGACAAATTAATTTCCAATCGAATCGTTCAGTCCTTGCAATTGAAGTTTTATCTCGTAGTAGAAAATTCAACTATCGCAACTAAACTATACGTTTAGCATCACTTATGGTTTTCTCTGCACCCCACCCATTGTAGAAAACAGACAGTCAAATTCATTGCCAAACGAATGGTTCAGTTCTTGCAATCAAACTTTTCGTTTGTGGTTATAAAATTTATTTTACAAGAATCAGAATTTCTAAGTACTGACTTTACATTGATATTCTAAAACGAAATTCTGCACATAAAACCATTAAATTCTACTATCACAACTAAACTATGCGATTAGCAACAATTTTGGTATCCACAACATTGAGATTTGCTTTTCACCATCTGTAAATGTTTTTATCTTCAACTTAAAATTTAAAAAATAAGCCAAATTTAACCAGAATTTATTATAATATTTTATTGATTTGTTTTAATAATTTATTTTAAATCTATTTTATTTTCATCATATGTATGAATACAATTAAAAATTAAAAAGAATTTATGAATTCAGAAAAAGAAAATATTAGATATTTAGTAACAATTTATTTACTTGCTGCATTTTTCTCTTCGGTTTATTTATTTGTGTTTATGTGTAAAGATTTCTTTTATTTTATTTTTATTTTGTATAATAACTATAATTTATTTATTTTTGTTTATAACATGTTTCATTATTAATTACATTTTTTCCTTCTTGGTATTCATATGTTCCTACATACTTATGTGTATATATGTATGTACGTATTTTATACAGTTTATGCTGAATTAATTTTGCATATATGTAAAATTTAATATCTTATTTAATTATTAAAAAAATATATGTTTATATTTATGAAAAGAAAAAATTATGAAGTAATTATATCAAATATCAATACTTAAACGTAATATAAGTTGTAATGTTAAAATTTTATTAAACAATAAATTTTTTGTTTTCTTTTTTAATTTTAATGTTTTTAATTTTACACTTTACTTTATCTTCTCTAGAATATCCCACTTTATAATATATACACGGCTCTTCAGTATTGCCACGAAAAAAATTCAATATATTGAACATCAGCGACTTTTAAATTACACTTCATTTAAACAACTGCAGTTTAATATGCATTGTACATACTTATTTAAAACACAATCACAAAATCATAAGTCTTCTTACGTCTGTAAATAATAATTGAATTTACAACCAATATTTTTAAAATATTTTAAAAATAATATCAGTTTTGGATACTACATAAGTATGTATGTATGTACGTAATGTTATTACAATAAAATTTTTATTTGATTTAATAAGGGGCTTGTGTGTCATTTTCAGGTTTCTTCTCTGAACATTCGAAATCCTTATTGATCGATTTATTGATTCTGAATTTTTAAAAATAATTGTTATTAAATGATTGATTTTCTAAAATTTTAATTAAAACCACATATGCTTTATTATCAGCGCATGAGTAACATGAATCCATTTAAAGACATTGTAATGGTAATTTATTTAACGATAATAATATGTATGAAAAATGTAAATTTGAAAATATTGTTATTTTATTTATATTTTACTAGAAAAGCCCGGCGCGCGTTGCTACGCCCCTTAATGAATAAAAATTAATTCTGAATTTTAATTGAATATCAAGTGCAAAAATCTAAACATTTTAACTTTTTTTAATGGGCGTGGCACTGCCCACTTTTCTAATCACGAAATTATATAGTCATGACAGCTCAATATGTGTGCAAAGCTTCAGAAAAATCGGTCAAGTGCAGGTAGCTAAAAATGATAACTTATTTTTTATAGGCGTGGCCCCGCCCACTTTTTCCACCCATAAACACTCCCTGGTATGAGTACAACAACTTGCCAAAGTTTGAGTCCGATCGGTTTTACAGTTTCGGAGTCTATAGCTAACACACAGACAGAGTTTTACTTTTATATATATATAGATATTGTTATATACATACATACATATGTATGTATATCCGATTAAAATCGGTTCAGCATTTTAGGGTTTATAAGTTGCTTCTAACACATCAGCAAATCACACAAAACAAAAACAAGTAACATAACATCACACGGCGTGCTGATTCAAATTATTTTTGTAAATACACAAAAGTCTATGGTTAAAAAAACAAAACAAAGCTGGCAAAGTCACTACCAAGAATAATAAAAACATGATAACGCATTCCGACTGTAAAACATTTTTCGTTCTGCACATGTACATCACATTAACCTAGCACTTAACAAAAGCACAACGTAAACAGTGAAATTTATATAAATTAAAGGAGAATAAAATCATTAAAGTTTTTGAATTAGAAAGTACCTATATTATTGAACATAGGTATAACGGTTTATATTGTAATTTATTGTACAATTTTTAGGTTAATTTAAAAATATCTACTCTTTTTCTTTTTTTTTTTTTGTTTTTTTTTTTTTATTTGTTATTTTTGATTAATACCACTTAATAGCACTTATTCACATGACATGAGAATTTTTTTTTAATGTTCGTTCTTGGTCACTACTACTTCTCTAGAGTAACAATTTAAACTACTGTTTAAAAGGTGTTTTTATACCCTTCACCTGTGGTGCACAAGGGTATATACAGCTTTGTCGTTCCGTTTGTAATTTCTACAATTTTCATTCCATAAAGTATATATTTTCTGAAAGCTTATGAATAGAGGAGTCGATTAAGCCCTGACCGTCCGTCCGTCTGTCCGTGTATTGGTTGAAATCAACTTTTAGAAGCAACTATATGTTCCTCAGATCTCTATATGGTATCAATCTCTTGGAAATATCCAGGAATGAATCGCTATTGAAATTCAGCACAATCGCCCCATAACTTTCTGAGATATGAGCAAAAAACCACGACCTCCTCGTTTTTTTTCACAATTACAACAACAACCTACATACATACTGGTTAAAGTAAACGTGGCATCGAATTCCAGCTGAGCCAAAAATATTTTATTTTATTTTATTTAATATATTATTTATATTTTATTATTTTTTTATATTTTTTTTTAATTTTTTTAAAAAATTTTTTAAAATTTTTTTTTATTATTATTTAGATGAATGGTGATAAAAACAATTGTTATTGCATGACTACACGTTGTGAAGGGTATATAAGATTCGGCACGGCCGAATATAGCACTGTTACTTGTTATTGTTTTATTTTTGTCTGTTTTAGATTTCGTGTTCACACATTATTTTGTGGGTGGCATTGTATGATCCAGTTACGTCAATGAATGGTAGCACGGCTTGAATCACTTAATCTTTTAACCTCTACAAAACATATATTATTTTCGTAACTTTTCGAAACAACAAAATAATTTACCACATGTATCGGTATATATTTATGTAGTATGAACTTTAATTTCAAATATTAAAAATTATTTTAAAGTTTTTAGTTAAATTTAAGGATAATTGTTTGTGAAATGATTAACTAATAGCGTAATTAATTATTCGACTTTTCAAAAAAAAAAAAACTGGTTGCTTTTTTGAAAATTGAGAAAATTTTGTTTAATCAGTTTTTCTTAGTACAATGATCTAAAAAAAACAGTAAAAATTTACTATAAAATTGATACTTATGTATGATGATATCAATGATATCTTAATATGTATGTATATAGGCGCTTCCAATTTCAAAACACAGTAGCTGAAATATAAATATTTGACAAATTTGGGTTTTAATTAGTTGAATTTGAGGACAAAAGCTACCCATTACAAGTTCTATTTAAAAAGGCTTTTTTAATATTATAAATGTGAATGTTTCGATGTTTTTTACTTAATCACGCAAAAAAGACTGAAGGGAACTAAATGAAATTTGGCACACAGATAGACAACAACCTAAATTAACACGTAGGCTGCCCTTTTCACAATATTCAAGCGAATTCTCTGAAATATGCGAAGAAAAAATGTTTTATTCAGTTAGTCGGTTGTTCAAAGATTCCGAGTGTCCAAAATTTACACGACCTGGCGAAACAAAATTTAATCATCCAACGTAATTTATAGAAGAATTTTTCATAAATATTTGCATTAAATTAAAGTAAAAAAATCGAGAAATGTATCAGTTACTGTGGTTTTAAATCAGGCAACAGAAAAGAAAGAAAAAAAAGTTAAATTTTTCTATAGATTTTAAACATTTTTTGACTTTTATACAAGTACATATGAAAATTGCTTCCTTCCTTAATGTGCTAGTTAAGAACACAATTAACAAAACACTGTATATAATTCCCAGATAAAGTCATTGAAAGGCCTTTATTTTATTTTGCTCTAGTTTTTGTTTTCTACATTTAAAAAATTTACAGATTTCTGGAAGTTTTTCAGCTTACATCGAGATATGCTCTTCGCCACATGATTTTCAAATCTTGGTCGCTCTTTGTTCTTAGGAACCAAATTTATATTTCTGCTATACGAACCAGTTGTGTCACTGGCATTGTGTTGCTAAATAAACCCTTCTAGTGAATCTTCGAGACACCTAAATAAAATCAAGTTTCAAAACCACTGCATTGGTTCCTTAATTACTGGTATAAATTGCCTGCCAAATCATGTTTTTTTATTTGTTTACTTTTTATCGTCATCCATCACAACACGATCGTATTTTTCAATATTATGGCCATAAAGTTTTCTGGCTATCTTATACTTTTCAGCCGACCGATCTGGTACTTTAATTATTTTGTAGTTTTCTTTCAGAATGTTTTCCATTTCTTTCTAATTGGGTGCGAGAGAAAGGAATAATAATTCGCTTTGTATTACTTGACCACGTTTTCTGTCACATCCTATTATGCTTCTTTGCATTAATTCTCGAGTCCTTTTACATTGCATTTGGGTTTTTAAGTATTTTGTTCTCTCATTTTTTCTTAAATAGACGAAATTTTTTATAAAATATTTTTTTAAGTTAAACTCAACACGTGTATAGACACCAGTTTCTGTAAAAGCTTTTGATATAACGTTGACAAATAATAGACTTTTAATATGGGTAAATTTTTTCATGGACAGACCTTAAATGAACATAAACTTGATGATTGAAAAAATCGCCTTTTCTGAGCAGAAACTTCGGTTTATTTGATAATAAAAAATTAAACTTTTGGAAAAATCCGAAAACTTTAAGGAAAAAAACTGTAAAACCGCATCAATAAGTAGGACATACATATGTGACTTAATAACTCAATTGCTTAACATTGACAATATAATGGATGATCAATAAGGAATGAGGTGAAAACGACAACGCCACTGACAATAAGGCAGACTATATCTTATTTGTGTATGTACTTATGTGACAAAAATAAAGCTATCGTATAACCATCATACTTGTATTAAATATAAGCACAATATATGGCTTGAACACAAGTCATTACATAAATTTCTTCCAAAGTATGAGCTATTTTAGTCACTTTTTATAAGCTATCAATAATTTCATTCAATAAAATATAATTTTGAGGGTTCAATTTATTATCCTTAAAAAAACTACAAACAAATAAAACGTTTTATATCATGTTTTTATGAAGTAAATTAAATATTTGGATCGATAATTTTTTTGTATCAGTTGTGTATGTAGGAGGTAGTACAAATGTTTTTTTCTATGTTTAATTTTATTATTTCATTTTTTATAATCAAGTTGTTAGTTAACTTTTATAATTTTACTTTGAGTGTGGAATAAAAAAAAAATTTAATTCATTTTATTTGTAATAAAACCCCAATAATTATATTATTTATTAAATAACAATTCATAAATTTAACTTTTTACGAACATTTGAGCTCTTTCCAAGCTACCCCTGGCAACACTGAATGATATTTTTTAATCATTTAGCCCTCCAGCATTGGGCAAGTTCGTCTCGTGCATTGATCAATAACCATACGCGCAATACCTTTTATTTCATCATATGGACTTGCGTGTTCAATAAGTTCATTCAAGATTTGTATGCCATTCTCTTGTTCAACAAGTTGGCAGTATTTATCGGGATAGACCTTTTTTAAAGAATTTAAATATTTTTTTTGCGTATAATCATATGTATCATTATTCATTTGAAAAAAATACACAACATTTTACCTGTGTTAAATTTGCCAAAGCCCAGACAGCCCAGTGTTGGCACTGTGGTGTTTCATAACAGCGCACTAATCCGAGTATGGGTTCAAAACTGCGATAATTAATATTACGTTCACTTTTAATATCCCAACGTCTTATAGCGTTGACCATGCTAATTAAGACCTCATCGCGTGAAGGTTCCTTAATTATCCATGCTTCTGCACCATCTGAAGCTATATGTGCCAGCACACCAGCTGCATTGTAACTTACCTAAATTTGTAAACACAAAGCGAGGTAATTTACTTTACTCCTTTTACTTGGTATATACAAGAAAATAATATTTAATTTAAATGGTGTCTAATTTTAGCATCAGAAAGTCTTTAGATTTTTTAACGTCTTAAAGCCAAATAAATCTAATAAGTCTTAGTTTTTCTACAAAATTGTTTATGTATATACATTCTACTCAATATTTTATATTGTTCAGAACTATATATTTGAACAATAAATAAGCCTCCATATGTACATACCTCTATGCCATCACTTTCGGATGATAATAGTTCTGCAAAAACTTCAATAAATTTTGGTGTCATTAATTTCGGTCTCAGCCATTTAACTTCGGCCACATTACCCAGCAGCCCCATCATGTTTCGCAGCAATTCATCACGTTCCCTAAATGCCTGCGAGAGCAACAACACATACCAAAAAAAAAAACAAGGAAAGACAATACGATATTTTTAATAACAAAAACTTGTAGTAAAAATACAAATACAGTAAATACTTACACAGTTACTTACATTTAAACATCTCAAAAAATACTCCATACCACGGCCATCCAAAAATCTCTTACAATTAATAGCAGTCTCATCAGTTACATTCCACATGGTTGACCATGCCACTTCCATGACATCATCGAATACCGAACGTGTTAAACGATCTTTAATTAAGCTTAACATAGTCTAATTGAATTTAAAAAAAATAATTATAAATATAAAAGCTCCAGATTTAACATACAATGGGTAAAAACTTACACTTATAACTCCAAGTTCACCCAAAAATAGTTTTTGGCGACCATCAACCTGACAGGCCAGTGTATTTAATAAATATATAGCTATTCTCTGTACAAAACCCTCTTGCTCCGTCTTGGAAACCCCATACAATAGTATCGTTATAAGACGTTCATACTCAAATAACTTGTAACGAAAACAAACATACAAACAGCAATTTAATGCAAAATAATTAATTTCACAATTTGGAATATTTAACTTACCACATCGTTGGGCATTTGAAATTGTGTCAAAGTAAGGTAACCATTTCGTAGCATTGTATCGTCATTAACGTGCATTTCCATGCCATTAAGCAATGTCCTTATTATGTGATTTCTGAGAGGCGTACCAAATTTAGAACGATCACGTCCCTTAACAATATAAAATAATGTCGCACTGAAACAGTAAATAAGCGTTGTCAACGTTACAATCATTTTAAGAGTTTTAAAACAAATTGTATTTTATATACCTGCCAGATATTTGCATGTGTTTAAATTTCAAATGTCTATCCATAGCTGTCAATACAACATCTAGAGCGGTGTGAATATCTTTACAGTTTTCAAATCGGAAGAGATGATATAAATCATTGAGAACCTAAGAAAGAACATTTTTCTATTAACATTCCGATAGAGCTGATAAACATGAAAACATTTAAAACTTACTCTTGTTAGTAAAACAGGTCTGTCGTAGTAGTACCGCGCAGCAGTTAAAATTTGTTGTTCATTTGCATCACCGGCAATCTAAAAAACATGGAAAATTGAAATATTATCTAAAATCATATATCTTTATATATAAAAGAGTAACGTGACTGACTGACTGACTGACGGACTGATTCATCATCGCACATACCAAACGCAAAGAGCTAGAGACACTAAGAATGGATTTTTGGAAATTCGTTTAATTAAATTGAATTGACGCCGACAGGCGTCTGGCCTTTTTTTTTATTTTCAACCCATGAGGGGAAAAACGGGTATAATTTGGTACTTTTTTGGTACCCTATGGAACTTCCAAACTCATAAAGCTCGGAAAAAAATTTAAACTGTATTACCTAATCCACGAAAAAATATTAACAGGGTTTCGGCACTTTACACATATATAAGGAGTAAAAATTTTCCCTATTTTTGGTACTTCTTTTTAAAAGAAAAAATTAGATTATTATTCAATGGGACAAAATTTGGTAATTATTTTTGCCTAATAGAATATGGACCATTATTTAGGTGAAATTTTTGGAAACTTTTAGGGGAACACCAAAGGGGGTACCAAAAAAAAATCAGAAAATGTGTATAATTCTTAATTACAGGGCCAATTTTCATAAAATTTGTAATTGGGATTTTGCCAGACTAGTGACTATTCATGCGAGGTGAGACTGAAAATGTTATGGGCGACCAAAAAGGTACTTTTTTTCTTTTTTGTTTTACTTTTTGTATGTTCTACATTTACGTATCTAGAATTTTGAAATTAGTGACGATTGATACGAGGTAAGACTAATAATGTTATGGGGGACCAAAAAGGTTCTTTTTTGAATTTTTATTGTGCTTTTTGTGAAGATAGAATCCTACTAATATAATAAATGTGAATGTTTGTATGTTTGGATATGTGTTACTCAATCACGCAAAAACGGCTGAACGGAACTAAATGAAATTCGGCACATAGATAGATAACAACCTAGATTAACACGTAGGCTACTTTTTATTGCGATAATAACGCAAAGTCGTTGGCAAACTCATCATCACACATCCTAAACGGGTTGTTGGTGTTGTCAATATTTTTATTATTGTTGTTAGTACTAAGTCTACCTTTTATCCCGATAACTACGCAGACGATGTCGCGGGCACAAGCTAGTTTTAAAGTGAGAGGCTATTGATTTAAATTGAGAATAAAAATGATAAGGGCGAAACAAAGGGTGCCTTTTCGCATTTCTATTGCACTTTTTGTATTATAACGTTCGTAAACATAGATTCTTAAAATTAGTGATTTTTAATCCCAATTCTAACTCTTAACGTTATGGACAACAACAAAATTCACATTTTTAGGGCATTTTTTTTGCAGTTTTTATATTTTGTATACATAGAATTCTGAAAGTAGGTACTAATAATCCAAGTTGACTTTGAAGATTATAGTGAAGGACAAAATGTTACTTTTAATTTTTTTATAGTCATTTTTGCATATTGTGAATTTTAAATATTCCCCGATATATCCTTACTGTCCTTTTTTTCTAACTAAAATGAATCAGAGACAAAAATTTTCATAATTTTAACCAGAAAACATTTAGTAATTAAAAAAAGAACTTCAGTATTCAGTAAATAATAAGAACTGCGCTATCGAAGTAGCGGGTAATATGCTAGTGTATGAATAACATTACATATTCTTAAAACACCAAACAAAAGATTTGTGACATGAATTTCCATATTTCGCTTTTAAACTGTAAGCAAATGTACTATTTTAAATTTTTACAATAATTTTCTTGTTGTTGTTATTTCTGAAACCAATTCTGATAGAAGATTGCATAACAAACATAACTCTCAATTGTTGCTACATTATAATTTCGAAATGGACCAAAAGCAACTACTTTTATTACAACATTCTTGACATTAAAGTTTTTTTGGAGCTGATAAACATGGGGAATCCGGTTACAGCTTAATAGACAAAGCTATACGAAGCTAACCGATAAAGAAATTTATTTCAAAACTATATTTCCGATGAAAGAAATGCCATGGACTTTTATACAAAATTATAGCTTCATAAAGGTAGAAAATAACAAAAAAAAAGTACCATAAAAATAGAAAAATTACTTTTTTTGCGGTTTCCATATCAATGTACAATTTCCAAGTATTAAATGTTTAAATATCTATTTAAAATCAATAAGTCTACACTTTTGTGCATACAAATAATTACGCTCTAAAAAGTACGACACTGTTTTTAAGTTTTTACTATATTTCGTATTTGTTTATGTCTAGTAAAATCTCTATTGCAATATTTTCCGAATTGGCCCTGTAACTAGGAATTACACATTTCTCCCGTATTTTCCCGTATTTTTTGGTATCTTTTTAGTCCCCTTATTATTAAAAGAATGTCCCATTGAAAGTTATTTTTAAGTCCAAAAAAAAGGAAAATTTTTTATCAGATACAAGGTTACCGATTTACCCCCTTAAAATTAGAATTTCTAAAAATCCCTTCTTAGTGGAGCTATACATCAAAAGAAGAACTCATTTACCAAATTTCATGTCTTTTGCGTTTAGTTAGGCGGCAATGAATCAGTCACATTATTTTTTTATATATACAGATAAAGAAATTGCAGACTAAGACCAAACTCGTCCTAGTCCTAATAATTTTTTATTCTGATATAATCTAATAAACATACATATATTCGAATTAACCGCAGTTAGAATAAAATCTTCGGCAAGTTTGACTGAATCTAACATTCTTACCCTCATACCTAAACAAGAGCGTTGAGCGTCAAGCGTTGGAGTTTTACATGTGTTTTGTTTTTGTAACAATAACAAAATACATGCAAAATTGCAACGCTTGACGCTCAACGCTCTTGTTTAGGTATGAGGGTTACTTGTTTTTTTTTTTCCTTTTTTATTATTTTGTTTTTTTTTTTAATAATTTTTAATTAATTTAAGTTAAATCTTCAAGTAGTAAAAAAGAACGTAACAAGGAAATAGCATATCGTCGTTCGTAAATTATTGTGTTCTATGTGACATATAAAACCTATACATATAGAACAGAATAATCTACGAACGACGATATGTAGTCTTGTGAATATATTATATCAATACCGTGTTAAAAGGTGTGCAGTAATCCTACCTCTATAGCTGGTATATCATGACGTTTGCAAGCCCAGTGTGCTGTATGATATAGACCTAAAAATTGTAATGGTCTTTGCGTTCGTGACGCCAGGCCTGGTATATCTGTATTTACTTTGTGGCTAGATTCTTTTGTTGCCACACCATTCCCAGCCAAATTAGTACCGGATATATCTAAATGTGTCAATTCGCGCAGATTATCCATTAACATTTCCAGCGACTGATCTGGTAGATCATATGTGCCGTGACCATTACCAGTACTTGATATTGATATATCCAAAGTACGAAGACGTCTTAAGCAGCAAATGGCAGGAAGTTGATTTACAATTGGCCAAACATTGAACAGTATCAGTGTATGGAGTTTAGGCAGGGTGTCTAATGCCTGAAGGCTGAAATTCGCTAAAACACAAGACGTCAAATCCAAATGTGTTAAATCTTCCAGATGGGCAAACTGCAAACGATGATGTAAGACAACACCGTTTAATACGAGACGACGTAGATGTGGACAGTTGAATTGAAAATCAACCGGCTCTTTATGGTTTGGCTCTGCATTCTGTAGCATGTGCGAGCCGATACCTAATTCCAAAGAACGTAGACTTTCACCATAGTGAGCGAGAAGTTCATGCGATTGTACAGTAACATTGTCACAATACCACACCGAGAGTGAATATAACTTGTGACGCATTAGTATTTCGAGGCCTGGAATGAGATTGAACAAGTTGTTAAACATACATAGATCACATAATTACACATAGATCATTTAAATAAGCTAAATACAAATTATAAGAGTATTTATTAAAATGTTTTCATTCAGTATTGAATTTAAATCATAAGCCAACATCCCGGCAAATTATTTTTTTTTACAATTTTGCAAGTAATAAATTCGAAAACTGCACCTGTACTGCTTTCCAAAATTATAACCTTACAAAATTATGTGTAACAAGTAAGATTACTATATTCGGCCGTGCCGAATCTGATAATACCCTTCTCCATCATGTGCATAGGTATAATCCCACATCGTAGCTTAACCTATATTTCATGTTATACGCCATTTTTCCTTATTATTTCCGACACCATCCTTGATTTTGAATTTTTGCGCAGTTAACTGTATTCTACTAGTCAAGCCCTTTAATTTGATACCCATATTGATGGAGTTTAAAAAATTTGTTTCGCCTTTTTGTTTTAGACGCCATTTTCGATTTTACATTTTTTAATAATTTACTGTATTCTACTGGTCAAGCCCTTTCATTTAATACCAATATTGAGGGTGTTCAAGAAATTACATTTTAAAATACCAGATTTAACCCATATATAAATTTATTGTTCGCCATTTTGTAGTGGCGGCCAACATGAATTTTAATTTTTTATACTGCTTATATTGCGCAAGTCAAGTTATTTAAGATGATACCAACTCTCTCGGTTGTCTAGAAGCTGAAAAAATTGATTTTAGTTTGTGATTTTTTGAAATATATGTATATTAAAAAAAAAATTGCCTATACCTTTACCGATTAGAGCCCACTGTGCTGAATTTCAATAGCGATTCATTCCCGGATATTTCTAAAAGATGATACCATAACAGATCTGAGGAACAAATGGTTGCTTCTAAAAGTTGATTTCATGATCGACTCCTCCATTCATAAGCTTTCAGAATATATACTTCATGGGGTCGGAAATGAATATTGAAGAAATTACAAACGGAATGACAAAGCTATATATACCCTTGTGCACCACAGGTGAAGGGTATGAAAAGAAATTTATTTATGAGGTTATATTTATCTTCCTATGTCATTAGAATTTTATTTAAAAACAAGTAAGAGTGCTATATTCAGTCGTGTCGAATCTTATATACCCTTCACAACGTGTAGTCATGCAATAACAATTGTTTGTATCACCATTCATCTCATATAAAATACGTACATACATATAGAAAACATACATATATAAAAACATCCCATTTTAAAATTACAAATTGAGTTAACGTATGTAAATATTTAAAAAATAAAAAAAAAATAAAAAAAAAATGTTTAAAAAAATATAAAATAAAAAAAAAATTTTACTCGATGCCACGTTTATCTAACCAGTATACCACGTTTGTATGTATGTGTGTATGTTGTTGTTGTTATTGTGAAAAAAACGAGGTGGTCGTGGTTTTTTCCTCATATCTCAGGCTCCCGAATATTCTCAATATTTTAATACTTCACGGTGTCTAGGCGATGTCGGGGAGCTTCAAAAAGTTGATTTCAACATATATACGGACAGACGGTCAGAGCTTTCCGAAAATATACACTTTATGGGGTCGGAAATGACAATTGTAGAAATTTCACACGGAATGACAAACCTATATATACACTTTTTCACTGTGTGCCTTGTAATTTCCGATGCCATCTTTGGTGTGTTAAAAAAAAATTAATTATACGCTATTTTCACGCCATTTCGGACGCCATCTTCTTTTTAAAATTTGTCATATTTTTTTTTAAACTGTATTCAAGTGTATTTCAGTTGACATCAATATTGAGAGAGATGAGGGGGTAACTTTGTAATAGAAATATGTAGAAATTATAAACGGAATGACAATGACAAATACTCGTATACACTTGGCACCACAAGTGAAGCGTATAATTCAATGGTTAAACGGCAACACACCTTTCAAACTCATTATTATCGTCACTAAAAGGAAAATGTATGTAAATTAATCGCTTATCAGTGCACTCACCAAATAAAACCAATAACGTAGCGAAAGCATTTAATATTGCTCTAATCTTTCCAAATACAATTAGTGTTGCAAAAAAGTCACATATGTATGTATGTATATTACAACTGATAATCTTTGTTGTAATAAAATTAAGTAATTTATTTATATTTAAATATAGTTGCAATCGAGTTGAAAGTATTTTCATGCGTTAAAAGGAAAACAATTAAAACGACTTACCATAATTTGTAAGATGACTGTTACGCAAATGTACAACATTTAATGAAGTCCGGTTTGTGTCTCGAAATAAACTAATAAATTTATCATTAAAATGTTGATAGAAGTGCTTCTGATACGTATCTATTAGACGATCGCAAATATCATTCGGCAGGACGATGCCATCACGTAGATGATATCGTTTTTCAACCCCATTGTCGACTTCATCATCGCCAATGTCTTCACATCTGATAACATCTAAATTTTTGCAGATATAACGATAGACAATATCCTGAAGTGTTAACGGATCTTCATCCAAAATTCCATCCGACTTTAAACGAGCTTTACCACTCATTTTATTGGGGTTTTTATTGTTTTCAGTCCGAACGCCTATAAATAAAAAATAAAAAGTTTTAACGTTAATTACCGATAAATATTTTATTTGGTAATTATGTAAAAAACAACATTATACCTAATTTTTCATTTATTTAAAAATGCAAGTATGACTTGGTATGACTTTTCAAACTTTCATATTTTTAAAATTGTATCACAATCACGGTAGCAATATTTGACGATTTATCTTAACTATCATGTACTGTGATCGACAGTAATCTAGTTGTAAATTTTTTTTTTTATTTTTTTTTTGTTTGTTTTTATACCGTATGCATTAAGCACTATTTTTGCAAAAACAAATTGTATCAACAATATTGACTCCCTTGTTTTGTTTCACACATATGGTTTGCGAATGTGTTAGTAGCAACTTTAAACGCTTATAACTCCTAAAATAGCGAACCAATTTAAATAAGATTAAGATTGTGCACATCTGCAGGAAATTTCCTTTCAAATGAGTTATTATTAATTTTGTTTTGGTACATCGGTTGAATAATATAAATAAGAACAAACGTGCTATATTCGGCCGTGCCGAATCTTATATACCCTTCACAACATATAAAAGACATACATACATATATAAAAACATCTCATTGTAAAATTATAAATTAAGTTTATGTATGTTAAAAACAAATAAATAAAAATAATAAAAAAATATAAATTATAAAAAAAAAATAAAAATATAAAAAAAATTTTTTCTGGCTCAGCTAGAATTCGATACCACGTTCACTCTGACCAGTATACCACGTTTGTAAGTATGTACCCAGCAAAAACTAGGTAATGGCTTACTCTTACTAAACATACCTTTCAATGACTATTACATATCGTCTGTCTTACTAAAGGCTATAATACACTGCATGTTTTTTACATCTGACTTTAAAATTTGTGAGACATATGTAAATCTACATGTCTGCCGAAATTGTACTTTTACGCTGACTGCTTTGCAGCAGCAGAGATTTCTGCCAACGACTCATGTCACATGTTTTAACAGAAGAAAATAGAGCGCACTCTAATTAAAATTTTGTCAGATGTCTCAACACATGTTTTTTACAGAAGTAATGTTTTAAAGGTAACACATGACATGTTTGTATTAGCAGTGGAGAATTTGACAAGTCAGATGTAAAAAACATGCCGTGTATTAGCTCCTTAAGAAGTGTTTTAGTAATGACTTGAATTTTAATGTGACACATTAGTCCTTATTTTCAGACATTTGCTTATATACGCACACAATACAATTTCTTATTGTGAAATTTGTTAGAAGTCATTCAAATACATAACTTTATAATTCTCATTTAGTTTAACACGCTTAGGGTATAGGTAACCATGTTTTGGCATAGCAGTAAAGAAGAAAACTGATGAGTTATAGATTTTCACAGGAAACAAATAGCGAAACCCCGATTCGTATCTTTACGGATAGCCAATCAGTAATGAAGACATTAAGAAAGGAGAAAGTTGAATCCCGGAACGTTTTTCAATGCAAGCGCGAGATAAACTCATGCAAATTGTGAACATCTGGAGATAATATGGATACCAAGCAGCGTTGTCAACTTTAAAATTTCAAAAAGCACCATAACCCAGGAAAAAACGCGTCATTCTCATAAAAAAGCACTAAATTTATAATTTGTAAATTATTTTTTTATTTATTTAATAAAGTTATACATTTATATAAATTTCTTTACAAATAAGACATTTTTTTATTTGTAACTAAAAATAAACAAAAACATTGGAAAAAATAACAAAAATATTTAATTATTAAAGTAGTTATCAATTCACAATATATCACAGGAGTGATGCATTGTAAGAAATTTATTTCAACATTTAGAAAAAATTACGACAGGATTAATTTTTCCATACCTGATGCATTTATAAAACGTTTAATAAACATATGTGAATTTGTTGTACAAAATATTAAAGAAATTATTAACCAAATAAGTACAACTATTATTTAATATTTAAATATTTTTATATTACATATTAGAGTAATTAAATAGAACTATTTCTAACTAAAAATTATGAAAAATTTTAATAAGCTTGCAGTTTAATAATTCTTTTAGGATTTAAGCTTTTCTCTGTGTAAATAATATCAAATATCAATGTTAAAGTCTATTATTTCTTCATTATTATCACTATCATCTGGCCACAATATAGTCTTAATTTCAAATTGTAATGCTTTATAAATATCATTGCTATTAATCAGAATATTTACTTCATCAGCTATTTGGTAGGTTTCACAACAGGAATTTTCCCGTTTAAGCCCATTTTTAATGTGAAGTAAGGCATTAACTGAATTTAAAGACATTCGGTTGCGAATTTTAGATTTAAACACATTCATGGGAGCGACAAAAGTTTAACGTTTAAGTTTAATGCTTCAAAGGGATTTAAGTTAACTGCATCTTTGTACGATTTAACTTCAATCCAAAAATCGACTGGATTCAATATTTTGCCATTGGTAACGGTAAAATATCTTCTTTTGTATGTGATAAAACATTTCTAACATTAATTATGTTAATTTTACTCAAAATTTCAAGGTTTTCTGGTAAAATTTTTAAACGTTTAAAGTTGTGGGACGCTAAAAGTTTGCTTTAAGGTTTAATCATTTATAAGATGATCTCAAAAGAAAGAGGAATTTCTTTTATTCACATTCACCTCAAATGCATATACATATGTATAAAGCAAGGTTGGCAACCGATACCGTTATTGATACCGATACCGATTAAATACCGTTTAAAATTGATTACCGGTATCGATACCGATACCGAAATAATTTTTTGCGTAAAATACCGGTATTCAAATACCGTTTCCCTTAATACCGGTATTATACCGGTATCATCATTTCAGTGTTTCGGTATTTGAAATGCATACCAATTAAGCAAATAGCATCAAATTTCTATATGTTCAACACTATTGTGTTAGTTGAAATAGCTTTTTTACCTTCACACTCCACGATGACAACACTGCCATTGTTTTGCTACTTGCCAAGGAGAATTTGTATAGGTGGTTGCAGTGTGTCAGCTGCTCTTTGTTTCTTGCAAACAAATTTGCACCAAAAGAATTAAACATATAAGATTTGTTGTCACCTGTATAAATTTGTATTGTTACAACTGAAACAAGTAAGAGCGCTATATTCGGCCGTGCAGAATCTTATATACCCTTCACAACGTCATGCAATAACAGTAGTTTGTATCACCATTCATCCCATATGAAATGAGTACATACATATATAAAAATATCCCATTGTAATATTATAAATCTACGTATATATGTTAAAAAATAAAAAAAAATATTTAAAAAAAAATAATTAAAATATATATATAATAAATTGAAAACAAAAAAAAAAAATAAAAAGAAAATTTAAAAAAATAATAATATAAATAATATATTAAATAAAAAAAAAAAAAAAAATTTTGGCTCAACTGGGATTCGATGCCACGTTTTCTCTAACCATTATACACGTTTGTATGTATGTATGTTGTTGTTGTAATGTTGTTTTTGTGAAAAAAAAATCGAGGTGGTCGTGGGTTTTTGCTCACATCTCGGTTGTTTATGTACCGATGTTTCTGATTTTCAATACCGATCTACTTCCGAATATTTCTGATATTTTAATACCTTACCCGGTTCCAAGCGATGTCGGGGGGCTTCAAAAAGTTGATTTCAACATACACACGGACAGACGGTCAGACTGACAGAGCTTAATCGACTCCCTTATTCATAAGCTTACAGAAAAGATATACTTTATGGGGTCGGAAATGAAAATTGTAAAAATTTCACATGGAATGACTAACCTATATATACCCTTTTTCATTGTGTAAAGGGTATAAAATCTGAAAAAAGCTATTCTTTGAAGCAATTAAAAGTGACGAGCACAACTTAAGTGATCAAACTAAATTTAATTTAAATATATGTTTGGTAAATTTTTTTTAAAAGCGTTTTAAAGCGTTGCAATAATCTGTACTCTGTGTTCATAATATTACTTACTAAATATAATATTTAGAAAAGAAGTTAATGTTTAGTTAATATTTTTGTTAATTACTTAAATAAATAAATAACAAGTAAGAGCACTATATCGAATCTTTCATACCCACCACCAATTTTGTGTACATTTAAAGCACAATATTTATTATTTTGTTAATCGCTATAGAATAATCTCTTTATAATAAAATATGTATCACTTTCCTTGTAGAGGGTGGTTAATTTAAAGGGCCCATGTTGAAGGTGAACTACTACTAACTATATTTTGTTAAATACTAATTAAACCATACAAATATTATCATTATAAAAAGAAATGATAATAATTTCTTAAATAATTTGTGTTGTATTTGAAATCAACATCGGTCCTTAAAATTTAATCACCCTTAATAACTTCGATATGATAGTAAAATGTTTTCGTAAATTTAGTCTTTCAGTAAAAGCGGGCGTTAAAATAGGAGTGTCAGTAAAGTTTCTGCTAATAATTACAACTTAGATATTTCAATATAGTCCTTTATTTTCCCAAAATCTTTGTCAATAGAGAAATTACATGAATTTAAGATAAACCGTTATATGGGAGGTAGGCGTTAAAGTGGGCGTGTCACCTAAAATTTTTGGCACAACAATTACATTGATTAAAAGGATATATGTAACAAAAGCTTTTAAATTTCATTAACGGTAGATAACGTGAAAAGTGGGCGTTATAGTAGGCGTGTCAAAGTTGTTTTTACTATTTCAATATAGCCCTTTATTATTCCAAAGCCTTTATTAATAGAGAAATTATATGAATTTTAGGTAAAACGTTATATGGGAGGTGGACGTAAAAGTGGGCGTGGCACCTTAGTTTTTTGGCACATTAATCACATTGACTAGAGAGATATACATAGCAAATTTTATAATCATACTTCCAATTTTGGCGGTTTTATGAGCTTTTAAATTTCATTAACGGTACATAACGTGAAAAGTGGGCGTTATAGTAGGCGTGTCAAAGTTATTTTTGATAATGAGTACAACTTAGATGTTTCAATATAGTCCTTTATTATTCCAAAATCTTTATTAATAGAGAAATCATATGAATTTTAGGTAAGACGTTATATGGGAGGTGGGCGTAAAAGTGGGCGTGGCACATTGATTTTCCGTAACAGAAAAGCCTATCACCAGAAAGCAAAGTGTGCAAAATTTCAGAATCGTACATCTAATTTTGTCCGTTTGATTAGGTTTTAAATTTAAAATATACTGAAAAATACACTGCGCGGTATAAATTTTCGTACATTTTTATCCATAACTCCTTTCCTAATGCATAGATGTAAGCAATTTTTGGGGAGAGATATTGTTTTGACTTGAGAAATATATATTCGAAGTTTCATGACTGTACGTTAATCCGTTTGGACACAATACCATTTTATTCGATGTTCGTAGGACACGGTTTTTTCGACCTACTCTTGCATTACGAGCTATAACTCACTTCCTAATATTCCGATATAGCCCATTTTCAATACCAAACAAACCTTGTCTATAAGAAAGATTCTGGCAAATTTGAGCCCCCTAGCTTTTTCGGTGCGACCTCTATCGTGCTTTCAACAGACGGACAGACGGACATAGCTAGATCGTCATCAAATCAAACCCTGATTCAGAATATATATACTTTATGGGGTCTAAAATGGATATTTCGATGTGTTACAAACGGAATGACAAAATGAATATACCCCCACCATTTTTTTGGTGGCGGGTATAAAAATTAAATATGTATATGTTCACAATCTTTTATTTTTAGCCAATACCGGTTTGTAGCACTGATACCGGTATACCGATACCGTAATAATTAAAATACCGATACCGATACCGTTACCGAAATAATAAAAGACTTCATACCGATACCGATACCGATACCGTTATTCGTTTCGGTTGCCAACCTTGGTATAAAGTTAGACATTTTGAAACAAAAACTTTCTGGGCAATCAATTATCTTATAAATAATTAAACTTTTAGTGTAATATTATTTTCTTGCCGAGTTACATGTAATTGTACTATAAGTTACATTTTGGTAGTATGTATATAAATTTACACTTACAAAACATTTTTTTCAATTAATTAATTTGAATTTTAGTGTTTGGTGTCACCGAAATAAAAAGAAAATCACTAAAAACTAAAAAAAAAATCACCAAGCACTGACTCACAATTTTTCCGCTTTCTAAATGTTAAAAATCACCAAAAACGGTGATAAAATCACCGAGTTGACAACGCTGATACCAAGCCATCACGGGCTGATAGGAAACGAGAAAGCCGACAAATTATCCAAAATGGGAGCTCTTCTGAGCACTATAACTTTGGAGAACGCCAAACCCCTTAAACGATTTAAGGATGAACTTTAACGTTGGGTGATGGAGGAACATGTCAGAAAATGGCAAAGCACTGATGTCGGTAAGGTGACAAGAATACTATGGGGTGACCCAAATCTTGGGAAATCAAGGGAAATTCTGAGACTGAATAGACCAACACTTATGAGACTTACCAGTGTGATTACAGGTCATACGGAGTGGAGAACTCATCTAGCTCGCATGAAACTATCTGAAGAAACAACATGGAGAGCATGCGAGGAAGAGGATGAGACTTTGATACACTATCTCTGTCATTGTCCTGCGTTTGGGCATATTAGACGCGAGAATTTCACAGTGGACACTATGCCGAATTTGGAGTACCTGGGGAACTCGAACTGGAGATCCATAAGGAATTACATTGAAGGGACTGAGTTCTTGAACTAGTCCGATATTTAATTATGGGAAATTATGATTATGGTTTTAAATTGGGAATTCCGGTTCCCACATGGAGCGCACAACATGCCAACTGGGCTTCAGTGTATACCTGTCATGGGTTTGAGCTTTTAGTGCCCCTCCTAACCTAACCTATAGATTTTCACTGATTTTTAAATTCGAAAATAACATATCGCAGAATAATCAAACCGAATTTTCGAACGACTTCTGTAAGCCCATATTATTAATTGATTATTAAGGTTACTACATACGTTATACGTTTGTATGTAAGTATGTATGCAAGGCATATTAATTCATCAGGTAATTGCAGTTCGGAGAGAATTTTTTTGTTTATATTTTTTATATATGAAGTTTGACATTTGAAATAATGAGAGAAGAGAGAGTATTGTTTTTTATGTATTGGTTTTGACAGCTGAAATTTAAAATAAGTGAAGAAAAAAATAATCAGCTGACGAAACAAGACTACCTGATGAATAAATGTGCCTTGGTATGTATGTATGTATATGTTGCATGCAGTGTGACCATATTAGCCTTTTTCGAGCTAAATTTAGCTTCTTTTTTTTTTTTGATTTAGCTTGATATATTTCATTTAGCTTTTAGCTCTTTTTTTAGCTTTTTGAAAAAGTGCATTTGGCCTTTTCTAGCCTTTTCTCTAAAATAAGAAGGTTCAATGAAATAAAGTCATATTGGTAACCTTATAAAGTAGTCTCAAACAACAAAATTTTATAAAACAATTAATATATCAATTACGCTTCTTTTCTTTAGAAAATAGTCCCAGAAAAGAAAATGTAAATTGTATGAGAATTTTAAAGAAGAAATGGCAACTTTAAACCTTCATCTAGGTTCTGATTTAGAATTACAATAGCAAAAATTAATTTGTTAGGAGTGGCCTAATCAAAACTCAACAATAGAATTTTTAATCAATGTTTTTGAGTATAGGAATGCATTAAATAAAAACCCCTTTAGGGAATTATCTATTTTTGTGATGAAATTTTTAGTCTTGCCTTTCAGTAACGCTGAAGTTGAGCGCGTATTCAGCGGGATGAATCTAATAAAAACGAAAATTAGAAACAGATTTACTTTAAATACAGTAATTCACTTATCTATAAAAGAATAAATAAATGTTGTTAAAATTTTAAAATAACAAATGATCCCATTAAAAATTTTTATTAATCTATTTTTACAAATGACAGTGATTTATTGACGAACTCTTCAGAGGTAGATGAATATCTTAACCGCCTTTGAATCTATTACTTTTTGTATTTTAGTTTTAAGAACTTTTTTATATACTTATGTTTACCTTTGTACAAAGTTACATACAACTCTTGATATGTTAATTCTTTGTTATACCCTGCACTTGTGGTGCACAAGGGTATATATAGTTTTATCATTCTGTTTGTAATTTCTACAAGTTTCATTTCCGACCCCATAGAGTATATATTTTCTGGAAGCTTATGAATAGAGGAGTCGATTAAGACCTGGCCGTCTGTCCGTCTGCCCGTCTGTCCGTGTGTTGGTTGAAATCAACTTTTAGAAGCAACTACATGTTCCTCAGATCTCTATATGGTATCAATCTCTTGGAAAAACTACGACCACCTCGTTTTTTTTTACAATTACAACAACAACCTACATACATACTGGTTAAAGTAAACGTGGCATCGAATTCCAGCTGAGCCAAAAAAATTTTATTTTATTTTATTTAATATATTATTTATATTTTATTATTTTTTTATATTTTTTTTAATTTTTTAAAAAAAAATTTTTTTAAATTTTTTTTTGTAATTTTTTTTATTATTTTTTTTTTTTATTTTTAATGTATTTTTTTATATATTTTATTTTTTTTACAAGTATGTGTGTACGTATTTTATATGAGACTAGCTAATACCCGGTGTGCTTCGCCACCCCAAATTTTAGTATTTAATTATATTTCTTGCCTAAATGTTTATTTGGGTGTCAAAGTTGCTCTTGCAAAATTTTACTACTCTAATCGATATCGTTTCCCATATACACGAATTTTAGTATTTAATTCATATGGTAGGTGCCACGCCCACGTACTCATTTTTTCCATAAATGTTTATTTGAATACCAAAGTTGCTTTTGCAAAATTTTAGTACTCTAATCGTTATCGTTTTCCAGATATACGAATTTTAGTATTTAATTCATGTGGCCACGCCTACTATTGCAAGTCCTTCCATTTTTTATCCAAAAGTAGGTAGGTGCCACGCCTACTATTGATAATGCACCCATTTCTTGCCTAAATGTTTATTTGGGTGTTAAAGTTGCTCTTGCAAAATTTTACTACTCTAATCGATATCGTTTTCCAAATATACGAATTTTAGTATTTAATTCATGTGGCCACGCCTACTATTGCAAGTCCTTCCATTTTTGATCCAAAAGTTCGTGTGGATGTCAAAGTTTACCGTACTTAATTTGAAGACTCTAGCTGCATTAAATTTCGTGATATATAATATTTAATACTTATTCTTTAATAAGGCGTGCCACCCCGCCCACTTACGATTTCAAACCAAAGTACAGTAGACTCGCGGTAACGTGAACTATTAAAAACCGGGCGTGTTCACGTTTGCGAGGTTATTCATGTAAACGAAGGTGTAAATCTTTAAAATTTCCAAATAAATTAGACATGTGATTTAACTCAAATTCATATATTTTTTTGTATTTTGGATTGTTATATACATATGGTTTGTAAGGAAAAAAAAATACTTTAAAATTAATTTAAAAAATGTGTTACCTTTTTCTGTTTTTGTTCAAACAGCGTTGTCTGAACATTTGTTCGAACAACGATGTCTGATATTAAAAGGCATTTTGAATATGAAAGAAAGAGACGACACATAAAAATTGCGACAAAATACACTTTATACGTTTTAACCATATCAAAGAACATGAATAATTTTTTGACAGTTGCTCTGACGACGTTTTGTTCTAGTCTGGACAAATCAATGACTCGTCTAGACGTAAAGTAAAGAAATAAAAATGTTCAGACAGCATTTTGCTATTGTTTTCTTTTCAAGACGTTTCCAAGTTGAATTTAAATAGCCAATAGTGTCCATTATTAGTTAAACTAATTTTCAAAAATTGCAGCTGTAATCCATTAAGAATTGG
This sequence comes from Phyto melanocephala, assembly GCA_941918925.1. Lineage (NCBI taxonomy): Eukaryota > Metazoa > Arthropoda > Insecta > Diptera > Rhinophoridae > Phyto > Phyto melanocephala. The sequence goes on along the minus strand of OW799235.1, from coordinate 62,268,410 downwards.
AGCAATTGTAGTCAACAGGAGATTCAAAATTTCTAAAAGAGCGAGGATTTTTTGCCTTTTCAATCAAAAGAAGTTTAACTTTAGATTTTTTGTAGTTTTTGTGCCATTTTTCAGGAAAACTTTAGATTAGGTCATGCTAAATCAGCAGCACGCACTAAACTAAACCTGTGCAATCATTTACAGGGATAGCTCTTTTTATAAAAACGATTTGCATAACCGACAAATTTGTTCACGTTATAAGGCTTTCTCACGATGTTCACGCTACAGAGTAGTCAGTGTAAGAGTAAGTCAGGATAAGATTATGTTCATCTTATCCGGTGTTCACGTAAGGCAGTGTTTTTGTTACCGCGAGTCTACTGTATAGCCTATAGTTCCTTCCAGACATACAGAAAGATTCTGTGAAAATTTCAAGGAAATCGGTCCAGCCGTTTAACCGTCTATAAAGCACAAACAAACATACAAACACACAAGCACACATTGATTTTTATATATATAGATGAATGGTGATACAAACAATTGTTATTGCATGACTACACGTTGTGAAGGATATATAAGATTCGGCACGGCCGAATATAGCACTCTTACTTGTTTTTACTTTATTTTAATACTAGCTTGTGCCTGCGACTTCGTCTGCGTAGTTATCGGGATAAAAGGTAGACTTAGTATTAACAACAATAATAAAAATATTTACAACACAAAAAACCCATTTAGGATGTGTGATAAAGAGTTTGCCAACGACTTTGCGTTATTATCGTAATAAAAAGTAGCCTATGTGTTAATCTAGGTTGTTATCTATCTATGTGCCGAATTTTATTTAGTTCCGTTCAGCCGTTTTTGCGTGATTGAGTAACACATATCCAAACATACAACCATTCACATTTATTATATTAGTAAGATAAGATATATAATATACATATACTTTTATTTGTATGCTGGCATAAGAATCACAGAAAATTTATTATAATCCTTATTATTTTATTTAAATGTTCGTACAGCTTTTCCTGATTTCAAAAGTAGTTTAAGTATAGGAAAGTGGTCTTCAAAGTATGAGGTATATAAAAGGAAATATTTTTATGAACTTTGAATACGGGAGAGGTTACAAAATTTGATCGATTTCAATTTCACGTGATTTCGATTTTCATGACTTGGCCGATATTTTTGTTAAATATTGACTTATTCCTAAAAAAAAGGTTTTTACATAGTATGTGTACATATGTATATACAGTATGGTGCAAAAATGAGTACATGTTTGTACATTGTTTACTTTTTGTCCCATACAAATTTAAATAGTAAAGCAAATTCAATATTTCTTTCTTTATTTATTTTATGTTTTATTACTTAACAAAATAGTTTAACAATAAAAACTAAAAGTATTAAATTCTTAAAGAAAAACGAACTTAACTAAAACATCTCGTATGTACTCAATTTTGCACCCATGTATAAATAATTGCTCTTTAAAAAATTTTAATTGAATTTAACATTTAATCCAATATTCTTTGTTGCGTAAAACATTTTCTACGCGTTTTGGCATACTTTCCACCAATTCCTGAATTACTTCTTTTGGAATACTTTCCCATTCGTAATGAACTTGTTGCCAAATCTTGTCTAAATTGGTTGGTGGCCTCTTCACGATTGACCACAAATAGTCAATCGGATTGAGGTGGGGACTTTTCACGATTGACCAGAAATAGTCAATCGGATTGAGGTCGGGACTTTTTGCATCAATCAATTGGAAATTTTTAACGTTGAGCCTCTATTTTACGATTTTGAGCGTATGCTTAGGGCCGCCATCCTGTTGAAAAATTACTTCTTCCGCAGGAAAGGCACTCTTATTTACAAAATCGGTAAAATTGGCTTGTAAAATACGCAGATAATCTTCTTTCCTAAGCATTCCATTATTTTTTGCAGTAGGCCAAGGTGCCACCAAGTTAAGCACCAAACTCTACCATGCATCACTGTTTCCTTAACATGGTTTCTTTGAAGTCGTTCTCCTTGGGGGTCTCCAATAATACTGCTTCAAATAAGATTGATACCGATTGAATTTTGATTCGTCTAACCAGATTACATGTTTCCAGTCATCTACTGTCCAGTTTCTGTGCTCTCTGGCAAAATTTAACTGTGCCTTAACATTTTTATTGACACGGCAGGTTTCCTTTTTTCTTATTGCTCCAATGTACCCAATATCGTGAAGGGCTCTTTCTGCCGTCCATCGACTTACAGGTTTGTTTATTGCATTTTATTCATCATGAGACGTGCGTCCGCATTCGTTAATACCTTCCTACAAGCTCTAACTTATGGTTTGGGAACAATACAACGCCTTTTTTTGATTCTTATTACAATCGATTGACTCACTTTAAAGTTTTTAGCTATAACTCGCGTAGAACAACCACTTTTTGTCATAACTAGAATGTTGTCCTCAATGGCCCTTGAAAGTTTTCCCATTATTTTTTATAATTTAATATTTATTGGACAATTTTTTCAACAAACTGTTTACCGCACGCAATTATAACAATATCTAACTTATATTTTCATAAATAAAGCAAACACGTTGAAATATAAAGGTGAACTCAAAAATTTTTGTTCAAATTATTTTTTTTTATTTTTTTGCTTTAATTTATTTTTTTAAATTTTTTTAGCTATATTTTAGATTTAGCTTTATTTTTTTTTTAAATCTGGTCACACTGGTTGTATGTATGTTGATTTTGTTGTGAAAAAACGAGGTGGTCGTGTTTTATGTACCAATGTTTCTGATTTTCAATACCGATCTGCTCCCGAATATTTTTGATATTTTAATACCTCACGCGTGTTATTTATTTATACTAATAAGTACTGCTGATAGGTTATTTCGTTTCATATTTTTACAATTCCAAATAACCTAAGTGACATAAGCTGTGTTTAGAAAAACAAAATTGTCTCAATCGATATATGTATATTTCTGGTTTCATTTTAACCAAAATATGTCATTTTCGTTTCAATATTGCAAATACTAGTTCCAATTTGATAACGTTTTTCTCTCTCCTGCAAACTTTTGAAACTGCAGATAAGTTATTTCGCCTTTAAGGTGACGATATACACTTTTTCACTTTTGTAATAGGCAAGTCAATTTTTTGCAAATCAGTTTACTAGTCCAGCTCTTTTATTTGATATATCGATGAGATTAAAAAAATTTGTTTCACACGCCATCTTCAAAGGTTTCTTTGGTATTGAAAATGGGCTATATCGGAATATTAAGAAGAGAGTTATAGCTCGTAAGGCAAGAGTAGGTAAAATAAAACCATGCCCTTCCAACATCGAATAAAATGCAATTGTGCCTAAACGAATTGTCGCAGAGCGACAAAGCTATGCATTAAGAAAGAAGTTATATAGTTACTAACATGTGCTGCTTTGCCATGTAATTTTGTCAACCTATGCACGATTCACATGGATCAAATTTTACAATTAATTAAATTAATTACCAATTCAATTACTTCAATTGGTGTACGTACAAGTGTTTTATTTTTTATTTTTGGCTCAATGTATGAGCAATGTATGTATGTGCCTGTTTGATACATTTAATCCAAATTCATGGTTCATTTCATTCGCAATATCACGTGATGACAAGAAAGGATCCTTCTTAGACTTTCAAAAAAATAGCACGGTCCACTACTTTTCTTGTTTTTTTGGCACGTGGCTTATGTTTATTTGATTCTATTGCACTCATTGAGTTTGTTTCCATTGTAATAAACACATTAAAAACCAATTTTCGGGAGCGATGCCAATTTTTTTCCAATTTCAGTCAGTTTTTTTCCATCTTTCCACATGTTGATAATAATACGTCTCTCCTCAGGCGTGCAATCTTTTCCACGTCCCATTTTTTTCAAAAATTATATTAAGTAACAGAAATTTAAAAAAAATTAACTTACAAAGGAATTTATTTATTTTTACGCAAAAAAAATTGTTACGCGAATCGTGCTAATTTGCTGTCCAAGCCAAGCTTTAGCTGTTGACGACTGCGCAGTTTCTTAAAAGCAAAACGATTAATTTTATTTACGAACTGTTGCATTGATTTTACTCGTCTATAGTACGAAGTAACACCCCTTTTGAACTAGGCAAGTCACTTGCGCAAGAGACTTGCGCTAAGACTTGCGCAAGTCTTATGTTTATAGACAAAAGGGGTAAGGTCGGGTTAAGAGGAAGAAACTTGCTCATATTTGAGTACACATTTGCCTGTACTCGGCAAGTACGAGCAAGTTTTTGTTGAGAAACAAAAAATAAATAAAAACAAACAAGAGTGCTATATTCGGCCATGCCGAATCTTATATACCCTTCACAACGTGTAGTCATGCAACAACAATTGTTTATATCACCATTTATCTCATATGAAATACGTACATACATATAAAAAACATACGTATATAAAAACATCCCATTGAATTATTATAAATTTATTTTACTTATGATAAAAAAAAATTATTAAAAGAAAAAATTAAAAATAAAACAATCAAAATTTTAATAATATATAAAATAAAAAAATAAAAAAAATTTGGCTCACTCTAACCAGTATAGATACCACGTTTGTATGTTTGTGCAGATAATTGATAATTGTAGAAATTTCAAACGGAATGACAAACCTATATATACCCTTTTTCACTGTGTGAAGAGTATAATAAGTAAAAGAGAACGAAACTTGGGCAAGTCAATTGCTGAGTCTGAACGTGAAAGCAAGTTCAAAGAAAAATAAAAGAAAATAAAAAACTAACTTGCGCAAGTGACTTGCCTAGTGCGAAAGGGGTGTTACATCAAAACAAAACTGTACGAATGCAAAAAACACAAAAGACTTTTCAACAGGCGCTCGTGCGCTAATCCAAAATACTTAAAATGTGGATCAATTGACGCTAATGTTGACGTTTCTATTTCTAACCTGTTTGCTGAATTCTTTTCAACTAGTTTCTTTAGAAAAGTATATGGTAACAAAGCCTCTTACACCTTTATTATACCTCAATCATCTGTTGTATAATTCTCTTATATTATGTAAGTACTTATAAATCGATACTATTTTATTTAATATCTCAAAATAATTCGTTAAATACTCGTTTAGATGGAATATCAAATTGCGTCTTCAAAAATTGTTCAAAAGTTTATGTTACCCGCTTCAACAAATCCATTAAATTAGGGTACGTACCATTAATTTGGAAATTATCGTATATAATTCCGTTGTTTAAAAGTGGCATCAAAATTGAAATACCAAACTATCGAGGCATTACTAAGCTATGTGCTATTCCCAAATATATAAATGACGGTTTTATAAATAATATGCAAACTTATGGTACTTACACAGATTTAAGTAAAGCATTTGATAAGGTAAACCATTATCTCTTACTCAACAAATTGTCATTAATGGGACTTACGGATATCACAACAAAATGGCTAAGATCTTTCATGTCTAATAGAACTCAACAAATTAAGTTTGGAAGCGCTACATCTAATGCTATCGAGGTTTCCTCTGGCGTCCCGCAAGGTAGTCATCTTAACCTTATTTTATTCACCTTATTCAGCACTCTAAAGTTTTAATGTTTTAATGCCGATGATGTCAAAATTGTTTGATCTTTTAAAAGTACTGAAGATCAACTTTTCCTACAATCGGATATTGACGAATTGGTGCGAAATGGACTCAATGGAGCTGAATATAAAAAATGTAAGCACATATTCTATTGTTAATTGTTAACAAAGCAAATGGTGTTCTTGGATGTATGAATAGTTGGTGCAAAGAATTTCTAGATCCTTATATTACGAAGCAATTATGTTCATCGTTAGTTCGACCTATTTTAAAATACAGATCAATTACTTATGTGGAATCCTTACTATAATATTCATATTGATACTATCAAGTACATGCAAAAAAAAAAAAATTTCAATATTTTGTCTACGTGGTCTTGGATGGAATTCGTTTTTACTACCTTTTTACGAAAGCAGACTCTGTCTTATAAAATTACCAATTTTAAAAAGTCGTCGTTCAATGCTGAGTTTTTTATTTGTGCTGGACCTAATTCAAGGCGAAGTCGATTTTGAAGTCCTGCTAAGTAACTTTTAATGTTCTTACCAGACCAACTCGAAACTTCGGGTCTTCTTAAGTTAAAATACTATATATTTAACTATGCTAATAATGATCCTTTTCGTCGTATGTGTGAAAACTTTACTAACTATTTTCAACCTATTGGCCTAAATGAAAGTAAGAAAATCGAAAAAAAATATTTTTTTTGTTAAATTTAAATTGGTAAATTGTATTTTACTTTAGTCTGTAAGGATACATAATCTATAGACAATAAATAGTTTTTATATCATCTACCAGATAAACTATGGCGTCGGCATACAATAATAATCTGATAATAACAGGCTAAAAATATTATCTGATGTTAAGTACTCTAGACGAAAGCCAGTCTGAAACTCGGTTATAATATTATGCCCTTCAAGCCATTGGCTTATTCGGGTTTTAAGACTCCCATCATTATCTTTGATATCGAGTTCATAATATAAATTCAGCGAAAATTACTGGTTAATCCGTTGTCACCCTTTATGAAGATTGGATATATTATACTGGTTATGAACTTATCGTCCAGCTTTGCGGTTTTAAATATAATATTATAAGTTTCCTCCATTTTTACTAAAAACTCGTTTGTGGCGTTTTTAAAAAAACACGTATGCCATCCTATCTTCACTAGGAACTTTGTTATACTCTGATTTTTTCGAATCGGAATTTAAAGTTGCTCTAGAGAGTGGGATATTGCGGGCAAGGGTCTTTCAATGGTTGTAATCATCAAACATGGAGAGGTAGATGGAGGCAAGCACGTATGGTGATTAGACTGCGTATTAGCAGGAATGTAGTTGGGGTACTCAGATATAGTCGGGGGACCCTATCTGGATAACTGGTCGGGTCACGGGGCATAGTAACTTCATCTGGACAAGATTAAAGTTGTGGAGATGAAGTTATTTTATAACGATCTAGCTACGTCCGTCCGTCTGTCCGTATGTTTGTTGTTTATTGAAAATGGGCTAAATCGCGATATTATGAAGAGAGTTATAGCTCGTAATGTAAGAGTAGGTCAAAAAAACCATGCCCTTCCAACATCAAATAAAAGGCAATTGTGTCGTAGAGCAATGAAATTTTGAATGTATATTTCCTGAGTAAAAACAATATGTTTTCCCAAAAACTATGCATTAGGAAAGGAGTTATAGATCAAAATGTACGAAAATTAATACCGCACAGTGTATTTTTCGGTATATTTAAAATTTAAAACCTAATAAAACTGACAATATTAGATGTATAATTTTAAAATTTTGCAAACATTAGTTTTTTGGAAGAATTAAGGACTCTATACTGAAATATCTGAGTTAAGTTTATTAGCAGAAACTACTTCGACACGCCTACTTTAACGCCCACTTTTCACGTCATCTACTGTTATTTAAGTTTAAAAGCTCATAAAACCGACAAAATTAGAGATATGATGATGAAAGTTCGTACATATAGCTTTCTAGACAATGTCATTGTTATGCCAGAAAAATTAGGTGACACGCTCACTTTAACGCCTGCCTCCTATTTTACGTTTTATCTTAAATTCATATAATTTCTCTATGAAAAATTTTTTTAGAATAATAAAGAACTAGATATTGAAATATTTACGTTGAATTTATTAGCAGAAACTATATTGACACGCCTACTTTAACGCCCAATTTTATTGAAAATATTTTACTAGCATATCGAAGTTATACAAAGAAAGTAATATCTATATATATAAAAATCAATGTATGTTTGTATGTTTATATGTTTGTATGTTTGTTTGTGCTTTATAGGCGGTTAAACGGCTGGACTGATTTCCTTGAAATTTTCACAGAATCTTTCTGTATGTCTTGTAAGGAACTATAGGCTATACTTTGGTTTGAAATTGTAAGTGGGCGGGGTGCCACGCCCCATTAAAGAATAAGTATTAAATATTATATATCACGAAAGTTAATGCAGCTAGAGTCAAATTAAGTACGGTAAACTTTGACATCCACACGAACATTTGGGTAAAAAATTTTGGCTAAAATTTGGCTGAAATAAATAAATAAATACTAAAATTCGTATATTTGGAAAACGATATCGATTAGAGTAGTAAAGTTTTGCAAAAGTAGCTTTGATATTCAAATAGACATTTATAGAAAAAATGGGTGCATTAACAATAGCGGGCGTAGCAACTACCAAATAAATTAAATACTTAAATTTTGGGTGGCGAAGCACACCGGGTATTAGCTAGTTTTAATATAAAGATTATTCCATCGTGATTACTGTTATTAACGAAATAATAAATTTTGTGCTTTAAAAGTACACAAAATTGGTGGTGGATAAAAAAGATTCAGCATAGCCGAATATAGTGCTCTTACTTGTTATCTATATATATAAAAATCAATGTGTGTTTGTATGTTTATATGTTTGTATGTTTGTATGTTTGTTTGTGCTTTATAGACGGTTAAACGGCTGGACCGATTTCCTTGAAATTTTCACAGAATCTTTCTGTATGTCTCGAAGGAACTATAGGCTATACATTGGTTTGAAATTGTAAGTGGGCGGGGTGCCACGCCCTATTAAAGAATAAGTATTAGATATTATATATCACGAAAGTTAATGACGCTAGAGTCTTCAAGTTAAGTACGGTAACTTTGACATCCACACGAACATTTGGGTAAAAAATGGGAGTATTTGCAATAGTAGGCGTGGCCACATGAATTAAATACTAAAATTCGTATATTTGGAAAACGATATCGATTAGAGTAGTAAAATTTTGCAAGAGAAACTTTGACACCAAAATGAACATTTAGGCAAGAAATGGGTGCATTATCAATAGTGGGCGTGGCACCTACTATATGAATTAAATACTAAAATTCGTATATCTGGAAAACGATATCGATTAGAGTACTAAAATTTTGCAAAAGCAACTTTGATATTCAAATAAACATTTATGGAAAAAATGAATGCATTAACAATAGTGCGCGTGGCACCTGCCATATGAATTTAATACTAAAATTTGGGGTGGCGAAGCCCACCGGGTATTAGCTAGTAATATAATATAATTCAGGGAACATTTAATAAGCTGATATCAATTATAAAAGATTATAAAAGTTGGTCACAGAAACCCCTGGCAACGAGAAATTTCTAAAATTAGAAAATGCTAATATTATAGAGAAACAATTACAGGCGTTAATTTCAAAAAGGTAGAAACTTGAATTGAAAAAAAAAAACAATTTAACTCTTTATTAAAGCAGTTAAAAAGGTTTTTTACCTTACACCTTAATATAGACAGAAATTAGTCGTGGTAGAAATTAATTATTAATACCGGTTTTAAAAATTTTTAGAAATTGACTAAATCTTTAAAAGGAAAAAAATATTTTTACAAATCTATATGTAAATGGATTAGTTCTCTAGAAGTTATGGTGTATTAAAAATGGGAATTTAGGAAAATTTGAACCTAAAATAAAAAAAAAAAATTATTTCTAAACATTATAAACAATTTATTTTCATGTAACTAATGGTTAACAAATTTTAAAATTATACAAAACTAGAAGTTTAAAAATCAAAATCTTACTAATAAATTTCCCGTTTTACCAAAATACCTAAAATGTTTATTTTGAATCACCCTGTTCTCGTTAATATATGTATGTGAAATAAGGTTTAAATTTTTTGGCTCACGAGGTATACTAGTGTCTACATTCGAATGAAAAAATGAGTTTTGGCCGCCTTCTCGTAGAATGGTCCACTGTGCGGCGGCCACTTCGCCGATGTTTTATTTCATACATAATTAAACCATACAAATATTATCATTATAAAAAGATATGATAATAATTTCCTAAATAATTTGTGTTTTATTCAAAATCACCAAAATCGCCCTTAAAATTTAACCACCCTTAACAAAAGAATAGATAGATAAAAATATAATTTAGTTAAAAAATGTATTTTAAATATTCAAATACATATTTTAAATTTACTGATGCACATTTTTAGGATGTTATCAAAAATGTTACTAGAGTCATCTAGTGTTCTACGTGATATTTAGCAAAGACATCATCCTCACTGTTTGCAAAATGTAGTGGCGCCTTCAACAGATGTTGCCGTCTGCAATGAATAAATGCTAATGAATATGACTAATATATTTTTATAAAAATTTTAAGAAAAAAGTGGGCGTGGCACATCTATTTTCCGTTATAACGAAGACTTTGACCAAAAAGCCATGTTTGCAAAATTTCAGAATCGTACATATAGTTTTGTCAATTTTATTACGTTTTAAATTTCAAATATACACTGTGCGGTATAAATTTTCGAACATTTTGATCCATAACTCCTTTTCTAATGCATAGATTTAAGATTTGGGGAGAAATATTCTTTTGACCCGAGAAATATATATTCGAAGTTTCATGACTCTACGTTTATCCGTTTGGACGCAATTCCATTTTATTCGATGTTCGAAGGACACGCTTTTTCGACCTACTCTTGCTTTACGAGCTATAACTCTCTTCCTAATATTCCGATTTTCAATACCAAACAAACCTTGTCTATAAGAAAGATTCTGGCAAAATTTGAGCCCCCTTGCTTTTTCGGTGCGACCTCTATCGTGCTTTCAACAGACGGACAGACGGACGGACGGACATAGCTAGATCGTCATCAAATCAAACCCCGATTCAGAATATATATACTTTATGGGGTCTAAAATGGATATTTCGACCATTTTTTTGGTGGCGGGTATAAAAATGATTTTGATAATAAAGGGTCCACCAAATAACTTTTTTTTTTGAAAATGCTATAATAAAAGAAGTGTAGCTTCGTCTGTGTGGCACGTAGCGCCGTCCTGTTGGAACCAAATTTTGCCAATATCCTCCTCTTCAATTTTTGTGAAACAAAAATTCGTTCAACATGGCCCGATAACGATCGCCATTGACTGTAACGGCCACTCCTTGCTTTTCAAAGAAAAATTGCCCAATTAAGCTTCTGGACCAAAATCCGCACCAAACAGTGACTCGTTTTGGGTGTATCGGCTTTTCAATGTATGTTTACATACCCGCCAAGATCGAAATGAGCTTCATCTGAAAAGATGATTTTTTTTCGCAAAATTGGCCAAAGTAATGTCGCAATATTTCCCAGCGTTGACAAGGGTATACACAACCATATGCGTTCAGCGGAAGGATAAAACTAATTATGTGTCAAATCAGACATGTGCTAAGTGTTACCATTCACGAAATAAGCACTAGTTGAAAAATAACGTTAGATGGCGGACCCTTTATTAATTGTTTCTTTATTTAACTAAAAAATATTTCTGTTAATACTATTTGTAAAATCTCATAACTCTATGTTAGTATGTAAGAATTTTTAATCAGAAGTTTGTGAAAAAAAGGCAAATGTATATTTAAAAAGCAATGACGTCATTAGTAACTAATTTATATTTTAGATCAAGTTATGTAAACAAATTACAAAATGATTTAACTTGGACGACGTAGCGTTAAAACAGCTTTCTTATCTTGACCAACATTTAAAAAAAAGTTTGTTCAGTAAAACTTTTTCGAAAATCGTTGATAACAGTGAAGTTCAAAATTTCGATGAGTATTTCACAAGGCTTCCACATATAGACTTTAATAAATATCTTACTAATTTAGCAAGTGTTAATGTTAATAAAAACTTTTTGCACGCAATTTCAAAAATTAATAGTTTTTCGAGCGTTGCCAAAATTTGCATTAAATCGGTTCATCTGCAAACGTTTTTATTATTATAACTTTTTTGTCTTAATTTTGTAATTATTTTTAGATATTTATAAAATTTTGAATATTTTATAAAATAGATAATGACACATTTTTTTTTTTTTTTTTATTTGGTTTGGTTTGCTTTTTCACTTTCGTAATACAACCTAATATAATGAACGATTGTAAAGTCTTAACGTAATGATTGCTTGCAACAGTTTGTTTTTGGTTCAGTTTTAGGGACATGATGTTTTTATAATGTTTTTATATTTATATTCTTACATTTCAAAATAACAAATCTGTCACTAACCTGGACCTATATTGTCCGTCGTTGTAGTATACTTTTTAGTACTTCTTATGCTTGGCTGGGGGCCATATAAACGGTTTATTATATAAGAAACCTATTAATTAAGTTATATTTTATTTTGTGAATTAGTATTATTTAACTTGTAGACTTTAATGTGATAAACTCTGTAATATTGGTTTTGCCTTTAGGGGCTTTTGATATTACTTCAAATGAAATAAATAAATAAATAAAACCAGAAGCATACAATTAGATTCATAAGTAAAAAATATATAGTTACATAATGGATAATGACATGAATTATTTATGTAGCTATGTATATATGTAGGTATGAAAAAATAAAAGAAAATAGAATTTTTATTTATAAAAATAAGTTTTTTTAAGAAATGATTATTGTTCTGGGAATACATTTTTGCAACCAGTGGTATAGGTACGCAAATAACAACACTACCAAAAATTTTTTTTAATTTGATAAGCTGTGCAGGTTTCATTTCCTTACCGTACTACATCCAAAAAAAATTTTTAAATTGTTTACATACAAAGTATGTATTTACAACAAAGTATGTCTTTTTACTGCTTGTTATTTCAACATTTTATTTCAATAGCAATTTTTTAATATTTTTTCCCGTACTTGCTGCTTCCTATTTCAGCAGTGCGTAAGGAGAATACATGATAACGCTGTTCCTAGTAGGGATGAAATTAACGCTTATTAATTGCAAAAATGAGACCTACGAAGTGGCATATCGCATATAAAAATCATGTAATCTAGAAGAAGGTAAGAATTAAGTAAGCGATTCAAGAAAAACTTTTTGGTAATGAAGATTAATTGCGGGTATGTAAAAAATCAATTGTCACAAGTAGATAGGTCATAACTATTATTTTTACGAAATTGAGTTTTTCAGAGATTTCAATACATTTAACAACAGTACATCTCGATACAAAAATTAAAAAAAAAAAAAAAATTTACAGACATTAAAATAATAATTACTTTTTAAACTATTCCTTTAGTTAAAATTATTTGGGTTATGGGTTTTTACTGGTGATTAACGATATATGATTCTATGCCATCAACATTGCAGAGTGATCACACATCTAGATAAAGTACCAACCTATCAATCGACCCAAAAGCACACATGCATACATGAGAATTTTTTAAGTTTAGTATATAAATATTAATAAGATTTATAGTTTGTAGGTATGTAAGCTTAGAAGCAATATTTACCTATATGCTGCTGCAGCAACAAATAATGTGCAACTCTCACTTTTGTCCTTGCAACCACCGAGTGGGCGTGCGGACGGGGTATATAATATTACGAACTTTTTTCTATAGTTTTATATTTGCAAAAAAAACTTTTTCTGGTACACTTTTTAATTCATACAATTGTATAATTATAGAAATATTATTTTTTCGACGTTTTTGCCACACTTCAATTTATATTTGTATAGAAAACAAATTTATTTTTATTTTATTTTGTTATGTCGTTTCTTCTGGAATTCTAAAAAAGTCACTGTAATTTTTTATTTCTATTTTTTCACTTTCTATTTATTTTTATTTATGTTTTCGATTCATTTTCAATTGTTTTCGTTTACACATTTTTGCTTTCGATTTGTTTGTGATTATTTTGTGAATATTTTTAAGTTTTTCCTTATATTGTTTTTTCAAACAATTGTTTTTTCGAGGAAATAAAGAGAAATTTCGTTGTTAATTTTGTTTTTGACGTTTTACTTGTCATTTACATATGTCTATATATCTGTGGTGGTAGCACAGTGATTTACTCTAAAATTCAACGATTTTCCCACTATTCAAGCGATTTTTAAGAACAGCTTATATATTATTTTTTAGTTAACGTAAATAATTTTTATATTGGCTCAAGTTTATTTATATGTACTATTAATTAATTTCCTACAACATTTTCTAAATTAAATTAAATTAAATTGTAATTATTTTAAGAAAATTCGAAAATTGTTTGGATGTTAGCCGAGTTGAATGCATTTTAGGAACCAGCTACGGTTTCATCGTCAGCACTTAATCGATATGCTCATATGTGATTTGAAATCAGTATTAATGTTACAATACAATCAAATAAGAATAAGGGAATCATATTACTTATTTTTAAATTTGTATTTTTTACTTCTCCTATCAAATGACATATTTCTACATTATTGTTAAATTTAATTAAATAAATTTAATTTACAAAGTTCGAATAAAATATTAATATGTAATAATTATTTTTTAAATTATTTATTAAAAAAATTGTATTTAATATATATTTTAAGAAAATCTTAAAATAAAATAAATTTCTAACTCATTTAAGATTTGTTGAATGGGGATTAGCATTTTTCTGTGAAATTCGTTCGATTTTTCTGATATATATATATATTATTATCTTACGTCTACGACGTCAGTAAAGATTAGTTTCAAAAACGATGATAATTGTCTTCTTAAATTGACATTAAGTTTTTAGTTATACATAATACGACACAATACCCTTTATTGTACAAAAACTTTTTATTTAACAAAACGAAAATTGACATTCAGACAATAATTATAACAAAACTTGAAGTTAAATTGTGTTGCAATAATTTATTAACTACTTAAATTCAATATTTTCAGTCGGTTTTTATATGTAAATTTTAGGAAAAACATCCATGAAATTAAATTTTGGTACTTTTATTCAATTAACTTTCAAACCAATTATGCAGTTCTTTTCTGGATGAATTTTTGAAAACATGTCTGGAAATTTAATGTCCTGTCATGTTCGAAAATTCATTAGCAGCAATAGAAAAGTGATATATTTTAAACAAATCAAATTATTTTTCCATATAACCCATATACACAAATTAAAACAAACAAGTTATCGGATAGCTGAAAATGTTAATATTTTCAAATATATAGGGAAATATAGGTATTTTTTTTTTGCTCATCAAGTTATAGAGCGATTATGCTACTAGCAGTTCAATACTTAAAAAAGTTGATTTTATCCAAAACTCAAATGAAAATGGCAAAGCTATATGTATACTTAGTATCACTGCTGAAGGATATAAAATATTTCTAAGGTATAGAGTTTAACATTTGTTATGACAAAAATTTGTCTACATTAGACTGAAGTCATAACGCACGGTCCACACCAGCCATTGAATTGTTCGAACAACGAACAATGAATTTGCCTGGTGTGGACCGCTGTTGTCGATGTTTCGTTCTTGTTTAAACAGCGTTGTCATAACCTACGGTCTACACCAGCCATCGATTTGTTTGAACAACGAACAATTTTTTGTGCGCACATGGTGTGAACCGCTGTTGTCGATGTTTTGTTCTCGTTCAAACAGCGTTGTCAGAACTTTTGTTCGAACAACGATGTCTGATATTGAATATGAAAGAAAGAGACGACACATAAAAATAACAACAAAATACTCTTTATACGTTTTCTCCATATCAAAGAACATGAACAATTTTTTGACAGTTGCTCTGCCGACGTTTTGTTCTAGTCTAAACAAATCGATGGCTCGTCAAGACATAGAGTAACATTTGTTTGAACAACGATGTCTGATATTAAAAGGCGTTTTGAATATGAAAGAAAGAGACGACACATAAAAATATCCAAAAAATATACTTTATACCAAGGCGAATTTAATTAGCAGGTGGTGGTAATTCTACAATAAATACAACATTAAAAAAACAACATGGTTTTTTATTGTTATGATTTTACCATTCCCAAAAAAAAGTTTGGAGCTACGCCAATGAGGGTAGTAACAGTCGTAGTAAAAAATAATTTTCATTTAAATAATATATTAGTTTAAAATATAATTATTTTTGATTATGATGGTTTTCCTCATTTTTTTATTTTTATTACAAAACCTCTAATACTTTAATGTGGTTAATCTTCATTTTTTATCTAATTTGCATAATATTGGTTCAATTAATGTTTATTTGGTACTGAAACGTTACTAAAATTCACCTTCAGATTTCAACAGTGACGCAGGCACTAGCGTAAAGTCGTCGGTAGAGTAAAAATGCGTTTTACGTATTTTCGTAAATCAATCTGGCATCTTTGACAGATGTTGCTTTATTTTGTTTGTTTTAAAATCGTAGAACAAAAATAATTTCTTATTGTAGGCATATTTTCCAATAATCTACTATGAGCAACATTTATATTCAAGAACCACCAACTTCCGGCAAGGTAAATTTATTTTTTGCGCTTTTTTGTAACTAAGAGCTTTTGACATTTCGCAGGTTTTAATCCATACCACAGTGGGAGATATTGATATTGAACTGTGGTCTCGTGAGTGTCCTAAAGCATGCAGAAATTTTATACAGCTGTGTATGGAGGGTTATTACAACAACACAATATTCCATCGTGTTGTCAATGGTTTCATAGTACAGGGGGGTGATCCCAATGGCGATGGCACTGGTGGTGAATCTATTTACGGTCAACCTTTTAAAGATGAATTCCATTCCCGTCTTCGCTATATTAGACGTGGTCTGGTTGGTATGGCCAACTCTGATAGAGATGACAATGGCTCACAGTTCTTTTTCACTATGGCTCCCACACCCGAGTTGCAAAACAAGAATACCCTATTCGCAAAAGTTACAGGTGATACGGTTTTCAATATGCTTAAGTTAGAGGAAGGACTTGTCGATCAAAACGAAAGACCCATGTATCCGCACAAATTTTTAAAGGCTGAAATACTAAACAACCCCTTTGATGACATTGTACCTAGAGAAATAATCAGAGAAATTAAGAAAGAAAAGCAAAAGAAGAAAGAAAAGGGTGTCAAGTAAGTAAAAAATTTGTAAAAAGAATTCGGACAACGTTCTGATCAAGGTGTATGTAGATTTGTTTTTCAGCTTAGGTCGGCCAAGAGCTTCCGCGTTGTTTTCCCTCTTCGTATTAAAGTAATCAGGCCACCCCTTTTTATCTGATTTCACGAGTATAGTGATACTATAAAATTATTTTTACCTTGAGGAATATTACACTGCTTTACAAATTTTTAATTTGGAAAAATACCAAGAAAGCTACATGCCTAGATAAGTTAATTGGGACCTCCTGAACACGAAAAACATTGTAATTTTTTTTCTAAGTACCGTTTTTTAGATAACGGTACTTTTGTGTTTTTCGGTGTATGGTCCCACTCAAACCCTTGTGGATCCCAACCCAAATAGCTTATTTAATTACCAACATTTTAAGCGTAATTTGAAAAAAAAATCGAATGAAAAATAAAGTTTTTATTAAGGATTTTGTGGAACGACAATATTTTCATCTTCATTGCTCACACACTATATTCGGCGTCCATCAGTTTTGGAATTTGGGAATTTACAATGAGATGAAAATATTGTCGTTCCACAAAATCCTTAATAAAAACTTTATTTTTCATCCGATTTTTTTTGAAATTACGCTTAAAATGTTGGTAATTAAATAAGCTTTTGGGAAAAAATAAAACATTCCAGATCTTTACTATAACGTAGAAAAAAAAACGAAGTAAAAATGAAAAATTTTGAAAAAAAAGTTAAAAAAAAATAGGCAAATTTTGAACTTTGAGGTGCCATAACTCAGCCATTTCTTATCAGATAGAAATTTTCAGCATATAGACGGAAAAGGCAGTCAATTACCTTTCCAACGATACGCCATTTATCTTCGGTTGGGCTCCACAAGGGTTTGAGTCGGACCATACACCGAAAAACACAAAAGTACCGTTATCTAAAAAACGGTACTTAGAAAAAAAATTACAGCGTTTTTCGTGTTCAGGAGGTCCCAATTAACTTATCTAGGCATGTGGCGTTCTTGGTATTTTTTGGCTGTAAACCAGTGTTATTAAGCTCATCCTAATTTGTTGTCCAGATGTCTTCGACTTTCTATACAAAGGTATAGAACGACTTGCGCCTCCATCAATTGAGAAAAGTCAATTTTTTGTGAGAAACCTTTTCTGATATTGGTGTAAATTATCAGCTTTTTTATAAGTATTTTTTACAATTGCTCAATCCTAATGGCGTAATTTTTGTGATACTTTTGACCATAAAAAAAATCAATGTATGTATATACATATGCAGTGGCTTTAATCAGTCTGTAATTGACAACTACCATAAAAGTCTATATTATTTGTTATATTAGCGTCCATGTTTTGAAAATCACGTGATTTGTAATTGTTGTTTATCTCAAATAATAAATTTTTTTTTTTTTTTGTATGAAGAACAAAATTACATTATGTAATTGGTAGTCGCTTGTAATCAGTGACTGTACGATGGAAGTGAGTTTATCTGATTATATTTATATGTGTATAATTTGAACAAGCTGAATCCGGACCGTTTTGCTGGTCTCTATGTTATTTGTAAATATAGCTTGCAAAACAATCCTTACGAATAAATCAAATTAACTGAACATAAAAATAATAAAACAGCAAACACCTTTTAAATTAAAGTTTAAATTGTTACACTCTGTTTATTTTTATATAATTATTAAATAATGTATAAATTTTATGTTGGACAAAGCAAACCATATAGAACAATATCTCTTTCTAAGTGGTGCAAAAGTGTTTGCTACTTCACAGAACTAAGCAAGATAAATCAATGCAAGATTTTAGCTAAATTTTTACTCAACGCTAATTTAGAACTCAAGATCTTAAAAAAACAACGAATTTTTTTAAGTGCAACAGATTGTGGAAGATTCTCAACAGTGTCCTAATTGTAATTCTATTTGTACAAAGTAATTTTTTTATACCCATAAATTTTTGGTAAATTCTTAATTATTTGCTCATTTTACCGGATATTTATTTACCAATTCGGTATTTACCTTTTTTCCATTTCTTATTAATTGTAAATCACAGAACAATATTATGTTATTTTAAATCTAAATCGCTGGTCATACAAAATGTGATTATCAAAAATTGACGTTAATTTTATCTCCAATTCCAGTATTACATATAACTAAAAAGTACAAAAAAAAATATTCTAATAGAAATTTTGGTTTGCTGTCATTTGGTGAGGAAGCCGAAGAGGATGAGGTTAAAACAAATGAATTTGTGCAAAAGAATGCTGGAAAAGCCAAGTCACTTCACGATGTTGTCGATGACCCCAAATTAAGTAAAGAGCCCGTTAAAACTGAAGTGAAAGACAAGGACAATCTCGATCCCGAGTGTTATTCTATGGTTATAAAAAAGGAACAACTCGATGAAGATACAGCAAATGAAAAAACGCAGCGTATAAAGGAAAAGTTAAAATCAAAGTCTTACAAAACAACCAAAAATCAAGAAAAACATAATGAAGTAAATGTCGAGAATTCAGACTCTGAAGAAGATTTTCTGTTAACACATGAGCAAGAAAAAAACCAACAAAGCGAAAAGAAAAGGTATACTTTTTTAGACTATCGATAATATTTTAAAAATTGTATTCTATTTTGTATTTACAGAGAAGAAATCCGAAAGGAAATTCAATCTTTGAAAAAACAATATCAAACGGACAAGAAAATTAAAAATGAACTTTTGGAAAAGAAAACGCAAAAGGACTTGAAAGGCAAAACATTAAAAACCGATGGCGAAGACAATGAACTTATTAAAAGTTTTATTGAAGAAAAAGAAAAATATGAAAAACTTAAAACAAAAATACCTAAAAAAGGAGCATCACGTGAAGATTTTACCTTAAGTCTGCTGTCGAAGTTTCGTTCTAAATTGGATGCTATAAAACAAATAAAAGAGGAAGGCGATGAACATAACGATATTAAAGTTGATGACACAATAGTGGAAAAGGATATACAAGGTGATGACTGGCTGTGTCACACTTTAAGATTTCAAGATGAAACTCCTATATTGGCAAAGGATGCCTCAACTAAAGGTGATGACTGGTATGATGTATATGATCCTCGTAATCCCTTAAATAAACGAAAACGCAAAGAAAATGGAAATAATAGACCTCAATTCACTAGCGCAAATAAACGTGTACGTTAATTAAAAAAACTGAATTTATTTTTTTAAAAAAAGAAGGAAATATGTAGATAGTAAATGTACATTAACAGATATTTAAACATGGATTTGACACAAAGAAGGTGGGAAAATAACTTAATTATTTTTCTCAAAGTATTTGGTCTTTTCTTTAGGGTTTGGTACAATCTTGAACAGAAAAAAAAAGATTATTGATTGTTAAAGGCTTAATACAAGTTTAAATAAAACTACTTACTGTATCAGCTCCTGGTTTCCAACCTGCAGGGCACACCTCTCCATGGGTATCAGTGTATTGAAAAGCTTGCACTAACCGTAAAGTTTCATCTACTGAACGGCCAACAGGCAAATCGTTCATGGTGATCTGACGTAAAACACCACGTTGATCAATGATAAATAAACCACGCAATGTATGACCCAAGTCATCCAAATAGACGCCATAATCTTTGCTTATTTTATGTGTCAAATCGGAAAGTAGTGCGATTTTAACGTTCCCCAAACCACCCTCTTTACGTGGCGTATTAATCCATGCCAGATGGGTAAAGTGTGAATCGACACTACAAGCAACAACTTCGGTGTTAATTTCATGGAATTCTTGAATACGATCTGAGAATGCGATAATCTCAGTTGGACATACAAATGTGCTGAAATAAAAAAAATAAATAAACGTTTTGACTTTTAAATGATGGATATCATATAATTTTCAACCCCGTCAATGTCTATCAAATTAAAGGGCTATGCTAGTAGGTAGGTGAGAAAGCGGGGCCAGACTTAACGTACAGCCCGCCGCTGCAGTCCCTTGTTTCTATATGCCCTATAAGTTCAGTCCATGATCTGCTCAAAATAGTGTCCAATCGGTGGCCTCAACATGCTCTCTTCACACGTCGAACTTAGTGCCGATCCACCGCGCGCAAGTTCTTCAGCAAATTTCATTGCCGACATTTCTACAGTGCCCTGGTACGCTACACAGTCTGACATTGAAGATGCTATGATCTTATCAAATACTCTCCTACATTCCCTAACCAACCTAGATTTGACAATGTGTTTACAAGGTCATGAACGCCGCCTGACTATCCACGTAAAATAACCGCCCTACCCCACGGAACATTTTATTATGAGGTCCGTTGCCCTATATATAGCCAGTATTTCCGATTGGAACAAACTACACTAGCGTGGATAGTAACATATATAATTGACGTTTAAAACAAAATTTTTGTAAAATATTTTTAAAATTATTGTCGAAAAGGTTTTATACGAAAATTGTAGAACACAACAAAGAATTTGTAAATTAATTTTTAAATCTATATCAAGGCATATCCATAAGGTATATGCAACGGCGAATTGATACAACAAAGCAACTTTTCATGGGATGTTTTATGTCAAGGCCAATTCGTATATCAGGGATGGAAAATTTGTTTTTACATATTATATATAATAAAATTTGATTAAAAGCAGTATACAAATTTTTTAAACACATTATTAATGACGCAAAAGCAAAAAATATACATAAATTAAGCACATTTATTGTCAAAAAAGTACACTCAAGTTAATTGTTTAATACCGAAACCAAAATCACATTTCCTATCCCTGCATTAATAAATGAAATCAAAGCGAATTCAAACAATTTTGACAAAATGTTTCACAATCAGCTGGGCTGATAATTTCACCTGTATGAATTCGCCTTGATCTATATATATAAAAGTGAAACTCTGTGTGTGTGTGTGTGTGTGTGTGTGTGTTTTTTTTTTTTTTTTTTTTTTGCTTTCGAGCCGGTGGTGTGGAATCTTCATAGATACTAGTGACCCGTGCCACAAGCATGTACGATTCGCCGTAGCGCCTACGTACTAAACCACACCCCCTCGATCATCAACGGACATCCCCACGGGACTGCCGCTAGGTATTACTTCGCGGGGGCCGTTGGCATTTACGCCTCCTCCTCGTCGGACCGTCTAGCCCTTTCCAGCCTTCTTAGGTCCTTAATTATCCGGGAGCACACTCCACTAAAGACCTCCCAGTTTTCCACGTCCTGACACATATGCCGAAGAAACTCCGATGGATTCGTCATACCCGAAGTCCACCCCAAGTATCTAGGGCATCGGAATACGACATGTTCCGCATTTTCCGCCTCTTCTGGGCATTCTGGGCAGGTTTGGGAATTTTCATGGCCAACCCTGTGCAGATATTGCCTAAAAGCGCCATGGTTTGTCATATACTGTGTCAAGTAGAAGTTCACATCCCCAGCCTTCCTATCCATCCATACCGCAATATTAGGGATGAGTTTATATGTCCATCGCCCTTTAGTCGATGTGTGTGTGTGTGTGTGTGTTAGCTATAGACTCTGAAACTGCAAAACCGATCGGGCTCAATCTTTGGTAAGTTGTTGTACACATACCGGGGAGTGTTTATGGATGAAAAAAAGTGGGCGGGGCCACTCCCATAAAAAATTAGTTATCACTTTTAGCTACTTGCACTTGACCGATTTTTCTGAAACTTTGCACACATATCGAGCTGTCATGACTAAATAATTTCGTGATAAGAAAAGTGGGCGGGGCCACGCCCCTAAAAAAGTTTTAATTTTGAGGTACTTGCACTGGACCGATTTTTCTGAAACTTTGCACACATATTAAGCTGTCGTGACTTTATAATTTTGTGATTAAAAAAGTGGGCGGGGCCACGCCCATAAAAAAAGGGTACAATTTTAAGGTACTTGCACCAGACCGATTTTTCTGAAACTTTGCACACATATCGAGCTGTCATGACTAAATAATTTCGTGATAAAAAAAGTGGGCGGGGCCACGCCCCTAAAAAAGTTTTAACTTTGAGGTACTTGCACTGGACCGATTTTTCTGAAACTTTGCACACATATTAAGCTGTCGTGACTTTATAACTTGGTGATTGAAAAAGTAGGCGGGGGCACGCCCATAAAAAATTAGTTATCAGTTTTAGCTACTTGCACTGGACCGAATTTTCTAAAACTTTGCAAACATACTGAGCTGTCATGACTTTACACTTTCGTAATTAGAAAAGTGGGCAGTGCCACGCCCATTAAAAAAAAGGTATCATTTTGAGGTACTTGCACTGGACCGATTTTTCTGAAACTTTGCACACATATTGAGTTGTCATTACTATACAGTTTCGTATTTAGAAAAGTGGGCAGTGCCACGCCCATAAAAAATGGTATCATTTTGAGGTACTTACACTGGACCGATTTTTCTGAAACTTTGCACACTTATTGAGCTGTCATGACTATACAGTTTCGTAATTAGAAAAGTGGGCAGTGCCACGCTCATAAAGAAAAAGTTATAGTTTTTAGCCTTGCACTTGATATTCGATTAAAATGTAGAATGCGATTCAAAGTCATGAAGGGGCGTAGCAACGCGCGCCGGGATTGGCTAGTAAATAAATAAATTCAAAATTTAATCGACCCTCATAATTGACAAAGTCTTTAATTTAATTTTTCTAGATTCACTAGCTGACCCGGCATACGTTGTTTTGCCATATAAATTATTTCTAGGAAATATTTTTTACATTAAAAATAAACGTAAACCATAGTGTTCTACGGTATGCAGATATATCTTAGTTTAAAATTTCATCGAAGTCGTTACGTTATTTAGGTGAGGCATAAATTGTACCTTTGGGTGAGTCAAACTAAATATTTAGCAGTATGCAAAATAGGTATTGACCGATTCTTAAACGTTTATTTCTGCATTGGCTGGACTATCAATTGTGTACAATTTGAAAAAAAAACATACTAAAAACTATATCGATGTAAGTAAATAATTTATAGAGTGGGCGTTAAAGGCGTGATAAAAAAGTATCATATTTATTATATAAGTCTTAGTTATATTATGTCATTTCGGCGGAGTTTAATCACAAACACCTCGACATGAGAATTTTATATATTATATAAAACATATGTAGGTAAGTAAAACAATTTAACCTATTTTAGTCAAGATCAAGTTATTTCCAAAATTTACATTTAAAACTGCAAAAATTATCATAAAAATTATCATAAAAATTAAAAAAAAAACCATTCTTTTGAAAAATTAGCAGATATCTAGTTAGATTCTTCTTATAAATACAATCAATGGTGTATTAAATTATTGATAAAAAATTCAAATTTTTTACTTACAAATCTAATGGATAAAAAAGCAATACTACATATTTGCCAGCAAATTGTGATAAAGATAATTTAACAATTTCTTTGTTTACTACGGCAGTACCTTCAAATTGAGGAGCAGGTTTCGAAACTGAAACAAAAATAAGAAATAAAGTATAGAAGTAAAAAATTAGAAGACAATATACTTACTAACCGCTTTTGTTGTTTGCAAAGTATGATCACTCTTAGGTGCTTCAGCTGGATACACTGAACCACCTGCAAATGAGTAGCAGGAATCTGCATCATCCACATTAGCCAATGTTTGGGCACCAAGTATCGTCACACTCAATAAGATAGGTAAACTTTTTATCGGAAACATATTCTTAAATAAGCAAAACTGCAAAAAACATAAAAAAACAGAGCATTATACTCTTAAAAATATTGTCCAACAGTTTTAAAAATAGCCACGCAGACAAATTTTTGGTTAGATTTATTTCGTCTGTGTTTAATGTAAGATTCAGGGTAAAAAATTTTATATCATTGAAATACGTGGGAATATTTTTGTTTTCTGCAGCAATGCAAAAAGAAAAAATTCAATTAGTCAACTACCACTTGGATTTATATTTAATTTTTATATTTATTTAAAAATATGTGATCTTTTTGTTTAAAAATCTTTTTAAGATTAATTTGGTTAAAATAAACAACAACAAAAGGAAGCCGGTTACAACGTTACCAGTACTTTTGTCTAAAATCAAGGCGAATTCATACAGGTGAAATTATCAGCCCAGCTGATTGTGAAACATTTTGTCAAAATTGTTTGAATTCGCTTTGATTTCATTTATTAATGCAGGGATAGGAAATGTGATTTTGGTTTCGGTATTAAACAATTAACTTGAGTGTACTTTTTTGACAATAAATGTGCTTAATTTATGTATATTTTTTGCTTTTGCGTCATTAATAATGTGTTTAAAAAATTTGTATACTGTTTTTAATCAAATTTTATTATATATAATATGTAAAAACAAATTTTCCATCCCTGATATACGAATTGGCCTTGACATAAAACATCCCATGAAAAGTTGCTTTGTTGTATCAATTCGCCGTTGCATATACCTTATGGATATGCCTTGTCTAAAATAATAAACACAAACTATAATAATAAAAAATACTAGCGTTGTCAACTCGGTGATTTTAATACTGGGGCCGAATTACGGCATTTGATCACGATCGAAATTTTACTCGAACTAGGGATGGACAAAAAACATCGATGTTTTAACACCCCGTCCAATACAGACATGAATTGTTATTAAAATATGATGTTATAACTTAATGTTAAATTTTTTATGTATACTGTGGAGTACATGTACTTATGTTAATGTTAAGATTTTTCTTTATTTCTCGATTGTCGGCGAAGCAATACAGATAAGTCTTTAAAACTATTTTAAAGGTTTTGCATGTGCCGTGATTTTTAGACCTTTTTGTGTTTTGAATTTGTAAAGGAACTTATAAAATTATAATTTTAACTTTTAGTTTTTAAAGAAAAAAAGCAAAAAAAAATACTTCTGTCAAGCTTAAACGTCATTCCATGGTATAAAAGCGTTGTTAAAACAAATGTTTTATCAACCGTGTTAAAACATGAAGAAAACTCTAACATGAGCAGTCCACACTTAACACTAACATCATATTAGTATTAATGTTAAACATTTATACCCGTGAACATAACAAACTCGCTGGCAAACTTTTTTTTTTACACTCAATTTAATGAGTGCAATTTAAAATTATTCTCTTTTAATATGAGTAATACATACTCAGAGAATGTGTTTGAAGTGCTACCAAGTTTATATATATGATTTTAGTTCTAATTCAGTGATGCCAATTTGCTCCGATAAGGAAAAATGGGTAGATTTTTATAATTTGTGCGTACCTTGGGTGTATGTGGCTTTTTTAATTTTTTTAAGTTTTTGGTAAAATATCAGGTTTTTTGTTTTAGAAGTAATAGGAAATTGATAGTAGAAAATTTTATTGAAAAAAATGTAAATTTTTTTTATAACTGTTAAAAACTAACGTATTTAAATTAAATATTTAAAAGCTTCTTTTATATAAATAACATTTAAAAATCATAACACTGAAAACAAATGCTGTAAAGGAGGATGTAAAAATGATATAAATTTTATCATTATCTCTTAATTTTATAAGCACAATTTTTTTTATACTAACATAAAGAAATGCAATTATAAATAAATTTTTATTCGAAAATTTTTCCCAAAATGTATTGCAAAACATTTATTCTGGCCTAAGTTTATTTTCTCTTATTAATCATCCTAAAACATTTTTTTAAATTAAATTAAATTGTAATAATTTTAAGAATATTAAAAAAACTTAGGCCAGAATAAATGAATTACAATAAACACTATTAAAATACTCAACATAAATTTATCTAAAAATATTAATAATAGATAAAGTATTTCTTATACTATATTAATAATTAAATTTTTACTTTAAAAGGTATTTATTTTTTGCACATATTTGCCCGATTTTTCGAAAAATTTTACAGGAAAATTATTATTGTAGTGGCATCCCTGATAGATATACATAAGTAAAGTATATTTAAATGGTAATGCTAAATATTTGCATGGGAGAGGATTTTCGGTCTTCAACAAACTTTTACATGTATTTCAACAAACTTTTTGGTCTACTAAATGAAATTTAAAAAAATTATTTTTTAACTTTATTTCGAAATGCCGTAAAACACAAATAAATTATAGATACATATATAATTTTTTTATTGCTATAAAAAATATATATATATAAAAAAAAGTAGCGAATACACAAATGTAACTCAACCCACTTTTTGGCCAATTGGGTTGAAACAAAGAGATGTGCCAAAAATTTGAAAACGGGGCGTGATGGAGGAAGGCACGGGCTACATTCCCTCATATCCAGTTTTCCCTGGTCATGTTTTGTTTCGAACAACTTTTTTTAAAATATATTTTTATAAAATTCACTCAACACACATTTTGGCCAATTGGGTTGAAACAAAGAGATGTGCCAAAAATTTGAAAACGGGCCATGATGGGGGAAGGCATGGGCTACATTCCCTCATATCCAGTTTTTCCTGGTCATGTTTTGTTTCGAACAACTTTTTTGAAAAACTATTTTTATAAAATTCACTCAACCCACTTTTTGGCCAATTGGGTTGAAACAAAGAGATGTGCCAAAAATTTGAAAACGGGCCATGATGGGGGAAGGCATGGGCTACATTCCCTCATATCCAGTTTTTCCTGGTCATGTTTTGTTTCGAACAACTTTTTTGAAAAACTATTTTTATAAAATTCACTCAACCCACTTTTTGGCCAATTGGGTTGAAACAAAGAGATGTGCCAAAAATTTGAAAACGGGGTGTGATGGGGGAAGGCATGGGCTACATTCCCTCATATCCAGTTTTCCCTGGTCATGTTTTGTTTCGAACAACTTTTTTGAAAAACTATTTTTATAAAATTCACTCAACCCACTTTTTGGCCAATTGGGTTGAAACAAAGAGATGTGCCAAAAATTTGAAAACGGGGTGTGATGGAGGAAGGCATGGGCTACATTCCCTCATATCCAGTTTTCCCTGGTCATGTTTTGTTTCGAACAACTTTTTTTAAAATATATTTTTAAAAAATTCACTCAACCCACTTTTTGGCCAATTGGGTTGAAACAAAGAGATGTGCCAAAAATTTGAAAACGGAGCGTGATGGAGGAAGGCATGGGCTACATTCCCTCATATCCAGTTTTCCCTGGTCATGTTTTGTTTCGAACAACTTTTTTTAAAATATATTTTTATAAAATTCACTCAACCCACTTTTTGGCCACTTGGGTTGAAACAGAGAGATGTGCCAAAAATTTGAAAACGGGGCATGATGGAGGAAGGCATGGGCTACATTCCCCATATCCAGTTTTCCCTGGTCATGTTTTGTTTCGAACAACTTTTTTGAAAAACTATTTTTATAAAATTCACTCAACCCACTTTTTGGCCAATTGGGTTGAAACAAAGAGATGTGCCAAAAATTTGAAAACGGGCCATGATGGGGGAAGGCATGGGCTACATTCCCTCATATCCAGTTTTCCCTGGTCATGTTTTGTTTCGAACAACTTTTTTGAAAAACTATTTTTATAAAATTCACTCAACCCACTTTTTGGCCAATTGGGTTGAAACAAAGAGATGTGCCAAAAATTTGAAAACGGGGTGTGATGGAGGAAGGCATGGGCTACATTCCCTCATATCCAGTTTTCCCTGGTCATGTTTTGTTTCGAACAACTTTTTTTAAAATATATTTTTAAAAAATTCACTCAACCCACTTTTTGGCCAATTGGGTTGAAACAAAGAGATGTGCCAAAAATTTGAAAACGGAGCGTGATGGAGGAAGGCATGGGCTACATTCCCTCATATCCAGTTTTCCCTGGTCATGTTTTGTTTCGAACAACTTTTTTTAAAATATATTTTTATAAAATTCACTCAACCCACTTTTTGGCCAATTGGGTTGAAACAAAGAGATGTGCCAAAAATTTGAAAACGGGGCATGATGGAAGAAGGCATGGGCTACATTCCCTCATATCCAGTTTTTCCTGGTCATGTTTTGTTTCGAACAACTTTTTTTAAAATATATTTTTATAAAATTCACTCAACCCACTTTTTGGCCAATTGGGTTGAAACAAAGAGATGTGCCAAAAATTTGAAAACGGGGTGTGATGGAGGAAGGCATGGGCTACATTCCCTCATATCCAGTTTTCCCTGGTCATGTTTTGTTTCGAACAACTTTTTTGAAAAACTATTTTTATAAAATTCACTCAACCCACTTTTTGGCCAATTGGGTTGAAACAAAGAGATGTGCCAAAAATTTGAAAACGGGCCATGATGGGGGAAGGCATGGGCTACATTCCCTCATATCCAGTTTTCCCTGGTCATGTTTTGTTTCGAACAACTTTTTTTAAAATATATTTTTATAAAATTCACTCAACCCACTTTTTGGCCAATTGGGTTGAAACAAAGAGATGTGCCAAAAATTTGAAAACGGGGCATGATGGAAGAAGGCATGGGCTACATTCCCTCATATCCAGTTTTTCCTGGTCATGTTTTGTTTCGAACAACTTTTTTTAAAATATATTTTTATAAAATTCACTCAACCCACTTTTTGGCCAATTGGGTTGAAACAAAGAGATGTGCCAAAAATTTGAAAACGGGCCATTTGGCCAAAAAGTGGGTTGAGTGAATTTTTTAAAAATATATTTTAAAAAAAGTTGTTCGAAACAAAACATGACCAGGGAAAACTGGATATGAGGGAATGTAGCCCATGCCTTCCTCCATCACACCCCGTTTTCAAATTTTTGGCACATCTCTTTGTTTCAACCCAATTGGCCAAAAAGTGGGTTGAGTGAATTTTATAAAAATAGTTTTTCAAAAAAGTTGTTCGAAACAAAACATGACCAGGGAAAACTGGATATGAGGGAATGTAGCCCATGCCTTCCCCCATCATGGCCCGTTTTCAAATTTTTGGCACATCTCTTTGTTTCAACCCAATTGGCCAAAAAGTGGGTTGAGTGAATTTTATAAAAATAGTTTTTCAAAAAAGTTGTTCGAAACAAAACATGACCAGAGAAAACTGGATATGAGGGAATGTAGCCCATGCCTTCCCCCATCATGGCCCGTTTTCAAATTTTTGGCACATCTCTTTGTTTCAACCCAATTGGCCAAAAAGTGGGTTGAGTGAATTTTATAAAAATATATTTTAAAAAAAGTTGTTCGAAACAAAACATGACCAGGAAAAACTGGATATGAGGGAATGTAGCCCATGCCTTCCCCCATCATGGCCCGTTTTCAAATTTTTGGCACATCTCTTTGTTTCAACCCAATTGGCCAAAAAGTGTGTTGAGTGAATTTTATAAAAATATATTTTAAAAAAAGTTGTTCGAAACAAAACATGACCAGGAAAAACTGGATATGAGGGAATGTAGCCCATGCCTTCCCCCATCATGGCCCGTTTTCAAATTTTTGGCACATCTCTTTGTTTCAACCCAATTGGCCAAAAAGTGGGTTGAGTGAATTTTATAAAAATAGTTTTTCAAAAACGTTGTTCGAAACAAAACATGACCAGGGAAAACTGGATATGAGGGAATGTAGCCCATGCCTTCCTCCATCACACCTTGTTTTCAAATTTTTGGCACATCTCTTTGTTTCAACCCAATTGGCCAAAAAGTGGGTTGAGTGAATTTTATAAAAATATATTTTAAAAAAAGTTGTTCGAAACACAACATGACCAGGGAAAACTGGATATGAGGGAATGTAGCCCGTGCCTTCCTCCATCATGCCCCGTTTTCAAATTTTTGGCACATCTCTTTGTTTCAACCCAATTGGCCAAAAAGTGGGTTGAGTGAATTTTATAAAAATAGTTTTTCAAAAAAGTTGTTCGAAACAAAACATGACCAGGGAAAACTGGATATGAGGGAATGTAGCCCATGCCTTCCTCCATCACACCCCGTTTTCAAATTTTTGGCACATCTCTTTGTTTCAACCCAATTGGCCAAAAAGTGGGTTGAGTGAATTTTATAAAAATAGTTTTTCAAAAAAGTTGTTCGAAACAAAACATGACCAGGAAAAACTGGATATGAGGGAATGTAGCCCATGCCTTCCCCCATCATGGCCCGTTTTCAAATTTTTGGCACATCTCTTTGTTTCAACCCAATTGGCCAAAAAGTGGGTTGAGTGAATTTTATAAAAATAGTTTTTCAAAAAAGTTGTTCGAAACAAAACATGACCAGGAAAAACTGGATATGAGGGAATGTAGCCCATGCCTTCCCCCATCATGGCCCGTTTTCAAATTTTTGGCACATCTCTTTGTTTCAACCCAATTGGCCAAAAAGTGGGTTGAGTGAATTTTATAAAAATAGTTTTTCAAAAAAGTTGTTCGAAACAAAACATGACCAGGGAAAACTGGATATGAGGGAATGTAGCCCATGCCTTCCTCCATCACACCCCGTTTTCAAATTTTTGGCACATCTCTTGGTTTCAACCCAATTGGCCAAAAAGTGGGTTGAGTGAATTTTATAAAAATAGTTTTTCAAAAAAGTTGTTCGAAACAAAACATGACCAGGAAAAACTGGATATGAGGGAATGTAGCCCATGCCTTCCCCCATCATGGCCCGTTTTCAAATTTTTGGCACATCTCTTTGTTTCAACCCAATTGGCCAAAAAGTGGGTTGAGTGAATTTTATAAAAATAGTTTTTCAAAAAAGTTGTTCGAAACAAAACATGACCAGGAAAAACTGGATATGAGGGAATGTAGCCCATGCCTTCCCCCATCATGGCCCGTTTTCAAATTTTTGGCACATCTCTTTGTTTCAACCCAATTGGCCAAAAAGTGGGTTGAGTGAATTTTATAAAAATAGTTTTTCAAAAAAGTTGTTCGAAACAAAACATGACCAGGGAAAACTGGATATGAGGGAATGTAGCCCATGCCTTCCCCCATCATGGCCCGTTTTCAAATTTTTGGCACATCTCTTTGTTTCAACCCAATTGGCCAAAAAGTGGGTTGAGTGAATTTTATAAAAATAGTTTTTCAAAAAAGTTGTTCGAAACAAAACATGACCAGGAAAAACTGGATATGAGGGAATGTAGCCCATGCCTTCCCCCATCATGGCCCGTTTTCAAATTTTTGGCACATCTCTTTGTTTCAACCCAATTGGCCAAAAAGTGTGTTGAGTGAATTTTATAAAAATATATTTTAAAAAAAGTTGTTCGAAACAAAACATGACCAGGGAAAACTGGATATGAGGGAATGTAGCCCATGCCTTCCTCCATCACGCTCCGTTTTCAAATTTTTGGCACATCTCTTTGTTTCAACCCAATTGGCCAAAAAGTGGGTTGAGTGAATTTTATAAAAATATATTTTAAAAAAAGTTGTTCGAAACAAAACATGACCAGGAAAAACTGGATATGAGGGAATGTAGCCCATGCCTTCCCCCATCATGGCCCGTTTTCAAATTTTTGGCACATCTCTTTGTTTCAACCCAATTGGCCAAAAAGTGGGTTGAGTGAATTTTATAAAAATATATTTTAAAAAAAGTTGTTCGAAACAAAACATGACCAGGAAAAACTGGATATGAGGGAATGTAGCCCATGCCTTCCCCCATCATGGCCCGTTTTCAAATTTTTGGCACATCTCTTTGTTTCAACCCAATTGGCCAAAAAGTGGGTTGAGTGAATTTTATAAAAATAGTTTTTCAAAAAAGTTGTTCGAAACAAAACATGACCAGGAAAAACTGGATATGAGGGAATGTAGCCCATGCCTTCCCCCATCATGGCCCGTTTTCAAATTTTTGGCACATCTCTTTGTTTCAACCCAATTGGCCAAAAAGTGGGTTGAGTGAATTTTATAAAAATATATTTTAAAAAAAGTTGTTCGAAACAAAACATGACCAGGAAAAACTGGATATGAGGGAATGTAGCCCATGCCTTCCCCCATCATGGCCCGTTTTCAAATTTTTGGCACATCTCTTTGTTTCAACCCAATTGGCCAAAAAGTGGGTTGAGTGAATTTTATAAAAATAGTTTTTCAAAAAAGTTGTTCGAAACAAAACATGACCAGGAAAAACTGGATATGAGGGAATGTAGCCCATGCCTTCCCCCATCATGGCCCGTTTTCAAATTTTTGGCACATCTCTTTGTTTCAACCCAATTGGCCAAAAAGTGGGTTGAGTGAATTTTATAAAAATAGTTTTTCAAAAAAGTTGTTCGAAACAAAACATGACCAGGAAAAACTGGATATGAGGGAATGTAGCCCATGCCTTCCCCCATCATGGCCCGTTTTCAAATTTTTGGCACATCTCTTTGTTTCAACCCAATTGGCCAAAAAGTGGGTTGAGTGAATTTTATAAAAATAGTTTTTCAAAAAAGTTGTTCGAAACAAAACATGACCAGGAAAAACTGGATATGAGGGAATGTAGCCCATGCCTTCCCCCATCATGGCCCGTTTTCAAATTTTTGGCACATCTCTTTGTTTCAACCCAATTGGCCAAAAAGTGGGTTGAGTGAATTTTATAAAAATAGTTTTTCAAAAAAGTTGTTCGAAACAAAACATGACCAGGAAAAACTGGATATGAGGGAATGTAGCCCATGCCTTCCCCCATCATGGCCCGTTTTCAAATTTTTGGCACATCTCTTTGTTTCAACCCAATTGGCCAAAAAGTGTGTTGAGTGAATTTTATAAAAATATATTTTAAAAAAAGTTGTTCGAAACAAAACATGACCAGGGAAAACTGGATATGAGGGAATGTAGCCCATGCCTTCCTCCATCACACCCCGTTTTCAAATTTTTGGCACATCTCTTTGTTTCAACCCAATTGGCCAAAAAGTGGGTTGAGTGAATTTTATAAAAATAGTTTTTCAAAAAAGTTGTTCGAAATAAAACATGACCAGGAAAAACTGGATATGAGGGAATGTAGCCCATGCCTTCCCCCATCATGGCCCGTTTTCAAATTTTTGGCACATCTCTTTGTTTCAACCCAATTGGCCAAAAAGTGGGTTGAGTGAATTTTATAAAAATAGTTTTTCAAAAAAGTTGTTCGAAACAAAACATGACCAGGGAAAACTGGATATGAGGGAATGTAGCCCATGCCTTCCCCCATCATGGCCCGTTTTCAAATTTTTGGCACATCTCTTTGTTTCAACCCAATTGGCCAAAAAGTGGGTTGAGTGAATTTTATAAAAATAGTTTTTCAAAAAAGTTGTTCGAAACAAAACATGACCAGGAAAAATTGGATATGAGGGAATGTAGCCCATGCCTTCCCCCATCATGGCCCGTTTTCAAATTTTTGGCACATCTCTTTGTTTCAACCCAATTGGCCAAAAAGTGGGTTGAGTGAATTTTATAAAAATAGTTTTTCAAAAAAGTTGTTCGAAACAAAACATGACCAGGGAAAACTGGATATGAGGGAATGTAGCCCATGCCTTCCTCCATCACGATCCGTTTTCAAATTTTTGGCACATCTCTTTGTTTCAACCCAATTGGCCAAAAAGTGGGTTGAGTGAATTTTTTAAAAATATATTTTAAAAAAAGTTGTTCGAAACAAAACATGACCAGGGAAAACTGGATATGAGGGAATGTAGCCCATGCCTTCCTCCATCACACCCCGTTTTCAAATTTTTGCACATCTCTTTGTTTCAACCCAATTGGCCAAAAAGTGGGTTGAGTGAATTTTATAAAAATAGTTTTTCAAAAAAAGTGGTTCGAAACAAAACATGACCAGGGAAAACTGGATATGAGGGTGTAGCCCATGCCTTCCCCCATCATGGCCCGTTTTCAAATTTTTGGCACATCTCTTTGTTTCAACCCAATTGGCCAAAAAGTGGGTTGAGTGAATTTTATAAAAATAGTTTTTCAAAAAAGTTGTTCGAAACAAAACATGACCAGGGAAAACTGGATATGGGGAATGTAGCCCATGCCTTCCTCCATCATGCCCCGTTTTCAAATTTTTGGCACATCTCTTTGTTTCAACCCAATTGGCCAAAAAGTGGGTTGAGTGAATTTTATAAAAATATATTTTAAAAAAAGTTGTTCGAAACAAAACATGACCAGGGAAAACTGGATATGAGGGAATGTAGCCCATGCCTTCCTCCATCACGCTCCGTTTTCAAATTTTTGGCACATCTCTTTGTTTCAACCCAATTGGCCAAAAAGTGGGTTGAGTGAATTTTTTAAAAATATATTTTAAAAAAAGTTGTTCGAAACAAAACATGACCAGGGAAAACTGGATATGAGGGAATGTAGCCCATGCCTTCCTCCATCACACCCCGTTTTCAAATTTTTGGCACATCTCTTTGTTTCAACCCAATTGGCCAAAAAGTGGGTTGAGTGAATTTTATAAAAATAGTTTTTCAAAAAAGTGGTTCGAAACAAAACATGACCAGGGAAAACTGGATATGAGGGAATGTAGCCCATGCCTTCCCCCATCATGGCCCGTTTTCAAATTTTTGGCACATCTCTTTGTTTCAACCCAATTGGCCAAAAAGTGGGTTGAGTGAATTTTATAAAAATAGTTTTTCAAAAAAGTTGTTCGAAACAAAACATGACCAGGAAAAACTGGATATGAGGGAATGTAGCCCATGCCTTCCCCCATCATGGCCCGTTTTCAAATTTTTGGCACATCTCTTTGTTTCAACCCAATTGGCCAAAAAGTGGGTTGAGTGAATTTTATAAAAATAGTTTTTCAAAAAAGTTGTTCGAAACAAAACATGACCAGGGAAAACTGGATATGAGGGAATGTAGCCCATGCCTTCCCCCATCATGGCCCGTTTTCAAATTTTTGGCACATCTCTTTGTTTCAACCCAATTGGCCAAAAAGTGTGTTGAGTGAATTTTATAAAAATATATTTTAAAAAAAGTTGTTCGAAACAAAACATGACCAGGGAAAACTGGATATGAGGGAATGTAGCCCGTGCCTTCCTCCATCACGCCCCGTTTTCAAATTTTTGGCACATCTCTTTGTTTCAACCCAATTGGCCAAAAAGTGGGTTGAGTTACATTTGTGTATTCGCTACTTTTTTTTATATATATATATTTTTTATAGCAATAAAAAAATTATATATGTATCTATAATTTATTTGTGTTTTACGGCATTTCGAAATAAAGTTAAAAAATAATTTTTTTAAATTTCATTTAGTAGACCAAAAAGTTTGTTGAAATACATGTAAAAGTTTGTTGAAGACCGAAAATCCTCTCCCATGCAAATATTTAGCATTACCATTTAAATATACTTTACTTATGTATATCTATCAGGGATGCCACTACAATAATAATTTTCCTGTAAAATTTTTCGAAAAATCGGGCAAATATGTGCAAAAAATAAATACCTTTTAAAGTAAAAATTTAATTATTAATATAGTATAAGAAATACTTTATCTATTATTAATATTTTTAGATAAATTTATGTTGAGTATTTTAATAGTGTTTATTGTAATTCATTTATTCTGGCCTAAGTTTTTTTAATATTCTTAAAATTATTACAATTTAATTTAATTTAAAAAAATGTTTTAGGATGATTAATAAGAGAAAATAAACTTAGGCCAGAATAAATGTTTTGCAATACATTTTGGGAAAATTTTTCGAATAAAAATTTATTTATAATTGCATTTCTTTATGTTAATATAAAAAAAAATTGTGCTTATAAAATTAAGAGATAATGATAAAATTTATATTATTTTTACATCCTCCTTTACAGCATTTGTTTTCTGTATTATGATTTTTAAATGTTATTTATATAAAAGAAGCTTTTAAATATATAATTTAAATACGTTAGTTTGTAACAGTTATAAAAAAAATTTACATTTTTTCAATCAAATTTTCTGCTATCAATTTCGTATTACTTCTAAAACAAAAAAACCTGATATTTTACCAAAAACTTAAAAAAATTTTAAAATACGCCTTGTGTATGAGGCTTATACGCACAAATTATAAAAATCTACTCAATTTTCCTTATCGGAGCAAATTGGCATCACTGAATAAGAAAATCATATATATGAACTTGGTAACACTTTAAACACATTCTCTGAGTATTCTCGCATATTAAAAGAGAATAATTTTATATTGCACTCATTAAATTGAGTGTAAAATAAAAAGTTTGCCAGCGAGTTTGTTATCTTCTCGGACGTAAACATTTCATGTCTGTTGTGGACGGGGTGTAAAAGCAGTCGATGTATTGTGTCGAAACATCGATATAATCCGATTTTTTTTGCTCCTAAACAATCGGAAAACATCGATGTTTTCTTTCGATGCATCGAAATGACAAATTGTATATAGAACGTGTAGATTGATATATAAACGTGTATAGGGATTCAAAAATCTTATGGAGGCAGTTGCTCCTCAGTACAAAATTCCAAGTAGAACAAGTCTCAGAAGATGGTTGGACGATAAATATGATATTATTTCAGAATCATTTTAAACAAAGTTGTCCGCAATAGAAGATCTAACTATTACGACAGATATTTGGTCTGATACCTTAAATATAAAGAGCTTTTTAGCATGACCGTTCATTTTGGCATTGACGTTGAACTTTTTTCAGTCACTCTTGGCGTATACGAACTTGATGAAAGACATACGACACATTATATTTCTGAAAAGCTTTTTAAGACTTGTGAAGAATGGAAAATAAATAAAGACAAAGTAATGTTTTAATTCGCCTTGATTTCGTTTATTAATGCAGGGATAGGAAATGTGATTTTGGTTTCGGTATTAAACAATTAACTTGAGTGTACTTTTTTGATAATAAATGTGCTAAATTTATGTATATTTGTTGCTTTTGCGTCATTAATAATGTGTTTAAGAAATTTATATCCATTTTTTATTTAAGATTTATTATATTTAATGTGTAAAAACCACTTTTCCATCCCTGATATACGAATTGGCCTTGACATAAAACATACCATGAAAAGTTGCTTTGTTGTATCAATTTGCCGTTGCATATATCAAGGCGAACGGCCAAGGTAACGGCCGTTGTTGTGACGTGGTTTAAACAGAGCGTAGTTGTTGCTGATGAGTTGCGAAATTAAAACTAAAACAAAGCGTTCTTACGAGCTGGAATAGCACATACTACATGGTCCAAAAGTATTTAGAAATGCGGACTGTTATTAATGATATTATTTTCCGATATGCAAAAGCCCCACCAACGCTTAGTGGCTCAGAAATATCCCTCGCATCGTCCTTACTATCTATTTTACGTCTATTGAAAGCAGCTACAAAAGAAATTTCTGGAGATAAGTACTGCACCACTATCAAAATTATACCCTTAGTCCGCTGTATGAATTCCAATATTACTTTAGTTGTTGCAGAAGAACCTGTGGCAAAGGAAGTGCAAAAATTGGTTCAGCAAGAGATATTAAAAAGAATGGGTTCTGTAGAACATGTGACACCTCTTGCTATAGCAAACATTTTAGACCCTCGATTCAAAAAAATTTACTTTAATGATGCAGTAGCCGTTGCCAATGCTGTATCAAAAATCAAGGAATTAATGAAAAATACTCTTTTGCAAAATGAATATATTGAATCTGACTCTGAAAAATCCGATAAAAGTGAGGATACTTTTTCATTATGGACTAGCTATTATAAACTGGTTCATAGAAATTGGAAAAGCAATAAGACTGAAGATATGTATATTGTCTGATGAACTTACAGTTTATTTGAGGACTCCTGTTAGAAGACTGAACGAAAATCCGTTGGATATTTGGAAAGATTATAAGTCTCAGTTTCCCAAGCTTTACAAGATCGCTTTTAAATACCCTACAATGGTGGGAACATCGGTTCTGTTTGAAAGACTATTTTTACAAGCGGCGCAGGTGATGACTCAACAAAGAAACAGATTGAGTGGCTTCACTTTGTAAACTTTAATTTTTAAGCAGTATTGAAAAAAAGTATTGGGAGATGTAAAATAAACTTAAAATTTTTCGAAAATATATTATTAATAAATAATAATTTAAAAAAAGCAATCGATGTATAAAACACATCGATGTATTTTATGAAATATCGATGTATTTTATGAAATATCGATGCAACATCGATGTATGTTTGCGATGCATCGCGTCGAAAAAAAAATCGATATTTTTTTACAGTGTCCATCACTAACTCGAACGATCGAGTTCGCTGTGCTTTAGATATAGAGCAAGGCGAATTTAATTATCAGGTGGTGGTAATTCTACAACAAATACAACATTAAAAAAACAACACGGTTTTTTATTGTTGCTTTCGACTGTCGATGCGTCAAAAACTACATGGTTTTTGTTTGTTTTTTTGCGCGGAAAAGAGTAATCTATGTAAACATAAATAATATTTGACAACGCAACCATCATTTATGCAAATAAAAAAAGTAGATCAGCTGCGTTGCCAACACCACCTGATAATGAATTCGCCTTGGTATAGAGATTTTAATAAGAGTTTCGATTACGTTCGAATGTTCGTTAAGGCCATGACTGACTATCAGATTTAGTCGTTCGATATGTCAAAAATTGTATGTGTGTTCAGAAAGTGTGATAGTGTGGACACAAAGTACACATGTGTGACAGATTTTTTGACAAGTGTGTCCGATTTGATAATCTTTGGAAATTTTCATAAAATAGTAGTTTCTGTGCGATCAGAGTTGCTTTTTCTGAGCAAGTATGACAGTGTGGCATCCAATAACACATTTTGTTGCGATTTTTTTATGTAGGACAGAAAACTATCAGATTTTTATTTGACATAATCGCACGACTTTGTAGGATAGTCAGTCATGGCTTTTAATAGTCTGTGCATGGTACAATCATCAGGTAGCCTCAGTTCTGCAACAACAAAATCCTAAATGTATTTTGTTGCTGGAAAACGACGACTTAAATGTCAACAAGTAAGAGCACTATATTCGGCTGTGCCGAATCTTTTATACCCACCACCAATTTTGTGTACATTTAAAGCACAATAATTATTAATTTGTTAATGGCTTTCTTTGTAGAGGGTGGTTAAATTTTAAATTTAAAACAGAGGCCGAATTACGGCACTCGAACGTGATCGAAATTTGAAAACTCTTATTAGAATCTATATACCTAAAGCATACTCGATCGTTCGAGTAAAATTTCGATCGATATCGAATGCCGTAATTCGGCCCCAGGTCTGTATAAAATGTTAGAACATCTATGAATGCCTTCTTAATTCGTTAAATGAGAAGCATTGCTGTTTATCGCGATAGTGTGGCAAAAAAACAGTCAACTTCGACTCATCATCGTGCCAAACAATTGAGCATCAGCAATGTTATTTAAAATTTGGACTATCGGATCGAGGTGTGCCGTTGAGGTCGCGGGGCCATTTGGCCGATATTTTGTTCCATACATAATTGAACCATACAAATATTATCATTAAAAAAGAAATGATAATAATTTCCTAAATAATTTGTGTTTTATTCAAAATCAACATCGGCCCTTAAAATTTAACTACCTTTTATAACTTGGATATGCTGGTAAAATGTTTTCGTAAATTAAGTGTTTCAGTGAAAATGGGCGTTAAAGTAAGCGTGTCAATAAAATTTCTGCTAATAAATACAACTTAGATATTTCAATATAGTCCGTAATTCTTCCAAAATATTTATTCATTGAGAAATTATATGAATTTGAAATAAAGCATTATATAGGATGTGGGCGTAAGAGTGGGCGTGTCACCTAAATTTTCTGGCATAACAATAACATTGACTAGAAGGATTTCAGTAGCAAATTTTATCATCATACCTCTAATTTTGTCGGTTTTATAAATTTAAATTTCATTAACAGTAAATAACGTGGAAAGTGAGCGTTATAGTAGGTGTGTCGAAGTTATTTATGCTAATAAATACAACTTAGATATTTCAATAAAGTCCTTTATTATTCGATTTATAGAGAAATTATAAGAATTTGAGAGAAAACGTTGTATGGGAGGTTGGCGTGTCACATTTATTTTCCGTCAGAAGAAAGCCTTTGACCAAAAAGCAATTCCTGCAAAATTTCAGAATCGTAGATCTAAATTTGTCACTCTTATTAGGTTTAAAATTTTTTAACATATTGGAAAATACACTGCGCGGTATAAATTTTCGTACATTTTGATCTCTAACTCCCTTCCTAATACATGCATTTAGGCAATTTTTCTTTCTTCCTTATACTCCGATTTAGCCAATTTTCTATTCCAAACAAACCTTGTGTATAAGACATATTCTGGCAAAATTTGAGCCCACTAGCTTTTTCGATGGGACCTCTATCGTGCTTTTAACAGACGGACATACGGACGGACATAGCTAGATCGTCGTCAAATAAAACTCCGATTAAGAATATACATACCATTTTTTGGTGGCGGATATAAAAACTCAAATACTTCAAAAAAACACTTTACAAAAAAATTTGTTTAGCTCTTTTACTAAAATTTTGCAAAAAATATTTGACCTTGTGTCACAAAAATTGATCTGCTGATCACGGTCGGATCGTAACGGGTATAAAATGGGGTATAGGGGTATAGAGGAGAGTTTTATCTACTAAATGGTGCTGATTTCTTTTTGTTATCTTATGTTTTCTAGAAGTGTATTAAAAAAAGGAATTTAGGAAAATTTAGACCTAAAGATAAAAAAAAAATTATTTCTAAACATTATAAACAATTTATTTTCATGTACTAATGGCTAACAAATTTTAAAATTATACAAAACTTATTTCGTTTGAAAACTTTAAACTTTGAACTTTAAAAATCAAAATCTTACTAATAAATTTCCTGTTTTAGCAAAATGCTGAGCATGTCTATTTTGAATCACCCTGTGGCCCTTAAAATTTAACCACCCTTTACAAAAGAATAGATAGATAAAAAAAAAATTTGTTAAAATATGTATTTTAAATATTCAAATACTTATTTTAAATCTACTGATGCACATTTTTTTTAAATCTTAAACCTCATAAGACTGTGTGTACAACTATATGTAAAGTTGGGCACAAATCATTACTCTAGTTAATTTTTGTCAACAAACTTCGGTCATTTTCGTTTTCACAAACCCCTATAAAATTCCTTTGTAGTTTGTGCAAAAAAATGTTACTAGAGTCATCTAGTGTTCTACGTGATGTTTAGCAAAGACATCATCCTCAGTGTTTGCAAAATGTAGTGGCGCCTTCAACAGATGTCGCCATCTGCAATGAATAAATGCTAATGAATATGACTAATATAGTTTTATAAAAATTTAAAAAAAAGTGGGCGTGGCACATTTATTTTCCGTTATAACGAAGACTTTGACCAAAAAAACCATGTTTGCAAAATTTCAGAACCGTACATATAGTTTTGTCAGTTTTATTACGTCTTAAATTTCAAATATATACTGAGCGGTATAAATTTTCGTACATTTTGACCTATAACTCCTTTTCTAATGCATAGATTTAAGCAATTTTTGGGGAGAAATATTCTTTTGACTCGAGAAATATATATTCGAAGTTTCATGACTCTACGTTTATGCGTTTGGACACAATTCCTTTTTTTTCGATGTTTGAAGGACACGGTTTTTTCGACCTATTCTTGCTTTACGAGCTATAACTCTCTTTCTAATATTCCGATTTAGCCCATTTTCAATACCAAACAAACCTTGTCTATTAGAAAGATTCTGGCAAAATTTGAGCCCTTTAGCTTTTTCGGTGCGACCTCTATCGTGCTTTCAACAGACGGACAGACGGACGGACATAGCTAGATCGTCATCAAATCAAACCCCGATTCAGAATATATATACTTTATGGGGTCTAAAATGGATATTTCGATGTGTTACAAACGGATTGACAAAATGAATATACCCCCACCATTTTTTTGGTGGCGGGTATAAAAAGCAAATGTGTGTGCGTGTTTTTTTGGCGGTAGAATATATACGTACGCAATATACACATACATAAACAAAATTTGACATCTTGGTTAAACCTTAAGGTAGAGAAAAAAATAATCAGCTGTTTTTGTGAGGCTACCTGATAATTGTACCATGAGTCTGTGGCAGAGACCTGCGCCAGCCGGCTGACAACCGATTTTGAGCCGCCGCCGATGACTTTCAATGGCAGCCGCCGCCGAAGAAATATCCGGCTCGTAACGGCTAAAAATAAGCCGCCGTGCATTATTTTTTGTTATTTTTTTCTTTAAGCCATTCGTACATACAGGTGTCCCAATTTTGGGAATTTATCCCTTAATTTGGATTTTTTTTAAATTTGGTGGATTTTCTAAGTATATTTTAGGAATAAAATTGCTTGGGATTAGTTTAACTGTGTCGATCAGACCAACAAAACTTTTATAAATACAAATTAATAAGATGCCATATTAAAAATTAATTATTTAGTATTTTATTGAATTAGAGGAGTTTACATCGTATTCGCTTGCAAACTTTCTATAATTACAAAGCTTATAACACTTCAGAAGATGATTTAAAAACGTTTTTTTTATTTTTATTTAATCTCTTTTATAAAATCTACCAAAATCTTTTTCCACTTATACTATGATGTTTTTTATAATTTTTTTTGTGATTATTTTTTACTTATAATCGGTTACTTTTCATTACTTGCTCGCTCGTATTTAGAAAAATATAAAAAAATTTAATACAAATATAAATATTTGTAATGCAAAATATTTGTCCAAAAAATTCTCTATTTTTATAAAAAATTTAACTTTTTTTAATTTATTTTTTAGTAGATTTTCCACCTTTTATTTCATTCAAAAGTCACTTGATAAGTGTAAAGAAAATACAATAAACATTTTCAAAAACAGAAAATGTGATGTTTTTTTGTACTACTTTTTCTTCACGTCCACAAAAAAAAATCGTGACTTATAAATCATCGTGTAAATGTAATTTACCGAGTGATGACTGCAGCACAAAATGGTTTGTTAGATTTTTGACTATAAGTAAAATTCGAAGCATTCAAAATTTTAATGAGTTTTCATTTTTTTCGGGATATCTTATCTCTAATTTCGAAAAACAGGAAGGTTACTTTGTAATTCGAAACGAAAGAAAATATTTCCTAATTTGTATATACAAATAAATTCTAAAAGCTGATCATTGTTTGCTGCTCATAATAACAACTATTGTTGTTATTATTCTAATTTAAAACAATTCCGAATGTTCTGATTTCACTTGGAATACAACATGAGGAAAATAGAGATTATTTGTGACTATAAAACACAAATGTTGCATAATTGTATTTATCTGATATTGTACCATGACTTAAGTAAAAATAAAATAATGTGGCTGTTTTTATTTACGATTCAAAAAGAAATAATAGAACCTTCATCAATCTTCGGTGTATTTATGTTGCATTCATACGTGCACTTCCAGCCGGCTCACAGCCGAAATTAAGCCGCCGCCGTAAATTTATTCGCTAGCCGCCGCCGCTTACAAAAAATGCTCGGCGCAGGTCTCTGGTCTGTGGTAGTAACCTACGGTCTACACCAGCCATGGATTTGTTTGAACAACGAACAATTTTTTGTGCGCACATGAATTTGCCTGGTGTGGACCGCTGTTGTCGATGTTTTGTTCTTGTTCAAACAGCGTTGTCAGAACATTTGTTCGAACAACGATGTCTGATATTAAAAGGCATTTTAAATATGAAAGAAAAAGACGACACATAAAAATACCAACAAAATACTCTTTATACGTTTTCTCCATATCAAAGAACATGAAAAATTTTTTGACAGTTGCTCTGCCGACGTTTTGTTCTAGTCTAAACAAATCGATGGCTCGTCAAGACGTAGAGTAACAATGAATGGCAACTATTTACTTCTATTTATTTTCGTACAACAAAAACAAATACAAGCAAAAAAGGTTGCCGGACTGTAATTTTGAAGCAACGCCTAGCTTAAAGCACCCACCCTGTCGTCACCCG
Source organism: Phyto melanocephala (assembly GCA_941918925.1). NCBI lineage: Eukaryota > Metazoa > Arthropoda > Insecta > Diptera > Rhinophoridae > Phyto > Phyto melanocephala. The sequence continues at coordinate 62,223,950 of OW799235.1, read as the reverse complement.
TAGATAACTTCAAATTACAATAAAAAAATTAAAATATTTACAGCCTATATATTTTTATACCCGCCACCAAAATAATGGTGGGGGTATATTCGTTTTGTCATTCCGTTTGTAACACATCGAAATATCCATTTTAGACTCCATAATATATATGTATATATTCTGAATCGGGGTTTGATTTGATGACGATCTAGCTATGTCCACCCGTCCGTCTGTTAAAAGCACGATAGAGGTCGCACCGAAAAAGCTAGGGGCCTCAAATTTTGCAGAATCTTTCTCATAGACAAGGTTTGTTTGGTATTGGGCAAAATCGGAATATTAGGAAGAGTTATAGCGCGTATTGCAAGAGTAGGTCGAAAAAACCGTGTCCTTCGAACATAAAATAAAATGCAATTGTGTCCAAACGCATTAACGTACTTACGAAACTTCGAATATTTATTTTTTCATTTATTTATTAATAATCGGTAAGCCAAATGAATGGCCAAAATGATTACAATGATATATACTTATAGTATTAATGACTATATATTTCTCGAGTCAAAAAAATGTTTCTCCCTAAAAATTGCCTAAATCTATGCATTAGGAAAGGAGTTATAGATCAAAATGTACGTGTAATGTGTATTTTTCAGTATATTTAAAACCTAATAAAACGGATAATATTAGATGTACGATTCTGAAATTTTGCACACTTTGCTTTTTGTTAAGAGACTTTGTTGTAACGGAAAATCAATGTGACACGCCCATCTTTACGCCCACCTCCCATATAACGTTTTACCTAAAATTCATATAATTTCTCTATGAATAAAGATTTTGGAATAATAAAGGACTATATTGAAATATTTAAGTTGTATTCATTAGCAGAAATAACTTTGACACGCCTACTTTAACGCCCACTTTTCACGATACCTACCGTTAATGAAATTTAAAAGCTCATAAAACCGAAAAAATTAGAGGTATGATGATGACATTTGCTACATACAACCTTCTAATCAATGTAATTGTTATGCCAAAAAATTTAGGTGTCACGCGCACTTTAACGCCTACCTCCCATATAACGGTTTATCTTAAATTCATGTAATTCCTCTATTTACAAAGTTTTTGGAAAAATAAAGGACTATATTGAAATATCTAAGTTGTATTTATTATCAGAAACTTTATTGACACACCTACTTTAACGTCCACTTTCATTGAAAGACTAAATATACGAAAACATTTTACTAGCTTATCGAAGTTAAAAGGGTGGTTAAATTTAAGGACCGATGTTGATTTTAAATAAAACACAAATTATTTAGAAAATTATTATCATTTCTTTTTATAATCGGCCAAACCTCGGCGCCAGACCTCTATCCGATGCGAAAAACAGCAATGGTTCCCATTCAACGAACTAAAAAAGTATTCACAGATGTTCTCACATTTTATACAGACCTGTTTTGCAGAAATTGAAATATTTTTTACAATTCTCCCGTTTGTGGACGAATTTGAACGATTATGTTGATATTGATTTGAACGCCAATTTTAATAAAAAAAACCTGAATAACTGATTCACCTTCAACATGGTCACTTAAAATTTAACCACCCTCTACAAAGAAAGTGCTTTAAATGTACACAAAATTAGTGGTGGGTATAAAAGATTCGGCACAGCCGAATATAGTGTTCTTACTTGTTTTATTTTAAATAACACAAAATTTTTGTTAATAATTATTAATTTTTATTTAGAAAACATTATTAAAATAAAAAAGTAGCTTAAGCTGTTCCGTTGTATGCGGAGATTCAACTTTAGTTTTCTTTAATTAATATTTATTTTTTTTTATTAATATTATCAGTTTGAGATTCCTGCCAAATCGACCAACAAAAATCTGCAAGCATATCTTCCGATGGGTTTCCATTATAACGCTTCTCTATATGTAACATATCTTGATGGATCCTTTTACCATGTTCGTCTGATACAGCACCAAGATTATCCGGAAAAAATCTAAATGCGAGTCCAAAAAATGAATTTTAAGGATATTATACTTTAGAATTTTGTAGGCAGAAAGTAGTTCTTCGATGATTTCATGGTAGTTTTCAGCTTTTCTGTTTCCCAAAAAATTGTGGCATAGATTTACAAAAGCTGTCCATGTTTTTTCTTCCACATCATTCAATTTCGTTCTAAAGACCTGATCGCATCGCTGATTCTAGGAAATTTGCTCTTAATGTATAGAAAGCCTTCACCGTCATTGTTCTTTGCTTTGACACAATTTTTCATTAGGCCTAGCTTTATATGAAGAGGAGGGAGAAGAATTTTTTCTTTTTAAATTAAAGACTCTTCTGCTACATTTTTTCTCCTGGAATAAAATTTACTCTTTTCGGCCAAATTTTAACATTGTAGTGTTTTTTTTCGCGCGGCTATCCCATGCACATAAGAAGCAATAAAACTTAGTAAAACCACTTTGCAATCCATTTAACATTGCTACGACTTTTAAATCTGCACATGCGTTCCATGAGTAATGTAAATATTTAATTTTTTGAAGTATCATCTTCATGCTACAACAGTTTTCTTTCATATTTCTTACATACGCGAGTGGTTTTTGGTTTTTTCGTAAACCCACGTGCTTTAATATGGCAAAAGTAGCAATCATTTTGATGATTTTGTGGTTCACTCCAAATAGCTGTCTTCATAAAAGGCACAGACTTATGACTTCCTTTTAACTAACCTCTTAAAGACCTTGCACATCTACTACAACATATTTTCGGCAGTCAATGTTTATCCCTATCATCGATATGAAACCCAAAATAACGGCGATAAACATCTTTAATCTTGGAAGATATTGTCTCCCGTTGAGAACTTAAAGTTGGATTGCCACAAACGTTACAAAATAGATTTGGAGATTTGTTACAAATCCTTGACATTTTGTAATATAAAAGCTTTTGTGGATTCTTTAATTGCTTTATTTCTTAACACAATAACAAAGTACACTATAAGATCTATTTACTGTTGCCGACTTTAACCGCACGATATTCAAATAAGAATCTCTCAGAAAAAAGTTTAAAATGTTGAATATTTGTTTTATATTTTTTTTAATTCCATTTTTAAATTACAAATTTTGCACAAAAATTTTTTTTTCCATTAATTTCTAAATAATTCCAAAACGATAAGAGATAGAAAAAATTCTATTCAACTAAAATAAATACAATTTTGTTACACATTTTTTGGTGTTTTATTTTTCCAAATCGGATGACTGGTTCTCGAGTTAGTATAAAATATGTCTCCGTACCTGACACGCCCGTTAAAAAAATCCCGATCTGATGGAAAAAACCGACAACGGATTTGAGTTCATCAAATTTGACAATCGCGGCAATAAATATTGCTACATAGAGACCCAGGATTATTGCTCAAGCAATCAGCAAAGCAATGATAGCATAATAAATTGCTACATATGGTAATTTGCGTTCTACACGCAGCAATTTTTTATGGACGCAATCAAATTTGACAATTTTGCCAATAAATAAATCAAACAAATAATAATTCTTTTTTAGCACAAAAAAATAATTACATTAAAAAATAATGTAATATTAAATTTACACTAATTTGAAGTTAAGTAAGTAGGATGTAAGTTACTAAGTCCCCGTTTAGACAGGGAAACATTTGGAAGGGAAACATCTCGAATTCTATTTTATATTTTCCTTCGCGGTCATACAGGGAAACATTCCAGTTTATATTTTAATTTTTTATTTTATTTAGTACATTATTTATTTTTTTTATTTTTATTCAAACAAAGTCAAATATAAAACATAAAGAATAAAGCACGCCGAAAAGAAAAAAAAAGTAAATTTCAAAAAGCATAACAAATGTAAAGAATAAGAATGAAAGCACAAAGCGTGCCTCCGATAACGGGAAACAAATTTCATATTCTATTCCCCACCCGTCCCTCTCTACCAAACAAAATGTTTCCCTTCCCTGTCTAAACGGGGACTAAGGAATTTTTTAATATATTATGTTATTAACATAAAACACAAAAACAATTATATTTTGTTTATCAAAATACGTAATTTGCAATATTTTTTAAACAAAAGAAATCTCTTAAAAAACGACTCCCATAATATTCTTCCCACGTAGACTTACATGCCAGATGTATCTTGAGATTTAGACTTGATAATGTTTAAGAAATAAGAAATGAAGTTATTATCTAGCTGTATGCCGAGCAATACAATCATATGCAGCCCAGATTAAGGGTTTCTGCCTTTTTTAACAAGTGGATAAACTTCAACGTTATTTTATGAAGCGAGTATTGAAATTGCCAAGTTTTACTCCAAGCTACATATATACTGATGTTAGAAACTGCGGCTGAAGAAAGTCACTTGTTTACAAAATGCAAAAAATTGATTGCCTCACCAACTTTTCTTAGTAATATAACGTTGAAACTATTTTTAGGTGAAAGAATTAAAATCTAGAGCTCCGCCACTCAATTACAGTGGAATTACTTTAGCACGCAGCTACTAAATACGTTAAAAACAAATTCTTTGAATAAAAGATTGCGAAGTAGAAATGAAAGCAGTACATGCATATTAAAATATTTAGATCATCAAAGAGGAATACAGTACTTCAATTCAAACCTCAGCGTAAGCGTGATTACAAGAATTTTAAAAGCGCATGGTGGGCTAGTTGAGCTGAAAACAATCCAATTTGCTGTCAACTGTACGATATCTATCTATATATATAAAAGTGAAACTCTATGTGTGTGTGTGTGTTAGCTATAGACTTCGAAACTGTAAAACCGATCGGACTCAAACTTTGGCAAGTTGTTGTACACATACCAGGGAGTGTTTATGGGTGGAAAAAAGTGGGCGGGCTACGCCCATAAAAAATAAGTTATCATTTTAAGCTACTTGCACTTGACCGATTTTTCTGAAACTTTGCACACATATTGAGCTGTCATGACTTTATAATTTCGTGATAAGAAAAGTGGGCGGGCCACGCCCATAAAAAAGTTATAAGTTTGAGGTACTTGCACTGGACGGATTATTCTGAAACTTTGCACACATATTGAGCTGTCATGACTTTATAATTTCGTGATTATAAAAGTTATAGTTTTGAGGTGCTTGCACTGGACCGATTTTTCTGAAACTTTGCACACATATTGAGCTGTCATGACTTTACAATTTTGTGATTAGAAAAGTGGGCACTGCCACGCTCATAAAAAAAAATTAACTTTTTCAGCTAATTAAACTTCACCGATTTTTCTAAAACTTTTCACACACATATTGAGGTCTCATGATTATACAATTTCATGATTAGAAAAGTGGGCAGGGCCACGCCCATAAAAAATGTTATAATTTTGAGGTACTTGCTCTGGACCGATTTTTGTGAAACTTTGAACACATATTGGGTTGCCATGACTATACAATTTCTGGATAAGAAAAGTGGGCAGTGCCACGCCCATTAAAATTTTTTTTAATTTTTAGCACTTGATATTAAATTCAAAATCAGAATGCATTTTTATTCATTAAGGGGCGTAGCAACGCGCGCCGGGCTTTTCTAGTCTATATATAAAAGTGAAACTCTGTGTGTGTGTTAGCTATAGGCTCTGAAACTGTAAAGCCCATCGGCCTCAAACTTTAGCAAGTTGTTGTACACATTTCAGGGAGTGTTTATGGGTGGTAAAAAGTGGGCGGGGCTACGCCCATAAGAAATACATTATAATTTTTATCTGCTTGCACTTGACTGATTTTTCTGAAACTTTTCACACATTAAGCTGTCATAATTATACAATTTCGTGATTAGAAAAGTGGGCAGTGCCACGCACATAAAAAATAAGTTATATTTATAGCTACTTGCACTAGATCGATTTTTCTAAAACTTTGCACACATATTAAGCTGTCACGACTATATTATTTCGTAATTATAAAAGTGGGCAGAGCCACGCCCATAAACAAAGTTATAATTTTGAGGTACTTGCACTTAGTCGATTTTTCTGAAACCTTGCACACATATTGAGCTGTCATGACTATACAGATTCGTAATTATAAAAGTGGGCAGCGCCACCACCATTATTTTCAGCTATTTCCACGCATTCCAATGGTTCCTACCGATTTGCCTTTCAACTTCAAGCGACTACAGATTCCAGTTCGCCTCACCTTCGCTATTAGCATCAACAAAGCACAAGAACAATCTCTGCGTGTTGCAGGATTGAATTTAAAAAATCCATTCTCTTCACATGGCCAGCTGTACGTCGCATTCTCCAGAGCGGGAACACCAAAAAAATTTTTTTTCATTTTTACAGCAAATGGAAGAACTTAAAATATTGTATTCCCTCTTGCATTACAATTTTTATAATAAACATTATTATTTTTAATATATTCAATTAAAATTCAGAATGCATTTTTATTGGCTAGTGCAATATAAACGAATGCGAAACATTCCAACATTTCCTGGGTATCTGTCCGGCACTTAATGAATTTAATTCTAAACTTCAGAAAATTAACAATAAGCGAAGAAGAAGTTATAAACATTCTGAACGGACAAAAGAATGGAGACTGGCGAAATTTAGTTAATTTTATAAAATCTACATTAAATTATAGACAATTTTTGATTAATGAATTTAATTAAATATCTTAATTAAAACTTTATAATTATTTGTTGCCAAATGTATTACTATAAGTATATATCGTCATCTTAATAAACTATCTGCAAAAATTTCAAAATTGAGTTTTTTGTGGATTATTATTCCCTATATCATAACGCAATGTGTGAAAATAAAATAAATCATCAAAAATCACGATAAAAGTTTAATTTTGTTGCATAGTGTAATTTAAACAAACATTAAGTACTTTTTTTTTGCTTTAACCAGTAAAAGAAACTATAACTGTTATTAATTAATGTATATAATATTTATATGTATAAGGAAATTGTAATTTATTTATATTTTTAGAGAAATTGTAATTTATTAATACTAATTAGTACTGCTGAGAGGTTATTAGGTTTCAGATTTTTACAATTCAAAATAACCTAAGTGACTTAACTTACGTAAGCTATGTTAAGAAAAACAAAATATTCTCAACAGATATTTATTTCCGGTCTTATTTTAATCAAAATATGTAATTTTCGTTTCATATTGCAAATAGTTTCAATTATATAACGTTTTTCCCATCTCCTGTAATCTTTTGAAAACTGCAGATAGGTCATTTCGTCTTTAAGTTGACGATATGTACATATAATATATTTTTATTGATCACGTTTACTAAATTTTGGTTCCATTTTTTTATACCCTTTACCTATGGTGCACAAGGGTATATATAGCTTTGTCATTCCGTTTGTAATTTCTACAATTTTCATTTCCGACCCTATAAAGTATACATATATATTCTGAAAGTTAATGAAAAGAGGAGAATAAGCTATGTCCGGTTAAAATCAACTTTTAGAAGCAACCATATGTTCCTCAGATCTGTGTATGGTATTAATCTTTTGGAAATATCCAGGAATGAATCGTTATTGAAATTCAGCACAATCGTCTAAAGCTTTCTGAGACATAAGCAAATAAACACGACTGCCTCGGTTTTTTCCCATATTTTTAAAAATTATTTAAAATAATAATTAAAAATTTTCAGCCATAGAATAATTTATAGGTACCTTTGCTACTATTTGTAGATATAATATCGCACTTGTTCCTCAAAAGCATAACAACTCAAAATTCAAGAATTTTCAGTAAAGGCCAAAAACTGTTTCCGTTGATTCTAACGATATATTATAGCAAAAAACGATGTCATTGTAAGAAAATACCATTGAAAAAGAATATAACGTTGTGTTTCTTTTAATTGCTAAAGTGATTTCCAAAAAATAACTATTTTTTGAGTTGTGTTATTTCGAGTTGACCCAGTTTAAGTGAAAATTCACTCTGGATTACATGAACATATTTTATAAATTAATTCATAAATTATATTATTAAAATTAAGTATTTATAGTATGATTCGTAATAATTTTTTGGAATAATGTTTTTCTTACCAGATCTCCTATAGGTTAGGTTAGATCCGGCAGCCGCCCGAAGGCATAGCTCACTTGGGTCCTCCGAAGGTCCCGTTGTGATACCGCAGGCACCATCGCCCGTTTGTCTATGTCCTCTGGCCGTCGTTCCTCAGCCATCCTGTCCTGTTCACGAAGGTATGGATCTTTCCCAGATCAACTGCGGAAAGACAAGTTTTACTTACAAGTATTCGTTAACCCAGAATCTGGCGTTTCAGGTCCCCGAATGCAGGACAATTGCAGAGAAGATGTTCAGTCGTCTCCTCCTCTTCCTCGTTATCGCAACTTCTGCAGAAGTCGTTGTAAGGGATATTCAGCCTTTTCGCATGTGTACCTATATGCTAGTGTCCGGTAATGACCGCTATGAGGTTCCTAAGGTGGATTCGGGGCATATTCATTGCAGATTGCGTCCTATGCACATCCATATGAGGCCAGATCTTTCTGGATGCCCATCTTTCCTTGGCATCCAAATATAATCGATGCGAGATTAGCTGTTTACCCTTCGATAAGGGAATACCCAAAGCACAACTGGATTCAACCGAATCTAAGGTAGTACCGGCTTTTGCAAGTGCATCAGCTCCATTATTACCATCAATTTCCCCATAACAAATTATTATGATTTTCATGTTATACGAAAGACACACACAAACACACATATCAAGTTAAGAAATAATATTTTGCCACAATTTCTAATAATATGTACACAAGTAGAAGAGGCAGAAGCCGACTCACATATACCCCCACCATTCAGTAACTATCGGGTAAATTAACAAAAAATTATGGGTCCATGGCCCCTTTTTTAAAAGTAAGGGTATAAAAAGAAAGCTGTTTTTTTGTGCATTAATTTTTAAAAAGTCTGCGTCCTTATACGATGTTTTGTAAAGAAATTAATAAATTTTTTCCTTATCCACGCGCCTTACTTTAATGTCGTTGGCCTCATTAATAACAAAATTTTGACCCCATTCCTCTTGTAGGGACTTCAGGTCGTAAAAGACATCATGCGACAATTTGTGAACTGTATATGGAGGATCGGCTTTTTTAGCTGTTGCGATTAAGGAGTATTTATTTGTTTACTTGTTTTTCTATTACGCTATGTACATTGTCTTCTTCGTTTTGAGAGTGACATTGAATCAAATATTTATGCGTAATGCAGAAGTAAATTATACTTCTGAAGCGTATAAAAATACATTGAAAGTAGGTAATTATTTTTCCGCTGTCCACAGCATCCGAGTAAAAAATTAAGTCTAAATCTTGAACATTTTTTTTCCTTTTGCACATATAATAAAAATACACAAGTTCCACTTTTATTAGCACCACGCTTTCCTTCTATTTCGGTTAAAAAAAAGCATTCCACGTGTTTTGCTTTTCCTGGAGATAAATTCTCAGATTTTCGATATTATTTATAATCCATGTATAGGTCTCCAATACTTTTACCGTGTCTTTAGCACATCGATTAAAATGTAATTGTGTCCAAACGCATTAACGTACAGTCATGAAACTTCGAATATAAGTATATTTCTCTAGTCAAAACAATATTTCTCCCCAAAAATCAAAATGTAAGAAAATTTATACCGCGCAGTGTATTTTTCAGTATGTTTAAAATTTAAAACCTAATAATACGGACAAAATTATATGTACGATTCTGAAATTTCGCAAACATAGCTCTTTGGTCAAATGCGGAAAATCAAGGTGACACGCCCACCTCCCATATAACGCTTCCCCTCGAATTCGTATAATTTCTCTATGAATAAAGATTTTGGAAGAAAAAAGGACTCTATATTGAAATATCTGAGTTGAATTTATTAGCAGAAATAACTTTGACACGCCTTCTATAACGCCAACTTTTCGCGTTATCTACCGTTAATGAAATTTAAAAGCTCATAAAACCGACAAAATTAGAGGTATGATGACAAAATTTGCTACGTATATCCTTCTAGTCAATGTCATTACTATACCAGAAAATAAAGTGACACACCCACTTTTTACGCCCACCTCCCATATAATTCTTTATGTCAAATTTATATAACTTCTTAATGAATAAAGATTTTGGAATAATAAAGGACTATATTGAAATATCTAAGTTGTAGTCATTAAGAAAAAATAACTTTGACACGCCTACTATAACGCCCAGTTTTTACGTTATCTACCGTTAATGAAATTTAAGAGCTCATAAAACCGATAATATTAGAGGTATGATGATGAAATTTGCTACATATATCCTTCTAATCAATGTAATTGTTATGTCATTGAGGTGACGCGCCCACTTTAACGCCTACTTCAGATATAACGGTTTATCTTAAATTCATATAATTTCTTTATTCACAAAGTTTTTGGAAAAATAAAGGACGACATTGAAATATCTAAGTTTTATTTATTAGCAGAAACTTTATTGACACGCCTACTATAGCGCCCACTTTCATTGAAAGGCTAAAAATACGAAAACATTTTACTAGCATATCGAAGTTATAAAGGGTGGTTAAATTTTAAGAGCCGATGTTGATTTTGAATAAAACACAAATTATTTAGGAAATTTTTTGTTTGCTTAAACCCAACAACCAACAAACAAAAAATTTTGAAAATTAACGGGAGAATATCCTAGATAATTAGTAAATATTTTATTTAGGAAATTATTATAATTTCTTTTTAGAATGATAATAATTTTATGGTTCAATTATGTATGGAACAAAATATCGGTCAAATGCCAAACCACAACCACCCCCGACCTTGCCATCACTTCTCTATCTGATGGTCCAAATTTTCAATGACAATGTTGATGCTCAATTGTTGGGCATGATGATGAGTCGAGGTTAACTGCTCTTTTGCCACACTATCGCAAAAATCAGCAATAGTTCCCATTCAACGAACTAAGAAGGCATTCACAGATTTTCTAACATTTTATACAGACCTGTTTTGCAGAAATTTAAATATTTTTTACAATTCTTCCGATTGTGGACGAATTTGAACGATTATGTTGACCAAAAGAATCACGAAGTGCACAAAATGCATTTTGATTTGAACGCCCATTTTAATAAAAAATCTGAATAACTTTAACGCGTTGCTCATTTGCGTAGCGTAATATTTAGTAGCAATCAGTACCGATGTTGCCGCTTATATTTCTGCTTACATTTACACACGAGTGTCATAGGCTGCTTAATTAGTGTGCTCTCGCTTAAAATGTAAGCAGCGATGTCATTAAGTGCCATTTTACTTACGTTGTAAGTGGTGTTCTAAGCGAGCTTGATGGCACTTCAATAAATTCGGGAATATTAAACTGTAATGTATGTCGTTTATAGTCGGATTTGCAATTGTAAGGCAAGAATATTAGGTGGTACCACTAATCCTGATGATTTTATAATTGAAATTCTAATGAAAGTTTATTTAAAAGAATGCTTTATTTAAAAAATAATAATAAAAAAATGAATAAATAAATATTACTTCAGGGATTAAGGCACATAAAAAAACTTAAACTAAGTATTACAATCTAAATTTTATATTATAAATTATTTTTTTTTCTCTGCATTTTTTGGCAAAATGTCTGTTTTTGTAGATTTTAAAGCAAAGCTGCATATTTTTTTTAAATTTCTCAATTGTTGAGCCCTCTTCCTTGACAGCATCTGGAAATAAACAAAGTGAAATTAGCTAGTATAAATAAAATATAAAAAGTCTAAACAAATCTTACCGAAAACTGCATCATGAAGCGATTTAAATTCTTTGAACCCTATTTTTCCATTAACGCTATCATAATTTAGAGCCACGTAAACTTCTATGCCCAATATGCGGTCGAAATTTTTTTCCAGGCCTCCTGGTCTCAACATGGTTTTTATCTGCGATATGCGATCTAAAGGAATGTAGTACATATAGGTATATTATTATGATTCTTATTCTTATGATTCTAGGAGCTTATACAACTCTGAGGTTTGTATAAATAATCACCTTTATTCTGTCTCGAATTGGATGGATTTAAATTTTCTTGAAATTAATCCAATGAAAACGAAGGCATTAAACTTTAATGCATCCAATTTTGCTTTTTCTAATCCAAGAATTTATATTAATGGACAGGCAATCTTATTTGTTCAATCTCTTAAATGTCTTGGAGTTATTGTTGATTCTAAGCTAAATTTTAAGGATCATATTAATTTTATCGCTAATAAGAGTTGTATAGTTTTAAGGAGGCTTTATTCTTTAAAAGCTTATACGCCACAATATATAAGAAATCGACTTGCTATTTCGCTTATCATGTCTCGTATTAACTATTGCCTTGAAGTTTTTTCTGCTACTTGGGCTTGTAATATTAATATTATTGAGGCCACTATAAAAAAAATAATACGCTACGTGTTTAATGTCAAAATTGGAGAACATAATAGAACCTCTAATCTTATTCCAATATTTTTGAAATGTAAATTTAAGGATTATTTAAATCTTCGTATTTTGCTTCATTTTTATAAGGTTATTAAATCTGGAAAACCTAATTTTCTTGCTAATGTATTTTCTTTTATTAACTCGACACGTAATGTTCAAATTCTCGTTCCTCTTGGACATCTAGCTATTTTTGATCACTCTTTTGTTAAAAGAGTTCACAGTGTCTGGAGTTTGCTTCCTAGGGATCTTAAACTTTTTTCTTATTCTACTAATACCTATAAGAAAAAACTGTTGGATTATTTTAATGATACTCAATCTTAATTTTTTAACATTGGATATAGGGTTATAATATAATATATTATAATATAATATATTAATTTATTTTCATTACGTTTGTGGTAATATTTATATGGCTGGGGAGCCAAATCAGCTGATTTAATAATTAATCAATTTATTTTTTTGTTAGTTTATAATATACTTTATTTTATTACATAATGTTTATTTACATTTATTTTTATATATATATTTTGTATTTGCTTATATTTCTTTATGCATAGTTTTAATTTGTACAATACATTTCTTATTGGCCAAGAAGGCTTTCATTGTATTGATATTAAATAAATAAATAAATAAATTAATTAATTTTTTATAATTCCATTTCCTCCAGGTTCGGAATTGGAAAATCGGGAGTCTTTCCTATATGGATGTTTCTATTCAGAAGTTGTGTTAATAATGTTGATGATTGGTTTTGGGCAGCTGGAAATAAAAACATTTCGAGTTTTCCTATTTATTATTTGAACCATTTGCTTCAATATTGTCATGTATCAAAAAACGTGATTTTAGGAAAATAAAGTAAAAAATCAGGTTTTTTGAGTTATGAAAATCCTGGGACAAATTAGATATTCTTCGTTTTATTTTTAATCAAAGTTTTCTTTATACCTTTTAATTTTTCCACTTCACTTTTAACATTTTGCAATTCATGCAACATAATTGCTTGATTACTTAAAACTTGTTTGATCATAGACAATAAATTTTCATTTTCATTATTATCGGTAAAGGTTTTTAGTGGAATTATAGCCATTTTAATTATGTTTTCTTTTAAATTTTAAGTATCCTTTCTGTTGCACCATCAACTTTATTACTTCATCTGTATAGTGATACACATTTCTTGTTTCTTGTTTTTTTTTTTAAAGCCGCTATAACGGTATTTTTTGTGTCTTTGCATATATGTGCATAAACACACTAACTCGTCACTTACATTCTAATCGGAGTTTTAATTAGAAGAAATATAATTCATAAATTTTTTTAACATAAACATACTAACTAACACTCGGCTTATATTGTAATCGAAGTTATAATTAGTAGGTGATATTTATTATATTACACATATATAACATTATAAGTACTTAAATCGCTCGCTTAGAATGTTATACTAATGTCATCGATTATAATCTAGGTACTTAGTTCCATTTACCGCTGGGTTAGTCTGAGAATGAGAAATGTCAAATGAAATGCAAAAAAAAAAACAAGTAACAGTGCTATATTCGGTCGTGCCGAATCTTATATACCCTTCACAACGTGTAGTCATGCAATAACAATTGTTTGTATACATGTAAAAAACATTCATATAAAAACATACCATTGTAAAATTATAAATTGAGTTTACGTATGTATGTCCATGTTTCTAAAAAAAAAAAAAAATTACAAAAAAAATAAATTAAAAACAAAAAAATTCAATAAAAAAAACTTAAAAAAACTTAAAAAAAAATTTTTTTTTAAAAAATTAAAAAAATATATAAAATAAAAACAAAAATTGTTTGGCTCAGCTGGGAATCGATGCCACCTTTACTCTAACCAGTATATATATATATGTTGTTGTTGTAATTGTGAAAAAAACGAGGTGGTCGCGGTTTCTTGCACATATCTCAGAAAGTTACCGAGCGATTCTGCTGAATTTCAATAGCGATTCATTCCTGGATATTTCCAAAAGATTGACACCATACGCAGATCTGAGGAACATATAGTTGCTTCTAAAAGTTGATTTCAACCAATCGATTCCTCTATTCATAAGCTCTCAGAAAATATATACTTTATGGGGTCGGAAATGAAAATTGTAGAAATTACAAGCGGAATGATAAAGCTATATACCCTTGTGCACCACAGGTGAAGGATATAAAAACTTATCGTTTAGGAGTGGTTCACCTTCATCATGGGCCCTTAAAACTTAACAACCCTTTACAAAGAAAGTGATACACTTTTTATTATAAAGAGATTATTCCATAGCGATCAACAAAATGATAAATATTGTGCTTTAAATGTACACAAAATTGGTGGTGGGTATAAAAAATTCGGCACAGCCGAATAGAGTGCTCTTACTTTTTATTATTATTTTTTGTTTGTTTTGTATTTATTATTTATATTTTAATTATTTTTTTTTATTTTTTTATTTTTTAACTTGCATACGTAAATTTATGTATGTTTTTTATATGTATGTACATATTTCAGATTAGATGAATGGTGATACAAACAATTGTTATTGCATGACTACACGTTGTGAAGGGTATATAAGATTCGACACGGCCGAATATAGCACTCTTACTTGTTTCTCTTATTTTTTTTTTTCTTGGACTTAGATAGTAATGTGTATTGAAGCTCTGAGTTGTAGCTAAATGCATCTAAAGGGCTCTCATCGCTATCGCCGGACGAATAGTACTTTGCATTAGTTGTGTCCTTTCGGAGCAGAACTTTGGATGAAATACTTGCAGACGGATAAAAATCGTCCTCAGAATTTTTGCTGCATGCATTTAAAGGGCTCTTATCCCTATAGTCAGACAAATGGTGCTTTGCATTAGTTGTGTCATCTAAATACGAAATTGTTAAATAGTGTTCTAAGTTTGGACACGTCATACATAAAACAATAACATATAAAAACAAGTAAGAGCGCTATATTCGGCCGTACCGAAACATAGGTATAATCCCACATCGTAGCTTTGTCATTCCGATTGTAATTTCTACAATTTTCATTTCCAAACCCATAAAGTAAATATTTTCTGAAAGCTTGTGAATAGAGTCGTCTGTCCGTGTGTTGTTGAAATAAACTTTTAGAATCAACCATATGTTCATCAGATCTGTGTATGGTATCAATCTTTTTGAAATATCCGGAAATGAACCACTATTAAAATAAAGCACAATCGCCCAATAACTTTTTGTGATATGAGCAAATAAACACGACTGCCCCTGTTTTCCCCATATTTTTACCACCAAAATTAAAAATTTTCTGCCATAGAATTATTTATACTTTGCTACTATTTTTAGATATAATATGCCTCTCGAAATATTCATGAAAAATGTTGAATAAAGTGAGCTTTAATCGGAAAAGTTATAGGCAAAAATTTTTTTTAAATATATATTCCAAAAATTTACAAACGAAAATCAATTTTTTTCAGCTTCTAGTTTTAACATGATTTTGTTTGTTTTTTGTGAGTTGTTAATTTAAGATTTACAAAAAAAAAATGTTTAGGATCGGGAAACGGGCCATGGTTTCCCCCATACAACAAAAAATACATTTATTTGATGTCTTATATAGGAAACAAATGAAATTTAGTTGAAACTTTGTACGAGCAATTTTCGACGGCAGTTTCTTTGTTACAACCAAAAATGGTTAAGATCGGACCAGAGGTAGTATTATCCCCCACAAAAGAAATTTCACAATTATATAATACCTAGAGAACGGTAATTTAAAAATTTAAAACTGAACAATTTATTGAACATTTTCCATTTTAACAAGTAAAAAAGTAATAAATTCAGTGTTTACTGCATTTTAATTAGTTTTTTACACCCAAAAATTTTTTTATTAAATTTGTATGGAAATCTTTACGTTTTTTACCTATACCCTCACACAGTGAAAAAGGGTATATATATATAGGTTTGTCACTCTGTGTGAAATTTCTACAATTTTCATTTCCGACCCCATAAAGCATATATTTTCTGAAAACTTATAAATAGGGGAGTCGATTAAGCGTTGTCAGTTTATTTTTCTGACCGTCTGTCCGTGTGAATATTGAAATCAACTTTTTGAAGCCCCCTGAGCCTGGAACCGCGTGAGGTATTAAAATATCAGAAATATTCGGGAGCAGATTGGTATTGATACATCGATACATAAACTACTGAGATATGAGCAAAAAACCACGACCAACTTGTTTTTTCACTACAACAACATACATACAAACGTGGTATAAGGAGCCAAAAAAATTTTTTTTATATTTTATTTTATATATTATTTATATTTTTATTGTCTTTCTTATTTTTTTTAATTTTTTTTATTTGTTTTTTTTTAAACATCTCAATATCTAATTTTACAATGGGATGTTTTTATATATGTATGTTTTTTATAAGTATGCACGTATTTCATATGAGATGAATGGTGATAAAAACAATTGCTATTGCATGACTACACGTTGTGAAGGGTATTTAAGATTCGGCACGGCCGAATATAGCACTTTTACTTGATATTTCTTTTAACTAAAAAAATCAAATTTTGTGTGATCTGTTTTATTTTACATTTCACACAACCGAAACAATTTTTTGTGACTAAATTTTGATTAAAATCTGTGGGCTTACTTGTTCGTGACACTGTACCTCAAATTCGCTAACTAAACGGCTGCAAAACATTTTTGGACATCTATGGTTCAAGTATAAACATCCTGGCACTTTAGGCCCTTCAACTTGGCAACTTTGGTTTTTAAATGTCAACTGGGATATACATATAGGGTGCATCCAATAAATTTTAATTTTAACATTGCGTCAACAATAAAGTGCTATCATAGGTCAAAAAGAAATATTGAAAGTAATAATTTACATAAAAGGTATAAAGTAGAAAAATATTTAACTTATGCACTAAAATATAATTGTATACAGTTTATTTAAGTTTAAAAAATTGATAAGTAAAGGGACATAGAAACCTTATTTCTTGGATTATTCACTTTCTCAACCTTCATATCGGTATGCAAATAAATATTTGCAATAAATAAACAATGACAATCAGTGAAATATTTTTTTTAAATTTTGCAATTTTAATTTAATCAATTATATTTGTTTTATTATTATTAATCAGGTTCCATATTTTTTAAGCTAAAAGTGACTTAAAACTTTAGACTTTTAGCGAAAAATGTCAATGCAAATGAATATTAACCAAGGCGGTTACGTTCCCCCCGGTTATGTTCCAAACGCTCCCTCAGCTCCAGGAAATTATAACCCTGGTGCGCCACCACCAGGCAATTATGTGAGTACCTATACATTCATTATAATATATGTATAACTAAAGCAAAATAGTTGCAAAACGCCCCTTTGAAACTAATATTCAAAAAAGTAATCAAGATTGTTTACCGAAGAAGGCACATGCATATGTATGTTCATATGTATACATACATGTATATTATATACAAAGTAGAGATCCAAAGCGTTTTTACATGGTTGAAAGTATTTAATGGTAAATAGTCATTTATATAAATATAAATGTCATAAAACAGTTTTAGAACAATAAAATTACATAAGGCAGATTCTTGATTTTTTTCCATGTCCATGTCCATGTCCATGTTTATAAATATACCTATAACAGAAATAGAAACAGCAAAATTCGTCAAGTACCTATTTATATGTGGAAATTGTATAACAAATTTATTCTCTTCGTACCTATACCACGTCTACTCTCCAAATTTGTTTCTAGGTATGTGTTATTTTTATACCCGCCACCAAAAAAATGGTGGGGGTATATTCATTTTGTCATTCCGTTTGTAACACATCGAAATATCCATTTTAGACCCCATAAAGTATATATATTCTGAATCAGGGTTTGATTTGATGACGATCTAGCTATGTCCGTCCGTATGTCCATCTGTTGAAAGCACGATAGAGGTCGCACTGAAAAAGCTAGAGGGCTCAAATTTTGCCAGAATCTTTCTTATAGACAAGGTTTGTTTGGTATTGAAAATGGGCTAAATCGGAATATTAGGAAGAGAGTTATAGCTCGAAAATCAAGAGTAGGTCGAAAAAACCGTGTCCTTCGAACATCGAATAAAATGGAATTGTGTCCAAACGCATTAACGTAGATTCATGAAACTTCGAATATATATTTCCTGAGTAAGAACAATATTTTTTCCCTAAAATTATCTAAATCTATGCATTAGGAAAGGAGTTATCGATCAAAATGTACGAAAATTTTTACCGCACAGTGTATTTTTGGTATATTTAAAAACAAAAAAGTCATAAAAGCAACAAAATTGGATGTACGACTCTGAAATTTTGCACACTCTGGAAAATCAATATGCCACGCCCACTTTTACGCCCACCTCCCATATAACGTTTTAACTAAAATTCATATAATTTCTCTATGATTAAAGATTTTGGAATAATAAAGAGCTATATTGAAACACCTTAGTTGTACTTATTCGCAAAAATAACTTTGACACGCCTACTAGAACGCCCACTTTTCACGTTATCTACCGTTAATGAAATTTAAAAGCTCATAAAACCGCCAAAGGTAGAGGTGTGATGATAAAATTTGCTACGTATATCCCCCTAGGCAGTTTCATTACTGTGCCAGAAAATTAAGGTGCCACACCCACTTTTACGCCCACCTCCGATATAACGTTTTTCCTACAATTCATATAATTTCTCTATTAATAAAGATTTTGGAATAATAAAGGGCTGAATTGAAACACCTAAGTTGTACTCATTCGCAAAAACAACTTTAACACGCCTACTATATCGCCCACTTTTCACGTTATCTACCGTTAATGAAATTTAAAAGCTCATAAAACCGCCAAAATTAGAGGTACGATGATCAAATTTGCTACATATATCCTTCTAATCAATGTCATTGTTGTGCCAAAAAGTTTAGGTGACACGCCCACTTTAACGCCTACCTCCCATATAACGGTTTATCTTAAATTCATGTAATTTCTCTATTGACAAAGTTTTTGGGATAATAAAGGACTATATTGAAATATCTAAGTTGTATTTTTTAGCAGAAACTTTATTGACACTCCTACTTTAACGCCCACTTTTACTAAAAGACTACATTTACAAAAGCATTTTAGTAGCATATCGAAGTTATAAAGGGTGATTAAATTTTAAGGACCGATGTTGAATTTAAATAAAACACAAATTATTTAGGATATTATTATTATTTCTTTTTGCAATTATAATATTTGTATGGTTCAATTATGTATTTCACAAAATATCGGCCAAATGAACCCCCCCCATCCTTGGCACCACTCCTCTATCTGATGTTCCAAATTTTCAATGACAATGTTGATGCTCAATTGTTGGGCATGATGATGAGTCGAGGTTGACTGCTCTTTTGCCACACTATCGCAAAAACCATCAGTGGTTCCCATTAAACGCACTAAGAAGGCATTCACAGATTTTCTAACATTTATACAGACCTGTTTTGCAGAAATTAAAATATTTTTTACAATTCTCCCGATTGTGGACGAATTTGAACGATTATGTTGATCAAAAGAATTACGAAGTGCACAAAATGCATTTTGATTTGAACGCCCATTTTTATAAAAAACCTGAATAACTTTAAAGCGTTACTCATTTTCGTATCTTTCAAATTGAGTAAGTTTGAGATTGAGAAATTTCAAGTGAAATGCAGAAAACAAATTTAAAGACTAGATGTAGTTCACCTTCAACATGGGCCCTTAAAATTTAACCACCCTATTTTTTTATACTTTATGGGGTCGGAGATTAAAATTTTAGAAAGTACAAACGGAATGACAAAGTTATTTATACCCTTGTGCACCACAGGTGAAGGGTATAACCAGAATTGTATGTTATTTATTCTTTTAACGCTGCCACTTAAATTAGTTAAAGTTATAGTTATGGAAGTTCGACTAAATATATAGAAAATAGATATTTAATATAAATAAGGCAACAGCACCATTTACAGAGTTCCTGGGAATTATATCTTTATATTCCTACCATATGTTCATAGAGTACGCCATGGAGTATCCTATCTCTAGAAAAATATTTTTAAATAAGGTATGGAAAAAATGATAGGATTATAATCATAAAATAACATAATATAATATTTTGACTTTTCTAAAGGGACATCTGATTATCAGCTAATCTATTAAAACTACCTAATTATACCAACGCATATTTTTGTGTAAATTTGAATTAATAAGATACAATATATCGAAAAGTAGGTAACGGATCGTCATTTTTTTTATTCTATTGATTATTAAGAAAATAATAAAAAAATTATACTCTTTGCTTTGTTTTTCTAGGTAATTTGATATTTACCAACAATACATTTTTCCAATATTTCTCAACTTTGGTGGAAAATACAAATATTGCAATGTTGCAAAAACAAATCCTTTTAAAATACCTTGAAAACTCAGTTAAAGTCAAATAATTTGGATGAGTAATAACGATATTTCATTTAAAATACTCACTTTTAGTTTGCGACATTATAATAACCTTGTAAACTGCAAGCATGGATTTACCTAATTTTAATAATTTAACCAGAAACGTGTAAGGCTGCAAAATTTTCAGAATTTAAGATTGCGCTGTAGCATATAATATGTATATGTATCATTAATGCTTCAAGAATTTTCAATATGTTCCACAATGTAGAACGTTTTGGTGTTTTTAGCATCAACTATCTATCAGTTCTAGCATATTCGTAAAAAAACGTACGTAACTATGTATATATGTGTTAAAATATTTTGATATTACATACTTTTAAACTTTATTAAAGTTTTTATATTAGCTGCAAACATTATAAATAGAAAAGTTATGACCTTATAAAAGTTTACATATATTCGAAATTATCGTCGAAAGGACGATTTGGTCCACCACCTGGACCTCCGGGACCAACTGTCATTTGATTAGGATTGGGCATACCTCCACCACCCATGGGAACACCACCTGGGCCACCACCCATTTGTGGACGAAACTGCTGACCTGGAGTTGACTGTTGCTGCAGTAAATGTCTTAGGCCAGAGTTGTTATTCATCATGGGTCTTACCATGCGTTGTTGCATTTGTTGAGGAGGCATTTGTTGCTGCTGGGGATTGTTGGGATTGCCTCCAGCCATCATAGGCATACGTTGATGTTGCATCATTGACATCTGTTGCTGCATTGGATTATTTCCAACCATCTGATCTGGTCCTCCGGACATGGGTGGTCCGCCCATCATTTGCTGATTGATAGGACCACCACCCATTTGCATGGTCATCTGTTGCTGTGGATTAAATTGATTAAAATGCTGTTGTTGTTGCTGTTGTTGGTTTGGATCTTGTTGCTGCTGTTGTTGAGGATTCATTTGTCCAGCCATGTTATTTTGTAACTGTTGCTGGCTTTGTTGTTGTTGCTGTTGCATGCTATTGGGTCCACCACCAGCAGTTTGTTGCATTCCCATTGACTGCTTCTGCTGTATGACCTTGCGCAAACGTTCCACAAACATAGATTGATTGTTGGGAATAAAACCCAGAAATGCATTCTTTTCAGCAGTGTAGAGAAGAATCAAAACTTTTATATCACATGCCGGCATATTGGGTGGTGTTGTAAAATGCACACATCCAGCAAAAATTGTAGTCATGTTCTTGGCCAAAGCATCCAGGGCTTCACATGGTTGTGGCTTAAATACTACCATTTTAGAGTCTTTAAGAAATTGACCGCCTATATTGCCTACTAAATGTTTAGGCATAAGCTGCATTAGCAGCTTTGGTGGCCAGTTGATAGCTTTTATTTCTGGTTCCCCATCTTTAATATTAGCCGTTACAGTACACTGTAAAGTACGTGGTATTTTTTGTTGATCAGGCTTGCTTTTCTCTACCCATTCTAGCGTGCCAGACCAAATTTTATCGCGCATAACCGATTGATCTGAAGATGGACCAGGATTTTGTTGGTTGGCCATTGAATTGTTTGGCTGATTGTTAGTAACAACTGGAACTTGTTGCTGTTGTTGATTCGGTCCTCCAGGTCCTGACATATTGGGATTCATAACATTCTGTTGCTGTTGTTGTTGCTGCTGTTGTTGTTGAAGTTGTTGCATTTGCTGTTGTTGATTCATCATTTGCATTCGTATTTGTTGCTGTTGCATCATCGGATTAACATTTTGATTAGGAGGAGCGCTTAGTTGTGATATTAAGGCTGAGTTTTGAACAGGCATACCGCCCTGGTTGACAGGTCCGCCCATTGCGACCATAGGTCCACCAGGTGCATTAGGCAAAAACTGTGGTCGTGTTTGCGGCTGCTGCTGATTGGGATTAAAAACCCAACGGTTTCCTTGGTTTTGAAAGTTTGGATTTTGCATTGGATTTTGCCCACTAAATTGCTGTTGCTGCTGTAGTAATTGCTGATTAAGTGCATTTCCGGCCTGTTGATTTGGATTCATACCAGCCATTTGAACAACTTGTTGCTGAAGCTGCTGCTGCTGTTGTTGTTGAGATGAAGCATGTGTATTATCCATGTTTTGTTGAACATTTTTTTGTTGTTGCTGATTTGGACCACCTACAACTTGGTTTCCCATTGGAGCTACAGCACTATTTGGACTTTGTGGCCTCTCCTTAAGGTGGTACCCCTTCAGCAATACTAAGTGCCTAATATTTTTAGCATATTTCTTAGCTGTTAAAGGCTGATCACCATCAGCCTTCATAAAAATTTTAAACAAAATTGGTATTTTACGAGGTGCAATAATGGAAAGATTTATTTTACGTTCGTGAAAGAGTCCTGCTAATTGTTCAACTAAAAATATTAATGATTAATAAAATGTTATTATCTTGAATATATCATTTTATTCTTTGTAAACTCTCTAAAAAAGAATTAGAATAAATACGATTTTCTTATCTTCTAAAAAAATTATTTGATTAAGTAATTCGAATGAGCACTCAAATTAATTAGAGTAAGATGTACATTCTATCCATAGTAGAAACTACCTGTTTTTCCTGCATACTTCCAAGATTCCATAACGGGCATTGAATACGGCGAACTATTACACATCAATATGCAGTGCTTTTGTGTTGATAAATTCACATCTTTAGAATAACGGGACCGATGCTCCTTCATGTCATCAAAACATATATGAGCAGTGGCTAAACCCTCCGCCAAGTTTGCACATGATTCCATACCACCACCAACTAAAGGTAGACGTTCGAAAAGATCCATTACCTTTTGAGGTGAGGCATATGGTCCGAAGGTCGTACATACTGGTTCTAACAAATTAGCAGCGGTTCGATAAAGTATCAGACAGTACTGTGTGGAATAACGTTCCGATATTAAATATTCCCGATCTTCTATAGGCCCCTGACTGAAATGCTCCAAAGTTGGCACAATGTAATTTGTTTTTAGTTCATTGATGTACGCTCCATTGGCCGCTGAGCTTTCAACTAAAAACACCACATCGGCTAAAGTCTCCATTTCCATTTTATATGTGTGACAGAGTAAAGCACAATAGCATTTAATTCTGTTTTTAAAATTACTTTATAACATTTATCCAGAAACTTTAATTTTATTTTTAGTTTTCATGTTTTTGCAAAGATGAAAAAAAGTTGAGAAAGCACTTGCAATATTGCCATATTTATTTGTTTCTTTTTTAGAGTTGTATAAAAACGTATGACAACATCTGTTTTAGCGTATAACAATGTTGTTAATAATATTAAATGTAAAAATTTAAATCAATTAATTTAAATTTATGCTTTTTTTTTAATAACACTTGGTTACAAATTTTATTATTTGTTTTCAATTTACGAATTTTCCAATTTTATTTTTAACGTGATTCAAGTTTTTTTAATATATATATGTATATACATATTATTTCCCGTGGCTCCTATAAGGAGCATAGGTTTTTTTTCAATGGTGCAACAAAAATAATTATATTGTTTTTAGTAACAATTAAAAATAAAAGTTTATTGCAAATGGGGAACGAACCTCAAAAAATAATGTCTTAATTGTACAACATCTATCTATATATGTACATATATAAAAGAGTAACGTGACTGACTGACTGATTCATCATCGCGCAGCCCAAACGCAAAGAGCTAAAGACATGAAATTTGGACAATCGGTTCCTCTTTCAATGTATAGCTCCACAAAGAAGAATTCGTACCTTGAGGGGGTAAAAAAGGGTAAAAACGGGTAAAATCGGTAATCTTATATCTGCTAAACTAAAAATGATACAAATTAAATTAAAAAAGTATTGTAATTTGCACAAATAATAAGATGACAGGTGTCTGGCCTTTTTTGAATTATCAACCCCTAAGGGAAAAAAACGGGTAAAAACTATAATTTGGTACTTTTTTGGTACCCTATGTAACTTCCAAACACATAATAAAAACAAGTAACAGTGCTATATTCGGCCGTGCCGAATCTTATATACCCTTCACAACGTGTAGTCATGCAATAACAATTGTTTGTATCACCATTCATCCCATATAAAATACCTGCTTACGTACACGTTAGAATAAATGTGGCATCGAATCCCAGCTGAGCCAAAAAATTTTATTTTATTTTATTTAATATATTATTTATATTTCATTATTTTTTTTATATTTTTTTTAAATTTTTTTAGAAAAAATTTTTTTTAATTTTTTTTTTGTAGTTTTTTTTTATTATTTTTTTCTTATTTTTAATATTTTTTTTTTTGTAATTTTTTTTGTTTGGTATGTTTTTCACATGTATGTATGTTGTTGTTGTAATTGTGAAAAAAACGAGGTGGTCGTGGTTTTTTGCTCATATCTCAGAAAGTTATGGGGCGATTGTGCTGAATTTCAATAGCGATTCATTCCTGAGGAACATATAGTTGGTTCTAAAAGTTGATTTCAACCAACACACGGACAGACGGACAGACGGTCAGGGCTTAATCGACTCCTCTATTCCTAAGCTTTCAGAAAATATATACTTTATGGGGTCGGAAATGAAAATTGTAGAAATTACAAACGGAATGACAAAGCTATATATACCCTTGTGCACCACAGGTGAAGGGTATAATTAAACTGTTTTGAGTAATTCGCGAAAAAATATTAATAGGAATTCGGCACTTTTTAAATTCGCATGTATAAGGGGGTAAAAATTGTCCCTTTTTTGGTACTTTTTTAAAAGAAACTTTTCTAATATTATTCAAAGGGACAAAATTTGATCATTGTTATCTATATATATAAAAGTGAAACTCTGTGTGTGTGTGTGTGTGTGTGTGTGTGTGTTAGCTATAGACTCCGAAACTGTAAAACCGATCGGGCTCAAACTTTGGTAAGTTGTTGTACACATACCAGGGAGTGTTTATGGGTGGAAAAAAGTGGGCGGGGCCACGCCCATAAAAATTAGTTATCATTTTTAGCTACTTGCACTTGACCGATTTTTCTGAAACTTTGCACACATATCGAGCTGTCATGACTAAATAATTTTGTGATAAGAAAAGTGGGCGGGGCCACGCCCCTAAAAAAGTTTCAATTTTGAGGTACTTGCACTGGATCGATTTTTCTGAAACTTTGCACACATACTAAGCTGTCATAACCATATAATTTCGTGATTAGAAAAGTGGGCAGGGCCACGCCCATAAAAAAAGGTTATAATTTTGAGGTACTTGCACCAGACCGATTTTTCTGAAACCTTGCACACATATCGAGCTGTCATGACTAAATAATTTCGTGGTTAGAAAAGTGGGCAGTGCCACGCCCATAAAAAATAGGTATCATTTTGAGGTACTTGCACTGGACCGATTATTCTGAAACTTTGCACACATATTGAGCTGTTATGACTTTACAATTTCGTGATTAGAAAAGTGGGCAGGGCCACGTCCATAAAAACAATTATAATTTTGAGGTACTTGCACTGGTCCGATTCTTCTGAAACTTTGCACACATATTGAGCTGTTATGACTTTACAATTTCGTGATTAGAAAAGTGGGAAATGCCACGCCCATAAAAACATTATAATTTTTAGGTTTTTTCACTTGATATTCAATTAAAATTCAGAATGCATTTTGATTTATTAAGGGGCGTAGCAACGTGCGCCGGGTTTGGCTAGTTGCCTAATAGAATATGGACAATTATTTAGGTGAAATTTTTTGAAACTTTTTTTGGGACAAAAAAGGTACCAAAAAGGGCAAAAATCCGGAAAATGTATGTAATTCCTAATTAGACTGCCAATTTTCACAAAAATTTTTAATTGGGATTTCACCAGACATAAAAAATTATGTAATTTAATAAAAATTGAAACACATTTATAACAGGGTAGAAAGGGCAAAAATCGGTAAAAGAGTTTGGTGCTTTTTAGAACATATTTACTTTTATGCAAAAAAGAGTAGATTTACGGACTTTAAATCATTTCTATTAAAATATTTTGTTACATAGATATTTAAACAGTTTAAACTTGGAACCTGGACCAAAAATGTACTTTTTCGCATTTCTATGGTACTTTTTGTATTTTCTACGTTTATAAAGGTAGAATTGTAAAATAAAAGATTATTGATTCCAGATATGACTAAAAATGTTATGGGTGAACAAAAAGGTACTTTTTTGAATTTTTATGGTACTTTTAGCATTTTCTACGTTTATGAAGGTAAGATTGTACAATCAAGGACTATTGGTTCCAGGTGAGACTAAAAATGTTATGGGCGACTTTTTTGAATTGTTATGGTGCTTTTTGTATCTTCAACGTTTGCGAAGCTAGAATTTTGAAATTATTTACTATTGATACAAGGTGAGACTAAAAATGTTATGGTCGATAAAATAGGTACTTTTCTGAATTTTTATGTTACTTTTTGTATTTTCTACGTTTTTGAAGTTAGAATTTTGAATTGGTGACTATTGATACAAGGTGAGACTGAAAATCTTATGGTCGACCAAAAAGGTACTTGTTTTAATTTTTATGGTACTTTTTGCATTTTCTACGTTTATGAATGTAGGATTGTACAATCAAGGACTATTGATTCCAGGTGAGACTAAAAATGTTATGGGCGACCAAAAAGGTACTGTTTTGAATTGTTATGGTACTTTTTGTATTTTCAACGTTTGCGAAGCTAGAATTCTGAAATTAGTGACTATTGATACAAGGTGAGACTAAAAATGTTATGGTCGACCAAAAAGGTACTTTTTTGAATTTTTATGGTACTTTTTGCATTTTCTACGTTTAGGATTGTACAATCAAGGACTATTGATTCCAGGTAAGACTAAAAATGTTATAGGCGACCAGACCAGGTTCTTTTTTGTATTTTTAAGGTACTTTTTATATTTTCTACGTTTATAAAGCTAAAATTGTGAAATAAAGGATTATTGATTCAAATTGAGAATTATAATGATATTGGATACACAAAAAAAGCCTTTTCGCATTTATATTGTACTCTTTGTATTTTTACGTTTGTAAACATAGTTTTATAAAATTAGTGTTTTTTGATCCCAGGTAACTCCTAATCTTATGGACGACCAAAATCACTTTTTCTAATTTTTTTTTATATACATAGAATTTTGAATGTAGGTAATAATAAATCAAGTGGAAGTTGTAGTGAAGGAAAAAATGTTACTTATATTATTTTTAGGATCATTTTTGCAAATTATGAATCTTAATTTTTGAAACTCAGTAGCATTGATCTTGCTTTTAGTCAGGAAATATTTGCCCGATGTATCCTTACTCTAATTTGTATTTTTCTAAGTAAATTAAATCAGAGATACAAATTTTCATGAATTGAACCAAAAATATTTAGGGCCGTATTTATTAAAAATATTTTAGGTTTATTGAAGGCTTATTTGACAAATTTCTCTACAACAACTGTCAAATAAGCCTTTAATAAACCTAAAATATTTTTTATGAATACGGCCCTTAATAATTATAAATAGAACTTGAGTATTCAATAAATAGTAAGAACTGCGTTATCGAAGTAGCTGCTTAAATGCTAGTCATGTATATAATATTACTAAATTATCTATTTTTGTTGGTTAAATGTTTAAAAAAGTCACTTAAAATGTGCAATACCTTTAAAGTTTTTAAAGGTTTGTTCATTTACTAAAAATTGTTAAAAATTTTTAAAAACTGTAACCAGAAAATTTTCATTAACTAAAAAAAAATTCATGGAAAGGACGTTATAAGCAAGGCATATTAATTCATCAGGTAATTGCAGTTCGGAGAGAATTTTTTTGTTTATATTTTTTATATATGAAGTTCGACATTTGAAATAAATTAGAAAAGAGAGAAAATTGTTTTTTATTTATGCATTTTGACAGCTGAAATTAAAAATAAGTGTTAAAAAAAATAATCAGCTGACGAATCAAGAGTACCTGATATATAAATATGCTTTGGTTATAAGAGAGAAAGAAATGACACAAAAAATTGTTTTAAATTTTGTCAAGTAATAATTTTTCATTCAGTTGATTTGTGCAAGGTGGATGTATATGCCTTGATTTTGTGTTTTTATTTACAAAACAAATTTTCTAAAAGTAGTTCAAAGTAACAAAATTTAAAAATAATTCAGAAACTTTTGTTTTAGTGAATTATTAAAACAATGAAAAGTTTTAATACTATACGAAAACATTATTTTGTGATTCGGATGGTACAATGTTAACTCCATATTTGTACGTATTTGTTTTTCTTTAATGTTAAAATTTGATAATGTACATTAAAGTGACCGCATCTCATATAGAGAGGAAACATGTTGAAATCTTGTTCGTCTGGACCCCATAAAACGATTCTCCTTTCCAGATGTTTAGATAGCCGAAATTTGAGCTCGATTAATCGACGTTAACCCGTGCTGCTTGTCCCTCAAAGTTTAAAAAAAAAATTAAAATATGGAGCCATAACTCCAGAACGGTAAATTTTAAAAACACGCTTAATATTTAAAAAAAAGCAAATGTTGTTCTTCAAAATGTATATTTTTATTTTTTTATCCGGTAGAAAAAGTTCTTTCTCATAACCGGCGCTACAGGGAGTGGAATATGTTAAAATGCCCCTCTAGTATTAAAAATATTCTAAATGTTATAACATATTGGGTGAAAGCCCTTGATAAGTAGATTACAGAAACCGGCATCGATTTTTTGCGTTCACCCTAATGTACATATATTAATTATCCTTAACAGGTCAGCTCATATTTTTAGTATTGTAAATACTATGGATACCTAGATACCCGGTACTTATTAAAAATAAAGTAGATGTTTCCATAAGTATAGAAATGTGTTTTTAAATAAAAAGTTATTTCCGATATTAGCCGAGTGGAATGCATTTTCGAAATCAGCTACAATTTCATCATCAGCACTCTTTATCGGTATACTACTAAATATGTAATTTAAAATTCCTATTTATGTTACAATTCAATGAAATTTGAATTAGTGAATCTTAGTATTAATTTTCAAATTTGTTGAATTTTTTTACTTCACCTATCAAATGGCAATTCTTTATTCAACATGTTCATATTCTTTTTTTTTTAATTTACAAGGCTGTCATAGAAACCATGTCGGTTTTGCTAATTGTCGTTTTTGAAAACCAATGTTGGTTTCATTTGGTGTCATGAAACCAAGTTGGTTTTGTCAATTTCGAATGTATGTTCAAACCAGCTGTTGCTTACATGTGTTTATTTGTTTGCAGTTTTATTTTACTTATGTCATTGAAATATCAGTAGAAATTATTGTATTGCACTAAAAAATATAAAAAAAGGAAAAAGTCGCCGTAATTAAAATAAGATAACATTAGCAGTTGCAGCTTTTTTGTTGTTAGATGAAGAACGCTTAGAAAAGGGGAAGACAAAAAGTCTGAGAGATTGCAGCGACCCACTTGAGTTGCGGAGACAGCGTAAGTTATTTGTTTTTATTGTGAGCTTACTTGTAAAGCTGCTTTGCAGATTTATAGCTAATTATAGGATGAACAAAGAAGTATTTCGTATGGTCCTTGACACTATCGAAGGGAATTTGTCACGTTCTAATATACTTCCGATATTGCAAGTTGCTACTACGATGCGGTTTTTAGCGGAAGGATCTTATCAGAGATCAGTCGGTAACGATTTTAATATAAGTGTCGGAAGAAGCTCCGTATCAACAATTTTAAGTGACGTGCTCAAGGTTATGGAGCGGTTCATTTGTCGTCAGTGGGTTCAACTGGAAATGGACAGCAATGAAAAAAGTAGATCAAGAAACCATTTCTACAATAAATATAAAATTCCTTCTAAAATTTTAAAGCCTCGCATTGACGAGCATTTGTACTTTAACCGAAAGGGGTATTATAGTATAGTATGGAGTTTTGAAAATCCGGTTTCGATGCTTAATGATTACATTATCAGCCAGAAAAAGTGGTACAAATTACAAATGCCTGCTGTGATTTACACAACATCTGCATATACTAAAAAGTTCGAATACAACGAAAATGATATACGTTTACCATCCAACGATATAGAGGAGAACGTTACATTGCTTACATAAGAACAACAATGGAAATATATATATTTTTATTAAGCAAATATTAAAATAAATCAATTCCCGTACATTTTTACAAAATATCCCGGAGCAAACAAATAATTCAAAAGGCCACAAATGAAAACTGACAACTGTTACCTGCTTGGTTTATTTCCAATAACAAAACCGATAACATTGGTTTCTCTGACACCTAAAACCGACATAAATTCTACTTCGAACATAAAACCGATAACATGGTTTTCATGACACCCAAGCATTTTTTTCTTGTCGTTTTCAAAACCAATAGTGACAACATTGGTTTCTATGACAACCCTGTTAATTTGAATTATAGGATTGAATTAAAAGAATAAATGAACTTAAGCCAAAATAAAAATGATTCACATTAAAATTTAATATTATTTAAATTATTATTTTTTTAAATTTTTTTCAACATACCTAAATTTATAATTTTACAATGGGATGTTTTTATATACGTATGTATGTTTTTTTATATGTACTTATGTACGTATTTCATATGAGATAAATGGGATAAAAACTATTGTTATTGCATGACTACACGTTGTGAAGGGTATATAAGATTCGGCACGACCGAATATAGCACTCTTTATGACACATACATACATACTTGATACTGATAATCGACGAATTTTGTTTTCGTTGTTTATTAAACATAAACATAATTTTATTGGTCAAGTGTCTACATATGTATATTTAAAAAAAATCATTAAATAAATAAATACGAATTTTAGAACGATAGTTTCGCAAATGTATGTGTATTTTTATGTCTGTATTCTGAAAATGCCAATAGAAAACAAGTAAGAGGACAATATTCGGCTGTGCCGAATTTTTGATACCCACCACCAATTTTGTGTACTTTTTTAGCACAAAATTTATTATTTTGTAACTGCTATAAAATAATTTCTTTATAAAGAAAGGGTGGTTAAAACACAATTTATTTAGGAAATTATTGTCATTTCTTTTTATTATGATAATATTGGTATGGTTCAATCATGTATGGAACAAAATATCGGCCAAATGGCCGCCGCGACTTCAGCGGCACACCTCCATCCAATGGTCCAAATGCTATGTCGTTATTGTACTGAATTATCTCATCAATTAGCTCTTGAATTGTTGTTGGCTTATCGACGTACACCTTTTCTTTCAAATAACTCCAAAAAAAGAAGTCCAACGGTGTCAAATCACATGATTTAGGCGGCCAATTGACATCGCCACCACTGAGATAACACGGCCTGTTGCGGGTGATGTTTGCCACATACAGAAGCCTCTGGCAGGTTGAATTTGTGTTGTATTTCCATTATAAATTAATACAGTGTGTAGTAATGCTGTTTGGACCGAATAAGTGAAAGAGAGGAATATATGTTAGATAGGATTTTTTTTATTACATATGGAGGATAATGTATGTATATAAAGAAGAATTAAACAATTTTAATATTAAAAATTTTTTATTAAGTTTATGTAACCGTTTTTGTTTAAATTTTAATGTTATATGTTATTGTATAGTGCTGATAGTTCTTTTTTTTATTTTTACTGAAAATAATAGTTTTTAAGGACATTTTTTATATTGCATTAAAACGTATGAAATAGATATTTTTCTTTACCGGCGCACAGTGGCGCCTTTTCTTAAAACCCGTGGCAAAAATACAAAATTTAATGACAAAATTTTGTGAAATGAATGAAAACATCGTATAAAGAACTACTTACTGATCACAACTCAAAAATGTTTTCCTTAATTGCATAAAAATTATAGTTTGTGGAGCTGCTCAAAGTCGACAATTTTTTAGGAAGCAAAAAAAAGGGTGATCTTGAAAAAATAGGTGAACTTTAGAATTAAAGTGTCAGAAACATTGCCGCTTGATTACTACTTTTTTGGTATTTTATTTTAAGATATGTTTGTTTTTTATTAAAAGAAGTAGTAAAATGTTTAGCAGATGCCCTACTTTTTCGGCAGTAGCCGCTTTTTAGACACCCTAAAAAATGGTCAAAAATGGTCTCGCCCATATTTTCTGAGAATATTTGCTTCATAATACTTGAAATAATTTAACTAAGTTTGGCTTCGTAGGTTGCCGCTGTAGGTGAAATAAGAAGAAAACTGTTGCAACCTCATAGAAAAAACGAGAGAAATTTTTTTCTCATTTTTAAAGTATGTAACAAAAATGTGTGCAAAATGTGAAAAAACAAGTAAGAGCACTATATTCGGCTGTGCCGAATCTTTTATACCCACCACCAATTTTGTGTACATTTAAAGCACAATATTTATTATTTTGTTAATCGCTATGGAATAATCTCTTTATAATAACATATGTATCACTTTCTTTGTAGAGGGTGGTTAAATTTTAAGGGCTAATGTTGAAGGTGAACTACACCTAGTATTTAAATTTTTTTTCTGCACTTCAATTGACATTTCTCAATCTCAAACTTACTCAATTTGATCCGTGGAAAGATACGCAAATGAGCAACGCTTTAAAGTTATTCAGGTTTTTTATAAAAATGGGCGTTCAAATCAAAATGCATTTTGTGCACTTCGTAGTTCTTTTGATCAACATAATCATTCAAATTTGTCCACAATCGGGAGAATTGTAACAAATATTTAAATTTCTGCAAAACAGGTCTGTAAAAAATGTTAGAAAATCTGTGAATGCCTTCTTAATGCGTTGAATGGGAACCATTGCTGTTTTTTGCGATAGTGTGGCAAAAGAGCAGTCAACATCGACTCATCATCATGCCCAACAATTGACCATCAACATTGTCATTGAAAATTTGGACCATCAGATAGAGGAGTGGTGCCAAGGAATTGGGGGGGGGGTGTCATTTGGCCAATATTTTGTTAAATACATAATTGAACCATACAAATATTATAATTACAAAAAGAAATAATAATAATATCCTAAATAATTTGTGTTTTATTTAAATTCAACATCGGTCCTTAAAATTTAACCACCCTTTATAACGTCGATATGCTACTAAAATGCTTTTGTAAACGTAGTCTTTTAGTAAAAGTGGGCGTTAAAGAAGGAGTGTCAATAAAGTTTCTGCTAATAACTACAACTTAGATATTTCAAAATAGTCCTTTATTTTCCCAAAAACTTTGTCAATAGAGAAATTACATGAATTTATGATAAACCGTTATATAGGAGGTAGGCGTTAAAGTGGGCGTGTCACCTAAACTTTTTGGCACAACAATTACATTGATTAGAAGGATATATGTAGCAAATTTGATCATTATACCTCTAATTTTTGGCGGTTTTATGAGCTTTTAAATTTCATTAACGGTAGATAACGTGAAAAGTGGGCGTTATAGTAGGCGTGTCAAAGTTGTTTTTGCGAATGAGTACAACTTAGGTGTTTCAATTTAGCCCTTTATTATTCCAAAATCTTTATTAATAGAGAAATTATATGAATTGTAGGTAAAACGTTATATAGAAGGTGGGCGTAAAAGTGGGCGTGGCACCTTAATTTTCCGGTACAGTAATGACACTGCCTAGGGGGATATACTTAGCAAATTTTATCATCATACCTCTAATTTTGGCGGTTTTATGAGCTTTTAAATTTCATTAACGGTAGATAACGTGAAAAGTGGGCGTTATAGTAGGCGTGTCAAAGTTATTTTTGCGAATGAGTACAACTTAGGTGTTTCAATATAGTCCTTTATTATTCCAAAATCTTTATTAATAGAGAAATTATATGAATTTTAGTTAAAACGTTATATGGGAGGTGGGCGTAAAAGTGGGCGTGGCACATTGATTTTCCGTTACAAAAAAGCCACTTACCAAAAAGCAGAGTGTGCAAAATTTCAGAGTCGTACATCCAATTTTGTTGCTTTTATGACGTTTTTGTTTTTAAATATACCGAAAAATACACTGTGCGGTATAAATTTTCGTACATTTTGATCGATAACTCCTCTCCTAATGCATAGATTTAGACAATTTTCGGGGGAAAATATTGTTTTTACTCAGGAAATATATATTCGAAGTTTTATGAGTCTACGTTGATGCGTTTGGACACAATTCCATTTTATTCGATGTTCGAAGGACACGGTTTTTTCGAGCTATAACTCTCTTCCTAATATTCCGATTTAGCCCATTTTCAATACCAAACAAACCTTGTCTATAAGAACGATTCTGGCATAATTTGAGCCCCCTAGCTTTTTCGGTGCGACCTCTATCGTGCTTTCAACAGACGGACAGACGGACGGACATAGCTAGATCGTCATCAAATCAAACCCTGATTCAGAGTATATATACTTTATGGGGTCTAAAATGGATATTTCGATGTGTTACAAACGGAATGACAAAATTAATATACCCCCACCATTTTTTTGGTGGCGGGTATAAAAATAAAAAGGGTTTCCAAATTTTTTCACTGCAATTTTAGTGTAATTTTAGTGTAAAATAAAGTTACTTGTTGCATATTTTTATTGCTTCTCGTTAAGTAATGAACAATATTTTGCTCTGCCAAACCGCATACATCCTCTGACATCAAAAGAGGAAGACCTGAAAAAACTATAAACGAGTGTTCTGAATACGCGAGAAAACGTAAACTTGAAAATGCCACAAAAGATATATCTAAATCGCATCTTTTAAAAGCATTATGTCTTTTTAAGTTTGTAAAAGATAAAGATAAATCAAGGTCCGACATTACAAAAGCTGTTGTGCTTGCCAGCCCAGTTCGACTGCTGAGAATCAAAGGGATTATTCCTACTCCACCAAATGCTTTACCCGCAAAGTATAATATAGAAGAAGTTATTGTTGATTATTGAATTGGGATTGTCAAAGGAAAAATATTCTATTTTACGAAGCTTATTAAAGAGTCATATTGTGAATATTCTTCCTGGATACAAAAAGATTACATCTGCCAAAAAAAAAGCAGTGCCACCTAATGTAAAGGTTACTGAAGTAGAGGTTACTGAGGTAGAGGTAAAACTGCAATACTTAATGGATCATACAGCCAAACGCCTTATTCAAAGAGGAAGCAGTATCACTTCCAGATAGGCTTACATTGATAAATAAGTGCTTACAAACAAACAATGTCGACAAATGACACAACTATTACAGATACAAATATGTTTATGCCTTCTGTAGCTCCTTTACGACTGAGAAGTGAAATCGCTGAGCATTGGAAAAATCCTCGCCCATCATCAGTTCATTTTTGCCGTCCGATATTTTTTCAATATGCAAAGAAGTCTTCAGAAATAATCAAATCTACAGTGAACGATATAAAAAAGAAAATTTCGGAACTAAAGCCTTCTGTTATTGAAATAAAGAATAGAAAAAGCGCTTCGATTGATTATGAATTTTGTCTTACAATGATTGATGGCAAAGTCTTAAATGTAATAACAGACACCTCGTCAACTCAAGTGATGAGCAAAATTATGAATTAGAAATTTCTCCATTACTTGCCAGAATTAGGTGCATGGAGTTTATTTTAAAACTAGCGTATACAATTTCGCATGAATTCGGTGAATGTTTTGATAAAGACGCAACACAAAAAGAAAAACTATCTTCTTGAAAAAAAATTATACAAAATGAATTTCTTAAGAAACTTGGGCTGAAAGTAGAATGCCCAAAGCAGGGGGATGGAAATACTAGCGATGGTAATATGTCAAGAGCATTTTTTGAAAATGATGACTTAACAGCCCGAATTACTGGGGTCGACACTAATATTATAAAAAGGTTGGCAGTTATCCTAAATGTTATAAACGCTAGAGAAATGGTAAATGGCCCAAAGTTTGATAATTATGCATCAAAAACTGAGAAGAAACTAACTTCTACGGTTCATAAGATTTTGACTCATTTTAAAAGTTTAATTAAATATCAATGCTTACCAATTGGAGCGTTGTCAAGGGAAGCCCTGGAATGCAAAAACAAAGACTACAAAAAATTTAAATACACGAGTACTTGTACAATTTCACGGATTAGACAGAATGCGGACGTTTTCAATATGTTGGCGGCCTCTTCAGACCCACTAATTTCATCACGAAGACATGTAACATCTCGAAAGGATTTGGAAGAACATAATAATAGCTCCGATATGTTAAGTCTTTGGGATAACGCTCCCAATGTTAATGACTATTTCAAAGAGAACTAACTAACAAAAATCAATTATTCTAGCTAACTAAATAACATGATATCTATAGCATAAATATATTAATATTAAAAATAATTTAAAAATGTGTTTCTGTAATAGAAGTGAAAAAATTAACATTGGCCTAACATATTATATAAAAGTGTTTTTTTTTTAAACTATCGGATTTTAACAATGTACATTGCAAAGTGCACCGTGTTTAACTAGTTACACAATATAAGTTTACTTAAATTAAAATATTAAAAGTATATAAAAATGTGCATTTGCGATACAAATAAAAAACTTATATTTAAAAATACATGTCAATATTTAACAGGAAAAATTTTCCAATTTTACCCGCAATTTTTGGAGCAACCTGTACCTTCAGCAATATCTTGTAAACATTAGTTTAAAGCCTAAGGTGTCTTCTGTCAATATCTTTTGTAAATCTTTAAAATATCTTAATTATTTCAAAAGTTATGATTTTTGCAACGAAAAAAGTCAAAAGGCGCCACTGTGCGGCGCACAGTGAGACAGCTTTAAAGTAACAGCGGCAAAAAATAGTTTTTGACGTGTCGTCCAATTTGGATGAAATTTTTACAGTATATTAACAGATATATGAGTAACAATTCCCTGAAATTTGAGATTCATAACTTCATTACTTTTTGGTCTAGAGCAAGTCAAAGTTGAGGTATGCTAACGCGCTTGAAATATGTTGGTTCAATATGTAATATTCAAAAGCTTATCAATAAAAAAATACATAATAAATATAACCTTAAAGAATTTTTTTAATTAATTTAGTTGTTGTAGAATGAGTAGATAAAAAAATAAATTTAAAAAAAGAAACACAAAAAAAAATTTCTTTACAACAGAATTGTGGTGTAAAAATTTAACATTTTGCATTTTTAATGGACTAGAAAATATAGAGCAGCCCCTCGCCCTAGGTGCAGACTTATATCAAATGAAAGATTGAAGTCTCAGCTTTCATTTAAAGTAGAGGACATATAGCAAAAGTTTGCAAAAGTACTTTAAACATACAAAAAACTACAAAAAATACGCAACGTGCACATTTTGTCGCTATACGTACATATGTACATATGTTAGCATGCAATAGCATGTTTACAAATTTTTAATTTTTTTTTTTAATTGTTTGTTTGATATTTTATATTGAGCTCACAAACTTTTTAAAAACAAACTGTAAAAAAATATTACATTGTTGTTGTTTTAAATATTATTGATCAACAAACGGTAATTGCAATTATGTATATGTTTAATTCACAATCTACATATTTGAGAGTGCAAGTTTATACAAGTTTATATAAAGTGTTAAAAAAAGTTTACAAGGTCATGGATAACTCAATAATTTTTTATAGTGCAATTTCTGATATTTGGATCGATAGCAATAAAGATATTGAAAAAATTAGAATACCATGATGATATTAAAAAATTATTGATAGAATGAAAAAAATTGTTCTTTTTTATTGCATTTTAATGGGAAGTGGGTGTAAGAGTGGGCGTGTTATTGTAATTTTTGCATGAAACATTTTAAATTATATAAATAATAATAATATCAAATTTGAAGATTGTACCTAAAATATTTTAGAAAATATGGCACTTTTTATGTTGAGGTTGTATGGGGGGTGGGGGTAAAAGTGGGCCAAAGTCCAAAACTTTATTCCGATAATGTTTGTAACAATATAACATTCAAGTATACCAAAATTTAAAGTTATCCCTTAAGTATTACGGACAATACGGCATTTTACAAATTTCGATTGTATGGGAGGTGGGCGTAAAAGTGGGCGAATTTTCTTAATTTTTTTTTTTAAACTGGAATTGTCTCAAAAGTAACCTGTGCAAAATTTCAGAACTCTGCAATTACTCCTTGTATTTAATGCCGGCGTTGTCTCACTGTGCGGCGTACAAAGTTTTGTTAGAATTTTTTGCTAGTTTTTTTAGTATTTGATTTTAAAATTCTTTATTATGAATTTTGCACGAAAAAAATGTGATCCAGGATGGGTGGGCGATCGTGGAGGAACTGCCATCTGTACCTCCCTCTTGATGTCTGATTTGTTTGTTTTTGAGTAGATTTCATTTCTTTTTTATTGTGCTTGTCCGTGGGCTGTAATGGTGGGTTGGAACCTTCCCAAGGTGAGCTAACCGGCGTTACCACTACAGTGCTTTTGGGGCACGTACAGGCCATTGAATTTGTCGCGCAAAGGAAAGTGGCACCGTCCTGTTGAAAACACATATCGTCCACATCTATATCTTCCAATTCGGGCCATAAAAAGGTCGTTATCATTCACAGTAACTGCGTGATCAACCTCATGCTGCGATTGCTGCCGTTGGACTTATTTGTAAGGGAGACGGCGGCAAGATCGGGGATGCGAAGCGATGGCATGTGGTATCGCTTTGGATCGGTTTTGGGGCATAGGAGAATCCTGAACATCGTGGATAAGGAGGTTAGGGAGGCTCAGATGCCGATGGAGCGCATGAGTCGGGTGAAAGTGGTCGAAAGGCTACATCACACGCTCATAGCGGATGGATTCATGCACGATGAGTACATGGAGAATGACATCAGTATCTTTACTGATGTGTCCTTTATGGACGGAAGGGCAGGTGCTGGTGTGTACTCAGTTGAGTTGAACTTATCCTGCACCCTGAATCTGGGGGAGTACGTGTCAGTATATCAGGCAGAAATGCTTGGTTTGCTGCACGCGTTGGACCACCTGTTGGAATGTCGAATGTATGGGAAGAGAATTCTTATTGCACTTGATAACCAGTCGGTTATAAAACGTATGCAGCGGATAGATGTGAACTCCTCTTTGGTGCTTGAGTGTGTTCTAAAGCTCAATAGGTGTGCCTCTACAAATGAGGTAACGCAGATGTGGGTTAAGGGACACGTGGGCATAGCTGGGAATGAGGCTGCTGACGAACTTGCGAAGAAGGGGTCTGAGGCTGCATTCTGCGGACCGGAACCCAGAACTGCTCTGGGAAATGCGTTAGTGCGGGCGAGGATCTTTCAACGGGTGAATTCTATAAACTTGCGAAGGTGGATGGAGGGAACCACGTGTAGACAGGCCCGTATGGTGCTCAGGGAGCCACTTGGCAAGGGTGCAGTGAAGATACTCTGTTTTAATCGGAGTATGATGAGCTGGATCACTGCGTTGATTACAGGACATGGTAACTTCAAATATCATCTGAAGAGGATGCAGATCGTGGATGATGATATTTGTAGAATGTGCCTGGAGGATGCTGAGACGGCAGCGCATGTAGTATGCGAGTGTCCGGCGTTGGCGAACGGAAGATTAAGGATCACAGGCAAGCACACTTTAAGTGTGAGTGCGATGGGGGACCTTAGTCTGAGGGAGATGCTGGCGATTACAAACGACAGTGCGATGAGGATTGTCGACAATCACCAGTCGACAGTGTGAAATCGTTTTCCTAGTCCAGAGCAAACGCCGGTTGTGGCGCAGGACTCAGTGATTGAAGGTATACTGATCGGTAGACACGAAATCACTGAGGAGCGAAGGGGGTCGAAAAGGGACCCGTGATAGTAGTGGTATGCTTCGATATTTCCCCTATATGTGTATATATGCCGCCAGCCAATAAACCGCACCAAACAATCACTTTGTGGGTGCATTGGTTTTCCGATAATCACTCTTGGATTATTATTTGCCCAAATGCGGCAATTTTGCTTATTGACGAATCCACTGAGGTGAAATCCACTGACGATTAAATTAACCGAAAAAATCACGAAGTGCACGATATGCATTTTGATTTGAACGCCCTTTCCATGGTTCAAACTGAGTTAGTCTGAAATTGAGAAATGTCAAATGAAATGCAGAAAAAAAACTTGACGTTTAGGTGTGGTTCACATTCAACAACGGCCCTTAAAATTTAACCACCCTTTACTAAAATATGTATTACTTTCTTTTCTTTTTTTTCTATTAATTTATTTCCCTAAATTTAGTCTTTTAATGAAACATTAAGAATTTCTACATTATGCTAGGCGCACAATTGGGACGAACGAAGAATATTTCGACGATAATATTCGTCATCAAATATAAAACACATTTCTGTATATGAGAATGCATACAATTGTGGCGTC
Organism: Phyto melanocephala; assembly: GCA_941918925.1. NCBI lineage: Eukaryota > Metazoa > Arthropoda > Insecta > Diptera > Rhinophoridae > Phyto > Phyto melanocephala. Next base: position 62,183,008 of record OW799235.1, on the reverse strand, counting down.
AGTCGAAATTCGCTATACGCGGCTTTTCAATTTTTAAGGGAAATCAAGTTAGTTTTTACTTTACTAATTGTTTTATTTCTTATTTAAAAACATTTAAAATAAAATAACAAAAATATTTGTTTTTATTTGTGTTTTTTAAATGTTTAAGTTTATTAAGTGATAATTTTTTACATATGGTCACACTATTAGATTTTATGAAAAAACAATTTTTTATTATTGTTTACTGCACGTACCCACGACATTCTTTGCAAACGTTTACTTATACGTAAAAAAGTTTTTACTATGACAGAAATTATATTTATTGTGTTGTTGAGTTTCACAAAAATTGAAATTCTTCGATTATTTTTGTTCTTTCTTTGCACAAACAGTATACAATGTTATCAACTATAAAATATCTTAATTTTTCGACGTTATTGTGCTTCACACGACGAATTTTTATCAACGAATTCGTCGAGTTGGGCGAGTTTATTAACAATATTTGCTTTTTGTAGGCATTACACCTTCTACTTTTAAAATTATATAATAAATGTTTGATTTCAACTTAGGTAATCCACTACAGACTTATTTTATATTCTTTATATTTTTGTCCATATAAAATAATATGAATTTAAGATAAAGCGTTATATGGGAGGTGGGCGTGCTATCTTAATTTTTAGGCATTATTATTAATTAAATTTACCTAAAAGCTATATATGCGGAATTTCATCATCATACATCTAATTCTGTCGGTTTTATGAGCTTTTAAATTTCATTAAGAGTAAATAATGTGAGAAGTAGGCGTGTGAAAGTATTATTTATATATGTTTGTTATTTTTTTTTTATTTAATTTTTTATATATTTTTTTTTAATTCTTTTTATTTATTCAATATTTTTTTAATTTTTTCTTTTCAATTTTAATTTTTTAATTTATTTTTATTTAATTTTTTTTTCGTGTAAACTCAATTTATAATTTCACAATGGAATGCTTCTATACCCATTCTATTCGATGTAGGGAACACATTGTTTTTATACCCGCCACCAAAAAAATGGTGGGGGTATATTCATTTTGTCATTCCGTTTGTAACACATCGAAATAACAATTTTAGACCCCATAAAGTATATATATTCTGAATCGGGGTTTGATTTCATGACGATCTACCTATGTCCGTCCGTCTGTTGAAAGCACGATAGAGGTCGCACCGAAAAAGCTAGGGGGCTTAAATTTTGCCAGAATATTTCTTATATAGCTAGGTGGGCTAAATCGGAATATTACGAAGAGAGTTATAGCTCGTAACACAAGAGTAGGTCGAAAAAACCGTGTCCTTCGAACATCGAATAAAATGGAATTGTGTCTAAACGCATTAACGTAGAGTCATGAAACTTCGAATATATAATTCTTGAGTAAAAACAATATTTTTTTCCCGAAAATTGCTAAAATATATGCATTAGGAACGGAGTCATATATCAAAATGTACGAAAATTTATACCCCTCAGTGTATTTTTATATTTATAATTTAAAACCTAATAAGACTCACAAAATTAGATGTATGACTCTGAAATTTTGCAAACGTTGCTTTTTGGTCAAATGCTTTGTTCTAACGGAAAACAAATGTGTCACGCCCATTTTACGCCCACCCTCCATATAACGTTTTATCTTAAATTCATATAATTTATCTATAAATAAAGATTTTGGAATAATAAAGGACTACATTAAAATATCTAAGTTTTGTTCATTAGCAGAAACAACTTTCGACACGCGTACTATAACGCCCACTTTTCACGTTGCCCACTGTTAATGAAATTTAAAAGCTCATAAAAATGACAAAATTAGTGGTATGATGATGAAATTTGCTACATATATCCTTCTAGTCAATGCCATTGAAAATTTAGGTTACACGCCCACTTTTATGTCCGCCTCCCATATAACGCCTTATCTCAAAGTCATGTAATTTCTCTATGAATAAAGATTTTGGAAGAATAAAGGGCTCTATATGGAAATATGTAAGTTGAGTTTGTTGGCAGAAACTATTTCGACACGCCTACTATAACCCCCACTTTTTACGTAATCTACTGTTAATGTAATTTAACAGCTTATAAAACCGATCAAATTAGAGGTATGATGATGAAATTTCGTACATACTCAATGTCATTGTTAAGCCAGGAAATAAAGGTAACACGGCCTCTTTAACGCCTACCTCCCATATAACGCGTTATCTTAAATTCATATAATTTTTCTATGGACAAAGTTTTTGGTAGAATGACGGACTATATTGAAATATCTAAGTTGTATTTATTAGCGAAAACTATATTGCCACGCCTACTTTAACGAAAATATTTTAATAGCATATCGAAGTTATACAATGAAAGTGATACATATTTTAGTATAAAGAGATTATTCCATAGCGATTTTTGTATAACAAAATAATAAATTTTGTGTTATAAAAGCACACAAAATTGGTGGTGGGTATAAAAAATTCGGCACAGTGCTACTTGATAAGAAAATCTCGTGAATTACGAGTTGTGTTCGTTTAATATAGTTGCTAAATGCAAATTAGTAAGGGTTGCTAATAATAGCAGTTTAAGCGAATACAACTGACGATTAACAATTACAATCAATCAACTTACTAATTCAATAGTCTATTATTCAGTCTCATAGTTGCTTTTCGCTAATAATTTTACGTCCTTCAAGATGACCAGTACTACTACTGGGACATAATACAGTTACCAGAGAATCCCAAAGAGCTTGTTCTCACATATGTATATCAATTTTAGATCTGTTTGTAAAACTTGCAATCTGATTATATTTAAATATTTTGTTTTCTCAAATAAATGTTTATAAATTATAGTTTTGCTTCGCTTAAAATTAAACATATTATTTTCTTTTAATTTTCAGAGCAAATAATAAGTATAAGTGTTTAAAGCAATTTATTTCTTGCTCTTTACGAACTATATCTAACCCAATATAAAGATTTAACTACACTGTCATATCTCGTAATTAATTTTTCAAAAATTGTCACAAAATCTATCAAAAAAAAATCTTTTAATCAAACAGTTAATAAATTTGTCTAGTCATTAATTGATGACGGTGTAGTGTAAGTTTATCGTTCATTTATGTATAATCAATTAGGAAATAGTAGATCGTAATCGTTGTAATCGTGCAAAAGCATTGTTTTATTGACAATTTGTAAAGTTAAAAAGCATTCAATCACTTTGTGTTTAAATAAAAGTATTTTGAATGAATCATTAACATTGTTAAAACCCTAGAGTGAACAACACCTTGTTTTAATAAATAATAAATATAATTAAAAATAATCTTGTTTACAACAATTAGTACATATGTTAAATAGTTTAACATTAAAATTACATTCTAATCAATTGAAACCCGTTTTTAAGGGATTTGTTCAAGGTTACGCACCTGTACCTCAAATGCCCTACGGCGAAGTACCATTTGGTAGTGGACCTCAGCAACCATATGCAGGGCCACCAGCTTACGGTGGAACGGCACCACCGCAACAAATGTCATATGGTGGAGCTCCACCACAACAGTACAATGGAGGTGGAGGTTTTCAACCAGGATATGGAGTACCACAAGCCCCTATTGTAACACAACCAGGTCAGCCAATGCCGCCTAGCCAACCTATGGGACCACCTGGTCAACCTATGGGACCACCTGGTAAGTAAAGATACATACATACATATTTGTATTTTTAAGAGTGAACGATTAATCGGCTTTTTCCAAAAATCAGTTTTCAAATAGTTTTAAATTTGGACTTAAAAAAAGAAACTGGTTGCCTTTTTTTTTAATTTACCGGCTTTTAATCATTTATACCACAAAATATGATTTTAATATACATATTTTGTTTATTAAAAAAATATAACAATAAATTCCATGTTTTCACTCTAATTTAAACAAGTAAGAGCACTATATTTGGCTGTGCCCCCAATTTTGTGTACTTTCATAGCACAAAATTTATTATTTTGTTATTAGCAGTACTCGCTTTGGAATAATCTCATTATACTAAAGTATGTTTTACTTTCTTTGCGTAACTTCGATTTGCTATTAATTTATTTTCTTAAATTTAGTCTTATAACGAAATATTAAGAATTTTTATATATTTAAGATATATACTACTGACTCTTTTTTTCAGCAATGTTGTGTTTTTACAGAATCTAAAGAGTATAATTTGATACCCAGATGTAGTTAAACAATAAAATTAGCTTTGTATGACCATGGCTTGTTCTACTTTTAAAATTATATAATTAATGTTTGAATTCAACTCAGATAATCCATAACAGAATTTTTTTTTTTACAAGTTTTTGTCCATATAAATATAATATTAATTGTAATATGGGAGGTGGGCGTTATAGTGGGCGTGTCAAATTATTTTTTTTGTGAATTACACTTAAATTGGCATAATTAAATTTAACAGAAAGCTTTTAAATTTAATTAAGAGTAAAGTAAAGTAGGCGTGTTACCTTAGTTTTCCGTTATTGTAAGCCTTTGGACAAAAAATCAATTTTTGCAAAATTTCAGAATCATACATCTAATTTTGTCAGTTTTATTACGTTTTAAATTTTAAATATACTGAAAAAGACACTGCGGTATAAATTTTCGTACATATTGATATATAACTCCTTTCGTAATTCATAGATTTGAGTAGTTTTCAGGGAAAGATATTTTTTACTCAGGAAATATACATTCGAAATTTCATCGCTCTACGTCAACGCGTTTGGACGCAATTGCATCTTATTTGATCTTGCATTACGAGTTATAACTCTATTCCTAATATTCTGATTTAGACCATTTTTAATACCAAACAAACCTTGTATATAAGAAATATTCTGGCTAAATTTGAGCTCCCTAACTTTTTAGGTTCGAGTTCTATCGTGCTTTCAAGAGACGGCCAGACGGACGGACATAGCTTTATGGGGTCTAAAATAGATACATATATCGATGTGTTACAACGGAATGAATAAAAATACCCCCACCATGTTTTTTGTGTTCGGTATAAAGAGAACAGATACGATACGTAAGTTAAAAGCAACAAGTATATTTCTAACCGCATTCTAGTTGCTTTATCTGCAGGGTTACTATCGCATCTTTTAGATGCAAGTGCGTGCAATACATTCATATGTTTAATTAAAAACGGGATCATGGAAATAACTGATTATTTTTTCATGTGGTTTTTTATAGATGAAAACTTGAGTCAATAAACTTTAAATACTGTTTTTTAATATGTTACGTCTTTGTTGATAGACATGCTTTTAAACATTTAATATATTTTTAATTCCTTGTGACAGATAATTATAATATTACTTTGCGTTATAAAATTATCAATGACATATAAAAAGTAAAACACAATTTTTAACATATCAAATGGATAACATTTAAAAAATGTTGTAATTGTTGAATTTACAAGGTCTGCTAACTATCGTATTGTTATAATTGTTTATAATTTTTAAATGAATTTTTTACAATAACTGCAGTTATTGTATATTTTAAGTTTACTGAAGGCTTATTTCGCATATTTCTGTACATCCTGTCGCGCTTTTATTCAATCAAACTACACTGTTGAGATTCTTACACAAGACTGCTTTATTATGTCAATAGTTCAGGGTTTGTTAAATAGTTTACGGGTGGCACTACACCTCCCTTTTATTAATTAAAAAAATGTATGAAATAAACAAAGTGATTTGTATTTTAAATTTATTCATTGCGAGTACCTGGTTGCTTGCCCTTTCCTTTAAGTCGTTCAATGTGATTCTCGACAAGGCATCTGCACCAACATTTGCTTTACCCTTTATATATTCGACATCAAAGTTATATTCTGAGAGTTCTAGTCGTATTCGTGTGAGTTTCGAAGATGGGTCTTTAATATTAAAAAGATAAATTAAAGGACGATGATCTGATCGCACTACGAAAGGGGTACCATAAACATATGGTCGAAATTGCGTTGCAAGGAGTTCAAGCTCCATTAAGGGTTTTTTTTTGTTCTGGTTTGGAAAATATTGTTTGAAGCAAAGTATATCGGTAAGTCATTTCCGTTAAAATCTTGGCTTAGAATGGCTCCACATCCTAGTTTTGAGGCATCCACTGTTATTATAAATTGTTTTGAAAAGTCTGGGTACTGCAGGATTTTTGGGGACAATAAAATGGATTTCAAATTGTTAACTGAGTTTTGACATTTTTCATCCCAGTTGAAACTAATGTTTTATCTTGTTAGGTGGTTTAACGGTGCTGCCAATATAGCGAAATTTGGTATTGAGCGCCTATAATAGTTAGCCAATGCTACGAAGCGTCTAACTGCGTCTTTGTCAGTTGAAACAGAATAAGTTTTAATACAGTTTATTTTTGTTTCGTCTGGCATGAGACCATTTTCGGTACATTTATGGCCTAAAAACGTTACTTCTGAGCGGAAGAAATTGCACTTGTATGGGTTTAATTTCAAATTATGTGTCCTTAACACATCAAATACATCTTTTAAATTGTTTATATGGTGTTGTTTACTGCACCCAACTATGACTATGTCGTCTACGTATAAAAAAAGCTTTATTGGGGGAGAGACCAGAAAATGCAATGGACATCATTCTCGAAAAGGAATTTGGTGCCACATTTAATGCAAAGGGTAACACCTTCCACCGAAAGGATCCTTTATCAGTGCTAAAAGCTGTTACATCACGTGCATCTGAATGCAGAGGAATCTGATGAAATCCGAAAAACAGATCAACAACAGAAAACAATTTTGCACGACCTAAATTGTCCAAAATGTCATCGATACGAGATAATGGGAACTTATCTGCTATGAGGTTATTGTTAACAGCACGATAATCTACACACATTCTATACAATTTTTGATTTTCTGAACTAGAATTAACGGGCTGTTGAAATTTGAAGAACTTAGTTCAATCAGGTCATTTTGCAGTAAATTTTCTACTTGTTTATTTATTTAATCGTTTTGAGAATGAGCAAGTCTGTAGTTTTTAATGTAAACGGGGGACGAATCGACTAATCGGAATTTTTGTTCATAGAAGTTATTTATTGACATTTTGTCATATTTCAGGGAAAAAATATCTGCGTCATCTTCACAAAGAGGGATAAGACTATCTTTAACATTACCTGGCATTTGGTTATCTAGTATAGTTTTTAATTTCCGGATGCGTTCCCGATTTGGTTTATTCTCATTGATTGAGTATATATAAATATTTGTTAAGCGTTCTGCCCTAACATTGTTATTCCGTATTGGTTTAAATACTATTATTCTTACAACTGGATTGTCCGAATCAATAATACCCTTCCCGATAAAAACACCTTTACAAATTTGTTGCGAATCTACAAACATAGGCTCCTTTACTTCAATATTGCAATATTGGCACTACAAGCCTTTTGTTTCCGTTGCAAATCTTTAGAGTCATGTCTTCATAGTTTATTTGACATTTGTTTTCCTTTAGGAAATCTTTCCCTAGTATACCATCTGATGAAATATTAAAATTTGCATTTACTACGTGAAGAACTTGAGGAATAGTTACATTTGAAACAACTACACTTGTACAAATTGTTCCTAAAGTAGTAGAATAATTTGTTGTAATACCTGTTATATTAATAATTTCGTTTACATTTAAAGAAATATTCGGACTAAGGCAAGAGATTTGAATAAGAGAAATATCGGCTTGCGATTCGACAAGAAATGAGCAAGTTTTACTGGTATCTAAACAATTAAGTCTTATAAATCAGCATAATTAAGATTTAGGGCGTAAACTGATTTATGAATATTCTGAGTATTTAATTCTAGTATTGGGTTTCGCTTTCCTCCCTCAACATGACTGGTTGAGGGGCCTGGACGTTTAAAGTTCTAACTGAGGCCCTTTGATGGTGTGCATTTCGCGTATGACGATTTCTACACTGTCACGATAACTATTCTGTGGTTGGTAATTCATAGAAAAATGTTGATTGTTCCTTCTCAAGTTATTGTTAAAATGCCTGCGATTATTTCCACGATAAGAATTTGTAGGGAAATTAGCAAAGTTATTGTTTCGATAGAAAATATTATTTTCATTTCTACTTGGATTTCTAATGGATAAGATTTGACGTTCTTTTATTTCAGCAGACAGTTGTCCGAGGCCTTCGGCCATTAAGTTTAACGTAGAATATGCAATCCGATAAGACAGAAAACATATATAACAATAAATGATAAATAATATAAGCAAATGAATTTATTTATTTGATAGTTACTTTTGATAATATACATAAGCTTAATGTAGGAAAAATAGGATAAATATGTTTTTAAATTAAAAGAGTAAGGATAAATGATAAATAACAAATCAATTTGATTATTTGAAAGTTAGGATAATAGGATAAATACATTGCTTTCTTGTATTTCGTGTAGGTGCCATTTTGATTAGTAGTTTTTATTTTAATTTACTAAACGTCAACTGTCAGCTGCTGTCAAACAGCATCAAGCAGCATTGTTATTTTGCTTACTTGGCAGCACTTCCATTTAACATAAAAATGTATGAATTAATTTTTTCATATATTTTTTATTATTATATATTCATGTTAAATTCAAATTCACATTTAACATTTTGATTCACTTAAATACATAAGTATATATATACGAAATTTCAATATTTCATCAATCAAAACAACAGCCGAAGGCTTGTGTCCACACTGAAACAGCAGCATAGTTTGGGTTCACGCTACAAACTCAAACACTCAACCAAACACCACACATATGTTTGAGTGTATGTGTTTAAACAATTTTCTTTTGAGAAATTTAAATATTAGGAAGATATCAACCAATATGAAATGTATATCAAACGAAAGATATCATCTTCATTTACCTACAAAAAAATTTTTAAAAAAAGTTATCTTGAAATAAAGATTACAACAATAACAATCTGACATGACTCCCTATACCGTAAGGTAAGACGTATTCTACGCCAAAAAAATCTTCGCCATTTTGTTTAAGACGCCATCTTAGATTTTACATATTTTAATAATTTACTGTATTATACTGGCCAACCCCTTTCATTTGATACCAAAATTTAGGGGGTTGAAGGAGTAACATTTAAAATACCAGATTTGGCCCATAAATAAATTTATTGTCCGACATTTTGTATTGCGCTATTCAAGTCCTTGCAGATGATACTAATATTGACTTTCTTGGTTGTCTAGAAGCTGAAAAAATTGGTATTCGTTTGTAAATTTTTGAAATATGTATTTTGTTCAACAAATAAATTTTTGCCTATAATTTTACCGATTAGAACCCGATTTATCCCAAATTTTTCACGAATATCTCTAGAGTTATACTTTATCTACAAAGAGTAACAAAGGTATCTGTAAATTATTCTATGGCTGAAAATGTTTAATTTTGGTGGTAAAAATATGGGAAAAAACAGGCAGTCGCGCTTATTTGCTCATATCTCAGAAAGTTATGAGGCGATTTTGCGGAATTTCAATAGCGATTCATTGCCGGATATTTCCAAAAGATTGATACCATACACAGGTCTGAGAAACATGTGGTTGCTTTTAAAAGTTTATTTCAACTAACACACAGACGGACGGGTATAGCTTAATCGACTCTTATGTTCATAAGCTTTCAGAAAATATATACTTTATGGGGTCAAAAATTGAAATTGTAGAAATTACAAACGGAATGGCAAAACTATATATACCCTTTAACACTGTCGTGTGAAGGGTGTAAAAATGAACTTATATATTTACTAAGTATTTCTTTTTGTATATGTATGTATATGTCGTTAAAAACGTTTTTTGTTCAACCCTAAAATATCAATGTTTAAAAAAAGATTTTCTTATTCTAACTCTAAAAAATAACTAAATTAACCCTTAATGGTCAATATGTTGAAATATCATTTGTTGACGTATGTTGAATTAAAAAAATTTGGTACTTTTAGCATATTGGAAAAACGACCAACATATTCAATATGCTAACAGAGATATTTGCTGTTATTTTAAAGCAAATGAATATTCATTTCATCATGGGTTGAACTCATGCATTCACTATTTCTTTTGCATGTCTTTTTTTGCTGGGGTTATTCGATTGTTTCAGTATACTTTAATACAACAAAACAAAACAAAATTAAATATAATTGTTTTTAACAGGTATAATCTTCTGTATACATATATACAAGTAAAACTCTGTGTGTGTGTCTGTTAGCTATATACTCCGAAACTTTAGAACCGATCAGACTCAAACTTTGGCAAGTTGTTGTACTCATACCAGGTAGTGTTTATGGGTGGTAAAAAGTGGGCAGTACCACGCCCATAAACAAAGTTATAATTTTTAGCTTCTTGCACTTGACCGATTTTTCTGAAACTTTGCACACATTTTGAGCTGTCATGACTGTATAATTTCGTAATTAGAAAAGTGGGCACTGCCACCCCCATTTAAAATATGCTATTATTTTCAACTATTTCGACGCATTCCAATGGTTCCCTCCGATTTGCCTTTCAACTTCAAGCGACTACAGTTTACAGTTCGCGTTGCCTTCGTTATTACCGTCAACAAAGCACAAGAACAATCTCTGCGTGTTGCAGGATTAAATTTGGAAAATCCATGCTTTTCACATGGCCAGCTGTACGTCGCATGCTCCAGAGTGGGAACACCATAAAATTTGTTCATTTTTACAGCAAATGGAAAAGCCAAAAATATTGTATACCCACTTGCATTACAATAAAAATCAATAAAACATTTTTTTTTAATTTATTCAATTAAAATTCGGAATGCATTTTTATTAATTAAGGGGCGTAGCAACGCTCGCCGTACTTGGCTAGTAATTTATATAAAAATTAACTCAAGCCAAAAATAATACATTTTATAAAAATTTATAAATTAATAAAATAAACACAAGAATCAAATTCAAACTACAAAAAGTTCTCAAAAATATTTAAAAAAAAAATTAAAAATGAATGAATTATTTTGGCTTCTTTATAAAATATTAATAAAAAAAATAAAATATCAATAAGCTGTATTAGAAAATCGCTTTAAATAATAAAAATGAAACTGAAATTAAAGAGTATTATACTTATTAAATGGACACGTCTGTCATCCTAAATTAAAACAGAATTAAAAAAATTTAAATAAATTGAAGCAAATGTTTAAATACTTTAGGATCAGTATTTCAATTACAAATTTCATTGCGCTGTTATTTTATTTTATATTTATTTATTTATTTACTTAGGTAGAACATAAATATAATTTAAATAAAATAGAAAAATGTAAATATACCTGGATTTGTTACAATTACTTTACAATTATTTATTTAGTTACAAACCGTTTTAATTTTTATATACTTTTTATTGGTATGAAAATACATACATACATCCATACGTACATACAAACACATTTTTATATTTATTTTGTTAGATAAAATCATAATTTTTTTTTAAATGTACAGTCCATTGATAGATCTTTAAATCTTAATGTGCATACATAAATATTTACGACAATATACATAAATATGATGACGGAACTAAAGTCGTCTTATCACTTGTTTTTTTTCTTTTCTTTTTTAATTGAACAGTAAAATACTAGCAAAGATAGATATTTTTCCATTGTTGCGAGTTATAAACAGAATTAAAAAAAAAATTATTTAACAGTCACAAAGTAAACGTTACTTGACTACGACCAAAGTGATAAAAGTACAACGCCAGTGATGAAAAGTAGTAAAAAAAATTAGAAAAAAATTTGTAGTAAATAACCAATTAAAACAGATTTGAATTAATTATGACAATTATAAGTGATCCGATAGTAAATTTCAAATCAACTCTTGAACTAACAAATAATTCTCACACAAGTAGTGATTGTTCGCATTATACGTGTGATGATAATAAAAAAAATCAGTCAAATGATGGTGAGACGAATAATGGTTCAAAGGTTTTGCGTATCGTTTGGCATACCCTCTATGAAAAATATGAACATTTCTGTAAACAAACAAAATTATTTAAGAATCTAATTTATCGCGAAAGCAACAAACCATTGGCGAAAAAATTCCGTCATTCGTTGCGTTTAAATAAATCGGCAAAGAAAAAAGGGTACAAATATTTTCTTAGCGATGAAGATCAAAGGTATATTTTTATACTTTTTATTTTATCTGCATATTAATCCCAATGATCATTTTTACCTGAATTTTAATCGAAAAAAATAATAATTCTTATCTAAAACTCAGTCGCATGTGTTGAAATTGTACTTTTGTTACACTTTAACCCCCAAATGCATAATCTTGTTTATTTTACCTTATCAAAGCTCTGGAAACAAATCTTTGCTAAATTTAAAAATAAATAAATTATATATATGTGGCCATATATCAATGGAATTTTAGAGTGAAAGAAAATATAAATTCTAGTCAAAAGCTTTATGCAAAAAAAATTATATTTTTCTTAAATTTTAATTTTAGCCCAGAGGAAAAATATAATTAAAATTAAATAAACATTATTTTTCTAACATAAAGACACACAGCTTGAATAATTTGTGTTAATATTTAAATATTTTTTTTTCAAACAATAAAAAATGATGGAACAGAAACATAAATAAGCATGTTTTCAATAAAAATACGTGGCTTTAATTATAAATTTATATATATTCGAACTATTGTTTTGAATAGAAACGAAACTTCTTTAGTTACGTTCATATTTCTGTGGTTTTCATGTGCAACCACTTACATATGTCTTAAAATCAAATTTTACAGGAGAGCCACAAAACCGTTTTATATAAAACAACGGGTTAGGTATTGAATTTTTTAAACTTTTCTCTACCATTCATAAACAAAATTTCAGACAAATATCCTTTTAAAATTAGATCATAGCGAATACGAAAATAAACAAAGTGGTACAAAGACTAAAAGTGTGTGCAGATAAAGCAGCGTATGTCAACATAGGCTGTACATAAGTAAAATTATTTGAAAAATTATCAGAAAATAGCTTTCAAATGTGTTCAGAAATAATAACGTATGCGGTTCTGTGTTTTTCTAAAAATTTAAATACAGTCGTGTCTGGATATAGTGAACTAATTTTTGCAAGGCTTGTTCATAGTATCCAGGTTGTTCTCTATATCAAGGTTGAAATTTTTGTTCAAAAACTCGTTTTATTTACTAAAAATACATACATGTAAAATGCAATAGCTGATTAAAAACAATTTGTACAAAAAAGGAAATATATGTACATATGTATTTAAGTTTAATAAAAGAATTGTTGTTGAAGTTGTTTTCAAAATTTTGTTCACTATTAGAGTTTTTCACTATTTAGAGTACTCCATGCAAAAATTTTGGTGTTCACTATATGGAGGTGTTCACTATATCGGGTGTTCACTATATCCAGACACGACTGTAGTTATTCATTAAGCACACGTAAGTCAACATACTGCGTTAGTGATGAACGCTTTTTGAATATATGTATATAGAAGTTACGTTGTTATGCCGTTAAAAAATTGGAATGGGTCCATCTTATTTGAGAAATGTTTAAAACCAAGTAAAGGACCGTTTAAAACCAAACAATATGGCATTATTAACTCAAAATCATAAAAAATGAGCATGCACGGTTGTCCATGAAAACCACAGATTTGTCAAATATTTACTCAACTTAGCGTGACCACTATTTTGGTAAATAAATATTTAATGTTATGTGATCGATTATTCCTACAACAAATATCGTCAAAACATACAACAATCGATTGATATTTATATTAGATTGAATTGAAAAAATTTTAAATTAAATGAGCATTTATTTATTACGTGGGAAATTAATACATTTTAAAATTTTTCCAATGATAAAAAAAATCATCAATATGGGTATCAAATAAAGGCTTGACTAGTAGAAAATGTAAAAATTTTATATCAAAGATTGCGTTGGAAATAATAAAACAAAAGATAAATATGAAATCTAGGCTACACTATGATTATGTCATGATGGTGAAGGGTATATTAGATTCGGCACGCCTAAATATAATTCACTCTTACTTGTTTGTATAGTGTATATATATTCATCATAATTAAAATTAATCATTTATAGGCGCTATCTAAGGACTTAGTTGTAAATATTTTTAAAAATAAATCGTATAGACGATGGTTTTTTTTGCACATACTATACGTTTAACCCACTTATCCGTTGCGCAGAAACAAATTTTATCTCATTCGTATGATTAGATTAATATTTATTGTACTTAACGCTCTTAAATTTATTATTGTTTGTAAATTATATCTTTTTAAAAACTTCTACGTAAAGATAACATATTTCGTGTCACACGTTTCAACTTGGTTGTGGGTAATATCTTCCTAACAAAAAACAATATGACCGGCGACATTTGAGGTCGCTAGTAATTTTTACTTTTAGGATTTGAGTTTCAAATTAAATTCAGTTTATGTTTCTGCTTTGTTCGTAATAGAATTAATATCTGTATGTTAACGTAAGTATGTTACAGTGTATTTATTACGCTCCTTTATTGTCTAAAGTTGTCCTACTCTTACTTACAACGTTAACTTGCTGTAGTTTTATAAAACGAATATAACCGCCATGTTTATACTTATTTCTAACTTACATATACATACATACATATGTACATATTTGTACTTTGCTTAAAGGAAATAAAACTCGGAAATTCCCTTTAATTTAACTTAGCGCACACAAAACTTAAGGAATTAATAAAAAAGAATTCGTTAAACGTAAAGGGTGATCACATTTTAAGGGCCGATGTTTAATGTGAATCACACCTAAACGTCAAATTTGTTTTCTGCATTTCATTTGACATTTCTAAATTTCAGACTAACTCAATTTGAACCTTGGAAAGGTACACAATCTAACAACGCGTTAAAGTTATTCAGGCTAATTATGAAAATGGGCGTTCAAATCAAAATGCATATCGTGCACTTCGTGATTTTTTCGGTTAATTTAATCATCAGTGGATTTCACCTCAGTGGATTCTACAGTAAGCAGAATTGCCGCATTTGGGATAATAATAATTCAAGAGTGATTGTCGAAAAACCAATGCAACCACAGAGAGTGAGTATTTGGTGTGGTTTATGGGCTGGTGGCATCATCGTGCCGTGTTTTCGTGTCTTCGCTATCATAAGATGATAACCAACTTTGTATGCCCCGAATTGGAAAATATGGATATGGAGAGCTGTCGAAGTCGCGGCGGCCATTTGGCCAATATTATGTTCCATGCATAATTGAACCATGCCAATATTATCATGATAAAAAGAAATGACAATAATTTCCTAAATAATTTGTGTTTTATTTAAAATCAACATCGGCCCTAAAAATTTTACCACCCTTTATATGTTTTTCTAAACGGATATCTTTTTCGATATAAGTCATGACCTTTTAAACTGGTTCTTTATTTATGAGAAGCTCTCAAAGAGCGCGGCTTATACAATAGGAAAACCAATAGAAAATTTTTACACAGCAAGGCTTCCATGTTTATGTCTACGAGATTCTATGAACGTAGCATTAAATATTTAATCAAATTAGCCTGACAACTATTGAAACATATAATTATCAATTGATATTTTATTTTATTTATTTATGTATTTCGGGATCGTCAAATATTTGCACAAAGTAAATATATTTACCTTAAAAGTAAAAAATAATGGGATTTTAAAACTTTGTCAATTACTTAATGTGTTTAAAAATTTTGCAGCCAATTTATTTGTAATTTCTTTCGTTATTTTAACCCATGCATCATGCGGATCGGGTTATCATTGCCGTAACTGCATTTTTTTCTTACTTATAGAGTTTGAATAACAGTTTTAACAATCTTTTTTATAAATATAACTAAGCGTTAAAAAGCTAACCTAAATATAAATTATAGATACATTTAATAAATTTATATATATTTAAGGTAATATTGCGCTCTACCTGCCTCTCATTAGTTTATATATAACCGCGCACTGTTAAAATCAATGAGTTGTTGAAAACCATGAAAAATTTAAGCGTCAAAGGTATTAAACTTTTTGTAACTTAAAATTGATAATGGCAATATCTAAAGCTAAAGCTGCCATCTTGTTTACTAAGCAATAAAAATAAATGAATGCAAAAGAAACTGATAAATTAATTAAATGATAATATTGCTAATCTCTAATACTGTGCGTTATTTTGAAACTTTATACTGGGTACTTTATACATAAAGGAGGATTTTTTTGTTTTTTTTTTTGGTTTTTAAGTGTAAAACAAAAAAAATTGGTGACATTTGGCAATCACAAAAATGAGAGACTAACGAACGAAGAACGCTTGCAAATCATTAAATTGTATTATCAAAATAATTTCTAATTGTTATTTCGTTCAAAATGGACAGCGGAAAAAAATACGTGATAAAATCATTAAAACGTTTTAAAAAAATCCAATATAAACTTTCAGAAATATATTAAAATATCTGCAAGTAATGTTAAATGATTTGATTCTTTTGTGCGAAGAGCTAAAGCTGATACTGGTTTATAGTCGTATAAAGTTTAAAAAATTCCAGATCTCAATAAGGTAAAGACATTAGAAGCAAGAGAGCGAGTAAAAAAATGTAAGCACATTTTTAAAAAAATACAACTGTTGTGTTATAGCTACATACATATGTATGTACTGGCAGTGTTTTTACAACTTTCGGTTCAAGATTTTTATGTTGCTGATGTTCAAGAACAATACTGGACAAAAGAAAAACGAACAAAACACCCTAAGAAGTTTCTTGTGTGGCAAGCCATTTTTTGCAGTTGTGGAAAAAATCGAATCATTTGTGACATCAGGGACAAAACCATTCGTAAAACAGCACAGAGTGCTTTCATATTTTTAACCCGATTTGGTATCACTATGGAAAAAAGGCACTTGAGTTGCATTCAAACAATAATGTAAATTTTGTATCATGAGAGGCCAATCCATCCAAATGTCCACAATTTACAAATACCGAGTAATATGCCAATATTTTAATGTTAATTGAATTTGTGCAATATTTGAATAAATTTATGTTTGTACATATGTATGTATTTTTGAAAATTTTTATATTGAACGTTTGTAAGTATAAGTTTTTTCTGACTCACTCCTTATGTGAGAAATGTGTTTCGTAAATAATGTCATAATTGATCCACCGAACAGGCTATTCAAGCTGTTATGACCAAAGTTCACACCAGTTTAACTTTATTGGACATGTATCATCCATCAACTATTATACAAAGAGTGCGTACCGATGAGAATAATGCTGCTATATAGGCCAGTGTCAATGAAGATGGATATATCGACCCCTGTGCGCGAAATTATCGTATGCTATATTTTTTTTTAGAAATTTACTTTTTTTATGCGATTTGTTTCTACATTCATTAATTTATCTGCTGATCAAATATTATAGAAATAACTGTTTTAGTTATGGATATAACACTGTGTACATTTTATCGTATGTAGCAGTGTTATTTACGTTTTTATTTAGTTAAAAGTTATAAAAACGCTCTCCTGTAAAATTTTGTTTTTGTAACATACGATAATAGGTTCGTTCGAGTACTTTTGCTGCACTTTGTAGTAAACGAGTAATTATTTAGTAAATTGAAAATTTTACTCTCAAAAAGAGAATTTGTCCAAAAGAGTACTCGAACAGACATTTGTAAAAATTCGTAAGATTGAAGCAACAGCTGATGGCAAATAAATATTGTGTTGTTTAATGGGAACTATGTACATACATATGTGCAAATATGTATTTAAGTATGTATACCTGCGCCAGATTCAGGCAGTTCCATTCTTTCATCTGTAGACATTGTTAACTAACTTTATTTCACAAACAATTTAAATTTAATAATATTTTGCACTTTTGCTTGGATTTTCCTTTTTTTAATATTTTTTTTACAAATTGTATACTTTTTGTTTGCTTACTTTTGTTTGTTTACCTTTTGAATCATATGTTTTTTGGTTTTGCTAAATCTTACTGCAATAAATTTCTGTAGTAAAAATAAAAATAAAAACACTCAGTCAAGAACTGTCACTTTTCGCTCTCTATTTGTGCTCTCATTTACTACAAATTTGTGTAAACGAACGCAATTTCGTAAAATGCAGTAAACATTTGTAAAAATTTGTGAGTTCTCGAACGAACCTAATATTGCGCACAACAATTGCGTTGTCAACAATTGGGCTTATACTACAGTTAATGGAGTACCGTGCGATAATTACTGACTTTTTTGCACAATATGGAAAAATTTAAATTAGTTGAGATATGGTTTTATCAACTGTGTCGCACTTTACACGGCATAAGATGAGTGTGGTGAAAAATTAAGCAGCCATTGGCGGCCAAGATCATGCGATTTGACCCTACCAGACTACTTTTTATAGGGATACGTGAAATCTGTCGTGTACAGGGACAAGCCAGTCACAATTACACAGCTATCTTTGGTGAAATGCAAGAAAAAGTATGCCAAAATAGCTCACGGGTGGAACACATGAAATTATCTTTTAAAAGTAAATGGCAGGCATTCATTTATCGCCCCAAATAAATATTTTATTCATTATACTCTTCACCTGTGGTGCACAAGGTTATATATAGCTTTTCATTCCCGACCCCATAAAGTATATATTTTCTGAAAGCTTATGAATAGGAGAGTCGATTAAGCCCTGACCGTCTGTCAGTGTGTTGGTTGAAATCAACTTTTAGAAGCAACCATATGTTCCTCAGATCTGTGTATGGTATCAATCTTTTGTAAATATCTGGGAATGAATCGCTATTGCAATTCAGCACAATCGCCACATAACTTTCTGCACACGACTGTCTCTGTTTTTCCCATATTTTTACCATCAAAATTAAATTTTTTCAACCATAGAATAATTTATAGGTACCTTCGCTGCTATTTGAAGGTATAATATGCCTCTAGAGATATTCGTGAAAAATTTTGGATAAAGCCGGCTCTAATCGGTAAAGTTATAGGGAAAAAATTTTTTTCCAGAAATATATATTCCAAAAATTTACAAACGAAAATAATTTTTTTCAGCTTCCAGACAACCGAGAGAGTTAATATTGGTATCATAAAAAAGGACTTGTCAAGCAGAATACAGTAAATTATGAAAAAATGTAAAATACAAAATGGCGTCTAAAACAAAATGGCAGATAAATTTTTTTTAACCCCATTAATATGGCTTGACTAGTACAATACAGTTAACTACGTCAAAATTCAAAATTGAGGATGGCGTCGAAAATAATAAAGAAAACTGGCGTATAACATGAAATATATGTAAAGCTACGATGTGGGATTATAACTATGTACATGATGGTGAAGGGTATTATCAGATTCGGCACGGCCGAATATAGCACTCTTACTTGTTTTTATTTTCTGTGTGTTTTTTTTTTAATTTTCAAAATCCAAACGGTTAAAAAATCATTTATTACAATTACATCCATGCTATTTACATGTACATATGCATGCATCTTTATCATTTATTTTGTTTTTGACATTGAAGTATTTACCCTTTTGTAATTCAATTAAGCACAATTGTAACGTGTGCAGTGTACATGCCACTTAATTTTTGCCCAGCAAACAAAATAATGTTTATTCTCAGTTTAAGTAAAATTTTAAATTAAATCCTTTATTGCATATGAGAAATGTCATTATTCTAAACCTTAGCTCAAGCTTTTTTCATTATTCGAATGTAATTAAAATATGGATTGCTGATAGAATTTATGAAAGATAAGAAAATTGTTTTTAATTTTAATTTTAAAAATTCAACTTAACTTGTTCAAATTAAATAAGAGAGAGGTTTTTGTATTTTTTGTGGGTGTTTGTTTTTTCTTTAATGCGCCCGTATATTAAAAGTGATATAAAAGCATTAGCATTCTTAATTTAAATTTTAATTAGAGACATTTTGAGTAGGACGGTTTATTTTTAGCTTTGAGTTCTTATTTGATAACAAATTTAATTTACAACAATTTTTCATATCATCAAACTACATGCAATTGTAAGCCTCCAACTTTTATGTATATGAAAAATATTTTTTTGGAAAATCTCATAATTTGTGTTTGCTGGGTAAACACAACAAATAAACCGCACAACAAGGTTTTATCTAAAAAAAAAATAAAATATTAAGTAGACAAATATTTGACATTGTGTATATTCTAATGTCACCCGCATAAATCTTATTGAATTACATTTTTAATAATAACAGTAACAAATCGAATTCAATGTTTTCTTTTTTACAGGCGACTGGATGAATATACCGCCCGGCATTCCGAATTGTCCTCGCGGTTTGGAATACCTTACTAGTATAGATCAGCTTCTAGTCAAACAAAAAGTTGAATTATTAGAAGCTTTTACCGGTTTCGAAACTAACAATAAATTCTCTATAAAAAATGCTCTCGGGCAAAAGGTCTATTATGCCGTCGAAGATAACGATTGTTGTACCCGTAACATGTGTGGTCCAGCACGTCCATTTGATATGAAAATTTTTGATAATTTCCGTAATGAGGTAATACATGTGCATCGACCATTGGCTTGTTCCAGTTGTTTGTTTCCATGCTGTCTACAGTCGATGGAGGTGTCGGCACCACCTGGCAACGTTATCGGCACAATCGAACAAGAATGGAGCATCTGTGCACCATCGTTTAGAATAAAAAATCATATTGGCGATACTGTCTTACGTATTGAGGGTCCATTTTGTACATTTTCGCTGTGTGGCGATGTCGAATTCAATGTAAATGTTTTGTTTAAATTAAAAAAAAAAACAATATTTTAGTGAGATTGTTTTTTAGATTGTCTCTCTGACTGGTGAAAACATCGGCAAAATTTCAAAACAATGGTCGGGATTGGCACGAGAAATTTTTACTGATGCTGATTTCTTTGGAATTACTTTTCCCTTGGACTTGGATGTGCGTATGAAAGCTGTGCTTTTGGGTGCAACATTCCTTATTGTAAGTAAAAACACTTTCCACTTTAAATAAAATTTTGTTTGACAAATAAGCAAAACTAGCACAGGCCTAAATAAAAATATTTTGATCCTTTTTACTAACAATATTAATATTGATGTTAACAAAAATTTGTTTTTTTCTATTTAAAATTTAAATCAATTAAAGATAAGAAATTTAAATTATTTTCTTAAAAAATTACTAAATTGATTATTTGCAATTTGTTTAGTTAATTTAATTAAGTTTTATATACATTTCTAATTTCGAACAGAGCAAATACAAACTAAACAAACAAAAATAAATAACAAAAGCACAAAAATATAACAATAAGGAAACATATTTTGCCTCATACATATGTACATACATATCTATGTATAAATATTAATTGTAAAGTAGTGTTGCAACATCATCTGTTAAGAGGCAGTTTTAAACTGTAAAAAATAGTAAACTCATTGAATATGATAGAACCATTTTTGACTTGATGGTTAATCGTCAAATAAAAATTGTTTTGGTTAAGACCGTTTTCCCAATGTGTGAAAACAGTTTAACATGAGCTTTAACCGTAAGTTAGGCAAAATTGAATTTCACAAAATACGGTTATCACTTTAATTAAAAAGTTTTCGCTAATTTTAACTGAACGAAACGTCTCGGATAGATTTTAACAAAAGAAGGTAACAATAAAATAAAAAAAAAATAAATAAAAAATTATGTTTTTCGCAATATTTTTATTTTTAAAATGTAAATGCTACAAATATAAAACTTACAATTTTTTGTACATAAATTTACTTATAAATTGTAATCAAGGCGAATTCATACAGGTGAAATTATCAGCCCAGCTGATTGTGAAACATTTCGTCAAAATTGGTTGAATTCGCTTTGATTTCATTTATTAATTCAGGGATAGGAAATGTGATTTTGGTTTCGGTATTAAACAATTAACTTGAGTGAACTTTTTTGACAATAAATGTGCTTAATTTATGTATATTTTTTGCTATTGCGTCATTAATAATGTGTTTAAAAAATTTATATTCTGTTCTCAATCAAATTTTATTATATTTAATATGTAAAAACAACTTTTCCATCCCTGATATACGAATTGGCCTTGACATAAAACATCCCATGAAAAGTTGCTTTGTTGTATCAATTCGCCGTTGCATATACCTTATGGATATGCCTTGATTGTAATTTTATAAATTTTTACACCATATTCTTTAAAAAATTTCTTAATATTTTTTTTAATATCTCTTTACACGTTTTTTCGGAAGCCAAAAAAAAAAAACGCAGTATGTATTACCATACTTTTTAAAGTAAAAGATGGTGAAACGCAAAACATTAACCGTTGCACAGAGGAGTATTTGGCCTGAAAAGATGGCAAAAATTATTAAACGTGTTTTTTGAATTAAAAGTTCTAGTTTTTTGATAGTTTTAGGTGTAGTATGATATAAGAAATCTAGTGGCAGATTTTGAAAAATTTCACTGTGCAACAAAAGTACACTGCCTGTCTCTGCTAGAAATAAAAGTATGTGGACTATATTGATTTTGATGCCCTTAATTCAAATCTGTTTTCCGTTTTTCTCTAGTACGTAAGGATTTTGTGTTAAAGGCGTGGCATATTTCACTCTCTAAATCGTTGGGTTGCCTAATATATTTTGTCATAACTTGAAAACGGATTCTCCGATTTTAATAGCAGGAAGATCAGAAGATGCACCGGAAAATTATGCTAAAACTAAAAAATATTTTTCCTGCAAAATTCGTAAAATTTTTGGTTTTAAAAATGCAATAAAAAAAATTAAAGAACCAAAAAGTTTAAATTTTTAAGAGTTTTCCAAAAGCCACATTTCTAAGGAATAAAAGTCGGTATAAATAGTAAAACTCAATTAACAAATGTTGATTTAAAAGGTTTAACTCATTCTTAACAGACTGTATGTTCTTGCATACATATTATGATTCACGGTCTAATTAAAAAAAAATTTTTTTTTGAAAATTGTAAGGCTCTTATAAAACAGTATTTTTTTATGAAAAAATATATATATATTTTATATTATTTAATACTTAATATGCGGAAAAGTTAAACTAATAAAAATTCCTTTATAATTATTATGTCGTATGTATATCCTTAATAGATGCATTATTGGTGTCAGGAAGAAGTGTGATGGTTTCTGATGAAAAAGCTTTTTTATTATTTCGTTCTCTTTGCGTACTGCAGTTTATAAAAGGGTCACTGCTCAGAAATAACCTATTCAAGACATCTCGATTTGTATCGCTTCTGCTGAATTTACTCGAATAATTCATACGATATAATCGTAAGAGCTTATTTCTGGCCTCGGCAGCTTCTTCTGACAATTGGATGGTAGCCTGATACCTGATAATTATAGGCAGGTATTAACATTGTGAAGTGTCAAAAATAATGGCGCAAACTTGCGCAAACTTTTTTTTTTGTTTCTAAAATTAGGGATTCCAAATTTTATTGTGGTATCAAACATAATTCGTAGTGATGCTAACCTCACTTTCAAAAACCTCTTCTTTTTCTTTTTTTGCAAAAAAAGTGTATAATTTTTTTCTTTTTAGCTTTTGAACGAATTGTTTCAACATGAATATTCAACATATTTAAATTTTTTTTTCTTTTTATACCCTTCACACAGTGAAAAAGGGTATATATAGGTTTGTCATTCCGTGTGAAATTTCTACAATTTTGATTTCCGACCCCATAAAGTATATATTTTCTGAAAGCTTATGAATAGGGGAGTCGATTAAGCGCTGTCAGTCTGTCCGTCTGTCCGTGTGTATGTTGAAATCAACTTTTTGAAGCCCCCCGACATCGCTTGGACTCGGGTGAGGTATTAAAATATCAGAAATATTCGGGAGTAGATCGCTATTGAAAATCAGAAACATCGATACATAAACAACTGAGATATGAGCAAAAACCCACGACCACCTCGATTTTTTTTTCACAAAAACAACATTACAACTACAACATACATACATACAAACGTGTATACTGGTTAGAGAAAACGTGGCATCGAATCCCAGCTGAGCAAAAAAAAATTTTTTTTATTTTTTTTTTTATTTTTTTTTTATTTTTAATTTTTTATTTAATATATTATTTATATTTTTATTATTATTTTTTTTTATTTTTTTTTTTTTAATATTTTTTTTGTTTTATATTTATTATATATATTTTAAATATTTTTTAAAAAATTTTTTTTTTTTTAATTTTTTTTTTTAAATTTTTTTTTAAATATTTTTTTTTAATTTTTTTTTATTTTTTTTTAACATACATATGTACGTAAATTTATAATTTTACAATGGGATGTTTTTATATAGGTATGTTTTTTATATTGTTGTACGTATTTCATATTAGATGAATGGTGATACAAACTACTGTTATTGCATGACTACACGTTGTGAAGGGTATATAAGATTCGGCACGGCCGAATATAGCACTCTTACTTGTTTAAATAACTCTTGATCAAACCTTTCAGTGAAAAAAAAATCATTGTTAAACCTTTATTCGTTTAGCCGTAAAAAAAATATCATAAAAACATCCAGAAACCGAAAAAAACATTTAAATCTCATATAATTTTCTTCACTTTCCTGACTTTAGCAGGGTCTCAGAGCTACAAATCGCAACTAAAAGTGTTAAAAATTTACACTTTAATGTAAAATATTGTTGTCTGTCGAGCTGCGTACTTAGTTCTTAAGATTTCTTAAAATTCAGTTTTGCCTTTTTGGCCAGCTTTTCAGGTCAAATACTCCTCTGTGCGTTGGTTCAATAGTTTTTGTTAACGATAGTGGCGGTTTGTTAATGTTCTTGTTAAATTAAGATAATCATAGATTGTAAAAAAGGGCCGTTAATCTTGTAACCTAACATTAACTAATTTTGATGGTTTAATTACTTTTTGCAATTATTTAAAGTTTCCATGCGTGAATTCTGAATAAAATATTGCATAGCTAAAGTTGCAAAACTAATTTTAATAAGAAATATACCATCAACAATATTCCGATTCTTGTTGCGAAATATAAGATTAAAGCAATCATATCAAAAAAATAAAGATGCCAACAAATCGATGGCTTAATAAAATAAGGAAGTATCTCCATGTTTTGCTTTTTTTGTACTTACATGAAAACAAAAAAAAAAACAAGTAAGAGCGTTATATTCGGCCATGCCGAATCTTATATACCCTTCACAACGTGTAGTCATGCAATAACAGTAGTTTGTATCACCATTCCATATGATATACGTACATACATATAAAAAACATACATATATAAAAACATCCCATTGTAAAATTATAAATTTACGTATGTATGTTAAAAAAAAAATAAAAAAAAAATTAAAAAAAAAAATTAAAAAAAAAATTTAAAAAAAAAATTTAAAAAAAAAAATTTAAAAAAAAAATATTTAAAAAAAAAATTAAAAAAAAATAATAATAATATAAATAATATATTAAATAAAAAATAAAAAAAAATAAAAAAAAATTATAAAAAAAATATAAAAAAATAAAAAAAAAATTTTCTGGCTCAGTTGGGATTCGATGCCACGTTTTCTCTAACCAGTATACACGTTTGTATGTATGTATGTTGTTGTTGTAATGTTGTTTTTGTGAAAAAAAAATCGAGGTGGTCGTGGGTTTTTGCTCATATCTCAGTGGTTTATGTACCGATGTTTCTGATTTTCAATACCGATCTACTCCCGAATATTTCTGATATTTTAATACCTCACCCGAGTCCAAGCGATGTCGGGGGGCTTCAAAAAGTTGATTTCAACATACACACGGACAGACGGTCAGACGGACAGACTGACAGGGCTTAATCGACTCCCCTATTCATAAGCTTTCAGAAAATATATACTTTATGATGTCGGAAATCAAAATTGTAGAAATTTCACACGGAATGACAAACCTATATATACCCTTTTTCACTGTGTGAAGGGTATAACAAGTGAGAGCACTATATTCGGATGTGCCGAATCTTTTATACCCACCACCAATTTTGTGTACATTTTAAGCACAATGTTTATTATCTTGTTAATCGCTATGGAATAATCTCTTTATAATAAAATATGTATCACTTTCTTTGTAGAGGGTGGTTAAATTTTAAAGGCCCATGTTGAAGGTGAACCTAGTCTTTAAATTTGTTTTCTGCACTTCACTTGACATTTCTCAATCTCAAACTTACTCAATTTGATCCGTGGAAAAATACGCAAATGAGCAACGCTTTAAAGTTATTCAGGTTTTTTATAAAAATGGGCGTTCAAATCAAAATGCATTTTGTGCACTTCGTAATTCTTTTGATCAACATAATCGTTCAAATTTGTCCACAATCGGGAAAATTGTAAAAAATATTTAAATTTCTGCAAAACAGGTCTGTACAAAATGTTAGAAAATCTGTGAATGCCTTCTTAGTTCGTTGAATGGGAACCACTGCTGGTTTTTGCGATAGTGTGGCAAAAGAGCAGTCAACCTCGATTCATCATCATGCCCAACAATTGAGCATCAACATTGTCATTGAAAATTTGGATCATCAGATAGAGGAGTGGCACCAAGGATGGGGGGCCATTTGGCCGATATTTTGTTAAATACATAATTGAACCGTACAGATATTATCATTACAAAAAGAAATAAAAATAATTTCCTAAATAATTTGTTTTCATATAAATTCAACATCGGCGCTTAAAATTTAACCACCCTTTATAACTTCGATATGCTACTAAAATGCTTTTGTAAATATAGTCGTTCAATGAAAGTGTACATTAAAGTTGGCGTGTCAATAAAGTTTCTGCTAATAAATACAACTTAGATATTTCAATATAGTCCTTTATTTTCCCAAAAACTTTGTCAATAGAGAAATTACATGAATTTAAGATAAACCGTTATATGGGAGGTAGGCGTTAAAGTGGGCGTGTCACCTAAACTTTTTGTCACAACAATAACATTGCTTAGAAGGATATATGTAGCAAATTTCATCATCATACCTCTAATTTTGTAGGTTTTATGAGCTTTTAAATTTCAATAACGGTAGATAACGTGAAAAGTGGGCGTTATAGTAGGCGCGTCAAAGTTGATTTTGCTAATGAGTACAACTAAGGTATTTCAATAAAGTCCTTTATTATTCCAAAATCTTTATTAATAGAGAAATTATATGAATTTCAGTTAAACCGTTATATGGGAGGTAGGCGATAAAGTGGGCGTACCACCTTAATTTTTTGGGACAGTAGTGACATTGCCTAGGGGGATATACGTAGCAAATTTTATCATCATACCTCTAATTTTGGCGGTTTTATGAGCTTTTAAATTTCATTACCGGTAGATAACGTGAAAAGTGGGCGTTATAGTAGGCGTGTCAAAGTTATTTTTGCGAATGAGTACATATTAGATGTTTCAATATAGCCTTTTATTATTCCAAAATCTATATTAATAAATTATATGAATTTTGGGTAAAACGTTATATGGGAGGTGGGCGTAAAAGTGGGCGTGGCACATTGATTTTCCGTTACAAAAAAGCCTCTCACCAAGAAGCAAAGTGTGCAAAATTTCAGAGTCGTACA
The DNA here is from genome assembly GCA_941918925.1 of Phyto melanocephala. Lineage (NCBI taxonomy): Eukaryota > Metazoa > Arthropoda > Insecta > Diptera > Rhinophoridae > Phyto > Phyto melanocephala. The sequence continues at coordinate 62,155,621 of OW799235.1, read as the reverse complement.
TCCAATTTTGTTGCTTTTATGACGTTTTTGTTTTTAAATATACCGAAAAATACACTGTGCGGTATAAATTTATAAATTTATCGATTACTGCTTTCTTAATGCATAGATTTAGAATTTTCGGGGAATAATATTGCATTCATTATTAGAAATTATTTCGACACGCCTACTATTACACCCACTTTTCACGTTATCCACTGTTAATGAAATTTAAAAGTTCATAAAACCGACAAAATTAGAGCTACGATGATGAAATTTGCCGTAGATATCCTTCTAGTCAATGTCATTGTCATGCCGGAAAATTTAGGTGACACGCCTACTTTAACGCCTACCTCCCATATAACTGTTAATCTCAAATTCATATAATTTCTCTATGAATAAAGATTTTGGAATAATAAAGGACTATATTGAAACATCTAAGCTGCATTCATTAGTAGAAACAACTTCAACACGCCTATTTTAACGACCCCTTTCATTGAAAGACTACAAAAACTTCGACACGGCTACTATTACGACTTCATTTCTCGTTATCAACTGTTAATAAAATTTAAAAGCTCATAAAACCGACAAAATTAGAGGTATGATGATAAAATTTGCAACAGATATCCTTCTAGTCAATGTCATTGTCATGCCGGAAAATTTAGGTGACACGCCTACTTTAACGCCTACCTCCCATATAACTGTTAATCTCAAATTCATATAATTTCTCTATGAATAAAGATTTTGGAATAATAAAGGACTATATTGAAACATCTAAGTTGCATTCTTTAGTAGAAACAACTTCAGCACGCCTACTTTAACGCCCACTTTCATTGAAAGACTAAATTTACGAAAACATTTTACTAGCATATCGAAGTTATACAAAGAAAGTGATACATATTTAAGTATAAAGAGATTATTGCATAGCGATTACTGTTAATAACAAACAAATACATTTTGTGCTATAAATTGGGTTATTTCCCGGATTTGAGTTATTTAATCTTCCCGATTTCCCGGGATTATTTTTCGGGATCCCGGGAAATAAAAAAGGTGGGTACGATTCGAAAGCAGATGTTTATATCGAAATTAAATTCTAATGATTTTATTTTTGAACTCATTGCTGAAGTATCTGTATTTTTGTTTTTTGTGCTCGTATCTAGAGAATAATATTTTTTTCAATAAAAAATATTTTTACTCAATTTATATTTTAAACTCGGATTTCTTTATTGATTTTTATAGTTTTGAAGTGTTTCTTTTACATTATAAACTATTTTATGCTTTTTAATAAAAAGTTTTTTTTTTTAATTAAAAACAAATTCACTTTTTATTTGTTTTGCTGCGGGATCCCGGGATATTAAAAAATAAATCTCGCATTTCCGGGAAACAAAAATTTTCGGGAACAAACCCCTAGCTACAAAAGAACGTAAAACTGGTGGTGGATATAAAAGATTCGGCTCAGCCGAATATAGTGCTCTTGTTTTTATTTTTTTATTGTTGTTTTTAATATTTTTTTTTTTATTTTTTTGTAATTTTTTTTTGGAAACACATACGTAAACTCTATAATTTTACAATGGGATGTTTTTGTATGTATGTTTTTTATATGTATGTACGTATTTCATATGAGATGAATAGTGATACAAACTACTGTTATTGCATGACTACACGTTGTGAAGGGTATATAAGATTCGGCACGGCCGAATATAGCACTCTTACCTGTTGCTTGTTTACGTTTGGGCAGACGCCATTTGATATAAAATTAAAAACATTGTAGAACAGCGTTAAAGAAACTATTTAAAAAAACTATAGTTTTTAATATTGCACAAGAACGAAATAATTTTTTTTAATAAAAAAACTAAAATTATTGTGTATTATTAAAAAAACATTAAAATATAATATATTTTATATGAGAATATGTGTGCAAATGCAAATAACACAGGAATGAAAAAGTTAATTCGAAATTACTTTAATTAATTTCCATCCCTGACATACTTTAAAGAAAAATTTAAATTTGTGATGACAGTCTGGTGCCGTTGTTTTTGTATAGGGAAAAGTTTAGCTAGTTTTCTTGTACCATGGTGGGGTTTTTGAGAAAATTTTTTTTAGTTTTTTTTTTTAAATTTTGGGTAAAGGTTTACTGATGATATAGCATAAGCACAGTGAAATTCATATAAACTAACTTAAACCCAACAATCAAATAAGTAAAATTAAATCTATTACAATGTTAAGATTTATTTATAATTTTTCGATGTACATATTTTATATTTTTATTTGACACAGCGATTAAACAAAGCGTTTTTGCAACAGAAACAAATTAAGAACAAAATAGTCCACTTGTAGTGAGTACATAGCAAATTAAATTGTATTCTATCTGTTATTGCTAAAATTTGTTCATTGCTCCAAGTCAAAATTTTATAATATTTTTCATTACATTATAGCTAGTTTTTCAACTAATCGTATTATTTGTTTGATTTAACAAAAGTTGTATAAAAATCAATATTTTTACTGGAAATGAAAAACTTGATATCGATGGTCACAAGTAGAAAGACCTTAACTCGTATTTTCCGAAATTGAGTTTTTGAATGATTCCCATTTATTTTACACAAATACACCTCGACGAAAAAATTTAACGCAATAGTATTAATAATAACAGTCTTACAAGCAATTTTACAAAAGAAGTTACATGATGATTATTCAGTTTCTGTTACGTTTTTACTTTCTCCTGTAAAATTACAATTATTCGAATAATCCGAAAAAATATACTTTCTACTTTATTAGAACAAAAAAGAAAAAATGTGTTTGGTAAAATTTTTTTTTAATTCTTATTTTATATATTACTAGCATATAACCCGCTACTTCGATAGCGCAGTTCTTACTGTTTATTGAATACTTAAGTTTTATTTTTAATTATTAAATATTTTTGGTTCAATTGATGAAAACTTGTATCTCTGATTTACTTAGAAAAATAAAAAGTAGAGTAAGGATATATCGGACATATAATTTCTACCTAATCTAATTAAGATTCATAAATTCAGAATTTGTAAAAATGACCCTAAAAATAATAAAAGTAACATTTTTTCCTTCACTGAAAACTTCAACTTGGTTTATTATTACCTACATTCAGAATTCTATGCATACAAAATATAAAAAAAAAATGAGAAAAAGTAATTTTGGTCGTCCATAATATTAGGAGTCAGATCTCGGATCAAAAAACACTAATATTAAGAATCACACAAACGAAAAGGCTTTTTTTGTGTCTCCAATATCATTTTAATTCTCAACTTAAATCAATAATCCTTTATTTCACAATTTTAGAAATAGAAATACAAAAAGTCTCATAAAAAATAAAAAAGTACGTTCTTGGTCGCCCATAACATTATTAGTCTCACCTTGTATCAATAGTCACTAATTTCGAAATTCTAGCTTCGCAAACGTTAAAAATACAAAAAGTCCCATAAAAATTCAAAAAAGTACATTCTTGGTCGCCCATAACATTTTTTTAGTCTCACCCCGTATCAATAGTCACTAATTTCGAAATTCTAGCTTCGCAAACGTTAAAAATACAAAAAGTCCCATAAGAATTCAAAAAAGTACCTTCTTGGTCGCCCATAACATTTTTTTAGTCTCACCTAGAATCAATAGTCCTTGATTGTACAGCCCAACCTTTATGAACGTAGAAAATGCAAAAGTACCATAAAAATTAAAAAAAAGTATCTTTTTGGTCGCCCATAACATTTTTAGTCTCACCTGGAATCAATAGTCCTTTATTTTAAAACTTTATATTCATAAACGTAGAAAAAACGTACCTTTTTGGTCACCCATAACATTTCTATTCTTATCTGGAATCAATAGTCCTTTATTTTACAATTCCACCTTTATAAACGTAGAATATACAAAAAGTACCATAGAAATGCGAAAAGTACATTATTAGTTCAAGTTCCAAATTCCAAGTTTAAAATGTATATGAACAAAATATTTTAATAGACATGATTTTAAGTCAGTAAATCTACTCTTTTTTGCATACAAGTAATTATGTTCTAAAAGGTACCAAAATCTCTTCCCGATTTTTCCCTTTTCTACCCTGTTAGAATTTGTTTAAATTTTTACTAAATTACATAATTTTTTATGTCTGGTGAAATCCCAATTAAAAATTTTGTGAAAATTGGCCGTCCAGTTAGGAATTACATACATTTTCCGTAATTTTCCCCTTTTTTGGTACCTTTTTTGTCGTCAAAAAAGTTTCCAAAAATTTCACCTAAATAATTGTCTATATTCTATTAGGCAAAAATAATTATCAAATTTTGTCCCATTGAATAATAGTAGAAAAGTTTCTTTCTTTAAAAAAATGCCAAAAAAAGGGAAAATTTTTACCCCTTATACATGTGAATTTGAAAAAAGTACCAAATTCCTATTAATATTTTTTCGAGGATTACTTAAAACAGTTTACATTTTTTTCCTAGCTTTGTGCGTTTAGAAGTTACACATGGTACCAAAAAAGTACCAAGTTTTGGTTTTACCCGTTTTTCCCCTTAGGGGTTGAAAAATCAAAAAAAAGGCCAGACACCTGTCATATTATTTTTTGTGCAAATTACAATAGTTTTTCAATTTAATTTGTATCATTTTTAGGTTAGGAGATATAAGATTACCAATTTTACCCTATTTTACCCCCTTAAAGTACGAATTTCCAAAAATCTCTTCTTAGAGTGTGTTTATATGAAGGGACATGTCCCCTGCGACACGAGTTTGTTGGTGAGGGGTGCGGCGTTGAGTACGGGGTAGCAATTGTCGCACGTTTTGTGAATTTGAGGGGACAAATTTGACATTTCTCTTTAACATCTTTCGTTCTGTCATGTTATGTATGACCGGTGTTGCCAGACTGATATTTTATAGAATTTGCCAAAAAAAAAAATATGAAATATGCAATAAAAGCTCATTTATTAGAAATAAAAATAAGCCGCGTAACTCTTGCTCTAACCTCCATAGTTTTACCCACTCTTTTCGTCTTCTTTTATTCGGTAAACTACTTGCATTTTTATAGCATTCTAGCAACTTACAAATTATTTCTACATTGTCAGCATCATCTATATCTAACGCTTCAACAGCCAGTTCAGTTAGGTCAACAATTTTGTTAGAAATACTTGAAGGTTTTTTTAGTTTCAATGTAAATTCTTATTCATAGTAGTTATTTTTTTATATGTTCAATATTTTTTCTATTTTTGTCAGTTTGTGTAAAATTATCAAGACGAAAAGATATTAATATTTATAATAAATAAATATCTATATGTTATTTTCAAATTTCTTCAATAATTTATTCTTTAGAAAGATGTGTTTCTTGAAATTTATTTAATTTTGATTTTTCAAATACTTGTATTACCACTGCTACTGTTGACAAATCATAAATAATAATTGAAGGGATAAAAAGAATTAGTTAATTTAACGTTAAAAAGTCGCTTTGTTCCTGCAACAAAATCCCTTCATGTAAACGCAAGAAGATTTTAGAAGGGACACCAAAAGAAAATACAAGCCAACGCAAGCAGAGTCGCAGGGACATGTCCCTTCATGTAAACTAGCTCTTAGTCGATGGTCACACACACGAAGGGAAAAATAATCGCCGGTACTCGGCTATTTGAAGCAATTTTTTATTTTTTTTAATATTTGACATTTCTTTTCATTCGGTGTTTGGCTTCTTGGTGTGTAAGTAATTTAAAATTTGAATTAAAAACGTCACAAATTAAACGTTTAAAATATTTAAAAATGAAAAAACACAAAGTAAATGTTTTAGTAAAAATATTTTAATTAAAAGCGTTATTAAAAATCAATTATATTATTTTATTTATGTTTTTATTTTTCTTATTACTATTTACGGCAAAAGCAGCGTTGCCAGAAGCTTTGGAGAGAAAATCATCAAAATCGCAAAAAAAAACAATAATAATTTAATAACTGTTTTCTTATTAGATAAGTTATTTAAAACAAAAAATATATTAAATTGATTTTAAAATAAATATACATATTCATATAGCAGCTTGTAAATAAAATCAAATTGACAGATCCTCTGTGGTATATTAATATATTCAAATTGCATATCTATCATTCGAAATGTAGAAACATAAAAAACTTGAATGTTTTAATATAAAAAACAATCAAACATTTAACAATACATGTGAATTAAAGTATTTTAGGAATCATCATTATTATTATACAGAATAGGTTTCATATTTGTATTTATACCTTAATATATTTTTAATTATAGCATGAACAATCGTTTAACTTTAAGTATTCTTTTGAATATAATATACCCTTAAGAGTGCTGTTATAAAATCTATTTCTATATTTTGTTTTATTTAAATTTAAAACTTAAAATATTCGTTCAACATTTGCAGAAGAAATAGGAAGACATATTAGGGTTTTAACAAATTTTTACAGGGTCGGAAAAGCTAAGATTTTGTCAGCTCGAGTTATTTTTGAGACTTCTGACCAAAATTCTTCACAACTTAGATCATCTAAAGTTGTTAAGTGTTCGTCAAAGTGGAGAAGACGTAGTTTTCTAAACTCTCTTCTTCTAAGTTTTGAACATCATTCTCATTATTTGAATAAATTTGAAAAGTTTTGTATTAAACCTGTTAAAGAAGCTACTTTTCTATTAATTATTTTTAAAGGGTCAAGACAAAATAATGAAAAAAAAGTTTTTTAAAATAATTATGGTTAAAATCAATCGTTTGCTTACACAACTCAATGTAAAACAAGTAAAAGCGCTATATTCGGCCGTGCCGAATCTTATATACCCTTCACAACGTGTAGTCATGCAATAACAGTAGTTTGTATCACCATTCCATATGATAAACGACATACATATAAAAAACATACATATATAAAACATCCCATTGTAAAATTATAAATTTACGTATGTATGTTAAAAAAAAATAAAAAAAAAATTAAAAAAAAAAATTTTTAAAAATAATTAAAATATATATAATAAATATAAAACAAAAAAAAATAAAAAAAATATATTTAAAAAAAAAATTAAAAAAAAAATAATAAAAATATAAATATTATATTAAATAAAAAATATAAAAAAAAAATTTTTTGGGTTCAGCTGGGATTCGATGCCACGTTTTCTCTAACCAGTATACACGTTTGTATTGTATTGTATGTATGTTGTTGTTGTAATGTTGTTTTTGTGAACAAAAAAAAATCGAGGTGGTCGTGGGTTTTTGCTCACATCTCAGCTGTTTATGTACCGATGTTTCTGATTTTCAATACCGATCTACTCCCGAATATTTCTGATATTTTAATACCTCACCCGAGTCCAAGCGATGTCGGGGGGCTTCAAAAAGTTGATTTCAACATACACACGGACAGACGGACAGACTGACAGAGCTTAATCGACTCCCCTATTCATAAGCTTTCAGAAAATATTTACTTTATGGGGTCGGAAATCAAAATTGTGCACCACAGGTGAAGGGTATAAAAAGGGTATATATAGGTTTGTCATTTCGTGTGAAATTTCTACAATTTTCATTTCCGACCCCATAAAGTATATATTTTCTGAAAGCTTATGAATAGGGGAGTCGATTAAGCTCTGTCAGTCTGTCCGTGTGTATGTTGAAATCAACTTTTTGAAGACCCCCGACATCGCTCGGACCCGGGTGAGGTATTAAAATATCAGAAATATTCGGGAGTAGAACGGTATTGAAAATCAGAAACATTGGTACATAAACAACTGAGATATGAGCAAAAACCCACGACCACCTCGATTTTTTTTTCACAAAAACAACATTACAACAACAACATACATACATACAAACGTGTATACTGGTTAGAGAAAACGTGGCATCGAATCCCAGCTGAGCCAAAAAAAAATTTTTTTAATTTTTTTAAAATTTTTTTTAAAATTTTTTTTTTTATTTTTTATTTAATATATTATTTATATTTTTATTATTTTTTTTTTTAATATTTTTTTTATTTTTTTTTTGTTTTATATATATTATATATATATAATAATTTTTTTTTAAATTTTTTTTTTAAATTTTTTTTTAAATTTTTTTTTTAAATTTTTTTTTTTTTTTTTTTTGTTTTTTTAACATACATACGAGAATTTATAATTTTACAATGGGATGTTTTTATATATGTATGTACGTATTTCATATGGGATGAATGGTGATACAAACTACTGTTATTGCATGACTACACGTGTAGTCATGCAATAACAATTGTTTGTATCACCATTCATCTCATATAAAATACGTGCATATGTATATACTGGTTAGAATAAATGTGGCATCGAATCCCAGCTGAGCCAAAAAAATTGTATTTTATTTTATTTAATATATTATTTATATTTTATTATTTTTTTTAAATTTTTTTTTGCAATTTTTTTTTATTATTTTTATACCCTTCACACAGTAAAAAAGGGTATATATAGGTTTGTCATTCCGTGTAAAATTTCTACAATTTTCATTTCCGACCCCATAAAGTATATATTTTCTGAAAGCTTATGAATAGAGGAGTCGATTAAGCCCTGACCGTCTGTCCGTCTGTCCGTCTGTCCGTCTGACCGTCTGTCCGTGTGTATGTTGAAATCAACTTTTTGAAGCCCCCCGACATAGGTTGGACCCGGGTAAGGTATTAAAATATCAGAAATATTCGGGAGTAGATCGGTATTGAAAATCAGAAACATCGGTACATAAACAACTGAGATATGAGCAAAAACCCACGACCACCTCGATTTTCTTTTCATAAAAACAACATTACAACAACAACATACATACATACAAACGTGTATACTGGTTAGAGAAAACGTGGCATCGAATCCCAGCTGAGGCAAAAAAATTTTTTTTTTAAATTTTTTTAAAATTTTTTTTTTTAATTTTTTTTTTATTTTTTTTTTATTTTTTATTTAATATATTATATATATTTTTATTATTATTTTTTTTTATTTTTTTTTTTTTTAATTTTTTTTTTATTTTTTTTTTGTTTTATATATATTATATATGTATATAATAATTTTTTTTTTTTAAATTTTTTTTTTTTTAATTTTTTTTTTATTTTTTATTTTTTTTTGTTTTTTTTAACATACATACGTGAATTTACTGTTATTGCATGACTATACGTTGTGAAGGGTATATAAGATTCGGCACGGCCGAATATAGCGCTTTTACTTGTTATATTTACACTAAAATATAGTGATTGACAGTGGTATAAATTCAATACATAACATTAAGAACATTTTGCTCAGCTCTCTATTATATACATACATGCACGTGTTTGCTGTCTTTTAGACTTTTTATTGTGTTGTATTTTTGTTTTTTAATATAAATCAGGGACCGTAATTATTATTTCTTTTTTCATAAAAGTCAGATGATAACAGTTATTTTTTGATTTTTATTTTTTTGAGCAAAAATAAAAGTTATTTTTTGATTTTTATTTTTTCGAGCAAAAATAAAAGTTATTTTTTGATTTTTATTTTTTCGAGCAAAAATAAAAGTTATTTTTTGATTTTTATTTTTTCGAGCAAAAATAAAAGTTATTTTTTGATTTTTATTTTTTTGAGCAAAAATAAAAGTTATTTTTTGATTTTTATTTTTTCGAGCAACAAAAAAATTTATTTTCTAACGAAATGTACGTGTTACAATAATTAAGTTAATATTAAATATTAATTTTAATGTACATAAAAAATTCCCATGATGATCACTTTTTTTGTGATTTCTCACATTTTTTTATACTATGTATTCTATATCAATGGTGGGCGCTGGTTTGCCTGAGTTAAGAAGTTGTTCAGGTATTTAGTAAATCACCCTACATGATTGCTGAAAAGTTTTTAAAACAACCTGAAAAATAACATTCATAAAAAATTAAAATCTCGTTATAATTAATAATTAAAGACAATAGTTGATAACAAAGTTTGAAAAAGAAATAGTTGATAATTTGTAAATTTCTAAGCAAAACGAATTGATAAAAATGAGAGGAGTTATTAGGAGCTTTTAGAGTAGTATGTAACGATATTAACAATCACTGACAATAAATATGAGAAATCACAAATTCGAGTACAGTGTTATTATTATTTCTTTCATTGTTAAAAACTCGTCTTTACCGTTACATTTAAATAATATTTAATATCGAAAAAATAAAAATCAAAAAAATAACTTTTATTTTTGTTCGAAACAATAAAAATCAAAAAATAACTTTTATTTTTGCTCGAAAAAATAAAAATCAAAAAATAACTTTTATTTTTGCTCAAAAAAATAAAAATCAAAAAATAACTTTTATTTTTGCTCGAAAAAATAAAAATCAAAAAATAACTTTTATTTTTGCTCGAAAAAATAAAAATCAAAAAATAACTTTTATTTTTGCTCGAAAAAATAAAAATCAAAAAATCACTTTTATTTTTGCTCAAAAAAATAAAAGTCAAAAAATAACTTTTATTTTTGCTCGAAAAAATAAAAATCAAAAAATAACTTTTATTTTTGCTCAAAAAAATAAAAATCAAAAAATAACTTTTATTTTTGCTCGAAAAAATAAAGATCAAAAAATAACTTTTATTTTTGCTCGAAAAACTAAAAATCAAAAAATAACTTTTATATTTGCTCGAAAAAATAAAAATCAAAAAATAACTTTTATTTTTGCTCAAAAAAATAAAAATCAAAATTTTAAAAAGCAACATATTTTATGATAGACTAATGCATAAGGATCAATATGGTATACTTGAATCCGTTTTACGACAATTACTTCTGAATGCTTTTTTTGCTTCAAAATTCCAAAATAACTGTTATTTTCGGTCCCTGATATAAATACATGATTAAACGGAGATTAGTAAGGAAAAATACTAAACTATTAAACTATTTTACTTAATTTTAAAACAAGTCAATTGTAAAAAAATAAGCAATTAAAACTAGTAACTAATTAAACAAATTCAATCAAATCAGGAAGCGAATTATAGTTTATAGGAATGAGAATTAATTTTTTTTTGTCACATCTATGGTAGTGTAAGGTATAAGAGGATTTAAGTTTTAAAAAAATAAAATACCTTTCACCTATTTTCCTTTTGTTATGGGTTAAACAATTTTTCTTACTACATGATTACTAATGATTTTTCCTTCTCTTATTCGTTAACCCAAAAAAAAAAAGTAACAGAAAAATTACTATTGCAACATACTACATTCATACTGATGGCGTCATTATGTGGTTTAAAGTTTATGCATGACTAGATACAATTTTTTATTTATAAATATAAAAAAACTACAACTCATAGTTTATTTTTCAATCAAAAAAGCGCACAAAACATGCAACATATTTTTAAAAGAAAACCAAGGAAAATAAAAGTGGGATTTTTTCAAGACTTTTCTTTCCTCTTTATTGAAAGCAAAACAGAAGAAGGAAAATAATAGTAAAACAAAGACACACTAAAAACAAGAAATAAAACTGGGTATTTGTTATAGTTTTTTTTTGTTTATTTATTTATTATACCCTTCACCTGTGGTGCACAAGGGTATATATAGCTTTGTCATTCCGTTTGTAATTTCTTCAATTTTCATTTCCGACCCCATAAAGTATATATTTTCTGAAAGCTTATGAATAGAGAAGTTGATTAAGCCCTGACCGTCTGTCCGTCTGTCCGTCTATCCGTCTGTCCGTCTGCCCGTCTGTCCGTGTGTTGGTTGAAATCAACTTTTAGAAGCAACTATATGTTCCTCAGATCTGTATATGGTATCAATCTCTTGGAAATATCCAGGAATGAATCGCTATTGAAATTCAGCACAATCGCCCCATAACTTTCTGAGATATGAGCAAAAAACCACGACCACCTCGTTTTTGTTCACAATTACAACAACAACATACATACATAGATACATGTAAAAAACATACCAAACAAAAAAAATTACAAAAAAAAAATATTAAAAATAAGAAAAAAATAATAAAAAAAAACTACAAAAAAAAAATTTAAAAAAAATTAAAAAAAAATTTTAAAAAATATAAAAAAAAATAATAAAATATAAATAATATATTAAATAAAATAAAATAAAATTTTTTTGGCTCAGCTGGGCTTCGATGCCACATTTATTCTAACGTGTACGTATGCACGTATTTTATATGGGATGAATGGTGATACAAACAATTGTTATTGCATGACTACACGTTGTGAAGGGTATATAAGATTCGGCACGGCCGAATATAGCACTGTTACTTGTTTTTTATTATTTTTTTTTATTTTTAATATATTTTTTTTGCAATTTCTTTTTTTTTTGGCATGTTTTTACATGTATGTTTATATGTATGTTGTTGTTGTAATTGTGAAAAAAACGAGGTGGTCGTGGTTTTTGCTCATATCTCAGAAAGTTATGGGGCGATTGTGCTGAATTTCAATAGCGATTCATTCCTGGATATTTTCAAGAGATTGATACTATATACAGATCTGAGGAACATATAGTTGCTTCTAAAAGTTGATTTCAACCAACACACGGACAGACGGGCAGATGGTCAGGGCTGTGCACCACAGGTGAAGGGTATAAAAAGTGAAGTACAATTTTCAACAACTTTTTTTTTTCATTTTCTCCAAGTTTAATATTGGACATTTTTTTGTTTTACAAACACGACCAAATAAATATCTTCGTTTTGTAAACGAAACAATTCAAAAATGAAGTTCATTAATTAAATTGATGTAAACGTAGTTTGGTTTTATAAAATTATCTAAAATTTTAAGATAAAGACATTGCATTTCATCATAAATTCTTTGTATTTGAGAGGATGTGGTTTCAAAAATTATGTAAACTTTGTTTATTATGTTGAAAATATACTTTAAAAACACAGATAGTGTTCGACCTGTTTTTAATAGACCTGTGACTAGCTGATAGAAAACTTTATTGGTTTAAAAATTGACTGTTGATAAGAATTGTAGAAAAATTATGTTTCGTATCTACAACTTAAAACAAAAAAAAAATATATGTAATTTCTAATAATAAAAATTATTTGGGGGATTCACAGTAGTGTCAAAAAGTCATATGTCCTATAATAATAGCATGAAAAATTAAGACTATTGTGAACAACCCCTCATAATTAAGTGTGCTATTTTGAATTTAAATCAGCTGATGTAAAACAATTATAAAAATAAAAATTTTCTTTCATAATGCCAAAAACAAGTAAACAAAACAAAATTATAGCCAGTTTGTGAGGAAAATACATTTTAGATGTTGTAATGGCAAACTCAAGTAAATAAATTACAAATAAATTAAATTTTGTTTGATAAACAGCAGAGTCCTTAGCCGATCTTATTTGACGCCACCAGTGATTTGTTATAAAAAATTAGCAACTGCACTCAAATTTGGATGTCGGACCGATAAAATTATACAATGAACGGCGACAGCTTACAAAAACTGTTGCGGCTTGGCTTAGCCGTTTAGCACAGGTCTCTGCTTATTAAATACGACAGCACAATAAACATAGCGTGCAAAGTTCTATTATATGAGACACTTTTTGTTTGAAAAGCAACAACAACATTTTTAAACCATTGTAAAATTTCAGGACAATAGGACAATATGACATGATAAGACACCTTGCGAATCACCCAATTATATTGGGGAAAAAAAAATCATAAATCATATTTTAGCAAAAAAATCCTTAAAAATATGACAAAATCATGATTATGGCAACGCTGGGCACAAATGACAATTTGTAAGAAAATAAAAGCTAAACAAAACAGAAAAATCGCCAAAGGAATCGTCGTGTGTGAACATAAAAGCAAGTTCAAAAGAAAATATGGATAAAGTTGGGCAATTAAAATCGTCGTGTGTGACCTTCGACTTAGTGGTGCCATACATTGAAAGAGGAACCGATTGTCCAAATTTCATGTCTCTAGCTCTTTGCGTTTGGGCTGTGCGATGATGAATCAGTCAGTCAGTCAGTCACGTTACACTTTTACATACAGTCGTGTCTGGATATAGTGAACTAATTTTTGCAACGCTTGTTCATAGTATCCAGGTTGTTCTCTATATCAAGGTTGAAATGTTTGTTCAAAAACTCGTTTTATTTACTAAAAATACATACATGTAAATGCAATAGCTGATTAGAAACAATTTGTACAAAAAAGGAAATATATGTGCATATGTATTTAAGTTTAATAAAAAAATTGTTGTTGAAGTTGTTTTCAAAATTTTGTTCACTATTAGAGTTTTTCACTATTTAGAGTACTCCATGCAAAAATTTTGGTGTTTACTATATGGAGGTGTTCACTATATCTAGACACGACTGTATATAGATTTATATTTTTATTATTATTATTTTTTTTTTAATTTATTTTTATATTTGATTTAATTTTTTAAAATTTTTTTTTAAGTTTTTTATTTATTTTTTTTAAACATACGTACGTTAATTTATAATTTTACAATGGGATATTTTTATATATGTATGTTTTTTATATGTTTGTATGTACGTATTTCATATGAGATGAATGGTGATCAAACTATTGTTATTGAATGACTACACGTTGTGAAGGGTATATAAGATTGGGCACGGCCGAATATATGTAGCATTCTTACTTGTTTTACATAAAAAAATTACACTGAAAAGCTAAATAGCACAAGACTTAACAATTTGACTATTTTTTTTTTAATATTCACTTTTTGCAAGACAACGTTATTTAGTAGTCATATCTAGTCATAAAAATTTAACATGATTTCCTCTTTGTAATAAAGTAAATACCAAAAAAAACATTTTTTGCCTCTAATGAAAATTTTTAAATTCTGAGTAGACGACCTGTATGCAAGTATTATCTTATATTAATGGTCGAGGCACATAGAATCCGTTGTCCGTAGCCGTTCTTAATAGCTTTGTACCATTCTTTTTGTAACTTTTATTTGGCAGATTTAATATTAATTTAGAAAATATATATTGTGTCAACCTGTTCTGTTGTCACGTTAATGTCAGTTGAAAACGGCGACAGATGTCTTATTCTATGTTCCTCAGTCTTAAGTTGTAAAATAGATGTTAGAACTAATTTTGATAGTTTTCAAGAAAAATCTTTTATTTACATTTTTTTGTATATCTTTGAAACCTTTGAGACAATTTTTTAGTTAGTACAGACTTAAGACAGATTTACTCCGGACTCCAAAGTTTTCCGTTTGACGAAATTTAACAAATGATTCTTAAGTTATGCAATGTCCTTCATTTTAAA
Source organism: Phyto melanocephala (assembly GCA_941918925.1). Classification (NCBI taxonomy): domain Eukaryota; kingdom Metazoa; phylum Arthropoda; class Insecta; order Diptera; family Rhinophoridae; genus Phyto; species Phyto melanocephala. The sequence goes on along the minus strand of OW799235.1, from coordinate 62,140,485 downwards.
TTTAATAGTACGTCTCAAAAACTGCAGTGCAGATTTAAATTTAGAGTAACGAATTACTTTAGTAAAAACTTTCACTTGTTTCTGTTTAAAAGTTGAATCGAACTTGTAAATTTGTATGTATATTAAATTGTTTCTCTAAATTGTGAATAAAATCAAAACTTGAATACCAATTCGAATGAAAAGGTATAAGTTTTGTTCAAAATATATTTAGCTGCTTTGAACTAGACCAAAATTTTTATATAAATTTTTTAGAAACAAAAATTTTACAACTTTGCATGGAAAACATTTTACTCGCATAACTTTTACGATATCTCCGAAACTAAGTAGTATGAAAATTACGTATACTATTCTCAAGTTATGCCAATATACATACATACTTATATCTTTGAACTACCTTTATTTTGGACATAACAATATGTCTCTAAAACTAGAGTCAACTTCAAAAAATTAGTACAGTTTCGTGTTCAACGTACAAAATAACCTAAGAATCTGAAACTTATATTCATAAAAAAATAAAATGTATTTGAAATATATTTAAAGAAAATTTTGTATGAAAGGTTTGAAATAAAGCACATTTTAAACTCATTATAAATTTTATCCATATGGGGTTAAACTTTTAAGTTTATGCAACAAACAGTTGTATAGTAGCGTTACTAATTTTTTAGCACTGGTTAGTTATTAATAAATTTCAGTTCATTTATGAGGGGATTGGAGCACAAGGGGTCCAAGCGACTTATCTTTAATAATGAGACAAAAAATAATGTTAAAATTAAATTGCAATAACAAATTTAAGATGCAATCTGGAGTAGTTCTTTTTAATTGATAGAGATAACGAGATACATTTTAATCTAACAATATGAAATAATACCGTCTTTTACATATACAAATACCTTTGAAGCGAGGAAAGTCGCACCTATACCCCTTGAGCTTTAACTTTTTTTTTCAATTTCTAAATAAATGAAGTAAAATTTTCAAAGAATGTTAGTCATACCTATTTAACAAAGTTTTGATACCCACCACCAATTTTGTGTTTATTATTTCACACAATTTATTATTTTGTTATTAGCAGTAATCACTTTAAGAAAATTCTTTTTACTAAAGTATGTAAATATAGCTTTCTTTGTGTAAGTTCGATATGTTGGAGTACTACTTACTCCTTTTTACCACACAATTTTTACCAAAACAGAAGAGTATGACTTGGTAGCTAGGCATGGTACTTCGTACTTTTAAAACCATATAATTTAATATTATGTAATTGTCATAACATAAAATATAATTGATTAAAAGTACAAAAACTTTATAAAAATTTTTAATACTAATAGCAGATTATGCTAATGAATTATACTTAGATATTTCAATATAGAGTCCTTTATTCTTCAACAATCTTTATCCATAGAACGAGTAAATGAATTTAAGAAAAACGTTATATGGGAGCTGAACTTAAAAGTGGGTGTGTCAACCTAATTTACCGTTATTAGAATAATATTGAAATTTTTTGATAAATTTCAGAATCATAATCTAATTCTGTCGTTTTAACGACGCTTAAACACTGGCGGTTTGAATTTTCGTACATATAAATTTATAACCCATTTCGTAATGTACGAATTTAAAAATTGTCAGAGAAAGATATATTTTTTACTCAGGAAATATACTTGCAAAATTTAATCGCTTTACGTTGTTGCGTTTAGACGCAATCGAATTTTATTCGATGTTAGAAAATTTTTTTTAAATCTACTCTTGTATTACCAACTATAACTCTCTTTTTATTAATATACCGATTTAGCCCATTATCAATGCAAAATATTTCTGATGTATAAAAAATATTCTGACGAAATTTTAGCCCCATAACTTTTTCTATCGTGCTTTCAACAGACAGTCATAGTTAGGTCGTCCTAAAATTAAACTAATATCAAAAAATGTGAGGTCGTTGAGTTACAAATACTTTTTGTGGTTGTGGATATAAAAACTCAGACGGTTTTTTAAATTATATTTTATTAAGAAAAACTTTAATGGTTCTTCGTTATATTTTTTAGTTTTCATAAAAAGATCCCATGACATCATTGGGCTCAACTTCGTCCTCACTTTAGCTTTGAGTAAGTGCTTTTTAAACCATTCAGGGTAGATTGGTTGCATATGTACATAGCTTCTACAGGCTTTTGAATTTCTTCAACTTTTTTCTTTTAACGCCGTTTTTTGGAGAAAGTTGTTGGAGTAACTAGACGTCTCGGCCAACAATTGAGCTTTCATATTTATGTTAGTAAAATTTTCTTGTTCATTCATAAGATCATGTTTGTATGAGAGGTTACGAGGGTCATCCTTCTAAAAGAATTACCATTGCAATTTTCGGTTGCCCGGCATACTATTTCAGAAAATTTTTTTGATTGGCTCTAAAGTTATAAAGCTCTTTTTTGGCATCGATGCTACAATAAATTGTTTACTTGAATTTGCCACAAGCTTCTCCCAATTTTCAGGTACATAAATTTGACAGAATTTTTTATATATTTTTTTTAATTTTGAACACACTTTACAAATAAATCAATGAACCACAAAGTGCTTTAATAACAAGTGCTACAACGAGTCACTAGATATTAACTCAAAATTTCTATGAGTTCCACCTACTCAATCCATGTGAAATAGAAATTAAAATATTGGTTTGAGCACAATAACAAGCGAAACTTTTATTTAAATGACAAGTGCTAGAATTGGTCGCCAGATCTTGATACCGGATAAGACAGCCACATTATACTTTTATGGTCTAAACTTATCCAAATTTCACCTACTAATTCCATTTGTAAACTTAATTAAAATTAACTTAAAAACAAAGTTACTAAACCTCTTGTTCGCTAAGCCCTTCATATGCATTCGTGTATTTATCTGTAGTTTAAAATGGTATTTATGTGCATCATAGAAATAAAAAACATTTACTGCCTGTTCAACGATGTCGAAAGAAAACACAAGCGAACTTTCATTCGTACAAATATATTGAAAACAACAAAAAAACTAAAAATTTGTTTTTGTTTTCAACGTATTTGTACGAATGAAAGTTCGCTTGTGTTTTCTTTCGACATCGTTGAACAGGCAGTTAATTAAGAGTTAGCTATTCTTGAACATATTATTAACGTCTTTATTCATTTATTTACAGGATGCGATGTTTTTTGAAAAATCTGGTAATGTTGAAAGCGATCGGCCCGGAATGCTTTAAAATATATAAATACAACAACAATTATTTATTTATATCTTTGTATTAATTAACTTTACTATTACTCCAACTATTTTATGTAATTTACATATATGTATGTATGTATATGTGTATGTAGTTGCATAGTTACTTAAAAAATGTACGGAATTTTACAATAAATTCTGTTTGGTATTAATGCTTATATTTTGTAATTAAGTTAAATATCCAAAATTGAACATTTTTGTTTACAAATCACAACTATTTTTCTATTCTACATACAAATATTATTAAAAAATTTAAATAAATAAACTCAGGATTAATATCTGATTACAATACATTTTGTTAAATAAAAAATATATATTACTGGTAAAACAAGGAATATTAATAAGGTATAGGCATCGCGGCACCAAATACAACAATTAAAAACGAATGCATTTTGGTTTTGTATAAATGTCTACATATGTCACACATTTTTTTTCTTTAATTTCAATAATTTTTAAAAAATTTCAATGTATAACTTTCTATTCTTGATTTTTTTTAACGTTTTAAACAAACTGAAACTGCAAATTATTTATTGTAGAATAAAAATAAAAAAGAATAATAAGTTTGACAGATGCAGACAAATTATTAAAATAAGTTTGTAAGTCTAATAAATTGTATATAAAAAACAGTCAGCTGATTGGATAAGAGTACCTTATTTATATATCTTGGGTTAAAAATTATATATAAGTTAAGATTTATAAAACATCATTATAAGTTTGAAGTCATTTATGAATTTTTAATAATTACTTTATTATGTAAGTACATATTTTTTTTTTTTTTGTTTTATTTTGTTTATTTTATAAATAAATACACTTAAAGCTTTTTTGTATTGATGTCGATTTTACTGTGAACAGTATCTTGTTGCCACTTGAATTTTTTTAGCAAGCAAAACTTAATCAACAAATTTTAATTTGTAGCTCCTAACAGTATGCTAATGAAAGTTGCATAATACATACGACAAATAAAAATCTGAGGGGTTACAATCAGGGTTGCAAAAGTTGGTACAATTGTACTTTTTGTGGTACAATTTAAATCTCAAAAGTACAATGGTACACCAATTACCCATTTGGTACAATTTACTAACTTTCTCAGTTTATGTTTACGAATAGCATAGTGCCACATCTAATAAAATTTTTTCCAAACAAATTCAAAAATGTTGACTCAATTAATACACAGTTTAGATCCCTGGCGGGTATAGAAGTATCAAAAGATTTTAAAAATGGGCTAGTTTCTGAAATGAAAAACTAATTGAATGAATTAATGTTTCCGGAACTTTCAAGAGTTGTAGGTGGGATATTATCAGTTCCACATTCGCAGACGATTTTTTCCTTCAAAAATATTATAAAAATGAAAGAACGAAATAGGCTTCATGTGCCTACAGTTTCAGGTCTTATACAGACAAAAGATTTGTTAAGGTCATCAAATTCTTGTTGTTTTAGTTTCAAAATACCAAATAATTTGTTATCAACACCAATCTGATCTCATGAATATATCCGTAGACTTTTTATGTAATTTATTTTATGTTTAAATATGTACATCTATATGTATACATATATCTTAGTGTAGTTTCTTTTTTTAAAGATATACTTTTAAAGTATAAATGAATTTTTAAGTACAAATGTTAATTTTAATATTACAAAAATAAATTTCTATGTGCAATTGTATGTTATGTTTAAGTTTTTTTTCTGGCTTTTATTTAAAATAAAAGAAATTAAAAAAATTTTTTAAATAAAATTTTTTGGTACAATTGGGGTCGAAAAAGTACAATTTTATGAGCTTCTTGGTACAATTTTGATGTTCTCATTTTGCAACCCTAGTTACAATATAATTTAAAAAAAAAAAAAAAAAAAAAAAAAAAAAAAAAACATTTTATCTTTGAAACGCGATATGCAGTAACCCCCATTTACTCTAACGAAAATGTTGATTGAAAAGTTACAAACGAAAATAAAACAATATTGTTCACTTTACATTTAAGAAAATAATATTTCCCTTGTGTTTTAGACGCCATATTGGTTTTGAAATTCATAGTAAGCTGCATTAAGTCAATCAAAAAAGTACCAATATTGTGGGATTGAAGGGCATAAAATACTAATTGCGTACTATAATTGACCCATTTTATTTCAAACGTCATTAAGCATTTTGATTTGTTAATTGTTTACTGTATTCTAGTAGTCAGTCAAGCCCTTTCATTAATTCCTAAGGGTATGAAAGTGGATAAATTTTTTATTGCTATATTTGACCCATATATTTATCCACTATTTTATTTCGGATTCAAATTAGATTTTAATTCTTCAATAGTGTACTGCATTCTAATACGTATGTAGTTAAGCTCTATCATATCTATCTTAAAGCTGAAAAATTTGATTTAGTTTTTTAAGTTTAGCAGTTTATATCTCAGTCAGTTTGAAACAAAATTTGCAGTTTTGTAAAAGTAAGTTTCAAGATCAGCTGGGAGATGTTACTATCAAGCAACAGTGGTATAGTAATGTTTTCAAAATACTTACTTTCATTTTTGTATTATTATTTTAATAAAAGTGTCCGAGCTTATTACACTGCTATTTTGGTTCCTTAGTGTTAACATTTAGAGTAATGGTTATACATAAATATTTAAATTTTATTAATAGACAATTTATGTAGACATCATAATTTATAGCAATCTTTCATTTTCCTTACAACGTTAGTTTTTTTAATATCAATTTAATATTAATTCAATTCACAACCATAGTTGTGTCGTACTATTGACAGTATTTTTGAATATGTTTACCGTATTGTATGCTTCTTGTTGGTAATTACAATTGAAACATTTTCACGGGCTGATCGGAAACGAGAAAGCCGACAAATTATCCAAAATGGGAGCTCTTCTGAGCACTATAACTTTGGAGAACGCCAAACCCCTTAAACGATTTAAGGATGAACTTAAACGTTGGGCGATGGAGGAACATGTCAGAAAATGGCAAAGCACTGATGTCGGTAAGGTGGCAAGAATACTATGGGGTGACCCAAATCTTGGGAAATCAAGAAAAAATCTGAGACTGAATAGACCAACACTTATGAGACTTACGAGTGTGATTACAGGTCATACGGAGTTGAGAACTTATCTAGCTCGCATGAAACTATCTGAAGAGACAACATGCAGAGCATGCGAGGAAGAGGATGAGACTTTGATACGCTATATCTGTCATTTGGGCATATTAGACGCGAGAATTTTACAGTGGACACTATGCCATAAGGAATTATGTACATTGAAGGGACTGAGTTCTTGAACTAGTCCGATATTTAATTATGGGAAATCATGTTTATGGTTTTATATTGGGAATTCCGGTTCCCACATGGAGCGCACAACATGCCAACTGGGCATAAGTGTATACCTGTCATGGGTTTGGGCTTTTAGTGCCCCTCCTTTTCAACCTAACCTAACCCTTTGTATAACAATATTATTTTATTTCATATCATTCCAAAGTTTGTGTATTATTTTCTTAATTTTTATCTGAAAAAGTCAGACGAAAAAGGCATTCCTGGTTTTACACAGGGGTTACACGATCAATTGATTCGAACTTGCTTTTGAAATTCCCTTTCCATCGAATGTTTCAATTTACAGTCAAGAAAACAGCGGAGTGCAATTGTTGTGAAGAATTTTTGTTTTTTTTTTTGACAAATTTTCTGCCGCCATAATTTTTTGTTTTGTGTTTTACAAATATTAATATAATTAATAATGTCTGTGAATAAAAATAATAAGTGTAATGATGTGGTGCAATTCATTGAGCTATGCAATAATAATATAATAATAATGGTTTCATCCAATATTTTCTTATCACTTTCCGTTTTTTTCCCTTTTCTAGCAGATTCTAACTTCTTGCAACACTTTCAGCGAAGCAACCATTTTAAGTTGTTTTCTTGACAAAGACATTTTGAATAATAAAATTGCTTTAAAATTGCGTGCTGCCTACGTCACAGCAATTAATTTTAATTTAATTTGTCCAGATGTATGTGTGAAAAACTTGACAGAAAAACTTGAACGTGTGGCTGCAATGTTAGTTGCAATAAACAGCAGCTCTGTTTTAGTGAGTTGAACTTTTAATTTAAAACAAGTGCCGTCGTATCTTTCAAAAATTTCACCGGCGGCGAATAGCTGCTGATATTAAGCCGGTTCTTCAATCAACGTTGCCAAACTCCTCTATTTTTCATACCATGTAACGGAAAATATTTATTTTCTTAACATTTATAAGACTTATTTTTATCAATATAACTAACAACGTTATAACAATTTACAAATAATAATACAACAATTAACATCTGATTACTTAAATAAATAAATTACTAATCTCACAGTTTTAAGAAAAAGGCGTTCATAAAAAAACCTTTTATCAAAAAGTTATAAGAAATTTGGAAACAATCGCTAAAATGTGTCTTTTCAACAAAAAAAGTGGTTCTTCAGCAAAATTCTTATTATTTCAAAATTCGACGTTCTGCGTTTGTCATTATATGACAGAGTCAGTTTGCAGTTGGAAATAATTTAAACTGATGAAAAAAATATATTAAGTCAAGAATCTCGTTTTCAGTGATCATCTATTATATTAGTAAGTAACATATTTACGATAAAATTTTTATTTTGCACAAAAACACGATATAACAGCATACATATGAATATTTATTTAGCGATTTGTTCTATGTGAGAATATTTTAAGTTATAAGATTATATAAGGCTCAAGAAGAAATCATTTAAAATATTAATAAAATACTTCTCTGGCAACGCTTCAACAAATAAACAAGATTTTCTTCTTCATTGTTTTTATATAGTTCTTTAGGTGAAAACGTGCGTGTACTTATTATGAATGAATGTTAATATATAAATTACATGTTGGAATTATAAATACCTGAACAAAAAATAATAATTTAAATAATATAAATATGTACATACATATATACAATATACAAATTGTGTTGTCTATCCCACAAAAAATGTCCTATTAGTGTGAGACTAAAACAAAAATCATTTGCAAAGAAAGAAAACATGAAATTTAAAATTGTTTAAATAAAAAGAGCATCATTATTATTATTTATGGTCTAAACAGAATATTATTGAATACCTAGAAAGTGACGAATAATTGCATTTAAAAAATGTTGCTTATTTCAACAATTGTGTACTGTTTCGTATCATTCTATAAATTGTTTAAGAAGTTTCTGTAAGTAAACAAACTTATGTGTATACTTAGTTAATTCCAATAAAAAAAAGAATTTTCTGTTTAATTGTTCGTATTGATAGAATTATTTTTAATTCACAAATGTTGTGGAAGATATTTTTAATTCATCACTTTATTTGCTCACGTAAAAAATAAGTAAGAGCACCTTATTCGATTTGATATCCACTACAAATTTTGTGTACTTTTATAGCACAAAATATATTAATTTTGTTTTTAAAAATTAATGGAATGATCTCTTAACCTAAAATATGTATTACTTTCTTTGTGTAATTGTAATTTATTTTCTTAAATTTGTTCTTACAATAAAACCTTAAGTATATCTACATCAGAAATTATATGATAATCCATTACAGATTTCTTTTCTTGTCCTTACCTAGAGATAATATAAATTCAAGATTAAGTGTTATATGAAAGGTGGGCGTTAAAGTAGGCATATCACCTTAATATTTTGGAATTATACTTATATTAAAGAGAAATGTCTAAATGCAAAATTTCATCATACATCCAATTCTGTTGGTTTTATGAGCTTTTAAATTTCATTTCAGTAAATTATGTGAGAAGTGGGCGTTGAAGTAGGCGTGTCTTATTGGTTTACCTTTAGTGCAGAGCCTTTGACCAAAAAGAAATGCTTGCAAAATTTTTGAATCACATCTAATTTTGTCAGTTTTAAATTTTGAATATACCGAAAAATACACTATGCGGTATAAATTTTCGCACATTTTGATCTATAACTTCTTTTGCAATGTATAGATTTAAGCAATTTTCGGACAAATATGTTTTTTTTAATCAGGAAATATACTTGCAATATTTCATCGTTCTACGTCAATGCGTTTAGATACTATCGCATTTTTTTCGATGTTGGACATATAACTCTATAGTATTCCGATTTTGCCCAAAAAAAACAAAGCTAGATCGTCCTTAAATGAAACCAGGACTCAGATAATATATACTTTATGGGCCTAAAATGGATATTTCGATGCCTTACAAACAGAATGACAAAATGAATATACATCCACACCATTTTGTTGGTGGTGGGTATAAAAATGTATCCTAAAAAATTACATGAGTTCATCTTTACTTCTCAAGTAGAAAAATACAATCAGCAAAAACGGATTAATAAATAACTGTACTATATAAAAAATTACTATACCTGTAAAAAAATCGGCATGAAAATAAGTTTCTTTTAACGGCTAAAGGAAAAAATATCGGTTCTAACGGCAATACACATATATAATACTACGGTTAAACCACATTTCGAATTCGGGTCAACAATCATATATTCATGGTGCACAGCGAATCAAATTGAAAGACTACAAAAACTCCAAAATAAGGCAATGCGCGTCGTATTAAAATTCAATCGCTACACATCGATTAACTTTATGTTAGAATCCTTGAAATGGTTAACTATTAAACAGAGACGATAATTAAATATTATAAAATTTATACATAAAATTATAACAGGAAATTCACCAGAAATCTAACGGAACACATCTTATATGTAAGAGAAGCTTAACCATACAACCTAAGAAATAATGAAAACTTTAGGCTCCAAAGGACATCAACAACAGCAAATTCAAGGTCACTTTTTTTCAAAGGGCTACAACTGTACAATACTCTCCCAAATCACATAAAAATTTAAAATCTATATATATAAAAGTGAAACTCTGTGTGTGTGTGTGCGTGTGTGTGTGTTAGCTATAGACTCCGAAACTGTAAAACCGATCGGGCTCAAACTTTGGTAAGTTGTTGTACACATACCAGGGAGTGTTTATGGGTGAAAAAAAGTGGGCGGAGCCACGCCCATAAAAAATTAGTTATCAGTTTTAGCTACTTGACCGATTTTTCTGAAACTTTGCACACATATCGAGCTGTCATGACTAAATTATTTCGTGATAAGAAAAGTGGGCGGGGCCACGCCCCTAAAAAAGTTTTAATTTTGAGGTACTTGCACTGGACCGATTTTTCTGAAACTTTGCACACATATTAAGCTGTCATGACTTAATAATTTCGTGATTAAAAAAGTAGGCGGGGCCACGCCCATAAAAAAAAGTTCTAATTTTGAGGTTCTTGCACTGGACCGATTTTTCTGAAACCTTGCACACATATTGAACTGTTATTACTAAATAATTTTGTGATTAGAAAAGTGGGCAGTGCCACGCCCATAAAAAAAAGGTATCATTTTGAGGTACTTGCACTGGATTGATTATTCTGAAACTTTGCACACATATTGAGCTGTTATGACTTTACAATTTCGTGATTAGAAAAGTGGGCAGGGCCACGCCCATAAAAACAATTATAATTTTGAGGTACTTGCACTGGTCCGATTCTTCTGAAACTTTGCACACATATTGAGCTGTTATGACTTTACAATTTCGTGATTAGAAAAGTGGGAAGGGCCACGCCCATAAAAAAATTATAATTTTTAGGTTTTTGCACTTGATATTCAATTAAAATTCAGAATGCATTTCGATTCATTAAGGGGCGTAGCAACGCGCGCCGGGTTTGGCTAGTACTTAATAAAATTCATTTAAAAAATATCTCACACTTATTGTAAAGACAAATAATAGAGCTTAATATGAAACATTAATATGAAGAATTTTTATACAAATGTAATGTTTTTAAAGTATTTTGAATACTAATAAACATTTAATAATATAATTAACCGCATTCATATGTATAAAATCATAGAATTTTTGCTTTTTATTTCTATGTCGTTATATAGGCAAATAATTTTAATATCCATGTTTTTTTTTTAAATATTTTGATTAATCGAAAAATTGTAAAAAAAAACTCGAAACTTTCCGAATAAATTTTATAAGATGCTTTATTTTGATGCTTTTATTTTGTTTAGGCCACTAAAAACTAGACTTTCAATTTATCAATTTGAATGACGTCGTGGTAGTGCGTAATTAAACCTGGGTGGGTTCTAAAAATAAATTTATTTTAGAATAATAATCAAAATCTATTAACTATTTTTTGAAACTTATCAACAGGGTAACTTACACCTCTTAATATTAGCTCGTATTCGCACCTTATATGTATATCTCTGTGAGATTGTTATCTATTGTAGCTAGTTGGTTGCCTGCAAGCTAAACCACCAAGATAATAGAGTTTATTATTTATTAAGTTAATAAAATTACAATATACATATATATATAGTTCAAATTAAATAAATACATTGTAACTTTTTTATCGCACTAGGTTTGACATAATTTAGCCTTAGATCTATAACTACGCCATTTCCAATTGTATTTTGGAATATTTCATACATTTATATTCGAAAAATTTCATTATTTCTAATAACATTTCTTTGGCAAATATAATTTTGAAGAAATAAAAAAACGTTTTTATTAAATCAAGCTTCTAATTTGCTTTTGAAGATAATTGTGGCGCTTGATAACCAGTCAATGTCTAAAGAACTTTTCCTCATAATTCGTTCGTAACTGACTGAGATAGTGGCACCACCTCATATTTTTCTTATTTTTTTTAAAGAAAATCAAAACTTTCAATTTCTAATACAACAAAAAATGTTTTAACTATATGCAAAAAAATAAAAAAAAAAACTATTGAGGCTATATATATACAAGTTGGGCCAAAAGAAATCACACTATTAGAAGATACTCTTATTTTTGCAAATGGCGGCCAATGTCAAATATGTTTTGACATTTGTGAACTAGACAGATGTAGAATACAAGTGAACAAGCAATGGAATAATCGTGTCGAGGACGATTTTTCGACCAAAATCATAATAAGCGATAAGGCTCATTTCCACCTCAGCGGGAACGAGAACAAGCAAAACTGTCGCTTCTGGGTCACCGAAAATCCACGAGTAATGCACGAGGAGCCATTACACCCGCTCAAAGTGACTGCATGGTGGGGTGTTCACGCTGGAGGAGTCATCGGGCCTTTTTTTTCGAGGACGTCGCTGGTCAAACGACAACAGTGGACGGTGCGCGATATAGGGTTCGATTTAACCGTTCCACACTTTTTTTTATAAGGTTTTTTGAAGTCCCGTGTTTACGTGAACAAGCTTGAGACCCTGGAAGCACTCAAGGACAACATTCGACACGAGTGAGAGAATCTCTCAACCGAAGTTAAATGAAAATGTTTGTATGTTACTTTATCACATAAAAACGACTGAATGAAATGAAATTTTGCACACAGATAGACAACAACCTAAATTAACACATTAGCTACCCTTTATCACGATAATCATGCAAATTCACGGAAATATGCAATAAATATATTTCTTGTATTTAGTTAGTCGGTTGTTCAAGGGTTTTGAGTGACCGAAAAAATTAATTAGGAAGTATTTTTTTTTAAATATTTGCATTAATCTAACCCCACTAATATTAACAAGAGTGCTACATTTGGCAGTGCTGAATCTGATAATACCCTTCTCGATTATGTACATAGGTATAATACCACATCGAAGCTTAACCTAGATTTCATTTTATACGCAATTTGTCTTTATTATTTCCGACGTAATCCTTGATTTTGAATTTTTACAGCATTCTACTAGTCAAGCCCTTTCATTTGATACCAATATTGTGCGAGTTGAAGGATTTACATTTTAAAATACCAGATTTGGCCTTTATATAAATTTATTGTCCGACATTTGAATACTTTATAGTGCCTTATATTGCGCTAGTCAAGTTCTTTCAGATGATACCAATATTGACTCTCTTGGTTGTCTAGAAGCTGAAAAAATGTTTTCGTTTGTAATTTTTTTAAATACATATGTATGTATTTTTCCTATTACTTTACTAATTAGAGCCCGATTAATCCAAAATTTTTTTACGAATATCTCTATATCTACAAATAGTAACAAAGGTACCTATAAATTATTCTATGGCCGGCAAAGTTTAACTTTAGTGGTAAAAATATGGGGAAAAAACAGAGGCAGTCGTATTTATTTGTTCAAATCTTCGAAAGTTATAGGGCGATTTTGCTGAATGTTAATAGCGATTCATTCCCGGATATATCCAAAAGATTGATACTATACACAGGTTTGAGGAACATGTGGTTGCTTCTAAAAGTTGATTTAAACCAACACATGGACAGACGGACACACAGATGTGGCTTAATCGTCTCCTCTTTTCATAAGTTTTCAGAAAATATATACTTTATGGGGTCGGAAATGAATATTGTGGAAATTACAAACGGAATGACAAAGCTATATAGATACATGACTACACGTGTGAAGGGTATATTAGATTCGGCACGGCCGAGTATAGCACCCTTACTTGTTATACCCTTCACACAAAAAAAAATGGGTATATGTATATAGGTTTGTCATTCCTTGTGAAATTTCTACAATTTTCATTTCCGACCCCATAAAGTATATATTTTCTGAAAGCTTATGAATAGGGAAGTCGATTAAGCTCTGTCAGTCTCTCCGTGTAACCGTCTGTCCGTGTGTATGTTGAAATCAACTTTGTGAAGCCCCCTAACATCCCCTGGACCCGGGTGAGGTATTAAAATATTAGAAATATTCGGGAGTAGATCCGTATTGAAAACATCGGTACATAAACAACTGAGATATGAGTAAAAACCCACGGCCACCTCGTTTTTTTAACACAAAAACAACATACAACATACAACAACAAACATACATACAAACGTGGTATACTGGTTAGAATAAACGTGGAATAAAACCCCAGCTGAACCCAAAAAAAAATTTATTTTATTTTATATATTATTTATATTAAGATTTGTTATATTTTATTCGACCTTTTTACTATAAATTTCAAATTTACGACATCACTGCAAAAGAGAAAATAATAACCTGGTAGAAGAACTCCATAAGTACAATATTATCTTTGCAACTGCTCCAAGAATATATGGACTTCCAAAAATTCATAAAGATTTCCCTCTACATCCGATTTGTTCTTCGATAAACTCACCATTCTGTGGGTTATGTAAATTCCTGACAAATATTCTGAAAAGACTTAACGAAAATTCAGAATATAACGTAGTAGATGCAGTACAATTTAAAAATAAAATTAACAATACTACAATATGTAACGATGAGAAATTGATATCTTTTGACGTAATATCATTATTTCCTAGTATTCCAGTGGAATATGCAATAAACTTAATTAAGGACAAGTGGATAGAGATCGAACAACACACTACCATACCAAAGGAATTATTCATTAGGATATTTTGCATTCAGGATAACAGGTACTTTAAATATAATGGTAAAGTATACTCACAATGTAGAGGACTTCCAATGGGGTCATCCGCATCACCAGTTGTTGCTGATATTGTAATGGAAGAACTTTTACAAACAATGTTTTAAGGGAAAAAATAAAAAACCAAGATTATTAACAATATACGTTAATGATTTATTTGCTATTGTAAAAGACTGTGAAATTGAAAAGACGTTAAGACAACTAAATTCTTTCCACCACAGGATAAAAATTTACTTTTGAGGAAGAATCAAACGGAAGACTCCCTTATTTGGACACCGTAGTAATAAGAAAAGAGAATTCAATTAAAATAAACTGGTACCAGAAACCAACTACGTCGGGAAGAATAATAAATTTCTATTCATGCCAACCTAAAAGTGTTGTCATGAACACGGCAAAAAACTTAGTAAGAAGAGTATTGACAATTAGTGACCAACAATTCCATAAGGGTAACATTAATAAAATAAAGACAATTTTAAGAAACAATTCTTTTCCTGAAAATATTATTAAACAATTGATAAATAATACAAATTACAATACAAATATGAATACAAGAGATGAATCCGCAAAAATTTATAATTCGATGACATATATACCAAAAATATTTAAAAGAATTGATAAGTCGGAAATTTACAATAAGAATAAATTTAAAATAGCACCGGTTTCAAGAAATAACTTAGGACAACTATTTACAAACACGAAAGATAAAATAAATAAAATGGAAAAATCAAATTTAATATATAAGATGCCAAACCCCGATGGAGGAACATGTCAGAAAATGGCAAAGCACTGATGTCGGTAAGCTGACAAGAACTCTATGGGGTGACCCAAATCTTGGGAAATCAAAGGAGATTCTGAGACTAAGTAGACCTACACTTAGGAAACTAATCAGTGTAATTACACGTCATATGGAGTTGAGAACTCATCTAGCTCGCATGAGATTATTTGAGGAGACAACATGTAGAGCATGCGAGGAAGAGGATGAGACTTTGGTACACTACCTCTGTCATTGTCCTGCATTTGGGCATATTAGGCGCGAAAATTTTACAGTGGATACTATGCCGAACTTAGAATTCCTGGGGAACTCGAACTGGAGATCCATAAGGCGTTACATTGAGGGGGCTGGGTTCTTGGACTAGTACGTTATTTATGGGAAATTATGTTTATGGTTTTTATTTGGGAATTCCGTTTTCCATATGGAGCGCACAACATGCCAACTGGGCATAAGTGCATACCTGTCATGGGTTTGGGCTTTTATACCCCTCCTTTTCAACCTAACCTAACCTAACCTAATATATAAGATAAGCTGTAAAGGGGCCAATAATAATGAATGTGAAAGAGTATATATTGGTACGACAAAGAATAAGTCAAAGACCAGAATCGCGGGACATAAATTAGGTATAAAATCTAATAATGATTTACACATACACAAAACTGCACTCGCAGCCCACTGTGCAGAAAATGGACACTTACCTGACTTTGAGAAAATAAAAATAATACAGATGGAAGAGAAAGTTAATAAACGGTACACACTAGAGATGCTGCAAATAATTGACACTCCAGAAAAAAAGAGAATTAATTATAAAACGGACACTGATAATTGCGCTCAATCCTACAGGCACATTATAAGCAAAACAAAACACAAAAGCAATAAGTACAATTGAAAATATAGAAGAGCTAAGTACCAAGAATGATTAAATAAAGATTACGCCTTGCGCATGATTTACCGTTTGATGACGTAGTAATCCCCTCGCAAAGGTTACCAAATCTGTATCATATGTGAAATTTATAATTTCTTACAAAAATGTATGTAATTTGTTATAGTTGGCAGCCCTGTAATTAATTTACTCAGAGAGGCCTAAAAAATAAGTATTACATCGGTACTTAATAAACAACAAATTTCGTATCATATATTATAATAACTACATATAAATAATATTAAAATTATTAAAATTATATAAAAAGTGTTTAAATTTGGTTATTTAAAAGCTGCAAAACTCATAAAAACAGAAAACAAAATAAAGTGAAAAGAAAAGAAAGAGAGCAAATATGAAATGTGCAGTGGGCAAATGCAAGCAAAGTAACAGCAAAAAAATTGAGAAATTATATTAAAAACTAATAATTTGCGTATATTAAATAAAACGTTTGTGTTTTCAAACAGCTGTATCATTTTACAATTTTCCAAAAGATGAAGCTCGAAAGAAGTTATGGGTAATTTTTTGCAAACGAGGGAAGCCTGTAAATGTGGATAAAGAAACAATTTGTGTTTTACATTTCAAGCAAGAAGATTTTGAAAGAAACTTGAAATTTGAAATGGGTAAGTTAAAACAAAATTAATTCTTGCAGTACATTACTAAGGCATTATGAATAATTTAGCAAACGGCGTGCAAAAATTTTTAAAATCTCACGCAGTTTCGTCTTTAGACACTAGTGCTATTGAAAGTGAAACGAAAACTGCTAATGAAACTGAAGTTGCAAATGTATATGAAGGACTACGTGAAACTAAAAAGCAAAGTGATATTCCAAATAGTTTTGAAGAAAAATTGGTCGCGGAAAATACTCCAAGGCCGACTGATTTTTAAGAAGATCGCCTCCAGACTTACACCATATTTTTCAAATTAAATGGTACAAATTATTACTTTCAAGCGGATATTTACAAAAGCAATTGTTGGAAGCAAAAGAAATTGAAGCCAGTGAAGACGTGAAAAAACTTTTTTTAAGGTGTCGAATGTATTTTAGAATTAAGAAACTAAATGCCGAAATCGCTGAAAATATTTATAAGCGAAAAAGAAAATTTAATAAAATAACAAAATGAATTCTACACCTAATTTAATAGTGAAATATTGTAATAAAAGTAATGAAAATATATATATAAAGAATTTGTTTGCTTTTAAAACATTTAGTTAGAAAAATAACAGTTTGTCCCACTGTCATGTTTTTACGCAAACATAATTAGTTATACAGCTGAATTTTATTAGCCAATGAAAACACAGCTTGAGTGACGTCAGAATTCCTACATGCGCAGAAATGTTTTTTTACGGCTGCGTGATGGCGTAATCTTTATTTAATCATTCTTGCTAAGTACTTACATATATTTTGAATATTGTTACTCTTATGTAAGTTAATGTTGTTTTTTGTTGTAATATATTTGTTTATATATTCGGTGCAGTGTGTGACACAATAATGGAAACAAAAATAATCTTTTGTATCTTTTTTTTTGTGTATTTTTAATATTTTTAGTTAAATCTCCTGAAGATGTCATCCGATGGATGATGAAATATTGAGAATTTGAGAAATAAAATTATTATTTTTAACATAAAAACCCGAGGACCTCAAGCTTAATTATTATTTATATATTTATTATTTTTTTTAAATTGTTTTTTAATATTTTTTTAATTTTTTTTTTGTATTTATTATTTATATTTTTTTTTAACTTTTTTTAAATATATCTTTTTTTAAATATATCTTTTTTATTTTTTATAATTTTTTTTTTTTAATTTTTTTTATATAATTTTTTAACATACATACATACATAAATTTACAATTTTACAATGAGATGTTTTTATATATGTATGTTTTTTATATGTACATATGTATTTTATATGATACTAGAAAAGCCCGGCGCGCGTTGCTACGCCCCTTAATTAATAAAAATGCATTCTGAATTTAAATTAAATATCAAGTGCAAAAAGCTAAAAATTATAACTTTTTTTTAATGGGCGTGACACTGCCCACTTTTCTAATCACGAAACTGTATAGTCATGACAGCTCAATATGTGTGCAAAGTTTCAGAAAAATCGGTGAAGTTCAAGTAGCTGAAAATGATAATTTTTTTTATGTGCGTGACACTACCCACTTTTCTAATCAAGAAATTGTATAGTCATGACAACTCAATATGTGTGCAAAGTTTCAGAAAAATCGATCTAGTGCAAGTAGCTAAAAATGATAACTTATTTCTTATAGGCGTGGCACTGCCCACTTTTCTAATCACGAAATTGTATAATCATGAGAGCTCAATATGTGTGTGCAAAGTTTCAGAAAAATCGGTCCAGTTCAAGTACCTCAAAATTATAACTTTTTTTATGGGCGTGGCCCTGCCCTTTTTTCTAATCACGCAATTGTATAATCATGACAGCTTAATATGTGTGCAAAGTTTCAGAAAAATCGGTCAAGTGCCCACTTTTTGCCACCCATAAACACTCCCTGGACTGTGTACAACAACTTGCCAAAGTTTGAGTCCGATCGGTTTTACAGTTTCGGAGTCTATAGTTAACACACACACCGACAGAGTTTCACTTATATATGGGCAATTCCATGAATATGTCAACCACGACTGTAGAAACTAAAACTCTCAACAAAGGTTAAATGATAAAAAAAACACTAAAATTTTACTATGCGCAGGTATTTAGAGCTTATTAAATTATTTTAAGAGCAATAATAAGAACTTAATCTGATTATCTCTTGGTAAAGTGTTCAGCTCATTCCAAAGATAAAAAAGCTTCATACGTTTTCATATTATGACAAGCACTTTATAAATGTCTCTCAAACTGCATATTCATTAAGGGAAAAAGTTAGAATTTAACTAGTTTGTAGTAGGCTAAGGCGGCAGTTAAAATTTAGCACCTAATTTAGAATAAAACTTTTTTTCTTAGCATATATACCTAAAACTATTATAAGAGGAAAATCTGTCACGTACGATATTAAATTATATTTATTATAAAATCATTTAAAGATTGTTTTCAATTAAGTATGATGGATTTTAAATGAATAATATGTGATTTAGTGCAAGAAATTAAAAAAAGAAAAAGTACCTCTCAAGATTCGCAGATTTTTTTATATTTCCATATATACCTCAAAATCACTTCTGTTTTATGTCACATACGATACACTCTAATTTTGCTCGATATTTTAGATAACAATTATTCAAATATATTTAATTTTTTTTTAATAAAATACCCTCTGAATGGAACATAAAGATCTAATTTTGTTTCAGTTACTCTTACTTTTGCAAAAATTATTCCACTTTATAGTTTTACAAATGTCACGTACGATGACATGGAATTGCCCATATATGTACTAGAAAAGCCCGGTGCGCGTTGCTATGCCCCTTAATGAGTAAAAATGCATTCTGAATTTTAATTGAATATCAAGTGCAAAAAGCTAAAAATTATACTTTTTTTAATGGGCGTGCCTACTTTTCTAATCACGAAACTGTATAGTCATGATAGCTCAATATGAGTGCAAAGTTTCAGAAAAATCGATCTAGTGCAAGTAGCTAAAAATGATAACTTATTTCTTATAGGCGTGGCACTGCCCACTTTTCTTATCACGAAATTGTATAATCATGAGAGCTCAATAGGTGTGTGCAAAGTTTGAGAAAAATCGGTTCAGTTCAAGTACCTCAAAATTATAATTTTTTTTTGTGGGCGTGGCAGTGCCCACTTTTCTAATCACGAATTGCAAAGTTTCAGAAAAATCGGTGAAGTTCAAGTGGCTGAAAATGATAACTTTTTTTATGGGTGTGGCCCTGCCCACTTTTCTAATCAAGAAATTGTATAGTCATGACAACTTAATATGTGTGCAAAGTTTCAGAAAAATCGGTCCAGTTCAAGTACCTCAAAATTATAATTTTTTTTTATGGGCGTGGCACTGCCCACTTTTCTAATCACGAAATTATATAGTCATGACAGCTCAATATGTGTGCCAAGTTTCAGAAAAATCTGTCCAGTTCAAGTACCTCAAAATTATAATTTTTTTTATGGGCGTGGCCCTGCCCACTTTTCCAATCACAAAATTATATAGTCATGACAGCTCATTATGTGTGCAAAGTTTCAGGAAAATCGGTCAAGTGCAAGTAGCTAAAAATGATAACTAATTTTTTATGGACGTGGCCCCGCCCACTTTTTACCACCCATAAACACTCCCTGGAATGTGTACAACAACTTGCCAAAGTTTGAGTCCGATCGGTTTTACAGTTACGGAGTCTATAGCTAACACACACACGCACACAGAGTTTCACTTTTATAGATATAGATAAATGGTGATACAAACTATTGTTATTGCGTGACTACACGTTGTAAAGGGTATATAAGATTCGGCATGGCCGAATATAGCACTCTTACTTGATTTTAAGAAAAATCAGCCTAATAAATTTACCATAAAGATCAAAATTTTTAATCCCTATATAATACGCCTCTAGAGGTATTCGTAAACATTTTTGGACAAATCGGCATAGTTACTTGAAATATTATATATTTTTTTTAAATAAATGAAGTTTTTCAAGCACCTAAATAATTTTTTAGACAAGATAAAGAATCAAATACGAGCCGCAGCATCGAAAATTATTACCGAGAAAAACTAGTAAAACGGTTTGAAACTGACTGAGATAAAAACAACAAAATACAACTGCTTCGGTGTTTTCCCTAAAAGTTTCAATGAAAATGAAATATTTTTAGCTTCTAGACAACCGGATCAATAGGAGTATCAGACGAAAAGGGTTGATTGACTGAAAAAAATCAAATCCATGATAGCCGCCACTATAAAATGTCGTACAATAAATGTATGTATATGTGGATTTAATCTAGTATTTAAGAACGTAGCTCCTTCGACCCACTCAATATTAGTACCAAATGAAAGGCCTTGACCAGCAGAATAGTAAACTTTGAAAATGCGCAAAATCTAAGAAGGCGGCTAAAACAAAATAGATAGAAAACTCTTTTCTTAACCCAATAAATATGGGTATCACATGAAAGAGCTTAACTACTAGAATACAGTTAACTATGTAAAAATTCAAAATCAGGATAGCGTAGGAATTAATAAAAAACTACATATAATGTTATATTTGAAATCTAGGCTACGCTACGGTCTTTTGTGTAAACAAAAATTTATTTTGATTTCCTATAGAACATTTTTGGAATTATCACATACCTTACATTTTGGTAAAGGATATATTAGATTTAGACGGATATATCATTCTTACTTGTTAAATCTTATTTGTATTTTTTTAGTCAATCAGATGTAAGATTATCAGTTGTACTTGTTTTTACGTTTTTAAAAATATCATTAAGTATGTATTTTGATATATTTGTGGACTTATGACATTTTGAAACAGTATTTAAGGACAGCAAAAATAAAAACAAATAAAAAATAACTTAATTTAATATCTTCTTAAGGGAATGGCTCTTATATTACAATTCGGAGTATTGTATCGTGTAAAAAAAGTTAACAACAATTTTATCGATTTCGGTATTCAGTAATATATTTAAACGACAGTTGTTTTTGTGGACAAAAAGTTTAACTCTATACCCGACTTAAAATTCACTTGTTTATTTCTCGGTTATGGCACGACTACATATATGAGGGATGTACATAAGTGGTAAATGTGTTCCTGTTCGTAAATGCATCACTGCGCTGCACAATATGATTACTTTGCGCTGCCACTGCAAATCATATGTTGCTGATGCTTCTTTTTGCTTATTTTATTGTTTGCATTTACGAACGAGCGAACACTGCGCAAAAATGGAACAAATAATTATAAATTTAATTTGTAAATTTGATGATACAAATTCTGACAAATATTTCACCTTCGAGGCTAAAAAGGTCTAAAAAGTAAAATAATCAAAAATAAATAATAAAAAATCACATTCTTTACACTTACCCATTCGTTGCATCAGACATTTTTATCTGCCTGTTCAACGATGTCGAAAGAAACCCAAGTGAAATTTTCATTCGTACAAATATATTGAAAACAACAACAAAAACTAAAAATTTGTTTTTGTTTTCAACGTATTTGTGCGAATGAAATTTCGCTTAAGTTTTCTTTCGACATCGTTGAACAGGCAGTATGATTAGATTTTTTTTTATTTTTGCCTAATATGCAGTAATGTTGCATTTTTCAATGTAATGCGCATTATATGCAGTGCAGTGATGCATTTACGAACAGGTTCTTTATTTTGACACTTTTTATAACAATGATGACACTTTAATGGACCAGTTGTCGAGTATCGTTAAAAAGTATTTAATGAATCGCACAATTGATAATGCAAACAATAGCAAGTGTCCACAAATTTAAAAGTTGTCGGATCGTCAAAAGTTAGTGAGTCGCACAACAGTTAAGAAATATAAACAAATAGAAATTAAAACAATTTTAATTAGTTTTTTTTTAATGTGATATACATAGGTATGTCAAAGAATGAGAAGAACGCTAATTACTGTAGAAAAACGCTGATTACTGTAAAAATAGTCTCTTGGAGAATTTACTTTTAGGATTAAAAAATTTAAAGATGTAGATACATATCTGGACTTAATATGTTGTACATACTAAAAGTCTGCAGGTATCTTAGTACATCTCATATTAAAAAAAGCAGAATTAGTTTTAGAATTTTACTTTGGCGTTTCTGTTTTTAAATCAATAATTTTAAGTTTTTGTTAATCTTACTAATCTTCTTACTAATATAATAAATGTGAATGTTTGTATGTTTGGAAGTTTGTATTTTTGTTACTCAATCACGCAAAAACGGCTGAACGGAACTAAATGAAATTCGGCACATAGATAGATAACAACCTAGATTAACACATAGGCTACTTTTTATCGCGATAATAACGCGAAGTCGTTGGCAAACTCATCATTACACATCCTAAACGGGTTGTTTGTGTTGTAAATATTTGTATTTTTGTTGTTAACACTAGGTCTACCTTTTATCCCGATAAATACGCGGACGAAGTCGCGGGCACAAGCTAGTACGTATAATAAATGTGAATGTTTGGATAAATTTGACAAACATATAAATAACAATCTAGGTTAAAACTAAGTCTTCCTTTTATCCCTACAACTACGCAGACGGAGTCCGGGTACAAGCTAGTATTATATATATTTTAACGAAAAGGCATAATTAAAAAAATACAAACTTGTTATATTTTAAACAAGTATAATAATCAAATAAAAGTATAAAAACTTTTTTATAAAAAAAACAAAATTCTGAAATTAAGTTTTTGTTCCGTAAGTAACTATGTTCGTGCTGTACTATTCATGTAAATAGCAAACCAACTTCGTATTCTGTGCAATGTAAGTACGGAGGTCTTATGTATTTAAACAATTATCATCGTTATCCTTATCACAAAAGTGACGACTGACTGTCCAACTAGTTAGTTTTGTTCTCTTATATTGTTTTTATTCTTATACTCTTTCTTTCTTACTAGAACAAAGTAAATTCTAGAGTCTAGACAATATAAATATGTTAAACAATAAGTAAATCTATATATATAAAAGTGAAACTCTGTGTGTGTGTGTGTGTGTGTGTGTGTGTGTGTTAGCTATAGACTCTGAAACTGTAAAACCGATCGGGCTCAAACTTTGGTAAGTTGTTGAACACACACCGGGGAGTGTTTATGGATGAAAAAAAGTGGGCGGGGCCACGCCCATAAAAAATTAGTTATCAGTTTTAGCTACTTGCACTTGACCGATTTTTCTGCAACTTTGCACACATATCGAGCTGTCATGACTAAATAATTTCGTGATAAGAAAAGTGGGCGGGGCCACGCCCCTAAAAAAGTTTTAATTTTGAGGTACTTGCACTGGACCGATTTTTCTGAAACTTTGCACACATATTGAGCTGTCATGGCTTTATAATTTCGTGATTGAAAAAGTGGGCGGGGCCATGCCCATAAAAAATTAGTTATCAGTTTTAGCTACTTGCACTGGACCGAATTTTCTGAAACTTTGCAAACATACTGAGCTGTCATGACTTTACACTTTCGTCATTAGAAAAGTGCGCAGTGCCACGCCCATTAAAAAAAAGGTATCATTTTGAGGTACTTGCACTGGCCCGATTTTTCTGAAACTTTGCACACATATTGAGTTGTCATGACTATACAGTTTCGTATTTAAAAAAGTGGGCAGTGCCACGCCCATAAAAAAAGGTATCATTTTGAGGTACTTACACTGGACCGATTTTTCTGAAACTTTGCACACTTATTGAGCTGTCATTACTATACAGTTTCGTAATTAGAAAAGTGGGCAGTGCCACGCTTATAAAGAAAAAGTTATATTTATTAGCCTTGCACTTGATATTCGATTAAAATTTAGAATGCGATTAAAATTCATGAAGGGGCGTAGCAACGCGCGCCGGGATTGGCTAGTAAATAAATAAAAATTAAATGAAATTGTTTTTATTTTGATTTTACTTATTATTAAATTGTTGTTCTTTTTTATTTTCATCCACTAATAGTCGTATAACGACTGCAAGCGAGTACTAATCAAACTCGATTTTCTTTGGGTATAAAGATTCTCAGAATTTGGTTCGCCTTTTTAGTTTATTTTTAATCGGTCTACAAATAAAAACGTTTTATTTTAATAAAAAGTCGAAATAAATATTCGAAATTATTTATTAAGTACAGATATACACTAATTAGATTTTTATATGAATATAAAAAATAATTAAAAAGTGCAAAATAAAAGTGTTGCAGTTGTAAATATTTCAAAAATTCAAATTACAAGTTAATATTAGTGATGTGAAAAAAGAACTATAAAATACGTAAATAATAAATTGAACGTAAAAGTAGAAATTATCAAATAGTTACTACCTTCATAAAACAAAAGGATTTTGTTATTTTATTACTTTTCATTAACACTTAGTGCAATAATTGTGTGAAATTCTTCATATTCCCTCGCCACAATATAAAAACTTGAACTTAAGAAATGGTAAGTTGAAATTATGTGGAAAAAAAAAAACTGATGAATAAATGGTACTATTGCAATGCCTTGGAAATGTAAATGATTTCCCTCCCTTCTATTGAAGGTACAGTTTTCATGTTAAAAGAAAATAATAATTATTTTATAATTATTTAAATATTTATAATAATTTGTAGTTGCTATGAAGAAAGAAAGTGTCATATGCTCCAATTCTTTTGTGGTTGTTATTATTGTTGTTGATAATAATGTTATCATTTTATTGTCTTAATTATAATTATTATAGTAATTCTACGCTTACTCTTTTCATATATGTATACACACATACATACGCATGTAGAATTTGTATTTAAAACTTATCGCTCCTGCAGTTAATGTCAACACAATTTAAAACTGGTACGAGTATTATGAATGCACAATTTTATGACGATCTAGCTATGTCCGTCCGTCTGTTGAAAGCACGATAGAGGTCGGACCGAAAAAGCTAGGGAGCCCAAATTTTGCCAGAATATTTCTTATACACAAGGTTTGGTATTGAAAATGCGCTAAATCGGAATATTAAGAAGAGAGTTATAGCTCGTAGTGCAAGAGTAGGTCAAAAAACCGTGTCCTTCCATCAACGAAACAAATGCAATTGTGTCCAAACGCATTAACAGAGAGCCATGAAATTTTGATTGCATATTTCCTAAGTAAAATTAATATTTTTTCCGAAAGTTGCTTAAATCTATGCATTTGGAAAGGAGTTATAGATTAAAATGTACAAAATTTATACCGCACAGTGTATTTTTCGGTATATTCAAAATTTAAAACGTAATAAAACTGACATAATTAGATGTATGATTCTGAAATTTTGCAAGCATTGCTTTTTGGTCAAAGGCTTAGTACTAAAGGAAAATAAATGTGACACGCCCACTTCCCGTATAACGCTTCATCTCAAATTCATATAATTTCTCTATGAATAAAGATTTTAGAAGAATAAAGGACACTATATTGAAATATCTGAGTTGAGTTTATTGTCGGAAACTATTTCGATACGCCTGCTATAACGCTTACTTTTCACGTAATCTACTGTCAATGAAATTTAAATGCTCATAAAACCGACAGAATTAGAGGTGTGATTATGAAATTTCGCACATATAGCTTTCTAGTCAAAGCCATTGTTATGCCAGAAAATGAAGGTGACACACCATATTTAACGCCCACCTCCCATATAAAGATTTGTCTTAAAATTCATGTAATTTCTCTATGGAAAAAGATGTGGAAGAATAAAGGACTACATTAAAATATCTAAGTTTTATTTATTAGCAGAAACTATATTGACACGCCTACTTTAACGCCCATTTTCATTGAAAGACTAAATTTACGAAAATATTTTACTAGCATATTGAATTCATACAAAGAAAGTGATACATATTTTAGTATAAAGAGATTATTCCATAGCGATTACAGTTAATTACAAAATATTAATTTTGTGCTATACATCAAATTGGTGGTGGGTATCAAAAATTCGGTACAGCCAAATATAGTGCTCTTACTTGTTTTAAATACGTTTAGTACTAACGAATTATGTCCACTTATGTACTTATGTATGTTGTTGTACTCATACTAGGGAGTGTTTATGGGTGGAAAAAAGTGGGCGGGGTCACGCCCATGAAAAATTAGTTATCATTTTTAGCTACTTGAACTGGACCGATTTTTCTGAAACTTTGTACACATGTTGAGCTGTCATGACTTTACAATTTCGTGATTAGAAAAGTGTGCAGTGCCACGCCCATTAAAAAAATTATAATTTTTAGCTTTTTGCACTTGATATTCAATTTAAATTCAGCATGCATTTTTATTTATTAAGGGGCGTAGCAACGCGCGTCGGGCTTTTCTAGTAGTATATAAACTTAATTCTTCTTGGCTGATTACATTCCAACAGTTTTACTCATGGAGAACCACCTTTGTTGGCAGTCGCCGTACTACTTTTTTTATTGTGGTTGACCTGTATTTACATAAAATTAAAAAATCAAAAAGTTTAATTAATACATAACCCATAGTTTCATCAGGCTCTCCTGAAAATTTTAATTATAAGACATACTCTGTTGCTCATGAAAACCACAGAATTATTAAAGTTTTAAATTTGTATAATATTTGTCGTTTAACCTGTAAATTTATACTCTGAAAACGTTCATACATACATATGTATGTACATATGTTAAAAAATTTTCAGACGATCTTATTTTATATTTTATTTTATTAAAATCACAATAGCGGCAAAGTAAAAGAATGATGAGATTACAATATGATATAAAATTCTCTTAATGAAAATGTTTGGACAAAATCTCTGCTGTATAAAACGTATCATTATGTACTAAAATGTGAGATCACATTTATTTTTCAAGAATAGAAACGTTATACATATTTCTTCCAATACAAATGTCTGAAAAGTAAATGTTATGTATCAACGCTTAGTGCCGCAAATTGTTTCTTTTTATTCATTTAAAATGCCAAACATTATTAGAATAATAGCGAAAAATTTTATAAAATGTAATATGTACTTACATTTTTGTGTTTTCTGTGTAAACACATTTCCTTTCATTTATTTTTTATTTGTTTATTTATTTCAATAACAATTTTATTGGTTTTTGTTCCGTTTTATGTTGCCAATAGTTTTTTTTTTCAAAATGTGTATAAATAAACACATGAAAAATATTGTGTGATCAGCGATGCCAAATTTGTGCTTTTTGCACTATATTTAGTGCTTTTTGATATCTCTAAACACCAAATTTGAAGGTCCATTGCCAAAATAAGCAAAAAACACTAAATTTGTGCTTATAATAATAATAATATTTTGCTGTAGCTGTTTTAATCAGAATTTTAAGTTTTCCATGTTCAAATTCGGAGATTAAAGAATTTTATTCTGCTTCTACAAAGTATTCTGTGAAATTTTGATTAAAATATCAATTAAAAGGTGGTTAAATTGCTGTATTTTAAAACCAGAGTTGTGAAAAAAATAGATCTAAATAATTAAAAATTTCGTTATTTACATATACTGTGTTCCAAAGTTTTGTGTCAAATTTACTCCAAAACACGTAAAAGAAAACGCTCGACATTACGATTTTTATTGCTTTTTTAATTAAAACGCGCCTTTTGAACCAAAAAGTTGGCATCACTGTGACATACATAATTTATAAACAAGTAAAAGTGCTATATTCGTTCGTGCCGAATCTGAAAATACCCTTCACCATCATGTACATAGCTATTACCCCACATCGTAGCTTAACCTATATTTCATGCTATAGGCCATTTTTCTTTATTATTTTCGACGCCATCCTTGATTTTGAATTTTTACGTAGTTAACTGTATTCTACTAGACAAGCCCTTTAATTTGATACCCATATTGATGGGGTTAAAAATATTTTATCCGTTAATAATTTACTGTATTCTACTGATCAAGCCCTTTCATTTGATACCAGTATTACATTTTAAAATACCAGATTTGACCCATTAATAAATTTATTGTCCTCCATTTTGTAGTGGCGGCCAATATAAACTTTAATTTTTTATAGTGTTTATATTGCGCTAGTCAAGTCCATTCAGATGATACCAATATTGACTTTCTCAATTGTCTAGAAGCTGAAAAATTTGATTTTCGTTTGTAAATTTTTGGAATATATATTTAAAAAAAAATTTTTTTAATCTTAATTTTATGCTATAAGTTCAATGCGATAATGACAGAATATCAAGAAAAAGTTAGCCATCCGATACTAGCTGAGTGGAATGCATTTTCGAAAGCAACTACGGTTTCATCAGAAGCACTCTTTTGATAAGAACTACAGGTGTTGTGTGTAAATATCAACTATTTAACTCAGTATTATATTGAAAATTGAAACAGAATTATTTGTCCTAATTGATTTCATGTTTTTTCATATACATATCATCGAGTTAGTACCAAATTTAGCATCATCTGTTTTTCCTGTATTCTTTTTTTGCACGTCATTACCACAAGTTTTTTTTTCAATGTTTGCTTCTAGCTTAAGATGTCGGTAAAGCAGTGTTTACAATTATGCAGTTGCATTATATGTCACATCCCAGCCTGCACAAAAGTACGACAATGTCTGAATCAGACAAGTCTCACAAATATCTGACTTTTTTTTACAGAAATTTCGTACAGATTTCTGTAAGACATGTCTGAGAAATTTAATGTACGACACGTCTGATAGATTTCTGACTGATTTCGTACAGAAATGTCTAAGTTGTTTTATTCCTTTTGTTTAGGATTTTTTTTTTTCTTTACAAATTAAAACGGAATTTTTTGCTCTTAACCAGCTTTGTAATCTTGATTTTGTTTGTTTTACGTACATATTTGGGTGATTCACAAGTTGTCTTATCATGTCATATTGTCCTATTGTCCTAAAATTTTACAATGGTTTAAAAATGTTGTTGCTTTTCAAACAAAAAGTGTCTTATAATAATAGAACTTTGTACCCTATGTTTATTGTGCTGTCGTATTTAATAAGCAGAGACCTGTGCTAAACGGCTAAGCCAAGCCGCAACAGTTTTTGTAAGCTGTCGCCGTTCATTGTATAATTTTATCGGTCCGACATCCAAATTTGAGCGCAGTTGCTAATTTTTGATAACAAATCACTGGTGACGTCAAATAAGATCGGCTAAGGACTCTGCTGTTTTTGTTTATCAAACAAAATTTAATTTATTTGTAATTTATTTACTTGAGTTTGCCATTACAACATCTAAAATGTACTTTTCGCACAAACTGGCTATTATTTTGTTTTTTTTTTTACTTGTTTTTGGCATTATGAAAGAAAATATTTATTTTTATAATTGTTTTACATAAGCTGATTTAAATTCAAAATAGCACACTTAATTATGAGGGGTTGTTCACAATAGTCTTAATTTTTCATGCTATTATTATAGGACATATGACTTTATGACACTACTGTGAATCCCCCAATTGTTTATTTAAGTCATAAAGTGAAACAAAATAGGTGATATTAAAAGATTTAATTTATTGGTTAAAGTAATATAGAAAGTGATTGTTTTGTGCTTAAAAAAATATGTATAAAAAAAATGTCACGTCAGGCTTTTCGGGAAAATATTAAAAAAGATGCTTATTTGGATTTTCAAGTTAGCTTAAAATATTTAAAAGGATTGTTTTAACTATTAAATCTAGCATATAAATAATTTATATGAATGTATGTAATTAAATAATAAATTAAATTAATAAAAAAAATATTACATAAAACTGAGTTTTATTTTATTAAATATTTCAGATTTCTTTAAGAAATCTGTACGATTAATCGGTTAGAATTACATTTGACAAACTTTCAGAAATCTGTCAGAAATCCATAGGAATATCGTATAATAAATAAGAATTTCCCCCGTTTTTTCTATCAGATTTCTGTCAGATTTTTATCAGACGCGTCGGTAAAAAACTTAGAATTTCCCACGACATGTCTCAGAATTCGTGTCAACCACTTCATATGTTTGGTGGTCAGAAGTCTGACAGAATTCGTATAGAATTCTTACTTGTTTGTCGACATTTCTTACAGATATCTGACAGATGTCGGACAATTTTGCAGGCTGGGAAGTTTTTGTTCAAATAAATTGGTATTAGGTTAACAATTTTTTTTTTGCCTATAACTTTACCGATTAGAGCCCGTTTTACCTAAAATTTTTCACGAATATCTCTAGAGGTATGTTATATCTACATACAAATAGTAACAAACAAGTAATAGTACTATATTCGGCCGTGCCGAATCTTATATACCCTTCACAACGTGTAGTCATGCAATAACAATAGTTTGTATCACCATTTATCTCATATGAAATACGAACATACATAAAAAACATACATATATAAAAACATCACATTGTAAAATTATAAAGTTACGTATGTATGTTAAAAAAAATAAATAAAAAAAAATTGAAAAAAATAAAAAAAGATATAAAAAAATGAAAAAAAGAAATAATAAAAATATAAATAATAAATATAAAATAAAAAATAAAAATAATAAAAAAAAATTAAATTATAGAGGCGTAAGACTTTGAAGTGGAATAAAACAAAGATGAATTTTTTAAATTGACAAAAAGTTACCAAACGTTTCCTGTAGTAAATCAATTGTTGCACGGGCTGTGTGTCATTTTGTGCTGTCTTGTTCAATTGATGAACGAAAAATGGTGTTATCATGGTTCAATAGCGGTCAGCATTGATTTTAACGTTCCGGCCAGCATTGTTTTTAAGTAAGTATGGACCAGCTCAAATAACACATTAAACAGCCAATCTGGATGTAACGGTATCTCAACATACACTTGAGGATTACCATTACTCCAAATACTGCAGTTTTGTTAAAACAAAATTGGGCTTCATCGCTAAATAAAACTCGCTTATGAAAATCGGGATAAACGAGCCCATTCACTGAATATACTCCCTACAATTCATGAGTTACTGTATTCATGCTTAAATGCCAAACCAAACAAAACATAAATCGCGTGACAGCTGACAAAATGGTTTTGCGAACTTAAAGTTCCATACCTCTATAAAAATTATAAGGTATTAGGGTGATCGATTATTAAACGTTTTCCAAGAAATTGGTTTTTGAATAGTTTGACTTTGAAAAAACACTTAACCGGGGTTTTTAATAAAATATTTTCTAAAACAAAATATGTTTTTAGTTTATTTTGTTTGATAAAAAAACGTTAACAATTTATTTCACATAAATAAAATTTATTAATAAAAAACTAAAAAAATAGCAAACAAGTAAGAGTGCTAAATTCGGCCGTGCCGATTCTGATAATAGCGAATATAGAATTCTTACTTGGTTTTAATTAATGTATTAGTTGGGATGTAATTAATATTTTGTGAGCAAAGAAAATCGACCGAAGAATTTCGACGTTAACATTTAGAAGAAATTACTACTAAAAGATAAAAAACCGAGTTTTCAGCCGGTTGTAAAACCATGTAAATAACCCTAGTACATAAATAAATTCTAGATATAACTGGTTTTTGCACTTGGTATTATTTTATTGCTAATAGTGGTGATATAAAAAAAATTTAAAAATTTTCAAGTATGTACATATTTATTTATAGAAACAAATTTATTCGAATCTTTACCGGAAATCAAAAATGCAGCATATTAGTTATTGACAAACAGCTAAAATGAAAGTGTACTTGGAATTTGATGTTTAGTATGTTAATTGTAATTTGAAGTTGTATTTTTAACACAAACTTTATGACAGCATTTTTATAAAATAAAAAAATATACGAGATCTAGTGAGAGAATTAGAAACATATTACAATTTATTAGATAAATACACGCTACAATAATTAACTTCGGTTGCTTAGCTACTTGAATTATAAAATTGTTTTTATACCCTTCACACAGTGAAAAATGTATATATAGGTTTGTCATTCCGTGTGAAATTTCTACAATCTTCATTTCCGACCCCATAAAGTATATATTTTCTGAAAGCTTATGAATAGGGGAGTCGATTAAGCTCTGTCAGTCTGTCCGTGTTTATGTTGAAATCAACTTTTTGAAGCCTCCCGATATCGCCTGGACCTGGGTGTGGTATTAAAATATCAGAAATATTCGGGAGTAGATCTGTATTGAAAATTAGAAGCATAGGTACATAAACAACTGAGATTTGAGCAAAAACCCACGGCCACCTCGTTTTTTTTTAACACAAAAACAACATACATATATACAAACGTGGTATACTGGTAAGGTATCGAACTCCAGCTGAGTCCAAAAAAAATTATTTTATTTTTTATTTTATTTTATATATTATTTATATTTTTCTTATTTTTTTTAATATTTTTTTAATTTTTTTTTTAATTGTTTTTTAATCTTTTTTAATTGTTTTTTATTTTTATTTTATATTTATTTTTTTTTTAATTTTTTTTATATCTTTTTTATTTTTTAAATTTTTTTTTTTATTTTGTTAAAAATTTTGTTTTACATACGTAAATTTATAATTTTACTATGGGATTTTTTTATATATGTATGTACGTATTTCATAAGAGATGAATGGTGATACAAACTGTTGTTATTGCATGACTACACGTTGTGAAGGGTATATAAGATTTGGCACGGCCGAATATAGCACTCTTACATGTTTTTTTTCTCATTATTATTGAAGGTTTATTTATGTTTTTTTTTTTATTAAATTAGATATACGGCCAATAAATAATGTAAGCTTTAATAGTAATATTTTAGATAAGATTGAGTGTAGCAACATTTTACAATGTTTTAATTACATTTAAATATATAAGGTTTTGTTAATACTCGTAAATAGATTTATAGTTTACACAAAAGTGTGTGTGTTCGTTCTGACATAACATAATGACTAATTGATTTAAAAATTTTCTTCAAAATGAAAATTCATATTTTTTATTTTTAATAAAAAAATTTAAAAAGATTTATATCTTGTTGTATGTGATATCCGCATTAAATAATAAATAAATAAAACAATAAACAATTTTTTATTACCAACAATTTATAATGAGATTAAAAAAATAAAACTATAAAAAGGTAATATAATATAGTTTTAAAAACCAAAAATAAAAATATATTGCACAGTTTAGATTTTGAAAGATTATTACTGGGGTATGCATACAAATTATTAAAGGTTTATAGATGGTTTTTTAAACCGATTTTCTATGACAATTTGAGTTAAAAAATTTTGATAATTTTAATGCATACGGTAGCTTGTGAATACCTTTGGAACCAATATTTTTTGCTTTTGAATTATTTTTTTTTTAAAGCGTGTGCTTTAATTTAGTCTAAAGTTAAAACTATTATAATAATTTATTATCACAAAGTACACAGTATGCTTTAACCTGATAAAACTCTTATCAATGTCTGTTTGAAATTAGATTATACAAATTAGAGATGTTCTCGTGTGTTTTTATGAGTTAGATCACGCACACTTATGAACAAAAGATTATAACATTTAAAAACGAGACAATAAAAGAGTTTTCACGATAATGCACGTTCACGAACATATTTTTCTAATCACGTACATATTTGATATTAAATTTTTACATAGTTTATTGAATTCTCATAGTCAAGCCCTTTTATTTGATACTGGGGTGATCGACCCGGTTTTACAACCGGTGGAAATCCCGGTTTTTTCCTCTTTCTGCTGACGGTTTTTTCTAAATGTTGATTTTTCGAATATCGAATACACCGGTTTTTTTATTTTCATATATCTTTGTAGCAAATCGTACCATAGTATATTTAGAAAATAAAAACTATTAAATATTTTTCCATAATATTGTAAGAAATTTATTTGTTGTTTAAATAACAAGAGCAAAATAAGAACAATAATTGAGCTTAAATATTATTATTTTTATGGGTTATAAACCTAACGTTAAAAGTTAAAGGTAATTGAAGCATAAACTTAGCTGATCGATCACTTTCAGGTAAAAAGTGTAATTACAATAAAGAAAAACCAATAATCTCTTCTTCCAGATCCTAATTTTAATTAATGACATTGAGTGTCTGTCAACTTAAATATTAATTAATTAAATTAAAATGAAATTTTAAAGATTTTCTCCCTAGCCTTTAAATGTATTTCAAATTACAGAAATCATTTCAAACAAAATACGTTAGAGCATATTCCAAGAAAAATCTTTTTGAAATTGTGTAATAGGTTGTCATTACTTCATATATTACATAGTAATGAGGGGTCGTTACCAACATCATTATTTTAAAGTACAGATTAATGGCCTATTGGTTATGACCTTCGTAAATACTTTTTATATATTTTTTTAAACAGTAAAATTTAAATTAACTTCATAAATATTATAATATGCCCAATATTATAATTTTTATATTTTTTTGTATTGCAACAGTATAAAAATATCCAGCTATAATTCAGCTTTATTGGTAACTACTTATTTTATTGCTTTTTGTAAGTTAATTTGTAAGCGAGGGTCATGATTTCTGGGACAACTCAAACAAAAATAAGTAGTTATTCGGTCGAAAAGTAACTAGTTTATGTGTATCTCCAATATTACTTGCTAACTTACTAGGTAAGTAAAGATTTTGCTGGGTTAGTTTAAAAGATCTATTTAACATTTAAAAAATGTACAGAAATAGATACAAAAATTTATAACAGCCTTATAAAAAGTCTTATTTATGTATTAATTTATTGTATTTATTTATTTTACTTGTTAAGAGTACCTTTTGTCCTTAAATTCAACTAATTAAAACCAAATTAGACAACTGCATTCATGTCAGTTATTGCGTTATTGTGCAGCCAAACGTATATAAACTGTAAAAATTTTATATTTAGATATAATTTATATTATAATCTTTTTTACAATATTTTTTAATTTTTTCCTTAAATATTATATTTTATATATTCGAACCGGTTAACCGGCATTCATGTCAGTTATTGCGTTATTGTGCAGCCAAACGTATAAAAACTGTAAAAATTTTATTTTTATTATAATCTTTTTTCACAATATTTTTTAATTTTTTCCTTAAATATTATATTTTATATATTCGAAAGTTGAATAATCGATCACCCTATTTTATACCCATTTGATGGGGTTAAAAAAATTCCCCATTTTGCTTTAGATGCCATCTTGGATTTTACCTTTTTCAGTATTTACTGTATTCCACTGGCAAAGTCTTTTCGTATGATACTAACATTAAAAGAATTAAAGTGGGAACATTTTAATTACTAAAATTTACCCATATATAAATTAATTGTATACCATTTTGTAGTGGCGGCCATCATGGGTTTTTAATTTTTCTGGTCAAGCCCTTTCTTTTGATACCCATCTCGTTCCTCTCTGTTGTCTAATAAATTTTAGAAAAAACACCGAAGCATAGTATGTTTCATCTCACATACTAGTTACCTTATCTGCAGGGTCAATACGTGTGAGATCTATCTGTCCCAAAACGTAATAAGTTAAACATTTAGCTACAGGGTAATACAGAATATATAAAAGGTTATTTTAATTTATAATTAAAACAAACTGACATTGGACAATGATATGTGAAAATCTTTTACTTTTTATCTTTAAATGGATTACGTATTTCGATGACATAATTTAAGATAACAATTTTTGGAATTTCGAATTCTTTTAGTAGTTGTCAAATCCCAGTGTTGAATAAAATCAAATATTGAACGACATATTCCACTGAAATTTTACAAAACTTTGAAGAGTTCATGGAACATTCAATACATGTATATAGTTTATTATGATTAACGTTTTTGAAATTTAAATTCATATGTAAACTTAAATTTGTTCTGTTTAAAATTTGTACTTGTATAAAATAAATAAATAAATAAAAGTTAATCCCAAGTTGTAATGGTTAAAAGCCAAACATGTTGATATTATATACATAATACATAATGGCGCCAATAAATAAATTACTTCAGATTACAACTCAATTAAAAACTTCATTTTTTATAAATAATAGAGTTATAATTCTGTGGCTTGGAGCTAAAAGGGCCAATGTCAAAATATTTACTTTTGAGAAAATTGGAATTGAACTTTAACTTTTATAGATGCTTTCATAGTAACATTGGACAGCATTTTATTTATGAAGATTTTCTGGGTTAAGTATTAGCTGTTTTACCATAATGAAATAGAGCAAGAAAACAAATCTAATGCAATGATTAACTCAAAAAAGAAAAAAAGTGACATTGGCCCTTTTAGCTCCAAGCCACAGAAATATAATCGAAATCGAGCGCTTTGCAGCAGTTTAATTTATTTTGTTTTTTGAAAATATGTACTGCTTTATAATAAAAACACGGTGTTCTCTTGTGAAGTGCTTAAGTCTAACAAAAGAATCACTTACTATATCGGTGACCAGATTTAAATTTTGGGACAGCCTATATATGTCCATTCATACAAGTAATATAATGATTAATAGGAGGGACGTAATCGAATTAATAATTCTAAAAAGTTATGCCGTATTTGGCATATAGAAAACATTTGTAGACAGTATAAAGTTTACATGAATATTTTAAAAGCAGGAATTTTAAAACACTCCAAGTTCATTTGTTGAAATCATATTTAATAAAAATAAGAATTGCCTATATGTTTTCTTTTGTTTAGAAAAAAAACAAAGATTTTTTAAGAGATCCTATCTTTAGATATAAATATTTGTAGACAAATGTATGTAGCAGTATATAAAATATTAAAAAATAAAACGTCTGAACATTGTTAAATGTGTTTTTTATACCCACCACCAAAAAAATGGTGGGGGTATATTCATTTTGTCATTCTGTTTGTAACACATCGAAATATCCATTTTAGACCCCATAATGTATATATATTCTGAATCAGGGTTTGATTTGATGACGATCTAGCTATGTCCGTCCGTCTGTCCGTCTGTTGAAAGCATGATAGAGGTCGCACCGAAAAAGCTAGGGGGCTCAAATTTTGCCAGAATCTTTCTTATAGACAAGGTATTGAAAATGGGCTAAATCAGGAAGTGAGTTATAGCTCGTAGTGCAAGAGTAGGTCGAAAAAACCGTGTCCTTCAAACATCGAATAAAATGGAATTGTGTCCAAACGCATTAACGTACAGTCATGAAACTTCGAATATATATTTCTCGAGTCAAAACAATATCTCTTCCCAAAAATTGCTATGCATTAGGAAAGGAGTTATAGATAAAAATGTAGGAAAATTTATACCACGCAGTGTATTTTTCAGTATATATAAAAACAAAAACGTCATAAAAGCAACAAAATTAGATGTACGATTCTGAAATTTTGCGCACTTTGCTTTTTGGTGTGAGGCTTTTCTGTAACGGAAAATCAATGTGCCACGCCCACTTTTACGCCCACTTCCCATATAACGTTTTACCTAAAATTCATATAATTTCTCTATTAATAAAGATTTTGGAATAATAAAGGACTATATTGAAACACCTATGTTGTACTCATTAGCAAAAACAACTTTGACACGCCTACTATAACGCCCACTTTTAACGTTATCTTCCGTTAATGAAATTTAACAGCTCATAAAACCGACAAAATTAAAGCTACGATAATGAAATTTGCTACAGATATCCCTCCAGTCAATGTCATTGTTGTGCCAAAAAAAAATTAAGGTGCCACGCCCACTTTTACGCACACCTCCCATATAAGGTTTTAACTAAAATTCATATAATTTCTCTATTAAAAAAGATTTTGGAATAATAAAGAGCTATATTTAAATATCTAAGTTGTACTCATTAGCAAAAACGACTTTGACACGCCTACTATAACGCCCACTTTTCACGTTATCTACCGTTATTGAAATTTTAAAGCTCATAAAACCAACAAAATTAGAGGTATGATGATAAAATTTGCTACGTATATCCTTCTAGTCAATATCATTACTGTGCCAGAAAATTAAGGTGCCACGCCCACTTTTACGCCCACCTCCCATATAACGTTTTACCTAAAATTCATATAATTTCCCTATTAATAAAGATTTTGGAAAAATAAAGGACTATATTGAAACATCTAAGTTGTAATCATTAGCAAAAACAACTCTGACACGCCTACTATAACGCCCACTTTTCACTTTATCTACCGTTAATGAAATTTAAAAGCTTATTAAACCGCCAAAATTAGAGGTCTGATGATGAAATTTGCTACATATATCCCTCTAATCAATGTAATTGTTGTGACAAAAAGCTTTAGTGACACGCCCACATTAACGCCTACATTCCATATAACGGTTTATCTTAAATTCATGTAATTTCTCTATTGACAAAGTTTTTGGGAAAATAAAGGACTATATTGAAATATCTAAGTTGTATTTATTAGCAGAAACTTTATTGACACGCATACTTTAACGCCCACTTTCACTAAAAGACTAAATTTACGAAAACATTTTACTATCATATTGAAGTTATTAAGGGTGGTTAAATTTTAAGGGCCGATGTTGATTTCAAATAAAACACAAATTATTTAAGAAATTATTATCATTTATTTTTATAATGAAAATATTTGTATGGTTCAATTATGTATTTAACAAAATATCGACCAAATGGTCCCCCCCCCCTATCTTTGGCGCCAGTCCTCTATGTGATGGTCCAAATTTTCAATGACAATGTTGATGCTCAATTGTTGGGAATGATGATGAGTCGAGGTTGACTGCTCTTTTGCCACACTATGGTTCCCATTCAACGAACTAAGAAGGCATTCACAGATTTTCTAACATTTTATACAGACCTGTTTTGCAGAAATTTAAATATTTTTTACAAATCACCCGATTGTGGACGAATTTAAACGATTATGTTGATCAAAAGAATTACGAAGTGCACAAAATGCATTTTGATTTGAACGCCCATTTTCATAAAAAACCTGAATAACTTTAAAGCGTTGCTCATTTGCGTATCTTTTCACGGATCAAATTGAGTAAGTTTGAGATTGAGAAATGTCAAATGAAATGCAGAAAACAAATTTAAAGACTAGGTGTAGTTCACCTTCAACATGGGCCCTTTAAATTTAACCACCCTCTACAAAGAAAGTGATACATATTTTATTATAAAGAGATTATTCCATAATGATTAACAAAATAATAAATATTGTGCTTTAAATGTACACAAAATTGGTGGTGGGTATAAAATATTCGGCACAGCCGAATATAGTGCTCTTACTTGTTTGTTTGTTTGTTTTGTATTTGCTAAAAGCCTTGTGTACTTTGTTTCTAATAAACATACATATGTATATATTATAGTTTAATCTATATACATACATATATGCATATTTTTTTAATTTTGATTTTTTAATAACGTAATAAAACTAAATAGAGTAATTTACTGCAATTTTCGAATAGCATTCTTATTGCTTATATGTGTTAAACTAGAAAGAAAGAAAAAAAAACAAACGAACGGTTAAGTAAAGTAATCCTATTTTTTTTTTTTTTTTGTATTTAGTTAGTCGTTTTATCAAATGTTTGAAATATCCAAAATTTATACGCACTGCCGAGAAAAATGTTACCATCCAACGTCGTCTGTAGAAGTTGTTTGTCTTAAATATTTTTGCTACCAATATTAAGGGGGTTCAAGAAGTTACATTTTAAAATACAAGATTTGATCCATATATAAATTTATTGTCAGCCATTTTGTAGTGGCGGCCAACATGAGTTTTAATTTGTTTATAGTGCTTATATTGCGCTAGTTTTAACGTTTTTTCCTCTCTCCTGTAAACTTTTGAAAACTGCAGATAGCTTATTTCATCTTGAAGGTGACGATTGTATGCATTTTTGTTGACATGTTAAGAGCTTAAAAAAAAGAGCTAGGCGACACCAACAAAAATGTTTAATGTTTGAAAGAATCTTGGTTCACCAGGTGGCAATGCATCACCATATTGGTAATGTGTGTATATCCTAAAAAAATCCTTTTCGAAGTTACTGGTGATAACAATTTTCTTTTGACTAGACATTATTGTCATGTGTTCTAACATGGGGTGCTGTTATTTTAGTCCTATAGAAAATATATATAGCCTGTCAACACCGATCCACCTTTACTTAAAAGCCTTTTATATGGCTTTAGAGGTTATTGCAGATGTTCCCTTATCAAAATCTGTTGTGTCCCGAATGCCGAAGTATATCACTACTTAGTAGTTTGTCTAACTCTCATCATTTTTAATAAACACCTTTTATTTCCTGTTAATGTCTAACTATCCGATATCAGATGTCGGAATTAGAATTGCCACCAAATTCCCAACAAAGCCTACGAGTATAATGGATAATTCAATAAATATAATAAAAGAAAATATGTTTGCATTTATGTATGTTTGTTAAAAATAAATAAATACTCACTGCTCTGTGTTCCGAAAAAACTGAGCTGTTCAAAATTTGTATTGCAGTGACAAATTTACTCAAAACACGGAATAGCCACAAATATATATTTTTCAATAAAAAATTATTAATTTTCAATTAACTATTAACTATCATTTTGATGATTGAGGCAAAACCAAATAAAATTTTGATTAGTAAAATTAATTTCGTAATTGAAGTTTTTTTTTATATAAACAGTTTTTTCTATTAAGCTTGAGGTCACTTTTTTTTTAATAAAAATAGGTTTAATTTTATTTTCCAATATTTCGCTACTACATTGGGTAGCTTCTTCAGGGAAAGTTTTTACATTTTTTAACAATTAACAATTAAAATATTAGAATTGTTCAAAAAACTAATTTTTTTATTTTTTTAATTTTCCCGCTTTTTTTTTAAAAATTAGTTTTTTGAACAATTCTAATATTTTAATTGTTAACACTGCTCTACAAAAAATAATTTTTTGTC
This sequence comes from Phyto melanocephala, assembly GCA_941918925.1. NCBI lineage: Eukaryota > Metazoa > Arthropoda > Insecta > Diptera > Rhinophoridae > Phyto > Phyto melanocephala. The sequence goes on along the minus strand of OW799235.1, from coordinate 62,098,912 downwards.
TTCCCGTTAATTAAAACTATGTCAACTCTTTGGATTTTGATGCGCTGAATTCAAATCCATTGTTGTTTTTTTTCCATCAGATCGGTATTTTTTTTATGGGCGTGCAAATTTTTCCCCCTAAATTAGTCAGGTATGGAGACATATTTCATCCTAACTCGAGAACCAGAAGATGTGTAACAAAATTATATTTAAGTCGAATTATTTAGAATTGTAGTTTTGGAATTATTCAAAAATTAATGGAGAACAAATTTTTTTTCCTCCTAAATTTGTAATATTTTTCAATTTAAAAATGGAATTAAAAAAATATAAAACTATTTTACTAAATTTTTTGGGATATGCTCCCATAATTTTTCAATTATATTTATTTGGTTGTTGGGTTTAAGCTGGTTTATATGCATTTCACTGGTGCTTATGCCAGATCATAAGTAAACCTTTACCCAAATTCTTGAAAAACTTTAAAATTTTTATAAGTTATATTTTTAAATTCTCATTAACAAAATGAGAATTCAAAAATAAAACAAAAAACTATAAAAAACTCTCTATCTCTTATCGTTTTAGAATTATTTAAAAATTAATGGAGAAAAAATTTTTTTTTCGTGCAAAATTGTTAATATTTTTCAATTTAAAAATGGAATTAAAAAATATATAAATCAAATATTCAACATTTTAACCTTTTTTCTGAGAGCTACTTATATTAGAAATAAAAAAAGCCATAAACCATAAAAATCGGTTAAATAATATAGATTTTATTGTCAATTTACCGCAGGTACCCAATATTGTAATGCAACCAGCCTTACATATGATATATGTAACATTTCGTTAGGTGAGCAGGTAATGGAACTAAAGTACAAGGTATTTTGCATAGTTCTTGGAATTAAAATTTATAACAGTATTTTTCAATTACCTGTGATTTCAAATTAAGAACATTAGGGTAGATTCTATAATTTATTGTATGTATAGATGCTGATGGACAATAAGTGAGTCACTTTTGATTTGAATATCGTGCGGTTAAAATCGGCAACAGTAAATATATCTTATAGTGTACTTTGTTATTGTGTAAAGAAATAAAGCAATTAAAGAATCCACAAACGCTTTCATATTACAAAATGTCAAGGATTTGTAACAAATCTCCAAATTTATTTTGTTACGTATGTGGCGATCTAACTTTAAGTACTCAACGGGAGACAATATCTTCCAAGATTAAAAGTGCTTATCGCCGTTATCGATGATAGAGATAAAAATTGGCTGCCAAAAATATGTTGTAGTAGCTATGCAAGTTCTTTAAGAGGTTGTGTAAAATGAAGTCATAAGTCTTTATGAAGCCGTTTATAAAGCCAGCGATTTGGAGTGAACCACAAAATCATCAAAATGATTGCTACTTTTGCGATAGTAAAACACGTGAGTTTACGAAAAAAACAAAAATAAAGTTACATATCCAAATACTTCATGCGTCAAACGACCAGTTTACAAGTAAATTTTTACCTCCATTGCCTCCTACAGACTATGAAGAAGATGTACTTTCTGCAGCAACGCCTGCATGAGTGTTTCTTCGCATGTATTTGGAAGTCGAAAGAGTAAACCTTATTTTCCGAATGAAACTGAAAAACACGTCTGAGCTTCTTGCATCCCAATTAAAAGAATGAAATTTTGTGCAAAAGGACGTTAACGTCTCGTACTTTCGAAGTAGAGGACAACCTTTTTTGAGTTATTTCAGCAGAGAGGAAGATTTGGTATTTTGTGATAATGCTGATGGACTTTTGCGACAACTGTGTTTCAGTCCAAGACAAGTTTGAAAGCCGTTTTACTTCACAATGGCAACAAATTTCTATTGGTCCCACTCGCGTATGCAAGAAATATAAAAGACAACTATTAGCATAACATATTTAGTAGCATAAAGATGATACTTCAAAAAATTAAATATTCACATTACTCATGGAACGTATGTATGTGCAGATTTGAAAGTCGTAGCAATGTCTCCTCTTCATATAAAGCTAGGCCTAATGAAAAATTTTGTCAAAGCAATGAACAAGGACGGTGAAGGCTTTCTATATATTAAGAGCAAATTTCCTAGAATCAGAGATGTTAAAGTAAAAGAAGGCATATTTGTAGGTCCACAAATACGCCAAATACGAAAATGAAAATTGTAGAAATTACAAACGGAATGACAAAGCTATATATACCCTTCACACAAAAGTGAAAAAGGGTATACATATATAGGTTTGTTATTCCGTATGAAATTTCTACAATTTTCATTTCCGACCCCATCAAGTATATATTTTCTGAAAGCTTGTGAATAGGGGAGTGGACTAAACTCTGTCAGTCTGTCCGTGTGTATGTTGAAATCAACTTTTTGAAGCCCCCCAACATCACTTGGACCCGGGTGTGGTATTAAAATATCAGAAATATTCGGGAGTAGAACGGTATTGAAAATCAGAAACATCGGTACATAAACAACTGAGATATGAGCAAAAACCCACGACTACCTCGATTTTTTTTTCACAAAAACAACATTACAACAACAACATACATACATACAAACGTGTATACTGATTAGAGAAAACGTGGCATCGAATCCCAGCTGAGCCAAAAAAATTTTTTTTTTTTAATTAATTTTTTATTTGTTTTTATTTTTTATTTAATATATTATTTATATTTTTATTATTTTTTTAATTTTTTTTATTTTTTTTTTAAATTTTTTTATTTTTTTTTTTGTTTTATATATATTACTAGCTAAACCCGGCGCGCGTTGCTACGCCCCTTAATGAATCTAAATGCATTCTGAATTTTAATTGAATATCAAGTGCAAAAACCTAAAAATTATAATTTTTTTATGGGCGTGGCATATCCCACTTTTCTAGTCACGAAATTGTAAAGTCATAACAGCTCAATATGTGTGCAAAGTTTCAGAAAAATCGGTCTGATGCAAGTACCTTAAAATTATAGCCTTTTTTTATGGGCGTGGCCCCGCCCACTTTTTTAATCACGAAGTTATAAAGTCACGACAGCTTAATATGTGTGCAAAGTTTCAGAAAAATCGGTCCAGTGCAAGTACCTCAAAGTTAAAACTTTTTTAGGGGCGTGGCCCCGCCCACTTTTCTTATCACGAAATTATTTAGTCATGACAGCTCGATATGTGTGCAAAGTTTCAGAAAAATCGATCAAGTGCAAGTAGCTAAAACTGATAACTAATTTTTTATGGGCGTGGCCCCGCCCACTTTTTTTCATCCATAAACACTCCCCGGTATGTGTACAACAACTTATCAAAGTTTGAGCCCGATCGGTTTCACAGTTTCAGAGTCTACAGCTAACACACACACACACACACTCACACAGAGAGTTTCACTTTTATATATATAGATAGATATATATTTTAATTATTTTTTTTTTAATTTTTTTTAATTTTTTTTTTTAAATTTTTTATTTTTTTTTTTAACATACATTGGTAAATTTATAATTTTACAATGGGATGTTTTTATATGTATGTTTTTTATATATATGTACGTATTTCATATGATATAAATGGTAATACAAACAATTGTTATTGCATGACTACACGTTGTGAAGGGTATATAAGATTCGGCACGGCCTAATATAGTACTCTTACTTGTTTTTGAAATATTTATTATATATCTTGATCAAACCAAGGGAACGAATTCAAATAATAACATACCTATTAAGTTTCGAATCCAACATAATTATTATTATTATTGTTATTATTATTATTATTATTATTATTATTATTATTATTATTATTATTATTATTATTATTGTTATTATTATTATTAAATTAATTAAAAATACAATTAAATTCTTTTATCTGTGTAGTTTAAAATAATAATAAATTATAATAAACAAATAAAAATAATTAATTCTACAATTAATCAGAAGTTTTTAAATAGTGTTATGAATTTAAATCTAAAGATTTAACTTGTTTATGTTTTTTAAATAAAATATAATAAACATACCCAAACAACCGTCCACCCAGTAGTAAATCTGTCAGGCTGCAGCCGAACAGTCAGCCTGAGGCGGAATAACGTAAGCTAGCGGATATCTAATAATGGTCTGTCGGTTAATCGGCTGACGGACTGTCCATCTTACTTTTTTTATCGTTTTCGAGCCAACTAAGGTTTGTTTATTTAAGTAATTGTTGTTCTGTCTGTGTAGTGTGGAGCAGAGAAGGAAGTAGACAGGCGGTATTCAGCACTTGTATATCTGTCTATTCATACTACAATAAGTTTGACTAGCTGTCAAGTTATTCAACATTTCATTTAACACATACATATCGTACATTAAATAAAATAACGTCATAACTCAAAATTAAAAAAATTTCATGATAGCAAAAAACTGTTTATGTAAAAGTGATTAAATATATGTATATATAAAAAAACGTATTTCCGTTATAAAAAATAGTCCATTTCAAATATATGCCCCTATTGCGGTTCTCCACTTTTGTAACAGTTTGGTTGTCTTTGGCAAATTGACATTGCCATTCTCAAATCAACTGACGGTTGACTATTCAGTTGTGTATCTATTTTTTCGTGGTATTGCCGTTTTCAACTTTGAACAAACCCAGCCTGCACAAAGTACGACAATGTCTGAATCAGACAAGTCTTACAAATATCTGACTTTTTTTACGGACATTTCGTACAGATTTCTGTCTGGGAAATTTTATGTACGACACGTCTGATAGATTTCTGACTGATTTCGTACGGATATGTCGAAGGGATTTTATTCTTTTTTGTTTACCGACATGTCTGATAGATATCTGACTGATTTCGTACAGAATTATCTAAGTTGTTTTTATTCCTTTTGTTTAGGATTTTTTTTCTTTTTTTTTCTTTACAAACTAAAACGGAATTTTTTGCCTTTACCAATTTTGTAATCTTGATTTTGTTTGTTTTACAAATTGTTTATTTAAGTCATAAAGTGCAACAAAATAGGTGATATTAAAAAATTTAATTTTTTGGTTTATTAAAAAAGTTTAAAAGTAATATAGAAAGTGATTGTTTTGTGATTAATAAGCAATATATATAAAAAAAATGTCACGTCAGGCTTTTCGAAAAAATGTTAAAAAAGATGCGTATTTGGATTTTCAAGTTAGCTTAAAATATTTAAAAGAATTGTTTTAACTATTATATCTAGCATATAAACAATGTATGTATATGAATATATGTAATTAAGTAATAAATCAAATGAATAAAAAAATATTACGTAAAAATGAGTTTTATTTTAATTAATATTTCAGATTTCTTTAAGAAATCTGTACGATTAATCGGTTAGAATTACATCAGACAAACTTTCAGAAATCTGTCAGAAATCCATACGAATGTCGTATAATAAATCAGAATTTCCCCTGCTTTTTCTTTCAGATTTCTGTTAGATTTCTATCAGAGACGTCGGTAAAAAACTCAGAATTTCCCACGACATGTCTGTCAGAATTCCTGTCAACCACTTCATATGTTTGGCGGTCAGAAGTCTGACAGAATTCGTATAGAATTCTTACTTGTTTACCGACATTTCTTACAGACATCTAACAGATGTCGTACAATTTTGCAGGCTGGGAATTTGGTCGACAAAAACGTTGAATACACACAACTGCTTAAGAGTTGTGTGTTATTGGCAATTAAGGTTGATTTTTTTTAAAACAAAATGGAGAGATCGTAAGTATATGTACATTTTTATAATAACTTTCATTTCATTGCATTTTTGATAGCTCCTGTCAGCACATACAGGTGATCTTTAATTTCATCCAGCAAATAACAAAACGCTTCCTTGCTTAGTCGGAAATAATTTATAAATCTATAAATATAAAATAATTATTTAGTTTCGTTACTCTTTAGAAATATAAGTATACTTGGCACCTGGCAGCTCAATATGGTTTGAATCATTACGAATTTTTCTTCTTGTATGAAGAAGCACATTTATACAAGAGTTTTTGTTTTCATCATTTATTTATTTATTTAATTTATTGTCTATAGATTATAAATCCTTACAGACTAAAGTATGTAAAATAACAAAACAAAATTAAGGTTATATATAAAATAATATTCTATACAATTCAGCGATTTAAATATAAAATGATATTTCTTTTAACAATTTCTTTACTTTCATTAAGGCCAATAAGGTGATAATAATTTTTAAAGTTTTCACATATACGACGAAGAGGATCATTATTAGCATAGTTGGATCTATATTATTTTAAGTTAATAAAACGGAAATTTCGAGTTGGTCTGGTTGGAACATTAAAAGATATTTTACTTAGCAGAAATTCAGAGTCGATATCGCCCAGCACAAAAGAAAAACTCAGCATTGAACGACGACTTTTTAAAGTTGATAATTTTATAAGACAGAGTCTGCTTTCGTATGAAGGTAGTAAAAACAAATTCCATCCAAGGCCACGAAGATAAAATATTAAAAACTTCTTTTGTTCAGACTCAATACTATCAATATGAATCCCAAATAATCGATCCATAATCTAGAATAGGTCGAACTAGCGATGAATATAATTGTTTCGTAATATAGGGATCTAGAAATTCCTTGCACCACCTCTTCATAAATCCTTGTACACCATTTGCTTTGTTAACAATTAAAGAAATATGGTCACGAAAATTTAATTGGTGATCTAGCAAAATACCAAGATCAAGAATATTTAGAATTTAATCAACTTTACACTCATTAATGCAATAAAATAAATCCAATTTCTTAATTCTGAAAAAGGACATATGCTTACATCATAACATAAATCGACACTTATATCCATTATAAATACTTTTTATTCGGCACAGCAGTTAAAAACAATTTTAGGAAAATTTTGTTTTTTAATTTTCATTTGCCAAACGTAATATTTAACGTTAGCAGATCGATATTTTAAGTTGGCAACTTCATAGCAAACTCAACTAAAAACAGTTGAGTTATTACCCTTAAACTGAATTCTTTCCATCGACTAGTTGTATTATTTCGTGTTGTGCCTCTTTAACTGATGAAATGCTTTATTTTTTAAGTATCCTATTTCATTTGCAATTAAAGAAACACAATTTAAAATAATACACCACAATTTTATAATCACCACCAAAAAAACACATCAAACCGAAAAAGTTAGGGAAATCAAATTTTTCCAGAATATTTCCTATACACAAGGTTTGTTTGGTATTAAAAATGGGATAATCGGTATATTAGGAAGAGAGTTTTAGGTCGTGATGCAAGATAACGAAAAAAACAACATCCTTCCAACATCAAATAACATGCGATTGTGTCAACGCATTGACGAGAGGGATACAATTTCATAAGTTATTTCCTGAGTAGAAAAAATTGAAAATTGTTAAAATCTAAACATTACGAAAGGAATGATCGATAAAAATGTAAGAAAATTTATACCACCCACTCACTGCTTTTTCGGTATATTTAAAATTTAAAACGTAATAAAACTGACAAAATTAGATGTACGATAATAATATTTTATTTTGGTAAGTCTCGAGATATTAGAGGATTTCTAAACCGGGTTTAACTGGCCAAATGCACCCCGTGTCTTATTTATGAACTGGAAATATCATCTGCGGATCCACCAGTTGAGTCAATAATGCTATCGAGGTAGCAGAAGAACTTAACATCTTCAGTATCTTAATGAAAACACCTCAGCATAAAATTTTAATCGTAAAATAATAATTTTGGCAGACATGCAGAAATACATATGAGTCACAAATTTAATAAGTCAGATGTAAAAAACATGACCCTTTATATGTAACAAATATAATTTAGCAGCTAATAAACAGCATGTTTCTTAAATTGTCAAAATTGCCACTTCTGAATACAAACATGTTGTGTGTTACGTTTTACACATTCTATAGAACTCAGGTGCAAAGTCAAGTTTGGAAAAGTTTGAGTTATGACGTTATTGTATTTAGTGTGCGATATAAACATACACTCACCCAAACAATGTTTACTGTTTATGGATTTATGAAATCAGATAAGTGTGTGCATAAAATGCACATGTGAATGTTTATGTGTGCAATTGTGGATAGCCTCGGTTTTTGCCATATAAATAAGGAACACTTATTGTCTCTCCGATTTACTAGTTTCATGTTCTAAACGCAAGTTGGACGTCAATTAATAAAAATAATTTTATCCGCGGTATATACAACCAATAAAAACAGATATTTTTATGAAAATAAAATTAGTTGAAATGCTAAATATATTGAAGGATATTAAAAATCGTATGGTTTTATACCCATATGCTAAAGGCAGGATTTTCTCGGCTAAACAATAAAAATTTCGATTGAATAATATGGAGTGAAATGTTAAATAAAATAAAAAAGGGAAAAAAAGAATTAAGATCTATTAATAACAATATAATATACAATTATTATTTTTTTGTTAGAATTAAAATAATAAACATTTCGGATTTATAAAATAAAATAAATGTGATTAAAATTTTTAAATAAAAATAAATGCAAACAGAATATAGCTCGATTCTAAATTTAACAAAAAAAAAAAAAAAAAAAAACAAAAAAAAATTTAAGAGTTAATTATAATAGTATAATATTTACTGTGGTGTACCTAGTAATTCCAAAATTCCAGGATATTTGGCAGAATTATAGAAAAGTGAAATACATTAAAAATACTTGACATTTTTAAAATCAAGATCATTTATTTTAACATTTGGTCTGTATGCCTTTGGAAATACTAAATGCTACAATCTTTGAATCTGGCTTAGAATTGTACATATAATTTTGGGTGCCAAAAAAATACTTTGATATGAATATACTTTAATGAAAAAAAAAACTTTGAAATGTTGCAAAAGTGAAAGATACTAATGGATCCAGTAAAAGTTTTGACAAAAATGCTTTAAAAATTTATTAAAAATACATCATATTTAAAGAGATCCCAATAGTGAAACAAAATCCTAAAATATATACACATATAAAAAAAAATGCAGTCACATCATGATACATTTGGTTCAGATGCTCTGAAAAGTCGAGGACATAAGCGTTCAAATACTTTGGGAAAATCTATGCCTATAACATCACTACTCCTTAATTACACACCTTCCAGTTTGCAAAGATCTGATAATATACGCAGTGATAGTGGCACGGGTAACATCTCACCAACACAATGCGAACAACCACCTATGTTATTTTCCATACACGATACTTCATCAAATCGTGGACTAGAAAATTTGAAAAATTCAACTGAACAGCAGCTACAAAATTTGGATACTGATGATGAAGTGGATATACTTGAACAGGAATATGAAATTTTGGTATCTGAATGTAGCAGTAGCAATGGCGATTCGGATCAAGATGAAGATCGGCGAAAGTCCAATTCTGAAGAGTACATATCTCTCATAGGAAATTCAAAATTTTACACTCCCTGTTTGACATGTGTTGGGTCAGCACCTGCCGAGCTGGCTACACGACCAAGTGCAATTAATGAAATGTGCCGACGATTGTGTACCGAAGAATGTCGTTTACGCTTAAGTTTAGCAGGATTGATAACACCCTCTGAAAAAGTTTTAAATAATTGTGAGCTCTTGGATGAATATATGATGAGTTCTTTAAACAAACCTATTGATGAAATTTACGACACACCACCAAAATTACCTCCAAGGCCGGTAAAGAAAGATGCTGCACAAGAGATGTCGTTAGAAACTAAAGCACCAACACTGCCTTTACGATATCCTGGTAACATTGCCATACAACGTAAAAAGTTTTTAACAAACATTTTAATGCAGAATGCCAATACGAGTAGCGACGATGAGGACTTGGAGAAACAACAACCGCCCAAGGAATTGCTCGACATAGTGACTAACATAGTTATGCCACCACCAGCAACAACACCATCTAAATTGCCTTTACCTAGAAGGCAACCAAATATGCCAGATGTACATGCAACACAAACAAACGTAAAAATCGATCCACATGAGTTGGAAATGCTCAAGGAGTTTCGTAAAAATTTTGAAATTGCGGAAGCACTTGCCAAAACCTCCGCAATGACCTCAACATCAAAAATAAAACAACGACTCGCCGCTCGCAAACTGGAAATTGAAATCGAGAATGCAAAAGCAATTGCGGCTGCAACAAAACACGCCAACAAGACTAAAAATGAACTTGCATCCACCACCACCACGTCTGCTAGAGGAGTAGACGACAACTATAAACAAACTTGTCTACCCGGCAACGATGTTGATATTCGCTGTTGCAGTACAGACGATGTGCAAGGTGTGCCCGATGCCGTTAAAACACTAAATTCGAGTCATAAAGTTGTAGACGCTGTGTCTCCGTACTACGACAACGACTATGAGCCACCACGCGAATTACTGCTCTACCTTGTAAGGTAATTGTATAATTAAATACAAAAACAAACAAAAAACAAAATAATTGTAATTCTCTTTTTTATTTTTATTACAATCAGTACAATGTTTTTTTATTTACAATAATTACCTGTGTTACAAACAAACATGCGTTGAACACAAATGACTTTAAAACTGGTTGCTTTGAAATTACCCGAGAATTATATGCATATAAAGCATCTGCGTCCTATTGTAGGTAAAGGGGATTATAATCGCTTTCAAGATTTTTTAGATTACATTTTTTTGTTGTGTTGTGGCCATTTCAAACTTTTTATGATATTGGTTTTTAGTTGTTTGCAACAATTTCAATTGTTTTTCTCAAGTATTTTATTATTGATTGTAGATATCTGTTAATGATTTTTTTTGTGTTTTAATAGTTCATGGTAGTTTACTGATTTTTTATTTATAGTTAGGGAAAAATACTACATAGATTTATGTAGAGTATGTCTGATTTTATATTTTTTATGTATTGTTTTATTATTGTTGTACATATTTTGTGCTCAAGTTTAATAGAAATTCCGATTTTTCAATATTTTTTGCTGATATATTTTTGTATGTATGCATTAGAATCCTGTATAAATTGCACAAAATCGAAAAATTGTGCATTTACTGCCTGTTCAACGATGTCGAAAGAAAACACAAGCGAACTTTCATTCGTACAAATATATTGAAAACAACAACAAAAACTAAAAATTTGTTTTTGTTTTCAACGTATTTGTACGAATGAAAGTTCGCTTGTGTTTTCTTTCGACATCGTTGAACAGGCAGTTATTCTCAAAATTAATTGTGCTCATAGCTGCCAGATAAAATAGGGGCAAAATCTTCTAATTTGGGGAAAAAAATCGTCAAAATCGTCAAATAGTTTACTCAAATCGTCATAAAAACGTCAAAATAAAAAAACGCATTTTTCAAAACAAAACATTTTTTATTTAATGCAGAACATAGCATTAATTGTTTTATTAGACCCTTTTAAGTTAAGAACATGACAATAAATATAATAGAATTTAGAATTAATTTCGAAAAATAAATATTAATATGCATATAAATACAAAAAATAATAAATAATGAATTGGCTGCATCTAATTCAGACTAATTGACAAATAATTATAATCATTTCTTTCTAAAGTTTCTACCGATTAAGGTAGCTTTAGGCAAGCGTAAGACGAGCACAACGCCAAAATAAACTACATCGTTTCGCTTTTTAGCCCATAAACTTATTTCTGAATCTGCAAACCAGTCTTCCTTAATTCTCTTCTTCTTGTTCGTTACCTGTGAAAAACACCATTAAAATTTCATTTTATTTAGCTACTACAAAGTTTTGTATAAAAAATGGATGAAATTTCTACTTACAGAGGAAGAGCTGCTAGAATTTTCATCATCTTGGTTTTCTATCGAAAATATAATGTTTGATTTTTAAGCTTTTAATGTATAATTAAAAAGAACTTACAATTTTTTTAAAGTATTTAAGCATATTAATTTGTCACTTAAATAATTTAAATAAATTTACTTAAAAAACTAAAATTGTTTTAAACGCATTTCCAAATTTATATTTGTTCGTGTTGTAGGTATCAGTTGATAAAATGTGGCATATACTATGTTAAAAATGTACAAAGTGGAAAAATTACCCACACAAACACATTAAATAATGATCGATGTATCTCTTTCACTCTGTTCTATTATTAATAACATAAAAAACCGTTACAAATTATTTTTATTTAGTTTAATAGTTGATATAAAAGTAATGAAAAATGTTGCAAACTTGAATTCTTGAAAATCGTCAAAAACATAGCATAAATTGCCAAATCGTCAACACTTAATTTTAGCACGTAAAATCGTCAAAATGACGATAAATCGTTAAATCTGGCAGCTATGATTGTGCTTGCTATGTCACACATACTGTTCAATGAGAATACTGTGTGTAGCGCTCTTTCAAATACAACGTACACTTCTGTTATTATACCCTTCACACGGTGTAAAAGGGTATATATAGGTTTGTCATTCCGTGTGAAATTTCTACAATTTTCATTTCCGACCCCATAAAGTATATATTTTCTGAAAATATCAGAAATATTCGGGAGTATATCGGTAATGAAAATCTGAAACATCGGTACATAAACAACAACATAACACAAAAACAACATACAACAACATACATACATATAAACGTGGTATACTGGTTAGAGTAAACGTGGCATCGAACCCCAGCTGAGCCCAAAAATTTTTTTTTTTATTTTATATATTGTTTATATTTTTTTTTTATTTTTTCCTTATTTTAAAATTTTTTTTTTATTTTTATATTATATTTATTATTTTTTTTTTAATTTTTTTTTATATCTTTTTAAATTTTTTTTGTTTTATTATAAATTTTTTTTTTTTATTAATTTTTTATTATTTTTTTTTATTTATTTTTTAACACACATACGTAAATTTATAATTTTACAATGGGATGTAAAACTGACAACGCTAAACCTCTATCGATATTTCTATTTAAAAGAAATGGTACAACACAGTGAATGCATACTGTGTAGTGTGAGTATTCATTGCTGTTTTAAGTAACTGTGCTAATGATTAATGATTAACAAAAAACATGTGGCTGAATGCAAAGAAAAACAAGTGAGAGTGCTATATTCGGCCGTGCCGAATCTTATATACCCTTCACAACGTGTAGTCATGCAATAACAATTGTTTGTATCACCATTCATCTCATATGAAAAACGTACATATATAAAAACATTCCATTGTAAAAATATAAATTGAGTTTACGTATGTATCTTTCCAAAAAAGAAATTAAAAAAAACAAGTAAGAGTGCTATATTCGGCCATGCCGAATCTTATATACCCTTAACAACGTGTAGTCATGCATGTTAAAAAAAAAAATAAAAAAAAAATAAAATTTAAAATAAAATTTAAAAAAAAATAATTAAAATATAAATAAAAAATATAAAACAAAAAAAGAAAAAAAAAATTTAAAAAAAATAATAAAAATATTAATAATATATTAAATAAAAACAAAAAAAAAATTAAAAAAAAATATATAAAAAAATAAAAATAAAAATTTTTGGCTCAGCTGGGATTCGATCCCACGTTTACTTTAACCAATATACAAGTTTGTATGTTGTTGTTGTAATGTTGTTTTTGTGAAAAAAAAATCGAGGTGGTCGTGGGTTTTTGCTCATATCTCAGTTGTTTATGAACCGATGTTTCTGATTTTCAATACCGATCTACTTCCGAATATTTCTGATATTTTAATACCCCACCCGGGCCCAGGCGATATCGGGGGGCTTCAAAAAGTTGATTTCAACATACAGACGGACAGCCGGACAGCCGGACAGAGCTTAATCGACTCCCCTATTCATAAGCTTTCAGAAAATATATACTTTATGGGGTCGGAAATGAAAATTGTAGAAATTTCACACGGAATGACAAACCTATATATACCCTTTTTCACTGTGTGAAGGGTATAAAAATTAAAAAAAAAATATAAATAAAATTTATGCCACGTTTACTCTAACCAGTATACCACGTTTGTATGCATGTTGTTGTTGTTATTGTGAAAAAAACGAAGTGGTTGTGGTTTTTTGCTAATATCTCGGAAAGTCATGGGATGATTGTACTGAATTTCAATAGCGATTCATTCCCGGATATTTCCAAAAGTTTGATACCATACACAGATCTGCTTCTAAATGTTGATTTCAACCAACACACGGACAGACGGTCAGGGCGTAATCGACTCTTATATTCATAAGCTTTCAGAAAATATGTACTTTATGGGGTCGGAAATGAAAATTGTTAAAACTACAAACGGAATGACAAATTTACATATACCCTTGTGCACCACTAGTGAAGGGTATAAACAATATTCATCTAATGCTTCAACTTCAAACGCGTATAATAAACTGAGCATACAAAAACGTAATAAAACAATCAGGGATAATTTTCTGACCAAATTTGTTTAAACAATTTGATTAAATCTACTAAAACCTATTATTTTTCTTAAAATATTATTATTAACTTATAATAGTAAGTTAAACAAGTAAGAGCGCTATATTCGGCTGTGCCAAATCTTATATACCCTTCACAACGTGTAGTCATGCAATAACAGTAGTTTGTATCACCTTCATTCCATATGAAATACGTACATACATTTAAAAAAACATACATATATAAAAACATCCCACTGTAAAATTAAAAAATTTACTTATGTATGTTAAAAAAAAAATACAAAAAAAAAATTTTTAAAAAATAATTTAAAAAAAAAATGTAAAAAAAATTAAAATATTTATAATAAATATAAAAGAAACAAAAAAAAAAAATAAAAAAAAAAATAAAATAATAATAAAAATAAAATAATAATAAAAATATAAATAATATATTAAATAAAAAATAAAAAAAAAATTTTTTTTTGGCTCAGCTGGGATTCGATGCCACGTTTTCTCTAATCAGTATACACGTTTGTATGTATGTATGTTCTTGTTGTAATGTTGTTTTTGTGAAAAAAAAAATCGAGGTGGTCGTGGGTTTTTGCTCATATCTCAGTTGTTTATGTACCGATGTTTCTGATTTCCAATACCGATCTACTCCCGAATATTTCTGATATTTTAATACCTCACACGGGTCCAAGCGATGTCGGTGGGCTACAAAAAGTTGACACACGGACAGACTGACAGAGCTTAATCGACTCCCCTATTCATAAGCTTACAGAAAATATATACTTTATGGGGTCGGAAATGAAAATTGTAGAAATTTCACACGGAATGACAAACCTATATATACCCTTTTTCACTGTGTGAAGGGTATAAAAATATGTAAACTTTGTATTTTACAACTAGAAATAATAATATTCTTTCAAAACTTAAAAAAATAAACCAAACCTACCAAGCACCAAGTTATGCACAAATAAAAAAAAAATCTATCGCACCAAAGTGGCATCCCTGCAAAAAATTCCATTCAACGCTAATTTCTTTTTTTGCTCTATGTTGAAAAGCCAAAGAAAAAAGTGTACATTATTTTTTTAGTGAATGCATGATTTTAAAGTGGTGTACAGCTTATTGTTTTTATTGCTGTTCTGTGTAGTGTACAGAAAAAAATACGATCGTAAGTGAATGCAATATTTTTGAATCAAGTTTTTCTCTATCATTTACTTTCTTCATTTGGTGTGTGCTGTGTGGTGAATTGTGTCACAGTATTAAGCTGAATCCACTCCTATTTAAAGAAATGAATGAAGTAATGCAGGTCTATAGTATGTATGTATGTATGCATATTTAACGTTAATACTGCAGATTCGATATTATAACAATGTTATAAAGAACCGCAAACATTTCGGAAAGTTACGTTTTTGACTAATGTTTTGAAATACAGGATGCTTCATAAGGTATCTAAGTTGACCACTTTATGCACACAAAATCTTTAAAAATGTGTATCATTTGCAAATATAAAGCGATTTTTTAAAATGATAAATTCTTAATAATGGTAAAAAAGAAGTGATTTTTCCCTGAAAGTTAAAATTGGTATTTCCCGTGGAATTTTTGTTCCCATCACTAAACAGCCGTTCAAAATAAAGTAAGCTATCCAATGTACATTGAATGTAAATAAGAAAAGTAAGCGTAAACATCTCTAAGGAACTTATTAACGATCGATATTTTAGGAAAAGAAAAATAAATTTTATTTTATTTGTCGAAATTTTTCAAGTTTGTACAAATCTATATATATAAAAGAGTAACGTGACTGACTGACTGATTCATCATCGCACAGCCCAAACGCAAAGAGCTAGAGTCATGAAATTTGGACAATCGGTTCCTCTTTCGATGTATAGCTCCACTAAGAAGGAAATTCGTACTTTAAAGGGGTCAAAAAGGGTAAAATTGGTAATCTTATATCTGCTAAACTAAACATGATGCAAATTAAATTAAAAATGTATTGTAATTTGCACAAAAAATAAGCTGACAGGTGTCTGGCCATTTTTTGAATTTTTAACCCCTAAGGGGAAAAACGGGTAAAAACTATAATTTGGTACTTTTTTGGTACCCTATGTAACTTCCAAACACATGAAGATAGGAAAAAAATTTAAACTGCTTTGAGTAATCCGTGAAAAAATATTAATAGGAATTCGGCACTTTTTTTCAAATTCGCATGTATAAGGGGTAAAAATTTTCCATTTTTTTTGGTACTTTTTTTAAAATAAACTTTTCTAATATTATTCAATGGGACAAAATTTGATATTGTTATTGCCTAATAGAATATGGACAATTATTTAAGTGAAGTTTTTGGAAACTTTTTTTGGGACAAAAAAGGTACCAAAAATGGGAAAATTCCGAAAAATGTATGTAATTCCTAATTAGACGGCCAATTTTCACATAATTTTTTATTGGGATTTCACCAGACATAAAAAATTATGTAATTTAATAAAAATTGAAACACATTAATAACAGGGTAGAAGGGGGAAAAATCGTGAAAAGTGTTTAGTACTTTTTATAACATAATTACGTTAATGCAAAAAAGAGTAGATTTACTGACTTTAAATCATGTCTATTAAAATATTTTGTTACATAGATATTTAAACATTTTAAACTTGAAATTTGGAATCTGGACCAAAAATGTACTTTTTCGCATTTCTATGGTACTTTTTGTATTTTCTACGTTTATGAAGGTAGGATCTTACAGTCAAGGACTTTTGATTCCAGGTGAAACTGAAAATGTTATGGGCGACCACAAAGGTACTTTTTTGAATTTTTATGGTACTTTTTGTATTTCCTACGTTTATAAAGCTAAAATAGTGAAATAAAGGATTGTTGATTCAATTTGAAAATTAAAATGATATTGGATACACAAAAAGGCCTTTTCACATTTTTATTGTACTTTTTGTATTTTTACGTTTGTAAACATAGTTTTATAAAATTAGTGTTTTTTGATCCGAGGTCTAACTCCTAATATTATCGACGACCAAAATTACTTTTTCTCATTTAATATATTTTGTATATATAGAATTCTGAATGTAGGTAATAATAAACCAAGTGGAAATTTTAGTGAAGGAAAAAATTTTACTTTTATTATTTTTAGGATCATTTTTGCAAACAATGAATCTTAAGTTTTGAAACTCAGTAGCATTGATCTTGCTTTTAGTTAGGAAATATATGTCCGATATATCCTTACTCTACTTTTTATTTTTCTAAGTAAATTCAATCAGTGATACAAATTTTCATAAATTGAACCAAAAATATTTAATAATTATAAATAGAACTTGGGTATTCAATAAATAGTAAGAACTGCGCTATCGAAGTAGCGGGTTAAATGCTAGTATTTTAATAAAAACAATAATCTGTTTTTATCGCTACCAACTGGTGGCTACAGCAGGACAAAACTACTTTGATAATAGAAAGAAAATAATAAGTAAAAGAAAAAGGGTTGCTGTTGGTAAAATTTTAATCTAACCCGTTGTGGTAAGATAATATGAAGAAAGTAAACAAATTTGTTACCGAATTCAATTCACTTAAAAACCTAGGAGTTTAATAGATGATATTTACATTCAACACGTAATCACCAATCAAAGAGTGCTTTTGATGAAATCCTTAGCAGGTTTTGAAAATGCATTCCACTCGGCTAGTTTCGGCAATACATACTTTTCAATATTTTTTTTTTTCATTTGTCAAATAAAAAATTCTTTGTAAAATAAGAATGTTTAAAAATTAACTCGAGCCTGTATTAACATTTAAATACTAATTTAAAAAGGAAAATTGTTCGAGGGGACAGTATATACAATACAGATGTTTATGTTTGTTCGACCTTTCTTCTTATTGTACATTTTTGAAACAAAATTTTAATTTTGTTTTTGGAACTCACAATATAATCCATGATGATGCTACTTTACGTTTGTTGTGAAAAAAACGTTTCTCTTTTTTATTTGAAACAAATAAATTTTTATGAAGTATTGAATTTATACTGAATTTAGCAATTTCAATATGGCAACACGGTTGGAAATCAATCAAAAATTTAAAAAATCAAAAATGTAAAATTAAAATAGAAACGATATGTTGAACTTTTTTACATATTTTTTGAAATGTCTTTCTGTTTAGGCGAAAGTTTTCCTTAATACTGGTTTCGTCCATCGTAAGCACATCACACTCCCAAAAAGTGCTGCTACGGTCCTTAAATAAAATACCATATACCTACATACATACATATGAATTATAACCTCCATAAAAAGATACCATTAAACCTACGAATTTCCACAATTACCTTTCTCATATTTCAGAGTGTCCTTCTGCCATCCCAACTTGTAGCAACATGTTCTGTTTTGTGATTGCTAGTGCATTTACAATTTTTACATTATGATGCAGTTTTAGCAAAAGTAATTTCGGCTTTCTTTTAAATAAATATCTATTTACATATGTATGTATGTATGTATGTATGCAGGTATTTTTCACCAACAGCATAGCTGCTATTCGTACATTTCGCCTTCTATCCATTTGATATCGATGTTAATGTGAAAAAATTAGTTGACAAACAAACAGCTGTTTACTAAATGCAAAGACTGTCGTCTGTCACAGCAAAATTCTAATTTATAATATACTAAATCTGTGGCTTAGAGCTAAAAGGGCCAATGTCAAAATATTTACTTTTGAAAAAATTTGAATTGAATTTTAACTTTTTTAGATGCTTTCCTAGTGACATTGGCCAGCATTTTATTTATGAAGCTTTTCTGGGTTAAGTATTAGCTGTTTTACCATAATGAAATAGAGCAAGAAAACAAATCTTATGCAATGATTAACTCAAAAGAGCAAAAAATTGACATTGGCCCTTTTAGCTCCAAGCCACAGATATGGGCTAATCCTGCGTTACGGACGTTACATTCGCACGCAAATTTGCTTTTTAAGATTGACACAGCTGGCGTTCACATTGGAATATTATCATGAATTTTTTTGCAAAATGCAGTTCTTTGGGAGTACTTTAAAACTTGTTTTAAACTTAAAGGTTAACTGTTTTTGAAAAAAAGTCTTGCTAGCTTAAAGTTCCGTTACGGACGTTACAAAAAATAGAAGTCGATTTTGAGGCTTATATGCATTTGCAAATTTTTTAGCTAATTTTGCATAATAAACAAAAAAAGTCCATATACAAAAAATTAAGTGGAATATATGACGATATCAGAAAATAAGTCTAAGTAGTCCTGTTAAGCAAAAATCTTAATTTTTGTCTGTTACGGACGTTACACTTTTTCCATTAAACCAAATTGTGTATATAAAAAACATTAATGTATTTAAAAATCTTTTTAACCTTGTAATTATTAATTTATTAGTTACAAAAAATTATAGAATATTTCATAACTCTTATATTTATTTATTTATTTAACTGTTTAACATTGTATCTTATGCTTAATAGACCCAGCTGTTCGAGCTACTTTTATAGTATAGCCCGAAAAATAATGATATGAATATTTTTTACATTTATCCATGTTTTTGATATTTCGTCAGATGTAGTTTTAACATAATTTTTACCAACGTAAATTATAAAAAACTCCATTTATATTTTTTTTTGCTAATTTGTGAAAATCTCGAGCGTTTTTTAAGATGAGATTTTGGGCTTTTACTAGTTGCCAAATTTTTCGCTTAATAACATAAAATACATACATAAAATTATGTACTTGTTAAATTCAATGTAAGTTTATCTTTACTGATGTCTTTTACAACGCTTTAAGCTGTGCAAGTGAAAATGAAGCATCTTTACCAGGTGATGATAATGAAGAAAAATATTCATTGAGTTTTGGGTTATTGAATCAAATAGCGTTCTCACTGATAAATTTCAATTTAAACTTCTCATTGAAAAAGTATTAAAAACTTTAAAAATCTCTAGAAAGTCGCCAACAAAAAAAGAGGTTTTGTAAAAAACTTATTTTCGATTGTAAAAGAAGATGCAACAAATTTCTTGAAATGTGCAAAAGATTATGTGAATTGAATTTTTCCTATTTAAAACAAGTATTAATAGTTTTAAAATTACCACAAAGAAATGGTAACTATTTGCTTAACTAAAACAAACAACAGTTATTTTAAATCCAGTAAATGTAACACATGAAGCCCTTTACCGCAGTTATATAAATCTATATAAAGGCAATGCTGCTAAAACACTTATGCTCAGAAAAATTTACTCAAGGCTGCTGAGCTTTTTAAAACAAAAATAAAATATTATTTTGATAATATAGTACATATCTATATAAAGATAATATCCCAATTTCAAAGAAATCCAGCAGCGTGTCTGCAGATAATTTTGATTCGGATTTATTATTATTTGAAGATAAGACTGTTGATTCATACATTTTCTGCAGAAACAAAATTAAATAAAGAGATCGGCTTGTGCAAAAGTCCTACAAAAGCTCAAAATATGAAAAGTTATCATACATATGTGTACAAATATTGGAAACAAAATAGATCTTTTTATTTCTGGGCGCAAGAGAGCTGCTTATAACTAATTTACCTAGAAGCGTTGAGTGCGATCGTTGTTTTCCAACTTTCAACTTTCTGAGGAAATTTTAAATGCTTTATTTTTTCTAAAGAAACTTTTTAGAAAAATATGTAAAGTTTGTTTTACATACACATATTTCAGCCGTTCATTTTGAAAGTGATTCGAGGTCATTTGAAGTAATATTTATAAAGTGTTCCGTATTCTGTACTCTAAAATGTGTTAAGCTACGTTGTTGTCTATCTGTGTGCAAAATTTTATTAAGTTTCGTTCAGCCGGGATTCTGGGATTTAAAATTTTAAAATCCCGAATCCTGGGATTCACTAAATCAGTCCCGCTTAGCATCTCTATTTCTGACAAGTTCACATTTACAACATTGTATATGTATATTTTTGTCATAATTATTATAGCAAAAAATTTATAAATTAAATTAAATTAAAATATTGTCTAGCTTTTTGTTAGAAAACTGATAAGACTATATAAGCAATTTAAACAAAAAAAAAATAATAATAATAATTAAGCTCATACAGATGTTATAGGAATGTCTACAGCTGACAGAAATTTATTTGTAGTTGGTGCAGACACAATCATTCCTTTTATACACGTAGACATTTTTGCAGTGAAAAAAAAAATAAAAAATAGTCGATTCAAAAATACTTAAATTGAAAATTTACATACATATGTAAATATTTTCTGCATTTAAAAGGCAGTGCAATGGTACATTTTGTGAACAATTTTAAATATGTACATACATACAAATATCTTAAATATTAATTAATTTATTTTAATTTTATTTTATTTCATTTTAGGAACATTTGTCACAAAATCGTTTATTTGACATTATGATTTTATCAATTTCTATATCTCTATATATGGTCCAACTAACTTTTTACATGCAATAGCAGTTTAATTAACGTGATTTTTTTTGTCGGAGATAATTAAGTAAATAATAAATTTCACTAAAAATTCCATGATATATTAACCACACACATCACTAATGTGATAAGGACGTTAAGGTATTACATATTCACAATTTATTAATATTAAATAAATGTTTCTTTACGTACATAAATATTCGTTTATTATTCCTAAATATTAAATAATTAAGAGATACGCCGCAAAAAATGGAGTTTTTATTAAAATCGTCACGTTTAATTGTTACGTCAAGAACGTTTACACGCCGCGTTGCTGTACCCATACCAAGGTAAAGTTCAGTTCATTTATTTAAACATTTTTTAATCAGACATTTTAGTGTTTTTTTTTTTCTTAAAAAAAGTTTTATACTCAATAAAAATAGTATTTTTTTTTGTAATAGAAACAGCACTTCCTGAAAACAGTTAAAAAACAAACAAGAGTCCTATATTTGACCGTGCTGAATTTGATAATACTCTTCACCACCATGTGGATAGTAGGTATAATGACCACATCGTAGTTTACTGTATTCAACTGGTCAAGCCTTTTTATTTGATACCAACATTGGGGGGTAACAGTTATATTTGACTCATATTCGCCATTTAATCTAGGATGCCATCTCGGATTTTTAATCTTTCATAGTTAAGTGTATTTTACTAGTCAAGTTCTTTCATTTGATAGCCATTTTGGCTCTCTCGGTGGTATAGAAACTGAAACAACTTTTCGTTTGTAAATTTTAGGAAAAACAATGAAGCTGTTGTTTTTTGGTGCTTATATCTCAATTAGTTTCAAAAAGATTTATAAGTTTCTCTAAGAAATAATTTTTGAAAGCACGGCTTATAATTTGGTATTTTTAACGTGTCCAAAAATTAGCTTGAGCTGGAAAAATTTGATATATTTAATATATTTATATTTAATATATATTTTTTTTTTCTCTAAATAAGTTTAGTTATAACGTTGCCGGTTAGTAACCGATTTGTCAAACATTTTAACGAATGTTTCTAGAGGCATATAATATCTATAAATAGTCACAAGCGGTCCTATAAATTATACTAGGGCTAAAAATTTTTAATTTTTGTGGTGAAAATCAGGGAAAAAACAGAGACAGTCGTGTTTATTTGTTAATATTTCAGTTATAATGCTAATTTGCAATACCTCTCTTAAATATTCACAAATTTCACACGTAATGTCAGACCAATGAAAACTCTTATACTCTCTGTGAAGTGTGTAAAAAAATGACGCTGATTTACAGCTTAAAATTGTTAAATGTTACTGTTGCATTACCATTATTACAACTTTCACAGTGATGTGAATTAATTTAATTTGGTATTATAGTTTACTAACAACTTAGAGAACAATAAAACATCAAAAGTGGTTAAGTAAAAAATTAAAAAGGTAAAGTATGGAAATTATTATTCTCCTATAGAGTTAAATTTTCATTTGTTAAAAAAAAATGTTCGATATTTTATAAAAACAAAATACGAAATGAAAATTAATTTTTCATTAAAGAATTTTAAATGATTTTTGTGTATAAATAAATAATTATGAGCTTAGAATCCATTAAATGTTTTTATAATAAATTAGCATAAATAAGGATAAACAATGAGAACAAAATTAATAATAATACAGCTCAGTTCGTTGAAAAACAACAACAAGAAATCTTTACAATTCAATTATTCTTATCTTTATCTTGTGTATAATAAACAGGAGCATCTAAATTGTGTATAACGAATGTGATTTTGTTTTTCTTCAAATAAATACAATATGTTGACTGTAGTTAACACTTTGTTTGATAGTTGTATGGACAGCTCTACAAAGGGGATGTAAGCATTTTCTTCGACGGCTTACAGGATTTACACCTCAACGAAAAATCTTATAAATTTAAATTGGAATTTTTATAAACATTTATACAGTTTACACTATATACTGATTTTTGATATTTTGCAAGAATTCGTTTTTATCAAGGTGTATTAATTTACAAGATGGTAAAAGCGCTCTGCATTCTACGGCTCGAAATGTCGAGATTCATTTTTTAAAATTAAAGTGCTGATAATGCCGACTTTTTTTTAAATATGCCAATTTTTATCAAAATCATCTGGCACCCCTGATTCTATTTCCTTTTGGTACTTCTCTGAAGAACCGACTTTTTATACACATCTTCTTTAGATTCCAAATCTGTAGATACAATATCATATATATACCTTGTTTACAATCAATTCCATGTAAGTAAGAATGTTAAATTCGGCCGTGTTGAATTAAATAATACCCATTCACTATCTGTACATAGGTTCTGGATTTCAATTGCGATTAATTCCCCATACATATCTGTGCACATTAAGGGGGCTTCGAAAAGTTTATATCAAGAAGTACATGAAAATTTCCAACAACAACATTAGGTATGCATAAAATTCCAATAGCACTAGCTAAATTTGTCTTGTGTCTAAAAATTTTAAATTTTTATGGTAATATTATGAGAAAAAAAAAACAGAGACAGTCGTGCTTATTTGCTCATACCTCAGAAAAATATGGGGCGATTCTGCTAGATTTTAACAAAAAAGTGGCTCATACTTTGATTGTTTCGATATTCTATTAATGACCATAAATTCATATAGTTGTATTGTATTTGTATTTATTTTTTGAAATTGTTTTTTTAATACAACAAGACAAAATATCTTATAAATTATAGCATCAGAACAGATATTCAATATCAATATCAAAAAAAAAATGGATAATTAAAAATACAAAAAAAAATATAGCTAAGCATTAAGCGTTTTATAAAAAAATAAGCAAAAATCTATTTTTGTCTAAAAAGCTTTACATAAAAACGGAAATGAGATATGAAAAACAAACGTTAAAAATATGTGTAATGAAAAATATTAAACAAGTAAATTATGAAACATAATTGCGTTGGTAGTGGTCTGCAAATTATTAGTTGATGTCAGAGTCGTATGGTATACATACATATATGAAAAACTGACATTCTGAAGCATGGTTACGAAGGCGAAATTGAGTTATACTTCTCCCTCTTCAGTAATCTGTAATCTATCATAGAGATATTTTGGCTTCTTTGTCGTTTTAATTTTGTGAATAAAACTTATAAATTTGAATTTTAAATAATTGGAAAAATACACGTACACGGCATGAATATTGGGTTATGTGATCATATTTTCTTAGGCCATAAATGTTACGAATAATGTAATTATAAGTCGTGGTGAATTTTCTCATGTCATTTGAGTTGCAACCAGTAAGGATTTTAAACTTCAACGGTGTAAATTATTAAGTAGCCTAACATACTGTATGTTCTGCCACACGCCTGGCTAATTTGTTTCGACTAAGTAAGTGATTTATTAAATGTTACATCCAAATTTCTAGCTGAGTTTACTATAGCTATTTTTGAACCACCAAAAATAATATTTATGTCATCATCAATGAGTGTATTTTTTTTTCTTAGTACTATGCATTTTGTCATCATTTTGGATTAAGGCGTAATCCATTTACGGATGCACAGGTAGAAATTTTCTACAGATCATTATTTTGAAACAATTAAGATATTACTAAACGCCATCATATTTAAGTAACAAATTTGTCAGTAAGTTACCTGGTCATTAAAAAAATTCTTTTTGACTGTTGAAATAAGAGGGAAATAAGTCAGGTTTTTTGCATATATTAGACGGTTATATTTTGATTCCGATATTTTAAAAATATATAAAAGCTTCGACGTTATCGGTTATGTGACAATTTTTTGAATTTTGCTTTTATTTTGAACTTTTAGTCATACATGTCGTCCAACTTACTTTATAATTATTTTACAGAGTATGATCATGCATTAATGTATCTTTTTTTTTTTGCACTATTATAAAGCAATAATTTTGTTGTTTAATAACAAAAAAAATATATTATATGTAAATAAAAGGCTTAAAAAA
This sequence comes from Phyto melanocephala, assembly GCA_941918925.1. Classification (NCBI taxonomy): domain Eukaryota; kingdom Metazoa; phylum Arthropoda; class Insecta; order Diptera; family Rhinophoridae; genus Phyto; species Phyto melanocephala. Next base: position 62,073,286 of record OW799235.1, on the reverse strand, counting down.
AGGAAAAAAAAACAGACTCAAAAAAATGTACGAGTACATATGATACGATACAATACTTAAGTACATACATGCATATGTAAATATTGGGCATATGTAAATTTGTCCGTCTACTTAAATATCACTACTGGCAGTAGAAAAAAAATTTTAAAGACTATTGAAACAAGATGTCAGTTCAATTTCTTTCTTATTTATTCCTATTTATGTTTTTTTTTTATTATTTCTATTATTTTGCCAGTTCTATTGATGTTGATATTGGTACGTAGTACAAATCTACATATATAGTTTTTGTTTTCGTTGACGGCACACGTGAGATATAAGATACATTAAAATAAAAATAAATGAAAAGAACAAAAACAAAATAAAAATTAAAATACAAAATAAAAAATAAAAAAAATTAACCAGTTCCCGTTCTAATATTTCACATTTCAACAAAAATCAGTTTTATAAAAACCTCTTTCAAGAACGGTTCGCTCAAGATAATAAATACTTCTCCCAAAAATCCAGTCTTTATTTTAAAATTTTTGTTATAAAATTATTCTGAAATTACTTTTATAGTTTAAAGTAAAAGTGGAACTAAACAAAATTTTATAAAATCTTAATCTTTAAAAACTAACTTGGAATAATTTGTTTCCAAATAAACAATTTCTTTAATTTAGAAAAAAGAAAATCATAAATATCAGATATGGAACATACGTTGGAAATAAAACGTGCCACCGGCAAACCACCATGCAAAAATGATCGTAAAGCGTATTTGCAAAAAGTTATGCTTACCAGGTATTAAATAATACATACATACATCGAACGATATTTAACTTAATTTTATCTAAATGTTTAACTTTAATTATTAAATATTCATTATATTTATCTTTAAAGAGTACACTAAACATTTTCTCACATGTATTTATTTATACATAAATATTTGTTTTTTTTTGGTTTAAACAGGTATTTAAATTCGTTTTAATTTTTTGTTTTAAAGAAATTTAAAGGCATATCTGTCATTATTTATATACAACTTAAATGCTATTGACCGTTAACAAACAATTCGAAACAAGTTGATATTTTAAAAGTGGAATTAAAAAGGAAAAATATTATCTGGCCAAGAACGAATTTAAAATTTGGTAAAATTATATCGGTTTATATTGACGACTAAAGCTTAATAACACTGCTCTGCAAAAATTAATTTTTTGTCTTCCCATTTAATAAAACTATGTGGACTATATGGATTTTGACGCGCTGAACTTAAATCCGTTGTCGGTTTTTTTCCATCAGATCGCGATTTTTTTTATGGGCGTGGCAAATTTTTCCCCCTAAATTAGTCAGGTACGGAGACTTATTTCCTCCTAACTCGAGAACCAGTCATCCGATTTTCAAAAATAAAACACAAAAAAATGTGTAACAAAATTGTATTTATTTAAATGGAATAAAACTTTTCCCTATCTCTTATCGTTTTGGAGTTATTTAGAAATTAATGGAGAAAAAAAATTTTTGGTGCAAAATTCGTAATATTTTTCATTTAAAACTGAAATTAAAAAAATATAAGGCAAATATTGAACATTTTAAACTTTCTTCTGAGAGCTACTTGTCTTGGAAATAAAAAAAGCCTTAAACCATAAAAATCAATTTAAAAATGTGGATTTAATTGTAAATTTACCGCAGGTACCCAATATTGACCAAATATGTGTAATGCAGCAAACAACGTCAGAGTGGGCGCACTAAAGCGCCTTGTAGCATCAATGAATGGCAACTTTTTACTTCTATCTTTTTTCGTACAACAAAAAACAAATACAAGCAAAAAAATTTGCTAGATTGTAATTTTGTAGCAACGCCTCGCTTAAAGCACCCGCCCTGTCGTCACCTGTAGATAACTTCAAATTACAATAAAAAATTAAAATATTTACAGACTATTTTATTTAAAATAACACAAATTTTTTGTTAATAATTATTAATTTTTATTTAGGAAACATTGTTAAAATAAAAAAGTAGCTTAAGCTGTCCATGCTCTTTCTTCTACATCATTCAATTTCGTTCTGAAGACCTCGTTCTTCATAAGCTGTCGTATTTGTGGACCTAAAAATATGCCTTCTTTTACTTTAGCATCTCTGATTCTAGGAAATTTGCTCTTAATGTATAGAAAGGCTTCACCATCCTTGTTCATTGCTTTTCATTAGGCCTAGTTTTATATGAAGAGAAGAGTTTGTTCTATTTGATTTAAAGGCTCTTCTGCTACATTTTTTTCCTGGAATAAAATTTACTCTTTTCGGTCAAATTTGAACATTGTAGTGTTTTTCTTTCGCGCGGCTATCCCATTCACATAAGAAGCAACAAAACTTAGTATATCCACTTTGCAATCCATTTAACATTGCTACGACTTTCAAATCTGCACTTACGTTCCATGAGTAATGTGAATATTTAATTTTTTGTAGTATCATCTGCATGCTACAATAGTTTTCTTTCATATTTCTTGCATACGCGAGTGGGACCAATGGAAATTTGTTGCCATTGTGAAGTAAAACGGCTTTCAAACTTGTCTTGGATGAATCAATAACAAGCCGCCAATCCTGAGATTTATGACTGAAACACAGTTGTCGCAAAAGTCCATCAGCATTATCGCAAAATATCAAACCTTCCTCTTTGCTGAAATATATTAAAAAAGGTTGTTCTTTATTTCGAAAGTAAGAGACGTTAACGTCCGTTTGCACCAAACTCCATTCTTTTCATTGGAATGCAAGAAGCTCAGACTTGGTTTTTTTAAAGCCTTGATTTACAAACTAAGTTATTCATATCAGTTTAATTCGGAAAATAAGGTGTACTCGTTAGACTTCCAAATGAATGCGAAGAAACACCCATGCTGGCGTAAGTGGATTCAGTTGCTGCAGAAAGCCCATCTTCTTCATCGTCTGTAGGAGGCAATGGAGGTAAAAATTTACTTGTAAACTGGTCGTTTGACGCATGAAGTATTTGGATATATAACTTTATTTTTTGTTTTTTTTTGTAAACCCACGTGTTTTAGTATGGCAAAAGTAGCAATCATTTTGATGATTTTGTGGTTCACTCCAAATCGCTGGCTTCATAAACGGCTTCATAAAGACTTATGACTTCATTTTAACCAACCTCTTAAAGACTTACCACAGCTACTACAACATATTTTCGGCAGCCAATTTTTATCTCTATCATCGATAGGAAACCCAAAATAACGGCGATAAGCATATTTAACCTTGGAAGTTATTGTCTCCCGTTGAGGACTTAAAGTAAGATTGCGACAAACGTAGCAAAATGAACTTGGGGATTTGTTACATATCCTTGACATTTTGTAATATGAAAGCGTTTGTGGATTCTTTAATTGCTTTATTTCTTTACACAATAACAAAGTACACTATAATATCAATTTACTGTTGCCGATTTTAACCGCACGATATTCAAATTAAAAGTGACTTACTTATTGCCCATTAGCTTCTATACATACAATAAATTATAGAATATACCCTATTGTTCTTAATTTTAAATCACAGGTAATTGAAAAATACTGTTATAAATATTAATTCCAAGAACTATGTAAAATACCGTTTTACTTTAGTTTCATTACCTGCTCACATAACGAAATGTTACATATATCATATGCAAGGCTGGTTGCATTACAATATTGGGTACCTGCGGTAAATTGACAATAAAATCCACATTTCTAAACCGATTTTTATAGTTTATGGCTTGTTTTATTTTAAAGATAAATAACTCTCAGAAAAAAGTCTAAAATGTTGAATATTTGCCTTATATTTTTTTAATTCCATTTTTAAATTGAAAAATATTACGAATTTTGCACGAAAAAAAAAATTTTTCTCCATTAATTTCTAAATAACTCCAAAACGATAAGAGATAGAGAAAAATGTTATTCCAATAAAATAAATACATTTTTGTTACACATTTTTTGGCGTTTTATTTTTGAAAATCGGATGACTGGTTCTCGAGTTAGGATTAAATATGTGTCCGTACCTTACCAATTTAGGGGAAAAATTTGCCACGCCCATAAAAAAAATCCCGATCAGATGGAAAAAAACCGACAACGGATTTGAGTTCAGCGCGTCAAAATCCATATAGTCCACATAATTTTATTAAATGGAGGATTTTGCGCAAGAGCAAGGAATGAAAATAACTAGAGATATCAACTTGTGAATGCAAAAAAAATTTACTTGCACAATTAAAAGGACATCATATTGTAGTAATTGTAACTACGATCTACATATGTTCTGTGTCTTGTGCAATAATGCTATGTTTTTCCAATATTTTTCAAACAAATAAAGGATGTTTTTTGTAGAAGTATAGAACTCTAAAGTGGAATAAACAAAGATGAATTTTGTAAATTGGCATTATAATTTAAATATGACTTCTGGCATATGACCGAAACGGCTGGCTCACACATAGTCTAATCTGAAGATACAATTTTCAATGACTTCACATTTGTGACCGTATATCGGCAATAACACGTCAAATCTTGTCCTCCAAGGGATGAATCGTTTTGGGTTTCACTGAAAACAGTCTAGCGTCGTTAAATCGCACGATATTGTAGGCCAATTCAAGGGTACGAACTGTGAAACTATGCGGTTACAAAACGTTTCCTTCAGGAAATTAATTGTGGCACGAGCTATGTGTGCTATTTTGATGAAACCACAGCTTCTGCACATAATGGTTGTTCAATTGATGAACGAAAAAGTCTGTTTTCATGGTTCTATAGCGGTCACCATTGATTTTAACGATCAGCATAAAAGCACACCAATACACACACAGTCAATTTTTTGGACATAAAGGTGTCTCAATATGCACTAGAGCAGTGCTATTCAATCTTTTTGGCTCGTGTACCACTGAATTCACGACAAACTTTTCGCGTACCACCAAAAAAAATATAATGTAAACAATTTTAAAATTTTTAATCTATTTTATTTATTAACTAGCCAAACCCGGCGCGCGTTGCTACGCCCCTTAATGAATCGAAATGCATTCTGAACTTTAATTGAATATCAAGTGCAAAAGCCTAAATATTAAAATTGTTTTTATGGGCGTGGCCCTGCCCACTTTTCTTATCACGAAATTGTAAAGCCATAAAAGCTCAATATGTGTGCAAAGTTTCAGAATAATCGGTCCAGTGCAAGTACTTCAAAATGATACCTTTTTTTTATGGGAGTGGCACTGCCCACTTTTCTAATCACGAAAATATTTAGTCATGACAGCTCAATATGTGTGCAAAGTTTCAGAATAATCGGTCCAGTGCAAGTACCTCAAAATGATACCAATTTTTAATGGGCGTGGCACTGCCCACTTTTCTAATCACGAAATTATTTAGTCATGACAGCTCGATATGTGTGCAAAGTTTTAGAAAAATCGGTCTGGTGCAAGTACCTCAAAATTATAACCTTTTTTTTATGGGCGTGGCCCTGCCCACTTTTCTAATCACGAAATTATATGGTTATGACAGCTTAGTATGTGTGCAAAGTTTCAGAAAAATCGGTCCAGTGCAAGTACCTCAAAATTAAAACTTTTTTAGGGGCGTGGCCCCGCCCACTTTTCTTATCACAAAATTATTTAATCATGACAGCTCGATATCTGTGCAAAGTTTCAGAAAAATCGGTCAGGTGCAAGTAGCTAAAACTGATAACTAATTTTTATGGGCGTGGCCCCGCCCACTTTTTTCCACCCATAAACACTCCCTGGTATGTGTACAACAACTTGCCAAAGTTTGAGTCCGATCGGTTTTACAGTTTCGGAGTCTATAGCTAACACACACACACACACACACACACACACACACAGAGTTTCACTTTTATATATATAGATAGATAATAAAAAACAATAAAATTAAACAAAAAAATAATAAAAATTACAAAAAACATAAGAACATGTACATTAAAGGTGTACTTTTAGGATGATTTTTCTTTTTGTTTCCAATTGCAAAATAGAAATCGTTAAAATTTTAAAAGAATTCGCGTACCAACTGGAAATTTTTCGCGTACCACCAAGTGGTACGCGTACCATAGGTTGAATAGCACTGCACTAGAGAATTATCATCACTCCAAATACAGCATTTTTGTTTTTTGATATATCCATTCAAAGCTTCATCGCAAAAAAATTCGCTTGAACATCGGTATCAGTGATACCAAAACTTGATTAGCAAAAATGGCTAAAAACTAGCTAAAAAATGGCTAAATGTTTTAAATAGAAAGTTTTCAATATTTGAATAAAAAAATACGAAAAATTTGTTTTAAAAGAATAATAATAAAATCTAAGACTATTTGTAATCAGGGCTGGGCAAAATACATACCTTGATGTATTTCAAATACAAAATACAAATACTTTTAAGTTGTGTATTTCAAATACAAAATACAAATACTTTCAAGTTGTGTATTTCAAATACAAAATACTTTTAAGCTGTGTATTTCAAATACAAAATACAGATACAAAATACAAATATTTTTTGAATTTCGGTCTCATAAAATTTTTCATATATGCATACATACATATGTATCTCTTCTTAGTTCTGTTTCTAAATATTTTATTAATTAAAACTAAGTTTTACATATATGTAACAGCGCATAGAAAAAGGGACCTAAGGGTAAAAAAAAAAAACAATTTTCACTTTTTTTTTTCTGTGGACAACATCTGAGCATCAAATGAGACCGATCCCATGCCCCAAAAAAGTTCCCTCCTAGAGATATGAGCGTTTTATAAAAGTGAAGTTGAACGGTAAAATTTATTTATTTTCATTTTTCGCCCACTAAATTAACAAAATAACTTGATTTTACGAAACTACAAAAAATTTATTTTTTTCCTTATGAACAATTAAAAAAAATAGAAAAATCATTTAATCTTTAAAATGGCTCTCCTAAACAAAACCTGTTTTTACCCTTAGGTCCCTTTCTCTATGCGCTGTCACATATATATATTTATATATATATATATATATGTCGATTTTCTAAAAGAATTCCGCAATTTCTTAGTTGCCCACCCAATATTTTATTTACTTACTATATAAATATGTACGTGCATATGATACACAATTTAAAATTCTTAAAGTGTAAAATTTTCATTAGTTAAAAGTTCATTTACTTTTTACATTTAAGAGACTGATTTTGTAAATTTGCGTTTAATTTTCTCGCGTCAAGGTTTTACTGGGAAGTAAGTGAAAAAAGCATATTTAGAATTTAATAGTTAGTAAAATTTATTCAATAAAACAGGTATTTCCTTTAATATAAACTAGATTTTTTAAAGAATCATCAGATAAGCAGCCTCTTGTTGGGGAATGTAATAATAATAATCTTTCTACAGGCCCTGAGGAACACAAGCTACTGTTAAATTTTCTTAATGCATTTTTAATATTTGGATAGCTTTACAAAACGGAAATCTCCTTGCTCTTATCATTTAGGAAACTGATGAACTCTAACTCCAAATTCGATGTGCGAGGTTGATCAATGTTCTTGTCGGCAAAAAAAATAAAATCTTCATCTGCTGCATCCAAGCATTGCTTCACGTTTTTTGTAATTTTTTTCCAAGGTATCTATTGCCAAGTTTTTAATTCGTTGCCTCTCGTTTCCAGTGATGTTTTCTGGCAACCTGCTAAAACTTAGGTGGAAACATGACGCCATATGCCCCTATTTGCTTTAGGTGCCAGCATGAAAAACTTTACAAATCTTTTCTCAACGCTCTCCCTTAGTTTTGGCAAAATACAACTGAAATGTCTCAAATTGTTACATTGCAGCCGATCTAATCTGGTTCTTACAGATATTAAAGTAGGCAAAAGTTTTCCATAATAGCAATTATTTCCCTGTATGTAGTCCAAAGCCGTAGCTATTGGTTTTAATATTTCAATGAATTCCTCTAAGTACTCCAGTTCTATAGCTAAGAACGTGTTAGCCTTATCAAACTTAACAAATAATCCATTTAATTTTGATTTTCTTTTCATTAGCTGTACTATGGAACCGAAAATAGAGTTCCATCCAAGGTCTATTAAATAAGGTCTGTGCAACTCTACAAAAACAAAAAGCAAAAAAAATATACGGGCATTTTGTTAGTGTAAAATTACTCTAAGGTAGTCAAAAACAGCTGACTAAAATACCAAAAAATTCATCCAGGTGAAATTATCAGTCCATCTGATGGGAAACGTTACTGTCAAACTCTATGTATAAAAAATTATTTTTTATGAGGTATTTGACAGAGAGCAGCACAGCAAATTCGCCGTTGCATATACCTGTATGAATATGCCCAACGCCTATTAAATTTTGTGTTTTCATTTTGTTTAACAATTTTTTCAAGACAACAAAAATAAATTGTGTTAATAGTAAATATTTGCTAAAAAATATGGCTGATAAGGATAAAATAGAAGTCTAGACGATGTCTTGAAGAAGCGTGCTGTTTCACAAGGTATGTTGGGCCAGAAAGATGCTCGTTTCGCTGCTGGTGTTGTACAAATGGTGCGTGAAGGCAAAATAGCTAATCGTTGTATTTTCTTGGCCTGTGAGCCAAGTAATGGCAAGGCTGCTAGAGCTGTTGGTGTGGCTCAGTCCTTGGGTACAGAAACGCCTTTTACCAGCATGTCCGGCACTTTTTCACTGCACTTTTGAATATAAATCATAAGTTAAAAAATTATCAATCATAAAATTGAAAATTTGAAAAACATAAATGTCGCCCTAAAAAGGTAAACAAATTTTGACAACTTCGAGTAGTAAACATAGGGGAGCAAAAAACGATCAGCTGATTAGTTGAACAGACCTTATTTAATAGACCTTGGTTCCATCTTGTGGGACATGGATATACTAACTGATGTCCGAGGCAATCTTTTATGACTTCAGCTTATTCGGGTCTTCTGGATTAATTCCATAATAAAGTATTTACATTTATCAATTGCCGAGTAGTGAATCCTACAGGCACGAGAATTTTTTATGAAAATATTCATATCTGTTGTGGCTAAAAGACTTAATGTGTGGCTGACACTTTGCAGATGCCTCGGCAAATTTTACTCTTTAGCTTTTCATTTGATATCACATGATTAGTGTAAATGAATTCGCCTCAGACGAAACAATTTAAAGCTGAATAGTATTTTTGTTATTTTTAAATTTATTGTAAAAAATAAATGTATTTTGTATAAATGTGTCTTTGAGCCACATGTATTTGAAATACAAAATACAAAATACTTTCAAACCATGTATTTCAAATACAGATACAAAATACGTATTTGTATCTTGTATCTGTATTTCAAATACAAGTATTTCAAATACTGCCCAGGCCTGTTTGTAATATACTCAATACATCTTTGACTAGTTATAAAGTACAAGAATTGTTATAATGGTGTTAAAAGGACCAATTATCACCAGCATCTAGCTCGCTATTATTGTCATTGTCATCTTAACTTTCTTGAGATCCTATCAATTTAAGATAAGTATGTGCTACTTCATTTTGATAACAGTACTTATCAATACTTTTTAAGTCGTATCTTAAAAAAATAATATAGAAAAAATAAAATATTGGTCTTTCGATATAAACCAAACAAGCTCTCTTCAATCTTTATAAGTCAATATTGAACGTGCCATAGTGAGATAGTGGAAAAAATTCTCGAAAATTGCGTTCATCGAATTGGTTCCTACAAAAGAAGTCATGGAGGCCATTTGAATTACGTTTTATTTAGAACTTAATTGTATCAATTGTCTTAACATTTAAAAAACTTTTGAATTTCCTTAATAATAAGTGTTTTTTTTTTTTAAAGAAATCATATTACTCTTATTGGAAAACCTTTTACATAGCTAATGTATTCTCCTGCTGTTGTAGCTTAAAATTCATTGGATTAAAAGGTAAACGCTTGGTCTTGATAATATGTATATCCAATACCATTTATGTGTTTTTCATATAATTTTGCATTAATTTCACATTTGCAATATTTACAAAAACCTTTTTAACTTCTGTAATATATTTTTTTAATTGGCTAAATCAAGCCATAAAATAGCTAAATTGGCAACACTGATCGGTATCAACCGCAGTCTTGTTTTGGGCCCATTCGCCGAATCTACGCCTTGCTATTCATGTGGCACTATGTTGAAATGTCGAATCAAACCCAACATAAATCACCAGTTAAAAAAGTGTTGCCAACTTAAAATTCTATACCTCTATAAAAAACACCCCGTATATATTTATACGGCCAAATGATGTATAACATAAAATATTAAATCTAGGCTACATTACGCCGCGGTCACTATACCTATGTACAAGATGGGAAGGGTATTAACAGGTTCGGCACGAATATAGCACTCTTATTCGTTTTTTTTTGTTTAGTAAATTTCAATATAATTTCAAGTTAATCTGTATCATTTTTAGTTTAGCAAAAATATGGTTACCGCCTTTACCATATCTTACACTTTTTTAACCCCTTAGAGTTTGAATTTCTAAAAATTCCTTCTTACTGGAGCTATATGTATATCGAAATAGGAACCTTTTGTCCAAATTTCATATCTCTAACTCTTTGCGTGTACATTAATAACAGACATTCCGAAATACCAACATGTGGCAAAGATAACTCATTGAAGCAATTTTTAGCGAGAAAATATATTTTTTGAAAAATATTGACGTCATAAGCAAATGAACGATATAAAAAACAACTAACGATTTCAAATAAACAAAAAGTCAAGACGACGCTGTCATTTAATCAGCCATTTAGTCTATAATGGAATATTCAAAAGTTAACAAGTTGTTGAGAAAGATAAATTATTTTATTAATTAAAAAAAACACACACAAAAAACATACTACTATTAATATATTGAACTTCCGATTTTAATGTTAATTAACTACAAAAGCAAAAAAAAAAAAAAAAAAAAAAATTAAGAAAAGCAAGACAAGCAAGACAAGTACCACACGAAAACTAAATGATATTTTTTATGAATCACAAAATAAATGTGCTTGAACTTCAGCTTCAAAACAATTTTTGTTTGTTATAATTATAAATAAATGTAAGTAAATAAACTCGCATAAATATACAACACCTACAAAAAAGTATAAGCAATTGAAAACTCACTACCAAGGCATATTTATTCATCAGGTGGTCTTGATTCGTCAGCTAATTATTTTTTTCTTCATCGTTTTAAATTTCAGCTGTCAAAGTCCATAGATAAAAACAATTTTCTCTCTTCTCTCATTAATTTCAAATATCAAACTTCATGTTAAAAAAATATAAACAAAGATTCTATTTTTGAACTGGGGTTACATGATGAATTAATATGCCTTGCTCACTACCTTATTCATAAAATTTGTTAAAATTTTTTAATGTCAATAGAAAATGAGTGAGAAATTATATACATAGAAGGTCTCGGGGTGAAAAGACAATATAGCCACCAGTAGATATTTAAAGTAAAAGTTTACTACAACATTTTTTAAAGATTAAAAATTTGCAAATTGAGTTTTTTTTTTATTTTATCGAACTTTTTTGTTTAAACTAATATTTAAATTTTTAATCAGGCTTGATTTCATATTTTAATATTCTTTATTTTTACAAAGAATTTTTTTAATTGTGATAAATGAAAGAATAAATCTGAAAAATTATATTTTTACCGACAACTAGCCGAGTGGAATGCATTTTCGAAACCAGCTACGATTTCATCATCAGCACTCTTTGATCGGTGGGTGCATGTTGGTTGTAAATATCATCTATTTAACTCCCGGGACTTAACTTTATTGAATTCGGTAACTACTTGTGTTTTCCTTTTTTCATATATATTTTTACCACAACGAGTTAGATTGAAATTTTAACCAAACAGCAACCCTTTTACTTTTGTTTGTTATTATCTTTCATTTTATCACTATTTTTGTCCTGCTTAACTTAACTTAAGTCCCGGGAGTTAAATAGATGATATTTACAACCAACATCAAAAAATGGTTTGGGGGTATATTCATTTTGTCATTTCGTTTTTAAGACCCTCATAAATATGTTTATGTATAAAGGGTGGATAAATTTTATGGGCCGATATTGAATGTAAACAACGCCTAAACGTCAAGTATTTTTCTGCATTTAATTTGACATTTCTCCATTTTAGACTAACTCGATTTAAACCATTGAAAGATACACAATCGAGCAATTTATTTAGGCTTATTATGAAAATGGGCGTTTAAATCAAAATGCATTTTGTGTACTTCGTAATTCTTTTGGTCAACATAATCGTTCAAATTCGGGAGAATTGTGAAAAATATTTAAATTTCAGCAAAACAGGTCTGTATGAAATGTGAAAACATCTGTGAATTCCTTATTAGTTCGTTGAACGGAAAACATTGCTGTTTTTCGCGATGAACATCAACATTTTCATTGAAAATTTGGACCATCAGCCATTGGCTGATATTTTGTTCCATACATAATTGAACCATACCAACATTATCGTAATAAAAAGAAATGACAATAATTTCCTAACCCGGGGTCTCCACTGAGCAATATTTATTACCGCAATTGTCAAATTTGATTGCGTCCATAGAGATTGCAACGTGTGGACCGCAAATTGCTATATGTAGCAATTTATTGCGCAATCATTGCTCTGCTGATTGCTTGAGCAATAAGCTGTCAAAATCGTTTAATTTTCTTTGAATTTTCTGTTTTTCTTTGCACAAACAAAAGAAAATTAAAATAATTTTCCAAAAAACCCTATAGAAGTTAAAACAAAAATATTAAATTTTATAAATAAATTACTTGTGTATAGTGTACTTCACTCAATGAAAATAAACATACCTTAGCAATAAAGTGCCGTTATTCTGCCGACGTTTGTGCTTATGCTTAGCAATGAAAATTGCTACGTGGAGATCCAGCGTTAATAATTTGTGTTTTATTCAAAATCGACATCGACCCTTAAAATTTAACCACCCTTTATACATATATATATATTTTAGGACGATCTAGCTATGTCCGTCTGTTAAAATCACGATAGAGCTCGAACTGATAAACTTAGAGGGATCAAAATCACTGTTTAAGTTAATTATTTAAAATTCATATATTTTTTAATGGTACTTATATGTTTGTTGGATTTGAAGTGCTCTATATGCATACATATATAAAAGCTTAAATCCAAAAACCAATTAAGTATTAAAATTTTCTAAATTCTACCATTTATCAGTCGCAATAATACCGTATTGAAAATGACATGAGAAGATAAGGAAACACCATTATTTTGTGACTGACTTAAAAAACAGTCCACATTTTAATGATAGCCAAAAAGCTCTCGTTAAAACTGCTATAAGACTCGCTATTAATTTTTTTTTACATGCGTGTAAATAAGTTATAAAAATATTAAAGAAATATTGGCAAAGAATGAAAAAACGAAATTACGGACGTTAAAAGTCTGTAAAATGTAAAACAACTTACGACAACACAACTGGGTTTTGTTGAACACAAATATTATTAAATAGCAGATCCCGGACCGCTTTGCTGGCTCCAACAAAGTTTTTGAATTTTTATTTATTATAAAATATATTATAATATTATATGTCACCATCTGTTAGGTATGCAATATTTGTCATAAATAATTAGTATTTCATTCGTATAAGGTTATCATTCTCCCTTCCTGAAGTCCTTACCATTTTTGGTCAGTTTTCCAGAAATGACATCAAATGTATTTTTAGATTTGGGCGGGTACCACGTCCTCTTTTCTGATTCTATCGGTTTTGTGCCAAAAAAGGTAATCTGATATCGTAGCCAACTGCACATAATTTAAAGCCTATAATAATTATAGTTCAGTAGATATTTTATTAAATATATTTTCTTTGCATGGGAGAAACCACGCCCCTCATTTGATCCTATATAGTTATTGGAATGAATTGTATAGTTTTTTCTAACTAATACCTAAAACAAATTATATAATGAGTTTTTTGTATGGGTGGTATCACATCTCCTGCTTCATATATTCATAATATTCATATTTTTAAACAGGCTTGAGTTTAATTTTTAAACATTCTTATTTTCACAAATAATTTTTTTAATAATAGGGGAAATCACCCTTCGTTGCAAACAGATCATGCAAATGTTGCAAATCTTGCAAGTCTAGTATATATATTCTTAAGTTTGCAACAACACAAAAACAATATACACAAGGTGAATTCATTATCAGGTTGTGTTGACAACGCAGCTGATTTACTTTTTTATTTGCATAAATGATGGTTGAGTTGTCAAATATTATTTATGTTTACATAGATTACTCTTTCCCGCGTAAAAAAACACAAACAAAAACCATGTGGTTTTTGACACATCGACAGTTGAAAGCAACAATAAAAAACCATGTTATTTTTTCTTAATGTTGTATTTGTTGTAGAATTACCACCACCTGATAATTAAATTCGCCTTGAATATACACTAAAATTACATTTCCCACACAAGCACTTATTTCCAATACTAAAAACAGTTGGAAATTTTTAAAAGCAACGTTTGCAATATAATATATAAAAGACTTGCAAAATCTACAGCATTTGCATCATGTTTGCAACGAAGGGTGATTTCCGCTAATGTGATAATGAAAGAATAATCTGGAAAAGTATTGTTTTTACCGACACTAGCTAAGTGGAATGCATTTTTGATTTCATTATCAGCAGTCTTTGATCGGTAATTACGTGTTGGTTGTAAATATCATCTATTCAACTTCCAGGTTTTTAAGTTAATTGAATTCGGTAACTAAGATGTTCTCTTTTTTCATATTATCTTACCACAACGAGATAGATCGAAATTTACCAACAGCAACTAGTTTTGTCCTGCTCTAGCCACCAGTTAGGTAGAGATTTTTAAGTAACAATCAATGTTTTTAATTATTTGTATATTTCCTGTTTGGTCAGTAATTTTTTTTATATTGAAGGGGCCACGCCCATTGTTATTCTTCAGCTCATTTTATTGTCAACTATACAAGCTGTTATTATAATACCCGACATGAAGATATTGAAGTACTCTGGATATACGACAAAAACTCTTGATTTTGCATGGGAGGTGAGTGCCAGCTCCATAGATCATTAAAAAAGTTAGACGAATTGGTACAGCCGTTTTTCTATTGTAGATAAATTAAAAAGTGGGCCTTAAATTGTTTCCGTGTTTACGGAAGTTCGGTAATGGCAAATATAAAAAAAAATTAGCTAAATCGGTTCAGTCTTAAGCGATGCAATTACCAACGAACTGCATTTGAATTTTATATAGATACATAATTTTGAGACAAATGGCAGGGATGACTGAAATAAGAAATTTTTTCATCTACAAATCAAAACCAACTAAAATTGTCACACGTGGTTATTATATAGCAAGGCGAATTCAATAAGGTGAACTTATTAGATCAGCTGATCATCAGCTGTTGACTACTTCTAGGGACCACTTGTCAAATTTTTGTGTATTTTTGACATATCGTTTTGTTTTACATTAACAAAATACACGTTTGTATTTTTTCACTTTGTAGTTGTTTTAGCGACGAGTTCACATTATTGAATTCGCCTTGTTATATAGAACCTCAGAAATACCAGATGTCAAATGTTTTTTTTAACTACCAACACTACTACGTAAATGTCAGAAAAAATTAAAAATTATTATTTCTTTTGTTCTTTTAAATCATTCAGATTTGCCATTGCAGTGTTATTGTATTATAATAATTACAATTCCGAACTATTGAGTTTTACTCGGAATGCAGAACATAAGCGAATGTTTTTTTTACAAGTTTGTTTACAATTGCCGTTAGTTTTCTGTTAAAGGCCTATTAAGCTGGATTCACCCATAAAATTTTAGTTCAGAACAAATTTTTTTTATATTGAGTTTGATGTTTTACTTTTGAGAGAGAGAGAGAGAGATTATTTTGTTCAGAAAGTTTTTTCTTGAATTGGTTTAATTTTAATTCTTGTTCAGAAGAAACTGAATTGGGATGCCACTTTTTTTCAATATTTACATGAAAATTGAATTTGGTTGGCACATCACACAGTGTCAGTACATTTATTATACAAAAATTGTTTTTGCCGAAAATTAACAATTAAAATGGAATTTAATGAAAATATTGCTCAAAAATTAATAGAAGAATTAAAAAAACCAGGAAGAGAATGTTTGTATGACATGAGCAATAGTGCATACAAAAATAATTGAGGGTGGCTGGTAAACATGCAATGGGTCTCGTAGGGAATCTGTATTTCTTTCTTCTATTCTATTTCCTACTAACTATATCTTATTTTCATTTATAATATCTTTGGCAACCTCTCTTTTTCTTTATTATATAAAGGGAAACACAATGGACCATATTGGTCTCCGAGTGTGGGTGTTGGAGGAGGATCCTGCTTCCTGCATCCCCCTTTCCTACCTACCTATATAGCCGGTCCCTTCTATTACGAATTATCGGGATTTTACTCTAGTTAAAGCTAAAAATAATATTTGACTTACTTATGTTCAATAAATACATACCAGGGTACACTTAATAGGTAGTTTTAATTAATCAGCTGTTTCTTTGCAAACGTCAAAACTTCATTAATTTTCTCTCTTATTTCATAATGTCAAATTGTCAAACATCATACAAAAAAATTTATATTAAAAAAATTCTTTCCGGAATGCAATTATCTTGTATGGTTACACCGTAAAAAACAATTTGTTGACTTATGTATAAAGAAATTAAAAAATATATGTAAATATCTATAAACTATTTATTAATTATTGCTGGAAGTGTTATAAGCACTTATTAAAATAAGTTATGGTCTATTCTAATTTCAGTAATGTGTCTAGCAGTAACATGAATTTAGAGTCTAAGCGTCACAGTCATACTCTTTTTATAATAGCTTTTTATATAAGAAAGTTTATATTTAGAACCCCAAACTTGTGAGTAAAGCTTTAAGCAAAGTGATTTATTTGCCAAATATGCTGTTGTTAAGTTTCTTTTTTAAAAATTAAATTATATTTGTTTTAAAAAATATTAATAGTTTTGAAAGCAACTAACAATTTGTTGTATGATTTTTCTTTCTATTAGTTCTAATGCATATATTTTTAAAGCATATGTTTATTATTATTCCAATTTTTTTTTTAGTTTTTTTACTAATTGCTTGTAAAACCAATGAATAATTTAATTTGCAGTATTGAAGTAATTAGTTTTATTTTGCTTTTTAGAATGGGCTCATTTAATTCGGCCCCTAAAATAAATAATTCCGATTCTCAAGATGACAGTCTAGAGATACCCAAAGGTTTGAGTACGCCAGAGCTTTTGCAATATTGTAAACGTTTACGCGGAGAGCATCAACCGCCACTCTTGACACGTTTCTTTTTAAACCCCTTGACTACACTGTCTGCTCAAATGGTTTCATCAGACTTAACAGATGGCTTGCGTTGTCTCAAATTAGATACTGTATCCCGAGGTAAGTATTTATATGTGTGTGTGAATTTATGCATTTGATCCGAGTTGTATATTAAAAAAAATTTGAATTATTTTAACATACTTCTCCTAAATAGCATAAATTTGTTTTTTAAATCAAATGTTAATTTCGATTGCATCTTTTTGTTTTAATTTGCTGAATATTGCCATAACACGAATACAGTGTGCAGTGCTCCAATCTCGGATCCAAATTACATACGTTTGTTCCAGTGGAATCTTTTATCACAAAGTAAGTTTGTATCGATTTAATTTTCTTCTTTTCAAACTACAGGATATTATGCAGACTACAAAAAGTAATTGTAATTTATATGTGCATTTCATTTGCTACACGCTTGATAAAAAATTTGAACTTTTAGATAACGAAATCAAATTGTATTTAAATAAATATGTATGTTGGTCAAAATTGATTTAAATGCGCATACAAAAAAATCGGTTTTTAATTACCGGTTAATACTAGGTTAGCTAAATCTACACTGTTGTTTTGTTTTGCTAGACACAAAACTGCTACAAATGTCGAATTTTGACCTCGAAAATTCGTTTCAAAATATAAAATTTATTTGTGCACACAATCATGGCGTCGGGCAAAATTCGCCAAACGCGCCGGTCTCGACAAGCACATAAATGAATGGGACCAAGTTTTTTTTTTTTTTTTCAAATGTTTTAGTAAAAAAATTCAACTCTTACTTTAACAATTGTTTTATTTTAATTTCATAATATTTAAAATAAATATGCGTAAATGTACATATGTTGCAAATAAGTAAACTACAGTAGTCGCTCGGTTATATGAACTAATTCAAACAGAGCCTGTTCACTAAATGGAGAAGTTCACATATTCGAGAGATAATAAAATAAGTACATAATTCAAATGATTTTTATTACTTAACTTAACCTTTTTCTTTCAATTGGTCGTTAAAATATTTTGCTTTTGCTTTATTAATTCACTTGTAATGGGTAAATTGATAAAGCTTCGCCTCCACCAACGGCATATCTCCTTTTCTTAATGTTCTTCTTTTAATTTTGCAGTCACTTTCAAAATCGCTTTTTTTTTCTTAAGTAATATCACAAATTGTTGACTTGGACTTTTCATTTCATTTTATTTTCCAAGCTTGACAAAGTATCAATTTTTTTAGATAACACCTTGCGCTTCATCTTCGATGCACTATATAACAAACACAAATGATTTCAAAAGACAATCACTCAACACTCAAAACACATTTAAAAAATTCAACGGTTGCAGGTTCTTCACTTATTTTGTGGAATAACATACTTTTAATAAGACAAACCGTTAAAAAAAATTAACGGTTGAAATAGAGATAGGCTGTGTTCACTCGTTAAAAATTTTGTTGCTCACTATTCTTAAGGTGACCACCAACAATTTTTTGTTCAAAAAGAGTACACTTTGCAAGTATTTATAGGTGAAAAAAATAGATTAAACACACATTTAAAGCAGGATATCAATAAAAAACAAAAAAGAGCACTATTCGGCTATTCGGTTTTTTTTCCCGGAAATGCGAGATTTATTTTTTAATATCCCGGGATCCCGCAGCAAAACAAATAAAAAGTGAATTTGTTTTTAATTAAAAAAAAAAACTTTTTATTAAAAAGCATAAAATAGTTTATAATGTAAAAGAAACACTTTAAAACTATAAAAATTAATAAAGAAACTTGAATTTAAAATATAAATTGAGTAAAAATATTTTTTATTGAAAAAAATATTATTATTATATTATAAATATTATGAGCACAAAAAAACAAAAATACAGGTACTTCAGCTATGAGATCAAAAATAAAATCATTAGAATTAAATTGTAAAAACATGTAAATACAATGTTTATTTAAAAAAAATATATAACGTAAAAAATTTTAACGACTTAGAAAATAATCTTTTAAAATGCTCAAAGCGTTTATTGACTTCAGAAAGTCTATTTCTGATTTTATAACCAAATTGCCCTGTTACAAAAAATACTCGTTCACTTTATATCGATGTTGGACGAATAGTTAAAAGTGCATTTAACAAATATACAATATTTTGAGTTTTTTGACTACTTCCTTAAAAAAATTGTAACACTTTCTTTATAAAAATTTTGAAGTATTGGTAACGTGGGCTGATTTTTTTTTTTAATTTTTGAACACATTACCTCAAAAAGTATTTTAAATTATTTGTTAAAATATTTTTAAATGTAAAGTAAAATGTAAATGTAAAATAAGAAATGTAACAATACAAAACATCTGCTTTCGAATCGTAGCCACCTTTTTCATTTCCCGGGATCCCGAAAAATAATCCCGCGAAATTGGTAAGAATTTGTAACTTAAATTCCCGGGAAATAACCCGATTTATAGCACAAAATGTATTATTTTGTTATTAACAGTAATCGCTATGGAATAATCTCTTTATACTAAAATATGTATCACTTTCTTTGTATAACTTCGATATGCTAGTAAAATGTTATCGTGAATTAAGCCTTTCAATGAAAGTCGGCGTGTCAATATAGTTTCTGATAATAAATAAAACTGAGATATTTCAATATAGTCCTTTATTCTTCCAAAAAATTTGTCCATAGAGAAATTATATGAATTTGTGATAAAACGACATTGACTAGAAGGATATATTTATCAAATTTTATCATCATACCTCTTATTTTGTTATTTTTATGAGCTCATAAATTTTATTAACAGTGGATAACGTGAAGTTGTTTCTACTAATGAATGCAACTTAAATATTTCACTACAGTCCTTTATTATTCCAAAATCTTTATTCATAGATAAATTATATGAATTTAAAATAAATCGTTATATTGGAAGTGGGCGTGTCAAATATTAGGAAGAGAGTTATAGCTCGTAAAGCAAGAGTAGGTCGAAAAAACCGTGTCCTTCGAACATCGTATAAAATGGAATTGTGTCCAAACGCATTAACGTAGACTCATGAAACTTCGAATATATATTTCTTGAGTAAAAACAATATTTTTCCGCGAAAATTACCTAAATCTATGCATTAGGAAAGGAGTTATCGATCAAAATGTTCGAAAATTTATACCGCACGGTGTATTTTTCGGTATATTTAAAAACAAAAACGTCATAAAAGCAACAAAATTTGATGTACGACTCTGAAATTTTGCACACATGGCTTTTTGGTCAAATGCTTTGTTCTAACGGAAAATCAATGTGACACGCCAACTTTTACGCCCACCTTCCATATAACGTCTAACCTTAAATTCATATAATTTCTCTACGAATAAAGATTTTAGAATAATTAAGGACTATATTGAAACATCTAAGTTGCATTATTAAAAATAATTTTAACACGCCTACTATTACGCCCACTTTTCACGTTATCCACTGTTAATGAAATTTAAAAGCGCATAAAATCGACAAAATTAGAGCTACGATAATAAAATTTGCTACAGATATCCTTCTAGTCAATGTCATTATTATGCTAGAAAATGTATGTGACACGCCCACTTTAACGCCTACCTCCCATATAACGGTTTATCTCAAATTCATATAATTTCTCTATGAATAAAAATTTTGGAATAATAAAGGACTATATTGAAATATCTAAGTTGTACTCATTAGAAGAAACAACTTTAGCACTCCTACTATAACGCCCACTTTCATTGAAAGACTAAATTTACGAAAACATTTTACTAGCATATCGAAGTTATACAAAGAAAGTGTATATAGTATAAAGAGATTATTGCATAGCGATTACCGTTAATAACAAACCAATACATTTTGTGATATAAATTGGGTTTTTTCCCGGGAATTCGAGTTATTTAATCCTCTCGATTTCCTGAGATTATTTTTCGGGATCCCGGGAAATAAAAAAGGTCGGTACGATTCGAAAGCAGATGTTTATATTGTATTTACATTCCAATTCAATTCTAATGATTTTATTTTTGGTCTCATAGCTGAAGTACCAGTATTTTTGTTTTTTTGTGCTTATATTTGATCTCGTATCTAGAAAATAATATTTTTTTTCACTAAAAAATATTTTTACTCAATTTATATTTTAAATTCAAGTTTCTTTATTGATTTTTATAGTTTTGAAGTTTTTTTTACGTTATAAACTATTTATGCTTTTTAATTAAAAGTTTTTTTTTTATTTTTGTTAATGTTTAATTTTTTGATATGGTTACACTACCAGCCGTTAAACGCCATCAACATTTTAATTAATGTTTGCTGGATGTTTATTTTGAAAAGCTTCACAAAAATTTAAATTCTCTGATTATTTCTTTCTTTGCACAAACAGTAAATAACAGCATTATATACAGCTGTGCTCTCCTTTTTGTTGTGCTTCATACAAAAAAATTTGACAGCGATTTTTTTTTATCGACGAATTCTTTGTGCTGGCTGAAATTATGATAATATAAAAGCATTATGACGTAAGTCATTTTTTATCTATAGTATACTGCTTTGATTTTTAAAACCTTGTAAAAATTTTAAAAGATATTGTAGACTATTAAAATAGGAAATGTGAAACGTAAAATATGCATATTAATACGAAGCGTATTTACCAAGGCAAATTTATTCATCAGGTATTTTTGATTCGTCAGCTGATTATTATACCCTTCACCTGTGGTGCACAAGGGTATATATAGCTTTGTCATTCCGTTTGTAATTTCTACAATTTTCATTTCCGACCCCATAAAGTATATATTTTCTGAAAGCTTATGAATAGAGGAGTCAATTAAGCCCTGACCGTCTGCACGTCTGTCCGTGTGTTGGTTGAAATCAACTTTTAGAAGCAACCGTATGTTCCTCAAATCTGTGTATGGTATCAATCTTTTGGAAATTGAAAATTCAGCACAATCGCCCGATAACTTTCTGAGATATAAGCAAATAAACACGACTGCCTCTGTTTTTTCCCTATATTTTTACCACCAAAATTAAAATTGTTCAGCCATAGAATAGGTACCTTTGCTACTAGTTTTAGATATAACATGCCTCAAGAGATATTCGTGTAAAATTTTGGATCAATCCAGCTCTTATCGGTAAAGTTATAGGAAAGAAACTTTTTTTTAAATATATATTCTAAAAATTACAGACGAAAATCAATTTTTTTCAGCTTCTAGACAACCGAGAGAGTCAATATTGGTCATCATCTGAAAGGACTTGACTAGAACAATAAAAGCACCATAAAAAACTTTAAATTCATGTTGGCCGCCACTACAAAATGGCGGACAATAAATTTATATATGAGCCAAATCTGGTATTTTAAAATGTAACTTCTTGAGCCCCCTCAATATTGGTATCAAATTAAAGGGCTTGATTAGTAGAATACAGTAAATTATTCTTAAATGTAAAATCCAAGATGGCGTCTAAAACAAAATGGCGGATACATTTTTTTAACCCATCAATATGGGTATCAAATTAAAGGGCTTGACTAGTTGAATACACTTAACTACCTAAATATTCAAAATCGAGGATGGCGTCGGAAATAATAAAGAAAAAAAGGGGAATAACATGAAGTATAGGTTAAGCTACGATGTGAGATTATACATATGTACATGATGGTGAAGGGTATTATCAGACTTGGAACGGCCGAATATAACACTCTTACTTGTTTTTTGTGCACTTATTTTAAACTTCAGCTGTCAAAGTCCATGGATAAAACATAATTTTCTCTCTTCTCTCCGAACTGCGATTACCTGATGAATAAATATGCCTTGGGTATATACAAAGGATAGTTCAATCAGTTTTTTACAAAGTAAACATTTGTAATTTGCTTAACTTTAGAAAAACCTTAAACAAAACTAAATGTTTATATTTGTTCACATAAAAATTAAATTTTCTTTTTTAGTTGTCTAATCAAATAAGATAGACATATTTGTATGTATAAACAAAACTTGAGTATTATACCATTACACGAACAAAAAAAGGAAGATACAGTTATGTGTGGATATAAAAAACGTTTTGCAATATTTGCGATAGATTACAAAAGGTCATTATAAATGCACAGTAAATGTGTGCAGGTTCAAGTGCGAATACCCTAACTAAATTTTTCGAAATTAATAATATTACATATATTCATAAAATTATTAATTTTCTAATTTAATTAAAAACCCTCTTAGCGACTGCAGAAATTAAGGAAAATTCTTAAACTATTTTAATAAATAATTTTTCAACAGTTTCTCAATATTTAATGAATTTATCAAAAACTTTCTACAAACAGAAATTTTTACTGATATATTTTTTTAAATTTTCATTCAGCCCTTGGTCAAAATAATGATGGCTTTGTACGATGTCCTGAAGAGGCTTTAACTTGGGAAAATCGTAAATTTCTGATAGTACAAGAGATTTTACAAAACAGACCCGATATAATCTGTTTACAGGTAAAGACTACTCTATTTAAGGCCTTATTATGTAAAAAAAAACTTTTTCAATTTGCATCAAAAAATTTTAGAGATTTTTTTAAATTTTAAACAAACCCTATAATAATCACATTTTCTAAATAACAGGAAGTGGATCACTACAAATTTCTTCAAAACATTTTGGGGACACAAAACTACGAAGGCATTTTCTTTCCCAAGCCTGATTCACCTTGCCTCTATATCGAGGAGAACAATGGACCAGATGGTTGTGCCATTTTCTATAAACGCGATAAATTTGAATTAAAAAATTTTGACACCCGCATCTTAGAAGTTTGGCGAGTACAAAGTAACCAGGTAGCCATAGCTGCTAATTTAAAGATTATAGCAACAGGACATGAAGTATCGGTTTGTACTACACATCTTAAAGCTCGACACGGATCTCTTTTATCAAAATTGCGTAATGAGCAGGGTCGTGATTTGATACGTTTTGTTAAACAATTTGCTGGCGATAGAGCTGTACTTTTGTGCGGCGACTTCAATGCTGAGCCCACCGAACCTGTGTACTCGACTATTTTAAATTGTGAATTCTTAAATTTATCTAGTGCCTATTCAGATATACGGGCCGATAGTGATGAATGCAATAATGAAAGTACATCGAAGGACAAATTAGAAAATTGTGATAAAGTGCAAAAATCAATACAGAATGAACCGCCATACACCACCTGGAAAATACGTGAAGATGGTGAAGTGTGTCATACAATAGACTATGTTTTCTACACCAATGATAGTTTGAAGGTAAGTGGAGAAACCTGCTATAAACTGATGATATTTTATATTCATATAATATTTCCTTTGTAGGTCAAAAATTGTTTAGAATTCCCACAAGGTGATGAAATCGGTAAAAATCGTACACCTAGCTTCCAGTATCCTTCAGATCATTTTTCTTTGATTTGTGATTTTGAAATGGTTGATCAGCAGCCAAGTGATGCCGAAAACGAGAGAAGTCAAACTCAATGATCTAAGAAGAAGAGAGAATTTAATTTAATATGTATTTTTTTTTAATGTTTAAAAGGGGACTTAATGAATCGAAGTAGAAGAACGATTTTATTTTTCATTTCAGTTTTTTTTTTTTTGTTTTTCATTTTGCGACTACACATCACACTTTTTACTGAATAAGATGGTAAAGCCTTACAATTAGTATTTTAAAACACCCTACATAAATACATATAGACAGACAAATGAAAATATCTAACTAACTTATACACATTCAAATGCAGATTCACTCTTAAAAATTGTGATATTAGTTTTTAGTAACATGCTACATACATTTTTAATACATACTACATAAAAACGTACATACATATAACACATACACACACGAATAATTCTTTTGTTAATTATATTAAATATTTTGTGTTTATTTTCGATTGTTTTTTATAGTAATTTTTTTTAATACAAGACATTTATCGATAACTTTTACAGAGGTAATAATAAATTAAAAGGTGAAAAAATGTTTAAGAATTATTTGTGTTTTAATTGATTTTCATCATCCTAAACTTATCTTTCATAATCTTAATAAGCGATAAACAAGCTTGAAAGTTATTAAACATGTAAAGTGGTTTTATTATTAGTATTGTAGGTAATTGGCTTCTCTTTTCTTAATTACTGTATATAACAAAAAAAAAAAAAATGACAAAGAGTGAAGGGTTAAAACTGATGACGAAGTGAAAATATTACCAGTCATTGGAGGTCATGTTTTCATATAAGTATATTAATGAACTTGCACTCCATTCGAATAAGTATATAAAACTCATTTGTATGAGTTGATTGTGTTTGTTTAATATATTTTTTATTTAAGACACTAATTATTTCGCATTTTGGCAGTAATTAAGAATGAATCCTTTGTCGCGGTTTTTTAGAAGTTCTAAAAATATAATTTACTTTGTACTTCTTCTAAATTTGTTTGCTGGGAAAGAAAGAATGGCGCCAATATTGTAATTTTATTCAACTAATCTCTAACTCGTAGTATATTTTGAATGTATGTAAGTATTTCTTTTTGGGATAATAAAAAAAAATTGAAATGTTATTTTTTCTGTTGAGTACAAAACGTACTTGTTTATTGAAAATATCATAACAAGTGCGTTAATCTCATAAACACTGCGGTGCAATATCATAGTCGCGCGTCAAATTTAAGTACTTCTTATATTTACACAAAAAGATTAGAAAAAGAACATTAAAAATTAATAACTAAAGCAACTGTATTAAATTTTTTACCATTAAAAAAGCTAATTACATTTCCAGGTAGTCTTTTTTTATGACCGTAGCGTAAAAAATCATGTGTTACTTGTTTTTTTTTTTTTGTAACTTTTTAATTTAATTGGTTAATATCTGTACATTGCATATTGGTCAAACCTTTGAAAAGCCATGCGTTTGTTGTTTGTCTGACATAGGAAAACGCAAAATTATATCTTTGGTAGTTGGTAGGTGCTTGTTTTCGGAAAATTGATTAAGATTAAGCCGATCGGATAAGGTTGTCCACAATTTTTTAAAAGCCTTTCAATGTACGACCAAAAGAAAAATAATTGAGAAGGAAAATCGAAACTTTCCGAACATAGTAAACACGAAATTATGTCAAGCACAATATATAAATTATACACTTACACAAAAACTGTTAAAGAAAAAGATAATGATTTCGGTTTAAAGGTGTCACGCTGGATTGTAAATCTTGTGCTACAACAGTTTAAATTCATTTGCCGCCAAGAATTTAAGAATGCGCCATGATCACCTAATTTAAGAACAGCTTTGCAATTTTCATTAAATGCTTTAGAAGTTTTGTCCAAATAATTTTTTCCGACAAGAAAAAAATTAGCTTAAACGGAACGGATGGGTACAATTTCTACTGGAGGGATTTACGTAAGGAACTATGTTATTTTTCCAAAAGAAATTTCGTTGGTGATATTCTAAGGGCTTGGGGCGCATTTTCTGCCCACTGTGTACTAGAGTTGGCTTTTCCCAGAATGAATTCGACAGAATACAAAACCCTTATACAAATAAAATTGAAAACTTCTTCAGCAGGACAACACCGCGGTAACCAAACCCGATTGCGGCTGGAGTCAAATAACATACAAATAAATAACAATTGAAATGACTAGCCTGTTCTCCAGACCAAAATCCTATGGAAAATATCTATGGAATCATGGCGTGCAAAATATATGCTGGATATAATCAGTATGACACGATTATGAAGCTCAAAGCTGCATTTTTTTAACCTATAAAAACTATGCCAAATCCAATCTTTTAGCTCATTTCCAACAATGAAAGCTCGTCTCACTTATAATTTATAAATAGTTTCTAGTTTTGACATGCTCTTAATAGTGTGGCTATAATAGCGCACTTCTCTGACATAAAATTTTTGTTATAACGGTGATAAACAAGTGAATAAATATATAAATATTTTCTGATCTTTGCATTACATTAATTGCTTAAAATGACGTGCGACTACTGTATTGCACCGCAGTGTATTAATAGGCAAGTCAATTTCTTGAAACACAGTTTACGCTCGCATTATACCTATACAATCGATAAGCAAACCACATGTATGTATGTATATGTAACAAAATGAAAAATAAACAATTAGTGCGTGCTGAGGCTCAATTCTCGTTCTGTGAAACTGTGAAATGAAAAAGTTTTTGTATAGCGAAGGGTATAATGTCACCATACCCTTTGCTATACAAACATTTTTCATTTCACAGTTTCACAGAACGAGAATTAAGCCCCTGTTACAAATTGTTTTAGCAAAATGAGTGCTTTATGAGTATTAAAAAAAAATAAAGAAATCATAAAATAAATAAAAAGTAAAATTAGTGTTTCAAAGTGTTTCTGTAAAGGCTTTAGGCGAGAGTTTCTCACTTTGAAATGTCAAAATAAGTCACAAACAAAAAGACCGCGAGATTGCAAAAACCTAAGTACATACATACATATCGTCGTTGCTATAACAAATTAAGTTATGTGTTTTTACATAGTTTTCAAGACGTTTAGTTTTGTTACCGCAAAGTTTTTTTATACCCGCCACCAAAAAAATGGTGGGGGTATATTCATTTTGTCATTCCGTTTGTAACACATCGACCCCATAAAGTATATAAATTCTGAATCAGGGTTAAAATTTATGACGATGTAGCTATGTCCGTCTGTTGAAAGCACGAAAGAGGTCGCACCGAAAAAGCTAGGGGCTCAAATTTTGCCAGAATATTTCTTTGTTTGGTATTGAATGTCCTTCCAACATCGAATCAAATGTGAATGTGTTTAAACGCATTGACGTAAAGCGATGAAATTTCGAATGTATATTTTCTGAGCAAAAAAAATTCCTTTCCCTGAAAATTTGCCCAAATCTATACATTAGGAAAGGAGTTATAGATCAAAATGTACGAAAATATATACCGCACAGTGTCTTTTTCAGTATATTTAAAATTAAAAACGTAATAAAACTGACAAAATGAAATGTATGATTCTACAATTTAGCTTTCTGATCAAAAGACTTGGAATAACGAAAAATTAAGGTGTTACGCCCACTTTAACGCTCACCTCCTTTATAAAGCTTTATCTAAAATCATATAATTTCTTTAAAGACAAAGAGTTTAAAAGTAGAACAGATGACATGCCCACACAAAGCTAATCCGTAAAAATACAATACAATAAAAAAGAGTGAGTAGTATGACTCCTAATGTAGAAATACTTAAGGTTTCATAGTAAAAATAAATTTAAGAAAACAAAATTATTATCAAATCAAAGTTACACAAAGAAGTATTATAGTATAAAGAGATTATTCCGAAGCGATTACTGTAAGTTTTGTGCTACAAAAGTACACAAAATTGGTGGTGGGTATTAAATATTCGGCACTGCCGAATATATTGCTTTTACTTGTTAGTGTTGTATCTTAACAAAAATTAGAAAACAAAAATAATTAGAACAAAAAATATAAAAGAAATTGCAAAATGTAAATAACCAATCTATAAACAGTCAACGTCGTCCGTAAAGTTTCTGATAGCACAAATGAGTTTGTATTTGCGACAACAAAATGGAAATACAGTCGTCGGCACAATTATTTTGACAAATTGTTCTCTTGTCTATTGACATTTTTTTTTAAGTGCATAAGATACAGTTACCTCAGCTTTGCTCAAAACAAAGTGCACATCAACAACAACATTTATGAAAACTTTTTTGCCCATTGTTTTGTGCACTCTGTAATTTTATTTTAACATGCACTTCATATCAGTATTTTTTGGGTGTTCTTTGCAATTGAAGGTCAATGAAAATATTTCTAATTAATTTTTGAGTCTTTGCTTATAATTTTGATTCATCAGTATTTTGAAAATATGAGGAAAACGGCTGAGATAACAAATATTGTAGAGCCTCAGTAGTAACAAAGTTCAATGTCGGCTTCAAGGTAATAGTCATAACAACGAGTTCAAATTGTCGCGTAAAACTGTTTATTATTAAATAAACAAATTTAGAAACAAAAACAATGTACAACATTCACAACGATCCGGCGCGAAACGTAAATCAACTCTAAGTGAAGACCAAATGATCTTGGAAAAATTTAAAACAGACGTTCAATTAAAACCTAAAGATGCCGCAAATGAATGAAATTAGTCATACAGTACTTCAATTAGTGAGCGGTTGATTCGCCGCCACTTGAGAAAGCCTTTTTTCAGACTTACATAGCAAGAGATATTCCATACATATCAAAACAAACTTAAGCTCAAGCGTTTAGCTTTTGCTAATGCACATGTCCAAAAGACAGTATATTTTTGGAGAAAAGTTCTTTCCAATACAATTCGTCGAAAAAGAAGACTTTCACAATCATATTTCAATAAACTGTATTTAAGTTCATTTGTGCCTTTTTCTTAAAATCCACTTTCGAATATACACGCCATTAAGACAAGACCCGTGAAAGATTTGATGAGCTTAGAAGTAAACTCAATTTCAATGACAATTCTGGCCTGATTCAGAAGGCAGCACTAGGCTTTAATGTTTTCTATAAAATAAGGTCACTTAACAAACATTCCGACGAAAGGTTTCTGATAATACCAATGAGAAAACGTTTCTTTTGTTAATAAGCAGATGCCAATTTACCCTTTTTCAGGCTGAATGTAGCCCTTTTTGAATCTTCTTTAACCGGAGAAAAATAGATTTAACCCTTTGGCTTTTTGAGATATTTTTTTATTTTTAGCCTTTTTAGTTCCTCGTATAGTATACATACATACATATGTACATATCGTCGTTCGTAAATTATTGTGTTCTATGTGTGTAGGTTTTACGTGTCGTATAGGACACAATAATTACGAACGACGATATGTAAAACAAGTAAGAGCGCTATATATATATATATATAACAGTGGTTTGTGTCACCATTCATCCCATATGAAATACGTACATACAGATAAAAACATTCATATATAAAAACGTCCCATTGTAAAATTAAAAATTCACGTATGTATTTTAAAAAAAAAAAAAAAAATTTAAAAAAATTTAAAAGAAAAATTTTTAAAAAATTAAAAAAAAAATTTAAAAAAAAAATTTAAAAAAAAATTTAAAAAGAAATTTAAAAAAAAAATTTAAAAAAAAATTATTATGTATATAATATACATAAAACAAAAAAAAATAAAAAAAAAATTTAAAAAAAAAATAATAAAAAACAAGTAACAGTGCTATATTCGGCCGTGCCGAATCTTATATACCCTTCACAACGTGTAGTCATGCAATAACAATTGTTTGTATCACCATTCATCCCATATAAAATATGTACACGTTAGAATAAATGTGGCATCGAATCCCAGCTAAGCCAAAAAAATTTTATTTTATTTAATATATTATTTATATTTTATTATATTTTTTTATATTTTTTTTAAATTTTTTTAAAAAATTTTTTTAGAAAAATTTTTAAAAAATTTTTTAAAATTTTTTTTTAAAATTTTTTTTAATTTTTTTTTTGTAGTTTTTTTTAATAATTTTTTTTTTTTATTTTTAATATTTTTTTTTTTTGTAATTTTTTTTGTTTGGTATGTTTTTTACATGTATGTATGTACGTATGTTGTTGTTGTAATTGTGAAAAAAAACGAGGTGGTCGTGTTTTTTTGCTCATATCTCAGAAAGTTATGGGGCGATTGTGCTGAATTTCAATAGCGATTCATTCCTGGATATTTCCAAGAGATTGATACCATATACAGATCTGAGGAACATATAGTTGCTTCTAAAAGTTGATTTCAACCAACACACGGACAGACGGACAGACGGTCAGGGCTTAATCGACTCCTCTATTCATAAGCTTTCAGAAAATATATACTTTATGGGTTCGGAAATGAAAATTGTAGAAATTACAAACGGAATGACAAAGCTATATATACCCTTGTGCACCACAGGTGAAGGGTATAATTATAATAAAAATATAAATAATATATTAAATAAAAAATAAAAAAAAAATTAAAAAAAAAATTTTTTTGGCTCAGCTGGAATTCGATGCCACGTTTTTTCTAACCAGTATACACGTTTGTATGTATGTATGTTGTTGTTGTAATGTTGTTTTTGTGAAAAAAAATCGAGGTGGTCGTGGGTTTTTGCTCATATCACAGTTGTTTATGTACCGATGTTTCTGATTTTCAATACCGATCTACTCCCGAATATTTCTGATATTTTAATACCTTACCCGGGTCCAACCTATGTCGGGGGGCTTCAAAAAGTTGATTTCAACATACACACGGACAGACGGTCAGACGGACAGACTGACAGGGCTTAATCGACTCCCCTATTCATAAGCTTTCAGAAAATATATACTTTATGGGGTCGGAAATCAAAATTGTAGAAATTTCACACGGAATGACAAACCTATATATACCCTTTTTCACTGTGTGAAGGGTATAAAAATTAATACAAAGATAAAGGTTTCATGGAAAAAATTACACTCATAAACGTTTCAATGAAGTTACGGCGAAATTTTCTATGTAATTTTGAAAATTTAGAGTATGACTCCGGTATGTGTTTAAATAAATTTTATTTGTGTTTTTCGTGTATCTATTATTTGGACTAAGCGGATTTTGGTTATAAAGTGACATTTAATAGAAGTCGTTAGCAACAAAACTTGTGAAAAGGATAAAAAATATATTCTAAAAAACTTCGAGAAGAGTAGTCTAGAAATACAAAATTCAAAGAATGAAGTAGCGATGGCAAGAATCCAGAAAAGTCATTCTGCAAATATTGTAAATATAAACGCTACATTTCGTATACATATAAATTCACGTCACATTTGAAGGCACCTTTAGCGTCGACGCACAGAAGAGTATTTGGCCTGAAAAGGTGGCCAAAATTATTAAACGTGTTTTTTATACCCTTCACCTGTGGTGCACAAGGAAATATATAGCTTTGTCATTCCGTTTGTAATTTCTACAATTTTCATTTCCGACCCCATAAAGTATGTATTTTCTGAAAGCTTATGAATAGAGGAGTAAGCCCTGACCGTCTGTCCGTCTGCCCGTGTGTTGGTTGAAATCAACTTTTAGAAGCAACTATATGTTCCTCAGATCTCTATATGGTATCAATCTCTTGGGAATATCCAGGAATGAATCGCTATTGAAATTCAGCACAATCGCCCAATAACTTTCTGAGATACATATGAGCAAAAAACCACTACCACCTCGTTTTTTCACAATTACAACAACAACCTACATACATACATACTGGTTAAAGTAAACGTGGCATCGAATTTCAGCTGAGCCAAAAAAATTTTATTTTATTTAATATATTATTTATATTTTATTATTTTTTTTTTTAATATTTTTAAAAAATTTTTAAAATTTTTATACCCTTCACCTGTGGTGCACAAGGGTATATATATATAGCTTTGTCATTCCGTTTGTAATTTCTACAATTTTCATTTCCGACCCCATAAAGTATATATTTTCTGAAAGCTTATGAATAGAGGAGTCGATTAAGCCCTGACCGTCTGCCCGTCTGTCCGTGTGTTGGTTGAAATCAACTTTTAGAAGCAACTATATGTTCCTCAGATCTGTATATGGTATCAATCTCTTGGAAATATCCAGGAATGAATCGCTATTGAAATTCAGCACAATCGCCCCATAACTTTTTGAGATATGAGCAAAAAACCACGACCACCTCGTTTTTTTTACAATTACAACAACAACATACATACATAGATACATGTAAAAAACATACCAAACAAAAAAAAATTACAAAAAAAAAAAATATCAAAAATAATAAAAAAAAACTACAAAAAAAAATTTTAAAAAAATTTTAAAAAAATTTAAAAAAAATATAAAAAAAATAATAAAATATAAATAATATATTAAATAAAATAAATTTTTTTTGGCTCAGCTGGGATTCGATGCCACATTTATTCTAACGTGTACGTATGCATGTATTTTATATGGGATGAATGGTGATACAAACAATTGTTATTGCATGACTACAAGTTGTGAAGGGTATATAAGATTCGGCACGGCCGAATATAGCACTGTTACTTGTTTTTTAATATTTTTTGTAATTTTTTATAATTTTTTTTATGTTTTTTACATGTACATATGTACGTATTTTATATGAGATGAATGATGATACAAAAATTGTTATTGCATGACTACCAGGGAAGGAAAACGGGTTTAATGATTTTGTATCAAGTATGAAAACAAAATGTACTTTTTATGCCATTACGGTACCATTTTTTTAATATTTGTTAATAAAAACAGAAACTTAACAAAAATGTATATAAAAATCCAGTATACAATAAAAAATATTAAATATTACATTCATAGGTACATACTTATGTACGTAGAGATCGGTTATTTAACAAATTTTATTTATTATATACTTTTAGGTAATAAATTTTCTGATATTTTAAAATTAAAGCAACAAGAATTTGTTGACTTCAATAAATCTTTTGTTTGTATCAAATTTAAAACAGTAGAAAAGTGTAGTCTATTTCTTTCTTTTGTTTAAATTAGGTTTTGAAAATAAAAAACTCGTTCGACGTTGGCCGATGAATGTGGAATGGACGGAATTCCTCTTACAATTCTTGAAACATTTGGGAACATTAACTTATTTAATTCATGTACCAGGTGGAGCCAAACTAACAGGTAATTTTTGTAATAAGTTTGCAATAAAATACTAGGCAAATTTTGTTGTTGCAGACCTGACACCACCTGGTACATGAATTTGCTTTGACAACAGTATTGCAACAAAAACAGAAAAGCTGACAGTATAAAATAAAACACACACAAGCAAAATTAAAGAGAACATGAACACAATTATTGTTGCCATATAGTGAGACATAGGAGTTTTTAAATTGTACCAAGTAGCTCGCGGTAGTACCACGGTACCAACAAGGTCAAAAATGTACCATAAAAAGTACAATTGTGCCATGTTTTCTATCCGTGATGACTACACGTTGTGAAGGGTATATAAGATTCGGCACGGCCGAATATAGCACTGTTACTTGTTGAATTAAAAGTTTTGTTTTTTTGATAGTTTTAGGTGTAGTATGATATAAAAAGCCTAGTGGCAGATTTAAAAAAAATTACACTGCGCAAAAAAAGTACACTGCGCAACAAAAAAAAATTTTGTCTACCCTAAAAATAAAAGTATGTGGACTATATGGATTTTGATGCCCTTAATTTAAATCTGTTTTCCGTTTTTCTCTAGAACGTTAGGATTTTCTTTTAAAGGCGTGGCATATTTCACCCCCTAAATCGTTGGGTTGCCTAATATATTTTGTCATAACTTGAAAATGGGTTTTCCGATTTTAAAAGAATGAGTAAGAAATCTACTTGTATATACAATGAAATGACGTTATGTATGTATGTGTATGTATGTACTTATATTTATTTTGACATTCACTTTTATTATAAAAAATAATTTTGTTCGTTGGGATTTGAAAAGAGTATTCAAGTTATTCGAAAATATACAATAAATTTACTTAAAAGCTATATATAGATGGCTTAATATAAAAAAGGCATATCTTGAATTCCCGTTACTTTACACGAAAACGAAATAAAAAACGGAATAAAATTTAAGAGTGGAATTGGACAGGGCTTTTTTACTGTAGCAATAAATCGGTTATTTTTGACTTTAACTCACTAAACTTTTACGAAGTGATGTGTTTAAAATCAAGATATGCCGTTTTTTATATTAAGCCATCGATATGTGAATAAAAATCTTTGAAAACAAATTTTATAAGAACTTTACGTATTTTTTTCCGACGCAGGATCGGCAACACCAAAGGCAGATATAAAAACATTAACAACTGTTATTATGAAAATACCAATAACTGTATAATTATTAATTTTATTTGCACGACAAATATCCTTTTCGTTTTTAACATTGTATTTGCTATTCAGAATCAAACCAACACCAACTGCAATCTGAAAAAAATAAAAGAAAAATGATTTGGACAAAATCATTTGACGAATAATTTTTTAAAATCTTACTTACCTGAAAAATTATACTTAAGGAAATGAAAACTAGACTCGGATAATAATAGGGATGGCGTTTATACGATTCCAGAACATAGCGCAATTGATTGGCATTGGCAGACAATAGGGCCAAATCCATCATTCCTTGTGCTAAAGTTTTTTTGTGTTGATAAGCATTTATATCTGGTATGGGAGTATCAACGCCATTTATGTTCACGAAACCAGGGCCATCATAACCCGGAAATGCAAAGCTAGGACGTCTAGAAGGTGGTTTTACAGGATAGTGATTTTCTACAATGCCATGTTCATTATCAGACAGTAGACCATCATCGACACCCTTACGTGGACCTATAAAAGATGGTCTATCATCGTCTTCATCATCATCGTCAGTTTCGGGAACTAAATTTTTTTTTTCAAATGGTTATGGAAATTAAGCAAAATAAAAAAAAATATATATGTATATAGAAAACAGTGGAAACGGACACTAGCTTTTAGAAAAAGCCAGGTGGTGTTATGAACGTTTCTTACTTGCTTTTGGAATACGAGATATGCGACCATCGGTAGCATCAAAATCTGAGGGTGAGTACAAATCGTGTTTCTGTAAGGAAGACTAATACTAATTATATTAAGATAATATAAATAACATAAGTAAAATAAATATTTAATTTATAGCACTGTACTACATACATACATACATGCATGCATGCATACATACATACATACATACATACATGCATACATATATACATATGCAACTAGTTGGAAGTTGTATCCAACATTAGTTTTGGTACAACTTTGAAGAATTTGCAATAAGTATATACATATGTACATATTTATGTATTGGGAGTGTAACTTAAAGATAAGGAGTTTAAAAATGTTTAGTTTTTTTTTTTAACAAATGTTAATTTTAAATTTATTCCAAGTATCGGCCATTGTTTGCTATGACCTTTTTCTACCTTTATATCAACAAATGGATTCGGCGCCAAAATAACTCTTCATCTTTTGAGGCAAAGAACCAATTTCGGATACTTTCTTTTAAAGTGAAAAGTATTCCAGAGAGAGCGTTCTTCATGTGCCGAAAAAAAATAGTAGTCGGGCGGTCAAGGTCTGGAGTAAAACCATAAAAACCCAATCATTTCTTTTCATTTATTTTTTAACATGATGGAACATTTTTTTGGCTCTGGTGTCGATTCAGCTGGTTGGCCGTTTTGGGTTATCGCAATTAATACATTTTTTACCGCAAACAATTATTCTGTACAAAAATGAATTTTCTTAGAGCGCTTAAACAGCATTTCGGGAATGCTCTCGACTTGTATTCAATTTATCTGCTTTTGAATGCGCCCTGCAGCTCGCAAACGGAACAAAAAAACTTTGTCAGAATAAATGACAGACAACTACCGTAACAAAGGACATACATATAAGTTATTAAAGACAAAAACTGCCTTCGAAAGATACACTATCTATTGTGAATCCCATATTTTTAAGTTATACCCCTAATATTAATACGTAAGTCGATTTCTTGTTTATATACAATAAACAAATTAAATGTGCAATGCAATTTCATTAAAACTATAAATACATTTCAGAAAATTTGTTATTTTTTTAGTAAATAAAAGTTGAAAAAACATAATTCAAATATCCATTATTATCATCTTGAATGTAAATGTATAAGAAGTGTACACTTGTTGTCACCACTACCTGCGCAAACGAATAGACCGATTTCAACCAAAATTTCAGGGTACGTTGAGGGTGGTCAGTAAAAATTGCCCGTATTCGGCCCAGTGATTCCGGATATATGACATTTAGATTTTCCTATATATTCCCATATAAATATCAACAAAATGCCCTCCTATTTCCATATTATGATTTTTTATTGTCAGTTGGAAAGTTACCAAACCAAGTATCGTAATGTCTTATGTGTGCATTGACTTTCGTTTTTTCTAATTGGAACTTTAAAGGGGGAGAAGGATGCGTGATACCCTTACATGTAATGAATAAAGTGCAAAAAATTTGTTAGATCCAGCAGAGCGGTCCGGGTTCTGCTAGTTCTTTGTCAAAACTTATTTATTTTACCAATATTATTAATATAGTTATGAGAATTTACAAATACTATTACAACAATTAACATATGATTAATTAAATATGTAAAGAAATCACTAATATTACAGTTTAAAAAAAGTTGACTTAATTTAAATTTATAATTAAAAAAAAAAGGAAATAGCAAGCCGGAATTAAAATCAAAAAATAAAAAAAAACATTGCTTTAAGTTTTCTTTGCTTCTTATATGTCGAACTTTGTGTTAACATAGCGTCAAATGCGAAAAGTTCTTTTAAATATTTGAAATAAAGTACTGCTAAAGCCATTGCCGTAACTAGACCATTCTGGTGGGTGCATAGTCCCTCCCCAAAATAGTTTTTCCCCCATCACAGAATTTTGTAAAAAAAAAAAAACAGGTAAGAGTGCTATATTCGGTCGTGCCAAATTTCATATACCCTTCACAACGTGTAGTCATGCAATAAAAATTTTTTAAAAAAACATTGTCATTAAAAGGTTCTTTTCCTTAAATGACTAAATGGCAATTTTAATAAGATTTCTGTGCATATCTTTATTCTCAGTTTTGCATATAACAACCAAACACATAAAACTAATAATAATTCTCATTACACTATCCTTAATTCTTAAATAAAATATTTCTTTAATTGTGGTTGTTGTTGTTGTTTTATTGTAATATTAAATATCGCATCGTTTTTAAACAAAGAATATAGACTAAATATCTTTATGGCCACCGACAATATGTATGTAATAATTTATTATTCATTGGGATTAGATGAAAAATAATTTATAATTGCTAAATATATGTACATAAGTAATTATATACATATAATATATAAAATATAATTTATCTTTGACATAAATTAAATTCAATGAGTAATTCCAAGTTGACATATACATTATTATATATTAACATTTATATATACAAACATACATACATATGTGTATGTACTTTATAAAATAAGTGTAAATTTTCTACAGTTTCTGTAGCCGGTTCCGAACTGGTAACTTTAGTGGCTTTCAGCTCGCCTTTGTTAAATATTAATAAATAGATTTGATCAATTTATCGCATCTAGAATGCTGTGTGAATGAAAGCTAAGGGTAGCACATTGGAGTAGATAGGCATGTGTAGGGAGATGAATTGTATCTAAGCACCCTAGAAAATTTACAGCAAATTTTTTTTAACAAGGATTTATAGGGTTTAAAATAAGTTGTTTGTGCGTTTTTGAAATTTTAGTGAAAACACCTCAAAAAATTCTATATATTTTCAATATAAAAATTTTATTATTTTTAATATTTGAAATGTTGCGTTAGTTACGCCTTGGATTTGTATACCCTCTACCAGCATAAAAATAGATATTATGAATTAAGGAATTCGCCTTATCGGGGTAGTGGTTAACTTACTTCTGTATATACATATATTAAATTCAAGTTGGAGGCCCTATGCTTCACTAGAAGTCAAGAATAATGGAAAATATTTAAAGTTGGATATAGAAATACAGATTTGAAACATTTGACAATTTAAAAAAGATGGTATAATAGGGAAATGCGGAAGGTTGACATTAAATTAAGCGTGTCAAACTCATTTATATTGGCGAATTTAATTTAGATATTGAAACACATTAACTCGTATTCATCTACAATCTTTGCCCATACGAAAAATATATGAATTTAGAAGTTCGCCTTATATGAGAAATGATAGTAAAGATGGGCGTGTTACATTTATTTTATGTTGTAAAGGTTATAAAAATCACATTTACATAATTTTAGAATCTTGCATACAAATCTTTCGGTTTTATGAAGTTTTACATTTGAAATAGACTAAAGGAAACTTTGTGTGCCAGATTCTTTTACTTCTTCTTCTTCTTCTTAATCCACACTCACCTACAATCTCAAGAGTTTGCAAACTTTAATTTGTACGTAGTCAAAAAAGTAACATTAGCTGTGGGGGCATCCTCCTACTTTTAAAATTATATTATTAATGTTTGAATTCAACTAAGATCATCCATTACAGATTCATTTTAAACATTTTTGTTCATAAAGAAATCATATGATTTATGTGGTTATATGGGAGGTGGGCGTGTCACTTGAGTGTTTTGAAATCATACTTATATTGCAGAGAAATGTATTTATTCAAAATTTCATCATACATTTAATTCTGTCCGTTTTTTTAGGTTTTTAAGTTCATTACCATTTTAATATGTATGTGAGAAGTGGGCGTTGAAGTAGGCGTGTCAAAGTAGTTTCTCTTAATAAATTTAACTAATAAATTTCAATATAGAGTCCTTTATTCTCCAAAAAAGTTATATGGTATGTGGGCGTGTCACATTATTTTTCCGTTATTACAAGTCTTTTGATAATAAAGAAATGTTTGCAAAAATTCAGGATGGTACATTTAATTTTGTCAGTTTTATTGCGTTTTAAATTTAAAATATATCGAAAAAGACAATGCGCGGTATAAATGATCTATCTATACATTTTGATCTATCTATAACTCCTTTTGTAATATATTGATTTGAGCAATTTTCAGAAAGACATATTTTATTTACTCAGAAAATATACTTGCAAAGTTTCATGGCTCTACGTCAATGCGTTTAGAAATATTCGTATTTTATTCGATGTAGGAAGGACATTGTTGTTTAACGAGCTATAACTCTCTTCGTAATATACGGATTTAGCTCAATTTCAATACCAAATAAACTTTGTGTATTAGAAATATTCTGGCAAAATTTAATCGCCCTAAATTTTTCGGTTCGAGCTCTATAGTGCTTTTAACAGACAGACGGACGGATGGACATAGCTAGATTGTCAGAAAATGAAACCAAGACTTAGAAAATGTATACCTTTTGGGGTCTTAAATGGATATTTCGATGTATTACAAACGGAATGACAAAATGAATATAAAAAGTACCGGAGAATATCAAAATACAAAAAAAAAAAAAAATTACAAATTTGCTAATTTTAATTTCAATTAAAATTTTATTTTTATAAATTTACAAGGCATTTTTTTTTCAATAAATAAGTATTTTTAATTTATTACGTAAATTTCTTCTAGTTTATATCCCAAATTTATGATTCTTAAATCAGTTATAACAAATTAAAACCATTAGGGCAAGCACAACAGTCAGTTTGCATAAAAACATATATTGCTTATTTTAATTATAAGTTGTATTTTACTTTTTATACCCGCCACCAAAAAAATGGTGGGGGTATATTCATTTTGTCATTCCGTTTGTAACACATCGAAATATCCATTTTAGACCCCATAAAGTATATATATTCTGAATCGGGGTTTGATTTGATGACGATCTAGCTATGTCCGTCCGTCTGTCCGTCTGTTGAAAGCACGATAGAGGTCGCACCGAAAAAGCTAAAGGGCTCAAATTTTGCCAGAATCTTTCTAATAGACAAGGTTTGTTTGGTATTGAAAATGGGCTAAATCGGAATATTAGAAAGAGAGTTATAGCTCGTAAAGCAAGAATAGGTCGAAAAAACCGTGTCCTTCAAACATCGAAAAAAAAGGAATTGTGTCCAAACGCATAAACGTAGAGTCATGAAACTATATATTTCTCGAGTCAAAAGAATATTTCTCCCCAAAAATTGCTTAAATCTATGCATTAGAAAAGGAGTTATAGGTCAAAATGTACGAAAATTTATACCGCTCAGTGTATATTTGAAATTTAAGACGTAATAAAACTGACAAAACTATATGTACGGTTCTGAAATTTTGCAAACATGGTTTTTTGGTCAAAGTCTTCGTTATAACGGAAAATAAATGTGCCACGCCCACTTTTTTTTTAAATTTTTATAAAAATATATTAGTCATATTCATTAGCATTTATTCATTGCAGATGGCGACATCTGTTGAAGGCGCCACTACATTTTGCAAACACTGAGGATGATGTCTTTGCTAAACATCACGTAGAACACTAGATGACTCTAGTAACATTTTTTTGCACAAACTACAAAGGAATTTTATAGGGGTTTGTGAAAACGAAAATGACCGAAGTTTGTTGACAAAAATTAACTAGAGTAATGATTTGTGCCCAACTTTACATATAGTTGTACACACAGTCTTATGAGGTTTAAGATTTAAAAATATTAAAAAAAAATGTGCATCAGTAGATTTAAAATAAGTATTTGAATATTTAAAATACATATTTTAACAAATTTTTTTTTTATCTATCTATTCTTTTGTAAAGGGTGGTTAAATTTTAAGGGCCACAGGGTGATTCAAAATAGACATGCTCAGCATTTTGCTAAAACAGGAAATTTATTAGTAAGATTTTGATTTTTAAAGTTCTATAACATTTTGCTTTTAAAAGATTTTCAAACGAAATAAGTTTTGTATAATTTTAAAATTTGTTAGTCATTAGTACATGAAAATAAATTGTTTATAATGTTTAGAAATAATTTTTTTTTTATCTTTAGGTCTAAATTTTCCTAAATTCCTTTTTTTAATACACTTCTAGAAAACATAAGATAACAAAAAGAAATCAGCACCATTTAGTAGATAAAACTCTCCTCTATACCCCTATACCCCATTTTATACCCGTTACGATCCGACCGTGATCAGCAGATCAATTTTTGTGACACAAGGTCAAATATTTTTTGCAAAATTTTAGTAAAAGAGCTAAACAAATTTTTTTGTAAAGTGTTTTTTTGAAGTATTTGAGTTTTTATATCCGCCACCAAAAAATGGTATGTATATTCTTAATCGGAGTTTTATTTGACGACGATCTAGCTATGTCCGTCCGTATGTCCGTCTGTTAAAAGCACGATAGAGGTCCCATCGAAAAAGCTAGTGGGCTCAAATTTTGCCAGAATATGTCTTATACACAAGGTTTGTTTGGAATAGAAAATTGGCTAAATCGGAGTATAAGGAAGAAAGAAAAATTGCCTAAATGCATGTATTAGGAAGGGAGTTAGAGATCAAAATGTACGAAAATTTATACCGCGCAGTGTATTTTCCAATATGTTAAAAATTTTAAACCTAATAAGAGTGACAAATTTAGATCTACGATTCTGAAATTTTGCAGGAATTGCTTTTTGGTCAAAGGCTTTCTTCTGACGGAAAATAAATGTGACACGCCAACCTCCCATACAACGTTTTCTCTCAAATTCTTATAATTTCTCTATAAATCGAATAATAAAGGACTTTATTGAAATATCTAAGTTGTATTTATTAGCATAAATAACTTCGACACACCTACTATAACGCTCACTTTCCACGTTATTTACTGTTAATGAAATTTAAATTTATAAAACCGACAAAATTAGAGGTATGATGATAAAATTTGCTACTGAAATCCTTCTAGTCAATGTTATTGTTATGCCAGAAAATTTAGGTGACACGCCCACTCTTACGCCCACATCCTATATAATGCTTTATTTCAAATTCATATAATTTCTCAATGAATAAATATTTTGGAAGAATTACGGACTATATTGAAATATCTAAGTTGTATTTATTAGCAGAAATTTTATTGACACGCTTACTTTAACGCCCATTTTCACTGAAACACTTAATTTACGAAAACATTTTACCAGCATATCCAAGTTATAAAAGGTGGTTAAATTTTAAGGGCCGATGTTGATTTTGAATAAAACACAAATTATTTAGGAAATTATTATCATTTCTTTTTTAATGATAATATTTGTATGGTTCAATTATGTATGGAACAAAATATCGGCCAAATGGCCCCGCGACCTCAACGGCACACCTCGATCCGATAGTCCAAATTTTAAATAACATTGCTGATGCTCAATTGTTTGGCACGATGATGAGTCGAAGTTGACTGTTTTTTTGCCACACTATCGCGATAAACAGCAATGCTTCTCATTTAACGAATTAAAAAGGCATTCATAGATGTTCTAACATTTTATACAGACCTGGGGCCGAATTACGGCATTCGATATCGATCGAAATTTTACTCGAACGATCGAGTATGCTTTAGGTATATAGATTCTAATAAGAGTTTTCAAATTTCGATCACGTTCGAGTGCCGTAATTCGGCCTCTGTTTTAAATTTAAAATTTAACCACCCTTTACAAAGAAAGCCATTAACAAAATAATAATTATTGTGCTTTAAATGTACACAAAATTGGTGGTGGGTATAAAAGATTCGGCACAGCCGAATATAGTGCTCTTACTTGTTTACTAATAAGGTATTGCACAAATATTAGTATTTTTATAATTTTTTCACAAATTTCACAACTTTTATAATATTGTTCAATCAACGTACATAAAAACTTATTGTGCCGTTCAAAATAAAACGAGCAATAACAATTAGCTGACTTCGTAACATCACCAAATGTGAATTCGCCTTCATAAATTTTATATTATTTGTAAGTGAATTACGTCAAAAATAGGTAAACAAAAAGTGTGTTTTTTATACAAAATACAAAAGTTTTCATTGTAAACAAAATGAAATAAATGCCTGGAGGTGTGTGTCAAGACTAAAACTGTTTGCCTGACGATCACTCCATTTATGTATTAAAATCAGCGTTGCCACTTTTGGTCTTTTCCGACCAAAATGGTCAGACATTAATGGTCGTGGTCGGATGGTCGGCTAAACGTTATTTTGGTCTGTTTAAGAAAATGTACCATATCCATTTTAATCCATTTGAAATACTGGTCGCTATTAAATTTTTCAGCTTTTGGCAATACTATTTTCTTCTCAGCAACGAAAGCTGGATTCACCCATAAAATTTTAGTTCAGAACAAATTTTTTTTGTATTGAGTTTGATGTTTTACTTTTGAGAGAGAGAGAGATTATTTTGTTCAGAAAGATTTTTCTTGAATTGGTTTAATTTTAATTCTTGTTCAGAAGAAACTGAATTGGGATGCCACTATTTTTCAATATTTACATGAAAATTGAATTTGGTTGCCACATCACACAGTGTCAGTACATTTATTATACAAAAATTGTT
The DNA here is from genome assembly GCA_941918925.1 of Phyto melanocephala. Lineage (NCBI taxonomy): Eukaryota > Metazoa > Arthropoda > Insecta > Diptera > Rhinophoridae > Phyto > Phyto melanocephala. Next base: position 62,029,149 of record OW799235.1, on the reverse strand, counting down.
TTTGCCGAAAATTAACAATTAAAATGGAATTTAATGAAAATATTGCTCAAAAATTAATAGAAGAATTAAAAAACCAGGAAGAAAATGTTTGTATGACATGAGCAATAGTGCATACAAAAATAATTATTTAAAACAGGGTTTATGGAATGAAATAGAAGCGACTCTTTTTATTTTCGATTTTTTTTATAAATTTCTTTTGCAAACAAATTGACTTTATGCACTTCAATTAAAAATAATAATTTTAGTTTTCTTCTATCCGACATTTTCTTCACATATATTTTAATGAAATAATTTACGTTTGTATTTATTTACATAGTTTGCTAGCGGTGCTTCCACTTTGTACAACTGTTTGCATTTTATATTATATGGCAGCTTTGTTTTTTCGGACAAATTTTCTTAAATGGGTGAATCGTTCTGCAGAAAACTCTCAGTAAAAAATGTTATTCTCCGGAAAAAATTTTGTTCAGAACAAATGGGTGAATTCACCTGAAGAACAATCAAAAGCAAATGATGAGCCCATTTGTAAGGTGGTGCTACTTCTACACAAAATGAATAACAGCAAGAAAAACAAAAGGAATTTTGTAGTTGTTTTCTTGCATTGGCTGTGTATGCCATCATAATTGTAAAAGTTGATGTGTGTTAACTCGGTAAAAGCAAAGCAATTGTAACGGGTTTTTATTGATCTCGTGACAAAATGAAAACATAAAAATTTTAATCCTGTACTTTTATATAAAAAATTTTTGTGGTTCTTAAGATCTAAAACTTAATTAATTTTTTTTAAATACATAGTATGCATATATTTGTTATTTAATATTTAAAAAAATTGGTCGGTTTGGATTTTGGTCGGTTTTATAGGCAAATTTGGTCGGATAGATAATTTTTGAGTGGTAACGCTGATTGAAATAAGCTTTTCGCATTTTTTGTATATTATTTATTACCAAATTGGATTTTAATTCGTTATACACAGTACCTAAGTTTTTGCCTGTTCGTTAAATCCCGAATTCGCTTAATCGAGAGTTCGTTAAATCGGGAAACCACTGTACCTTTTCTTCAATAAATTCTTTTTAATAATGTTTTTGAAATTGTATTTATTAGCTAAAACCGGGTAGGAAAGCACTTTGAGACGGGTGGGGAAACAATCATTTTCATTAATACTAATACCCTTACTATGGATTATGTAATAAATTTGAAACTGTAACGAAAATGTAATACAACTAAAATTTTTAAAGTTTTAAATGAAAATTTACACCTAAGTCATATTTGTTACAATTTTAGATACCGAATAGTGCAAAAGAAGACATTTTTTATGTCTCCCTAAATCCAAAATAGTTTGTCATAATGAAATACATGCAAAATATCTTAAACAATTCATGTAAACAAACAAAATAAACTGGTAAAACATCGGTTACTTTTCACCTAATACATATGCGTTCTAATAACTTATTAGAATGAAATGTAGTTTCTTAATATATTCATATAAACACATAATCTTCAATGACACTTTAATGTTTAAATCCTGCATGTTTCACCTAAATCAAACCGCGTCATCATGGGTTAGACCGTTAGACCCATGCATACACTCACTATTTCTTTTGCACGTCTTTTTTTGCTGAAGCATTAGGGTCTAAATCAGATTTTCTTATTTAATATTTGTCTAAAACAAGTTTTAATTCAGGTTAAAAAAAACAGTTCATTACGAAGCCGAAAATTTATTTTTTACAACAACGGTTTTAATAAAATTGCTTCGTAGCGCTTTAAATGGGGTACTATAGCCTCTCCCAAAACAACGGTCTAGCTACGCTAATGCAGGGTAGTTAGAAACAATTATCCAACGACCTTAAATATTTATCAGAAAATATTATAAGTATACTACTTACATATGTATGTATGTATGTGTCGTTGGAACAAGTTTTATTTATGTAGAATTAATCATATCTACATTGCAATTACTCTAAAAAAATAACAAAAGCTTTTAAGTTTATATTCGTGAGCAGAATTAAAGAATATTGTAAGTTATTTGTAATACTTACGTATTCGTTTACAATAATTACAATATGTACATATATCCTTTTTAAAAACATATTTTTATAAAATGTATGTAGACAACGAAAATACAAAACAAATAAGGTGATTTTTATGTAGACGCTAAATAGTCAAACAAAAATTGTTTTAATCTTATTTTTATCAAAGAAATACTTTTAAAACTTAATATGTACGTGTTTAGTTTCGCTAACATCCCAGTACAAACCCTCATTAAAGTAATGAGATAAAATGTTAAAATACAGTACTTTAATACAATATGGCACTAAAACTTATTTGGGGGATTCACAGTAGTGTCATATAGTCATATGTCCTATAATAATAGCATGAAAAATTAAGACTATTTTGAACAACCCCTCATAATTAAGTGTGCTATTTTGAATTTAAATCAGCTGATGTAAAACAATTATAAAAATAAATATTTTTTTTATAATGCCAAAAACAAGTAAAAAAAAACAAGTAACAGTGCTATATTCGGCCGTGCCGAATCTTATATGCCCTTCACAACGTGTAGTCATGCAATAACAATTGTTTGTATCACCATTCATCTCATATAAAATACGTACATACATATATACTGGGTTAGAATAAATGTGGCATCGAATCCCAGCTGAGCCAAAAAAATTGTATTTTATTTAATACTAGAAAAGCCCGGCGCGCGTTGCTACGCCCCTTAATGAATATAAATGCATTCTGAATTTAAATTAAATATCAAGTGGGCGTGGCACTGCCCACTTTTCTAATCACGAAACTGTAAAGTCATCACCAAAATCGGTCCAGAGCAAGTACATCAAAATTATAATTTTTTATGGGCGTGGCCCCGCCTACCTTTTTAATCACGAAACTATATACTCATGAGAGTTCAATATGTGTGCAAAGTTTCGGAAAAATCGGTCAAGTGCAAGAAGCTTAATATTATAACTTTTTCTATGGGCGTGGCACTTCCCACTTTTCTAATCACGATATTGTATTATAATAAGAGCTCAATATGTGTGTGCAAAGTTTCAGAAAAATCGGTCAAGTGCAAGTAGCTAAAACCGATGTATGTATGTATGTTGTTGTTGTAATTGTGTAAAAAACGAGGTGGTCGTGGTTTTTTGCTCATATCTCAGAAAGTTATGGGGCGATTGTGCTGAATTTCAATAGCGATTCATTCCTGGATATTTCCAAGAGATTGATACCATATACAGATCTGAGGAACATATAGTTGCTTCTAAAAGTTGATTTAAGCCAACACACGGACAGACGGTCAGGGCTTAATCGACTCCTCTATTAATAAGCTTTCAGAAAATATATAGTTTATGGGGTCGGAAATGAAAATTGTAGAAATTACAAACGGAATGACAAAGCTATATATACCCTTGTGCACCACAGGTGAAGGGTATAAAAATAATAGACAGTTTTTGCGAAAAGTACATTTTAGATGTTGTAAGGGCAAACTTAAGTAAATAAATTACAAATAAATTAAATGTTGTTTGATAAACAAAAACATCAGAGTCCTTAGCCGATCTTATTTGATTTGTTATCAAAAATTAGCAACTGCGCTCAAATTTGGATGTCGGCCCGATAAAATTATACAATGAACGGCGACAGCTTACAAAAACTGTTGCGGCTTGGCTTAGCCGTTTAGCACAGGTCTCTGCTTATTAAATACGACTGCACAATAAACATAGCGTACAAAGTTCTATTATAAGACACTTTTTGTTTGAAAAGCAACAACAACATTTTTAAACCATTGTAAAATTTTAGGACAATATGACATGATAAGACACCTTGTGAATCACCCAATTATTTTAACATGGCGATGTTATTTTTCCATAAACCCTCTAAAAAACTGTTGTAAATATAAACATATATTAACATATTTTTCTTGAATAGAACATAGAACTTAGTTCAAAACACAGATAGGAACTATGTTGCACATATTGTAAAAAACGAAGATTTTTCGCATCATCTTTAAAGTTATTTTAAACGACAAATACCGTTAGTAACATATTTGAATTTGGTAAAACAGAGTATTTAAAACAGAGCTAAAATATATATGCACTCTTTAAAAAATAGGTTCTTAGAAACTGTAAAGGATGTTATACATATGTACATTAAACCTTATCGCCTTACAAGAAAAAAAAGTTTGCTGTGCCCCACCGAAAATAAAACCGAAAGTAGGGGGGGGGGGGGGGGGTCACCAAAAAAATTCTTCGTTATTTCTTCGGCATTAAAAGTCTGGTTCTTACTGTGATATATCGATGTTTTTGTCTCGTGGAGACCAATGTTTTGCTTTAACAGTCATTGACCTGGACTATCCCGCACAATAAAAAATATTGAGTAAATATAATTAATTAAAAATTAACTTTAATAATATAACACTTCTAGCGGATTTTCACATATGTAGCCGTTTTAAATAAAAGGTTAAGTTATCATCACTGCTCTACTGCTGTCACGTAAACATGTAAAGAAAATCAAATTTTATCAGGTCAATCCGGCATGGAACATTACATTTACGGTAGAGTACCTACTTGCACATACTTTTGCTAAGCAAAACATATCAGCTGATTCGTCACATTTACATCACAGTGTTTCTACCTTAATTCGGTAATTCTTTCACTTTAACCCGTTCGTTCATGAGCTACACAGATCTACATGAACAAAACGGTCGGTGTTCGGTAAATTGATAAGCTGCGTAAAAATTTAAGTTTAGCAAAGAAAACTATCAAATCAAGTTATTTTCCTTAACCTGATAATTTAATTATTTCTTTTGAAAGTTGTTACTCCTCCAGATGGTCTTACGTATAGAACAGCAAGCATGGCGGTTAATGCCATGTATAATTCAAGCCGAATTCATTTCAGGTGAAGGTAAATAGTCAGCTGATTATTTTTTGCTTATTTTCTTCTCTAACTTCTATCTGTCAAAGTTTGTTTACATAATATTAAAATAAACGGTTTTACTATTTTAAACAACTTAATTCAAAAAGTGAAATATTGTGTATAAAACAAGAGAAGTATATTATAAAAAGAAAAAAATTTAACAAAATTACATTCACCTTAAATTGTTTTCATTTTGGCTCAAGTTACTTACAGTAATCACTTTAAGAATATTTAATAATTATTCCGCTGTTTGCCGAGTGGAATGCATTTTAGAAACCAGATACGATTTTATCATCAGCACTCTTTATCGATATACTCATTCATATTTAATTTGAAATAAGTATTTATGTTACAATTGAATGAAATTAGAATTAGGGAATCATAGTACTTATTTTCAAAATAGGTTCTGACCATTTAACATTACGATGTCCTAGGCAGAAGTCAATTATCTGACTCTGTATAAATTTTCAACCAATTTAAGGATAATTACATAAAAGTTGGTTAAAGTCCGATATTTGTGGGCATTTATTTAAAATAAATTTGTTCTATGTTATGCGAAATATACATACATACATACAATTAAGATAATCAATTCGGTTTTATTTAGAAAGATCAACTGTGAATGCTTCGAACGTAGTGGTTGATACGACATCTGCGGCGATTAAGAGCAAACGATGAAGGGAGTATTGCGTAATGGTATACAGAGAAGGATTACTTCCGTAATAGAGTACGAAACCGATAAGGGCATACGACAGCATAATATCAAAGGTGGGGTCCTTCATGTTTCGGTCTCGGACCGTTATTGTGAAATGTGATGTATGATGGCATACTCCGTGTGTTTCTTCCCGATGGGGTTAAGATTTTTGGTTTTACCAATGACATAGCCCTAATATGTGTGGCTAGGAAGTTAGTGGAGATCTGTTAATTTAAGGCTCGCTGACCAAAAGATTAAGGCGATTTTGATATCCAGCCGCGAGTCAATGGAGTCTGTTAAATTAAATGTAGGATCGTGTTGTATTGAGACGAAACATTTGCTTAAATATCTTGGAGTTATGATAGATTATCGTTTATCTTTTAAGGACCATCTGCTATATGTTGCTGAGAAGTTTTCGAAAACATAAACTGCTCTATGTCGTATAATGCCAAATATGAGAGGAGCAAAATACCTACGTCGGAAACTTCTGACTGAAGTAGTGTGATTATGTATGCGTCACTCATCTGGTCTGAAGCTCATGGGTTAAAGACCTACATGGGTAAGCCCAGTGTATAAACTGACTGCTTTGCGAGTTATTTGTGCTTTTCGGACTGTATCAGATGATGCAGCATTGGTGATTGCAGGAATGATGCCAATTTATCTTCAGATCATAGGATTCTCAGTGCTAAGTGGCAGGGGGGATAGTCTTTGTCGAATAAAGGAAGATGAACGTAATTTCTAATTCCTGACTTTGTCAAATGGCTCAAGCGGCACATCGAAATATAGACTTTTATGTTACGTTGATCCTTAGTGGACATTGTTGTTCGTTTTCAGAATTGGTCATGATACTTCCGAGTTGTGATGGTAATGTCGAGAAGAATGCTAAACACGTTTGAATAGAATACGTTTAAATAGAACGTATCTTGAAGAGATGATAGGCCATAGTGTTGATCACAATAATAAAAAATGGAAATTATGTTGTCCTCTGCACACAGTTGTGAATATGTATGTGAATATGCTATATTGGTTTTCATTGAACTTCATAGGATTAAGAGTATCCGTAATGGGATGTCATAGTTTGGGTGTTGTACCTTAACACTCCTCTAAGTTTAAAATTATCTTTTTCTCAGAGTAAAACAAAATAAATATGTAAAAACGAGCCAGAGCGCTATGTTCGGCTGTGACGAATCTTATATACCCTTCACACAGTTTGTAAAGTCATGTACATATACGAGTGTAAATCATTAGTATGAATCAGCAACCGCTTGTTGTTGCTGTTGTTTTAGCTAAATCGACTTCTCTATCTATAAGGATTCAGAATGTAAATACTTTACGAGGTCGCAAATGAATATTGTAAAAATCACAAATGTATGACAATCTTTTATAAACCTATTTTACACTCTCGTGTAAAGGGTATTAAAACAAACAAAACAAACTTTTATGCTTGTAGGTTAGTAAAAGTTAAAGTTAAATGTGTGTTATTTTCGTACTCGACTACTCTATTGCTTATAAGGATTTACCTGAGAAACAGAAGAGTAAGCGAAAACCATTGAAATGATTTTTTCAATAATAAAAAAAATAAGTTTTATTGATGATTGGATTTGAACACAACGTCGCACAGTGGACCATTCTACGAGAAGACGGCCAAAACTCATTATTTGTATGGTCACCGATTGAAAAATGTTAAGGTTCATTCGAATATAGACACTAGTGTACCTCGTGAGCCAAAAAATAAAACTTTATTTCACATATATTACAGAGAACAGAGTGATTCAAAATGGACATACTCAGCATTTTGCTAAAATGGGAAATTTATAAGGTTTTGATTTTTAAACTTCTATAAATTGTTGCTTTTAAAAGATTTTCAAACGAGATAAGTTTTGTATAATTTTATAATTTGTTAGCTATTACTAGAAAAATAAATTGTTTATGATGTTTAGAAATATTTTTTTTTCCTTTTTGTAGGTCCAAATTTTCCTGAATTGAAGAGAACAAAAAGAAATTAGCACCATTTAATAGATAAACCTCTCTTCTATACCTCTATACCCCATTGTATACCCGGGACGATCCGACCGTGAGCACCAGACCAATTTTTGTGACACAATGTCAAATATTTTTTGCAAAATTTGACTAAATGAGCAAAACAAATGTTTTTGTAATGTGTTTTTTTAATATTTTAGGACAGGGAGTGTTTATGGGTGGTAAAAAGTGGGCGGGGCTACGCCCATAAAAAATAAGTTATCAGTTTTAGATACTTGCACTGGACCGATTTTTCTGAAACTTTGCAAACATATTGGCTGTCATTACTATACAGTTTCGTGATTAGAAAAGTGGGCAGTGCCACGCCCATAAAATAAAAGTTATAATTTTTAGCTTCATGCACTTGATAATCAATTAAAATTCCGAATGCATTTTTATTCATTAAGGGGCATAGCAACGCGTGCCGGCTTGGCTAGTATGTGTATATTTACAAATGCACACAATAACAAACAGATCTCAACTAATTATGGTAAACATCATTGATATGTAACAAGCGTTCTTACAGGTAGAAGTACAAAATCAGAAATATTAGCCAAAAATTATAGAATTCTTAGTAAGCAGAATATTTTTGTTAGGATGTACATAATTTATAAGTTATTAAAACAATAAACAAAATCCTCCAAATATTTGTTGTTTTCTATAATAATGTCATCAAATAGGGTATGGATTATCTTGTGCGTGAAATGTTTTGTAAACCATTAAAAATTGATATGGAAATTCCTAGAAAAACAATGTGTGAATGTCTATTGATTGTGTTGTGGTTTTCCCACCCTTCTACAGCGAGTTGACTACAGACTGGCCGTAGTCAATGGCGATCGTTATCGGGCCATGTTAAACGAATTTTTGTTCACAAAAATTGAAGAGGAGGATATTGGCAACATTTGGTTTTAATTGGACGGTGCTACGTGCGACACAGCCGAAGCTACACTTTTTTATAGCATTTCCAAAAAAAAAAGTTATTTGGCGGACCCTTTATCAGAGCTAAATGTAAGCTCTTAAAATGCAATACTTTCAAATAAAAATTTGTCATAGGGGGAACTTGGTTTACTAAAGCAGCTAATACTCGGTATATTTTTTACATCTAAAATTTCCCACTGCTAAAGGCAGAAATCTCTGATGCCAGAAACAGTCAGCAGCAGCTGAGTGTTAAAAAACAATTTTGACAGCCATAAACAATTACATATGGATATCAATTTACCAAGTCAAATGTAAACATGTAAGAGCTCCATATTCGGCTGTGCCGAATTTTTTATACTCAACACCAATTTTGTATACTTTTATAACATAAAAATTATTATTTTTGTATTATAAATAACTAAAATATGTATCACTTTCTTTGTATAACTTCGACATGCTATTAACTCAACGAAATTTCATGATCATAACTCTAATTTTGTCGGTTTTATGAGCTTATAAATTTCACTAACAGTAAAGTATGCAAAAAGTGGGCGTGGAAGTAGATGTGTCAAAGTAGTTTATACTGATACATCAACTTTAGTATTTCAATATTGAGTCTTTTAATCTTCCAAAATCTTTATTCGAGCTCTATCGTGCTTTCAACATACGGGCGGATATAGCTAGATCGTTATAAAATGAAACCCCGACTCAGAAAATATGTACATTTATACAAAAAAGAAGATTTTTTTAAAAAGGGGCACATCTTTGAAAATCAATATAAGTATACCAACACATATTTTTAATGTATATTTCCCGAGTAAAAGAAATGTATTCTGAAAATTGCGTTAATCAAAAAATTATATCAAAATATACAAAAATTTATACCGCACAGTGCATTTTTCGGTATATTCAAAATTTAAAACGTAATAAAACTGAGAAATGATTCTGAAACTTTTCAAAAATTGCTATTTTGTAACGCTTTATCTCAAATTCATATAATTTCTCTATTGACAAAATTTTTGGAAGAATAAAGGACTCTATATTGAAATATTTAGGTTAATTTTATCAGCAAAAACTACTTTGATACGCCTATTTCAACGCCCATATCTCACATAATTTACAGCTAATGAAATTTAAAAGCTAATCGACAGAATTAGATGTGTGATGATGCAATTTTGCATATATAGCTTTCTGGTAAATTCCATTATGCCAATATAAGTATACTTCCAAATAATTAAAGTGACAGGCCACTTATCTTAAAATCATATTATTTTTATATGGACAAAAAATTTTCGACAAATAATTTTTAAAGTAGGATGTGACTTGCCCACACAAAGCTGATATTAATTTTTAACTACCTCTGGGTACAAATTAAACTCTTCAGATTTCGAAAAAAATACAACATTATTGAAAACAAGTAAAAGCGCTATATTCGGCCGTGCCAAATCTTATATACCCTTCACAACGTGTAGTCATGCAATAACAGTAAATTCACGTATGTATGTTAAAAAAAAAATAAATAAAAAATAAAAAAAAAATTTAAAAAAAAAAGAATTTAAAAAAAAATTAAAAAAAAAAATTATTATATACATATATAATATATATAAAACAAAAAAAAAAAATAAAAAAAAAATTAAAAAAAAAAAAATAAAAAAAAATAATAAAAATATATATAATATATTAAATAAAAAATAAAAAAAAAAATAAAAAAAAAAATAAAAAAAAAAATTTTAAAAAAATTTAAAAAAATTTAAAAAAAAAATTTTTTGCCTCAGCTGGGATTCGATGCCACGTTTTCTCTAACCAGTATACACGTTTGTATGTATGTATCTTGTTGTTGTAATGTTGTTTTTATGAAAAGAAAATCGAGGTGGTCGTGGGTTTTTGCTCATATCTCAGTTGTTTATGTACCGATGTTTCTGATTTTCAATACCGATCTACTCCCGAATATTTCTGATATTTTAATACCTTACCCGGGTCCAACCTATGTCGGGGGGCTTCAAAAAGTTGATTTCAACATACACACGGACAGACGGTCAGACGGACAGACGGACAGACGGACAGACGGTCAGGGCTTAATCGACTCCTCTATTCATAAGCTTTCAGAAAATATATACTTTATGGGGTCGGAAATGAAAATTGTAGAAATTTCACACGGAATGACAAACCTATATATACCCTTTTTCACTGTGTGAAGGGTATAAAAATAGTCAGTAGTATGTATCATTTCTAATGTAGAAATTTTTATTGTTTTATTATAAGACTAAATTTACGAACATATTTTAATAGCAAATCGAAGTTACACAAAGAAAGTAAAACATATTTTAGTATTAAGAGATTATTCCATAGCGATTACTGTTAATAACAAAATAATAAATTTTGTGCTATGAAAGTATATAAAATTGGTGGTGGGTATCATAAATTTGGTTTAGTGCTCTGACTTGCTTACCTGCCTACACATATATGTTTTGTGCATTCCTTTCAAATGGTATATTTTATTTAATAAAATCGGTTGTACAATGTAAGTACTTAAGTGTTAACTGCGCTATAAAAAATCGACTTGCCTATTAATATATAAGATATTTCACTTTTATGCCTCTTTGAATTAAAACCATTTGTAGGGTCATTAAAGACCAATAATACTAAGTACATAATTTAAAAAAATACTCTCACAATGAAAACCATATAAGATATTTCACTTTTATGCGTTTTTGAATTAAAACTATTGTATTTTGAACTTTTATAAAACTGTTAAAATTAATAATGTTAAAGAATTGCTATAAATTTAAATATGTACTAATATAAATAAACACAATAGTACACAAGTAAAAATACTTTATTTGAATCAATAGGTTCATTCGTTTATTTTTTCATTAAAGACCAATAATACTAAGTACATAATTTAAAAAAATACTCTCACAATGAAAACCATAAAAAAAATTTAATAATGAAAACATCTGATATTTGATGATGGACACGCACGTTATGTTGTAAAATATGAATTATGCATTGATTACTTACTGAATGTATCTTTTTTGGTTCACGATAAAATTCTTTTTTTACAATAAAAAAAAATGTAGAAAATATATTGCATACGTACTAAATAATATGCTGTTGTGTAAACTATGAAACTTTTTTTTTTTTTTTTTATTATAAAATACCCTGAACAATTTTATGGTATTAAGGACGCAAATACTAAACACTTGTACATCTCGAAAGAAAATGTAAATGATAATAATTTATATAAATAATAATCGGAAAAAATAAAGACAAACACAATTGTCCCTGTTACTTTTACTTATTTGCTTACATTTGAAATTACATGGTTTTTCATACAGCTCTTTAGTAGCAAAAATATGTATGTCCAGTACAAACTTTAAAACTATTACTGTATTCGCTTAAATTATTGCCTCATTCACTAGATTTTCAACGAACTTAACTCAGTAAAATTCTGTAAACATTTTTAAAAAACGTTGAGTAAAAGACCGACCATAATAAATAATTTAAAACAATTATTAAATAAATTAAAATAAAACTTACACGACCCTTTTTATTTGTTAGATTTTCCATTTCTTGACTAAAATTCTTGTTGTCCATTTCCAAAGTTGTATGCTGATGATCTGTCATAATGTGTGTTTTTTTTATTAAAGTAAATATAAATCACTCAAAATGTTTAATATTGTTTAATATTCTAAAATATTTATGGACTTTCACACAAGCGTTTTTTTATGGATATAAATTGTAAAACAAATTTTTGCCGAAATGATTCGATCACGATTGTTTTTTTGTTTTTGTTTAATTGTATATGTTAAATATTCTTTGTTTTAAACATGTACATATATATTTTATTTGATATTTGTTAGACGCTTTGTTGTATATTTTAATTTTAATAAGATTCTTATTTTTTATTTGTATCCGTAAGATGTTTCAGCGGTATTAACAATCTTTGCAAACTGATCTGCTGATGTTGTGTGTTTATTGCTGAATCTATAGTATTTGATCATGCAATATTTGCTCTTAAGTTAATTTGACAAATCTCTTAGGCAGATGTTCTTAATATTTGTTTATATTGCTTAATTAAAAACTTCAACTCTATGAGTCATACAATTTTAATTAATTATATTAAGCTAAAATTAGTCAGTTTATATCAAAGTGACTTACATTAAATTGGATGATAACTACTTTTATTTCTTATTTTTATCTTAAATATTTCTTGAAGATTTTTTAACCTAATCCCAAAGAAAAAATTTTTACTAAAATATTTGCAACTATTTTATATTAAAGCTATTTTCTTTCGATAGTGCCTTACTGTCTAATTCGTTCATTTTTGCTTTTGAATCAGAATAGCTCATACTAATTGTATAACCCCTTATTTCACTATATGTGACAGCTAGGGTTTGGGAACCGGGAATTCCCGGGAATGAACCACTTAATATTCCCGGGAAAATTTTGCTCTTATTCCCGGGAAAACGGGAAATAAAAAATATGTAGTATATTAGGAAATATATTTAATTTTTTTTTAATTTCTTATCTGTTTTGGTAAATTTAAAGAATGTTTTAATAAAAAGTAAGGTTTTTAATTTGTTAGCGTTTTTTGTTTGTGAAAAACAAACATCGTCGGTCAAAAATATTTCACGCCAAAGTTAACGACTTTCTGGAACTATTTTTAATAAGTGCTTATAAATTTCAAGTGAATTAATTATATACATACATAATTAAATGTTTTCTTGTATATAAATGTTTTTCATAACAACCGTAAAACCAGCAGTAGTTTCCGTGGTTCATTTTATAAATATAATCGTATGTACAAATTGTTTTTAAAAGTGGTCACAGAATTTGTAAGTATAATTTTTTTTATTTATGATTGAATTTTTCTAATAATACTTTTTTTTTAAATTCACTTTGGTTAGAAGCAAAATGTCTGAAGTTTGGAACTATTTTCAAAAAGTACACAACGCAGCACAATGTAATATTTTTCCGAAAAGGTTAATGTTAAAGGGCGGTAGTACTAGTGGTCTCATACGGCACCTTCTTTTGGTTCATAAAATAAAATTTAAAAACGATTCTTTAACACCTGCACCAAATAAAAAAAATAATTCCACCATTAAAAGTTTTTTAGACACCCAAACATTACCAGAAACTGTTTCAAAATTGGCAGCAGTCGATGGAATATCTATTCGAACAATAACACAAAGTTCTTTTATTCGTCAAACACAATAAGGACTCTAATGGAAAATAAACTACTACTAAAACAATGAATTATTAACCAAATCGTGATTTTGAAGTTAACAAACATTATTTATTTTAAAAGAAATGTTATTTCCGGGAATCCCGGGAATTCCCGGGAAGACGATTTTTTAATTCCCGTTTCCCGGGAAAATAAAAAGACCGGAAAATCCCAAACCCTAGTGACAGCGCATAGAGAAAGGGACCTAACGGTAAAAACAGGTTTTGTTCAGGAGAGCCATTTTAAATATTAAATGATTCTTCTATTTTTTTAAATTGTTCATAAGGAAAATAAATAAATTTTTTGTATTTTCGTAAAATCAAGTTATTTTGTTAATTTAGTAAGTCAAAAATGAAAATAAATAAACTTTACCCTTAGGTAATTTTCTCGATGCGCTGTCACATATTCATGTTTGACTTAAATTTTTTAGTTGCAGATAATTTCAAATTTACTTACTTATACAAAATCTCAAGATAGTTACAATTATAGTTCCTTAAATGTTACATGAAATTTATTCTCTACTGACTCATTTTCAGTTCAAACATGCATATTAATACTTAAATAACCTGCATAACGCTTAGATTTCAAAATTAAAAAAATATACATAATTATATGTACCTACATACATATACACTGTTGTATACATAAAAATATATTTTAAGTTTATTAAAGGCTTATTTGACAAATGTACAAAAATTTGTCAAATAAGCCTTCAATAAACCAAAATTATTTTTTATGAATACGGCAGATAGTCTTTTACGATTACCAAGATACATTTTAAAGCTTTCAAATGTTTGAGAACGGCTGGCATTATTATAAAATTCCTCCAAAACGTTGATAATTACATATAAGAGCAAAATTATACGGATTTATTAATAAAAATTTTACAAAAGCATTTAAAAGAAAAAAGAGAATATGTAAATATGTACTTGTGTAAGTATATAAGTTATTCAAAGAGCAAAAAAAAAAACAAAATTAATTCACTGCTAGTCTTCTTAAAACATATTGTACATACCTATATATAAAAAACAAATAAATACAAATACCTACGTCATTATTTCATTTCAAACAACTTTTATACTTAATACGGTTACAAAATATAAACAATACACATATGTACATACATATGTTTGTAAAACATAAACATATGTATGTATGTTAACTTCAGTTTTTGAACTAATTTATTTTTACAAATTTCACATTACCATAAACAAATCACTACCGCAAAAAAAAATCGAATTGTGGGGATTTTCCTGTTTTTTAAACTTACTGACTAATTTTATTTTATTTAAGCTATTTTCACTGTAAAATAATTTATTTTCTTAAATTCGTATCACAAAGTTGAAGCTTTTTTAGTTTTATTATACTTATTTTTATACGAAACAGGTTTTCTGTTATAACATTTTTATTGTTTTCTTCTTTTTTAACCACTTTAAGTACAGACAACCGGCCAACTTATAAATGGTTAATTGTTTAAAACGAACTGTTATCCAATGCGTAACGAACTCGTATATGTCCACAACAAAACTAAAACTGTTTTCTTAATTATCGTTTCTAAACACAAGGTGGCATGTCAAACGTTCATATAATTCAAAATATTTATAAAAAAACACTCATTAAAAAAAGTGGTGATTAGTATTTAAATGCCATACGTACGAGTACCTTACGTTCTATACTTGGGTAGGATATCCCTTTAACAAATGCAAAATATGTAACATTTTATAATAAAATATTCACTTGAATTCTACGTAGTTATTAGATATTACATTAACTGTAAACATGTTTAATTTTTTTTATTAATATTTGGGACAATACCTATACTTTTTGTACTAGATTCATACTATAAGTGTATGCTTATTAATTTGTTCAATTCACAGCCACAGCATAAATTGTTGTTTGTAAGAAATCCCATACAATGTATTAAAAATTTATTAATTAACGTTTTTTGCTGTAAAAAATGAAAATCAGGTATAATTTAACACCCCAATGTTATTAATAAAAAGCATAAATTTTTTAAGATCATTTGCTATAAAAATTAAAAAAAAAAAAAACAAATAAGAGCGCTATATTCGGCTGTACACAATATTATATACCCTTCACATATTTTGCACAATCATGTAAATACATACATACATATGTATGTTTTATCTACCGCTAGCTTTTGTTGTTGTTGCTAAATCGACTTCTGCATCTATAAGGATTTAGAATACACATAAATACTTTATGGGGTCGCAAATGAGTAAAAATTATTATATATCAGCAATTTATATAGAATTTATGTTACTTATCACCACAAACAGTTTCAAGCTATAACTGGCAATTATGTGGTTGAACTGTGACCAAAACTTAGAAATCGATAATCTGAACTTTTTATAGACATTTTTATTTATTTATTTATGTATGTATGTCTAAAAAAACATATGTATGTATAATAATTAAAGTAAAGTAATATATAATAAAGTTAGATTTAAAATTCTACATATAAAAATAAAATTGAAAATAGCTCCCCAGCCATATAAATATTACATCAATAATAACAGGCAAATAATAAGTTCACCAAATCATAATACCTATAACCAGACATTAGAAAAAAAAAAAAAGAAATGTTATGAGTTTTCTATTGAAATAAGGTAATCTAATAGTTTTTTCTTATAGGAAAAATAAGAATAAGAAAACATTTTTAAATAAGTAGGCAATTGATTCCAAACTCGACAAATCCTTATCAAAAAAGATCTTTCAAAAACGGACAGGTGTATACGTGGTATATTAATTTGAATATTGCGTGATGAATTAATAAAAGAAAAGTTGCTGACAAGAGAATGAGGTAAGCCGCTTTTCATTGTACTATAGAACTTAAGTAAAAGTCTCAACTTCAAATAGTTTTGGAAGTTAACACCTAAAAACTTAGGAATATATTCTGATACAAGACTATGACTACGTAATGGAATATTAAAAACATATCTTATAATTTTCCTAACTATCCCCTCAATGCGATGTATATTTCCTGACAATGTTCCAGAGAAAACTTCAAGACAGTAATTTAATTGTGACATTAACAAACATTAACAACCGATGTCTAACATGACAAGGTGTGTATGCTCTCAACGAATAAAGTCTTCTCAAAATAAAGCACGTTTTCCTCATAATAGAATTTATGTGGTTATCAAATTTCAGACTATGATCAATTATAACACCTAGACACTTTAACTCATTAACATAATGGATTATTCTACCATTTAAATACAAATTTGGATATAAGTGAGGATTTAACACTCCAAAGTAAATAGCTTTAGTTTTATCAGGATTAATTTCAAAACGATTCAAGTGCATCCAATTATTTATTACATTCATATGATTATTAAGAAGTGACTGCAGGTGGTAAGGTGATTCAAAATTTACTTTATACAAAATGATAATATCATCAGCAAATACAAATAATTGACAAAAGTCATTACTAATGTATGACATAAAATCATTTAAATATAACTGAAATAGCATAGGTCCTAACACGGAACCCTGAGGTACACCAGATGTAACATTACCAATAGTCGAATTAACATTACCAATCGAGACAAATTGAGATCTTTCACATAGATATGAGTACATCAATCTACATGCCGAAGATGAAAATTTAATTTTGTTACAAAGTTTCCTCACCAATGAAACATGATCAATCCTATCAAATGCTTTCGTGAGATCTAGCGATACCATTATACAATCAGAGTGTTCATCAAGATTACGTCTTATAGAGTCAGTCAGAGAAAGCAGGAGTGAAGTCGTATTATAATTACGACGAAAGGCGTATTGATTAGGATTAAGCATGGAGCCAGAGTGCGTTAATTTTTGAATAATTGCACCAAGATTTAATGCAAATGTTACCAAAGGTACATCTATCTATCTATCTATCTATCTGTATATATCATCGCTCTGTCGAAACGCAAACAGCTAGAGACATGAAATTTGAACAATTTTTTTGAAAATTCGTACATTAAGGGAGCGAAAGAGGATAAAATCGGTAACCTTATATCTGCTAAACTAAAAATGATGCAAATTGAAAAGGTATTGTCTGGTTAAAGGTGTCTGGTTTTTTTTTAATTTCAACCTCTAAGGGGAAAAACGAGTAAAAACCAAGGTTGGCAACCGAAACGAATAACGGTATCGGTATCGGTATGAAGTTTTTTATTATTTCGGTAACGGTATCGGTATCGGTATTTTAATTATAACGGTATCGGTATACCGGTATCAGTGCTACAAACCGGTATTGGCTAAAAATAAAAGATTTTGAACATATACACATTTAATTTTTATTTATTTATTTAATTAACAAAAATATTAACTAAACATTAACTTCTTTTCTAAATATTATATTTAGTAAGTAATATTAGGAACACAAATTACAGATTATTGCATTAGGAGATCAAAAATAAATAAATAAGTACATACATATGTATAAAAAAAGAAATTGAATAATATTTCATTCAATAAAAAAAAAAATAAAGGACATGTAAGATATGTATATAAGATAACGCTTTTTAAAAAATTTACCAAACATATATTTAGGAAAATTAAAAAATTGTTATGTCTTTTATATTTTCAAAAGTGTATTTCTTCAGATTTTGATATGATATAAACTGTTTTTAATTATACATATTAAGGAACTTAGTCAGTGGTTGCTTAAAACAATTCCGTATTAGATCGAATAACTATAACTGCATTTAAACTATCCTCATCTAACCTATTGCGACTAGGGATCATAATATATTTCACCCCTGAAAATAAACGTTCCACACTAACCTGTGTTGCTGGTACAGCTAAGATAATTTTTGCGATGGCAAATAACTCTGGCTTGGCTTTACTTTGTTCTTTCCACCAATTAAGAACGTTCACGCGTCTTTGTACACGTTTTTCATTTCTAAAAGCATTTAGCAATTCACGTATTTTTTCGTTATTTGGGGTTAAAGAGGAATTCTCTCTTTCCATACTTTTAAGAATTGCTTCAACACCGTCAGAAGATGAACTTGAACTAAAACTTACGTTATCATCGTCAATGGCTATGCAAGAGCTTCGAGAAATTGTATCCATTTTTGCACTTACTCTTAGGATATGGTCAATTGCTCGTTCAACAAAAATACCCTTAAGAACGATGTTCCAACGTGGATCCATAAACAATGCACCTAGAAAAGCTTCATTCTCAAAAAGAATTTCCTCTTTCTTTTTAATTTCCTCAAATAAATTATATGAGAAATAGTTTTTAACTTTCTGTAGTTCAATTTTACATGTAAACCAGGCATCGAAGGCGTCTCCAAATGTTAATTGTTCTTTTTGAAGTATTTTCGTGGCTATGTTAGCTGGTCGTAAAGCTACCACGGCGTCGTTAATACTTTGCCACATCTTATTGCATATAAAGAAATCAGTATTAGCCTGTGCTAAGTTTTCACAAAAGTCTTTCATTTTATCATCTATAAGAGATGATAGCATATCAAAAGTAGAAGACCACCGAGTGACTCAATCAATTGTAGGTTTTGTGAGCTTCTGATTTTTTAACAATAAATTTATATTAGGCGTTCTTAATTTTTTTACCACACTTCTGGCTTTTTCAATAACTTTTACCATTTCGTCTTCTTTTAAAACAGCGTTTACTGCTAGTTGCAGCGTATGAGCTGCAAAGCGAATACCTGTGTTAAATAAATTTCGTAAAATAAAACTTTAATTAAAAAAATACGCTTACCAATGCATTTAGTGTCAAAAGTAAAATTTTCTAGAGTTTGGTTAAATTCAATGTCATCATCTTCAGCGTCATTTACATCTTCACATTCGTTTATCAATGATATACATTTCAGCATGTTTCGGCCATTATCTGTTGTGCAAGTATAAATCTGCTCTGTAACTACGTTATACGTTTGAAGTATGTTATTTATTGTATCATTTAAATATTGCCCTGTATGGCGTTCAAATAGTTCTGCTACAGCCAATGTTCTTAGAACAATTCTGTCATTTTCAATAAATTGGGCATTTACACCTATAAACAACAGGGGATTATACAAATAAAATGTGTAATGTAAAAAGGCAACATTTTACCTAAAAATCCACGGTTTAAATGTGTAAGACCGTCTACTTTCAACGAAATTAATTTACCCTTAATTTCTGTTGAAATTTTTAATGTTATTTCCTTGTACTTTTGCAATACTTCTTCTTTAACAATTTTCCTACTTATTACGAAATTACCAAGACCTTTTGAAATGGGTTCAATGATTTTACGAAAACCTGAATCATCAACAATTGAAAACGGTCTTCCATTCACTGTACAAAGTTCTACGCAAGACTTAAGCAACACCACTTTCAACATCGTAATATTAACTTTTAACATGTTTAATAAGTTTCTGTTAAGATCATTATTTGTTGTGGGTTGATTAGGTTTTTTAATACTTTTTTTTCCTCTATCTTTCAAAATCTGCTCCCAAATTTGTTTATGATGTGTTCTAATGTGACATGCTAGGTTGGTACCATGGTCGTTCTATGTTCAAATGAAAATTTTTTAAAAATGTGTAAGCAAAATATGAAAAAAGTTAGTTGTACTTTTCCGCACACATGTTCTTTTACCATGACAATGCATTTGTTAATTTTTTTTTCAAAATCAAACTCAAAAAATTTTCTGCAAATATTTTCCTTTGGTCGAGGCATTTTGCTCTTGTTGTCATATATTGTTCAAATATATTTTAAATGCTTTTAAATTAAGTTTGATCACTTAAGTTGTGCGCGTCACTATTAATTGCTTCAAAGAATAGCTTTTTTCAGTTTTTTCAGTTGTAACAATACAAATTTATACAGGCGACCTTAGTTATACAACAAATCTTATATGTTTCATTTTTTTGGTGCAAATTTGTTTGCAAAAAATAAAGAACAGCTGACACACTGCAACCACCTATACAAATTCTCCTTGGCAAGTAGAAAAACAATGGCAGTGTTGTCATCGTGGAATGTGAAGGTAAAAAAGCTATTTCAACTAACACAACAGTGTTGAACATATAGAAATTTGATGCTATTTGCTTAATTGGTATGCATTTCAAATACCGAAACACTGAAATGATAATACCGGTATAATACCGGTATTAAGGGAAACGGTATTTGAATACCGGTATTTTACGCAAAAAATTATTTCGGTATCGGTATCGATACCGTTAATCAATTATAAACGGTATTTAATCGGTATCGGTATCAATAACGGTATCGGTTGCCAACCTTGGTAAAAACTATAAACACAGTCAGATCAGGGTAAAAATCCGGGAAAATAGTTTGGAACTTTTTGGATCATATTTTTTTGTTTCATAGATATTTAAACGTTTTAAACTTGGAATTTATACATTTATATGGAAAACTCAAGAAGGTACTTTTTCTATTTTTTGGTACTTTTTGTATTTTCTACGTTTGTGAAGCTAGAATTATGAACTAAGAAACTGACCCAAGCTGAGGTATCACAAAGGGATCAATATAATGGACCCAAGGGAGCTGTACAACAGCTGCCTGTTCTAACTAACCTAACCTTTTGTATTTTCTACGTTTATGAATCTAGATTTTTAAAATAAGTGGCTATTGATTGATAAAAAGTGAGACTTTATATGATACGGGTAACCAAAAAGGTACTTTTTGGAATTTTTATCGTATTTTTTGTATTTTCTACGTTTACGAATCTAGAACTTTGATATTAGTGACTATTGATACGAGGTGAGACGGAAAATGTTATAGGTCCTATAACAAAGGTGAAAAAATGTACTTTTTCGAATTTTTATGGTACTTTTTGAATATTCTACGTTAATGAAGCTAGTAATGACTAAAAGATACAAGGTGGGACTGAAAATGTTATAGGCAACTAAAGAGATTCTTTATTTTTTTTAATAAAATGAATCAGAAAAATGTTGTCATAAATTAAACAAAAAAAAATTAGTATTAAAAAAATCAACTTAGCTATCGAAGTAGCAGGCAATATGCAATACTATAAAAATTTAACAAAAGTTTCAAGAAATTCCATAGGAGCTGCAAAGTCGGATTTCATTTGGTTAAAAAATAGAGGCAATATTGTCATTTCGCTCATATCTTTGCTTGTAATGAACCATGCAACTATTTAATTTTCAATATCAAAATTCTCGAAAACTTATCAGATAAATTTATTACATATAGGCACCTGAAATAAACGTGGGTTCTTCAAAAAGTTAACTTTAACATATTGTTACGTTTATACCTTTTATAAACGTTGGATTATTTCCTTTAAATACACCTTGAGTTCTTTTATTGCAATTAAAAACACTTGAAATTCGTTATAAAATTAATAGCACTTTTTTTATTTAAATACACTCAGATATTGTTTTTATATCATTTAACTTATTACACTTATGGTTATACACTTTTATTATCAAACTCACTTTGATACACACTTTACAAGCTCTATTGTAATACTGATCATGTTCAGCTGTGTTGTTCGGCTATTTATAGTAACATAGTGGTGTTCGGTAACATTCAACAAAGTTCTCGTATGTACATTCTAGTACATTCGAAAACCATTACATTTATATTAAGACGTTAAGTAATATGCACGAAAAATAGAAGTGTCTAAAAGTATGCTACACATAATAACAAACATCATGTTCGAACAACCATCGAAATAAACTAATACAAATAAAACTACAGTAACTTAAGATACTACAACTAAAATAAATTATAATGTAATTTAAGCTATTTAAAAATAAATCTGTAACACTACCGCCCGCTTAAGCCTGTTCGTCCCGAATAGGCACAAATTCACTTTTTCCGTACTTAGCGAGGCGCTCGAGATGAACCACTTTCATCTTTGATCTTGGGCTATTGTACTTTTGTATTCTATACACGACATCATTTATTTTTTTTATCACCTTATACGGCCCATCCCAATGAGTTTGCAATTTAGGAGACAGTCCTTTTTTCCGTTGTGGGTTATATAGTAGAACTCGCTGACCCTCATTAAAGCCTTCAGATTTTGCTGCACGGTCGTATCTTGCTTTCATCTTGTTGCTGGACATGTTTGTTTGCTCAAAGGGGCCGCCCAAGTTATACTTCTGCACTGGCTCACGACTTTTTCTTGCTTGGCTTTTCGCTGCGATGCATTGGGCGCAATTTTCTATCCAACCAATCGGTAGCTGTTGACAGCCAACCCAATAGAACCGTTGCTTTAACTTTTTAAGGGTTTTTGTCATGCCAAAGTGAACTCCACTGAGATCTTTGTGAAACTCCCTTAAAACTTCGTCGACTTTAGAGGACGGCACCACAATTAGATTTGTGACCGATTTTCCACTAGCACTTTCCCATATTCGATATAGACATCCATTAATAACCTGCAGACTTTTCCATAGCGCCCAGTATGATTTCATCAGTGGACTTTCCGCTGATATTTGGTTACGGGTTGGCCTTTTGTCTTCCTCCTTTGCTGACATAATTTTTGCCAGTATGGGATCGTCTCTTTGCGCCGCTGACCAGTCGTCACTTGCCTCTATATGTGTTAGTCGAACGTCAACGACACATTCTTTTCCTTCAGCTTTTGCACAATGTTTGCACTCCAATCTGCTAGGTCTTCGGGAGAGTGCATCTGCATTTCCATGTTTAGTGCCCTTTCTGTGCTCAATGCTGAAATCGTAGCTCTGGAGACGTTCAATCCAACGGGCTAGCTGTCCTTCCGGTTGTTTAAATTGTAGCAACCATCTGAGTGCAGAGTGATCGGTTCTTAGTTCAAAGTGTTGTCCATACAGGTATTTGTGGTAATGCTTTACACACTCTACAACTGCCAGAAGCTCTCGACGTGTTACACAATAATTTTTTTCAGGCTTCGAGAGTGTTCGACTGTAGTAGCCTATCACCTTTTCTGTTCCGTTAACAACCTGCGAAAGAACACCACCTATCCCGTATCCACTCGCATCGCTATCCAATACAAATTTCTCGCCAGCGATAGGATATGCCAAAACTGGTGCTACGCATAACAACTCCTTGAGCTTCTTGAATGCTTGTTCTTGTGCTTCAGCCCACAAGAATGGTCGTGACTTCTTGGTGAGCTCATGTAGACTGGCAGCGACCCTGGTAAAATTCGGCACAAATCGCCTGTAGTAGGTACAGAGGCCTAGAAAACTACGTAACTCATGAAGATTTTTCGGGCGAGGCCAGTCCTTCACAGCTTGAATTTTATCTTCGTCAGTTGATAAACCATCCTCTGCGACTCGATGCCCCAAGTATTTAACCTCTTTTTGGAACAATGCACATTTCTTTGCGCTTAATTTAAGTCCAGCCACTGATATTCGTTTAAGGACTTCTTCTAGATTTTTCAGGTGATCGTCAAAACTTTTACCCATGACAATTATGTCATCAAGATACACCAGGCATGTCTTCCAATGAAGTCCTTTAATTCCATTAATCGCTCGAATGTGACTGGAGCGTTGCATAGTCCAAATGGCATCACGTTGCCATAGCCCGTCACTTGCACTAAAAGCTGTTTTCTCCTTATCTCTATCAGATATTTCTACTTGCCAATAACCACTTTGCAGGTCTAATGTGGAGAACCATTTTGTTCCAGCTAGCGTGTCCAGAGTGTCATCTATCCTTGGTAGTGGATAACTGTCCTTCTTAGTGACGTCATTCAGTTTTCTATAATCGACGCAAAATCTTGTGCTGCCACCTTTCTTTTTAACCAAAACTACCGGTGAGCTCCAAGGACTTGAAGAAGGTTCTATTACTCCACTCTGCTCCATTTCATTGACAAGCTCTTTGACTTCATTACGTTTCGCTAGAGGAATACTTCTAGGAGCTTGTTTTATAGGCCTTGCATCGCCGGTATTTATCTGATGTTTCACAAGTGAAGTTCTACCTTGATGTTGACCTTTCAGAGCGAAGATGGATGCATTTTTTCTGAGTAGCTGTTTTGCTTTATTCCTATCGGACGGCGATAATCCTTTGACCCACTTCTGTACGTATTCTGCTAGCATCTCCTGCTCTTTGTTTGACATACTGACAGGACCCGATTTCATTTCGCAGTTAATTATTGCCTCAGCTTTAGCACATTGACCTAATTCGGATTTTGGCTTGACGACTTTTTCACTGGCGGAAAGGTTAAGCACTCTTGCAGGGACTCTTCCGTCATTGCTGGTTTTGACAAGCGCTTTCGCTGTTATTAAGTCACTTTTTATATCTGTTTGTTCTACCACCCACAACCGGTTATCCACACAATCTCCCTCTATACGCGCCCATACTAAACTTTCTGACTGTGGTGGTATTTTCTCATATTCTGTAGCAACTAGTTTCCTTACATGCACCTTATTTTCATAACCAACATCTAGGTGTATTTCAACATTCCTCCAAATCATTACCTTCTGCCCCATGTGCAGATTAATGCCATGAGTAATCATAAAATCTGCACCGATGATTACTTCGTCCACAATGTCGGCAACGATGAATACATGATTGACAGTTATGTTGGCAATAGTTACTTTTACGTTTATTTTACCAGACAGTAGCAGGCTCCCCAGTAGCTGTTCGCAGACTTACGCCACATAACGGTTCGATTGTTTTCTTTACTAAATCGGGCCTGATAATAGACTGCGATGCTCCTGTGTCTATGGTAAAAATATGCCTTCGACCATTGATATACCCATAAGCAGTAAGGTTGCTATTTCTGCTGCATAACTGATATGGAGATTGTGGGGCCCTCGGTTATGGGAGCTAGCTCTTGCCCCGTAGTGCTAGCTCGTTTTAGTTTAACGGTGACTCATTTGATGATTTCGTGTTTGCCCGTTTGCTGTTTCTAGGTGGCGAAACAGATCTAGCCCGCTTCCTTGGTGCTTTGCAATTTCGTTGAAAATGTCCAGTTTTACCACAATTATAGCATTTGGCTCTGGCTTTACCTTGCTTCTCCTCTAACGCCTGTATAACTGCATTTTTAATTTCGGTGAATATATCTCCGTCTTTTTCTGCGGTAATTTCGAGATTTCTCACCTTACATATTTTCGGCTTAGAGAGTAATTTTGCGGTCTCCTGTGTCAGAGCGTGCCAAACATCGCGTGCTTTATTTCTGGATCACGTATTCCATTTACAAATGTTTAAATTTTTAACTGATCCAAAAATAGGTGATTTTCACCTGGATATGTCAGCTGCACCAAACGCTCGATCTCCGTTGCGAAATCTTGTAACGACTCATTCGCTTTCTGTGTTCTGCCTCGTAGTTCCATTTGCTATATATCTCGTTTGTGCTCGCCGCCATACTAACGTTGTAGTGCAACCATTATGTCATCATAGTTTTCTCTGCAGCCAATAGGTATGCTTTCCAAGACTTGCGCTGCGTTTCCTTTTAACGCCAAAATCAACTCTATAGACTTTTCTTCATTGCTCCACATATTTCTATTGGCAACTGTCTCAAATTGAAATTTAAAAACATTAAATGGTGCACTACCGTCAAAAGTAGGGGCCTTTATTCTACTTGATATTTCTGGAATTATTCGCACTGGTCCCTCATGACATTGAAGATCATTAATTTTTATTTCCAAATTTTTAAATTTTTCGTCAACATTTTTAACTTGTGACTGCAATTTTTCGTCAACATCTTTGACTTGTAGTTGTAATTTGCTATTGAAGTCACTTGCTAGAGTAACTATGCAATCTTTAAAGTCAGATATTTTATTATCAATTTTATTAACTTGCTTTTCAATGCCCTCTACTCTGTTGTTGACAGCTTCAGAAATTTCTTGAAGTTTTTCGCTCGTAGCCCTAGCTGTTTCTTGCACTTCTCTAACTTCAGCTAATAACTTTTCATTATTAGCTCTAGAAGATTCTTGAACTTCTGCTAATAATTTTTCATTATTAGCTCTTGAAGATTCTTGAACTTCTACTTTAACTTCTTGAACTTCAACTTTAACATCAGCTAATAATTTTTCATTATTAGCTCTAGAATTTTCTTGAACTGCGGCTAATAATTTTTCATTATTAGCAGCAAGCATCGTACTTAAATCTATGTTGTTTGTAGTTGCACGAGTAGAAACTTCCATTTCTTCTTTTTCGTCAAACTCGTAACCATCAATGTCAATATTACGCCGCTTAAATTCATCTAGAAGTCTCTTTTGTAATTCTACTTTATTACCTGTTGTCAACAATGCCAGCTTACTCAATTCCTTTTTGAGTTGTTCTACTTTAAGCTCCTCAAATTTCATGTCTGCTTTTTTATTAAAATGCAATTTCACTTCTGACACCAGTTGTTACGTTTATAACTTTTATAAATGTTGGATTATTTCCTTTAAATAAACCTTGACTTCTTTTATTGCAGCCAAAAACAGTTGAAATTCGTTATAAAATTAAGAACACTTTATTTATTTAAATACACTCAGATTTTGTTTTTATATCACTTAACTTATTACACTTAGGTGTTAGAGAACAAACTTCTTGACGAAATCTTCAGCGTGAAGGGACGGCCAGACGAAATAGCATTGAGTGGGGCCGATTGGGCAAGGCGTGTCAAAACCGTCAGTTGTGGTAACCAAAAGACCTTTGAGTTTTTAAAGGCCGCAAATGTCAGGTGTAGCAGCACTTGTCCTGTCGCCAGCTTGGACGTTATACTAGCGTCTGAGTTGCCATTGAGGCCTGTAGTCACGGTATGCATACCTCCACCTCTTAAAATGGTGAAGGTCATACTGGGAGTGCTGGCCAATCAAAATGAGGGTCTCGATTCACTGGGTTGTAAAGAAAACCAGGGGAGAGACTTCCAGGTCGCAGTATACCAGGAGTCTTAGAAAGCTGGAAATAATGAAACGTGTTGCTGTAGTTTAGTTTTTCTAAAAATGATAGATCCTAAGAGGATGAAGGTGGTGCAGATAAACTTGCATCACTGTGAATCAGCCACAACCGAATTAGCAATCCATCTCATTGACAAGAACGTGGACGTGGCCTTAAACCAAGAGTCCTTGCTGAGTAATAAAAACTGGGTAGTTGGATTAAAGGTATACATTACTCGTACCGCATGGGGATGAGAAGGTATAATGGCAAAGAGTGAACACAAATTTATGATTTCTCATTCTTTTAGTAATGGTAATATAACGGTCGTGATAGGAGAAGCCATGGACAAAACGGTCCTGGCACTTGCATCGGTATACTTACCATATAAGGCTATCGATCCACCTGGT
Source organism: Phyto melanocephala (assembly GCA_941918925.1). Classification (NCBI taxonomy): domain Eukaryota; kingdom Metazoa; phylum Arthropoda; class Insecta; order Diptera; family Rhinophoridae; genus Phyto; species Phyto melanocephala. The sequence goes on along the minus strand of OW799235.1, from coordinate 62,001,209 downwards.
GAGAAATTTAGAGAGTTGGTGGAATATTCAAGCAGAAAGGGCTTAAGACTGGTATTGGGTTGCGACGCTAACGCATACCATACGCAATGGGGGAATGCCGACATCAACAAACGTGGTGAGTCTGCGTTTGATTTCATTATCGATAGTAATCTCTATATCTGTAACAGGGGGAATACGCCAACGCTCAGAACTAGGGATAGGGAGGCAGTAATAGATATAACGTTGACGAACCATACGGATTTAGTAGAGGATTGGAGGGTAGATTTACGTTATTCCTTCTCTGACCATAGTCGTCTATCCTTTAGTCTAGTCTTTGAAAGGTCGAAAAGGTGTGCATATAGGAATTCGAGAAGGACAAATTGGGATTCTTTTTCAGTACTGGTGAATGGTAATATTAGGGTTACTAGCGATTACCAGTCGTCTCTGCAGGTGTGGGTCGTTTTGTAAGCACCTTCACGGAGGTGTTGACTGATAGCTTTAAGCGTTCTTGCCAACTGAACTTTCCGGGCAAACGCATGCAACCGAGTCAGTGGATTCAGTAAATGAATTGTCCAGGTTCAGCCGAATTTTATCTAAGGACCCTGTAACCCCTGGTTTTATTCAGAGACCGGACGACTCGTGGGCGGAGTCCAGCTCTGAGTCCCACAGTTTACTTATGGAGACTCACTTCCCGGGGTGTCTTGATCCTGGAATGGGGAACGGTCGGGTGGCGATGACCGGTTCCTTTTACTGTACTCGGGAACTGAGGTTAGGGAAGCGGTGGATATGATAACCGTGAAAAAGGTGACATGGACGGTTAATACTTCTGGGTCGTACAAATCGCCAGGACCAGACGGTATTTTCCCGGCAATGTTAAAGAATATCCAGGGATTATCACTCCTACTGCTGGTTGAGTTATTTAGAGTTTGTGTGCTAAATGGGTACATTCCTAGGGGGTGGAGGGAGGTCAAGGTTATTTTTATACCCAAAGCGGGTAGGACCGATCACTCGAAACCCCAGGATTTCAGACCAATTAGTCTATCGCCTTTTCTTTTGAAGACTTTGACTGATTGATCTATATCTGAGGACGAGAAATGATGCCGGCATCATCAGCGGTGCTCAACACGCCTATCTTAAGGGCAGGTCTATCGAGAGCGCTTTACATGATTTGGTTGGTCACATAGAGCGGGGGTTGCGGAACAGGGAATACACCCTGGCAGCATTTCTGGGCATAGAGAGCGCCCTTAAAAACTTGAAGATAGAGGCTATAGAACAGGCACTGGGTGATCTAGGGTTTCCGTTATTCTTGGAGGAATGTAAAACACTGATGCTTGAAAGCAAAGTTATTCATTCGGACTGGGGAAATACAAGCCTTAGGATACTGGTGACCAGGGGGACCCCACAGGGGAGAGTTCTATCTCCCTTATTATGGCTCTTGGCTGTCAATGTTGTGTTAAGGCACTTTGACAATATGACAGAAGATCGTAGCCTATACAGATGTTGTAGTTAAATTGGTATCGGGCAAGTTTCTACCAACAATTGGCGAAGTCATTCAAGTGGTACTGGGCGATCTGTTAGCATTAGCTACTGATAAGGATCTGCGAATCAATCCGGAGAAGACAGAATCAGTTTTTTTTCTAGGAGATACAAGGTGGTAGGATTGAGGCTGCCGGTACTAGGAGGGGTAGAGCTTAGACTATCTGATAGTGCTAAGTATTTGGGAGTTTTTCTAGACAGCATGCTGTCCTGGGGAAGGAACATTCAGGAGAGAGTTAGGAGAGGTCTCAATGCCTACTATACTTGCAGATCATCGATAGGAAGAAGCTGGGGGCTTTATATTTCGGTGGTCAGACTTATTCTTACATATGAATGATGTGTTTGGTGGGATGTACAGTCGTATAACAGCTCTGGTCGGGTCAAGAGCTCGCGCGTCATTGCCATTATCTCTTAAGTCCTTTTCATCCGGCTTCAAAAGTTTTACGTCTCACTCTCGCGTGGTTAATTGTGTGGCGTCGCGTAACTGTGCTTTGGATACAGTTTCTACACTATTTTACAATTAACCGCGTGCATATATTTTAATTGGATAAACTGGAGGAGTACCAACTTAACTCATAATTTACAACTGGAGGAATACCAACTGAACTCATTTTCTTAACTGGAGGAGTACCAACTAAACTCAATTTATTCTAACTGAAGGAGTTCTATAAAACTCAGTATAATTAATTGTTCAGATGTCTCCGACTTTCTATACAGAGGTATAGGTCGATTTACGGAGCCAGAACCAACGTGGAATACCCTGGCTATTTGGTTAAGTACCTCTGCCAATCAATTTTTAGAACCAAAAAAAAACAATTGGTGGGAGGACTGGCCAGGTAAGGGCAGACTGTTTAGTGGCTTTGCTGTCTTTACTGATGGCTCGAAGATGGGGGGCACTGGAGCGGGGGTCTGTATTGAGGATCTGGACATAAGAAAGTCATATCCTGACAACTGCAGTGTGTTTCAGACGGAGGTTCTAGGGATCTTGAGGGCTGGTTAGGTGTAACATCGCTACGGGCTCGGAGGTCACTCCGAACTCCGGGCTGGTCGATGACTGTAGGAAAGCTCTGAGTTTAATTTTAGAGAAATACAGGTTGATACTATGCTGGGTGCCGGGTCACTCCAACAGTTCAGCACATTCTGTGCCAATGTCCCAGACTGCAGATAAGCAGGTTGAAGTGGCTAGGCAGCAGATTCCTAGGCGAATTAGGGGATTTCTCGAGCTTTGGACTTGAGAATCTGATGGGAATGACCTGGCTTCGTGACACGAGACTGAAAATGGGTCGATTGTAGGGTTTAGCTCTTTTTTTGGTATTGATTTGATGTCTACTACTTCACCACTGTCTATCTTCTATTATTTTTTGTATACCCTTCACACAGTGAAAAAGTGTATATATAGGTTTGTCATTCCGTGTGAAATTTCTACAATTTTCATTTCCGACCCCATAAATTATATATATTTTCTGAAAGCTTATGAATAGGGGAGTCGATTAAGCTCTGTCAGTCTGCCCGTCTGTCCGTGTGTATGTTGAAATCAACTTTTTGAAGCCCACCGACATCGCCTGGACCCGGATGAGGTATTAAAATATCAGAAATATTCGGAAGCAGATTGGTATTGAAAATCGGAACATCTGTTCATAAACAACTGAGATATGAGCAGAAAGCCACGGCCACCTCGTTTTTTTAACACAACAACATATGTACATACAAACGTTGTATACTGGTTATTTTATTTTATATGTTATTCATTAGAGTTGGGCATAATCTTTCTTTTCAGTGAATCGTTCATGATCGGTCAGAAAGACTTGCTGAAGTATTTCATTCTTTTCTTTCATCTTTCTTTTATGAAAGATGTAAAATGAATGATTGAAACAAGGCAAAGAATACATAACAGTTGGTTTTTGTTTATAAGAAAATAAATGCAAAAACTGAAATTACTGGTACAAAGCGAATATTAAGTACTAATAATTAAATAAAAATAAGTTCAATTCAAAAGTTTTTATTAGTAATAAATAGACACATACATATTTAAAAAAAACACAAAATCAAAATCTGTATTCCGGTTAGAATTTGGCATATAAATTCAAAAATAGATTTTGATGTCTAGTTAAAAAAAAAGGCAAAAAATATTAAAAAAAATTTAACAGGCGTATACATATATAAAATCGGTAAAATTAATAAGCATTATCTTAATCTTATTTGAATCAAATTAACAAACAATGATCCTTTTTTGAATGAAATTATAATTCAATTTTTTTATACAATTTTTAAATACAATTAAATTAATTTTTTTATATTTCGCTACTCCTTCACTTAGCATTATTAGGAAAATAAATACTATCGCTATAACAAATTGATCTTTAAAATTTGTATGCGCTAAAAATCGTATAATTTATTATGAAAAGAATTTATATTTAAAATTATATTTTGGGCAAACATAAACATATATTAAAAAAAATTTAGTTTATTTTTTGAATAATTCATAGTTTCATTAAAAAAAGAGATCTTTCTTTCATAGTTTTGGTACAAATACATACTATGTATACACATACACATAAACATACTGGGCCAATTCAAAGTAGACTCTCATATTGTCCTATGTCATATAATTCATATTAATATGACTAGTGACTTTGAACACCTTTTGTTAACAAATTATGTATTTAATACAAGAAAGAAGACAAAGAGATGACGCTGTTAAAAATTGTATGTATACAGGAAAGAAGAAAATAGAAAATATTCTCTCTGAGAGGTGAGAAGCGAAGAAATTCTCTCTGAGAGACAGTATGGTTAAAAGTATAACATAAACAATTTCTTATACATAGGAAACAAATGTGTAGTCTTATTATTTACTTTCTTTGTATGGAAATTACTAACAAAAATTTTATGCGTGCATAAAATAATATGAAATAGTACAAATATGACTGATATGCAACCACTTTGAATTGGCCCACTATGTATACATTGAGAATCAAACAAATTAAAAGATTTGGCTTGGCAACAATTCAGCAGATTGTTATGGCAACATCGTAATCTACATACATTTTTGACTGACTGAAATGTGTGAAACATGAAAGAACAATGAAAGATGAAAGATTTGAAAGAAAGAGTACGAACTATTTCATATCTTTCACCTTACTGAATCGTTCAATTGAAATATTTCTTTCATGACCGACACAACTCTATTATTCATATTTTTATTATTTTTTTTTTTAATTTTATATTTATTATTTTTATTATTTTCTTATTTTTTGTTAATTTTTTTTTATTTTTTTTTTTACATACATACGCAAATTTATAGTTTTACAATGGGATGTTTTTATATATGTATGTTTTTTATATGTATGTACATATTTCATATGAGATGAATTAAAAACTATTGTTATTGCATGACTACACGTTGTGAAGGGTATATAAGAATATAGCACTCTTACTTGTAAGTTATTAATTTAGGCGTCACGGTGGATCGTATTGGTCTCTGGGTGCGGTTGTGAGGGTAACTTTGCACCAGGCCTACCTACCTATCTAAGAATGAAATATTGAAAATTTTTTATTTAATTCATCAGATATAATAATAAAAGGACAAACAAAATTAAAAAATTACCTTTTAGTAATCCTGTGTATATTATTTTCTATATCATCGAAGATAATTGATTTTTTCAGATTTACAAACTCAAAAATTTCAAAAAGTACCATAATATACACATAAATGAATTTTCTATCACAGCTAAAAACATAAGTTTTTAAATTCTAAATTCATTATTTAAGAAAAAGCAAAAAGTACCAAACAAAAAGAAAAAAGTAGGATGTAATATTTTTCTTCCTATATTACTTTTTAACCTCAAAATGAATTCAGTTTCGAATTTTAAAGCCTTAATATAGCTAAAGGCAAAAAGTACTTTAAGTCCTTTTAGTTTCCTAATATTATTATTGTTTGACGAACAGTATGGTGTGCGACAACACTTTCAAGTGTAGTTTTTTTTTTAAATGTTGATTATCCGAATGCATAATAAACTGTATTTTTTTATCACAAAGGTTACAAGTACTAGTAACTTAGTACATATATTAAATACTGAAGAACTTCACAAGTCCTAAACAATTTTTTGCGAAATTCATGACAAAGAAGTAATTTTGCAATGGTTCAACTAATAGCAAAATGAATAGTGAGCTGAATTACTAATGACTTTATCAATAGCGTGTCATTGGAGATCATGTGTTTATATAAATATATTAATGAACTAAGTAAGATACATTCTAATAAGGGTATAAAACTCATTATTAGGTGAAAATAAATCGCTATTTCAGGTGTTTTGCATGTGTTTTGAATCACGTCGTTTATGACAAATTATTTTGTATTTAGGGAATCATTTAGAATATAATCTTTTGCACTGTTGATTTAAAAGTCCTAATTAAAACGCTACAAGAAAAATCTAGACATTTTTTTATAATTTTAAAATACTGCCATGACTTTTTTGCAACACTTTCACTTTTTTGTCTTCTGTAGTTTTCCAAAATGTTAGGACACATTTTTTTTAAATAAATATATCAATATATATACATATATCTTATATGTATATCACATATTAACCTGGTGGCGAACGTCATCATGAATCATTGTGACAAACGCTGACAATATTAAGTCATAACCGACAAATGCTGATTTTTCTTTGTCGTCATATATGAATTTTCAAAGTAAATGTCTAAACTTTCATAGATGACTAAAGTTGATTTTGTCTCGTAGGTTTCTGCGTATTAATGAATCCTAAATTCATCAATAAAAATATCATTTACGATAATTTCGTTCAAATTTCGACTTAATACTGATTCTGTGGCAATGATTTATTGATGAAAATGCAGATGTGCGCAATCTTTATCATGGTAAAATTATCAGGTAGCCTCACTAAAACAGCTGATTATTTTTTTCTATACCTTAAAGTTTAACTTAGATGTCAAATTTTGTGTATGTATGTGTATATTTTGTGTACGTATATATTCTACCGCCAAAAAAACACGCACACACATTTGCTTTTTGACATTTAAGTCGTCGTTTTCCAGCAACAAAATACATTTAGGATTTTGTTGTTGCAGAACTGCGGCTACCTGATGATTGTACCATGATCTTTATCTTATTAAAATTGGTTTCGCAAAACATACATAAAAATGTGTGTACCAAAACAAACTGACAAAAAGCATGTTGAATAAATGTTGTTTATACAAATTGTTTTTGCAGGTGTTTTTTTTTGTGTGCGGTATAAAAACAAAAAGTCAATATTTGAAAAAATTGTGTTTTTTGATAAAGTGTTTAGTAATAAGAGATTTGTTAGGTTTTTCTTTTTTTATAAAATGTCTAGTTATAAGAGATTTGTTAAGTTCTTTTGTTTCTTTTTCAAGACTATAGAATTTAAAATAACAAATAATGAATAAACAATATGAAAAATATTTATACATTTTATGAAATTTTAAAGCGCTTCTAATAAGTTGTCAATAGCTATATATATTACCAAATCTTATATCTTACTAAAATGATCTAGTGATACAAGACCTTCTGATAGCTGTTAACAGCACGATAGAGCTCAAACCAAACGATCAGAATTTGCTTAAATATTGTTAATCGTGATGAAAAAATCCATATGTACCTATTATAACGCTTACCTCCAATATAATGCGGATTTCATAATTAAAATAATTCTCCTCTTTTAATTTGTACATATGTACAATATTAATGGTGAATGTACAAAATGATGAACAGCACACATTTATAAAAGGCAATTGTTAGTTTAAAATTTTACATAAAAATATATTTCAAATAATCAAATGCATGTACTAAATAAAAGTAAATTGTTTTGTACATATACATACATACATATATGTATGTGTCATAACCTGTAACCATGCCTTTATCCAACCTGGGTAATTGAAAAGGTCAAGTACCACATTGAAAAAAACACTACTTTTTTTTAAACCGGTAATGAGAATTCGCCAGCAATATTACGTTTAATAGCAATTTTAGCAACACCTGATGAACATTCCAAAGCTCCACCCATTAAAACTAAAAGTAAACTATTGGGCGCCATGCTTCTCCAAATTTTTGTTATCCATTTGTTAACACTTTCTATTGTGTTATCGAATGATGATGCTCGCAACTCGTCCGAAGTAATAAAAAGATTACACAGTGTTAAGGCGTTTTCCAATGATAATTCTTTACATTTCCGCACAGCTTCTTTGTTTGAGGATAACTCGTGTAGTAAAAAACATTTCTGTGAATTGTCTAAACTCGCTTCTTCTGCTTTCTTTAGTAGATTCTGCACTGTTGTTGGCAGTGCACTGGACGATATTATAGCTGTGCGTTTATCGCGTTGTGAGGCATGGGCAAACAAATTATTATTTATTGTGTCACCACTGGCAGCCCTTATTATATCTTGCAACCGCTTCTTTTGTATTAATATCTCATCTCCGAATTCCATACTATTAGCTAATTTTAGTTTAACTAGCTTCAAACTAGAAACAGAATCTTCTACGGAATCGTGTCCACCTTCATGATCCTGTATAGTTTCCTTAAGATAGGTCATGGCCAATGTTTGCAATTTTGATTTTCGTCTTCGCTCACCACTCAAATTGAAGCAAACACTCGTATCAATTACATACGGATGCATCATTCGCATGGCATTTAAATCACAATTTAAGGATTGACCCACCAAAATTGCATCAGGAGGCAGAAGTTCGCGGACTTCTTTATGTACATCTTTTAAAGTTTTAGTTACTTTCATCATGATCTCCTCAGTGATGCCGGAATATTGGGTCAAATAATCGACAATTTTGTTGGTCGGCCTTACAAGAGTCTCATACACCGTCTTCAAGCTTTCGTCTACGATCGAAATACGTGTCAATTCATTTATATTCTTAGTGGTGCGACACATTTCACAATCGACTCCAAAGAGAGGACTGCGATTCGTAGCTGGTGTATATTTCTCTTTTGTCATGATATAAGTGCTAAATTGTTTGTTAAGTTCACCTCTTAAGGGCATAGGATAACCTTCGTCCACCATTTGCAAAGCAGAAAGCAGAAGTTTTGTACGAGGAAATTTATCGTTAGGATGTAAATCATTATTTTTAGGATCTATGGGCGCATCATCAACGGGGAATATGCCTTTAATTAGAATCGTAGGGTCTTTATTTAGTTCTATCGCTGCTTCTAGTGATCCGTGCTTTTCGATAAGCTCATGAGCTTGAGCATTGGTCAGAGGCACCTGGGTTAATTCTTCAATCATAATCATGGACTGTCCATCTTTCTTACAGTTTGGCATAATAAACTCCAACTTTGTTTCAAATATATTGTTAATCTTCTCAAATTTATTTTCGTTTGATAAGTAGTGGTACAATGATAAGCCTTCTAAACAGACGACAACCGTATGCGACAAATGTTGTGGTTTACTGAAGAAACACCATCTGTCAGGAATACAAGGAGACTTTTTGCCTAAAAGAGCTGACATAACAAGATGCTGCACGTCCGTTAGAAATATAGGTGTACGTTCATCATCTTTTACAGAAAGCAAAGCACGTTGACCAAACTCACGTAATCTCAATTGAGGTATATTTTCCAATTGTCGTTTACGTTTTGTCAGATCTTGTTTAAGTTGCTTGTACTGCTCTTCTGATAAATTTAAACTTTTCATTTCTTCCACCGCAGAACCAGCAGGAACTTTACCATCTGCAAGTTCTTCGACATCGTTAATTTTTTGTTTTTTATTTAAAGGTTCCTCAGAATTACTAGAATGACGACTTTTCTTTCCCTTGTTTTTTTTGTAAGTCACCTAAAAAAAACACATATTTTAAATTAATATCATTAATACGCATTAATATGTATAATAATGTTACCATTATAAAACCATCATCCTGTTGCTCAGAGCTCAGTTTTTTTGCGTCTGGAAACGATTCTTTTTGTTCCCCTACCATATTTTCTTCTTGGTTGTCCTTGTCGTTTAGCTTAACTAAGTTAACTAAAGCGGCCAACTTTCTTTTCTTTTTTTCGTTGCGCTCCTGTTGTTTTGTAGTCAATGTTTTCATTACTTTTTTACAATGTAATTTAAAAGATCAAAGAAATTTAAATATTACTGAATTTGTGATTTAAAAAATATTTTCCTATATTAGTATTTTTCTCTCTACCCATGTGTGCACCAGTGAAACAAGTCGACCGGCTCAGAGCCGACGGCGCGCCGCCGCCGGTTTATTTTTCAATGTCCACGCCGCCGCCGTTTTTGTCGGCTTAAAACGGCTCAAGAAAGCCGCCGTTTTGATCAACTTCAATCGACTCAAGAAGAAATTTTCTTCGAAAAAGTGATGAAAAATTTAGTAATATTTTACAGTTAGAATTTTGTAAAAAAAAATTTCGTGACGTCACTTTGAAATTTTGAGCCGTAGATTTTAATTTGTTATAGCCGCCACCGCTGAAAAACTGCTCAGCCGCCGCCGCCGAAAATTTTGCCTCGGCTTGTTTCACTGGTGTGCACTTAGTTATTCTTTTCATTTTTTTACAGTTTTTCCTTTTGTCAACATGTGCTGATGAGAACAGTAATGGTGTTTAGCGATTTTGATTATTATGATTAATAATTATTTTACGATGAAATATAATTAAAGCGATTTTAATAGTATCGCATGGATTATGTTAAATAAGTTCACAACCAAGGCGAATTCAATAAGGTGATCTCTTCCCTACAAAAACAACAATCCAAGGAGTATTCAAGTGTATTTTGTTTTTGTATATTTGAGCCATTGTCAAAAATTTTCTGACTAAACACACGTTTGTTTACATTTTTATTTTAAATCAAATTGTACAACTATAATTAAAGAATTAATGTGGTTTTTTCAAAATAAAAAGCTTCCTATTGACGCGAATTCGTGTAGCTGGTAAGTATAAATGGTACGTGTATTATTTAATCTGGCACGTTTATTTAATTCTGTTTTTTATACCCTTCACACAGTGAAATAGGGTATATATAGGTTTGTCATTCCGTGTGAAATTTCTACAATTTTCATTTCCGACCCCATAAAGTATATATTTTCTGAAAGCTTATGAATAGGGAAGTCGATTAAGCTCTGTCAGTCCGTCCGTCTGTCCGTGTGTATGTTGAAATCAACTTTTTGAAGCCCCCCGATATTGCCTGGACCCGGGTGAGGTATTAAAATATCAGAAATATTCGGGAGTAGATCGCTATTGAAAATCAGAAATATCGGTACATAAACAACTGAGATATGAACAAAAAACCACGACCACCTCGTTTTTTTTTCACAAAAACAACATTACAACAACAACATACATACATACATACATACAAACGTGTATACTGGTTAGGGTAAACGTGGGATCGAATCCCAGCTGTGCCAAAAAAAATTTTTTTAATATTTTTTAAAATTTTTTTTTTAATTTTTTTTTTTATATTTTTTTTATTTTTTATTTAATATATTATTTAAATGTTATTTATAGCTCCAGCTGACACGCTCACTAGAGGATTTTGTAAGCCAATTTTTTGGCACTGAAGCATTAATGGCTGGCAAAACAACTGAACAGGCTATGGCAAAACCTGGTGTAACGGCTGAAAAACTATTGACCAAGGCTATGAGTCTGAATAGGACAATATGCAAGTCAATATATATATGTGTATGTACATATATAGTTTTGTTTTAATATTGCTCTTTTAAACATGCTTGTAGGAGTTTAAAGGGTGTTAGGTGTTCTCGTAGTTTTTAAGAAAACTTGTAATATAATTTTTATTGGCCATATGGCAACATGTAATACAAGGGAATAAATAAATAATTAAGAAAATGTTTAATTTCAATATTAAGACCAATTTGATTTGATGAAATTGATAAGGTAAGGTAAAGACTCCAGCACAACTCAAAAATAAAAATGTAGTTAAACTGGCAACCAAATAAAATGGATATACATATGTATTTTTTATTAGTGGTATCATCTACATAATTCGGAATTTGTAGAATCTAACGAAGTTGTGTTTTTATGCCCTGTACCGTTGGTGCCAAGGGTATATATCACTTTGTCATTCCGTTTGTAATTTTTACAAGACCTCATAAAGTTTATATATGTAAGTAGTTCGAATCCTTATAAAGAGTTAAGAAAATTAGGCGGTATCCGTCTGTCCGTGTGTATGTTGAAATCAACTTTTTGAAGCACCCACACGTTGCCCACATGCGAATGTATTATATATGAATAAATTTAGCAACTTAAGTTTTATCACTTTTAACTCCCTCAATATTGGCATCAAATGAAAGGTCTTGACTAGTGGAATACAATACGCTAGGAAACTTTTAAAATTCAAGATAGTCGCCACCAAATGTATGTATGTAGAATTTATTTTTTTTCAAACTCTTTTTTTAAATATTTTGTAGCTCTGAAAAGAGCTTGTGTTTAATTTCATGACAGCTGGTGCAGCTACCTTGTTAGCGGATGATGTTCCAACGAAAACCTAAAAAAATAAAAAAGTTGTAATTAATAATCAGACGTTTTGTACAACATATGTATATACATATCTTATTTGGCCCTCTGTAAATATGTTACGCATTGCGTCAACCGCCGCATTTACATGGGCAAGTTGGGATTCTAGATCTGCATTTTCGGATTCTAAAGCTCGAATTCTTTTAAAATAGGCCATGACGTCAATTCTAAAAACAGTTTAAAAGTATTTCTAATAAAGTGGAGTACCGTAACCCGGTTAAATTTAAAGTTCTTAAACAAAAGCATTGTATATACGAACGAACATACGGTGTACTTACTCAGTTTGCGTTTCTTTTTGGGATTTGTAAGTTTGTGTACCTACTTCATTCACATTTCAGCTTGGTTCCCAGCAGAGAAATGTGTTCACCGCATTACTAGTAGTGGAAGAAATAGGTTCAGCATTTGGCATAAGTTAAATTTTGCCCTCAACATGCACAATACTTGTTGGTAGAAAACGATATACACAAATGCGAGCGCTTAAAGAGAAGTTTGCTCCACAAATTGCACTCCACTTCTTTATATTTTGCTCATCTTTTGGTACACGGAATAAAGTTCCACCACCTTTAAAATATTTTTTTTAAGCAACGCGCAGGAAGGCATTTTTTTTTAAGAAAACTTTTAGAATTTCTTTTTTTTAACAAAAAACACAAATTTTTTCATTTTTTAAAATTTTATATAATTGTATATAAACAAACATAAAAAATACAAATTTTGACATTTAGGCCTTAAAATTATTTATTTAGGCCACAAATTTATTGACCCTTCACACACTAGACTAAGATTTAAGGTACTATCAATTTTTGTTCTTTTCGTAACACCCCGTCCACAACAGACATGAAATGCTTAACTCTACGTCTTGACGAGCCATCGATTTGTTTAGACTAGAACAAAACGTCGGCAGAGCAACTGTCAAAAAATTGTTCATGTTCTTTGATATGGAGAAAACGTATAAAGAGTATTTTGTTGGTATTTTTATGTGTCGTCTCTTTCTTTTATATTCAAAATGCCTTTTTATATCAGACATCGTTGTTCGAACAAATGTTCTGACAACGCTGTTTGAACAAGAACAAAACATCGACAACAGCGGTCCACACCAGGCAAATTCATGTGCGCACAAAAAATTGTTCGTTGTTGAAACAAATCGATGGCTGGTGTAGACCGTAGGTAACATTAACACTAATATGATGTTAGTGTTAAGTGTGGACTGCTCATGTTAGAGTTTTCTTCATGTTTTAACACGGTTGTTAAAACATTTGTTTTAACAACGCTTTTATACCATGGAATGACGTTAAAGCTTTTTTTCTATTCTTTTTCTTCGGCAAAGTTTAAAATATAAAAAAGTTTGTGAAAAAAGGAAAAATTTGCATTAAATTAAAAAAAAACATATTAAAAAAAAATAAATTTAAAAAATTAAATTAAAAAAAAAATTATATTAAAAAGTAATTAAATTTAAACGAAATAAAGTGTAGAAAAATTTGCGGAGAAAGTTAAAATTTATATTAAATTAACTGAACAATTTTTTTCTAAATTATGATTTTATAAGTTTCTTCACAAATTCAAAACACAAAAGTGCTACAAATCACAGCACATATAAAAACGTTAAAATACTTTTAAAAACTTAACTGTATTGCTTCGCCGAAAAATAATGAAAAATCTTAACATTAACATAAGTACGTGTACTCCACAGTATAACATAAAAAATTTAACATTAAGTTATAACATCATATTTTAACAACAATTCATGTCTGTTGTGGACGGGGTGTAACACAGGGTAATAATTGTTTCTGGCATAATTTGTATACGTGTATAAAGCTTTTGTGTGTATTAGTGTTTTTTTTTTTCTTATTTGACGTTTGACATTGCGTACATAGGTTTGAGCGCATAAATTAAAAATCCACGCGAATATGGTGGATATGTGAAAGATAGCGTATTGTCTGTTTTGAGTAGAAAAACCAAGTTAAAATATTCGTAAAAGCAAAACAAAACATTATGGCCATATTAAAATAGTCAATATAAGGCCAATTCATTGCCTGGTCTGCTTGCGCGATCAGCACCCATCTTCTTTTAAATTCATTGTTACACCACGACGTTCAACTTATGACTAAATTCGCTCTGATAAAAAAAATAAACCTGTTGTTTTTTAAATGTATATGTATTGGTTTTGTGCTGCTAGTGCGGGGTTAAGGCTGGTTGAAACTTTACGCCAACAAAACACCATACTCTTCACCTCTTTTGCCTACAGTCATTTTGTTCTGGCACAATTAGTCTAATGTGTAAAGGGCCTTTGAATATATTAATTAAATGCGGTTCTTGAAACTTCTTTGTAACTGCCCAGCAAAATCTTTTTGAAATTCTGTAATAAAAGCTAGTTTACATGAAGGGGCATGTCCCTGCGACTCTGCTTGCGTTGATGAATTCGTATTTAAGTCTTCTATCGACTGGTCCTAGTGCCATATTAGCACACTACTTAGTTTTTGAGTTATAAGCGAAGAGCTAAGTCACTAATATGCGGGTATTTTCTTTTTTTTTTAATTTTGCTGCGCGATAACTTTGAACGAAATAAATTTCGGGAAAAAAATTACACCACTATAGATCAACATTTAAGTCTCCTTTCGACTGATGCTGATTTCATGAGATGACTCTCAATAGTTTTTGTTTTATGAGTGAAAACCCACTTAACGCATATTTGACAATTTTCGAAACAACTTATTCACCAATGGATTTGTGCTTAAGTTTTCCATCGACTGGTCCTAGTGCCATATTAGCAAATTTCTTAGCTTTTGAGTTACAAGCCAAGAGCTAGGTCACTAAAGTGCGGGTATTTTCGTTATTTCTCAAAATTTGCTGCGCGATAACTTTGAACGAAATAAATTTCGGGAAAAAGGTAACACCACTATAGATCAACATTTAAGTCTCCTATCGACTGATGCTAATTTCATGAGATGACACTCAATAGTTTTTGTTTTATAAGTGAAAAACCATTTAACGCATATTTGACAATTTTCACCAATTATAAAAAGTTTGCCGCGTGATAAGTTTTGACGCCGAGTCTTTTTCGAAACAACTTATACACCGATGAATTTGTGTTTAAGTGTTCTATCGGCTGGTCTTAGCGTCATATTAGCACACTTCTTAGTTTTTGAGTTATAAGCGAAGAGCTAGGTCACTAACTTCTGAAACTTTTTCAGTCGATAACTGTAGTCAGCGATTATTTTCTTCGAAAGTTTATATATTTATGTTTTCTCGATTTAATCTTCTATCGACTGGTGCAAGTGCGAAGTGAGCACACCGATTAGTTAAATATTTGCGCATAAAAATTCAAAAATATATACTGTCAAATCAATCTCGTTACAATATGCAAATGGTTAAAATTTCGCAAATGACCAATACAAATTATAGAGTCTTATAGCTATTCGTTACCGTTTTTGTATTTTTAATTTTTTATTATTTGTTAATTCAATAATTAAATTAAAATATGCAATTTTTTCATGTTTTCCTGATATTCATTTAGTACCTTTTTTGCAACTATGAAAAAGTTTGCCAAATATTGAAAAATAAATTAGTTTAAAAATTTTTGTTTTCTTCAGATCGATGTGCAATTAAACAATCAATAGGGCCAAAAATGGCACGATTGTGCCACTTTTGCCAACAGTGATGCATATACACCAGAAATATATTCAGTTCAATTGTTGTATCATGCTACAAGTTACATTTACATAAATTTTTTCGATGAGCATTAAAATATTATTTTATTACAATCCTGTAAATTTGTATTAATTGAGTTAGCAGACAGAAGTGTTTACCTATTTGTCACTTTACTTTTTAAAAAATTAAAAAAAAATTACTTTTTTAATTATATCTCAGTTTAAAGTAAAAAAAAAAATAGTGTGTTAGTGAAGCAGTGTTAGTGTATACACAAAAAATTAAAAACTTTTCGCTTATATCTTAAGTGTGAAAGCTTTAGGCAAGTTCAAACGAGAATTAAAAAAATATCTATTTCAATTTCTATATTGCGAAAGGATTTATAAAGGATTTAGTTTAATACAAAGCAAATTTAGAAATAAGCTTGAGATCCAAACAATTAACAATGTTATGCAATCATTAGAATTGTGCAAAAATCAAAATGATTTCCATTATGTCTGATCTGACAAAACTTTTTTTTAAAAACTTCAAAAATTTTTTTTTCTTAACAAAGTATGTGTCGATTTCTAAAAAAATCGCATTATATGTATATATTTTAATTCTATTTAGTTTTTGCATCAAAATATGAAATAAAATGAAAAAAAACAAATTTAATAAAATCAAAATAATTTTTAATTTTGGTTATTTTTTTTCTCATCTGGTTACATTTTTAAGAAAAATTGGTTGTAAAATTTTGTTGGTTGTGGCAACGCTGTCTGTAATAAAAAATAGTTGGTATTGAGTACTTTAATAATCGATAATATCGCAACTCTACTTTTTAAGTTTAGTGTAAAAAAAATTACTAGCAACCGGTGGAGACTGAATTAATAATAGATTTTAAGTTGTTCTGAAGTGAAATTTTAAAATTTATGCATTCTGAAAAATGCATTCATAAAGTTATAATAAGCTCATATTTCATTTTTTTAACTTGAATAAAAACTGTAAGAAATTGGAAAAATATGAATAAATTCGTAGTCATAATGACGTGTTAAAAATAAGAACCAATTGATTATTCTATACAAATGTATGTATGTAAATAAAACAAAAAAGTAGAAAAATTAGTTTAGCATATATAAATAAATTGTAAGATGGTAACAACTTTTGTTATCAATTACACTTCAAAAATGAACATGGATGTAAGAATGTAAGTAAGTAGTTTAGAGAAAATTTCTGTGCCATGGAATAATTGCTTGAAGCGCAAAGGGAACTAGACACATCAAGTCTAATCAGTAATCATTGTTGTAGTCTAAATAGCCTGAATGTCAGCTTCACATTATCTAATTTTATTAAATTGAAACATAGTAGTTTTAAATCTTTATGAGTATTCCGATAAAAGAATACTGATAATGAGGTTTGTAGCTGTTTTCGGAAATGCATTCCAGTCTGCAATACCGGAATAATTTTTATTTTAGTATTCTTAAATGTTAACAATTTAATTTAAAAATGTTTTAGTAAGTTTAATAATTTATCAAAATGAACTTAAGTCAGAATAAATGATTTACTATAAATTTAGTATTATATTGTTTAACACTTGTATTTATTTTGTTTATATCAAGAAACAATATAAGAATAAGTTAAAATAGGTATGATTGTGTGCGTGTATGTACATACCCAGCCTGCAAAATTGTCCGACATCTGTCAGATGTCTGTAAGAAATGTCGACAAACAAGTAAGAATTCTATACGAATTCTGTCAGACCAAACATATGATGTGGTTGACACGAATTCTGACAGACATGTCGTGGGAAATTCTGAGTTTTTTACCGACGTGTCTGATAGAAATCTGAAAGAAAAAGCAGGGAAATTCTGATTTATTATACGACATTCGTATGGATTTCTGACAGATTTCTGAAAGTTTGTCGAATGTTTGTCTTAAATATTTAATAAAATAAAACTCAGTTTTATGTTATAATTTTTATTCAATTAATTTATTACTTAATTACATATATTCATATACATTCTTTATATGCCAGATATAATAGTTGAAACAATTCTTTTAAATATTTTAAGCCAACTTGAAAAACCAAATACGCATCTTTTTGAACATTTTTCCGAAAAGCCTGACGTGACACTCTTTTTATATATATTGTTTATTAATTACAAAACAATCACTTTCTATATTACTTTTAAACTTTTTTAACACACCAATAAAGTAAATTTTTTTAATATCACCTATTTTGTTGCACTTTATGACTTAAATAAACAATTTGTAAAACAAACAAAATCAAGATTACAAAATTGGTAAAGGCAAAGAAAGAAAAGAAAGTAAAGTAAAGAAAAAAACAAAAAATCCTAAGCAAAAGGAATGAAAACAACTTAGACATTTCTGTACGAAATCAGTCAGATATCTATCAGACATGTCCGCAAACAAAAAAGAATAAAATCCCTTCGACATATCGGTACGAAATCAGTCAGAAATCTATCAGATGTGTCGTACATTAAATTTCCCAGACATGTCTTACAGAAATCTGTACGAAATGTCCGTAAAAAAGTCAGATATTTGTAAAACTTGTCTGATTCAGACATTGTCGTACTTTTGTGCAGGCTGGGTAGTTTTGTATTTATTTAAAACATTTTTTTAAAAATAAGCTGACGTTTCATTCTTGTGGTACTTAAAATTTTTCTGGAACTTTTGCTGTTGTAGAATCTGATAATTACAAACATAGTTTTGATAGATTTTGGTTAAGCGTACGAATTATATTACTATACCCTTCACCTGTGGTGCACAAGGGTATATATAGCTTTGTCATTCCGTTTGTATTTTCTACAATTTTCCGACCCATATATTCTGAAAGCTTATTAATTGAAATCAACTTTTAGAAGCAGCCATATGTTCCTCAGATCTGTATATGGTATCAGTCTTTTGAAAATATTCGGAAATGAATCGGTATTGAAATTGAGCACAAACGCCCCATAACTTTCTAAAATATGAATAAATAAACACGAATGTCTCTGTTTTTCCCCTAATTTTTATCACCAAAATTAAAATTTTTTAGCCATAAAATATATTATAGGTAAAAAATTTTGGATAAAGAGTGCTCTGATCGGTAAAGTTAGTGGCAAAAATTATTTTTTGAAAAATATGTATATATTCCAAAAATTTACAAACTGAAATCAATTTTTTCAGCATCTAGACAACAGAGAGAGAGAGAGTCAACTTCATGTTTGCCGCCACTGAAAATGGCGAACAATAAATTTATATATGGGTCATATCTGGTATTTTGAAATGTAACTTCTTCAACTTCTCAATATTGATATCTAATGAAAGGGTTTGACCAGTAGAATACAGTATATTATAAAAAACAAGTAACAGTGCTATATTCGGCCGTGCCGAATCTTATATACCCTTCACAACGTGTAGTCATGCAATAACAATTGTTTGTATCACCATTCATCCCATATAAAATACGTGCATACGTACACGTTAGAATAAATGTGGCATCGAATCCCAGCTGAGCCAAAAAAATTTTATTTTATTTTATTTAATATTTTATTTTTTTTATATTTTTTTAAATTTTTTTTAGTTTTTTTTATTATTTTTTTCTTATTTTTAATATTTTTTTTTTTTTGTAATTTTTTTTGTTTGGTATGTTTTTTACATGTATGTATGTATGTATGTATGTATGTTCTTGTTGTAATTGTGAAAAAAAACGAGGTGGTCGTGGTTTTTTGCTCATATCTCAGAAAGTTATGGGGCGATTGTGCTAAATTTCAATAGCGATTCATTCCTGGATATTTCCAAGAGATTGATACCATATACAGATCTGAGGAACATATAGTTGCTTCTAAAAGTTGATTTCAACCAACACACGGGCAGACGGACAGACGGTCAGGGCTTAATCGACTCCTCTATTCATAAGCTTTCAGAAAATATATACTTTATGGGGTCGGAAATGAAAATTGCAGAAATTACAAACGGAATGACAAAGCTATATATACCCTTGTGCACCACATGTGAAGGGTATAAAAATGTAAAATCGAAGATGGTGTCTTAAAGAAAATGGTGAAACAAATTTTTTTAACACCATCAATATGGGTATCAGATGAAAGGGCTTGACTGGTAGAATACAGATAGGTAGGTAGGTAGGTAGCAAAGGGGGATGCAGAAAGCAGTATCTGCCTCCTACACCCCACACTCGGATACCAATAAGGTCCATTGCGTTACTCTTTATATAGTTAAGATAGAAAAGAGAGAGAGGGTTGTCAAAGATATAGAATACAGATAACTACCTAAAAATTCAGAATCGAGGATGTCATCGGAAATAATAAAGAAAATGGCGTATAAAATGAAATATAGGTTGGAAATTTACCTATGTATGTACATGATGGTGAACGGTATAATCAGATTTGGCACGGTCGATTTAGCACTCTTGCCTTTTTTTTTACATATATTATTTTTATTCTGTGAACATAAAAACAATTTGTTATTCCATTTGAAACTCATGGATTCATTTTAAACCATATAAAGCATATATTTTCTAATCCTGGTTTTATTTTATAACAATTTTGGTATATCTGTCCGTCTGTCAGGTTTTGAAAACATGTTAAGTTCGATATAAAAAGCTGGAGGGATGAAATTTTGTCAAAATATTTCTAGTACATATTGAATATAAAAATTAAAACTACTACATAAACGAAGCTTATATTTTGCATACATATGAAAAATGAAGCTGCACTGCCTTTTTAACGCTCATATTTTAATTTTAGTTCTACATTATACTTTAAATTACTAATTATATGAGACATATTTTAGTTAAAAGAGATTATTTTTCGGTCATTATAGTTAACAAAATAATAAAAAACAAGTAAGAGCGCTATATTCGGCCGTTCCGAATCTTATATACCCGTCACAACGTGTAGTCATGCAATAACAGTAGTTTGTATCACCGTTCATCCCATATGAAATACGTACATACATTTACGTATGTATGTATGTTAAAACAAAAATTAAAAAAAAAATTATAAAAAAAATTTAAAAAAATATAAAAAAATAATAATATATAAAATAAAAAAAAAATAATAAAATTTTTTTTTCGCTCAGCTGGGATTCGATGCCACGTTTGTATGTATGTAGGTATGTATGTATGTATGTACATATGTTGTTGTTGTAATGTTGTTTTTGTGAAAAAAAAAATCAAGGTGGTCGTGGTTTTTTGCTTATATCTCAGTTGTTTATGTACCGATGTTTCTGATTTTCAATACCAATCTACTCCCGAATATTTCTGATATTTTAATACCTCACCCGGGTCCAGGCGATATCAAAAAGTTGATTTCAACATACACACGGACAGACGGACAGACTGACAGAGCTTAATCGACTTCCCTATTCATAAGCTTTCAGAAAATATATACTTTATGGGGTCGAAAATAAGAATTGTAAAAATTTCACGCGGAATGACAAACCTATATATACCGTTTTTCACTGTGTGAAGGGTATACAAAATATGATATAGAATTACTCATTAATATTGTGATGGGTAAAAAAAATGTATACCTGTAACCAACGATACATACATACTACACAAACTTTTTGGAGAAATATAAATAATTTTGTGTCATTCACTATTTTACTAAATAAATCACACGTATTACACATTCATTTGTTTTTTTAAATTGATGATCATCTTTTTTTTATTATTTTTGATTGTTTTTTGAACAACTCTTTTACGATTGCAATGTACTACCCAGCAAAAAAATCTATGACAAAAAAAGTGATTTTGCAGGGGTTCAACTGTTGACGAAGTGATTAAATTTAGGTGAAAACACTAATGATTTTAACATTAGGGTGTCATTGAAGATCATGTGTTTACATGAATATTTTAATAAACTGCACTCTATTCTAATAAGTGCATGGAACTCATGAATATTTGGTGAAAACTATCGGATATTTCATGTGTTAAATTTGTTTGTTTACATGAATTCTTTAAGATATTTTGCATGATGTTGCATTAATTTTTAAGCACATTTATGACAAATTATTTTGCAGTTAAGAAGTCATTAAGAATTAATGCTTTTACATAATTGATTTAGAAGTCTTGTAAATGTAATTCGCTTTGCACTACTTCCAATTTTCTTTGCTGGGTATTATTTATTAAGTTTATTGACTTTTTAAGGTCAGTGGAAAACATTGAAGCAACGTTTTAAAACATGACAATTATCTGGTTTTGTTGTAGATGCTTTGATATTAAAACATACATACGTGGGGATATTCATAATTTAACAAATATTACGTATCTAATTAATTAATCATAAAATTGAAAATTAAGCATGTAATCGAGTTGTTTGATGAACGAATATTTTTTGGATTCATGGTGCAATTATATAAAAAAAAACATTAACATTTTAAATCATTTTCAACATTAAAAAATATTTTTTTATATGAAGTTTGACAATTTGGTGAATTGAAACCACCCAATTAAGAGTACCCTAAGTGAATTCTCATGTTGTTAAAAATTCAAATTAAAAATAAATGAATAATTAAATTGTGAACAATAACAACTAAATTCGCTATTTTGAATCTAAATAAGTTGACTGATTGCTTGCAGTAAGACTGCCATTATTAAGTGCTATTCAGAGGTGCGAGATAAGGTTAGGTAGAACATGCAGCTCTTGTGCAGCACTCTTGGGTCATTTGTGATACCTGTGAGAAATTAAGGGAAAGGTAAAATATTTTATTAGTACGGAAAAGAGAAAAAAAAAGATCTAAACAGGAGTAGTGGTTATTAAATTCATCAATATCTTCAAGGTAAGTTGTTCTAGACGGCGTCGTTTTCTATAATTCTAGACTACTTCCGACAGACTATGTAGTCTACAGGCTTTGAAAATTGGAAGTAATATATAGTCTCCTCCTTTTCATTAGGACAATTTCAACAGAAGTCATAATAAGATAGTCCGGGCAAGATTGCCAAATCTGCATTGGCCGGTCAACGTTACCAAAATAAAATCCTCACCGTATTTTGGGTGTATAAATATTCGTCCATCTTGTTTGAGTCGATAAATAGAAATACGTATCTCTACAAAATTTGCAAACACAGAGGGGTATACGACAGTAGTGATCTTTTTCTCCATCACTATATTATGCATCACCCTTAGCAAGGATATCAGCTAAATATGGTTGATTTTCGAATGCATCAGCATCAAATTTGTCCGGCATTAATGGCTGAGTTGTGATGTCGATTTTACATCAATCAAGAACTTGGTTGTAGCTTGCTTCTTGGTAAAGACTCTGATATTCTAATAGAATATGATATTCTAATAGAATATCTCATAATACCTAAGCCTACTCCACTTCTCCCTTTTGATCCGTCTGTATATGCATACAATCGGTAACATCAGAAAGGAAGGTTTTTTTATCTCTGTTTCCGAGATGAAGGAGAATCTTCTGCTGAAGAACGGTATTCGAGAGCAGAAGTAAATGAATGTTAGTTTGAAATCTACGTTTTGAATACTACTGGCATGACCATGTCCTTATACCATCCACAACAAAAAAAAGGCGAAATTCGTGGAGTCGTTATAAAAAGTTGCTTCTACTGAAATGCGGTCACGCCCACTTATCTGATTTTCTCCCGAATTTGGACGATTATGTTGACCAAAAGAATAACGAAGTGCACGAAATGCATTTTGATTTGACCGCCTAGTTTGATAATAAGCCTTAATAACTTTCAAATTGAGTTAGTCTGAAATTAAGAAATGTCAAATGAAATGCAGAAAAATACTTGACGCTTAGGTGTGTTTCACATTCAATATCGGCCCTTAAAATTTAACAACTCTTTACATACATACATTTTACAGTAATAAAAATAATTTTTTTTTTTTTTGCATAAAACGAAAAGTTATGAGTTTTATTTTCGGTTTTAAATTAATACAGTCAACGACAAAATAATTTTAAAAACAAGTAAGTGTGCTTTATTCGGCCATGACGAATCTGATAATACCCTTCACCATCTTGCATGTAGGTATAGTGGCCACAGCGTAACTTAGCCTAGATTTCAGATTTAATATTATACGTCATTTGGCTTTATTATTTCCAATTTTATTTTAAAATTTAAGGAATGCATGATTTTATAAAACTTATGGATGTCTGCAATTTAATAAAAATAAAAATAATAAAATATGTAGGTATATCTTAAATTTGGATTTTTTATAGTGCATTGTTTCATCTCATTAATATGAAAAACGTACATACAAACACACATGTTTTATTATATTTATTCGCTTAAAAATATCCAGCCAAAATTGTCAAATTTTAAATAAGGTTTATGTATGTACATATCATAGATGGGCAAAAACCATTAAAAAAGTACTGCATTACTATTTCCATTACCAATAAACTTTTACTGGTACTGCAATTTTTCATTTAATTACCAGTAAATTTTTACTGGTAATGAAGATTAAATTCCAGTACCAGTAAATATTTATTTCTAATTAAACAAAAATTACATTACCAGTAAACATTTACTGGTAATTAAATGAAAAATTGCAGTACCAGTAAAGGTTTATTGGTAATGGAAATAGTAATGCAGTATATTTTGTAATGTTAAAAAAAATTAATTTTTAGAAAAAAATAAATAGTAATTTTGTTTTTTTTTTCTGTTTTTTTTTTTTAATTTTGATTGAATTGTCTCAATATAATTAACATTAATATAAACTTCTAAAAAAATATTTTTTTTTTTGAATATGCATAAATTTTTTTTTAATTTTATTAAATTTTTACTGGTACTGCTATTTTTTTTAATTACCAGTTAATATTTACTGGTAATACATATTTTTTTTAATTACCAGTAAATTTTTACTGGTACAGCAATTTTCATTTAATTATCAGTAAAAATTTACTGGTACTGGAATTTTCATTTAATTACCAGTAAAAATTTACTGGTAATGGAATTTCATTTTCATTACCATTAAAAATTTACTGGTACTTGAAGTTTATTTCAATTACCAGTAAAACAATTTACTGGTAATTGAAATTTTACTGGTACTGGAATGTGCCCAACTATGGTACATATGTATCAAAAAAATAAAAATTTTTTCTCATCTGGGATTCGAACTTAACTTATCCAGTTTTTAAACTAATATTTTTAAATTTTATTAATGTGTTGTGAAAGACGATGTGGTCTAGGTTTTATTCATCACGTATTCATGTTTCATCAGCTGATTATTTTTTGCTTCACTTATTTTAAATTTCAGCTGTCCAAGTCTATAGATAAAAAACAATTTTCTCTCCTCTCTCATTTATTTCAAATGTCAAACTTCATATATAAAAAATGTAAACAAAAAAATCTCTCCGAACTGCAATAATAATTATGCCTTGGGTATAATAAGAATGGTATATTCGGCTGTGCCGAATTTTCGATAACTCTCTTTCTAATATACCGATTTAACTTATTTTCAATACATTGTGTATAAGAAATATTCTGGCAAAATTTGATTCCCCTAACTTTGTCGGTTCGAGATCTGTCAAGTTTTCAACAGAAGAACAGAAGGATGGACGTAGCTAGATCATCCTAAAGTTAAACCAGGACTCAAAAATATATTCTTCATGATTTCTAAAATGGATATTTCGATGTGTTGCAAACGGAATAAAAGAATTAATATATCCCCACACAATTTGTTTGGTGATAAAATTCATTTTTATTTAGTATTGATTTTGTTTGTAATTGTGTAAGAATTACGGATTTTAAGCAATAAAACAGAATAAGACTGGTTTTTTTTTTGATTATATTGTTATATTAGAGGTATTCACGTTACCGTATTTAGTCTTACGACGTCTGGTTGACGTAAGCAATTTTTTTAATATCCATAAGTTAAGCATGTTGTAAATCTTGCTAACATTGTTTATATTTATTTTCTTCTGCCACTAAGCTTTATTCGGAATTGTTTAAACAGGCATATTTATTAGTTTTCGAGTTTGTCATTCCGTGTGAAATTTCTACAATTTTTATTTCCGACCCCATAAACTATATATATACTATATTCTGAAAGCTTATGAATAGGGGAGTGGATAAAGCTCTGTCAGTCTGTCCGTGTGTATGTTAAAATCACTTTTTTGAAGCTACCCCGGGAGTAAATCGGTATTGAAAATCAGATAAATCGGTGCATAAACAACTGAGGTATGAGCGAAAAACCAGGACCACCTGGTTTTTTTTACAACAACATACAACACACATACACATACAAACGTGGTATACTGTCTAGTTTAAACGTGGCTTCGAATCCCAGCTGAGAAAAAAAAGTTTATTTTTTATTTTATTTATTATATATAATTTTGTTAATTTTTTTGATTATTTTTTATATTTTTTTATTTTATATATTATATATAATTTTGTTAATTTTTTTGATTATTTTTTATATTTTTTTATTTTTTTATTTATTTTTTTAAACATACATACGTAAACTAAATTTATAATTATACCCTTCACCTGTGGTGCACAAGGGTATATATAGCTTTGTCATTCCGTTTGTAATTTCTACAATTTTCATTTCCGACCCTATAAAGTATATATTTTCTGAAAGCTTATGAATAGAGGAGGCGATTAAGCCCTGACCGTCTGTCCGTCTGCCCGTCTGTCCGTGTGTTGGTTGAAATCAACTTTTAGAAGCAACTAAAGGGTGTTTTTTTAAGCCCGATAGAACTTGAAATTGTAAAAAATAACACAAAAAATTAAATTGTAATCAAAATTTTTTTTTTATTCGAAAGATCAATACGTGACATTAACATTTGAAAATGATTTCGGGCATATGGGCACCGCGGGTGTTCTTGACGAAGCGCATTCTGGAATTCCAATTTTGGGCCACTTTTTCGAGCACTGCTGGCCGTATGTCACGAATAACACGAACAATGCTGGCCTCCAAGGCGTCAATTGTTGCTGGTTTATCAGCATAAACCAGTGACTTCACGTAGCCCCACAGGAAATAATCGAGAGGTGTCAAATCGCACGACCTTGGAGGCCAATTGACAGGTCCATTTCTCGAAATCAACTTATCGCCAAATTTTGATTATCGCCAATCATTGATCATGGTGCGGTAACGATCTCCATTGACCGTAACGCGAGCTCCGGCCTCATTTTTGAAGAAATAAGGTCCGATGATGCCACCAGCGTGAAAACCGCACCAAACGGTGCATTTTTCTGGATGTAATGGAGTCTGTAGGGTCTCTTGTGGATTGGTCTCGCTCCATATGCGGCAATTTTGCTTATTAACAAACCCGTTAAGCCAAAAATGCGCCTCATCGCTGAACACAATTTTGCGATAAAATTGGACGTCCAGAATGCGCTTCGTCAAGAACAGCCGCGGTGCCCATATGCCCGAAATCATTTTCAAATGTTAATGTCACGTATTGATCTTTCGAATAAAAAAAAATTTTTAATTACAATTTAATTTTTTGTGTTATTTTTTAAAATTTCAAGTTCTATCGGGCTTAAAAAAACACGCTTTATATGCTCCTTAGATCTGTATATGGTATCAATCTCTTGGAAATATCCAGGAATGAATCGCTATTGAAATTCAGCACAATCGCCTCATAACTTTCTGAGATATGAGCAAAAAACCACGACCACCTCGTTTTTTTTCACAATTACAACAACAACATACATACATACAAACATGTTAAAAACATACCAAACAAAAAAAATTACAAAAAAAAAAAATATTAAAAATAAGAAAAAAATAAAAAAAACTAAAAAAAAATTAAAAAAAAATTTAAAAAAAAATTTAAGAAAAATATAAAAAAAAAATAAGAAAATATAAATAATATATTAAAAAAAATAAAATAAAGTTTTTTTGGCTCAGTTGGGATTCGATGCCACATTTATTCTAACGTGTACGTATGCACGTATTTTATATGGGATGAATGGTAATACAAACAATTGTTATTGCATGACTACACGTTGTGAAGGGTATATAAGATTCGGCACGGCCGAATATAGCACTGTTACTTGTTATACCCTTCACACAGTGAAAAAGGGTATATATAGGTTTGTCATTCCGTGTGAAATTTCTACAATTTTCATTTCCGACCCCATAAAGTATATATTTTCTGAAAGCTTATGAATAGAGGAGTCGATTAAGCCCTGACCGTCTGTCCGTCTGTCCGTCTGTCCGTCTGACCGTCTGTCCGTGTGTATGTTGAAATCAACTTTTTGAAGCCCCCCGACATAGGTTGGACCCGGGTAAGGTATTAAAATATCAGAAATATTCGGGAGTAGATCGGTATTGAAAATCAGAAACATCGGTACATAAACAACTGAGATATGAGCAAAAACCCACGACCACCTCGATTTTCTTTTCATAAAAACAACATTACAACAACAACATACATACATACAAACGTGTATACTGGTTAGAGAAAACGTGGCATCGAATCCCAGCTGAGGCAAAAAAATTTTTTTTTTAAATTTTTTTAAAATTTTTTTTTTAATTTTTTTTTTATTTTTTTTTTATTTTTTATTTAATATATTATATATATTTTTATTATTATTTTTTTTTATTTTTTTTTTTTTAATTTTTTTTTTATTTTTTTTTTGTTTTATATATATTATATATGTATATAATAATTTTTTTTTTTTTAATTTTTTTTTAAATTTTTTTTTTTTTAAATTTTTTTTTTTAAATTTTTTTTTTGTTTTTTTTAACATACATACGTGAATTTACTGTTATTGCATGACTACACGTTGTGAAGGGTATATAAGATTCGGCACGGCCGAATATAGCGCTTTTACTTGTTTTACAATGGGATGTTTTTATGTATGTATATTTTTTTTTATATATGTATGAATGTACGTATTTCATATAAGATGAATGGTGATACAAAAATTGTTATTGCATGACTACACGTTGTGAAGGGTATATAAGATTAGGGACGGCCGAATATAGCGCTCTTACTTGTTTTAATTACTAAATATTTTTTTAGTTAAATTAACGATTCATTTTGTTTTGAAAATTAAAAACTACATTGAGGATATATTGGGGATTTATTTTCTATTAAAACCAAGATCAATGCGACTGAATTTTTAAATTTAAGATTCATTAATTCAGAATATGCAAAAAAGACAATAAAAATAATAAAAGAAACATTTTGTCCTTCACTAAAATATTCAAAGTACCTATTTTCAAAATTCTATGTATACAAAATATAAAAAATGAAAATGAGAAAAAGTAATTTTTTGGCCGCCCATAACATCACAATAAGCACTAATTTTAAGAATAAAAAAGGCACATTTTGTGTCGATCATATCATTTTCGTTTTCAACTTTAATCAATAGTCCCTAATTTCTATCTTCATAAACGCAAAACACACAAAAATGCGAAAAAGTACCTTTTTGGTCGCCCATAACATTTTCATCCGGAGTCTCATCCGGAGTTAATAATCCCTTATTTCATAATTTTAGCCACATAAATGTAGAGCCACTTCCAAAATATTGTCAATATGGTCCATTGAGTTTCCCTTTATAAACAAAAGATAGAAAAGAATTGATTAGAAAAATAGAGTTCCTAAAGATATAGTGAATGAAAATAAGAAATAGTTTGGAGGAAATGAAATAAAAGAAAGAAATACAGATTTCCTAATGAGCCTTATTGCATGTTCAACAGCCACCCGACCCCTATGATGAATCCAATGATACTCTCGAGTTTGCACTCCGAAACATCACCTAACTCATTGTGGAATCGTCTACCTTACCGTTTAACCCTGTGATTCTGTAGCCTCGGGCAGTGACAGACAATTTTCCAAGTTCTTTGTCCATAGAGAAATTATATGAATTTGAGATAAAGCATTATTTGGGAGGTGTGCGTTAATGTAGGCGTCTCATCTTAATTTTCCGTTATTACAAGTCTTACAGACGAACAGACATAGTAAGATCGTCCTAAAATGAAACCAGGAATCAGATATATGTATATATATTTTCTGGGGTCTCAAATGGATATTTCGAACTGTGTTACAAACGGAATGACAAAATGTATATACCCCCACCCACACCATTTTTTTTGTGGTGGATATAAAAACAATTTTTAAATTTAAAAAAATTATTAGAAAGTAAGTGGGTAAATTTTGAGTCACACACAACAATTTTGTATTTTTGAAATACTAAATCCAGACGTGAATACCTTTATTGTGTTTCCAAATTTACTGTTATCAATAAGTTTCGTTGAAATATTTGTCTTAACAAGTTTATTTTTTTTTACTTTCAGAAAAAATTATAGTTTATGCGGTAAAACACGTAAATGAATAATTAAAACAAAAAGAAAAAAATAAAACATTTAAAACTAGCAGGTAGTGATAAGTTTCAAAAGAAATATTTATAAAGTTTATTTTTAATTGCGCAAATTTATTTGAAAAAACCTTGATGAAACGACAGAGTTTAAACGGACCAAACAAACTATTTTATTATTGTCATTAAACACGATAAATATGAGACGACCAAATGTCAAGTGGCTTTTTAAAACAGGCTGTTTTCTTATTATTGTGGGAACATTATTTTTATTACTAACGGGCTACTTATCAGCTAATCCTCATACAAATCATTTGCCAAATCAACGGCCGAACGCAGCGCCTTTTGAACAGGAACAACAACAGAGTCAGAACAAAAAATTTGGTGATCTTGTCGAAGAGGAGCATCCGGTAGGACCAGCACCAATAAAAGAGGAACTGTATAAAGTTCATTTAAAAAAATCGCCTCCATTTGTTCTACCTGTCAAACAGCCAGTAATACAAAATGATAAAGATAATGTGATCGATGAAGAAGAGTTTAATAATGAAATTGATGAAGAAGATCCCAGTCAACAACAGCAGCATGTTGTAAAAGATCTACAAGTACAACAAAGTCAACAACAGCAAATACTGCCACCTAATCAAATAAAAAAAGACTGGCATGACTACACTGCTATGGAACGTGATGCTAGTCGTGTTGGTTTCGGCGAGCAGGGTAAACGTGCTTCAAACAATGATGAATCGACAAGGGATTTGGAGCGTAAAATGTCTTTGGAAAATGGTTTTAATGCATACTTATCGGATATGATATCTGTGAATCGCTCATTGGCTGATATAAGATATAAGGGGTGAGTTTTGTAAATAAAGGGCAAATTCAAAGTGGTTGCATATCAGTCATATTTGTACTATTTCATATTATTTTATGCATGCATAAAATTTTTGTTAGTAATTTCCATACAAAAAAAAATAATATGACTTTACACATTTGTTTCCTATGTATAAGAAATTGTTTATGTTATACTTTTAACCATACTGTCTCTCAGAGAGAATTTCTTCGCTTCTCACCTCTCGGAGAGAATATTTTCTATTTTCTTCTTTCCTGTATACATACAATTTTTAACAGCGTCATCTCTTTGTCTTCTTTCTTGTATTAAATACATAATTTGGTAATAAAAGGTGTTCAAAGTCACTAGTCATATTAATATGAATTATATGACATAGTACAATATGAGAGTCTACTTTGAATTGGCCCAAAATAAATAATTTCTGTGTGTTATGACTGCTAATTACTTTCCTTTAATAGCTGTCGCACAAAACAATACCTTGCAAAACTTCCTACAGTGAGCGTTGTCATTCCTTACTATAATGAACACTTTAGTGTTCTTATGCGTTCAATCCATAGTTTGGTTAATCGGTCTCCACCCGAGTTGTTAAAAGAAATTATTTTAGTTGATGACTTTAGTAATCGCGAATATCTGTTTGAGCAATTGGATCAGTATGTTGCTCAGAATTTTGCAAAGCTAGTGAAAATTATACACTTGAACAAAAGAACCGGTCTAATTGGTGCTCGAATGGAGGGGGCACGCAGAGCCACGGCCGATGTTATAATATTTTTGGATTCGCACATAGAAGCTAATTACAATTGGCTACCACCATTGTTGGAACCGATAGCCATAAATAAACGAACTGCAGTGTGTCCCTTTATTGATGTTATCGATCATAGCAATTTTGAGTATCGTGCTCAAGATGAAGGAGCGCGTGGAGCTTTCGATTGGGAGTTTTATTACAAGCGTTTACCACTGCTACCTGAAGACTTAATAGATCGCACAAAACCCTTTAAAAGTCCAGTCATGGCTGGAGGTTTGTTTGCCATTTCTCGGGAGTTTTTTTTTGAATTGGGTGGTTACGATGAAGGCTTGGACATTTGGGGGGGAGAGCAGTACGAATTAAGTTTTAAAATATGGATGTGTGGAGGTGACATGTACGATGCTCCTTGCTCTCGTGTAGGCCACATTTATAGGGGACCTCGCAAAAGTTCACCCAGTCCTCGTAATGGGGACTATGTACATAGAGTAAGTTTTTCAACATAACACACATTTTAAGATGTGATTCAAGTTTTGCAAGATAACTTGACTGTAAAACTTTCAAAAATATTTAGCACAAACATACACATTTAAGGTTATTAAATGTTTCTTTGTTTTTTTCTTTTCTCTAAGAATTATAAACGTGTCGCAGAGGTATGGATGGACGAATATAAAAACTATTTGTATGAGCATGGCCAGGGAATCTATGAAGAAATCGATGCCGGTGATTTGACAGAGCAAAAAGCCATACGTACTAAGTTGCAGTGCAAATCATTTAAGTGGTTTATGGAAAATGTGGCATTTGACTTAATAAAGGTTTATCCGCCAATTGAACCACCAGATTATGCTTATGGTGCTTTACAAAGTTTAGGAACGCGAAAACTATGTGTAGATACTCTAGGTAAACCTCGTCACTCCACAGTTGGTTTATATCCCTGCCATAAAGATCTTACGCGACCGGGACACAGTCAAAACTGGGCTCTAAGTTGGCGTAGAGATTTGCGTTTGCGACGCAAACTTGACTGTTTAGATGTCCAACAGAATTATAAAAATGCTCCTGTTTGGTTGTGGGATTGTCACGGTCAAGGTGGCAATCAATTCTGGTCTTATGATCGCGAAAACAGGTGGTTGGTGCATGGTCGTAATAAGGGTAGCAATAAAAGATGCCTGGAAGCATCGCCTAGTGATCATAAGCTCTATGTTAACGTCTGTGATGAAGATAATCCGAATATGCAATGGTCTTTTGGTGTTTCCAACAAAACAGCCCTCGATAGTTTTTGGAAGGGAATTCCTAACAGCCATTAATACATCCATCTTTTACCATCAGTATGTGATTACTTTTTTGTACTTACTTGTATGTCCTTCTTTTCTATATATTTGAGAATGCAGTTAAATGGACACAGATTTGTTATAAAATATCGGCCATGTAATGTAGTAGCCAAATCATTCATTATACACTACGCACTTCACAAATTATAAAGGAATTTTGAACAAGATATAGCATTAAATCACAGAAACATTCTAGTTATATAAAAAAATTAAATTTATTTTAATATACAATAATATGCCAAGTATTGTTAACTTATTACTTCTTATTCATATAATGAAATTGAAAATCCGTGTTTGCCAATATTTAAGTTATCTTGTAAGATTTCGTTTGCTGCAGTAGATATAAAATAAGTTTAAAGAAAACATTTTTTTATATACAATTAATAGTTAATTGTTATGAATTAAATTGCAAGAAACGGACAGTGTCTTTTAATAAAGCAATAAATAACGTTTTTTTAAAGCTCATATTACCTTGTTTCGTGTATATAGTAAAAAAATCGAAAAACTGAATAAAGGAATTCAATATGGATTTTATTTGAAATGCACTTACGATTTTATCAGAAATTCATTAGGCTATAGACACCATATTATACATAAGTCACCATGAAGGGGAAAGGGACTCGAGGGCGGTGTATTCTGAAAAATTTTTATCAAAGACCCTACGGTAACTATATATTCAAAGAAGGAATGACTGATACAGCATGGAACAACTCAGCGGAGTCTAAGGTACACCTGGACCTGAATGGGGTATTGAAGTTTTTACGGGCCATTGTCCGTTGAAAGCTAGAATTAGTAAATTTGATTGCGACATTCCGGATTATTGTGAGATGTGTGTGGATGAGGAAGAGATAGAGAATGTTGTCTGTTGCAAATTGCCCTAGACTTCAGAAAGAGTTAGATGGCTGGGTAAGTGATTTCAAGATAAATAGAGTGATATTTGGTAGTGCAAACTAGAGAATATAATCGGTTTTTTTATATAAGTAGGGATTTACAATAAATTTTATATACTTGTAAAGTTTAAACAGAAAATATTAATATAGATACATATGTATGTATGTATAATTGAAAATATAAATATATATATTTTTTTGAATACATATATAAACTCCTGAATAATTTTTGACCATGCTTAGGATACCAAATTATAAGTCTTAATCTCAGAAATTTTTTCTAGGAAATTTAACAAATCGGTTTGAAACCAGCGGGGATATAAGCACCAAAGTAATACTGCTTCAGTGTTTTTCCTAAAAATGTACAAGCGGAAATCGATATTTTTCAGTTTCTATATTAGGAGAGCCAATATGGGGATCAAATGAAGGGGCTTCAGAATTAAAATATAGTTAGCAATGAAAAAAAATCCAAGATGGCGTCCTAGAGTAATGAGTCAAATATAGTAGTTACGACTTTGTTCCGTTAAACTCCCACAATATTAGTATCAAATAAAAGGGCTTGACTATTGCATGTAGTAAACTATTAAAAAAAGTGTAAAATCCGAGATGACGTCTGAAACCAAATGGCATTGACTAGTGGACTACATATGTGAAAATTTAAAATCAGAGACGGTGTCGGAAATAATAAAGAAAATGGCGTATTACATGAAATCTAAATTCAGCGCTATTACTTCTTTTGCCAAACTTGGAATGGAGGGCATGTAGTTTAACCGAGTTGTGTAACTGCACACAAAGTTCGTGCAACAGTAGAAATTTTTAATAGTGCGTTGCCATTTTTGAAATGTGTAATAGCCGAGAGTTTTTGAACATGACATTGAACATGAACATTTTTCGCTCGGTTTCTCCGTGTCAATACAGGGGCCAAATTACGGCATTTGATCACGATCGAAATTTTACTCGAACGAACGAGTTTGCTGTGCTTTAGGCATAGAGAATCTAATAAGAATTTTCAAATTTCGAACACGTTCGAATGCCGTAATTTGCCTCCAGTTAAAAAAAAAATACAAAAAAAAGTTATGTGTACTTAATCTTTGTAGTTTATTTATATAAAATTGTTACAAAATTTGAACCAACAAACCAACAAACCAACAGCGGCTTAGCCAACTAAAGTTGTTTTGCACAGCCGCCCTACGGCCGAGCTTAATAATTTACTCTTCTACAGACAGTTCACTGAAAGAATATTCTAATAGCAAATAAATTAATTGCAATATAATTTTGGCGTAGAATACGTCTTACCTTACGGTATAGGGAGTCATGTCAGATTGTTATTGTTGGAATCTTTATTTTATTGATTATGAGGAAACGGCAAGATAACTTTTTTAAAAAATTTTTTTGTAGGTAAATGAAGATGTGTGTGGGTGAACCACCCCAATTCTAAATAACAATTCCCTGGGAATTGTTTCCCTATTCCCTGTTCTCCTATTCTAAATAATTTCTCCCGGGGAAATTTGTTCCCTTTCCCTTTTCCCTTATTCTAAATGAACTTCGAAATTGGGAAATTGTTCCCTGGGAAAAAAGTAGGTATTACAAAAGGTAATTAAAGGGAGAATGTAATAACAATTTTTGGGAAAAAATCCGCCAACAAATTCAAAGGGAGTTGTGACAAAAATGTAAGTATTTAATATTTTTTTATAAAAATTGTGATAAATATTGTAATTTATTGCTACTTTTAGGATAAAAACAACAAACAGGAAGCAGAATAATGAATTGCTTTTTAGTTTTAAAATAATTTTAATTTTTATTTATCTTTTTTTTTTATTTTTGAAGTTTTTAATTTTTTTTTAATAAAATGTTATATTTTTTAATTGATTTTTCAAGCTCGAGGTCTTTATAAATATTTGTTGATTTATTTATTATTCAATATTTCGCTACTCCTTTGTGTAATAATAAATAAATCAACAAATATTTATAAAGACCTCGAGCTTGAAAAATCGATTAAAAATTTTTATAAAATAAAGGTCAAATAAGAGCAATAAGAAAATGTTATATATATTTAAAAAAATTTATATACTACAAACATATATAAGAAATGTCTTTATTACAGAAATTTATTAGAGATTATTCGCAATATTTTTTCTAATATTTTTCTATTATTTTCTAATATTTTGGGCAATGGATAAATATTGTGGTGAGTCTAAGGATACCACATCATTATCCTGAGCGCTCAAATAATCTAAATTTTCTACATCGCTTACTTCAGCATTGCATTTAAAATAAATGAAGATATTATGCAACGCACAGCAAAATTTTGTTATTTTAGCAGCCTTTTTTGCAGCGTAGTGCAGCTGTCTATCACCAAGAATGCACCTCCATCTATTTTTTAAAACACCATTAATGTGAATTTTATTCCAACAGACTCATCCTGTGGGCAAAAAAAATTCATGTTTAATTTATGAATTGTCTGTTATCATTCAAAACTTTACCAAGAAGCCAATAATTGCTGCCACCTCTAAGGTATTCTTGCTCATGGTGAGCACGCAATTCGCCAGAATTCCAAATAAATGAATCGTGACACGCTCCGGGATGTGAGGCATCAACGTACTGAATCCTCAGCTCATGATCACAGACCTTCAATTTTTTGAGTTCCGTCAATACATCCAATAACGTTTGGAATGCCATACTTCAAATAAAGAGCTAACGCAACTTTCCGTTTTTGCACTTCAGTTCTGCAGAAAGTTATCTACATTGGGCGTAAATGTTCCTTATATATTAATAACTTCTGCCAGAACTTTGCTAACACTACACTGAGCCACA
Organism: Phyto melanocephala; assembly: GCA_941918925.1. NCBI lineage: Eukaryota > Metazoa > Arthropoda > Insecta > Diptera > Rhinophoridae > Phyto > Phyto melanocephala. The sequence continues at coordinate 61,964,688 of OW799235.1, read as the reverse complement.
GACACACCGTAATCTTTACCAATACCCGTTTGGTACAAACCTTCAGCAAAGAAGCGGAAAGTCGCACTTAATTTCAGGATTGGAGAAATTGCAAAGGACTTACGTTTGGGCTGAATACCTTAACACGTCCAACAGATATTTGAACGCCGGTTTATTTACTCTGTAATATTTTTCTAACCTTCCAAAAGTAAAATTTACAAAGTGAGCGGCAACTCAAGTGGGTTGCTGGCGTCACTTAGCATTTTCCTTTCTACCCTTTGCTTATTCTTGTGCTTCAGAGTTTTCTGCTTCAGCTATTATTATTATCAACGCTACACTAAACATTTTTGTTCACTTTTAACATTTTTTTTATTATTTACGAATATTCACTTTTTACGCTAAAAATTATCAGCAAATATTTTGTCAAAACAAAACAGCAAAAGCAAACAGCTGACTTCGAAAATGTAAAATTCTCTCTCCCTTGTTATTCCCTTCCCCGACTGTTTAGAATAGGGGAATTTTATTCGCGGAAAAATTCAATTCCCGGGAAATTCAATTCCCTGGGAATATTTAGAATTGGGGTGTTACATATAAAAAACATACATATGTATATAAAAACAACCCATTGTAAAATTATACATTTACGTACATACATGTTTAAAAAAAAAATTTAAAAAAAAAATAAAACCAACAAAATAAAGAAAAATTAAAAAAAAATAATATATATATAAAATAAAACAAAAAATTAAAATAAAAATAAAAAAAAAACAAAAAAAACTAAAAAAAAAAAATTTAACCAATATACCACGTTTGTATGTATGTGTGTGTTGTTGTTGTGAAAAAACGATGTGGTCGTGGTTTATTGATCATATCTCAGTTGTTTATGTACCGATGTTTCTGGTTTTCAATACCGAAGTACTCCCGAATATTTTAATACCTCACCCAGGTCCAGGCGATGTCGGTGAGCTTCAAAAACTTGATTTCAACACAGACGGTCAGACTGACAGAACTTAAACGATTCCCCTATTTTTAAGCTTTCAGAAAATATATACATTACGGGGTCGAAAATGAAAATTGTAGAAATTTCACATGGAATGACAAACCGATATATACCCTTTTTCACTGTGTGAAGGGTATAAAAATGGAAAAATTTTAACATCAACTTCGTCCTAAAACAGTTAGAGAATACCAAACTAGCATTGACGTTGTACTAAAGTAATGTTGACCCAAAATTGACGGCGATGTTAGTGACGCCAAATATAATATGGGTGAATATGTATATATGTACATGAATAATAACAAAATACATTGAATTGCTTTTTTCACTACTAAAAACTTAAGTATTTTCGCAAAATTATACCGCGTTCTAAAATTTGGAAGATCTATTCAAAAGCTTTCAAATGATACCGGTGTAGCCCATATATGTTGAGAAATGTAATGAAAAATCACATATGAAAACATCAGAGGTCTATAATAAAGGACTGCAACTGTTGCACTATACAACATAGAAACATGTGTCACATAATGCAACTGCTAATTCATGCAATGCCGAAAATGCATGTTTAACAAAGACATATAAAGGCAGTGTATAATTAGTTTAATTAAATCTGTACATAGTTCTAACAGTCATATTGCATACATGAGCATAGCAAATGAGAAAGTCAACACATGCGACACGTGTGACATATGCAGCACATGTTTTTTATAGTGCATTTTAATCATTGCAATAGAACATTATATGCAATAAAATCAGAAATTTATTTAATATAATTGTAGTTACATACTTTAGGGAAATTTCTTTTAAGGATTTATTTAGAAAATATTTAAATAAAGTCAATTTGTTTTGTGTCGGGTTTGGCTGTTTTTTTGTTTGTTTTTTTGTTATTCGATGCCTTCCTGCCTTTGTTATGAACCCGATTTTCATGCATGAAACGCTCAATGATTTTTTGGACCGTAGAAGAATTCATGTTAACAATTTCAGCTATTTTTCGCTGTGAGTGGCCATTTTTGAAATGGTTTAAAACCAATTCTAGTACGCGGACTCATTTGAATTTTTGTAAATTGACACTCCAAGGAACGAATCTAAACTAACAATTCAACAAAAAACATTGCTAGAATTAAAAATACGAAAAACGAAACCAAAAACAAAGCTGCATTGAAGTACCGTTACAGTAAAAATTTACTGCATAAAATAAGCTGTGAAATGAAAAAAATAGTGTTTTTTTTTTGTTTTCAGACTTTTGAGAGCTAAAAATTTGAATTCAAAGAAAGACATGGTATTAAACACAACAGCGTACAACAGCTTGTCTAAGTTGCAATGACATGCTAAGACAGTGGGCCAATTCAAAGTGGTTGCATATCAGTCATATTTGTGCTATTTCATATTATTTTATGCATGCATAAAATTTTTGTTAGTAATTTCCATACAAAAAAAAAAAATAATATGACTTTACACATTTGTTTCCTATGTATAAGAAATTGTTTATGTTATACTTTTAACCATACTGTCTCTCAGAGAGAATTTCTTCGCTTTTCACCTCTCAGAGAGAATATTTTCTATTTTCTTCTTTCCTGTATACATAAAATTTTTAACAGCGTCTTCTCTTTGTCTTCTTTCTTGTATTAAATACATAATTTGTTAACAAAAGGTGTTCAAAGTCACTAGTCATATTAACATGAATTATATGACATAGTACAATATGAGAGTCTACTTTGAATTGGCCCAGTATGTTTGAGTTGGCATAACAAGTTATAGCACCGTGTTTAAATTCGCATGGCATAGCAAAGCATGAAATCTTTGAAAATGATATTTTAACAGAAAATGTTGAATTGTGCAGGAGTCTAGTCTATAACTTGAAATGTTTCCGAAAATGTTAAATGTTCGTATTATTTTTAAATTTTTCAAAATTTGGTCCCAGTTTTCTTACTTGTTTCATTTGATGTTATATGTATATCATCATTATTTTGAAAAATAAACGCAACAAAATATTAAGTATTTTTCTTTATTACTTGTTGTTGTTCTTTTATTATTAATTTTATTATTTATTTGTTAAATAAATATAATTTATGTTCTTTTTTTTTTTTTGTCTTTATTTGGTAATATTTTATTTTTTTCAAATGTTTTACAATTAAATTATTTCACATTTTTCCATTTGCATTAATTAGCAATATTCTATTAAATTTTTTTGTATCAATATTGATATTGATGTCTTGCATTTTTTTTTTTTTTTTGTTAAATGTTCTTTTTATTTTTGTCTTACTCGAACACACATACATATGTACGTATGTATAAAATATATATATATATATATGTATAGTTTTGCATGTATTTGAAGCGTTGTCAAATAATTTTGTTTTTTTAATTTATAATACGTATGTAAAGTTGTGTTTAGAAACAAAATAAATGAAAATAAAATGTTATAAATAATAAAACACCATTTTTTATTTTATTTTTGTTTAATAATTAAAAATGAAAATTTATTTTTGTAGTTTTCTTCATTACCTTTTTATTTATAAATAATAAAAAAAAAAATATTAATCATTATTTAAAATAATTTAAATATGTAATTGAAAATTCTACTGAGCTAATTATTTATGTGTATGTATGTATGTGTTTATTGTTTTAAAGTAAAAGAAATTTTTTATTTAAAACTTACAATATTATGATGATATACATACATATGTATGTAAGGATATATTTCTTTTTCAAGAATTTATTGAAAAAAAAAAATCGTTTAATAAAATATATGTATATGTATTAATTGATCATCAGCAATAATAAGTAAATACGAAAAAATGTCAACTAAAATATAACGATAATAAGTATGTATGTATGTATGTTTTACTAAACTAGAAAATTTATTTTAAAAAGTATCAACTGATTCGACAAATAGATGATAAAGACGATTTTTATTATTTTAAAATGAATTAAAAACTATTTTGATTTGTTTTTTATTTTGTTTTAAATATTTATTTTTGTTTTAAATACTTATAAAAATAAAATTTATGCATTAGGCAAAATTAAACAATTTATTTTTTTTAGGAAAAGAAATTAAAACATGCATTTAGTTTTATTTTTTATTGTATTTCTATTTTGAATTAAAAAAAAAAATTTATTTATTTCACTTTATGATTTGGATGGCAGATTTTTTTAAATTGAGAGTTTTGTTTCTATATTCTGTGATGAGTAGGTTATTTTTCTTTATGTGTCTTTAGTAAAATTTAAAAAAATTAACAAAAATAAAATTAAGTTAAAATGTTTTGTTTTTTCTGGTTGCATTTGTTTTTTGTAATACTTGCATGGTTTTGAGTCTTTTATCAATTTCAAGTTTTTTTTTTCTTTAACAAAAAATATATATAAATAAACTATGTAAATGGATTAAAGTTGTGTGTGTGTGTGTCGGTTTGTTATAAAAATGATTACAATTTTATTAGTTTCTGTGTTGTTGTTTTTTTTATGACTTAATTATAAACTATTTTTCTTTCATATTTGCATATTTAGTAAAATAAATATTTAGGCATAAATGTATAGAGTTTTTTTTTATTTTTAATTCTATAACTTTTATATTATGTATTCTTTATGTATTTCTTTTTTTTTATTTAAATGTATATTATTTTAGATTCAAAAACTAAATAAAAAATGTCTTCAATTGTTTGTTTGTTTTGCTTAATTCATTTTTAAATTGTTTTTCTAAATTTTAAACTTACAAACTATAAAAAATGTGTCTCCATTCTCTTAAAAAAAATAATTATTTTATTTCTTAATTGGTTTGTTTGTTGTGCCTAAATAATGTCTTCTTCGTTTTTTTAATTATTAATAATGTTTTGTTTCTGGTTTGCTTAACTTATATTAATTTCTTCAACTTTAATGTATGATCACTTTTTAAATACTTATTCAATGTGATGTTTAAAATAATGAAAAGATATACTAATACGATTTTTTGTTCAGTTGACTTTTCTTGTTTTTTTTTTTATTTAATGTTTGTAAATGTTTATTTTTATTTTAATTTATTGATAATTTTGTGAGATTTTTTACATTTATTTGTTTGATTTTTTACATTTTTCTTTTTTTTTTCTTTTTCAAAGTTTAGTGATTTCATTTTTGTTAAGTTTATAGGGAATGTTAAAAGATGAGATTGTAATTCAAATTTTCGAAATTGTCCAATTTTAGTAAATTTAAAACATAAACAAAATTTAGCTAAAATTAAGAATTTCATTAGGAGGGGCGAAGAAGTTAAATAAATTAATGTTTAAAATATCCAACAGGAATTTAAGAAGAATCTTTTACTCTCATAAATAAAAGTTTAAAGTAAAATTTAAATTTGCAAAAATTAACTTTAAAATTTGGAATTTGTGATTTCTCTTAATTAATTTAAATAAACAGTTTTGTCAATTTTGCTTTGGCGATTGTTTTTTAAGCTGTTGTCATCACTAGAAATACAGAAAGGGAGAGAGAAAGAAATATTTTTTCGTTTATCCTTTGCATTTCAAGGATAAGTTTATTTGAAAAAAAAAAAATAAAATATATAAATAATAAGTTTAAACTATGTGTGCATGGTTGTTCATTTCTTATTATTCGTTTCGTTTTTCATGGAGTGCAGTTACTTAAAAGAATTAATTATTAAACAAAATAGTATTATGTGTTTGTTGTTTGCAATAGTATTTTATTTTGCGCTCGTTTGCGTATTTGTTTGTAGTAGTTAACCAAGAAAGTTTTGTGGTCTATTACCAGACAGTATTTGTTTTTTAATTATTTGTAACTCGTGTTAATGACCTAAAAAAATATTTATTACTATTTTTTTTCTTGTAATTGTTTGGTTTCAAAGTAGCGAGATTTTTAAGAAAATTGTATTTTTTTTTAGTAATATTTTATTTTTTATTTTCATGTATGTGTTTACTTTGTTTTGTACTTTTGGCAATGAACTTTTCTAACAGTATTTTTTAACTTTTATTTGTTTTTATTCTTTAATTTAAGGTTACAACTGAATTTTATTTTTTGTATTTTGAATCACTCTTGTTTTTTTTTCGTTTATTTATTTGTATGCAAAATTTATAAAATGCAAAATAAATGAAACAAAAAATTATTTGATCATGTTTTAAAAGTTTTGAATTACAGTTAAAAATATTTATGTATTTGTTGTAGTTTTTTTTTAAATTAAATATTTAATTTTTTTTTTGTTAAAAAGCGTTTTTATGTTGTATATGTTGTATCTAATTTAAAACTATGTATGCATGGATTTGTTGTATGTGATACATAAAATGGCTTTATTTTTTTTACTCAGCAGTCATTTCAAGGGTTAAATGAAACAAAAAAACAACTAGTTTTCTTCAACAAGCAGCATAATGATGGCATGTGATCTATTATTTTTTATTTCTGTCTCATACTCAACTACAAATCAATGGATTTGTTTTTTGGAATTTCATAAAAAAATTGACAAAAACAAAACAAAATTGTAAAATAAACATTTAACAATGAACAAACCAACAAAATAGTAATTTCAGGTCAGAAATTAAATAATGAAAATAATTGAAAAATGTTTAAAAATGTATGTATGTATATGTATATTTTTATGTATGTTTGTATGTATATTATGGCACAAAAGTCGAAAAGACCTAATAAATTTAAAAAGGTTTTGTTTTTCATTTACAAAATTCAGTCGAAAATCGAGAAAGTTAAAAGCGTTGAAATCAGTGTATGCTTTTAGTAACTCTCTGTACTTAAGATTCCTTAATAATTGTTTCCCATTGTGGGAAATTCACGTTTGCATCGGCTGTTGTTGTTGTTGTGGTTGTTCCAGCATCTGTTGTTGTTGCTGCTGCTGTTGAACTGTTGTGGACGTTGGACTACTGTTGCCCTCCTGATAAGGCCCCGTAACCACACATGGGTGCATAGGAAACAGGGTTGTCCACGAAGTTGTTGTTAATGTGGGTGCTCGGAGGGCAACTTTCTCGTTTTTTGGCTCACTGTTATTGTTGCTGCTGCTATTGCTGCTGTTGCTATTGCTGCTGTTATTTTGTGAGCTTTGGCTATTCTTTTTAGCTGATTCTCTTCTTCTTTTGGTGGATCCATTACCTCCACCGCCGCCTTTACCACTACTACTTGTATTGGTTTCCTTTTTCGTCGTATTACTTTTTGCTGATGCAGGCGAAATGGCTGCTGCAGCTGTAACTACGGCTGTTGAAGCAGTCTCTTCATCCTCTTCGTCGTCTTCGTTTTCGGTAATCTGTTCTTTTTTAATTTTTTCTTTTTCTTCTTTCGCCTTATTATCCAGATCGGTGTTAATCTTCTTAACACGCATCTTCTCTTCCCACTCATCAATGCCGTGGTGATTACGATTCAAATTACGATGCTGGTAAAAGATGAGGGTCATGCGTGTCGGTTCATGACGGTTGGGATGTTTCAATGCGGTCGTAGAATGCATTTCATGCTTGGCACATTCTATTAAAACGCTTCCATGATTTAGAGCGATTGCCACACCACCCATTTGGGGATCTTGAAAAGCTTCAACGTTTTCATTGAACTCAGTTACTTCGCCAATCGGTTCTATTTTATTTGGATTACTATTTGTAGTGGTGGGACATGCTGAATTGGATGAATCTGTGGCCATTGAAACTGGCGAGGGAGTGGCTGCACTCAAGTTTGTATTGTCGTTTGAGGCTGGTGTTTGGATTGTGGCTGGAGTTACAATGTTGCCACCATTGCCAATATTGTTGACAGGAGATGAAACAATTGTATTCGAGATATTAGAGGTTGGTGGTGTGTTATCATCCCCGTTAAGGTTGTTAGCTACAGGGGTATTGTTGAGATCAGTTAAACTGGTTTGAGAATTCGTTAAAGCTGTGTTCTGACCAGCAAGGGGTGAACTATTGGATGTCATTGAAGGTGGCGTAAGGACCCCACTATCATTTGCAACCTTTAAATTTATATTGCCGTTCGGGAGGGATGTTTGACCGGATAACATAGACCCAGTATTAAGAATTTGACCCGTTTGATGTATTGGTCCGGTGGCTGAGGGTGCCAATGGGGCTGAAGAGTATGGGGTGGCTGTGACTGTACCTGCCGTGCCTTGGTGATGACCATACATATTCCAATTGGCCGCTGGCGGTGGTGTCGGTGGTGGTGTTTGCTGGGGATACATGCTATAAGGCGAATACGCCTGATGATAGCCATAGTTGTAGTTCATATTCTGGTAGGCATCGTAGGCTGAATATGCAGAATGTGGTGGTGGATACATTTGATAGTTATTAGGATACTGGGAGTACTGTGAATAGTCAGTCGGTGGCTTTGGCTTGACAAATCCTTCTTCAAGTGGTAACGTATGAGGATGATGAGATGGAGGGGGAGCATGAGGATGATGTTGAGTCGTTAGATTAGTCATTGGTGTCATAGGAGTAAGAGTAGTTAACTTACTTTCTGCTGCTAAGCTATTGTTGACTAATGTGGTTGAGTCGGGATTCTCTTCACTACCTCGACTCTTAACTTCGCCGCGTACGTCATGTACTTGGGTCAATTGTTGGCTGCCTGCAGTAGGTAAATTGTTATAGCACCCAGTATTATAACCGTTGGTCTCGATTTGTCCCACACCAGTCGAATGCTGTGAAGTCTGAATCTGATGGCCGCCACTGGGCGTAGTGGCATTAGGCATGGCATTAATATTTGCGCTTGGAGCTGTTGGGGTTGAAGGAGGTCCAATAGGTGCAGACGCCGTACCCATGGGAACAACTGTGTGCGATGGTACATGTGGATTATGCGGATGTGGTGGCGGTGGCCAGTTACCATAGTAGTTGCGAGAGTCTATGTAGGAACCGGTCTGATAGTCGTAGGAGTAAGGAGAATCCAAAACCGTGCTCGATATTTGATTTGATTGAAGTTGGGCATCTGTGAATGTATCAATCATAGTCGCCATGTTCATTAGACTAGAATTGGACGACATAAGTTGATTGGTGTTACCTCCAGGTGTGCTTCCGTTGCCGACTGAGGTGTTGGAATGATTGTTGTTGTTGTTGCTAACAGGGGGTGTGGTAAATGCACTACCCGCCGGACTTGGGTTATTAGTCACCGGAGTTTGGCATCGAGGTGAGGGTGTTGTGGGTGGCACTGATGCTGCTGTAGTCGAAGACTGTTGAGTTTTTGCCTTTGATTTTGATTTTGAGGCCGTTGGTGTGACCATTGCATTCGGGCTAACATTTGCACTTGTATTAGCATTTACATTTGTTGAGCTGCCATTGGAGTCTTTCTTGGTTGCAACTGTAGTTGAAATATTTGTAGCAGTTTGAGCATTGCTATTGGATTCTGTTGTTGAAGCAGGCGCTGGTGTTGCCACATTATTTTCAGTCTCTGCAGGTGTACCTTCGTCCTCTTTACGTTTCTTTCCGTGTCTACGACATGGAATAAGAGGTGTAGAACGAACACGCACTTCGCAGGGAAATCTAAAATAAATTAAAAGAGAGATTTTAGTATTATAACTCAGTTTGAAAGCTCATCAAATATGGATGTTATAAGTATATATATGTATGTAAGTAACATGAAATGTCAACACTACACTCACTTGTCCAACATTTGAACTGCACCAGTTCGATGTTTGTCCCTTTGTCCTTCAATCGTTTCGTATTCATCAGTTGTGTCCATTGTGTAGAGTGGCAAAATATGCAATTGTTCATCGTCAGGGTTGGGTATATCCCGATTTGATGGTTTTAATAGAGCTACCTGAACCGTGCAACCATCTTGCATATTGTGCAAGTCTCGGTGGGCGTGAGCACAGAAATCTAAGCACGCACTGACGCCGGAAAATGGTTTACCTTCCTGGTTGCCGAGACGGCAATCTTGTGCTTCTTTTTCATAACGTGTTTGATTGTCATAGGAACGTGGACACATTTGCTTAAATAGTGGTGCTAATATCGTGGCAAGCATATTCATATGTTCTTCAATGGCAGATTCTTCACTCTTGACTGAAAGACGAAACTTTCGTACTGTTTTTGAACGTGCATATTTACATCCATTATAGTACATAGACCATGAACAGCCAAAGCTATAAGAGGCACCAGATGTTTCAGGATCTAGACCTAATGATTGATTTAAAAATATTAGTCGATACCAAAAAAATGCTACAAATTATTTTAATTACCTTGGCATGCGCATGTTCGGTTTTCATTAGTGGCACAACGTCGTGTTGTGGGTAAACCAAACTTGTTAAGTTTGGGTATAAGATTCTTGTAAGCATTATCTGCCTCCATACGAGGCATACCATCCCAAACAACCATACACACTACAATGTATGCAGCTAGGCATCTGTAAATTGGTAGTAAAATAACATAATATTTAATAGGGTTTGGTATTTGTTTATTGGGTAACGTACCTATGACCAGGACGCTTTTTGACGACGACTAGAATCTTTTCTTCGGGATCAGCTCGTCGTATGACCCATTTGGCTAAGGGGCAACCCGTAGACGTTTTACCTTCCTTGCCACTATACAAAATTTTCTCTATACGTAACTGGCGACCAGTGATTTGTGTTCGCTCCTCGAATTCTCTTCGCAAGTCTGCCAAATTAGAGGCAGTACCTAGTATATAAAGAAATAGTTGGTGTAAAAAAGTTGCAAAATTTTAAGATACATACACATATGCCATAATTTTATTGTATTTACCTAGATGAGTGTAGTAAGTGCCAGGTTCTGGTGGACTTTTGTCAGATTGAAAACAATCACATTCCGGAACTTCTGTTTTATTTCCCTTTTCTAAGCGATCCGAGGTGTCAAAAAGTGGATTGATTTTTTCATGTTTCACTACAATTTCATTGCTCTCTTCTTGTTTTATATTCTTTTTCTTTGGTTTAGCACCATTCTGGTTGGCCGCTTGAGCCTCCTCCTCTTCCATAATTATTTCGTCTTTGGTTTGTATGCCCGTGCACGAACCATCTTTTAGATGTTCCGCTGTGGGAGCACGAGTGCCACCTTGACGACAACAGGAGAATCCAGTGCTATTTTTAATGGCAGCTGGACCTCCTTCACCATGAAAAGGGTAAGCGGTAACACCATAACCACTATCCATATTTTCAACCTTTGGCTCCAACAAGCCCGGACCTAGATGATTGTGCGGTGGTGCATGTCCTAGAGGATACCGATGTGGTGGTATAGGATAAGCATGAGCTGGTATATCCTTTTCGTAGTTGGTTGGCAACGGTATAATGCTATTAGTTTCCGGTTTACGATCCACATCCATTATATGACTGTTGTGGTGATGCAAACTCGATGCATGGTGTTTTGTCAAAGGGCCGTTTATTGATTTTGTATGACTGTGCGACATGGTGTTTGCATGCGGATGCATACCATGTGTATTTCCAAAAGATGAGGCTGAATGTTGATAGTTGGGGACGAAATTTTGTTGATAATTTTGTTGAAAACTCGACGAAGTACCATAGTAACCAGTATTTGGGTGATAACCGGCTGCAGCATAGTCCTGTTGGCTTTGATGGTGTGCGTGTGGTGGTTGCTGTGGCATTCCAGGTTGCGATCCGGAGCCAGGTTGTCCTTGAACTTCATTTTGACAAAAGTCAGCATATTGCACAAAGTTCTGATAGTTGCGCTCGTAGCCCTCCATTTTATTGTGTTGTCCAGGAATCAAGCCCGGTTCGGTTTTTATATATGGAGCATGATGATAATCTGGATGTTGCGGTGGATAATGTGAAGGTGGTGGCGGATACGAAGCATTCTTTTCTAATTTTATATTGGCCAAATGTGGCAGTTGATGACCACCTCCAGGATCATGACTATTTTTATCTATATCATTGTGATCGGCATTTGAGTGATTATTGTTGGAAGAGACATTAGCTACGGCGGATATGGCTGATGCTGAGGCAGAGGATGAAGATGATTTTTTACTTCTGCTTCGGGACTTTTTTGGTTCGCTATGAGCGGTTGTAGTGTGTTGTGGAGGTGTTTGTGCAATGGGTTGTTGATGTTGTTGCTGGTGGTGTGAATGATGATTATGTAGATGAGGTTCCGCAGTTGGAAAACCAGATGCCACGGGTTTCTTAAAAGAATTTGTGTGGTGTGGTTTCCAAATTTGGTCGCCACCACCTCCGATTGGTTCGGTGACCAGTGAGCCCCCTGTTGCCAAGCTTGATTGTGTTTGTTGTTGATGAGCGGGCGGCTGTGTGGCAGGAGGCCCATTATTGGTATTCGAACCATCAGAATTCATTACTGAATCGCTTCGGAGATGGTGGCTATACGATAAAAAATGACCGGTCTGTTGTTGTTGTTGTTGGTGATTGTTATTCGGGGCACTAAGTCCACTCAGAGTTGGAGGTGGTGCTCCAGGCATACCGTGTATATCGGGAGGTGCTGTGCCAGAAAGTGGATCTTTTGGATCATTTTTACGCATAATCATCGATTTAATTCGTGTATTAAGATTTAAACGTTCTCCACCCACACCTGTTGGCTGCTGATACGTATCATTGACAGCCTGTGATTGGCTGTTCCAACTCCAGTCTTGTTGCATGGGCTGGGTATGTTGGGGCGGTGAGGAAATATTAGCATGGGCTTGCTGTTGTGATTGCTGCATACCGGCGACATTATGATGAGGCGATGTCGGTACGGCCGTGCCGCCATATTGTTGCTGTTGTTGCTGTGCTATCGGCATATTGGCATTTGGCAATTGTGGTACCTGATTAGGCGATTGAGAAACATGGCGTGTTTGTTGTGTCATGGTCTGTGATTGAGCTTGCTGCATGATATTACGTGTGGGAGAGGGTGGCACAGTTTGACTATTTGGCGCCAACATTGGAGAAGCTGCTGGCTGCGAAACAGATGTGTTATGAGCAATAGTTTGACCTCCATTGTGACCTGTTACAGATGCCGATAATGACGAAGATGATGACAAGTTATTTGCAGCCACGCTAGCATGACTGGCAGCATTAGTATTATTGCTGTTGTTGTTATTAGAAGTCTGCTGTGGAGTGCCGCTATACTCGCCTGAATACCCGTTACAATTGAGTGAGCGCGGCGGCACGCTGCTCACCCGTGGATATCCAGGCGTGTCGTTTCCCGACATCGTTTTGTTGAGTTCGGAAACACTGCTCAGGTGTTGTTGCTGCTGTAAACCCACTGCTGAAGGCGCTGCGGGTGTGGTAGATACCTGACCGGCATATGTGACGGAAGCAGGCCCGAAACCTACACCCTGTAGGCCCACCTGATTGATGGGTGCACTCGAAAGTTGTTGACTCTGGAAATCATAACGCTGTACGGGCGCTCCATATGGTGACCGTCCATAGTTGGGATCAAATCCTAGGCCAGTCTGTACATATCCATTTGATAGATAACCGTATGATTGTGTCTGAAAGTCTAACGAATTCAGTGATGTTATAGTTGGCGTATTCTGTGGTATTTGTTGGATGAATTGATTTTGCCAACCCTGTGAAGGGTCAGCTTGCCATGTGGGATAAAAGGCCATTGGTGCCTGAATAAAAAAAAAATACAAAAATTAAATACCTTAATATTGTTTTTTTATATGTATGTGTTTTTAAAGTATATTAATTAATACCCTAATGCTTTTCAGTCGCTATTTTCTATTTGATTTATAATAGAAAAAGATTTTTAACATATGGCCATACAAATTTTCAAAAAACTAGTTTTGTCCTTTATCCTCAATATAGTATTTGTATCAAATGAAGAAAACTTTTGTATTTTAATGGGTTTCTTTCTAAAATGAAACAAAATCAACCCCTACAACCCCTTTTCCTTTATTTGTGTTTTCAGAGGGATGTTGTTTTGTATAAGAATTGGAAATTTAAATTTTGTGGATTGCTAAAAATAAATATATTCTCAGCTGATTGTAGAAATATTTCATAATAAATTATTTGGTATTTAAGTATTTTTATGCAAATTAGTTTTTTCACTGCTTATTTGATTTTTATGTTTTCGCTTTTACGGGTATTGTGTTTTGAAATGGGACGATGCAAGTTGTTTTTGAACATTTGTGTGTGTTTTTATAAACGTAAATAAATAAAAATTAATTAAAATTTTATGGTGTAAACACACAAACTTTTTTTAATTTAAAAATTTTGTTTTTATAATTTATACGTAATTTACATATCGTTGGTCATAAGTAGAAAAGCGCTAACTCAAATAATTGCAACTTTATAGGAGAAGGCAAAAACGTAATAGAATCTGTATTATCATAATGTAATTTCTTTTATAAAATGGCTTCTGAAACCGTTACTTTTGATACTATTGCGTTAAACTTTTAAATTTTTGTCTGAAAACTGAATTTCGTAAAAAATACGAGTTAGGGCATTTCTACTTGTGACCATCGTAATGTATGTACATTTTTCTTAATGTTTACAATTTTATTGATGTTTTTTACAAGTACATTCTAAATACATACATGTGTATTAAAATACACACAAGTTTATTTTTAACCTTAAGTATGTGTGTTTACTATGTGTGTTAAATATTAAAAAAGAAGAAAATTTCACGATTTAGCATATTTTCATTCATTCTTTTTTAAATGGTGATTTTTTTTTTGCATGATGTGATTGCATTTGGATGTGGGTATTGAGGTGTTGTTGAATTCATAAGTTTGTATTATGTACTTATATTTGTAAAACGTCATCAACTGCTGACGATTAACATAAACAAAATATACAGATGCATGTAAGTATGTACAATGTGTATGCATTCAATACAATTTTTTTTATTTTTTTGAATTCGCGTTGCTGCTTTTTTTTGTGAAAATGTTTTTTTGTTGTAAATTAGAAGTTTTTCAATACCCTACAATTTCATAAATATGATACACCGCTCGGCGAATTATCAACTAGAAAAATATTCGCTACTTTTTTGAAGTTTATGACTAGAGGATTTGAGGATAGAGCCATGTCCGTCTGTCCGCGTGTTGGGTAAAAACAACTTTAGAAGCCCCCACAAGCATTGATCAGTAGAATTCAATAATCTTTTAAAAAAATTTCAACTAATTAATGTAAGTATCAAATGAAAGGGCTTGAATACTAGAATACAGCTAACTATGTAAAAATTCAAAATCAAAAAAAAAAAAAAAACGTCGGATACAATAAACCAAAATAGCATATAACAATTAATTTAAGGCCCGGCTGAGCATAGCATTCTTACTTGGTTAAATACTAAATAGTTTTTTTATTAAACTTGAAAAAACTTGTTTTTATGGTTAATTTTATTTAGAAAAATAAAAAGTACTGTAAGGATATATGGGGGACATATTTTCTATTTCAGCCAAGATCAATGCTTCTGAACTTCAAAATTATTGAATCATATTTTCAGAGAATGCAAGAAACACTATAAAAATAACAATAACAAAAAAATAACATTTTGTCTTTTTTATTTTCAACTTGAATTAATATTCCCTAATTTAAAAATTCTAGCTTCATAAACGTAGAAAGTACAAAAAAATGCTAAAAATACATTTTCGGTAGTCCATAACATTATCAGTCTCACCTTGAATCAATAGTCACTAATTTTAAAAGTCAATGGAAAATACAAAAAATAATACTAAACAAAAGTTTAAAAACATATTTTTTGGTTGCCCATTTTTTATTCTCTCCTGAGATCAATACTTTCTAATCCTAAAATTGTAGCTTCATAAACGTAAAAAATACAAAAAGTACCTGATAACATGAAGTCGCTGATATCATTTCCATTTTCAATTTCAATCAATAGTCCCTAATTTTAAAATTTAATCTTCAGAAACGTAGAAAAAACAAAAGGTACCACAAAAATTCAAAAATGTACCTTTTTGAGCGGTCATAACAAATTTCAGTCTCACTTTGAAACAATAGACTCTTATTGAAAATTCTAGTTTCTCAAACGTAAAATATACAAAAAGTACCCCAAAAATGCCAAAAGGTATCTTTTCGGTGACAATTTCAGTCTCATCTCGAATCAATCGCCAAAATTCTACCTTAATAAACGTAGAAAATACAAAAAGTACAATAAAAGTCGGAAGAAGTACCTGTTTGGTTCCCCGATTTTTTTCAATCTCAACTTAGGTCAATAGTCACTAATTTCAAAAATCAACTTCATAAATATCGAAAATACAAAAAGTACCATAAAAATTTGCAGTTTTTACCCCTTATACATGCGAATTTTCACAAAAGGCCAAAACTGTATTAATATTTTTTCGCGGATTAAATGGTAAAATTCAAATTTTTTCATGGCTTTTTGTGCTTTTGGAAGTTACATACTTAGGTTACGAAAAAAGTGTCAAATTATAGTTTTACCCGTTTTCTCCCCTTAGGGGTTGAAAGTTCCAAAAAATTCCAGATACCTGTCAGCTTATTTTTTGAGTAGACCAAAACCTTTTCATGTTAATCTGTATCTGTAAGGTTACCGACTTAACCCGTTTTTATTATTTAGTCAGTCAGTCACGTTACTTTTCTGCATATGCATATGTGCTCTTAATTAAAGTGTCTAAATCATTAATGTTTTTTTTTTCGCGTTATTTAATGTTTTGCGTTTGAATAAATTAAAAAAAATATTTCTATGTGTCACATTTAAATTTAGATTTAATTAATCTCAATTAATGCAAATTTGTTAAAAAAAAAAATAAAAAAGCAATAATTTAAGAAAAAGTGAAAAGTAATCCATTCTTATTATCACTGTAAGATCCATAAAATCATTTTGTAAAACTAGTGGGGTGTAGAGTAGTAAACATATATGATCCTTGTATTCTACTGATTGTATATATGTATGTATATTGGAAATAATTCAATATTTTTATAAATTTTTAGTCTTTCTCTTTTAGGTAAAAGACTTAAAATGTGGAACTCAGAGTCATCTAAAGCCGTTTTATGAAACGTCTTATAAGGTTGAATTTTGAAGAATCTTATCCATTGGATACTAGATTTATTGATACAATTATACTTTTTAATAAGATAATTGCGAATTTTAATCACAGAAGTGATTAATATATTTAAACGATTTTAAAAGTTTTATAAATTTAATTTTTTTTTCAAGTGAAATTATTTGAATATTTTTTTAATTTAACCGAAATTGTTCCACAACTTTTATTGCTAGAAGTTTTAAGTTTTGTTACTTTGTTTGATTCAGTAGATTTAGTTTGTTAAATCTAAAAGCTGTTTTTGACAATGGAATGTAAATTGTGGCAAAAAAGTGGTGTGTCCATATGGCTACACGGGTATAGGAACTTAAATTAAAAAAAAAAATTATAAAAATAATTATTTTTATTGAATTTTATGCAATATAAGGCATTCTCCAGATCAATTTTCATTTATATAAACATAAAGCTCAGTTTCTTGAATCCATGTGGTGGGACATGAAGCATTTAACACAAAGACCGACGTCACATTTGATACAGGCCGTTCGAACAACTAACTTACAATATTCTCAGGCGCAACGTCTCTTTTTCTAGTGGCACAACGTAATGACCACACCCATCAAATCGCAATGTCGCTTGAGCTGTATCAATATTTTCTTTTCTTTCGCAGTTTACTGATGGACCTGGTCGTTATGGCTTTTCTCCATAATGTTTGCAGTAGAATTCAATTTGTGACAAATTTGTGAATTTTTTTCGCATAATCTGCCAATCAATTAGGCTTGTAAAAATTGATTGCCATCACATTTTTCTTTGTATGCTATTGTATATAAGGATTTATTTTGATACATTCGATCCACTCCGCACAAAAATTTATTGTAGTTTGTTATTGAAGATGGACGTGATACGTTGACATTCGTCCTTTTTTCGCGACAATACCGAGATGTATTTTTCATAGGGAATTTGACAAATATAGAAGAAGCAACACTCACTACACTATAGTCGACCCACTTCACAGAATGTATACCAATGTTTTCTGCAGTAACTGCTATGCAAAATTCACGTTTCTCTTTTTATACCCTTCACACAGTGAAAAAGGGTATATATAGGTTTGTCATTCCGTGTGAAATTTCTACAATTTTCATTTCCGACCCCATAAAGTATATATTTTCTGAAAGCTTATGAAAAGGGAAGTCGATTAAGCCCTGTCAGTCTGTCAGTCTGTCCGTCTGACCGTCTGTCCGTGTGTATGTTGAAATCAACTTTTTGAAGCCCCCCGACATAGGTTGGACCCGGGTAAGGTATTAAAATATCAGAAATATTCGGGAGTAGATCGCTATTGAAAATCAGAAACATCGGTACATAAACAACTGAGATATGAGCAAAAACCCACGACCACCTCGATTTTTTTTTTCACAGAAACAACATTACAACAACAACATACATACATACAAACGTGTATACTGGTTAGAGAAAACGTGGCATCGAATCCCAACTGAGCCAAAAAAAATTTTTTTTTAATTTTTAAAAAATTTTTGTTTTAATTTTTTTTTATTTTTTTTTTATTTTTTATTTAATATATTATTTATATTTTTATTATTATTTTTTTTTTAAATTTTTTTTTATTTTTTTTTTATTTTTTTTTTTTTTTATATATTTATATTATATATATAATAATTTTTTTTTTAAAATTTTTTTAAAATTTTTTTTTTTTATTTTTTTTTTAATTTTTTTTTTTTTTTCGTTTTTTTAACATACATACGTGTACGTATTTCATATGGGATGAATGGTGATACAAGCAACTGTTATTGCATGACTACACGTTGTGAAGGGTATGAAAGATTCGGCATGGCCGAATATAGCACTCTTACTTGTTTAATTTCACTTTTCTTAGGTAATGGTGAACTCGATTCTCCCTTATACGATACAATTCTCTTTTATGGTACCAGTTCCGTTATAGCCATGTGATTTTAAATAAGAGAACAGCTGAAAAGAAGTAAGCTTTTAGTTGTTTTGGATATAAATCATATAAAATGCCCTCTCCGTAATTTTCAGCGTCATCTTCCCAACTATAATATCCTTTATTTTCCGGAAGTTCAATAAAAATCTGGCTCACATTGTTTTTGTTGCCTTCATTTTCACCATCTAGCTCTTCTATGTAGTCCAAAACCTCTTTTAGCGTTAGTTTTCTTTTAATTTGTTGAAAATTAATTGAAATCAAAGCAAAAAAATAAAAAACAAAAATTTTATAATTGCTTTCGTGTTTGTTTGTACCCGTGTGTCCATATGGACACATCTACAAAATTCTTTAAACAATTTTAAAATAATAAAACCATGTTTTATTCTAAGACCCCATAGTATTATAATATAATAATAATAATAATAATATAATATTTAGTCGATTCTGCCGAATATTTTTTTAAAATACAAATAAACACTTACTTCTTCATCGCAAAATTATTCAATTTATCCATTATTTTAAATTAACACACTTTTCTTGAGACGCTGCTGTCCACAAACATTTATCAACTAATTTGAAGCTTAGTGACAATTTACACTGATGCTTTATTATTCAAAAACAAGTTTTACCGTTATTCTAAAGAAATTCGGTTACGTTTTATAAGTTGTTAAGCACAAGCATTTTTGCGTGTCCATATGAACACCCGGGGACAATTCGGTTAAACTAAAGTTCACAAAAACACGTGTTGCAGCCATTGTCATTGCTGTCATCAGCATATTTAAAAAAACTAATAAACCTAATTTTTAAAATTATCGAATTAATTTAGTTTCAAGTAGTATGGTGTGGAGAAACTGATTAACTCATTTTATTTTTTTCTAACTTAGACCACTTTCATAATAAAGAGCTCATATATAGATTTATAAGTCAAATTAGCGATGTTTGTTTGTCAGTCAACAACATAATCAAAACAATGATCGCAATTTTAATATTTAAAATCTTCCCAATTCAGGGACTCTAACGTTTAAAAACGTCGTATAAATATTGATAGTTGAGTAAAATTTAACTGAAAAAAGTGTCATATTAATGCACATTTGAATGCCTATTGTCGTAATCACAATACATAGTTTAAAAACTGTGATTGATGCAGAGTATAGCTTGACCGACTATAAGGTTCTCACTTGTTTTATTATTTGTTGTGGAAGTTTAATTTTTTTTTTAATAAATATAACTCTATTTATTATTTATGCATACAACAAAAGAGAAAGTTTTATTTTGTTAACTGCAATTTCCGTTAGATGTGAAAAAATTTAAAAAATAAATAAGTTGCATAAATAATTTTATACAATTTATATGTGAAAATTATTAAAAAAAAACAAAATTGAGCATATGGACATAAGTATGTACTACTACTGTAAAAGAAACATTTAATAATATACAAAAATATATATTTTTTATACATTGTTACGGCGATGTAAAAAAGAATCCTTTTAAAAGTGCCGTTAAAATATCAGAGGAAGTTTCGGCAACATCAGAAACTACCGTAAGTGCCAGTACAATACGACGAGCATTAGATGAAAACGGGTAACATGGTCGATTCCCACGAAAGAAACCACTAATAAATATCACCAGCTAATTAAAAAAGACGCCTAGAATACGCCAAAAAGTATAAAAATAACGAGATTTTTCAGTCTGGAATAATGTGCTTTTTAGTGTTGAAAGTAAATTTGAGGTGTTTGGCCAGAAAAAACCAGTTAAAGAATGGAGAACAAAAACAATGAATATGCTGACCAAAATTTAATAACCACGGTTAAGCATGGAGGGGGTTCGGTTATGGTGTGGGGATGTATGGCGGCAAACGAAGTTGGGAATTTGGTTTTTATTGAAAGTACAATGAATAAGATGGACTACCTAAGCATTTTGCAAAACAACGTGCCGGTCAGTGTGGAGAAACTGCGGTTGGAAGGATCTTGGATTTTTCAACAGGACAACGACCCTAAACATACATCCCATATAGTAAAAGAATGGCTCCTGTACCGCTCTTCCAAAACATTGGATCATCCTCCACAATCACCGGACTTAAATCCAATTGAACATTTGTGGGAGCATTTGAACCGCCAAGTCCGAAAAAGGACAATTAGCAATAAGGATACGCTGAAATCCATTATAATGGAGGAATGGCAGAAAATTTCATCCGATATAACTAAAAAATTAATAGAATCGATGCCCACAAGACTAAATGCCGTAATTAAGGCAAAAGGAAAATCAACTAAATACTAAATCGATTTTATTTTCATTTTAAAACAGTTTGTACACTTTTTTTGACGCGTAAATAATGAATTATTTTTTATTTTTGTGGTAAAACTTTTGTTGTTGTTAATATTTTTGCTGTTTTGTTTAAAATAAGGTAGAAAACTAAATACTTATTTAAAAGTACCTAAATGTAAAACTTTATCATAAACGAAAATACTGAAATAAAAACAATATTTAAAAAAATATTTGTGTACACTTTTTTTGACGCTCACAGTATGTACATACATACATACAAATTTTATACCTAATAGTATTAACATGTTTTGCGGTCGACACATTTTACCATAATCTCGTTGTAAATGTTTTGATTTTTTATACCATATAGGAACATAAAGTACAATTTGTATCAACAATGTTGTTTCAACATACATTACCTTGTTTGTGCATGCATTAGAAGCCATTTTTAACGCCTATAACTCCTAAAATACCGAACTAATTTTAATAAGATAAGATTGTGCACATCTGCAGGAAAATTCCTTTAAAATTATATAAATATATATTTTTTTTTCTTAAAATCGATTGTATAATTTGAGCATAAAGTGCACTACAAAAAAGTTATTTTTTTAAAAATTTTGTTAAAAAAATTTTTTAAAAAAATTGAAAAAAAAATATAAAAAAAAAATAATAAAATATAAATAATATATTAAATAAAATAAAATAAAATTTTTTTGGCTCAGCTGGGATTCGATGCCACATTTATTCTAACGTGTACGTATGCACGTATTTTATATGGGATGAATGGTGATACAAACAATTGTTATTGCATGACTACACGTTGTGAAGGGTATATAAGATTCGGCACGGCCGAATATAGCACTGTTACTTGTTTTTTATGACATTTTAAATTTTTTCCTTATCTTGATGTTTTTTCGCTTAGTTGTAACATTTTTGCAAAAACGTAGTTTAACATAACTCGAGAACGACTTGTCCGATTTTTATGAAACAAATTTAGAAAAATTGAGAATTACAATTTCTTTAATCCGTTCATATAACGTTTTTCTTTATAATCAACAGTTTTGCCGGTAAAAATAAATTTGTGGAGAAAAAAAATATTTTTTTGCCTAAAAATTTAAATTTTTTTTTTTTTTTTATTTCATAAAAAATCCAAAATGGAAAAAAATGCCAAAACTAATTACTTTCGCGTAAAATAACATAACTCATGAGCAGAAAAAGGCATAGATCATGAAAATCGATGCACGCGTTTCTCATTTATTCACAATTAGGTAAATGTATGAGTTTAAAAAATTTGCTCCAGATATGCACAACATTATTTGGAGAAAACATTGACACTCACAAGCCGAAACCTCTCATATTTTTCTAAATATTGTACTAAAAGGGAAATATTATTCCTTGTGAATGATGAAAAAACTTCTGCATATTGCCCGGATGTAGGAAAATTGATGGACGCAATGGAAATAAAATATGAAGCAGATGACTGGAGGTTATTTATTGACAGTTTGCGCGTAAATGTGTTGATTTAATTTGTCTTATGCAAAAACAGCTTATTCATTAAATGTTGGGCACATTTGTCAAAGTTGTACAATAGAATTTCCATATAAACATTGACAGTTCATTTGCGTGAATGAAAAAATGCACAATTACACAGTTTTGCGAGGTACATATGTGATTGTTAAAAATAGATGTTGACCGATTCTCAAACTTTTATTTCTTTATTGACTGGACTATAAATTGTGTACGATATAAGAAAAAATACTAAAAACTATATCGATGAAGTACACAATTAAAAAGTGGTCGTTAAAGTAGGTGTGGTAAAAAAGTATTCTATTAATCATATCAGAGTCTTAGTTATATTATGTGAAAATTTTAAGAAGATCAGTTCAGCAGCCTGACCCACATTAAGCCCGGAGATATTGAGTTACCGATTTTACCCCTTTTTTACCCGTAAACCGCTCGACGGATTTTGTGCAAACTTCACATAAACCATCTACTAAATATTCCGAACAAAGCCTAAACATTTGGTTCGTGATGGCTGATCCCGTTCTTGAGTTATCAAATTACAACGAAAAGTGGCATTGATTTTTATATATGTATGTATATTGGTTAAAAGAAAAACAATTGAATTATAAAATTTAAATGTAAAGCATTTATTGATTTTTAACATTTTAGAAAAATTAAATCCTATTTATAAGTAAATACAATAAGGGCCATTATTACAACTTGCCGTTAGTTATTGGTAGGATTTTTTGTGCTTGATATATAGCTTTACATTAATACAACTAAAATTTTTCATTAATATTATTAATAATAATAATTATATTAAGTGGATAAAGAAATAATAAACATTGGCTTTGAAATGCATAGCCATTTATCGGTCCGACAAAATCCTGCTTTTAACTAACGGCAAGTTGCAATAATGACCCTAAGACTGTGAAAAAATTGTGTCTTAATATAAATTTTTTTTTTAAACTTTTATAGTCGGCGATGTAGAATAAAAAAAACACACATTTTATAATTTATAAATTAATAAATGGCTCAGCAACTACTAGATGATTGTTAAAGGTTGGAATGGAGGTACGTGGGTTTAAATACAAGTTACTTTTTATCGGGAGATAATATTTCAATTTGAACAGAAAATATAAAAAAGCAAATAAAATAATGTTTAATATGGAACTACTTAAGTAGAAGACTAATAAGAAATAAATGCATATACGGACACAACAAAGAGAAAGAGATAGAGATGAATCAAATAGAATTTGAACTAACAACGATATCAGAATTTTGTTTTTAATCAATACAATACAAAAATATTGTTGGGGCTGGCAATGTAAACCAGGTTCAAATATAATTTTTAATTTTTAAAATCAAAAAGTTGAAAAGTTTTAAAAGCGAAACTGAACATATTGATTTCATTATAATATAGTTCCAAGTATTGGTAAAAGTTCTAAAACTTTGATTTCTTCATACATACATATATTTTATGATAGTTTGTTGTCAATAAATCTTTAAGTTCATGAAATATTGTTACCAATATAAAGCAAAGACATGCTGCAATTACTATATAAAACATGAAAGCTGATAATGCTCTTTTCTGTTTCTGTTTCCTACACAATAAACATTATTTTAAAGCACATATGTATGTACATACAAAAATCATATATGTACATACACACATACTTACACCCAGTACAAAATATTAGTAATAGATAGGTGTGCAAATTTTTGTAATATTAAGTAACAAACGTCAATAGGAAAAGATAAGGAGTTAATGAAAATTAAAAACATAAAATAAGAGGTTTTTCGAGTGTTTCCTTGATTTTTTTTTAATTTTTCTTGTACTGTTTCGTTTTATTTTCGTTTTGTTTTCCTCCATACAGCAACATAAATTATAAATTTATAGCTTTAGGCAGTACACTTTTTCAACGTAATTGCAACAATATGTTGGTAGTACTACATGCACATCGATGTTACTGAGTACACAAGCAGACATAAATAATAAGTATACAAAATTTTAATATCTATAATTTAGAAAATATGTATAAAAAAATAATATAAAAATAAAAAAAAACATGCAAAAAATTACATGAAAATTCTTTAAAAGAATTATGCTAAATTTTTAATTTGCAATATATCAAAAACAATTATTACTAAACGAGCTATTTGAATAATAATACTAATGTTTTTCTTTTACAAAAGCATGCACTGTTGTAAGAATTTTAATATTTTTTTTATTTGTTTCTTAAAAAATTCCAATTTACCCACCCTGTTTGTGTTTGAAAACAAAAAACCACCCTTCCATTGGTGTCTTGATATATTACGGATCTATGGATTAAGCTAGCACGCGTTTGTAATTAATTATATATGCTATTCAAAATTAAAATTTTTAAAAAAATTGTGTACTCTAACTGGCGTATTCTTCAAAAATATTTTAGGTTATTAAAGATTTGTTTTATAAATTTCTGTACAACAACTGTCAAATAATTCTTTAATAAACCTAAAATATTTTTTATGAATTCATTTATATTTACTGATATTTTCCGACCCCATGATATACTTTTTTTTGTATATACTTTCTGAGAGCTTATGAATAGGGGAGTCGATTGAACGATTTCCGTCTGTCCGTGTGCTGGTTAAAATCGAGTTTTAGAAGCTACCACATGTTGCACAGATATGTGTGGGGTATAAATCTTTTTGAAATAATTAGGAATGAATCACTATTGATATCTAGCACAACTGCCCCTTAAGTTTCAGAAATAAAAGCAAATAAACACTACTTACTGCCTTTGTTCCCCATATTAAAAGAAGAAAAAATTAAAATGTTTTAGCCCTAGGGTATTTTATAGACACTTTTGTTAATATTTATAGATATTAATATACCTCTAGAGCTATTAGTACGATTTTGCACAAATCGGTCACAAATCAGCAAAGTTATAGGGAATCAATTTTTGGAAAAATATATTCCTGACTGACGGAATATAATCAATATAAAAAATGTAAAACACATGATAGCCGCCATCTTATCCCCATCATATAAAAGGGCTTGTCTAGTAGCATAAAGCTAACTATGTAAAAATTAAAGATGGCGTCGAAAATTATAAAGCAAAATAACGTAAACCGCTAAATCTGAATTTGAAGGTACGCTATGATGTGGTCATTATAAATATATACATTTTGGTGAAGAGTAACATCCGCTTCGGATCGACTGAATATAGCACTTTTATCTGCTTTTACTTAAAGTAACAAAAGTGCCAATTAAACAAAAATCCGCAAAATTCTCCAAACTATTTTTGCTAATTATGGTACATTTGCTGCATAGAACAACCGGCAAATAATAAACCTGATTTTTATTTCTTTCTATCAACTTTACCTAATTTAAGATTCAAAAAGTATGTCCATTCGTTTCTATAGTTTTGCTGCAACTTTCAAAAAATCTAATAAACTGATTTTTTTTGGTCATTTAAAAAAGTATAAATTTTGTACGTTTCTCTGTTTATAGACAGCCATGTTTTAAAAAACATTACAAATAAACTAAATAAAGTTCTAAAGGGGATATACATAAAGATCGTTGGTTTAACCCCTAGTCTCTCGAAAGTGTCAATTCATTCCATTGGGTTAAGCCAAGGCGAATTCATACAGGTGAAATTATCAGCCCAGCTGATGGGGAAGCTTTTTGTCAAAATGGGTTAAATTCGCCTTGATTTCATTTATTAATGCAGGGATAGGAAATGTGTTTTTGGTTTCGGTATTAAACAATTAACTTGAATGTACTTTTTTTATAATAAATGTGCTTAATTTATGTATATTTGTTGCTTTTGCGTCATTAATAATGTGTTGAAAAAATTTATATCCTTTTTTTTATCAAATTTTATTATATTACATATGTAAAAACAACTTTTCTATCCCTGATATACGAATTGGCCTTGACATAAAACATCCCATTCAAAGTTGCTTTGTTGTATCAATTCGCCGTTGCATATACCTTATGGATATGCCTTGGGTTAAGCCTTAAAAATTGTACAATGTTATAAAAAAAATATTATTTTAAATTTAGGTTATTTTCATAAATTTTATGCGCTCTTATATATTTCTCTTATTAAATTGTAACCATTAAAAATGATTCCAATATTAGTTGAGTGGAATACAATTTCGAAACCAGTTAAGATTTTATCAACAGCACTTCGATATCGGTGTTCTCGTAATAGATTTAAAACAACTATTTGTTACAAAATTTAAAACTGCTTTCAATATTGCCGGCTATGGAGATAGATGGATTACGGATATAGAGAGCATAAAAAAAATTTATTAAGAATATAAAAGAATTTAAACACGAAGAAAAAAAATTGTAAATTGACATGAATATAAATTTGAAAAAATAATGCAACGCTTTATGTTATTAAATCAAAACATATATAGTAGTTTAAAATCTAATATTAGTATAACGATGAAAGAGTGCCGATGATGTAATCGTAGCTGGTTTTGAAAATGTATTCCACTCGGCTAAAATCGGAATAATTTTTAATTTAAAAATTTTTATGAAAATGAACTTAAGTTCAAGCATTTGATTTGCAACAACATTTTAAAATAAAATATCGAATTGTTATAAGTTTTATTTTAAATAATAATAATAATAATTTTCCTATTTAGTTAAATAATTAGTTTTATTAGATTTTTGTTTTATTAGTTAAGTTTTCATTAATTAAGTTACATTTTAATTTCTTTATACATTTGTGTAATTTACTTAAGGAAATAAATCAAAGTTTTTAAAAGATGTTAAGATATTAGCAAAGAAAGATTTTAAAGGTATTCTTATTACCGTTACAATTTGTATTCCTAAGAGCAATTAAAATCCATGACTTTAAAAGGAAGGAAAAAAAATTGCCCAACAATAGGAATATCAAGAATTATCCAATAACAATTTAAAATTACACACCCAAAATAATCTTTTTACACTCAAAATGGTTTCAAAATATAAATTAAAAATGACATAAATATTTTGGTGTCGCCGTAAAGGTATATCTTTGTTTTGCCGCCATTTTGGTAAACATTAGTTTTAACAGTTCATATTTGGCAGTCGTGAAGTAAAGACGTGGCAAATTTATTATGGAAAAATATTAGGTAAACCAACGTTTTTTAATTGTTAAAAGATTTCATCAATATCAATCATCGATTACTGTGACGATGAGAAAGTTACGTGAAATTTTTGTGAGAAACAACGTGCCGACAAGACACACTATTTATCGTATAGTGAATGATTTCAAAGAAAGAGAGACTGTAGGTAATAGGCCCAAGCATGGACCACAACGTACTGGTAGATCGCCTCAAAATACTACTGCTGTTTAAGAGAGTGTTCAGTTGACACAAGAGCTTCTTCCAGAAGACAATTTACGCCGCCGTACATATGCCAATAGTATGTTACAGCTCGTCCATGACAACCCCGATTTTCAAGAAAAAATCATAATGAGTGACAAGACACATTTTCTTTTAAACGGATATCATAATAATAAGAATATTCGGTTTTGGGTAATGGAAAACCCTTGCATCCATTAAATGTGACAGCCTGGTGTGCAATTTGGTCAGGAGGAATCATTGGACCTTGCTTCTTTAAAATTGAAAACGGAGTAACGGTAACTGTCAATGTGGAGCAATATTGTGATGGTATTGAAAACTTTTAAACGCCACAACTGCATGCTTTGGGCTTGGTTTCAACAAGACGGTGCTACATTGTACACAGCTAGGATTACAATGGAATTACTGCAAGACCTCTTTCCACAAAAAGTTACTTTAAGAAATGGTGATGTTGATTGACCTCCACGGTCACCTGCTTTGATTTTAATTTAATATTAAAAGTTTTTTTTTTATTGTCCAATACTGGTAAATAAAAAAATTACCAAAAATTGGGCCTTTAATGTTTTACATTAAAGATCACAGCATAAATACAGGAAAGTTTTAGTGAGTTAAGCCGGCTAAGGAATTTCTTAGAGGGAAACACGTTTTGAGCCCGTCCATAAGCCAGCTATGCTGCAAAGGTGTTAGGTTTGCTTAAAGATTTTTAAAAATTATACGTTATTTTATAACGATATTGCCTTAGAATGAAAACCACCATTAAGATCTTCTATGTATGTATATATACATGATTTTAAATAAAATTCCGTAGTTAAATATAATCGTTGCTGCTTATGTATTATGACTACAAAAAATGAAAGAGTAGAAGAGAAATTTGTTTTATTTGAACGAATTATTTTAAATTTTCCTATTTCTCAATCTATTTTATCTTCTTAAATAAACATAAAAAGAAGGTGGATTTAAATTGTCATTAAGATTTATTTTGCTGTCATTAACCACTTTTACAAACACACACACACACACACACATAACAAACATCTAAATATAAAGAACATTTCCACCACCAGTACCACCCTCTTTTGGAAAATTGATATCAACCCTCCGGAAATAATACTCACCTGTCTTTTATTCGTAATATATAATTTTTCTTCTTTTTCTTTTCGTTATAATTTGAATTTTGGTTGGCTCAGATATGAAATTTACTTATATAAAATTTAAATACATTCAACTGCACATAGATTCAAATATAAGTACGTTTACATATGTAAATATTTTATTTAAATTGCTTAAGGCATTAACAATTCTGATAACGATTTGTATTTTAAATTTTTATTTTTAAATTTTGGTTGTGATAGTATTTAACTTAAAGATACTGTTTCAATGTAGAGTATTCTGAGAGAACTAAAACATTTTTATTAAAGAATAAATAAAATTAACGTTATTTTTGGAAATATTGAATAGTTTAACATTTTTTTAACATTCGCCGTTGTAAGGGTTTCAGAACGAAAGTAAGTAGTTTCCAGAAATGTGGTGCATTTCTGCCAACAGATCATTTATAGAATTTAGGACTAATGTTAAATTCAACTTCCAAATGTATATGTAAACACATATGTAGGTTAGGTTGAAAAGGAGGGACACTAAAAGCCCAAACCCACGACAGGTATACACTTATTCCTAAGTAATTGGCATGTTGTGCGCTCCATATGAATAGAATAGTTAGAATAGAAAGAGAATAGATGAGAAAGAGAAGCAGACTAGTCCAGAGTCTATGGCGGGAATCGAACCCGCAACCCCCAAACTAACAGACCAGCACACAACTGACTAGTCCACCGGGGCACCAGACACATATGTATGTCGGTATATAAAAGCGTGGATCCAGGGTGGAAAATATGGTATCTCAACTTCTGTCAAACTAAAAATGTTCCTCTAATTAGTAAGAGTTTTGACAGCCATAAAAGAAACATTTTATAAATTTAAATAGAAACTTCTCTCACCAAACGCGTAAGCCCGTGTCCGTTTATATTTTTGTATAAGTGCAAAGATATGTATGTATAATATAGTTCAGATCGAAATTTTATGAAAATTTTTTTGAACCTAAGCAGTATTGAAAATTGCTTGAATTTTTATTTTCTCGATGCCACAAAAGTAAAAAAAAAAATAAAATGTTACTGTCGTATTCATAAAAATATTGAAAGCTTATTAAGGGTTTATAAAATAGATTTTTTACGAAAATTTAAGCTTTAAACCTCTTACAGGTCTTTTTTAAATTTTATGAATTAAAAAAAAAAGTTTTGTAATAATCCGGTTCACACAGAGCAAGTTTTTGTAACTTTCTTTTACCATAACACGCAGTGTTGCCAATAATAAAAAAACTTACAATTTGGCTAAAAAACTATAGTGTAGAAAGTATACTTTCCAGAAGAAATAACTTTTTTCAAATAATAGCTTTTCAAACGCTATCTTGTATTTTTAATGTTAACAAAGTTAAATAAAATCTACTAGTCCATCCTTTTCACTCTTTACCATTATTGAGTGATACATTTTAAATTACTATATGTGACACATCACATATCGGTCATTTTGTTTCGGACATCATCCCGATTTTGTTCACGATACCAAAACTGAACAACTGACGTCTTAAAACAAAAAAAAAAAAGATAATTTTCGTTCGTAAGGTTTAGGAAAAATTTCGAAGCAGTTGCATTTTTGTGCTTTTACTTAGTCATTTACGAATCGGGCTTCTAATCTTTCTTGTCTTCTCCAAAAGTTAATTAGGAGCTTATAAAATTTATATATTGAACAAATCTTTCTAATAATTTGTACCTCTAAGTTTGCCGATTAGTGACAGATTTCTTGAAAACTTTGTAATAAGTAATAAGTAAGTTAATATTTTTCGCCGTTAAACCATTTAAATACACGTTCCTTACTATGTTTAAATGTAATGTATTATAGAGCTAATAATAAAAAACTCTGAATATATCGACAGAAATTATAAAATATATTTAATAATAGCAAGTTCCTCAAGCTCCTAATTAATTTTTATGCAGGCTGCTGACACTAAATTGCAAGCTGTAGTTTCAAAAATTATTCTGAGACAAAAATTAATAAATCGATGTGAAACTAACTGAGATATAAAACGAAAATTCAACTGCTTCGGGTTTTTTTTTCATTTACAAACAAAAAATAAAATCAGGACTCAGGATATTTCGATGTGTTACAAACGGAATGACAATATGAATATACCCCCACACCATTTGTTTGGTGGTGGATATAAAAACTGCTTAAGTCTATTTTTATAGTTTTGCAGGAAAACACTTTGAAATTTTTAAGTTGATTTTAAAAATTGATTCTCTTTTAATAAAGGTTATTATATGAATTATTCACTATACAAATTAAAGAGTATATTCATTTTTGTATATAAAGCTGTGTCCGTCTGTTGAAAGCACGATAGAGCTCGAACCGACAAAGTTAGGGGATACAATATCTCTTCCTGATACTGCTCAAATCTATACATTACGCAAGGAGTTATAGATCAAAATGTACGAACATTTATACCGAAAAGTGTCTTTTTAAGCCTATTTAAAACGTAATAAAACTGACAAAATTAGATGTACGATTATTTCATAGCGATTAATGGTAATTACAAAATAATAAATAATGTGCTGTAAAAGTACACAAAATTGGTGGTGGGTATAAAAAATTCATCATAGCTGAATGCCTATAGTACTTTTACTTGTTCCTTATTGTCACAGATATATTAATAAATGTTTTCGCATTTTCATATTTAAAATTTTTTTTTCCTAATACATAATTGGCTTATTCGTTTTGACGAATAGATTGGATCGTATATGGGGGCTTTTAACCTTCTTATATGTGGGGAACTATAAATGTTATATTTTTAAAATGGACTTTGTACTCACCATAGGTTGTTGAGGTTGATCCTTCATGGTTTGAATTTGTGCGGTTATTTGATGTTGCTGAAGTTGGTGATGATGATGTTGGGTCTGCTGTTGCTGTTGCTGATGTTGCTGATGATGAAGGGATTGTTGTTGGGGCTGCTGTTGTTGCGATTGACTGTGAGCACCAATTTGATGATGTTGTTGTTGAGTTAATTGCTGTTGTTGTGTATGTAAAGAAGTTAAATGATGTTGCTGCTGTTGAGTGTGCTGATTAGTGGTTTGTGCTAAATGCTGTTGTTGTTGTTGCTGTTGCTGCAATTGCTGATTATTTGGTATTTGCTGTTGTTGTTGTAAGAGTTGCTGCTGTTGTTGACTGGTTTGTTGCTGATGATGTAATGTATTTAATTGTTGTTGTTGCTGCTGTTGCTGTTGAGCGTTATTATTTACCAACAAGTTATTAGCAACCACCGTATTATTGTTATTACTGTTGTTAGTATTGTTGTTATTAATATTTGTGTTGGGTGAGGGATGTGGCACTACTGTTGCCGTCACTGTTGTGGCAGCTACTGGACTAATTGTGGAGTTCGCAACTTGACGTGGTGAATGCGCAGTTGCTGTGGCAGTAGCGGCCGCATTCAATTTTGCAGCTTTAGCAGATGGTTTACGACCACGACCCGTCTGAAAATAAGCAAATATAAAAACAACAATAGAATGTTATTAGTTTTAGAATTTGTTTGTATTTGTATGTTGTTGTATATGCAAATATTATAGTGTGGTCTTGTTTTGATTTTAAAATTAAATTTAAATATTTTCCAAAATTATTATAAACAATATGTACGTTGATACCAACATTTTTAGTTTTTCTGGTTTACGATATACATATGAACATATGGTATATTTTATAAATAACTTTGCATTTCGTCGTAATTATCAATGTAAATATGTATATTTTTATGGAAGGGAGAAGCAAAAACAACAAATTTTTATTTTAATTAAGGAGAGTTGAAAATCAATATTTGGTTAATGAAGTTTAGGTGAAAAATATTAGAGTAGAAATATTACATTCTATATTACCGGGCAAAGTATAGTGTAATTTAAATATTACTGTTCGCGACATAATCGGAAACATAGGGGCCGACAAATTACCCGAAATGCTATAACTTTTGAATAAGACGAGAGAATTTAAACGTGGATACTATACCGAACTTGTAATACCTAAAGAATAACATTGAAAGGACTGGATTTTCGACTTAGTCGACATATTAAAGGAATTTGGAAAATGGATTTTATTTGGGAATTAAGAGAGCACAACATAACGATTCGGCATACGTGTATACCTGTCATGGATTTGGGGTTTAAGAAGCCTCTTGTTCAACCTAACCTAAATATTCGCCTTTATTCTCATTGGCTTAAACAGTTTATTAATCAGACACTAAACTAGTTATTTTTTGTTTTTAAAATAAAAATGCTTTTCGCAAGGTCATTAAAGACAAATAAAATTATTTTACACTTTTTTGGACATCACGAGAGCTTAAAACTCATTTTTAATAGCCAACTAAAAGCCAGATTATGTAAAGTCACCTTAAATATTGTTCTCCTGATTCATTCGAAAATTATCAGAAAACTATTAAGGATGTTACATCTTCTTTTATTTGCATTTTATTTTAAAAAAGTGTGTTTTTGGTTTGTTTTTATGTTTTTAATAATTTGGCTTATTTGGATTTCTTAAAAAGAATATTACAAGTTAATGTATATATATTTATGTATAAGTTTCAACGTTTTCTCAATTGATTCGTTTCCAGTTTTTCCTACACATTCAGTTTTAAATTAAAGTATAAAAAAAAATTATATAAAAATATCTATGTAATAGTGTATACAAATTAAAACACATAAATCAAGTTTAAAAAATATTAAGCATACCAAAAGTAAAAAAAACATACATTTTTATTTTGCAATTTTTATTAATAATGTATGCACCACTATAACAACAACAAGTATCCATAAATATAATTAAAAAATATATGCAAACAAAAAATAAACGAAATAATTTAAAAAAATACTTGCAAGATGGCAAAAGAGTAAGAAAACAACAATCAAGCCAATTAAAATAAATTTTTACAACACTAGAGAAAATGATGAAACTATTTTATAAGGATTTAATTTTAGCTACGAACAGGACACAGGCTCGCTTCGAGTTTTAACTTAAAGAAGTAGAAAATTTGTAAATGTTATTTACTAATATTTCACTAGACCTTTTTTTCAATTAGTTTGCCAAAACGAAACAACAAAGCAACGAATTGAACATTCTGCTTATAAAGAGCATAATAACGTACCGTATAGTATAAAAAATATTGAGAGAATTTTTCAATTTTAATCTTCCTTAAAAAATTATCTTTTACAGCATGTCGATGAGCTCCTGATTTAGTTATTTACTTACATACATATTTATGTACTTTTATGAAAAATATATTATTATAATATTATTAATGATTTTTATAATTTTTTTTTTTGCCAATAAGCCTCTATAATGCTAAGTAGCGCTGAGGCGAAAATTTGTTCTTGTTACTGAAAAAAAATATTAAATAAAAAAAATAAATAATGACAGAATACTATGGAACACAGACTGATTGGGTGTTCATTTTTGAAATCAGGTTTCATCATCATCAATCTTTTGATCGGAACTACAAAAAGTGGGTGGAAATTTTTTTTAAGACAATATTTATGATGTAAATGTTATTAATTTTGTTTTTTTTAACTTTTTAAATTGTAAGTTAAGGTTTCCCTTTTTCTCTTTCACTTAGATGCCCGCTACTGACGTAAGAACATACATATCAGTAATGGAAAATTCAGTACTATGGTACTATTTTCAGTACTTTTTCATGTAAAAAATACCACGGTACCCCCACGTAAGTTTTAGTACTCTTTTCTTCTTATGCTTCCTTGTTTGTTTTGAAATTTAGCAATGCTATTTTTTTAAACATTGACAACATAATTAGAAATAATGTTATGTTTGTTTGTGGCATAACACAATTTACCATTTGCAATGCTTGATCACCTCAACAACATTATTAAAAATGGAATTTCTGATTCGCAAGTAAATAAACAAGTTGTAATTAATCGGCATTAGGCTTAAAATATTATAGCATCTGTAATTGCACAAGAAAATACAAAAATAATCAAAACTTTTGTAGTGATAATTATTTTTAAATTATTATTCATGCAAGTAATTGTGACAACTTTCGTCGGAAAATGCAGAGATCGGTTCCTATCAATAGAATCTTTAAGCGTACCTTTTGCAAAAGGAATTACAGAAAAAATTGTAGAAGTTTTAAGGAAAAACAATATTCCTCTGGAAAAAATGATTGGGTTTACGGCAGATAATTGCAATGTAATGATGGGGCAATTTAGTGGTGTTCAGGCCAGATTAAAGAAATTGTTTTCAAATTTGTTCGTAAATGGTACAGAAATTCACGTGATTCTACGATATGCCCAAACTAGATGGCTTTCGAGACAGGCTGTGGTTGAAGATTTTTGGAGCAATGGTAACCGCTAACGTATTTTTTGAATTTAAATAACTTTGAAAGTGGACGTAAAAATTAACGCCTTAAATTTGTTGAAAGTGAAATTTAAAAAGTTTAAAGTTTTTTGTCATAAATTTAAAAATAATTAACAATGTGAATTTCGAAATGCAGTCCGAGGATACACATTTTGCACTCCAGACATTTTTTCAATGCAAAATGATACAAAAACGAAAAAAAGAAATCGTTTGCAAGTACAAACTCTTTCATATTTAATTAAAACTAATTTTTTATTTTTAAGTTTTTTTTTCAATAAAAAATATGTTTGGAAAAAGTACCAAAATGTTGAAAAAGGTACTCTTTTGCTTGGTGGTCAGTACCATTTCAAGTTTTCAATTTTCCTTCACTGATACATATGCATTATAATCTTACTCGCATGTGTTATTTTGAAGTTTACTCGTCGTTTCGTTAACAACAAAAAAAACTCTACAACTACCACAAGCAAATATGCAGACTTTTCTCTAGCTACGGACACAACAATGCAGCAGCAGCTGTTGCATAGTATTGCTGCTATTGCATGTTTTTTTTTCTTCTTACATTTCTTGTTTTGTTGTTATCTTTAAAAATTATATAACAAAAAAAAAAAAAAAAAAAAAAAAAAAAAAAAAAACACAGAAAAATAGGAATAGCTATAAATTAGCATCATAAATTTAAATTTTTGCACTATGTTTGACTAATGAATAAATGTACGAACACACATACATTTATAGTATGTTTTGCATATGAGAATTTGTTTTTTTAAAACCTTAACAAAATAAAATACATGAAATCAAAAATAACTAAAAAATTGTATAAATTATATCAGCAGAAAACACAAGAAAATATAATTATACATCCATAAATAACGAAAGTTTTGTTGAAAAAAAAAAACAAATCGAAATACAAATAAATTATTTTCGTTTCGTCAAAAGGTGAGAAATTGTGAAATTAATTATACTTTATATACATACAATTGCTCAAGTTTTGGAAAGTTGTTTATTTTGTTTATAATTTGATTTGTTCATATATTTGCTAAATTTTTAGTTATTAATTTCAATATTAATATTGAAGTTAGTAAAAAACGATTTTAAGTGAAAATGAAAGTAACTTGTTTAGTAGAAACAAACAAATTTTAAAAATAATTATTTGAAATTCAGAAAATAAAAAGGTAACAATAAATAAATATTCATAACAATACTAGCTGAACTGATATCGTAGCCAATTACACAGAATTTGTAGCCTATATATATATATATTATAGTTCTGTAGATTTGTCATTGAATATATATATATTTTTTATGGGAGATACCACGCCCCCTCACTAGATCCTTTATACATTATTATCAATTATTGTTCCAGAAATAAATCAGAAAGTTCGTTTTTTGTACAAGAGGTAACACTTCCCATCGTTTTTTATATTTTTTTTGTCAAAATAAGACAAATTAGTTAAATTGTGTTCCTTTGCTCAGTTGTCAAGTCATAATGTGCCCACATAATTGATTTTCAATGGCAATTTTACACTCTCGTCTAAAATTTGCGAAATCCGTTCTTTAATGATACCATTACCAACGAACGACAAAAGATTTTTGTTTATATAGATAAACAGTAAACTTACAAGGTGTCCGTTGTGAAGAATTTTAATGATGCAGTAATTTTTCCAAATTTTAAAAAGCCTTAAAAACAATAATTACAATAAAAAATTATATTGCCTCAAAAAGTTTTCAATGTATTGGTTGTTGGGTTTGTGTTTTTATTGGTGTTTTTATATATGTTTTTTAGTTAAAATGTATAGTGATGATTTAATATTACCACTAGTGAAATAAATAAAGACCATTTTAAATCCAACAACACAATACATTAAACTATTTTTAGAAACTTTTGTAAACTTTTTCCAAAATTTTGAATTCGGAATATTTAAAAATTTATTGGTATTGATAATTGCATAATTTCTTCTTTATTTTTATAAATTATACTTTGCTTTTAAAAGATTTACTTACTTAAACGTTGATATAGTTAAAAGGGAGCTCACTACCCTACAATAAATGGATGACTGAAACTAACTCATCCAACAACCTTAGGTATTATTAAGGACGCTTATAACATTCATAAGGATAACAGTTGGGCACCTCGAGGAAGTAGTGTAGTTTATATGTATAAAAAATAGTGAAAATATTAAATTTAATAAAATAAAGGATATATAAATTGTGCTTTGTATCTTTTACCGGTATTTAGCCGTTTGTGTAATGATGCTGAACAAAAGTATCAGGCGTATGAATTGGAAGTATTAAATAGCTGTTGTTGAAGCTTGTCAACGTTTTCGTATGTACTTGCTTGGTAAACAATTTTTGATTGTCACCGATAGCTCAGCAATATCAACTTTAAAGTTATCAAAGCCGTTAATACCACGGGTCTCAAGATGGTTTATTAAGCTGATGGAGTATGATTATCGTATTATTCATCGAGAGGGAAGTAAAATGTCTCATGTTGACGCCTTGAGCCGAGCTCCATTTAAAGCTATTGAAACTGAACCTATTGTTCAAGATGTGTGTGAAAAGATAATGATGATAAAACCATCCACTGAAGATTGGGTATACATGATGCAACGCGAAGATGATACTTTACGAGAAATAATTAATGTTCTAAGTGGTGTTGTTAAGTCTGACCAACAAAAGCAGTATCCAGATAAATACGTTATGAAGAAATGCCGTTTATTTCGAAAGGGTGAAGGTGATTCGTTGTTGTTGGTGGTACCTAAAGGTTTAAGATGGCGTATCATAAAACTGTGCCATGATGATGTGGGCCACCCAGCTCTGGAAAATACGTTTAAAAGGTTATTGAAACATTTTTGGTTTCCACGACCACGAAATTTTGTGAAAAAATTATTTGAAGTCCTGCGTCGAATGTTGTTTCTGTAAGGAACCAGTACGAAAGGAATGTAAACTATATGGTATGGATATACCGAAAATCCCTTTTGAGGTCATGCCAATGGATCATCTAGGTCCATTCGTGAAAAGTTGTCGGGGTAACGAACATCTTTTAGTTATTGTTGATGCTCTTACTCGATATGTTGTTTTGTGTTCTGTAAAGTCAACTAAAACAAAACGAGTGGTGGATGCTTTGAATCAGTTAACATCGTATTTTGGAATGCCAAAAGTGTTAGTCACCGATCGTGGAACAGCATTCACATCATCAAATTTTGAAAATTACTGTAATGAGAATAAAGTACAACATATAAAAGTAGCTGTCCGAACACCAAGAGCTAATGGATTGGCAGAAAGAGTCAACAAGAATATCCTTTCTTATCTTAAGTCAACAGTTGATGACGCGAAAGATTGGGATACCGAAATGCGAAAATACAAAATATGCACCAATTGATATGATTCTTGATTTTCTTGTTCGAGATATCACCGGTAATAAAATCTTAGCAGCAGTTCAACATGTGAAGGATGATATCGAACCAACTATACCTAATGCTAAACGTGAGGATGCTATCCAAAATATCAAAGATGCTAGAAAAATGTGGAAGACTAGATTTGACTCCAAACACAAGACTCCACATAAATATGAAGAAGGTGACTTAATCTTACTTGAATGTGCTATTCCTAGTACAGGCGAGTCAAGAAAACTTGAAGTGAAATACAAAGGTCCTTACGTTATAATAAAGGTCCTAAGATTTGATCGTTATGTCGTAGAAGATGTCGATGATGCTCAGCATATCGAAAGGAAGTTTTCAACAAGTGCTAGTAGCGACAAGATGAAACCCTGGTGTGCCTTATACCCAGATGTAGACGATGATTATGAAGACTCTGAAGGAACCTAGTGGACGACTAACTCGAGGACGAGTTATGTGTAGGAAATGCCGAGTTGTTACGTTATATTTGATTTTTGAAATTACTCTTTTAATACTCTTTTATTTTAACATGTTTAGTTATTATTAATCTGGCAACGCCATATATATCTAAAGTAGCATGGTACAATCCATGATACAATCATCAGGTAGCCTCAGTTAGGCAACAGCAAAATTAGACATGTATTTTGTTGTTGGATATACGTACACAATATATACACATACATAAACAAAATTTGATATTTTAGTTAAACCTTAAGGTAGAGAAAAAAAATC
This sequence comes from Phyto melanocephala, assembly GCA_941918925.1. Classification (NCBI taxonomy): domain Eukaryota; kingdom Metazoa; phylum Arthropoda; class Insecta; order Diptera; family Rhinophoridae; genus Phyto; species Phyto melanocephala. The sequence goes on along the minus strand of OW799235.1, from coordinate 61,925,261 downwards.
AGCTGTTTTAGTGAGGCTACCTGATAATTATACCATGTTTAGTAGTTTGTAAATTCGCTTTTGCTTTCTTTTTTTGGTGAAGACAGTTTTAATAAATGCAATCAATCTAACAGGACGTGTTATATTTTGCTCGAACATTCTTACACTGTTTTTGTAGAATATAAATAAAAGTAGATATACATATGTATTATAAAAGTTCAACAAAGTCTTAAACAATTAACGAATTTTAATTTAAAATTCTTTTTTTTTATTTATTTGTTTGTTTTGATTAAGAAATTTTCACTATTTAATTTGTCTATTAACATTTATGTAAAGTTCAAATTATCAAGTTTCTTGTTCTCTCACTTTGTCACAAATTTGACAACAACAATGCTGTATAATTTTAATATAAATATATATAAATAAGCCACCACCAAAAATGAAAAAGTTGGTTTAAATTTTTTCAATTAAAAATTTAATTAAATAGCCTGCTAAACAAAGATTTCTTTTTAGTAAATTTTTTTTTTTACAATTTTATATGAATAAAATTATTGAAAGTTAATATTTTGAGTAATGCCACTATTTATATTTATATTTTTTTACAATTTAGTTTACAGCACATGTCATTTTATTATACCTTTCACCTGCTTTGTAATTCCCAATTGTAATTTCTGCAATATTCATTTGCGTCCTCATAAAGTATATATTTTCTGAAACTTATTAGCAGGGAATCTTTTTGAAATCAACTTTTAGAAGCCTTCACATCTATTAAAATTTTTAACTAAATATCACTCTTACTTGTAATAAAATAGTTTAATTTAACGTAGGTAATTTTATTTCAAGAAAATTTTGGTTTAAAATAAAAATAAAAAAAATGATTTATTAAACCAAATAATAATTCAAAAACCTTTCTTTAAAGAAGAGTTTTTAAGCTACCTTTAAATGGAAGTTTCGATTTTAATTGTTTTTAAAGATATAATTAAACATGCAGAAGGAATTTTGTTTAATTATTAACTTTTCATAATTACCATTTTTTTCATTTTATTATCCTTTATAATTGACATCATTTGAGGGTACAAAATTTATACATGTATAAATATTTATGTATTTATGTGTGTACAACACACGTATTACAAAGAGAAAAATGTTGTAAATAATAAAAACGCAAACTTATATCTCTATTACTTTATAGGGTTGTGGTTGTTGTATTTGCTGTTTCATTTAAAGTTTTATGTTTCAGTTTTTATCTTTTGTTTTTTGTAGAAAATATTTACATATCCTGAAGGCTTTTGTATTTGTACGTCCTCTCTACACTGAAAATAAAACGTTTGCTAATCTGATAAATAAAATGTGTATTTTTGTTGCTGTTTTATTTTAAAAACAACCACAAAAAATAAATAAATACAAATAAATTTTCGTAAATGACAGCTGTCAGGCATAAATTGTATTAAGTACTTGTACCAAACATTAAACTAACTTACGACGATAGCACTTTTACATACACCAAAATAAGTGTTACCGTTTTAGCATTTTTTTTCACCAAGATGCATTAAAAGGAAAACAAATTTCAAACAACAAATAACAAATTTTCTTTAAAGAAAAGTATTTATTTTGTTATTGAAGCTCAAGTGCATTTCTATAATTTATTATACTTTCTATGACATTTTTAAATTAAATTGCAAGCATTAAAGGATACTCAAATACTATTTCGATATGATATCATCATCAGCACTCTTTCAACGGCATACATTTATTAGATTTAAAAATACTATTTATAGCGGAATTCACTCTTGCTAGCATTTTTGCAATTAGCGCAAATATGCACTAATTTTTTTGCTACCAAGCGTGAGTGCATTTTTCATGTGTGTTGCAAACTTATAACAACAAGCTGATTTTTTAGGTATTTAAGAAACAACAAATATTTTTTTAAATTAATAAGTAAGATTCTGTGTTTTAATATTTTCCGAAAAGAAAATTAATTAGTTTTAAATAAATTACAATGCCTAAATCAACGGAAAAATATAATATCACAATTTTTTTGGTAAACAATGCCATGTATGAAATTGAATTTGTGGAGATTTTAAACCCTGAGAGTAAAAAAATTGTGTATCTGTTGTGCAAATTTGTGTGATATTACTTTGCACTGCTTTTTAGTAGTGCATATTTGCTCAAGTGATGCAAATTGCAATTCAATAGAATTTGTTTTTGTAGTCGTGCACAAGTTAAATTGTTTGCTAGACTTGCACGGTCTGCACGACTTGCAAGGGTAGTTTGCATCAAAGATTGAGTTCCGCTTATGTTAAAAGTTAATGAAATCAAGGTGTATACACCGAACAATGAAAACCTATATAAACCTTAAGGATAGATAAAGTAAACCAAAAATGTATTAAGAAAAAATATGAGTGAATATGAACATAAAGAAAGTGCTAATCTTCCCTTTTTCAAGTTCGAGAATACCGATCAAGACTGCTGATGATAAAATCGTAGTTGGGTTCAAAAATGTTTTAAAAATTGATTATGACATACGGCCGTAAAATGAAAAAAAAAATTAATAAAATTGTATATTTAAGATAAAATATACAAAATTATACCAACCTTTGAACAGAAGTAAATAAAATGAACTCGACAATAACAAATATATTATAATTTAATTATTCTATTTAATAGGTAAATATATCATTTATATATTTGTAATGAATTAAATTTTTTTTAAATTTCTATTTAAATATTTATATTTCAATATTTGCAAAAATTGGTTTTAAAATTATTTAACGTGATACAAATTTTAAATTAATTATTTTTTTTATACTGGGCCTTAATCGGGAGGTAGGTGCATTAAATCAGCTGTAAATTTCCTACCAATAAATATTTTATATGTTTGCCGTCTTTTGAATTCAAAATGTAAAATTCATATATATTAAACAAATTAATGAAAGATCCTCAAGGAATTGTAATCATTTAATATTCACTTCACCTTCTTGATTCCTTCACTTATCCAATTAGCCAAACTTCAAATTATCTAATATGTTTGCCAAATTTTTTTAAATTAATGTTATAAAGTTAATTGAAAACTACTTTGAAATACTATAAAATATTTTATGATTTTTTTTTTAGAATTCAGGATACTTTGAAATCTATTTTCTGGCAACTCTGACTAAAATAATGTAATTGTGTATGGATTGTATTCATAATTTTAAGATGAATTTTAATACAATCGGTGAATTGGTGCATATCTGTGTGTGTGAGAAAAAGAAACTTTAAATAAATTAAAGCATACAATTAAATAAAGACAAATAATTACTATGTTTGATTTATTAACAAATGGAAATGTATATTTTACTAGGAAAATTAAACCAATAAATATACACTAAGAGAAAAGAAGACACTAGCAATCAGTGGAATTTACTATTCAAAAGTATATAGAAAAAAATACCATTCATGGGATTTAGTAACCATGATAATTTTATTATTTTGAATAATGTAATGTTGAGTGTGAAAGTGCAATTGTTTTTGTCTTTTGTTTTTCTTTCTTGCTTTTTAATTCCATATTCTATTTGCTCAAACAATTCGTGTGGACAATTTGTTCAAGTATAAAACTTAAGTTTTCTGTAAGTTACAGTACTCCTTTGAGCATCTGGCTTGAGGGGACTTTGAACTAAAGTCCAAGTGACAAGTTAGTTACTTTTGAACTGTTTAAGTTTTTAATAAAATACTATTAAAAAAGATAAAGAATATGGTGTAATTGCCCTTATTTTAATTTCAAAGTTTATTATAAAGTTAATTAAAAAAATATTGAACACCAATAAGTTGGTAAAGTTTCGAATTAAAAATTTGTAAACTTTAGGTTATTTTTGCAAGTAAGTAAATTTTTAAGCTATTCGATTCATTTATTTTTGTCATTGTAAGTAGTTCCACACTAAATCCTATTAAAGACAAAATGTGTGTTTATTTATAAATTGTTAATCGCTACATTCTTACATATAACATTTATTAATATTAATTTCATTAATAAAGTTTTCTAATTTCATCAATCAAATATACATTTTCGTATAAAAATAGACATGCATATTTTGTTTAAAAATTGAATATTATTTTAATGCCACCTATTCACATATAATATTTTTTTCATCAACTTTATTTAACGTAAATATTTTGATAAAATAAATTTTAGTTTTGTAAAATAAACAATTTTTGTTATTTTGAAGACCTTAATAAAGTGTAAAATATTATTTACATAAAGTTATGTAAATTGCTGCAAAAAAAAAAAATGATGTGAGAGTGTGTGCAAATAATGTTCGCTGCATGCTCCATTCAATGTTACTGGCAAACACAAATAAAATTAAATGAAAACGTAAATAAACAAAATTTAAAAATGTATAAAAATTCAAAACATATAAATAAATTTGTCAAATGTTAATGTTAATTTTAAAATCATGCTGTTGTTCAGCAAATATTTGTATATTTTGTTGTTGTTTTAACTTCTACTAAAAAGTTTTTTTTTTTTTTGCTTTAATAGTGAAGATAAATTATAAAAAAGTAGAAATATACACATACAACAAAATTAACAAGAAAGTATTTTTTTATGATTTTTTTTCTGGCAAACTTTTTTATTGGTATGTTTTATTTTGTAAAAGTTGCAGGATAATTTTGTTTACAGTCATGATTTTTCAGTTGTACATGTGGCATTAAGGAAGGACAGGCACTGTTCTTGTTTTAACTTGGTAAACATGCAACAATGTGTACTGAAGTTTTACTAAACAAAGTTGTACGTTTTCAAAATAATTTCGTAAATGAAGCTTTTAATTAAGGTTCCATTGTTGAATGTTTATATGAATCTATTTATGTACAACTTACATTTCTATATATATGTATATCTATTTAGTACAGTAAATAACAAAAGTGATTGGACACTTTTTTATTGTGAACGACATAATGTTTTTAAAAAATTTTTAAGCTTTAAAAAATTATGACAAAATAACATGACAGCACCTTGTGAATTCGACAATTATTAAAGTTTCTAATAAATGGTGTTCAAAATGTCTGGTCTTTTTAATTGTATGAAATAACATAAATATAAATACCATATTAGTGCCTACTTCAAATTGGCCTACTATTATTATTTTATGATTTTATAGATAAACATCATCGGCTCGGTAATTTTTTACAAAATATCAAAGAAATAAATAAGTAAATCAAACTCACTAAAAAAAAATAAAAAAAATAGAAGAACAAAATGAAAAAAAAAAAACTAATAATTTATACAAAAGTGTAAAGAAAAACACAAATTAGCATAACAGCAACAAACACCATACAAAAGAAAGAAAAAAAAAGTATAAAAAAATCCGAACTGTGCATCAAAAATTATACAGCCAAGAACACTTTCGAATATCTTCCCCTACACCTGCATCTATCTCATCAACCCATCTGGGCCACCAACAAACCCAATCCTGTCCAACATCATCCGCAACAGACAGACGAAAGCTAGTAAGCTGTTGTATTTAGTTGGTATATAAATGGAGGCAAACTTTTTGTTATGAATAAGGTTTTTAGGAACTTTTACAATAGAAACGTTTTTATCAAATTTATATCCGGCAGTTTCGAAACTTCAGTTTTTCTCTTTATAATAGTGGAATAAAAGTTAAACGTTTTTCATATTGTTTTGCTCGCTGTTTAAGACAACCGAAATTGGATAATTTTTGTAACATAACAATTTTTTAATTTCTTTAAACCCCTTAAAAATTTAATCTAATTTTTTAATTTTTACACAGGCTTGAGTTCTTGTTTAAACATTCTTATTTTGCAAAAAGTCTTTGTGATAATGAAAGAATAATCTGGAAAATTATTTTTTTACGACACCAGCCGAGTGGAATGCATTTTCAAAACCAGCTACGGATTTTATCGTCAGCACTCTTTGATCGGTGATTACGTGATGGATGTCACTATCATCTATTTGACTCCCAGGTGTTTTAAGTTAATTGAAAATTTTATTAATTATTTTATAGACGTTTTGTTTTTGAAAAGTAAAACGTTACTATTAAAGATTTTAAGTATGTATTTAGATATTTTTTGTTTTCTTTTGTCACCTACTGTATGCCATGTATTCATGGTTACGCCATGAATACAAATTATATGCTAAATGTGCTGTAGTAGGTGAATGAAATTTAATTTCTAAATTAAAATTAAAATTAAAATTCTTGTAGAACAAATACCACATATCTCTATAATTGAATGGAATATTTAAAAAGTTTGGTTTTGTTTAAATAATTTCGTCTTTATACTTTAATTTAGGTGTACAATTTAAATAAAACCGTATTTTCACCATATTTATATACATTCAAACATGTGTATACTTATAAATACATGTGTATTCACTTTAATTTTCCGCAGACATTTTCTTTTGGTATTTTCCGCTTTTATTATTTACATTTTTCATTCTTACTTCCGTTACTGCGCATTTTATCATGATTCCGGCATTATTTTGATTGAATATTTGCTGCAAATTAAATTGCAAATATGTTTTATTCGTCTCTTATTTTTCATTTATTTCTTTATGCAAATACACAGGGAGAGTAACGATATGTAAATATTTTATTTGCAATTTGTTTTATTGATTTCTTTTATACGAATCAAAATAAATTTTTGAATTAGGCAGTGAAGTTATTTTTTTTTTACTTCTCATATATTTTCTCAGAAATCTTTCACATTCCATATTTATACACCATCAATTTGCATAAAAAATTACTTTTAAATAATGAGCGCGAAAACACAACATGCTTTTATTTTCAATATTTCATTTTATGTATCAGTTAAATAAAATATTTAAAACATTAAAGTAGATGGCACCGATATTTGCCTTTTTTACAAACAGTTTAATTTATTAGTAACTAGCCAAGCCCGGCGTGCGTTGCTACGGCCCTTGGTGAATGCATTCTGAATTTTAATCGAATATCAAGTGCAAGAAGCTATAAAATTATAACTTTTTTATGGACGTGGCACTTCCCTCTTTTGTAATTACGAAACTGTGTAGTCATGAGAGATCAATGTGTGTGAAAAGTTTCAGAAAAATCGGTGAAGTTCAAGTAGTTGAAAATGATAACTTTTTTTATGGGCGTGACACTGCCCACTTTTCTAGTCACGAAATTGTATAATCATGAGAGTTCAATATGTGTGGAAAGTTTCGGAAAAATCGATCTAGTGCAAGAAGCTGAAAATGATTACTTAGTTTTTATGGACGTGGTACCTCCCACTTTTTACCACCCATTTTCACTCCCTGGAATGTGTGCAACAACTTGCCAAAGTTTGAGTTCGATCGGCTTTACAGTTTCGGAGCCTATAGCTAACACACACACACACAGAGATTGGTTTCGAGAGCTATTTAGTTATTTGCAAATAAAAAATTACTCAATATGTTCCTATCGTATAGTAAAATTTGTTCTTATGCCGCCAAAAAGTTTATTTCAAATTATGTTGATTTGTAATTTCTTTGCTTAGTATTTGGCTCGCAAATATACATGTATGGTAAGTATGCAAATATAAAATTGCTAAAATAACACCTTCTCCCAAAAGAAAAAGAATGCTATGCAAACAGTTACAAAAACAACAACAGCTTTTAATTACATACATATGTATATGAATGTATGTATATTTTTGTTTAATTTTAATTTTAGAATATCAGATAAGCTTAAAAAATGCAAAACGTACCAAAAGAAAACAAACAAAGACTAAATTTTTGTTTAAACACAATCTTACGCTTGGGGGTACACTGAAAGAAATAAGTGAACCTAGAACAAATTGAACGAGTTAGTAGCTTTTAAGGTTTGTAACATATGAGTTTGAAGTATTAGATATTTATCAGTCATGGTTCAAGCAATAAGATGTTCTCACGACGCTGCTTGTTGAATAATTTGCTCTTTAAATTACTGATGCGAATTACTCTCTTTACACTACACATTTTTGATTGGCTTTGACAATTTTTTATATACATAATTTAACAGAATGCAAATGCACACTTTCTGAGCACGATTTCGCGTTTTCCATACTTTTCTATGTGACCGAAAACCTAAACGTCACAATTTGCTTTATAATATACGTTTATAATTATTGAAATTTTTGTCTGAAGCTCAGTTTCACTGGCTATATTTTTTTCTTTTGTGTGTGCAAAATTCAGGTAGGTTTTAGTTTTTATTCTCTCATACCATTTATTTGATATTTACATATATTGTAAACTAAATTGTTTATATTTATAGTGTTATACCAATTAATTTTAATACATATTGTATTGTAGACTAACCGATTTGGCCCTTTGGGCTTGCGGCAATCTTTTTGAAATAAATAAATAAATAATTTTATTTTATTTTCCTTGTTATACATTTAATTTGAATTACTTATTTATCTTATTTTGCTTTTCTTTGACAGCTGATTATGACAAAATACCGATAAAAATTAGAGAGATAATACAGATTTCATATAAATTCAGGTGGTAATTATATACAAATTATCTAAAAATTAGGTAATGTAATTTAGCTCGTTTTAGGCCTTGAATAAGATATTGAATTACGGAAATCGCTGGCGTGGTAACATGCTTTAATACTTCTTTAAATCATGAGAATATAATTTTGCATTAATATGTCTAATAATTAAAATGTTTGGTGGATTCAAAAGGATTCAAGTAATATTTTCAGAAAAATGTACAATAGTTTAAAAATATTGTTTTATAATTTTTAACAAAAAATATATAATATTATGTAGATTGCTGTAAAAAAAACAATAAACTGTGCAGATGGGGTGACAGCTTATTTAACCGAGCTGCAGATTATATAAGTATCATTGGGAGCTAATAATATCCATTAGAAGGATATAATTCAAAAACTTGTATGTGAGTTGCTACCACTTGTATGTGAGTTGCAGGTCTCTTTAAATAAAAAATAAACAAATACTTATTTATTTACTTGAGTTAGGCTTTTCAATAATAAATTGCACATTTCGTAAAAAGCGGTGGTGAAGTCGTACTTTTTCATGACTTTTCAATTACTACACTTGTGCTAACTTTTCATGACTTCTTTTAAAAACATTTAAATTACGACTTTGTGCTACAAAAATTTGCAAAGTGTAATAAGTTTAACGCTCCTATGTATTAATAATCCTTGGCATAATGTTTGTTTAGCTTAGAAAATATTCTGAAAGCTTAACTACAACATCAAAAATTTTTTTAACACAAATCTACATACATAAAATGTAATTATGATAAACCGGAATTACTTGAATGTAACGTAGTGAAATACGTAATAGGTGATGCAAAGTAATGCAAAGCTATTTATCGCTCCGACAAAATACTGCCTTTAACTAAAGACAAGTCGTAATAATGGCTCTTAGACATTGTGCTGTTGAAATAAAACGAGCAAAAAACAATCAGCTGGCTTCTTAACATCACCTGATATGAATTCGCCTTGGTGTGATTTGTTTACAATTTCAATGTCGCCAGCGTTGTAAAATTAAATCTAAATTAGACTAAAGTTAATTACACAAACAAAAATTTAAATTAAAATGTAAATAAAATGAATGCAAAATCTAATAAGACTAATTCTGTAACCACATTTTTAAGCATCACAACAGTATAAAAAAAACAAGTTGCAATTTAACTTTTTAGTTGTTGGTTGGTAACTACATTTGTAAGCAAGGGTCGCGATTTTTGCGACAACTCAAACAAAAATAAATAGTTATGCAATCAAAAAGTAACTAGTTTTATGTATCTCCATTACTACTTTATAACGTAGATATTTACTAGGTAAGTAAAGATTTTGCTGGGGTATAATAAATGTTATTGTGTCTTTATTCTTCATACGTAGTACGTAAGAATGTAAGTGTATGAATATGAAATTAATTTATTTTGTATTTATTTTAGAAATAGTTTTTACACAAATTTTAAGCATAATTTTCATATTGTTTACAATTCAAAACCAATATTTGAACAAAACTAAAACGAGTATAAAAAAAACGCTATAATTTATTTCAGATGATTTTCTGTTTATTTTTGTGCTGTTTACGACGGAGAACGCAAAAAAGGCCGTATAATTATAAGTATAAGAACTTGTTTTACTTTTTTTCTGCGTTATATTTAGTTAAGTTTAAATAAAGTATTTTAAACAAGGCTGCCTTGAATGCAATAGTGTTTTTGTTGCTGTTGTTGACCATAATGTTGCCAGTCAGCCAGGCTGGCTGGCAGCTTGTAGCCATTCAGTGCTGGTTGCCTGTTAAGCTCGTTATTTGTTTACTTGATTTTGTTGTAGTTTTTATTGTTTTCTTTTAAAGCTGCAAAATGTTTCATTATTATTTTTCCTTTTTGTTTTTGTGCCACATTGCTGTTGTCTTGATTGTTGAAACACTGAAGAAAATTTAAATAGAAGCATTGCACTTTTATTTATATTAAAAATTTTAAAACAATTTTTGAATTTAGTTAAGAAAACATGTTATTTGTTAAAAAATAATATTTCATTTATGTCGGTCAGTCTTTATTGGAATGTTGCTGAGTGTTTGGGGTTGCTTCTGTTTTTGTGTTGGAGCCTTGATAGTAACAAACGTTCTTTTGTTGTTTAATTATTGTCAGACATGCCATTAATTTTGGCATGTCAAGTCGTTAACGAATTCCTTTTTATTTTTTTTTTTATTTTTCTTTATGTTTTAGTGTTGCTTTGTTGTTCATATTTTTTATTTTTTAATCAGCCAAAAAAATATTAAAATTTTTTTCTTTGCTTTTATTATTGCTGTAGTTTTATTTTACAGATTTCATTTAGTTTTAAATCACAGGAACTGCGCATAATTTATTTATGTTTTTTTCTTCTTGCAATTAAAGAAAAATTTTAATTAAAATTTTATATGAATTAGAAGCATTTCTATATACGTGTATGTATATGTATAAGCATATATATGTATGTACATGTACGTGTGTAAATTTGTTAAAAAATACTCCCTAAATTAAGAATATATTCATTTGCTTTTGTGCACTTCAGGAACAATATTTATTAACTAAAAACTTAGAGTTAAAAATATCTTATTTCAAATATATCAAATGTTTGACGTTGTTTTATTTGTGTAATTAACACAATCGGAACCTTTTTAATATATGTAAATTCATTTTATTTAAGACTACCACAAACTTATTATTTAAAATTTTAATTTATTGCTAACAAATTTTAAAAACCCTATTAAAATATGCTTTTATGTGAGCTTATTATTCTAGATACGAATTGTGAAGATGTTAGTTAAGTCGTTTCCTTTTCCTGCTTTCTTGTTTCAAGAATTTCCTTGTTCTTCCACAATCATTCAACCATAATGCAATTTGTCATTATGAGCTTATTGTAAAATAAAACTTAATGAATTTTGAAGTTTTACTTAATGATGCTTTTAACAATGGCAACAACTTATAGCAACAGCCACAGACTTGCATTAAATATATAATTAAATATCACAGAAATTTCAAAATGTTATACACATATTGCGCATTAATTCATAAGAATTATAATTTTATTACATGGTAAACAATTTATTGAAAATTATGTTACGAGCGTATATGAAGGCCGTATGTGGGTGGAAATTGTTAAATAATTATAAAAAAATTAAAAATGAGCAAATAATGTATATGTTGATATGGTAGATAATATATGTATGTATGTATAAGCCTTTGAAGCAGGAAATATGAAAAAATTTTACATTACATTTTACACATCTACAAAATAATTTTAAAATTTAACAAATTATATATGAAAAAAGAGTTTTAGAATCCAACAAAACAAAATAATTATTTTAAAAAGAAATTGCTCATACTGTAACAAACAAAAAAAGCACATCCAAGGATAAGCAACGTAATTTTACTTTTTGTATTTATTGTTCTTTTGACGATTAATTCATTTACATAAATAAGAATGTACAAATAATTAATATTTATTAATTTAAAAATAATTCTTATTTATTTTCTCATTACTATAATTTATAAATCTTTAAATAAGAACATTTTTGTTTGTTCATTTAAATTATTTTATTTTGTAAATACTTGATTATGTATGTGCATTTGTAGAGAATTTTAATTTATATCTTTCAATATGGCAGCAAAATTAATGAAAAACGAAATATTTCAAACTAACAACTTGAGTTTATGTTGACTTTAAAATGGTTTATAAACAAGTAACAGTGCTATATTCGGCCGTGCCGAATCTTATAACCCTTCACAACGTGTAGTCATGCAATAACAATTGTTTGTTCATCTCATATAAAATACGTACATATGTACATACATGTAAAAAACATAAAAAAAATACAAAAAAAAAAAATATATTCAAAATAAAACAAGTAAAAGCGCTATATTCGGCCGTGCCGAATCTTATATACCCTTCACAACGTGTAGTCATGCAATAACAGTAAATTCACGTATGTATGTTAAAAAAAACAAAAAAAAATAAAAAATTAAAAAAAAAATTTAAAAAAAAAAATTTAAAAAAAAAATTAAAAAAAAAAAAATTATTATATACATATATAATATATATAAAACAAAAAAAAATAAAAAAAAATTAAAAAAAAAAAATAAAAAAAATAATAATAAAAATATATATAATATATTAAATAAAAAATAAAAAAAAAATAAAAAAAAAAAATTTTAAAAAAATTTAAAAAAAAATTTTTTTGCCTCAGCTGGGATTCGATGCCACGTTTTCTCTAACCAGTATACACGTTTGTATGTATGTATGTTGTTGTTGTAATGTTGTTTTTATGAAAAGAAAATCGAGGTGGTCGTGGGTTTTTGCTCATATCTCAGTTGTTTATGTACCGATGTTTCTGATTTTCAATACCGATCTACTCCCGAATATTTCTGATATTTTAATACCTTACCCGGGTCCAACCTATGTCGGGGGGCTTCAAAAAGTTGATTTCAACATACACACGGACAGACGGTCAGACGGACAGACGGTCAGACGGACAGACGGACAGACGGACAGACGGTCAGGGCTTAATCGACTCCTCTATTCATAAGCTTTCAGAAAATATATACTTTATGGGGTCGGAAATGAAAATTGTAGAAATTTCACACGGAATGACAAACCTATATATACCCTTTTTCACTGTGTGAAGGGTATAAAAATAAAAAATAATAAAAAAAATTACAAAAAAAAATTAAAAAAAATATTAAAAAAAAAATTGAAAAAAAAATTTTTTTAAAAATATTAATAATATAAAAAAATAATAAAATATTAATAATATATTAAATAAAATAAAATATTTTTTTTTTGGCTCAGCTGGGATTCGATGCCACGTTTACTTTAACCAGTATATATGTATTTTGTTGTTGTAATTTTGAAAATAAACGAGGTGGTCGTGGTTTTTTGCTCATATCTCAGAAAGTTATGGGGCGATTGTGCTGAATTTCAATAGTGATTCATTCCTGGATATTTCCAAGAGATTGATATCATATACAGATCTGAGGAACATATAGTTGCTTCTAAAAGTTGATTTCAACCAACACACGGACAGACGGGTAGACGGTCAGGGCTTAATCGACTACTCTATTCATAAGCTTTCTGAAAATATATACTTTATGGAGTCGGAAATGAAAATTGTAGAAATTACAAACGGAATGACAAATCTATATATACCCTTGTGCACCACAGGTGAAGGGTAACTTCTTGAACACCCTCAATATTGGTATCATATGAAAGGGCTTGACCAGTAGAATTATTAAAAAATGTAAAAACCAAGATGGCGTCTAAAACAAAATAGCGGATCAAATTTGTTTAACCCCATCAATATGGGTATCAAATTAAAGGGATTGACTAATTGAATACAGTTAACTAAGTGAGAATTTAAAATCAAGGATGGCGTCGGAAATAATAAGGAAAAATGGTGTATAACATGAAATATAGATTAAGCTACGATGTGGGATTATACCTATGTATATGATGGTGAAGGGTATTATCAGATTCGGCACGGCCGAATATAGCACCCTTACTTGTTTTTTCTGATTTTGTTACATCGTCCCGAGTGATTTATGTTGTATAAGAAAATATAAATACAATACTATTTATTATGTTTTGGATCAAAAGTTATTTAATAATTTTTAGTAAAACTTTTAATTTTTTAATTCTTATTTTTGCTGCTAAAAACACTAAAACTAAATTATGTTTTGTGCCATATTATAAAAGAAAAAGGAAAAAACTAACAAAAAATAATAAATAATAAATGTTAATAATGTTAATTATAAATAATTACAGTGCAATGAACTGAAAGTAGGCAACACTTAAACACAAGCAACTAACGCCGCCAATCATGCCAACTATTCGGTAATTTCATGTTTTAGCTCATGAAGTATTTCTAAAATTATGTTAATGAAGAAAAAATAAAAATAACAAGAAATAAGCAGAAGAAAATATAAGAATAATTTATTAATAATTTTTTTAACTCGCTTATTCAATACATATTTTTTTCAATGCACAAAAATAAAAGTAATATAATACTTAGAAATTGAAATTAGTTGTTGTCTGTTTTATTTTATATATAATGGAAAGAGTACATATTTGTGAAGGCATATCATTAACAGCAATTATTTATTTAAAAAACATTAAATAATAAAAATAATACGATAAAGGTGTGGTACTTAATGTTTGTGGCATTGTCAACTTTCCAAAAGGTTTATTTATTTAAGTTATTTCTCTTTGCTATAAACGTAGGTTTTCGATTATTGAATATTTAAGAATTTTTTGTGTTTAATAAATGAGAAACAAGCTTGAAAGCATTTCAAAAATAATTGAGGTTTGTCCAAACAGTGGTTCTGATGTAAAATTTCGTTTATTTTATTCGAAATAGTATTTTACCAGGAGTTAAAGTGTGTTATTAGACAAACACTAGTAATATTATTTCAGTCTTAAGTTTTATTAAATACTAGCCGATCCCGGCGCGCGTTGCTACGCCCCTTCATGAATTTTAATCGCATTCTAAATTTTAATCGAATATCAAGTGCAAGGCTAAAAACTATAACTTTTTCTTTATGAGCGTGGCACTGCTCACTTTTCTAATTACGAAACTGTATAGTCATGACAGCTCAATAAGTGTGCAAAAATTCAGAAAAATCGGTCCAGTGTAAGAACCTCAAAATGATACCGTTTTTTATGGGCGTGGCACTGCCCACTTTTCTAAATACGATACTGTATAGTCATGACAACTCAATATGTGTGCAAAGTTTCAGAAAAATCGGTCCAGTGTAAGTACCTCAAAATGATACCTTTTTTTTAATGGGCGTGGCACTGCCCACTTTTCTAATGATGAAAGTGTAAAGTCATGACAGCTCAGTATGTTTGCAAAGTTTTAGAAAATTCGGTCCAGTGCAAGTAGCTAAAACTGATAAATAATTTTTTATGGGCGTGGCCCCGCCCACTTTTTCAATCACGAAATTATAAAGCCATGACAGCTCAATATGTGTGCAAAGTTTCAGAAAAATCGGTCCAGTGCAAGTACCTCAAAATTAAAACTTTTTTAGGGGCGTGGCCCCGCCCACTTTTCTTATCACGAAATTATTTAGTCATGACAGCTCGATATGTGTGCAAAGTTTCAGAAAAATCGGTCAAGTGCAAGTAGCTATAACTGATAACTAATTTTTTATGGGCGTGGCTCCGCCCACTTTTTTCACCCATAAACACTCCCTGGTATGTGTACAACAACTTACCAAAGTTTGAGCCCGATCGGTTTTACAGTTTCGGAGTCTATAGCTAACACACACACACACACACACACACACACACACACACACACACACACACACACACACACACACACACACACACACACACACACAGAGTTTCACTTTTATATATATAGATATCCATCTAATCGTTACAATTTTATGCACTGACGTGTCATAATTGCCTACTTTTAGGCGTTTTCATGCTATTAAATCTTAAATTACTCTTCCTTAGTATAAAATATTAATAAACATGAATTTAATTAATTTTGATTTGTTTGCTAAAATGTAATAGTAACACACCATAATAAATATAACCATGTACTTATAAATTATTTACAGCTTGATACATGAATCATTAATTTAAAACCGCTTAACGTTCATCTTATTCAAAAACCGGAATAAAAACTTTTTGTATTCTTGTTTAAACTGACAATTTTTTGCAGCCGTTTTGTGTGTTGTTTACACAACATTTTAAACAGTTTGTTGTTGCTGTGGCAGCAAAAAGCAACAACAAGAAAAAAATAATCATGATTTGAACACCTGTGTACAAGTGACGTTCTCATATTTTATATATTTATTTGAAAAAATCCATTATTTTTTTTCTTATTAATTTTTTATTGTTTTTAATGAAATTTTTATTGTAGTCTCGTACTTGTATCCGTATATTATTTTAGTTGTTGTATGTTGAATTCGTTTAAATTTTTAAATGGATTCTTAATTTGAAATCATTTCAACGAATTATAAAAATAAATGAACTTTTGTATTAAATTTCTGTGTGTTTTGTATTTTAAGACAAAAAAAAAACAACAAAAACACAATAACCGACATACAAATGTGACAGATTGTCATGTACACTTACGGATTGTCTGGCAGACAGACAGATGAACAAGTTGTCTTGTATTAATTTTTTGATTTTTATGAAAAAATAATTAATGGATAAAAAACGCAAATACATTCTTATTTCAAATACACTTCAACGTTAATTTAAAAACAAACAAAAAATAATTTTAATGATTTAATTATATGTGTGTCCCTCTAATACCCAATGGAGCGTAGTATAGCAGAATACTTCAAAAAATATTTATTCTGTAATAAGGAACAAAACAGACATGCTTTTAGTTCTTAATATTATTTTTTAGATAAACTTTGATTTTAAAGTTTTTCATATTTTCTAATAATTAATGACTACCTTAAATATTTTCCAATGGTTGACATGACAAATTCAGAAGATTGTTAAACAAAGAAAAAAGCCTAGAGATTTTTGTGCATTTTTTAAATTTTGCTGACATTTACAAATGCAATTTCTATAGAAAATAATTTTTAAAAACTCTTTTTAAACCTTTGATAATTTTTATTTTCTATAACTATGTTTGTCTGCGTTTTTTTTTTGTATTATTTTTTTAATAAATTAAAATGTTAATTATTTTGATAATTGTTTATCTATCTATAACAAGATAGTTTTTATCGTTTAAATTTTTATTTTTTTCTGATGTTAATAAATATGGCAGTCGTTCGTCGACTTTATTGCAATTTCGCCTTCACAATAATGAAAGTTCTCCCTATGTTATCATATAGGTTTTTGAGTAGAGTGATAGACTCGGTTTTTGTAACAGGTGGAAGAGCCGGGCTTTTCGCAAATGTTGATTTTTCGGATGTCGAATAAACCGGTCTTTTGTGTTCAAATACTGATTTTTTTCAATCGTTGAATTTGCCTTTGTAACCAATCGTGAACTAGTGTATTAAATACTATGAAAATCGCAGATGAAGAAGTTAATATTGTGTCTAAAATTTTAAGATACACTTCTCAAAATATCTAAAATCCAAAGTACAACAAAATGAAACAAATCATTTAGAACATTTGAGCTAAGTTTGCATTAAAATACAAGTCGTAAACTTAATCAAAAATTTGTGTAGAATAAAAATAAACCAAAATATATGTATGAAGTGTATATATGTTATATTTTTAAATTCTCATTAACAAAATGAGAATTCAAAAATAAAAACAAAAAACTCTTTCAAAAACCCAACCAAAAATTTTTCAATTTTAATTTATTTTATTTTATTTATTTTAGGGATTAGAAAAATAAAATAAATTAAAATTGAAAAATTTTTGGTTGGGTTTTTGAAAGAGTTTTTTATAGTTTTTTCTTTTTATTTTTGAATTCTCATTTTGTTAATGAGAATTTAAAAATAAACTTATAACATTTTAAACTTTTTCAAGAATTTGGGTAAAGGTTTACTGATGATCTGGCATAAGCACCAGTGAAATGGATATAAACCAGCTTAAACCCAACAACCAAATAAATATTATTGAAAAATTATGGGAGCATATCCCGAATAATCTAGTAAATTATTTTTTTAATTAAATAAATTTCAATTAATTTTTTAGGTTGATATTTTTCTCAATATAATTTATATTAAATTATAAACTAAAATTATTAATTTCCATTTAATTATTGTTATCATTTTGATGATTGATGTATTGATTGATTGATCAAATAATATTTTAATTAATAATATGAATTTCGTAATTGAAACTCATATTTATTTTTATCTGTGTAGGATATATGTATGTAGATGTATAAGTATTTATATGAACTTTTAAAATTTTAAGTAAACCTTTAGATACTTTTTCTACCTAAACGCTCAATATTTAGTATAAACCTTGAGCTTTTGTTTTCATTTATTTTGTCATCTCAAACAATTTGGCGGTATAGTCAGATTTTCTTTCGCTCTTTCAAGATGAAAAATGTTTTTAAAAATTTCCATTATTGTTTACTGGGTTGAGTTTAGTTAAATAGTATTTATGATATACTTGAGTTTGTTTTTGCAGTTTTGTAGCCTTGTTTACTTAGTATACATATATGGATTGTGTGTATGTATGTATATGCATGTATTTATGCAATTTTATGTACAAAAGTATCTACAACTTAACGTACAAATGTGAGTATATAAGCGGATATTGAACTCTTAGCATGACGTTAATTGACCTCGTGCTTAAAATGCACTAAAAAATACTAATAATGACGACGAGCGGAAAAATAACAACAACTCTCTCTCTCTCTCTCACTCTTCACACTTTCTGTGAAGGGTATAAAAATATTTACAAAAATAATAAATGTATATGTAGATATAAAAATATAAATTTTTAAATTAAATAATTTAATTGAAAACAAAAAATTGCCCCCCCTTTGTTGCTTCTGTTGTTAGAGCATTTGATAGCAAAAAAAATTATTAAAAAAATAAAACTACTTAATTCCACACAATTTTCAATCAAATGACGAGGCCACATTCTAAGTACAGAAACACATATAACCAGACATAGTTACACAAAAAGTACTCAGCAACGGTTAATCATAATTGCAATTGTCAAACTCATGGTCGTTGCCTAAAAATAGACTACAAATACATGTTGTACATAGTTAACAACACTGAACACATAGTTATATGTTTATCTTTTAAACAAATCTTTAATTAATTTTATAAAATACAGAACAACAATTTTAAATTGTTTTGTTTTTGTTATTAGTAAATTTTTAATTTTTTACTCAATTTAAATTTTAATTGGTTTTCTTAAAACAAAAACAACTTAACTCTCCATATAATAAGGAACATTAAAAAAACTAAAGAAGTGGAAGTAGAAAAAAACAGAGAAAAAAATCAAAACCATTTAACTTTATGAAAAATAAATGCCACAAAAATTAAATTAAAAATCCTCATGATAGTTAGTTAGATTTGTTATTATTATTATTGTTATTATTTTAAACAACAAGAAACAAACAGCAAAACTCAAGCTCGTATCAGTCAGATGAAAAGAGAGAGACAATTTAAACAAAGAATTAAAAAAAACAAGTAAGAGCACTATATTCGGCTGTGCCGAATCTTTTATACCCACCACCAATTTTGTGTACATATAAAGCACAATATTTATTATTTTGTTAATCATTATGGAATAATCTCTTTATAATAAAATATGTATCACTTTCTTTGTAGAGGGTGGTTAAATTTTAAGGGCCCATGTTGAAGGTGAACTACACCTAGTCTTTAAGTTTGTTTTCTGCATTTCACTTGACATTTCTCAATCTCAAACTTACTCATTTTGATCCGTGGAAAGATACGCAAATGAGCAACGCTTTAAAGTTATTCAGGTTTTTTATAAAAATGGGCGTTCAAATCAAAATGCATTTTGTGCACTTCGTAATTCTTTTGATCAACATAATCGTTCAAATTCGTCCACAATCGGGAGAATTGTAAAAAATATTTAAATTTCTGCAAAAAAGGTCTGTATAAAATGTTAGAAAATCTGTGAATGCCTTCTTAGTTCGTTGAATGGGAACTGTTGCTGTTTTTTGCGATAGTGTGGCAAAAGAGCAGTCAACCTCGACTCATCATCATGCCCAATAATTGAGCATCAACATTGTCATTGAAAATTTGGACCATCAGATAGAGGAGTGGCGCCAAGGATGGGGGGGGTCATTTGGCCGATATTTTGTTAAATACATAATTGAACCATACAAATATTATCATTATAAAAAGAAATAATAATATCCTAAGTAATTTGTGTTTTATTTAAATACAACATCGGTCCTTAAATGAAATGAAATTCAATGAAAGTGTGTTAAAGTAGCTGTGTCAATAAAGTTTCTACTAATAAATACAACTTAAATATTTCAATATAGCCCTTTATTTTCCCAAAAACTTTGTCAATAGAGAAATTACATGAATTTAAGGTAAGCCGTTGTATGGGAGGTAGGCGTTAAAGTGGCCGTGTCACCTAAACTTTTTGGCACAACAATAACATTGATTAGGAGGATATACACAGCAAATTTGATCATCATACTTCTAATTTTGGCGGTTTTATGAGCTTTTAAATTTCATTAACGGTAGATTACGTGAAAAGTGGGCGTTATAGTAGGCGTGTCAAAGTTGTTTTGGCGAATGAGTACAACTTAGGTGTTTCAATATAGCCCTTTATTAATCCAAAATCATTATTAATAGAGAAATTAGAGGAATTTTGAGTAAAACATTATATGGGAGGTGGGCGTAAAAGTGGGCGTGGCAACTCAAATTTCTAGCACAGTAATGACATTGCCTAGGGGGATATACGTAGCAAATTTTATCATCATACCTCTTATTTTGGCGGTTTTATGAGCTTTTAAATTTCATTAACGGTATATAACGTGAAAAGTGGGCGTTATAGTAGGCGTGTCAAAGTTATTTTTGCGAATGAGTACAACTTAGGTGTTTCAATATAGTCCTTTATTATTCCAAAATCTTTATTAATAGAGGAATTATATGAATTTTAAGTAAAACGTTATATGGGAGGTGGGCGTAAAAGTGGGCGTGGTGCCTTAATTTTCTGGCGCAGTAATGACATTGCCTAAAAGGATATACGTAGCGAATTTGATCATCATACCTCTAATTTTGGCGGTTTTATTAGCTTTTAAATTTCATTAACGGTATATAACGTGAAAAGTGGGCGTTATAGTGGGCGTGTCAAAGTTGTATTTTCGAATGAGTACAACTGAGATGTTTCAATATAGCCCTTTATTATTCCAAAATCTACATAAATTGAGAAATTATATGAATTTTGGGTAAAACGTTATATGGGAGGTGGGCGTAAAAGTGGGCGTGGCACATTGATTTTCCGTTACAAAAAAGCGTCTCACCAATAAGCAAAGTATGCAAAATTTCAGAGTCGTACATCCAATTTTGTTGCTTTTATGAGGTTTTTGTTTTTAAATATACCGAAAAATACACTGTGCGGTATAAATTTTCGTACATTTTGATCGATAACTCCTCTCCTAATGCATAGATTTAGATAATTTTCGGGGAAAAATATTGTTTTTACTCAGGAAATATATATTCGAAGTTTCATGAGTCTACGTTAATGCGTTTGGACACAATTCCATTTTATTCGATGTTTGAAGGACACGGTTTTTTCGACCTACTCTTGCTTTTCGAGCTATAACTCTCTTCCTAATATTCCGATTTAGCCCATTTTCAATACCAAACAAACCTTGTCTATAAGAAAGATTCTGGCAAAATTTGAGCCCCCTAGCTTTTTCGGTGCGACCTCTATCGTGCTTTCAACAGACGGACAGACGGACGGACATAGCTAGATCGTCATAAAATCAAACCCTGATTCAGAATATATATACTTTATGGGGTCTAAAATGGATATTTCGATGTGTTACAAACGGAATGACAAAATGAATATACCCCCACCATTTTTTTGGTGGCGGGTATAATAACAGCAATAAACAACAACATAGCAAAACGTGACAAAAGTTAATTACAAAGTTTTCCCCATCGACAACAGCAACAAAAATAACAACAAAATTAGCAGCAGCAACTTTAACGTCATCAACTTGATGAACAAACAAATAAGTTTATTTTTTTTGTTCTTGAGTATTTGTATCGGTGTAAAAGCCTTCGAGTATGTGTGTGTATCTAAGGTAAAATATGAAGCAAGAATTGCTGCCACATATTAAGATTAAAATGCAAATATCGTACAATAAATTCAATAACGTCACAACTCAAAATATTAAAAAATTGACTTTTATCCATAAATTGATAAACAATACACATCTCTAATTGCTCCAAACATTTTTTTGTCATCTCTATCTTTTTTAACTGGAAAAATACCGTTATGTCTGTTTTTTTTATGATTACCTTGCTTCTGCACGATCAACAGTTTTTTGTCTCTCCTGAAAGTTTCGAAATTTTGAGTTGTGACATTATTGTGTTTAGTGTGCGATATGTATGCATGTCAGTCTGATTATCTTTCGGTCCATATGTATGTTTAGCTGTATATTTCTTCAATTTAGTTTGTTATATGGGTCAATTTCAAAAAAAAACGTACACATCGAGTTTTTATTTTCTTATTTTTAAAGTTTTTCCAATTTGCCGGTAAGAATGGCCAACTTATGTAGAAATCGATGAAGATTCCGGTGGTACTTTTAGGCTCTCAAAAAGATCAATATTTTTTGAATTTTTTTAGGTTTTCTATGATTTCTATCTTGAGCGTCACACACCAAATATGTATAAAAAATCGCTAAAAATGCAAAAATATTTGAAATTCAAGCTTACTACGATGTTCTTTTGTTTCTCAAGATTGACTTTTGCGAAAATCACCTTTTCGATTATACACACAAAATCACGATTCACCTTGATTTTTAATTTTTTTTAAAAGTGACTAGTTATTTTAAAATTTTAAGATGAAAATATGTAAATTTTTGGTAAAAAAAAGACTTGAACTTAGAGGTTACTTGCAAAGTAATAGGCTTGTAACAATTTATTTAAAAAAAAAATTAATTATAAGCGTTTTAAGGAAAAAAAACTAAGTGTGACGCTCAAGATATTTTGTGACGCTCAAGAGATTTTGTTGCACGTAAACAAGAAATAATGCCAAATTTAAAGTTTAACGAAAAAAAGTTTATTCTTTTACAAAAAGTAAGTAAAAAAAACAAAAAATCTTAAAAAAAAATTTTTTCATACAAAACTAAACATATACATATTCTTTGATGTCTTTAACAAAAATGGAAAAAAGGAAGTAATTCTTGAAGAAACTTAGACACATATGTAAATATTTGACGCAAAACAATAACTTAACTTAATTTAATTTATAAATTTTCATTCGAATTCTTATTCTGAATCTGTATAACCTTCATGAAATGACAAGCGGCTTTGTTTTTTTTATTCTTATTAATTTTTACCACTTTCGAATTAAGTTTGTGTTAGTTGCATAAATTTCCGGTCCCCCAGAGGTTGCAAAAGCACGATTAAACTCAAATATACCACGATTATACCTTTCTTTCTTCTTTCTTGTATAATCGTCATTACTTTATCGAGCTTAATTTTCTCTCGATATCTTTGTGCTCTTTCAGCCGCCATTAATTTTGTTGTTTTACTCTTAAAAATAAAAAAAATAAAATCATAATTAAGCATTTTAAGCTATGAAGCAATATATATCAAAAGTGATGCTCATGAAATATTTGCCTATTCTGGTTTTTTTCGTAGGCAATTTATTTCTCAAACTCACAAATTATAAAAAAAATGAGTTGAAACCATCTAAACAATGATTGTCAACTTCAATTTTTTACATTTAATATATTCACTTTTAAAAAAATTAGCGTGACGCTCATGAAATTTTATCGCGCCCTTACCATGGTGTTCACAAAAACTGCGCAAATGCACACTTTTTTACAAAGATTTTTTTTCGCTTATTCACTTTTGTAATAATTAAGGTTTGTACTTTCCTTACGTTATTTACTTTATTTAAATGCAAATTGAAAACTAGTAATATTACTTGAATTAAAAAAAAAGTGACGCTCAATGCAAATTGTGGGGACAACCTTTCTTTGCAACACCAAATTCGCACTAATTCAGTTTTGACGACTATAACAAATGAAAACACAAGAAAGAAACTCAATAATTCGAAAACTGTCATTAAATGTTGCCTATTTACTTTTTTCTGGATTTTATTTCATTTTGTTTACTAAAAATTCTAACGGGGGACACATGCTTTTGTATGGAAGGTGTCCGAGGGAGGGTTTTGTTTTTTATTGTTGTTTTCGAAGTCGTAGTTGTTGTCTTTTCTGCATTTATTTTAGAGAATACATCTATAAAATTTGTTGTTTTTGATATTGCTGATGATGTTGTTGTTTTAATGTTAAACTAAATAACTAAGGACAACATTAATTTAAAGGTAGTAAGCCGCCAGATTGACCCTGATTTTCAACGACAGTAAGAAACAACAAATGTGTTGTTTTTTCTACTAGATTATTTTTTGTTTTACTTGTTAACCTAACTCGACTAAATTGTAAAATACATATAACATGTTGGCAGATCACTGTCGGCCGGTTTAGAAAAACGTAACTAATAACGTATACAAATCCTTATGGAAAAATTAAAGTTTTGGGTACTAAAATCTAAACTATGATCTGTTTGTGTTTAAGACTCCTAGATATTTTTTAAATGACTTGGTTTCCATTTAAGTGTCCTTAAAATTGTGTTGCATTTATATAGTTAATTCTATTTAATATAAGGACTGAAGTTTTCAAAATTATTAGATTGTATTTCATATATTCCGTGCATTATTTTATTCTCTTAAACCTCCGTAAGATATCTGTACATACAGTAACAGTACCACATCTTTAATATTTACAAATTTGCATATGTATTAATATAAAGGGTCCGCCATCTAACGTTTTTTTTCAACTAGTGCTTATTTCGTGAATAGTAACACTTAGCTTATGCCTGATTTGACAGATAATTAGTTTTATCCTTCCGCTGAACGAATAATGCTGTGTATACGCTTGAACAACGCTGATTTTGATCTTGGCGGGTATGTAAACAAGCAAAATTGTCGCATTTGGGGCACAGAAAACCCGCACGCATACATTGAAAAGCCGATACACCCAAAACGAGTCTGTTTGGTGCGGATTTTGGTCCAGAGGCATAATTGGGCCATTTTTCTTCGAAAATGAGGAAGGAGTGGCCGTTACAGTCAATGGCGATCGTTATCGGGCCATGCTGAACGAATTTTCGCTCACAAAAATTGAAGAGGAGGATATTGGCAACATTTGGTTTCAACAGGACGGCGCTACGTGCCACACAGCCGAAGCTACACTTCTTTTATTGTAGCGTTTTCAAAAAAAAAAGTTATTTGGCGGACCCTTTATATACTGATAAGTTGAGAACTTAACCACTGAACTACTTGCAAGTTTTAATGTAAATAATTGGCAAAGAAGAAAATATTGAGGATATTTTAAATTAAAAAAAAAAATAACGACAAAAACAACATGCTAAATAAACATTAATTATAAAAAATTCTTTTTCAATCTACTGCTTTAGTTCAGTACCAGTATCTTCCTCTCAAAATAAAAAAAAAAAGATTTTCTCACAGCTATTTAATGTAACTTTTGGATGGTTGTTGTCATTAGTTACAAAACTTATTTATTTATTTATTTTTTTATTTAATTTATTTACATTTTGTTGTATGTGGTTTAGTAGTAGATAGTGAAGAAAAAAAGAAATAATTTAAATAAATGAATGTTTTAGTATCTCAATCTTAAAAGTTGCTAAACTGTAAAAATGCAAACTGACGAGAAACTGAAACTAAATTAAACTGCTTAATTTTTGAGATTTTAATTAAAATTTATGGTTGAGCTAAATCTAAAGTAAAAGATGATTATATTTTGCTGACTAAGCAGTCCTTTAGGCGATAAATGACAACATTTCGTTATAATGTTTATGTTAGAACTGGATTTTTTTAAAGAAACACTTGAAAATAATGCAAGAAATAATTGTTATATTTAAGTTTTATATGTTTTTTTTTTACAGAAAAGAATAAATTATATAAAACCGGGTTTTTATGTATATTTTGAATATTTAAAACACTTGCCCTTAGTAAGGAGATAATAGTTATTCATTAATCGAAAATACCTTAAAATGCAGATACTCTGGTCTGTTACTCTGAAAAAGGAAAATAGTTTTCGTAATTCCGTTTGGCTAATAAAATTAGAATATAATTTATAATTTCATTGCAATACATATAGTGAGTCAATAACAATATTTAAATATTTTAATTTCATAATTGCATTTATCACTTATTTGACAGTCATTTGTTATTTTGTTTAAATTAAAATGTAATTTCATCTGTCTAATTAATATGAAATAAATATTTAGTATAAATATAAATATACATACTTAAATGTGTGTGTATAAATGCATGTATGCAAAATGTATATTAATTTTTTTTAATTCACTTCATTACATTAAATTTCGTTTCTTAATGTTCATTAAGATTTTCTTAGAGACCAAAGTCTATTTGTCAGTCTATGATAGTTAGTTGACATAAACGAAACAAAATAAAGACCACCTGCAATTACTGAGAAGCATAGAAATAAAAAAACTTTTTAATTGAAGAAAATGCACAAGAGTGTACAAGTTGGCAAAAATCCTCATTCTTGTGGCGATGTTTGGTTGGTAGTGGCTGCTGATGATGGTGGTGGTGGTGTCCGCATTTTAGTATTCAGTGTCATGCCACTTTAAATAATTAACCAAACAATATAAAATAAACATTTAATTAAAAAGTGGAAGAAAAATGTAAAATATATTCATAACACTATAAGGCAGTAGATCTCTTTCGTATTTGGCTACGGGAATGCGTAAAGTGTTTACATGCTTCTATGAGTCAGTGTACGAGAACGCAAACAAAAGATGTAGAGATAAAAATGGCTTAACATGTACATACGTATGTTGTATGTGACGGAATAACATGGTATTGCGGATTGGCTAAAGGAATACTTGAAAAAAATGCATGACAAAATTGGTCATATTTTTTTCTTATATTTTTTTTAAAGCAAACTCAAAAATTTTTAAATAATATTTTTTTTTATTTAAATGAACATACATATGTATGTATGTATGTATGTATGTATGTATGTATGTATGTATGTATGTATGTATGTATGTATGTATGTATGTATGTATGTATGTATGTATGTATGTATGTATGTATGTATGTATGTATGTATGTATGTATGTATGTAGGCTTTTGGGATACTCGTATTGCAAAATATTTATATATATTTAAATAAAACTTTATTTCATTTTAGTTATTTTTATGATTTTAATGAATTTGTATGTTCGTCTGTCTTCCTATCTGTCAGTCTTACAACACCAAGCACTTAATTTGTTTTAATTTCTTTTTCAAGACATTAAAACTAATTTAATACTGCAACTAATTGATAGGATTTCATTAATGCTGTCGTAATTAATTATGTGTATAAAAGTATATTATTTAAGCCATATTAATTGCGTCTTAAGAGTATTTACGACAGTACATGGCAAATTTTGCTATGTTCTCTAATATATTGCTGTATGAATCTAACTTTTGTAATTAATAACTACATAATTAATTATTTGAAAAAGAAAAGAAGCTTTGCAAAAACACAAAAAACATAGAAAAAAATAATTATAAATAAATTTGGAACGTTTTGACAGTACTAAGTATTTAAAATTAAAATTTTGAATCGCTTCTATTTTAAAACAAATTCTGCAATAAGTATTAAAGAGTAAACAAGTAAGAGCACTATATTCGGCTGTGCCGAATCTTTTATACCCACCACCAATTTTGTGTACATTTAAAGCACAATACTTATTATTTTGTTAATCGCTATAGAATAATCTCTTTATAATAAGATATGTATCACTTTCTTTGTAGAGGGTGGTTAAATTTTAAGGGCCCATGTTGAAGGTGAACTACACCTAATCTTTAAATTTGTTTTCTGCATTTCATTTGACATTTCTCAACTTCAAACTTATTCAATTTGATCCGCGGAAAGATACGCAAATGAGCAACGCTTTAAAGTTATTCAGGTTTTTTATAAAAATGGGCGTTCAAATCAAAATGCATTTTGTGCACTTCGTAATTGTTTTGATCAACATAATCGTTCAAATTCGTCCACAATCGGGAGAATTGTAAAAAATATTTAAATTTCTGCAAAACAGGTCTGTATGAAATGTGAAAACACCTTTGAATGCCATCTTAGTTCGTTGAATGGGAAACATTGCTGTTTTTCACGATAACGTGGCAAAAGAGCAGTCAACCTCGACTCATCATCATGCCCAACACTTGAGCATCAACATTGTCATTGAAAATTTGGACCATCAGGTAGAGGAGTGGCGCCAAGGATGGGGGGGGGGGCCATTTGGCCGATATTTTGTTAAATACATAATTGAACCATACAAATATTATCATTATAAAAAGAAATAATAATATCCTAAATAATTTGTGTTTTATTTAAATACAACATCGGTCCTTAAAATTTAACCACCCTTAATAACTTCGATATGCTACTAAAATGCTTTTGTAAATGTAGTCTTTCAATGAAAGTGTGTTAAAGTAGCTGTGTCAATAAAGTTTCTACTAATAAATACAACTTAAATATTTCAATATAGCCCTTTATTTTCCCAAAAACTTTGTCAATAGAGAAATTACATGAATTTAAGGTAAGCCGTTGTATGGGAGGTAGGCGTTAAAGTGGCCGTGTCACCTAAGCTTTTTGGCACAACAATAACATTGATTAGAAGGATATACGTAGCAAATTTGATCATCATACCTCTAATTTTGGCGGTTTTATGAGCTTTTAAATTTCATTAACGGTAGATTACGTGAAAAGTGGGCGTTATAGTAGACATGTCAAAGTTGTTTTTGCGAATGAGTACAACTTAGGTGTTTCAATATAGCCCTTTATTATTCCAAAATCATTATTAATAGAGAAATTAGAGGAATTTTGAGTAAAACGTTATATGGGAGGTGGGCGTAAAAGTGGGCGTGGCAACTTAATTTTCTAGCACAGTAATGACATTGCTTAGGGGGATATACGTAGCGAATTTGATCATCATGCCTCTAATTTTGGCGGTTTTATGAGCTTTTAAATTTCATTAACGGTATATAACGTGAAAAGTGGGCGTTATAGTGGGCGTGTCAAAGTTGTATTTTCGAATGAGTACAACTGAGATGTTTCAATATAGCCCTTTATAATTCCAAAATCTTTATTAATATAGGAATTATATGAATTATAAGTAAAACGTTATATGGGAGGTGGGCGTAAAAGTGGGCGTGGCGCCTTAATTTTCTGGCGCAGTAATGACATTGCCTAGGGGGATATACGTAGCGAATTTGATCATCATGCCTCTAATTTTGGCGGTTTAATGAGCTTTTAAATTTCATTAACGGTATATAACGTGAAAAGTGGGCGTTATAGTAGGCGTGTCAAAGTTATTTTTGCGAATGAGTACAACTTAGGTGTTTCAATATAGCCCTTTATAATTCCAAAATCTTTATTAATATAGGAATTATATGAATTATAAGTAAAACGTTATATGGGAGGTGGGCGTAAAAGTGGGCGTGGCGCCTTAATTTTCTGGCGCAGTAATGACATTGTCTAAAAGGATATACGTAGCGAATTTGATCATCATGCCTCTAATTTTGGCGGTTTTATGAGCATTTAAATTTCATTAACGGTATATAACGTGAAAAGTGGGCGTTATAGTGGGCGTGTCAAAGTTGTATTTTCGAATGAGTACAACTGAGATGTTTCAATATAGCCCTTTATTATTCCAAAATCTACATAAATTGAGAAATTATATGAATTTTGGGTAAAACGTTATATGGGAGGTGGGCGTAAAAGTGGGCGTGGCACATTGATTTTCCGTTAAAAAAAAGCGTCTCACCAATAAGCAAAGTGTGCAAAATTTCAGAGTCGTACATTCAATTTTGTTGCTTTTATGACGTTTTTGTTTTTAAATATACCGAAAAATACACTGTGCGGTATAAATTTTCGTACATTTTGATCGATAACTCCTCTCCTAATGCATAGATTTAGATAATTTTCGGGGAGAAATATTGTTTTTACTCAGGAAATATATATTTAAAGTTTCATAAGTCTACGTTAATGCGTTTGGACACAATTCCATTTTATTCGATGTTTGAAGGACACGGTTTTTTCGACCTACTCTTGCTTTTCGAGCTATAACTCTCTTCCTAATATTCCGATTTAGCCCATTTTCAATACCAAACAAACCTTGTCTATAAGAAAGATTCTGGCAAAATTTGAGCCCCCTAGCTTTTTCGGTGCGACCTCTATCGTGCTTTCAACAGACGGACAGACGGACAGACGGACAGACGGACGGACATAGCTAGATCGTCATAAAATCAAACCCTGATTCAGAATATATATACTTTATGGGGTCTAAAATGGATATTTCGATGTGTTACAAACGGAATGACAAAATGAATATACCCCCACCATTTTTTTGGTGGCGGGTATAAAAAGTTACTTTATAAATCAGTGTATATTTTTTATACCCTTCACCTGTGGTGCACAAGGGTAATATGTATATAGCTTTGTCATTCCGTTTGTAATTTCTACAATTTTAATTTCCGACCCCATAAAGTATATATTTTCTGAAAGCTTATGAATAGCGGAGTCGATTAAGCCCTGCCAGTCTTACCGTCTGCCCGTCTGTCCGTGTGTTGGTTGAAATCAACTTTTAGAAGCAACCACATGTTCCTCAGACCTGTGTATGATATTAATCTTTTGGAAATATCCGGGAATTAATCAATATTGAAATTCAGCAAAAAAAATTTTTCAGCCATAGAATAATTTATAGGTACCTTTGTGACTATTGAAGATATAATATGCCTCTAGAGATATTCGTGAAAAATTTTAGATAAATCGGGCTTTAATCGGTAAAGTTATAGGCAACATTTTTTTTTGGAAGACATATATTCCAAAAATTTTGAAACGAAAATAAATTTTTTTCAGCTTCTAGACAACCGAAAGCGTCAATATTGGTATCATCTGAAAGGACTTGACTAGCGCAATATAAGCACTATAAAACAAAATTAAAATTCATGTTGGCCGCCACTACAAAATGCGGACAATAAATGTAACTTGTAGAACCCCCCCAATATTGGTATCAAACGAAAGGGATTGACCAGTAGAATACAGTAAATTATTAAAAAATGTAAAATCCAAGATGGCGTCTAAACAAAATGGCGTATCAAATTTTTTCAACCCCATTAATATGGGTATCAAATTAAAGGACTTGACTAGTAGAATACAGTTAACTACGTAAAAATTCAAAATCAAGGATGGCGTCGGAAATTATAAGAAAAAATGGCGTATAACATGAAATATAGGTTAAGCTACGATATG
Organism: Phyto melanocephala; assembly: GCA_941918925.1. Classification (NCBI taxonomy): domain Eukaryota; kingdom Metazoa; phylum Arthropoda; class Insecta; order Diptera; family Rhinophoridae; genus Phyto; species Phyto melanocephala. The sequence continues at coordinate 61,893,827 of OW799235.1, read as the reverse complement.
TGCATGATGGTGAAGGGTATTATCAGATTCGGCACGGCCGAATCTGATGTTTTAAATTGTATTCTTTTCATTGTTTTTATTATTTTTTTCAAAATAACAAGTAATAAGTTAATAGTCGATCAAGTGTGATCATATTACTTTTACCCTGTATTTGTATGCAGATTCTAAAACATATAATATAAAAAGTTTATGTGTAAAATATTTAGCGGTTTGATTAAGGCTGTTTGTTGACTATTTTCGCCGGTCATATTATTTTGTTGGTGTATTTTAAATTTGTTTGTTATTACTTCATTGACGATAATTCACCATAATTAAAATTGATGATTAAAATGAGTTCGTGATAAAATTTATGGTTAGGTAAAATCTGTCTTATTTTCATTGCATTTTTTCTTATACTATTAATTGAAGACACTCACTCCTTTAACAATGCTACCATATTTTCACTCAACTAATATGTTTTTGTTATTTTAACGAAAATAATAGTAATAATAATAACATAAACTTAAACATTGAAACACGAGTAATTAACGTTGGATCGTGGTGGTAATCATAATCAAAGAGTAACATACTATGAATGAATTGTATGATTGTGGTTAAAACTTAACATGGTTGCCAGTTATCATTTTTAGTTTTATGAAAGTATCAAATAATGACTAAAAATTATATGGACATTCTTTGATCTCTTCTAAAGCAAATTATTGTTTTTTTTTTCTATTAGTAATATTGATTGTATTTATCTTTTTTATTAAAAATTTTTTTTGCCAATTTTTCTTTTATTTTGTGGTTTATTTTTCGTAGTATTTTTGTATAGTTTTTTTACATGTTAAACTTTTAAAATAAAAAATTTTTATCCTACAAGAATAACAGTTGAGAACAAATTATTATTAAAAAAAATTATAGCTTGATTGCTTTGTTACAACTATTATGGACTAGTAATGTAACTAGTTATAACGAGACTATAGCAGAAGATCTCACACGTGTTGACTAAAAAATCACACTCGCAAAATTCAACACTACTAAGTTCTTCAATGATATAGCTATATAAACCTAAATTTAATTTCATACATTCATGTATATTCTAAATCTTTAAATAAATAAATAAAAAAATAAATAAGTTTTTCAAATAAAAATCGTGAAACTTCAAAACCATAAGACACTACTTCACATCCCAACAGAGTGAATAAAAATTTCATAACGTTTGATGCTTAAATTGATATGTCAAGTGTTTATTAAATTTCAATCAGTACGTTGTGAGAGGAAGATGTAGGTGAGTACACTCACCACTCTCTAATACATAATAACTAGTGTTTAAACTAAAAAAACTAAATTCAAATGATATCGATCATTTGATATATAAAAAAAAGGACAGATATGTAACAATTGCGTAATGAAGAGGATATTTTGGTAACCAGAGGTAGTTAAAAAATAATATTAGTTTTGTGTGGGCATGGCACCTCCTATTTAAAATAAAAAAAATATGTGAGACGTTTAAATTAAAGTAGGCGTGTCAAAGTAGTTTCTGCTATTAAATTAACTTAGATATTTTAATATGTGACAGCGCATAGAGAAAGGGACCTAAGGGTGAACGGGTTTTGTTCAGGAGAGCCATTTTAAAGATTAAATGATTTTTATATTTTTTTAAATTGTTCATAAGGAAAAAAATAAATTTTTTGGTAGTTTCGTAAAATCAAGTTATTTTGTTAATTTAGTAGGGGAGAAAATTAAAATAAATAAATTTTACCGTTAGGTCCGGTTTTTCTTACCCTTAGGTCCCTTTCTCTATGCGCTGTCACATATAGGGTCATAGAAAAATTCTATGAATTTAAGATAAAGCGTTATATGCGAGGTAGGCGTTAAAATTTTGTGTGTCACCTTTATTTTCCGTTATTACAAATATATTGACCAAATAGCAATGCTTGCATAATATCAGAATCGTACATACAAATTTGTCAATTTTATTACGTCATAAATTTTCAATATAACGAAAAAGGCATTGTGTGTCATGCATTTTCGTAGATTTTAATCTATATCTCCTTTCGTAGTGTATAGATTTAAGCAATTTTTAAGAGGATATATATATACATATATATTTTTACTTAAGAAATATGCTCACGAAGCTTTTTCGCTCTATGTCAATGCGTTTGGCATAATTTGAGCGTCCTAACTTTTTCGGTTCGAGCTCTCGGACAGGGGGATGAAAAGCTATATCGTTAACAGGACTCAGAAAACATATACCTTATGGGGTCTAAAACGGATATTTCGATGTGTTAGAAACGGATTGACAAAATGACGTATAAAAACATCGACTGTTTTAATGCACCTGTTTACTAAATATTAATTTTAGCCAGTTTTTGACTTTGTATGCCATTATATTTGAGTTATATTTTATAATGAAATTCATACTTAAATAGATATTAAATTACTAACATTGTGCATGTAAAGTCTGTTTGAGATTAACGAACTTATAGTTATGTTGAGGTTCGGAAAAAGTTAAAAAAATGTCGCCAATGAGTTTGCAATGAAATTTGAATATTTTAGTTCCTGTTAACGTTAATACTTGTTTTTACGCTTGCCTTAGAAGTTTTTCATGTTTTATGCCAAACAGCCGTTTCCGGATTTGGCTGTATCATGCTGCCATATATTTGAAACTGTATTCAAAAATAACTTAAATTTAATACAAATTTAACTATGCAAGTATTTAAATGCGAACTCGAAAACTGGCCAGTACTATTAGTATTTTTGGCTTCAATGAAAAAAAACGATTTAGTTTTGATTATTTTTATACCTTTCACCTGTGGTACACAAGGGCATGTATAGCTTTGTCATTCCGTTTGTAATTTCTACAATTTTCATTTCCGACTCCATAGAGTATATATTTTCTGAAAGCTTATGAAAAGAGGAGTCTGCCTGCCCGTGTTTTGGTTGAAATCAACTTTTAGAAGCAACCATATGTTCCTCGTATCTGTGTATGGTATTAATCTTTTGGAAATATCCGGAAATTTATCGCTTTTGAAATTCAGTACAGTCGCCCCATAACTTTCTGAGATATGAGCAAATAAACACGACTGCCTCTGTTTTTTTCTATATTTTTACCACCAAAATTAAAATTTTTCAGCCATAGAATAACTTATAGGTACCTTTGTGACTATTGAAGATATAATATGCCTCTAGAGATATTCGTGAAAAATTTTGGATAAAGCGGGCTCTATTCGGTAAAGTTAAAGGCAAAAATTTTTTTAAAATATATATTCTAAAAATTTACAAACTAAAATCAATTTTTTCAGCTTCGAGACAACCGAGAGATTTAATATTGGTATCATCTAAAAGGACTTGACTAGCGCAATATAAGCACTATAAAACAAAATTAAAATTCATGTTGGCCGCCACTACAAAATGGCGGACAATAAATTTTTAAAATCTAACTTCTCGAATTCCCTCAATATTGGTATCATATGAAATGGCTTGACCAGTAGAAAACAGTAAATTATTAAGAAATGTAAAATCCAAGATGGATTTCTCTGTAACTGCTAACAATTTCATTTGAAATTTGTCTAAATTTTTTTAACTCTTGATACACTTTTGCATTTTGAATTTTTTATTTTTAACAATAAAAAATGTAGCCGAACAGAAATTGTTTATTCACAAGTAAATAAACCAAAACTGCAGTTCAATAGACGATATAAGATACAAACCAATTGGGGTTTGTAAATTTAACATATATACAAATGAATGCATATGTATCGGTAATTAGAGAGGAATATAGCAAGTTTTAAGACGAAAAAAATAGAAAAGACATTCTATATAACACATGCACAAAGTAACTTTGATTTTCTGAATGGAGGTGATTCTAAATACGAGTTAATTAAAAAATAATTCTAAAACTCAAGATCATTGAACTTTTTTTGTTCAATCATAACGAATTTAAATAAAAAAAAACATTAACAAAGACTACAAAAAGAAATTTAAATTAAAAAAAGAATAAAAAAGAAATCAACAATCATGATAATGATTTCCAGTTAAATTAAGATGAGTCATATATAATTTCAATTTCATTAAAATAGTTTTTTTTTCATTCCTCCTTAGGCACATTTCATGTTATGTACTGGTTTGTTATAGCTAGTGTTAAAAAAAAACAAAAAAAAAAAAACAGTAAATATTTAATTACACTGCCAATGTATTGCTTAACTAATTTTGCTTAAAATTTTTTCTGGATTTTTGTTTTAATTTTAATTTTTTATTATTATTTTTTCAGAGCCCAAAAATCAATTCATATTTTTGCTTACCAATTAAGTTAAGATTTCAGAAATCAAAATGAGCTGTCGAACTTACCTAAAATGAAACAAGAAGAAACAAATAGAAAATTATTAAATTTTAAGAAACTGTTAAAAATAAAAATAAAACTAATATTATTTTAGCGAGAGAAAGAGAGAATAAAGAGAACAAAAACAAAATTCATGTATAAAATTAAATTGGTCATGGTTTGTGTGTGTTTATCTTAATTTAAAAAAGTTTTTCGATTAAAATTTTATTTTTTATATCTGACGCTGGTACGAATAATTTTTTTTTATTTTATTTTTGCTTTTTTAGTTTTCACATTCTACACACAGACACACATTTAAGAATTACCTTTTTTAAATCCATTTGAAAGTCATAAATTTTTAATCAACTTAGACGGAAATAGCAGGTAAATAATTTGTACTTTTTTATTTGTGCAAAAAAAAACAATTTAAGAAATAAAAACAGAACAAATCTGACTGAAGTACAAGTAAACATTTTGGAATTTCCTAAGAATGCATTAATTTAATTTAAGGTTATGGTTGTTAAAAAGGAAATACAAAAATTAAATTGAAGCATGAAAAAAAAAATATATAAAAAATAAACCTTTATGATTTATAAGCCCGAAAAGACTTTAAAAAAGTTTTTATTAATTTATATTTTTTCTTTCTTTTAAGAAATTTTTTTAATTTATTGGCTTAAGTAGTCTAAATTGTTCACTTGTTCATAACATTCCGTATCAATAAACTGATTGTTAAAAATTATTTTCTGTTAATTCTAATTAATTTTTGAGTTGATTAAATTTTTTTCTTTATTTTTTTTAATTATAAACCACAAACGAAATATTTTAACAAATTAGTTTTCTTAGTAGATATTATATTATATACAAAAAAAGGGCTTCTAAAAACATCATTTGCAGCGGGTTGGTAATACGTACGATTTGAGACTAGTGTTGCTGTATTTACTTTCTGTTAAGAAATCAAATAATTGATTGCACAAAATAAAACAGAACCGAAAACATCTGAAACCGAACATGATAAATTATAAGTACATTCGAATGAACGGAACATATAAAATGAACAGAATCAACTGTGTGAAATATACAAAAATGTTTGAGTATAAAATTATTTAAATATTTACTGATTATTTGAGTATATTTAAATTACTAGTAGTGATTTGTTTGCATTAATTTTTTTTTTCTAATTATGGTTTTGCAATTTATACATGAAATTTGTACGTATTCGTTAAGGTTGCTTTGAAAATGAGAAAGTGTAAAAAGTAGTTTGAATATTTCAATCTTTATTCAAATAATAACGCCTGTTCTGTGTTCCGAATGGACAAATATTTTTCGGAATTGTCAGTAACTACACCAATCTAATATCATTGGCAACACAGAACACGCAGGATTATTATTATTATTTTTGTTAAACAGGGTGGTTCAACCAAATCGCACGATATTAATTGTAAATAAATTAAAAAGTTGTCAAAGAATTATCTTATTATTTTTTATCTATTTATCTATGACCACAATGTGTGAAATAAAATATTGGCCAAATGTTCGCCTCAGCTTTGGTGGCATACTTCTATCCGATGGCCCATATTTTCAATAACATTAAGACATAAATGAATTGTCTCATCTTATACCTCTTGAATCGTTCTTGACTTTTTGACGTACACTTTTTATTTAAATTTTTCCAAAAAAAAAAAAAAGAAGTCCAAAGGTGCCGAATCGCATGTTCGGGGTTAGCAATTCACTAAGGTGAAAGTGTGCCTCGTTGCTGAAGATGATTTTCTTTATAAAGGACCATACTGACGGCTCTGCAACACTATCGCGAACAAAAGCAGTGTTTTCCGCAGAAAGATTTGGGCGAGCATGCACAAGTGTTTTTACATTATCTACAGACCCAGCTTGCTAAAATTTTCGCACGATTTTGGACATATTCAATAAATTATGCTGACCAAAAAAATCACAAAGTGCACGAAATGCATCTTGATTTTAACGCCAATTTTCGTTAAAGGCTTCAACAGTCTTGATGCACTGCTAATTTATGTACCCCTCCATGGTCGAATTTGTCAAACACTGAAGCAAAGAAATGTCAAATTAAGTTGGGCAAAAAACTTGACGTTACAGTGCGGCTCACAATTAACATCGTGCATTCTGATTGGACTACCCTTTATATATCAATAACAAGCATGTAAGAAGAAATATTTTATTAACAATCCGTGTTGTACACGCAAAGAAAAAATATGTTTGTGGTAACCATAATCGAAGAGCAACATACTATGATTGAATTGTATGATTATGTTTAAAATAATAATGGTTACCAGTTATCATTATTATGTTTAATTTAAGCATCATTCAATAATCATATATATGACTGCAATTGAAATCGACAATCTTTGCTTTTTTACGGCAAATTATTGTCTTTTGCTGTAACATACATACACATAGTGATTGTACTTACCAATTCAATTGCAATTTTTATCCAATATTTTTTTACATTTTCTCATTTATTTGCAAAATTTTCTTCAATTTTTCAAAATTTCTGTTCAGTTTTTGACATCTCAAACTTTTCAAATAATAAAAATGTATTCAGCAAGAAGAAGAACAATTGAAATCAAATTATTATTAAAAAAATCAAAGCTTGATTATTTTGTAATCATACTGTTGTCTCACTTATTATTTAATGTTTATTTTTAATTTTTAATGATTTTGAATATAATGTTATTTTTGTCGCATTAACTTTCTTAAATCATACTATTTTTAAATGATAACCATGGTTTTTCTTTGCGTGTAATGTGCTATTGGTGCAATTTTTGTATGTGTTTAAAGTATTGTAAGCTTGTTGTTGGTAATATCCATTAAAACATTTCGTGTGACAATACAATTTTAATACACATGTTTTTAAAGGGTTGTTTTGGATTCATACAGGGATGGGAAATTATTTAGTTTTTAGTTTCTTAAATGTTTTCTTGAATAAATTAACTTTACAAAACATTTTTACTCAAAATGCATAGAAATATATAATATATATAATAAAGGTGTGTAAATACTTTTTGTAACTCTGTAACAATACAACCGATAAAACATAAATTGCACTCATAAGTAAATAAATTAAAACTGCACTTTAATAGACCTAACAAAATACAGTGGAACGTTGTGAATTGAACAACTGTGTCATCTGTGTATTATTAAATGTTACAACATACTTTTTAGACTTATGTTTTAACTTGTTTTATAGTTTTTTTTTAAATGAATATTGAAATGTAAAAGTACTCATACAGGAGGCTGGTAGATACATATATCTATATTGAATTTCCACTATAGTTCACCATTTACTCACTGGCAACAAGTATTCATATTATTTTAAAAGAAGTTTAGCTTTATTTTGCCAAATTTGTTTTATAATGCAAAAATATCAGTCCTACGCTGGCACTTAAACTAAATTAACTATAAAAGAATTTTGCAAACATGCAGTTAAAAAAGTAAGGAAATCCTAAGAATTTCATTAAGAACCCAACTGAAACAACAAAATAAGATTTATTTTTCAACATTTAGATTTTTATGCCTTTCAGTAGAAAAAAAAAACAAATAAAAAAGCAAATTAATTAAACAAAGAAGTTTCAAAGAGAAACAGACAGACACCATGATACATACGAATTTTAGGTTTCGAAGTTAACCAACATATGTATGTACGTACCAGGCGCGGATCTAGTTAAAGCGTTTGTGGGGGTAAGTTTTTATTAAAATATATTGTATGAATTGTGTGTTTTATTACTGCCAAAACTATTAATTATAAAATAAAGAAATTTTGCTGTGGGAGGACCATGGATCAGGACCAAAATTACGGCATTCGAACGTGATGGAAACTTTTAAACTCATATTATAGTCTCTATAAAAAAAAGCACAATGAACTCAATCGTTTCAGTAAAACTTCATTGGGTTCGATTGCTGTAACTTGATTTTTTTTATAATTATAAGTACTTCATTTAAATATTTTTATATAGTTTATTATGGCTTAAGTTAAATAATTTTTTTTAATTCTTAAGCTTTTAGAAAAATTCAATTGTAAACTTTTAAGAATAGTGAAAAAAGGAAGAAAAAAAGATTCGTATAAATAAAACTTTGTGTATTTACAGAACTTAAAAGCAATTTATATGTTTCATAAAAGTTCTCAGTAATGCACAAACTTATATTAAGTAAATATTTGCTAATTAATAAAAATTTTATTTTTATATTCTGCCATAAATCATTTTAATGACATTTCGTAATAAATCGAAGAGTTGAAATTTTTATAATGGAATTTTTGAAACCAACGAGGTAAGTTTAAAAAGTTCATAAAAGTAACGAAACAAATTAAGTAGAATATTTTATCCAATAAAAAGGTGGCTCTTTTAAAAATAACAATTCTTTTTGATGTTTGCAAAATACCCTATTTTAACTCATAAAATTATATTTCTAAAGTAAAACTCAAAGCTATTATTATTGGTATAATTTGTAAACCAAAAATCATTAGACTTATGTAGAAATTAAAGAACATAAACAAAATACTTGTAACGAAGTTTTTTATCAGTGGCCCATATGTATCAGGCACCTATTAACGAATCACAGAATCAGTATTGAAAGGATTAGGTTTATTTCGGGGCCTTTCAACTCACAACATTAAAGCCAACAACTACAACAAATCCTAAAAAAACAATAGCCACAACAAAAACAGCAAAAACAATATTTTACATTATTGTATGCATTGTATTGGTGTTGGCCTGTCGATTTAAAATTAATGTTCAGTTAATCGAGTTTTGTTGTCGTTTTTTTATTTCGATTATTTTTTCTTTTCTTAAATTTATTCCCACTTTAACCTCCTTTAACTGCAGATGTTAATTTCTTACTGATGATGTTCGTTGTTTCTAAGAATGTGTGTGTGTGTGTGTGTATAAATAAATGTTGATGTGTTTTTTCTTTATTCAACATTTTTATCTCTTGAGTGCAGTTTATTTTATTTGCTTTTTTTATACCCGCCACCAAAAAAATGGTGGGGGTATATTCATTTTGTCATTCCGTTTGTAACACATCGAAATATCCATTTTAGACCCCATAAAGTATATATATTCTGAATCAGGGTTTGATTTAATGACGATCTAGCTATGTCCGTCCGTCTGTCCGTCTGTTGAAAGCACGATAGAGGTCGCACCGAAAAAGCTAGGGGGCTCAAATTTTGCCAGAATCTTTCTTATAGACAAGGTTTGTTTGGTATTGAAAATGGGCTAAATCGGAATATTAGAAAGGGAGTTATAGCTCGAAAAGCAAGAGTAGGTCGAAAAAACCGTGTCCTTCAAACATCGAATAAAATGGAATTGTGTCCAAACGCATTAACGTAGACTCATGAAACTTCGAATATATATTTCCTAAGTAAAAACAATATTTTTCCCCGAAAATTATCAAAATCTATGCATTAGGAGAGGAGTTATCGATCAAAATGTACGAAAATTTATACCGCACAGTGTATTTTTCGGTATATTTAAAAACAAAAACGTCATAAAAGCAACAAAATTGGATGTACGACTCTGATATTTTGCACACTTTGCTTTTTGGTGAGACGCTTATTTGTAACGGAAAATCAATGTGCCACGCCCACTTTTACGCCCACCTCCCATATAACGTTTTAGCTAAAATTCATATAATTTCTCTATTAATAAAGATTTTGGAAAAATAAAGGGCTATATTGAAACACCTAAGTTGTACTCATTAGAAAAAAAAACTTTGACACGCCTACTATAACGCCCACTTTTAACGTTATCTACCGTTAATGAAATTTAAAAGCTCATAAAACCGCCAAAATTAGAAGTGTGATGATCAAATTTGCTACGTATATCCTCCTAAGCAGTATCATTATTGTGCCAGAAAATTAGGGTGCCACGCCCACTTTTACGCCCACCTCCCATATAACGTTTTACCTAAAATTCATATAATTTCTCTATTAATAAAGATTTTGGAATAATAAAGGACTATATTGAAACACCTAAGTTGTACTCATTAGCAAGAACAACTTTGACACGCCTACTATAACGCCCACTTTTCACGTTATCTACCGTTAATGAAATTTAAACGCTCATAAAACCGCCAAAATTAGAGGTATGATGATCAAATTTGCTTCGTATATCCTTCTAATCAATGTAGTCGTTGTGCCAAAAAGTTTAGGTAACACGCTCACTTTAACGCCCACCTCCCATAACGGTTTATCTTAAATTCATGTAATTTCTCTATTGAAAAAGTTTTTGGGAAAATAAAGGACTATATTGAAATATCTAAGTTGTATTTATTAGCAGAAACTTTATTGACACGATTACTTTAACGCCCACTTTCATTGAAAGACTACATTTACAAAAGCATTTTAGTAGCATATCGAAGTTATAGAGGGTGGTTAAATTTTAAGGACCGATGTTGAATTTAAATAAAACACAAATTATTTAGGATATTATTATCATTTCTTTTTATAATGATAATATTTGTATGGTTCAATTATGTATTTAACAAAATATATGCCAAATAACCCCCCCCCCCCATCCTTGGCGCCACTCCTCTACTTGACAATGTTAATGCTCAATTGTTAGGCATGATGATGAGGCGAGGTTGACTGCTCTTTTGCCACACTATCGCAAAAACCAGCAGTAGTTCCCATTCAGCAAACTAAGAAGGCATTCACAGATTTTCTAACATTTTATACAGACCTGTTTTGCAGAAATTTAAATATTTTGTACAATTCTCCCGATTGTGGACGAATTTGAACGATTATGTTGACCAAAATAATCACGAAGTGCACAAAATGCATTTTGATTTGAACGCCCATTTTTATAAAAAACCTGAATAACTTTAAAGCGTTGCTCATTTGCGTATCTTTCCACGGATCAAATTGAGTAAGTTTGAGATTGAGAAATGTCAAGTGAAATGCAGAAAACAAATTTAAGGACTAGGTGTAGTTCACCTTCAACATGGACCCTTAAAATTAAACCACCCTCTACAAAGAAAGTGATACATATTTTATAATAAAGAGATTATTCCATAGCGATTAACAAAATAATAAATATTGTGCTTTAAATGTACACAAAATTGGTGGTGGGTATAAAAGATTCGGCACAGCCGAATATAGTGCTCTTACTTGTTTCCTTTCGTTTTATTTTCCCACCATTTTTATACCCTTCACACAGTGAAAAAGGGTATATATAGGTTTGTCATTCCGTGTGAAATTTCTACAATTTTGATTTCCGACCCCATAAAGTATATATTTTCTGAAAGCTTATGAATAGGGGAGTCGATTAAGCGCTGTCAGTCTGTCCGTCTGTCCGTGTGTATGTTGAAATCATCTTTTTGAAGCCCCCCGACATCGCTTGGACTCGGGTGAGGTATTAAAATATCAGAAATATTCGGGAGTAGATCGCTATTGAAAATCAGAAACATCGGTACATAAACAACTGAGATATGAGCAAAAACCCACGACCACCTCGATTTTTTTTTCACAAAAGCAACATTACAACAACAACATACATACATACAAACGTGTATACTGGTTAGAGAAAACGTGGCATCGAATCCCAGCTGAGCCAAAAAAATTTTTTTTTTAATTTTTTTTTAAATTTTTTTTATTTTTTTTTTATTTTTTTTTTATTTTTTATTTAATATATTATTTATATTTTTATTATTATTTTTTTTTTAATTTTTTTTTTTTTTAATTTTTTTTTTATTTTTTTTTGTTTTGTATATATTATATACATAATAATTTTTTTAAAAATTTTTTTTTTAAAAATTTTTTTTTTTTTTAATTTTTTTTTTTTTTTTAATTTTTTTTTTTTTTTTTTTTTTTAACATTCATACGTGAATTTATAATTTTACAATGGGACGTTTTTATATATGTATGTTTTTATATGTATGTACGTATTTCATATGGGATGAATGGTGACACAAACCACTGTTATTGCATGAATTCACGTTGTGAAGGGTATATAAGATTCGGCACGGCCGAATATAGCGCTCTTACTTGTTTAATTTGTATTTTATGTTTCTCCATAACGTGGTAGTGTGAGGTATAAGATACTCCGCTTTTATTGTTGTTATTTGCTTTTTGTATCTGATTATTACTTGGCATCTGTGTAAAAGTTGTACAGTATATGTGTTTGTAAATTTATCATGGTTCTGAGTGCAGGCGTTGCACTATTTCAAGGTCTCTCGGACACTTTTATAAATAGTCAACAATTAAGTCAACGAAAAACTGTAATTATTATTATTGATGTTGTTGCTGTTATTGTTGATTTAGTTAATAATTTTCTAGATTTTTATTGCTTTTGTTTTATTTATTTTCTTTGTTATTATCTTGTAGGTTTTGCCACTTTATAGCACAATTACTTCTAAATATCCATTAAGAAAACGAAATGTAAAAAAATGCATTTTATTAATTCCATATTGGTTGAATGAAATTTTATTTATTTTTTTTTCATAAAAACAAAAAGCGTATTTTTTTAATGTCAGTTATTAATTTGTTTACTTAGTATCAGTGTATTGTTACTAATGCAATGATATAAATTGTAATTTACTTATTTTTTTGCTTATTTTTCATTAGTCTTTGTGTATATAACTGTATGCGGTTTTTAAGCGGGGGATCATTAATGATTTATGAGCGATAATTTAATTTAATAGCTTTTTATAATTTAAATTATACTAGTTTATCCTGATTTAGAAACGAAGCTACAGTCGCACAGTGAGACAGCCCTAAAGTAACAGCGGCAAAACATGGTTTTTGGCGTATCGTCCAATTCGGATGTAATTTTCACAGTATATTAACAGAAATATGAGTAACAATTCCTTGAAATTTCAGCCTCATAACTTCATTACTTTTTGGTCTAGAGCAAGTCAAAGTTGAGGCATGCTAACGCACTTGAGATAAGTAAGTTCAATATGTAATATTCAAAAGCTTATCAATAAAAAAATATATAATAAATATAACTTTAAGGTATTTTTCTAATTAATTTAGTTGTTGTAGAATTAGTAGATAAAAAAATAAATTTAAAAAAGAAACACAAAAAAACATTTCTTTACAACAGAATTGTGGTGTAAAAATTTAACATTTTGCATTTTCAATGGACTAGGAAATATAGAGCGAGCAGCCACTCGACCTAGGTGCAGACTTATATCAAATGAAAGATTGAAGTCTCAGCTTTCATTTAAAGTAAAGGACATATAGCAAAAGTTTGCAAAAATACTTTAAACATACAAAAAACTACAAAAAATACGCAACGCGCACATTCTGTCGCTATACGTATGTTAGCATGCAATAGCATGTTTACAAATTTTTACTTTTATTTTTTTAAATTGTTTGTTTGATATTTTATTTTGTGCTCACAAACTTTTTGAAAACAAACTGTAAAATAATATTACATTGTTGTTGTTTTAAATATTATTGATCAATAAACGGTAATTTGCAATTATATGTTTAACTCACAATCTATTTGAGAGTGCAGGTTTATACAAGTTTATATAAAGTGTTAAAAAAAATTACAAGGTCATGGATAATTCAATAATTTCTTATACTGAAATTTCTGATATTTGGATCGATGGCAATAAAGATATTGATTTTGTTGTTGGTGTCATATCAACAAATTTCAATGAAATGTCAGACTTAATTATTAAAATTATTATTGATAGAATGAAGAAAAGATTTTCTTTTTTATTGCATTTCAATGGGAGGTGGGCGTGTTATTGTAATTTTTGCATGAAACATTTTAAATTATATAAATTACAGTAATATCAAATTTAAAGGTTGTACCTAAAATTTTTTAGAAAATATGGAACTTTTTATGTTGAGGTTGTATGGGTGGTGGGGGTAAAAGTGGGCCAAAGTCCAAAACTTTATTCCGATAATGTTTGTAACAATATAACATTCAAGTGTACCAAAATTTAAAGTTATCCCTTTAGTATTACGGACAATACGCCATTTTACAAATTTCGATTGTATGGGAGGTGGGTGGGTGCCCCGATGGACTAGTCAGCAGTGTGCTGTTCTGCTAGTTTGGGGGTTGCGGGTTCGATTCCCGCCGGAGACTTGTCTGCTTCCTTTCTATTCTATTCTATTCTTACTTTTCTATTCAGGTATCACAAAGGGATCAATATAATGGACCCAAGTGAGCTACACAGCAGCTGCCTGTTCTACCTAACCTAACCTATGGGAGGTGGGCGTAAAAGTGGGCGAATTTTCCTAATTTTTTTTTAAACTGAAATTGTCTTAAAAAATACCCTGTGCAAAATTTCAGAATTCTGCAATGACTCCTTGTATTTAATGCCGGCGTTGTCTCACTGTGAGTCGTCGGCACAATTATTTTGACAAATTTTTTTCTTATCTAGTGGCAGTTTTTTCGTTCAAGTGCGCAAGATACCGTTACCTCAGTTGGACTCAAACAAAGTGCTTTGTTTTGTGCTCTCTCAAACTGCTGATAAGTATCATAATAAGAAGTGACATTCTCTTCGGAATAAGTATTTTGACATGCACTTCATATAAATTTCCTGGGGGTGTTCTTTGCATTGAATTGAAGGTTATATAAAATAGTCCTTATTAATTTTTGTGTCTTCTCATAATTTTGATTTAACAGTGATTTGAAAATATGGGGAAAATGGCTGAGTTAACTAATATTGTTAAAGCCTTAATAGTAACAAAGTTTAATGCCGGCTAAATGAGTTCAATTTGTTGCGTCAAGCTCTTTATTGTCAAATAAACAAATTTAAAAACCAAAACGATGTACAAATTTTACCGCTAAACGGCGCGAAACGCAAAACCACTCTAAGTGAAGAAAATTTAAAACAGACGTTCAGTTAAAACCTAAAGATGCCGCAAATAAATGGAATTAGTCATACAGTACTTCAATTAGTGAGCGGACGATTCGCCGCCACTTGAGAAAAGTATGTTTTAAGACTTACATAGCAAGAGATATTCCATACATATCAAAACAAACTCAAGCTCAAGCCTTTAGCTAATGCACATGTCCAAAAGCCAGTATATTTTTGGAGAAAAGTTCTTTCGACTGATAAAAGCTCATTCCAATACAATTCATCGAAAAAGAAGACTTTCACAATCAAATTTCAATAAAGCATTTTTTAAGTTAAAAAGAAATAAGTTATTATTTCTTGTCAAAATAATTGTGCCGACGACTGTAATATAAAATTATACAAAAGAGCTTAGGAAATTCGCTCACCGAACATCAGATGGCGCCGTTAAATAAACATGGCGGGTATTTGTAGTGTTGCCATAAACAAAGCTCCCGATATTTTCTACCTTTTCAAAATTTTTTTCTTTTCTCTAGCTACTCTCATTTAAAGGAAGGAAACATAATATGTATAGACAAAAAATATTTCTAAATGTACTTCTCTTAACAAAAAACTAAAAAATTACAATAAGAAACTTTTGAAATAAATTAATACATTGTACAACTGGTTACCTAGATCAGTGTTGACTAACGAGAGAAAATGTTTTAAATGAGAATGTACTGGTAATCTTGCACTAGAAATATCGTTCCAAAGTATATATTATATGGTTATATTTTTTCATTTCATACCAATGTAATATTAATATTTTAATATAATAAACAAATTTTATCGAACTAAAAAGCAAAAAAAAAATTGATAAATTAATATAATATTATACAAATAAAAAATTAATATAATATCGCGAAAATTACAAGACATGGTATGCTGGAATGGGTGATTAAAATTTAGACCGGATGAACCATACTCTCGTAGACGCATTCTACATATGTAGATATGTAATATGTCATTGTTAAAATGTCTGCTGCGGTTTTATTTTAAAGTATTTAGTATATCCTGTATCAAATGATCCTGTTTTCATAACACCTTTGCGGAAGAAACCATCAAGTTGATTCGTTTGGTGTGTTATATGTCACAGAGTACTGCACAACTAATATGGAATTTCTATTATTTTGATTTGCTGGTGATTTGGTGTATTAACTTTAATGTTTTATATAAGAATGTTTGTACTACAACTATTCACAGCCGTTAAAAAAATACTTATTTTCTCTTGTAAAACTTTTAATTAAATTTGTTTGTTTAACATAATATTTTTCTTTTTAATTTCCGAACACACATTTCCTTTATAAGAAAGTTAATAAAATTAATTATGCAATTTTCGTAGCGTAGTATCTGTATGTGTGTGTAAAATTCCAACCAAAAATTGATTTAAATTATTTGCTTCAGCTGTTTTTGCCACAACACCAGCAACATTATATTTTCAATGCATAAATTAAGCAAAAAAGAACAACAACAACAACTACTACTACTACTACTAAAACGTATATACAAAATTATATTTAATTATAGTGCTTTCATATAGAGATTATATATATATTTTTTTCAACATTTACTCGCATTATATATTTATTTTTTTGCAGTATTCTTGTACATTTTTTGTTATTTTGTTGTTGTTATTCACAAGGGTGAATCACCAACAAAATCCATTTAAAAAATTGCTACAAAAAGGAAATGCCTCATTAGCATGACAATGGTCTAGGGAGAAACGACCCGTTACGAGATTTTTTTACACACTTAAATTATATAAATACGTAGAAACTATTTCTTAAATTAATTAAAAATCTTAACAAAAAACAGTGCAAATTAAATTGTAAATATTTTTTTAGTTTTTTATCTTTAAGCTTTAAATGCTAGAAACAACACGTTAAATGAGACCAATTATAAGAGCAAGATTTCAAGTTCTTTTTTCTTGCTGATATCGATGTTTTTATTGTTGTTTTGCTTACATCTTCTATATAATTTTTTTTCCAATGATGTTTTTTCTTCTTCTGTAAGATGCAATAACGACCAACCAACATTTTTATGTCTTGTAATGCAATAAATAACGATTATTTCAATAATTGCATTCAATTTATTATTATAGTGGAGATAATTTAATATAAATGGATGTACGTGACCTCAGCTTAATAAATGTATCTCTGTCTTCGTATGTATGTACGATTTTATGTGTGTATACGTATGCGTGTTAGTGTCTGAATGTATATAAATTGTATTGATATCACTTCTCTCAAAAAAAAAAAAAAACAAAATAAATAAAAAAGCTGCTCCGTTCTAGAAAAAAAGTGCAAGTTGTAGTTAAATAGAACAAACAAATAGCAAGCTAAAGTTTGTTATTTAAAAAAAAAAGGTTTTTCTAATAAATTCTACAGTTGTTGCTTATTAAAATATATTAAGTATAACACATGCCTGTGATTTTTTTATTTTCTATCCTATTAAATGGAATGCCCAAATATTCTACCTTCGATCTTTGCGGGCCCTTTGTTTTAAATAAAAAAAACATAAATCAGGAACTGATGCTTTGGGTTTATGGAAGTTTTGGACTTGTAAGTAAAATTCTACTTAAGCTTTATTAAAAGTTTAGTATAAAATTTGTTTTTAAGACTGTAATTTATACCGACAAATTTTTCTGCATTGAGCAGATTTTAAACATGTGTTAAAGTAGTTAACTTTTTCTAGATGAATTGTGTATGTATGTATGCATGTATGTATATGAACAAGAAGAAAGAAAATCATAAAACTAATAGAAACGTTTGAGAAGCATAAATATGTATGTATGTCCATGTGATATTGCAGCAGTAGTTGTTGTCTGTCGATAGGTCGGCCTAAAAATGTGATTTTATGTATCTGTGTAATATTACAATCTCTTAATGAAGGTATTTCAACTAGAAAATAATAACAATAATCTATAAGAAATATAAAATAATAAATTGAACTGATCGTTTTTTCTTCATTCCATAAACAATATTTATTATCAGGAAATAGCTACAATCAAGAAAAGAGATTATTAATTATTTTATAACGATTAACGTCCCTTTTCTCAATGTATTATTATTTCCTTTTAACAAACAACTGCTCTAACTGGCGGTTTGTTTAAAAAGCACCATTTAACTAACGGTTACGATTTTAGCTTTCACCACAATTTAGTTATTTAACAAAAAAATTTTTTTATATATGGCGGCACTACCTTTGAATGTTTAAAAAAATAATTGGTCAATCCACAAGGTGTCGTAAGTGTTTTAAA
This sequence comes from Phyto melanocephala, assembly GCA_941918925.1. NCBI lineage: Eukaryota > Metazoa > Arthropoda > Insecta > Diptera > Rhinophoridae > Phyto > Phyto melanocephala. The sequence goes on along the minus strand of OW799235.1, from coordinate 61,875,447 downwards.
TGTCATATTGTCATAATTTCATTTTTTTTTAGTTTTAAAAAATCTAAAAACATTTTCAATAAACAAAACAATACTTTTCACTCATTTTAACATTTTTGAGAAACGATATGATAAAACGACCAAATCTAAGTAAAAAAAAATTATAAATTAGATTAATCTGGAGATAATATGAACAACCTAATATATAAACACTTCAAAATATGAATTTTTTTAATTTTTTTTTTTAATTAAAAAAAATCATTATATATTTTAGTAAATTTATGTAATACCTGTACAAAGTGTTACTAATTTAGCAAATAAATTTAGGATAAAAAATCTACAATATTTGTACTGAAAAATAAAAATGCTAGTATTAACTGTGTTAACAATGCGTTTATCGCAATTGAAAAAGAAAAACTGTGCGACCTAGCGAGCACCAAAAAATGGGAAATACATTGTACCAATGGGTTTCAATATGAGAGGCAGACGTATGTTAAAAGAAAATGCCAAAGGAGGGGATAATGTAGAAGTCTAAAGAGATGGAAATGGAGGAAGACTTCTCCGATGAAAATGATTAATGGAGGTGCTAAAAAGAGCATTAAAATCCGGGGATGATGTAATTTTTAATAAAGCTTTGAAATGGGCTTAAAGTAAAATAGTTATTAAACGAGATTTGAATGTTCGCAGGTAGTTAAGAGAGGGGGCCGTTTTACAGGTGATTGAACAAAAGAAAATAATTTTTTAAATCTAATAAATACAGATAAACCATTGAACATAAACAAATTTAATTGCTAAGTGAAAACATTATTAAAGAACAATTAAATGTCATTCGCAAATATGAAACAATCTTGCAAAAGTAAACGGGCTTGGTTTTAATTAGTTCATATTATATCGAGTCTTTTGTGTTTTCAAAAAAAGTTCGGATTTATATAAATCAAATTGAAAATTAAAAATATTGATTGCTAAAAGCCCTTTTACCAAAAAAAGCGGTTAAAATTCGAAATATATTTTTACTGTAAGTTTTAAAAGCGGCGTTAAAAAATAAAATTTTTAGTTCAAATATATATGTATGTAGTTCATGACAAAGGTTTAAAAATATACATATGAACATAAAAATGTTGATTTTGTAATCCCTATAATTTTTACTTTTAATGTGAAGTGTTATGATCCGTAAATGTAGGCTTTAGAGTTAATTCTCTTCCAAGTCTGGTTATATTTATGATTTTTTTTTAAACTACCATTGTAATTGCTTTAAAGTTTATTAAACTTTAAATATTTTCTTACTATTATTTTAGTTGTTGCTAGTGTTGTCATTAAGGTAATTGAACATGTCTATTATAATTGTTCATATTTTTATTTTTTTATCATTTCATTTTACTTACACAACCATGTGATAATTACACTAGAAAAAATATGTAGTACATATGTATGTATATAATTGGTAGTTTGTATTAATAATGTTTTACATTAATAGCCCATAACTAATAAACTATTAAGTAGACATAGTAATTTGTTTCAAAAATTTAAAAAAAAAATGAACTACATTCGATTGTAAGAGACAGACAGTCGTGTGGTTTGGTAACTTTTTTAATGGAAACAAAATAAATAGAGATAAGAGAAATTTAGAAAGAATGTATAATGTAATGTAAAATGTTACCATTTGAGTGATTCCTTTTATAACCATTTCATTTTCAAACCTCACCTCGCCGAATCGGATGAAACTTGGCGAAATCTATGCGTATGGTAAGTATGTAAGTATGCATTTAAAATCTAGGCTCATTATCGTGGCTTACTCGCGAAATGCAGTAAATTGAAAATTGTGAAATTAAATAAAAATGTGCCACAATAGGCTTAGAGAATTATAAATATCTTTATAATGTTTTTCGTTGAAGCATCAAATTAAAGGCAATAAAATAAGCTGTACGATGGCTGTAATTGCAGATTTCATTTTCAAAGGTTAAAGGTCAAATTATAATTAACTTTTCTTTAGAGTAACAGTAAATATTTTTAAAATTTCTTAAAAAATATATGTTAAAAAACAACGTCTTGTCTATAATTCCTGAAAGTTTCACTTTGGGATATGAGGTAGTTTATGAGATAGATACATACATATAAATAAAAATGTGATACAAAAGCAATTTTTTTCCAACTTACTTCTCATTGATATTTTTTTAAACCATTTTGCTATAAAAATTATGTCAGTTTTACTTAAAATTAATTCGAATTCTCTTTTAAAATTGCATTCGTGTCCCTATATTGAGACTTATTCGGCTTACGAAACTGTTTTTTATTAACGTACCTTCATAGTGAATTAGAAGAACAAAAGAGAATTGCATGTACATAAAACATCCATGCAGATAACCCTACTAAATAGTATACTTCATAATAGAATAGGACTAGTCGAAAGATATGCCAAATATATGCAGAAAACATGATCGATTTAGTATTGCGATGTCTCAGGACTATATAATTTAGCTTTACATTAAATCGAAAAAGCTCAAAGCTTCTTATACTGTTTTTGACCACACTAGCACAATCGTGAAAACACGAACACTTGTCACTCAAATGCAAGCTCTTGTTTGAAAATAACTTGGTTCACTTCTTCATTACATTTCGGATACAATGGGCGACCTAGTTTTTCAACAAATGTTTCATGGTATATTAGCTACACAGAATGAAAAAAGAATTTATAAATCCAAGATTTAAATTCTTTAATTCACCTGAAATCGTGCTTAAAACTTCGATTACGATTTATTTTTGGTTTTCTTAAAACAAAATATGTTTATGTAGATGGTGTCGAAAACAATGACGCAAAATGGTGTGTAATAAGTATTAAAACTGAATTCTGTGGTATGCTACGATGAGGTCACGATTCGAGACTCTTACTTGTTTATTGAAACGCCGTGTTTTTTTTCTTTTAAGATAAACAACAACACATTAATGATTTTACATTTTTAAATTCATTCAAGTTTATTAAACTATTTACGCATCAATGCTTTTAATTACTGTTTACTTACATCACTGTAAAAATTTGTGTGTGTTTCTTTTTTGCAAAATTTATAGACATATGAAGAAATTAATGCTAACGATTATTAAGTTATTTCCTTTTTTTGAAATTAATTCAAATAAATCAACTATTTTATGTAATTTTGCAAAATAAAACCAACTGCAGTAGAAACAGTTTTCAATAAAAGAAAAAATCTTTTAAAGCATTATCTATCCAAATTAGAATGTTTTTCAAAATAACTGTATATATGTACATACATATACATATAAATAAGAAAAAAAAATAATTTAAAATAAAAAAAAAAATGTTGATTATACATTGTCACATTTTAGTTAAATTTTTAGTGAAATCATGTCATTGTCTACATAAAAAACTCTTTAATTTAATATTTGAAAAATCAGTAAAACTTATTGATTAGAACAGTTTGCTAGAACGAAAACAAATACTTATAAAAAATAAAAATTGATTTGCGTATGTATGTATTTATCAATTTTAATTTACAGCCATTTTGCTTATTAAAGACGTAATTTAAGATTTTTTTTTATTTTTCTATATCACAACCTTGTTTAAAATAAATTATTGCATAAAAATATCTCTAAATAAGAAATTTTATTAAAAGTTATTTAAAAAATTGTAACATTTTCAATAATGAGTTATGACATTTTACAGTAAATGACCGATATGTTGCTATTAAAAATATTTGTTTCTTCATTTTTCTAATTTGTAAATTAAATAATTTATCCACATTTGTTGTCATTAGTTATTTTTTTAACAACATTTGTTTTTTTTTTTTTTTAATATTATTTTTTGTTTGTTTCCGTTCAGTTTGGTTCAATTTAATTTAGTAAGTTTTGCAAAAGTGCCATAAATTTTTTTATGTTGTTGTATACAAACAACAGCTAGAATAAAATTAAAAAGAAAATGTAAAATAAAAATAAAAACTTCTTGAAATTTTTCATATCTTGTCTCTCATATGCCTTTTTTTTATTAATTTTTTTATTTTAACACAACATTGCATAGAGATAACCATATTGCGGTTAAATAACAGTGGAATCAATGAAAAATAATTTTTCCAAATTTTAAAAAGCCAAACAAAATATATGTCTAAAAAGGTATAAAAGATATAGCAGGATAGCTCTTGCTGAACTGCGTTTTATACAAAGAAAATGCTGTTCCGTTTTGGCTATTAAAGTCTTTGCTAAAATAATTTATAAATGTCTTGCCCTTAAAAATCATCTAACACAAAACTGGTCATATCACAGACAAACCTTTTATCAAAAAAGAAACTATTAATTTAACATGTCATTAACATTGATACCTTTTAGAATTTCTGTGACAGGTTACAAAACTGACCTAACCGAACAAGTTCAGTTTTTGTTATACAAAATTAGATTACGACATGATAAGTCTATGGTAGTCTTGTCAAATTAATTAAACATTAATTTATAAATTTTTATTAGTACACATTTATGCAGGTCGCAGTGGAATTTATTAAAATAATTATTATTATGAGTCACGACTGAGACCGATTTTTCGTTCATTTTGTATTAACATAAATTTAGAAAATAATTGATAGAGGAATGTCTTTCGTATGGCAACACCAAATGTTATAAGATTTCTTACGTGTACCTGTATAAGCCCACTGAAAATAATCTTAAATTAAAAGGAATTTATTTATTTAATTTATTATTAATTTGAAAGTATTTGATTTGACTAATTGGTAGGTAAATAAATTTTGCAAATTCTATAACTTTATATAGAAATTTGTAGTTATAGGTAATGCATTTTTAGGACTTTGAAAAGTTTATTTAATAAAATAATTATACAGAATTCGAAAAATTAAAAAATACCTGTTTCTTTATATGGGCCCACGGTAATGCCATGAAGTGCACATGCATGTACACTTCATATCTATTTATATATTTTTCTATTTTATGCGATTGTTGTTGCTTTGTCTTGTAAGGAAATTGTGAGAAAAACTTTTTGATAATAAATTTATTAAAAACTTTTGCATATAAATAATAGTTTATTTGGAGCAAAAAAAAAAAAAAATAAATAAAAAAGGTAAAAAAGCATCAAATAAATAAATGTATAGTAATTCTACCAGTTCCAAATGTATCTGTATAAACATAAAAATGTATGTATGTTTAATAAAATTGTATGTATTTAAATGAATTGAGACACATGTTGAGGCGTCATATAAACATTTAAATGGTATTTTGAAAATTTTAATTTTAATTTTTTTAAGAATAAAAATTTAAATCAATCAAATTAATTATAAACAGCAGATAAGTAAAATATAAAATATATAGTTTCCACTCCTAAACTAATGCATTGAGAAATCAGTTTTTAATAATTTTAAGATAACACGATTTTCAAGTGGACTTGTACTTATTTTGGGTATTAAACAAAGTTATTAAAAATCTATACAAATCTTAGCGTTGGTTTTTTTTTCTAGAAAACCACAAGAACGATTTATAGAATTTAACAAAATATTTGTATGAGTAGTTACAGGTTTATTATCTAATCGGTGGCACTACAATCGAATTATCAATAGATTCTAAACCTTTAAACTAAACCTACTCAATTTCACAGGACCTTACAGGTGGCGCTATAGTATACAAAAAAATTTCAAAACTAATCTCCAATCTTTCTCTCTTAAATTTAAATTTAAGAAAACCTCATACATAAAAAGATTATATATGAGTAGTCTAATATCTTAGTCTAATTAGATTAAACATCGCTCACTAACAACAACAAAAAAAAAATAAACAAAAAAATCCTAACTCCCACAAAAACTTTTAAAAGTCAGTTTTAAATCTTCAAACTAGAAATTCCTCATTTAAGAAACAAAATGGTTAATAGTCTTAATGTATTGCTGAAGAGCTTTTCAGCTAAATTCGGCCCTTAAAGAGTTAAACAGTGACAAGGTTACAAGGTTGAACAGTAGGGCCTGAAGAGTAAGTATACATCCACAAGAACATGAAGATTAATATTCAATGAAACAAATTTGACTCACTTTGATGTTACCTATATAAGCATGTCTTAAAAATCAAACAAAATTCTAAATACTAAAGTGTCATATGCCAACTGTGCAAATATCTTGAAATAATTAAGTTTAAATAGTCACAGCATATTAAAAGTATGGAAACTGTAAAAAACCAATATACGTAAAAGGTGTTTAACTTTTACTGATAGATAGGAAATAGACTATATCTAGTGAAATGTATGTATGTAGTTATATACATACATATATGAAAATGCATGTATAATCTTTTATAATTTACATAAATAACAAAAAAAATTTAGACTAAAAAGGCGCATAGTTAAAGACCTTAAATATATTGTAGACATTTCAAAGGATTGACAAGTAAAGTTTTTTAAAGTTTAGTGTTAAAAATGTCTTAGGATTATAAAGAGATTTTCAAACAATATATTAACATTTGTTTTTCTTTTTTTTTTACAATAAAAGTAACAAATTGTTTAACCTTTTACTTAAATTTTTGTAATGTGCATTTGTGGTCCCACCACCTGTTCGTAACAGATTGTGTTTAATATTTGCAAAAAGAAAAAAATATTTTTTTATGATAAACATTCTTTGGCAATTTTGTTACACAGTTTACTGATCGTGCAGCTGTGTCATTATTACGTTTTAATTTAAAATAAAAATGTATTTTTTCAAAACATCTTTTGGTTTGAATTTTTTTTTGCATAAAATTTTCAATTAATAATGTTTACTTGCATTTTTATGTGGGAATTTCCATGTCATCGTACGTGACATTTTTACTCCTATTAAGTGGAGTAATTTTTGCAAAAGTCAGAGTAACTGAAACAAAATAAGATCTTTATGTTCCATTCAAAGGGTACTTTATTTAAAACAAAATTAATTATATTAGAATTATTGTTGTCAAAAATATCTAGAAAAATAATAATATATCGTACGTGACATGAAACAGAAGTGATTTTGAGGTATATATGGAAATATGAGAAAATCTGCGAATCTTTAAAATCCATCATACTTAATTGAAAACAATCTTTAAATGATTTTATAATAAATTCAATTTAATATCGTTCGTGACATAGTTGATTGCAATTATTTACAATAAGTCAAAGAGATAATCAGATAAAACTCTTATTATTGCTCTTTAAATAATTTAATAAGCTTTTAATACCTGCGCATGGTAAAATTGGAGTGTTTTTTTCTTTTTATCAATAAACTTATATTGAAAAACAAATGGAAATGTCCATATATTTACTACGACTAAGTTATTTACAGTTCATTAAAAAATGCACTATTATGTTTGGATTAAAAAAGAATTACTAAACTTTTTTACTTGTTTTAAGATAATTTTATTTAATTATAATCTTTAAATCAATACTAAACAAATTCTTTTTGTAATACTTTAATTTTTTGCGCTTTATTTATTTATTTTCCCCCTTAAAAACGTTTTTGAGAATTAATAATAATAATAATAAAAGGAATACATTTTTCATCTTTATCTACGCCATGAAAGTAAATATAATTTAGAAAATATTTACATTCATTATAGAGACGTAGTGTAAAAACACCACCATTAAATTCCATACACTCACACGAAAATGTTAGTCAATACCTAAAAGATATGAAAAAAGTATAAAACGAAAACTTTTTGTGTGTCATATCATATGGTGTCATCATACCATTTACGGTACAAAAACTATTCATTTTACAAATCTCTAATACTTACTAACCACTAATATTATTTAAATAGTAAATACGTGCCTATGAACATTGTATTGTTGTAGTTGCACATACTTTTCACCTTTATTTGCTTTCTTACCATCTGTCCACTATCAAGCGCTGCTGGAATTCTTAAATCAATGCAATTTAATTGTTTTAAGAATAATATTGTAAAAAAAATGAAATTAACCAGAATAATAATAGATTTTTTAATAGATAGATTTGCATTAAGATTTAAAGATAAAACGTTTGAATAAGTACACATTTAAAGTTATGAAATTCACATTAAAAATATATTTTGTTTTGCAGTAAAAAGTTAATTTTGTAGGCAACCAGAAATTCAAAAACTTTAATAGTTACTTCTACTTTTTTGACTTATTACTCTTTAAATAACAGAATGAATGAAAAGGGAATAAGTGACTTCTCTTCTTACAATGGAAAGGATAAGTATGTAACATAAATTGAAGTCAGCTAAGTGGGGAGTGGAAGAATTTTCTTGAGTTTAAAATTTAATAGTAAGTACACAAAATGGTAACGAAAGAACAACAAAACAACAACATAAAAAGAACTTAAACCAATACATATGAAAGACTAAGTTCCTGTAAATGTGTGTGTGTGTGTGCGTATGGTAAAATAAATGGAATATTCTTGCAATGACTTTAATTTACCGTGTCAATATTTATTTTCGTTAGAAGAAAATAAAAATATAAAGTACACACACACACACACACATAGTCACATACAAAAAATTAGAGACATGAAATTCCTTATTTCTATATAATATTTTTATATATAGACTTTAGATCCCAGCGTTTTTTAGAGCACAACTAATTCAATGCTGGCATAAGTAATTTATAAGTCGCCAACATATAAATGAAGAAAATTTTGGTATGTATTTGACGTTTAATGCGTGTTTCCTTAGATTTGTATTATTGATTCTTAGCACTCTTATATCTTGCCAGATCTATCTAACTAACATCAGTCGATATATTTTACTAAGGACATAAATATCTATATATATAAAAGTGAAACTCTGTGTGTGTGTGTGTGTTAGCTATAGACTCCGAAACTGTAAAACCGATCGGGCTCAAACTTGGGAAAGTTGTTGTACACATACCAGGGAGTGTTTATGGGTGAAAAAAAGTGGGCGGAGCCACGCCCATAAAAAATTAGTTATCAGTTTTAGCTACTTGCACTTGACCGATTTTTCTGAAACTTTGCACACATATCGAGCTGTCATGACTAAATAATTTCGTGATAAGAAAAGTGGGCGGGGCCACGCCCCTAAAAAAGTTTTAATTTTGAGGTACTTGCACTGGACCGATTTTTCTGAAACTTTGCACACATATTGAGCTGTCATGGCTTTATAATTTCGTGATTGAAAAAGTGGGCGGGGCCACGCCCATAAAAAATTAGTTATCAGTTTTAGCTACTTGCACTGGACCGAATTTTCTGAAACTTTGCGAAAATACTGAGCTGTCATGACTTAACACTTTCGTCATTAGAAAAGTGGGCAGTGCCACGCCCATTAAAAAATAGGTATCATTTTGGGGTACTTGCACTGGACCGATTTTTCTGAAACTTTCCACACATATTGAGTTGTCATGACTATACAGTTTCGTATTTAGAAAAGTGGGCAGTGCCACGCCCATAAAAAAAGGTATCATTTTGAGGTAATTATACTGGACCGATTTTTCTGAAACTTTGCACACATATCGAGCTGTCATGACTAAATAATTTGGTTATTAGAAAAGTGGGCAGTGCCACGCCCATAAAAAATAGGTATCATTTTGAGGTACTTTCACTGGACCGATTATTCTGAAACTTTGCACACATATTGAGCTGTTATGACTTTACAATTTCGTGATTAGAAAAGTGGGCAGGGCCACGCCCATAAAAAAATTATAACTTTTAGGTTTTTGCACTTGATATTCAATTAAATTCAGAATGCATTTCGATTCATTAAGGGGCGTAGCAACGCGCGCCGGGTTTGGCTAGTTCTTAATAAAATTTGCATGTTTCAAATTTGCGGATACGTTTTGATTAGGAAACGTATGACCAAAAATGTATGCACTTGTATTGGCTAAGTATCGATTGGGTCGTTTATGTAAAGTATTAGATTGTCTTTTTGGATACTAAATACTTAAAAGTGGTATTTTGTACAAAAATAAAAAAAAATAATAATGGAAAAGTCCATTCAACGGTTGCAATCAATTGTTAAATTTATTATGTATTTTGTTTGAATAATTGAAGAAATCTTAAATATTGCATTATAAATATTTTCTTTAAAAATTTCTACAACAATTTACAGCAAACACCTCATTACATTTGAATATAATTTTATTTTTATTCATAAATGTCTGATGCAATTTATGTTAATTTTTACTAATTAAAATTAAAACTTAAAATAAAAACTGTACATTTTTTTTGTGACAACTTTTAAATAATTTGCTTAGTAAATGTGTTATTTGGTTTTGCTGCTGCACTTTTTTCATTGTGCTAAAAATAAAATTAAAAACAAATTTATAAATTTTTATATTCATTTTATTTTATTTGTTTTTTATTTTTTTTTTTTTTTGATTTTAACTTACAAGGAAGAGAAAACTTTATAGAAAGTTGCCGTAACTAGTTTTATGTTAAAGTATTAAAATAAAATAAGACAGAAAAAAAATCTTAAAAAATAAATATGTTTAGCTAAATAAACATATACATACAAACAGACATACTTGCATGTACACATGTAAGACATTTACTTAGTTAATTCAATTTTTTTCTCGTCTTGTTTTTGTAAAACGTTGATTATTGTGGGCTGTTACAAAACTCTCTTATAATTTTTTGCTTTTTAAATTTATGGCCTTTAAATAAAAAAAAATTTTTAAAACAAACACACGTCAACAAACTAAATAAAAAATTGTCTTATAAAGTAAGAAAAAAGTAATTTACCACAAACGTATGTATAAGAAATCCATTAAGTTAATTAGACAAATTATCATTTGTTGTAAAAGAAAACGTTATTTTTATTACAACGTAAGTGTAATTTTTAAATTAATTAATGCAGTATTTCTCTTAATTAAATCATAAAGTTTTATTAATTTATTTTAAAGTTTTTTGTTTGTTTTAAAATTGCAGGAAGTTGAAAATTTATTTAAAAATGTCAAAAGTATTTAGGGATTAAATTTAAATAACAATGTTTTCTGTTACTCAAATTTCACGTTTTGTAAATAAAACGGAAACAATTTTTTGTATTAAAAGAACAAACTATTGATTTTTTAATAGTTCTAAATTTTATTTGTCGGGCCAATAGTCACCATGATACTAAAAAGATTAAAAGCAATGTCACTTTAGTGAATCAACTTCGCAGTGATGAGCTCGTCTTTAAGGACAGTCCATGATATTTTTAAAAATTTTTAGATGTAGTGACTGAATTTCTGCAACTATGTTCGCCTTTGGTTTAAGGATTGCCTCCGGCTTGTTCTTACATACTTGCTTTTTCAAATCACCTCAAAGCAAATAGTCGAATGCTAAAATTATTCGCAAATTATTCGCTTTCCAAAGAAGTGCCATTGTTTTCGCGTTCCATCCTGCTAAAACCACATCTCAGGTCTGCTTATAAGAGTAGAACGTAAAAATTTCTTGAACAAACCGATATTCATTTCTTCAAAAAACATGTAATGCCAAATTATATTTTCAGACCAAATGCCACACCAATTGGCGTTGATGAATGGCTCCTGTATTTTCAGCTCCTGAAAACAGTTCTGCTTATAAACAAAGCCATTCAAAAACAAAGAGCTGCATCACTCATAATTAGATTTTAGTAAAGTTGATTAATTTCTGTCCAACTGTTCAAATTTATCTGCTGACAATCTTCGGGTTTTCATTATTACATCAGTTGCTCCTTAAATGGGAATAAAAAATATTTTTTTTTAAATGCACCAATTTTTGTAATTTTACTGTAGACTGTTACTGAATATCGGCTGCTACAGTCATGCTAGAAAGATAACTAGGGTTTGTCACTTTTCTTACATTTGTTGTGTGCAAAATTATTTTTGGTCGAAGATTTTCTAAGAATGATAATTTATTTTTATTTATTATTATTTATATAACTCATTGCCAAATGGGTACATTTTTAAATACCATTACCTTCGAAAATACTTAACCCTTTTTAGAGGTTCAAAAATGAACATAAAGTTAAAACAATGGAGGAACACGTCAGAAAATGGCTAAATAATGATGACAATAAGCTGACGAACATGTTATGTTGTGACCTAAACCTTGGGAAACCAAAAAAGGTTCTTAAACTGTGTAGTTCAATACTAAGAAGACTAACTAGTGTAATTACAGGTCACACGAAAAAGAGAACTCATGGGACTCTGTGATGAAACGTTATGAAGAGCATGCGAGAAAGGGGGGGAGCTTAGGAACATTACCCATGTCAATGTCTTGAGTTTTATCATTATAGATGCGAGAATTTTAACGTGGACAATATGCCGAATTTGGAATAATCAAGCAATTCGAGTTGGAAATCCTTATGCAATTACATTGAAGGGACTGGGTTCGTTTCTTTATAGCGTTTAATATAAGGGGAATTTCGTTTCTTTATAGCACACAACATGCCAATTGGGCACATGCTTATAACTGTCATGGTTTTGGGCTTTTAATGCCTCTCTAATGCAAATGGAATGACAAAGCCACATCTAATAAAGGGTAGACAAATGTGGGTTAACTTTAGATACTTTCAAGTTTTTATGTATGTATTTTCAAAGACATTAATATCTTCGAAATTAAATCAATTTAAATTAATAATAACTAGTGTAAAATAAAACGAAAATTACTCAGAAGCTTTATATTTTCTTTATATAAATGTTAGGTTAGGTAGAACAGGTAGCTGTTGTGCAGCTCACTTGGGTCCATTATAATGATCCCATTGTGATACCTAAATTGAAAAGTAAGAATAGAATAGAAAAGAGAAGCAGACTAGTCCAGAGTCTCTGGCGGGAATCGAACCCGCAACCCCCAAAACTGGCAGACCAGCACATTACTGACTAGTCCACCGGGGCACCCTTTATATAAATGTTAATATTCTTTTATTTTGATTTGAAATTGTATAAAAATTAATAAGTTTTTAAAAAAAATTTCTTTTAAGTTATTTAGGAAATTGCAGCATTAGAAATAATTTGTTAAATAACTTACTTAAGATCAGGCGTCACAATGGACCGTATTGGTCTCTGGGTGAGGGTGTGAGGGTAACTTTGCACCAACCTTACTACCTACCTACTTAAGATCATCTCTATTTGGAGCCGAGAAAAAAAAACACTATAAAGTTCAATAACAAAAAAAGAAAATATTATGAAACTGTACTGAAATATGTTTGTTTTCGTTGAGAGTTTCTTCTTTTTAATAATGCACTTTTTAGCTTAATGTCAATATGTCAAATTGATAAAGAAACAACAAAAAAAAACAATCTAAATAAACACAACAAGCAAAAAATGCTTATAATTGCTAAGTGCCTTACAAGAGACTACACTGCCAACAAACATACATAGCTACCCAGCAAAAAAAATTGGAAGCAGTGCAAAGCGAATAACATTTAAAAGACTTCTTAATTATTTGTGTAAAAGCAATAACTATAAATGACTCCCTAAATGCGAAGCAGTTTGTCATAAATGATGTGCTTAAAAATTCATGCAAAATATCTTATACAATTCATGTAAACAAACAAAATTAACTCATGTAACAGCACTTGTTAAAATAGAGTGCAGTTTATTAAAGTATTCATGTAAACACATGATCTCCAATGACACGCTTATGTTAAAATCATGAGTGTTTACACCTAAATTTAATCACTTCGTCACCAGTTGAACCCCAGCAAATTCACTTCTTTGTTATAGATTTTTTTGCTGGGTAACTATAAACATTTTAAAAAATAAGGGTTTCCCAGATTTAAATAACTTTTTAAAAATTATCGCAACAAAAAACAAGTAAGAGTGCTATATTCGGCCATGCCGAATCTTATATACCCTTCACAACGTGTAGTCATGCAATAACAGTTGCTTGTATCACCATTCATCCCATATGAAATACGTACACGTATGTATGTTAAAAAAACGAAAAAAAAAAAAAATTAAAAAAAAAAATTAAAAAAAAAATTTTTTATATATATAATATACATATATAAAACAAAAAAAAAATTAAAAAAAAATAAAAAAAAAATAAAAAAAAAAAAATAATAAATATATAAATAATATATTAAATAAAAAATAAAAAAAAAATAAAAAAAAAATTTAAAAACAAGTAAGAGTGCTATATTCGGCCATGCCGAATCTTATATACCCTTCACAACGTGTAGTCATCCAATAACAGTTGCTTGTATCACTATTCATCCCATATGAAATACGTACACGTATGAATGTTAAAAAAACGAAAAAAAAAAAAATTTTAAAAAAAAATTTTAAAAAAAAATTTTTAAAAAAATTTAAAAAAAAAAATTAAAAAAAAAATTATTATATATATAATATACATATATAAAACAAAAAAAAAATAAAAAAAAAATTAAAAAAAAAATTAAAAAAAAAAAATAATAATAAAAATATAAATAATATATTAAATAAAAAATAAAAAAAAAAAATAAAAAAAAAAAATTAAAAAAAAATTTTTTAAAAAATTAAAAAAAAAATTTTTTTGGCTCAGTTGGGATTCGATGCCACGTTTTCTCTAACCAGTATACAGTATACACGTTTGTATGTATGTATGTTGTTGTTGTAATGTTGTTTTTGTGAAAAAAAAATCGAGGTGGTCGTGGGTTTTTGCTCATATCTCAGTTGTTTATGTACCGATGTTTCTGATTTTCAATAGCGATCTACTCCCGAATATTTCTGATATTTTAATACCTTACCCGGGTCCAACCTATGTCGGGGGGCTTCAAAAAGTTGATTTCAACATACACACGGACAGACGGTCAGACGGACAGACTGACAGGGCTTAATCGACTTCCCTATTCATAAGCTTTCAGAAAATATATACTTTATGGGGTCGGAAATGAAAATTGTAGAAATTTCACACGGAATGACAAACCTATATATACCCTTTTTCACTGTGTGAAGGGTATAAAAATTTAAAAAAAAAAATTTTTTTTGGCTCAGTTGGGATTCGATGCCACGTTTTCTCTAACCAGTATACACGTTTGTATGTATGTATGTTGTTGTAATGTTGTTTTTGTGAAAAAAAAATCGAGGTGGTCGTGCGTTTTTGCTCATATCTCAGTTGTTTATGTACCGATATTTCTGATTTTCAATACCGATCTACTCCCGAATATTTCTGATATTTTAATACCTTACCCGGGTCCAACCTATGTCGGGGGGCTTCAAAAGGTTGATTTCAACATACACACGGACAGACGGTCAGACGGACAGACGGACAGACTGACAGACTGACAGGGCTTAATCGACTCCCCTATTCATAAGCTTTCAGAAAATATATACTTTATGGGGTCGGAAATGAAAATTGTAGAAATTTCACACGGAATGACAAACCTATATATACCCTTTTTCACTGTGTGAAGGGTATAAAAATTACATTAAATATTAAATGTTTCAAAAGTAAATTTTAGATAATATTATTATACCCTTCACACAATGAAAAAGGGTATACATATGTATATAGTTTTGTCATTTCGTGTGAAATTTCTGCAATTTTCATTTCCGAAAGTATATATTTTCTGAAAGCTTATGAATAGGGCAGTCGATTAAGCTCTGTCAGTCTGTCCGTCTGACCGTATGTCCGTGTGTATGTTGAAATCAACTTTTTGAAGCCCCCGACATCGCTTGAATTCGGGTGAGGTACAAAAGTATCAGAAATATTTGGGAGTAGATCGGTATTGAAAATCAGAAACATTGGTACATAAACAACTGAGATATGAGCAAAAACCCACGATCGATTTTTTTTCACAAAAACAACATTACAACAACAACATACATACATACAAACGTGGTATATTGGTTAGAGTAAACGTAGCATCGAAGCCCAGCTGAGCCAAAAAAAAATTTTTTTTTTATTTTTATTTTTTATTTAATATATTATTTATATTTTTTTAATTTTTTTTTATTATTTTTGTTTGTTTTATATTTATTAATTATATTTTAATTATTTTTTAAAAAAATTTTTTTTTAAATTTTTTTTTAAAATTTTTAATTTTACAATGGGATGTTTTTATATATGTATGTTTTTTATATATGAATGTACGTATTTCATATGAGATGAATGGTGATACAAACTACTGTTATTGCATGACTACACGTTGTGAAGGGTATATAAGATTCGGCACAGCCGAATATAGCACTTTTACTTGTTTTAGGTATAATTGTCACAGTTCGACCTCGTACAACGATTGAAACTAAACAAAACTCAAAAAATGCTTTCCAAAATAAAAAAAAAATTAATAAAAATTAATTTAAAAAAATGTTACAATAATAAATATATTAAAGCGTGAAGAAGATAAATTTCTTTTCGATTTGCTTTTAATTGGAAACTCTTATTTGTATCCTCTGCAGAACTTGACTTGACATTATTTGTATTAAAAAAAAAAACACTTTATAATGTTTATATTGCTGTTGCTGTTGTCTTTTTAATATTATCAAGTGCTTGGTTTTAATCTGATGTTGGTGCAACGTATGCATGTATGTACTTGTTGTTGTTCATAGTTGTGTCTCACACTTTACTATGTGGTTGTTGTATTTGTGTTGATGCAGCCTGATTGTTTATACAAAATACAGTAATAATAATTTGCATAATGGTAAATGTTAACTAAATATTTTCCAAACAAAGCCATAATTTGAAAGTATTTATGTAAATAAAAAATAATTTATTTTAAAGGCAAAAATATGTGTGTATTTGTTGTTAATATTGGGAAAAAATTACAGGTAAAAAAAGAATCTGGTTTTGGCCAATTAGAAATTGTAAGTCAAAATTTATTTCATATTGGAGAACGAAAACTGATAGTTGAATAGATGAATATGTATGATAACCTAAAAGTATTGTAATGGAAGTTATTTTGCAAAACAACAAAAACAAGTGACAAGTGCCGTATCTTAACTAAATAGCCGGTAGCTAAATTTTTAACTAGTTACGTTTTGAACCAGTCTATAACTGACTAGCATTTAACCCGCTACTTCGTTGAATACTCAAGTTCTATTTATAATTATTAAATATTTTTAGTTCAATTTATGAAAATTTGTATCTCTGATTCAATTTACTTAGAAAAATAAAATATCATTTTAAAGAATATACAAAAAGTACCATAAAAATTCAGAAAAGGCCCTTTTTGATCGCCCATAACATTTTTAGTCTCACCTTGTATCAATAGCCACTAATTTCGAAATTCTAGCTTTGCAAACGTTGAAAATACAAAAAGTACCATAAAAATTCAAAAAAGTACCTTTTTGGTCGCCCACAACATTTTTGGTCTTACCTGAAATCAATAGTCCTTGATTGTACAATCCTACTTTCACAAACGTAGAAAATACAAAAAGTACCATAGAAATTCAAAAAAGTTCCTTTTTGGTCACCCATAACATTTTTAGTCTCACCTTGTATCAATAGCCACTAATTCCAAATTCTAGCTTCGCAAACGCAGAATATATAAAAAGTACCATAAAAATTCAAAAAAGTACCTTTTTTGTCACCCATAACCTTTTTAGTCTTACCTGGAATCAATAGTCCTTTATTTAATAATTCTACCTTTATAAACGTAAAAAATACAAAAAGTACCATAGAAAAGCGAAAAAGTACATTTTTGGTCCAAGTTCCAAATTTAAAGTTTAAAATGTTCAAATATCTATGTAACAAAATATTTTAATAGGCATGATTTAAAGTCAGTAAATCTACTCTTTTTTGCATAAAAGTAATTATGTTCTAAAAAGTACCAAACTCTTCCCGATCTTTCCCTTTTCTACCCTGTTATGAATGTGTTTCAATTTTTACTAAATTACATAATTTTTTTGTTTGCTGAAATCCCAATTAAAAATTTTGTGAAAATTGGCCGTCTAATTAGGTATTACATACATTTTCCGGAATTTTCCCTTCTTGGTACCTTTTTTTGTCCCCAAAAAAGTTTCCAAAAATTTCACCTAAATAGTTGTCCATATTCTATTAGGAAATAATAATTGTCAAATTTTGTCCCATTGAATAATATAAGAAAAGTTTCTTTTAAAAAAAGTACCAAAAAAGGGACAATTTTTACCCCTTATACATGTAAATTTAAAAAAAGTGCCGAATTCCTCTTAATATTTTTTCGCGGATTACTTAATACAGTTTAAATTTTTTTCCTAGCTTTATGCGTTTGGAAGTTACGTTGGGTACCAAAAAAGTACCAAATTATTGTTTTTACCCGTTTTTTCCCCTTAGGGGTTAAAAATTCCAAAAAAGGCCAGACACCTGTCAGCTTATTTTTTGTGCAAATTACAATACTATTTCAATTTAATTTGTATCATTTTTAGTTTAGCAGATATAAGATTACCGATTTTACCCGTTTTTATAATTTTTTCCCCTTTTAAAGTACGAATTTCCAAAAATCCCTTCTTAGTGGAGCTATACATTGAAAGGGGAACCGATTATCCAAATTTCATGTCTCTAGCTCTTTGCGTTTGGGCTGTGCGATGATGAATCAGTCAGTCAGTCAGTCAGCCAGTCACGTTACTCTTTTATATATATAGATTGTACCGAGACTGTAGCATTGATTGATAATAAAAAAAACCCACCATCGCAAAATGGAAGAGTATCTTGTTTTTTAAAAATAAATCTTATTTATACAATTTAATTTAGCTTGATGCTAAATGTGTAAAACGCATATTAGTTCTCTTCAGCGTGTGTGAGGTGAGAACATTCACTCACCACTCTCTAGCAATAACTATTATTTAAACTAGTATAAAATTGAATATAAATAAACTAGTTCGGGTCCTATGATAAAGGACAGCTATGTAACTAGACTGAAGCTAAAAGGAATTAGCATATTTCTTAATATATAATAGTTATTTTATCTCCTGGGTAGGTAGGCTTTTGATTACATATTACAATACCCAAAAAAAACCTTTTAAGAAATTTTTGTATATTTTTCTAAATTTTAATATCGGGATATTGGGAGTATTTGAAAACTTTTTTTTTCACAACCATAAACATTACATTGGTCTGAATGAAAAAATACAACTAACACATCAACAGGCATCTAGGCGGGCATCAGTCAAGTGATATACATACATATATAGATGTACATATTTACAAGGATTGACAAACATGACAGCCAATTTGGTTCATTACAAATTTTAAATCAAACAATTTTTAAAAACATTAAGGATTTCCAAATTGTTCTGTTTATTCAAATTTTTCTACCAAAGCGGCAGAAATTAATAATGGAAATAAAAGGCAATAATTGTAGCTCTAAGATTTCCTCTTTTAATTAAAACAGAATAATAATAATACAAAGATTTATAACATTTATTTATGGCTAATGGTTTAAATTGTCATATAATTTTTTCGACTCCACACAAACAAATATTACTTTTTTATAGCAACAAGAAAATGGAAAAATATGTATGTATGTATGTATGCATGTATGTATGTATGTATGTATGTATGTATGTATGTATGTATGTATGTATGTATGTATGTATGTATGTATGTATGTATGCATGTATTTAGGTATAATAATAAAACGAGAAAAGTAAGAAAAGAAACTTACAAAAATAACGACAGCAACAACAGCATCAATAAAAGAAAAAAATAATACAAATATAAAGCAAATAAATGGCAGAAGGAAATCCTTGAGTGTAATAAATTTAAAATAATTACCCATTATACAAGAACACACTTCTTACATTTATGTATGAATGAATGTATGTATATTAATTTGCCTCTGTGTATTTGTTTTACAAATACCTATGCATATACAGAAGTAAATATGTAGTCACAACCCTACAGTTATGAATTTATCGTATGAAGTAAATGTTCTACAATTTTTTACGCTAATATCTGATTACTGCCAGTCTATAATCGGAGGTTATTTACCATTCTAGCGTGTTATGTATTGTAATATAGACAATGGATAGTTTTAAATAAAATTCATATTTTCTATAATTTTTAAATCTATTGGAGAGTCGACTTTCTTCTACATCAAACGAAATTCGTAATTAATTGCAAGTTTAAAAAGCAAAACTCACTATTCGAAAAATTTCGGAGAAATATCGGTATGTTAGGACTATACTCTGATAATGTTGTTCAATTACAGTAAGAAGGTCATAACTCAAAAACTAGTAAATTCGAATCAAATAGGTTTGCATAGCCTACGACACTTCCATTGTTTTCACTTAACTGGACAATAAACAAAACAAAACAAAATCAATAAATAAATAAGGATGCAGTAAATAATCATAAAATGTTAAATTTTATTAAATTAATTAATTTTTATTTGGAACTATAAAGTTTCCTTATTAAGTATGGGAACATATTGTATCTTAAATTACCGACTTTTAACTTTCTTTTAAAATCCCGTAATTTTTAAAACAAATTTAAATGAAAGAAATAATGTAATTATTAAACATCGAAAAACGAGCTTTAACAATCTAAATTTTTACAATGATTTTTAAGAACATGAACTTGAAGACACTTAATATTTAATATTTGATCCTGTAATTGTGCTTCGAAGGAAAGTTTTATTTACTTATGAAAGCAACAGAAATGGTTTTTCTTGTGTTGGTGTTTTCGAAAATCTTGTTAATAGCGCATGAAATATTTAACTTTTAAAAAATCTTGTACATATTCTGTAAATTGAACAAAAAAAAAAACACTGTTTAACAATATGAACAGTATGCTAATAAATGATTTATTTACTTCGTTTCTAGTCGGTTTAAAAAATTTACTTCATTTTAAATACATCGACAATTACTGCCAAAAAACAAATGAATTAATGGATTCCTCGACTTATTTTTATTTGAATCATTGTTACAGAAGCAGTATCAAATCTTAGCTTGTACGAAAAAATTGTAAATTAAAATTTAAGTGATGAATACTCTTGACAAATATATAAATAACGGGCGTTATACAACGTCATTGTTGTGTAAACTAAATTAGGATCAGTCGTCGATTATTTAACATTGTCAGCGTTAGTACCAATTAACCCTTTTGACATTTCCCACTGGGACGTTAGCAAAACGTAAGTTTAAACTTAACGTGCAAATCTTAGCAACTTTGTTGCTTGAAAAAAAAAATCATGATTATGAGTAGATTATAGTTTTATAAATTTCTGCTCACTACAGCATTGTCAATCTCTGGTCTCGAGCTTTAGACCCAATCCTCCAAAAGTTGTTGCTCCTTTTCAATTTATTATTCTTAATTTGGTTTAAGAAATTTATTATTTTTTTTTTAAATTTTATTTTATAGTAGAGTAATTTTATAAAAATTAGATCAACACGAATTAATTTTATTATTTTTAAGCCAGGCACTTATGTTTTTATGTCTGTATGTTTGCTTGTGTTATTTTGCGGATTTTATTACTATTTTTATTACAATATTTTATTTTTAAAGTTTATTTTTTTTTAACTGCACATGACGGTTTTGCTTTTGCTGTTGTTGTAGTTAGTATGTCTCTTGATAGCATTAAATTAAATTTATTTCGCTTCACAAATGTTTTTTATTTTCTTGTTCTTTTTTTTTAAGTTTGTGTTATTTATCTTGTTTTACACTACATATTTATTCTGTTGAAACTTAAATTGTTTACATGCAGCTTAACAACAAATATAAAATCAAGAAAATTGCAAGAAAAAATCAAAACAGAACAGCATTATTGCAAGAATTCGTTTCCAAGTTACAAGCTGCATGAAATTCATAGAAATAACCCAGCAAAAAATATAAGCAAGGATATACTTTTAATATATATAGGGTGTTTATATTTTAAGGGCCGATGTTGATTTCATTCATTTCTTTTTATTATGATAATATTGGTGTGGTTCAATTATGTATGGAACAAAATATCGGCCAAATGGCGCCACGACCTCTGCCGCACAACTGCATCCGATGGTTCAAATGTACAATGACAATGTTGATGTTTAAATGTTGGGCACGATAATGAGCCACACTATCGCGAAAAACAGCAATGTTTTTCGTTCAATGAACTAAGAAGGCATTCACAGATGTTTTCACATTTCATACAGACCTTAAAATCTAACCACCCTATACATACATAAATACATACATAAAGTGAAAATAATTTTTTTTTCATAAAATTTTAATAAAACAAACTTTAATCCCTCTGAAATCTGAAAATGATTGAAGATACCTAAGCATTCAATAAGCAGGAAGAACTTTTTGCTGCTTTTTCCAAAGCTGGTGTCAAGCTGGACTAGAAATATTAAATTATACTCTTGCGCTTTAAGGTAATTAAAATGTTTTCTGGTATACAAAAATATCCAAAAAACACATCTTTCGATCTAATGCAACTGAGTGCTAAAAATAAGAAAATATGTATCTGAAAAAATACAATAACAACAATACATGTATAAAATAAATAGTAAAAAAATATGAGACATTTTTTTCTTTTTTAGCTTCTTTGTTATTGCTGGTTGTTAAATTGCATATTCGTTGTTATATCTTGTTGTTGATATTGCTGTTGTTGTTTGTAAGATATTGCTGATGTTTTTTCAAAGTTGTTGCTGCTGCTTTACTTTCAAATTTAATTACAACAAAATAAAAAAAAAATAGAAATAATAACAAACAATAATGAACATGAAAAATAAACAAACAAACAAAAACAACAACAAGAAGTGTCAATTAATTTTGATATTTGAACCATTTGACACATGCAGGGTAAAATATTGCACAAACACATAAACTCACACTAACACATTTTTGTACACACGCGTTTTTTAAAAATCATACAAACGCCTTAAAACGCACGTTTATTTGCAAAGGCAAACAAACCAACAAACAATAAATACGCTCGTATGTATGTATGTATGTAAGTTGTAGTCAGCAAAATCAAAAGATTATATTTAATAAGATCAAGAAACACAATGGAATTATTCAGACTCACACTCATTTCATCTTCTAATTTAATTTTATTGCCTCTTTTTACGTGTACGTGTGTGTGTGTGGATTTGTTTCAGCACGCTTGTGGAGAGAGGCTGATTAGAGTATGAACATTTTCTTGGTTAAATGACACAAAATAAATTATTTTAATTTTTGTATTATTTATTTCCGGATTAAAGAAAATATTCTTTATCTCTTAGATTATGAATATCTTTTGTGTCATGTAGGTTAATTAGCTACTATACGGGTTTTGCTTAATTTTTAAATCAAAATTTTAAATTAAGTATGTACTTATATTCATAAAGATTTAAAAAAAGGTTATTTTATACTACATATATAATTTCGCACAGACTATTTTTCATAAAACCTAAATAAATTATTTAAAAATATATGCTTTTCTTTCATACAATCTTTTATAATTTAAGAATTAATTAAGATATGGAGATTATTTTTGTAGCTTCTAATAATAAGAGAATATATATTTTTTTACAAACAAATTTATGTGCTAAGTATATTTATAAAAAAAAAATATTCAGATTCGCGATAGGCGAAGAATATTACTTAAACATTAATATTTGGCAAATTTTCAAATATTTCTTGACTATCGCATTCACATTCTTGAAAATTTAAAAATGCTTAATTGATATCTTTACATCATTTTTCATTGAAATTGAGAAAATTCCAATTGAAATTGAGAATTTCAATTTGAAATTGAGAAAATTCCAAGTGAAATTAAAAATTTCAATTTGGAATTGAGAAAATTCCAAATGAAATTGAAAAAAAATATATATGTATGTACAAACATAAGTACATAGGTATTTAAAAATCAATAAACTTTTTTTTTTATAAAATTGAAATATATGTATACGTACATTATGTTATTCTAATGGACAGTCGTAGAGGTTCGTTTAGAGCTGACAGCGCAAATGAGTTGGTCTTGATAGGTGGGAAGAGTTAGGGATTGAGTTATCGGAGCTTTTATTGGTTTTAATTTCATTTGGAATTTTCTCAATTCCAATTTGAAATTCTCAATTTCAATTGGAATTATCTCAATTTCATTTGGAATTTTCTCAATTTCAATGAAAAATGGTGTAGTTCATATGCATCTATTGTTTTCTCTCCTTTCATTTACTTAAAGTGACACTGAATACAGCGAAAAAAAGCGACATACGAACGAAACCGTACTTTTTTCTCTAACGTTCGAGTTCTCTGTCCTTTTAGTATAAACATTCTAATTACAATTCAAACGTTCAAGTAAAATAACGATCGCGTTTTTGCGCATATTATAGTATAAAAATTGTTAGTTTTATAAAAATCTTGATGAAAAATGTGTTAAAATTACACTTGCTGGATTCAAATCAGCAGCTGTTATATCTGTTATAACGAAAATTTTTTTTATATTTTTAAATTTTTGGAAAAATATTTTAACGATAAGTTTAAATGTTTGAAAAGTTATTAAAATTTATCATGATAGCACACCTAGTAAATTAACTGACACACCTATTACACGTTTAAATTAAAGTTTGCAAACTTCTGATCTTCTTGGTGAGAAAGGTAGGAAGAATATCGGGTAAGTACAAAAAATGTTGTACCACTAGCAAATTCCTTTTGTTTTTCATATTCGTTTATGTACATTTACACGGACATACATGATAAAATAAGCCGCACAAGCTAAAATTTGTTAAATTGAAATTTCTGTGTTTAAACACTGAAGAAAGTTTGGAAAAGAATTAAAGAAAAATTGTCAAACAAAAACTTGAACATGTGTTCAACTATATACATACATACATACATACATATAAAGGGTGTTTTTTTAAGCCCGATAGAACTTGAAATTGTAAAAAATAACACAAAAAATTAAATTGTAATCAAAATTTTTTTTTATTCGAAAGATCAATACGTGACATTAACATTTGAAAATGATTTCGGGCATATGGGCACCGCGGCTGTTCTTGACGAAGCGCATTCTGGACGTCCGTTGTTTTATCGCAAAATTGTGTTCAGCGATGAGGCGCATTTTTGGCTTAACGGGTTTGTTAATAAGCAAAATTGCCGCATATGGAGCGAGATCAATCCACAAGAGACCCTACAGACTCCATTACATCCAGAAAAATGCACCGTTTGGTGCGGTTTTCACGCTAGTGGCATCATCGGACCTTATTTCTTCAAAAATGAGGCCAAAGCTTGCGTTACGGTCAATGGAGATCGTTACCGCACCATGATCAATGATTTTTTGTTTAAAAATATGGATGACATTGATCCGGAGGAGATGTGGTTTCAACAGGATGGCGCTACGTGCCATACGGCAAACGCAACCATCGACTTATTGAAATCAAAATTTGGCGATAAGTTGATTTCGAGAAATGGACCTGTCAATTGGCCTCCAAGGTCGTGCGATTTGACACCTCTCGATTATTTCCTGTGGGGCTACGTGAAGTCACTGGTTTATGCTGATAAACCAGCAACAATTGACGCCTTGGAGGCCAGCATTGTTCGTGTTATTCGTGACATACGGCCAGCAGTGCTCGAAAAAGTGGCCCAAAATTGGACGTCCAGAATGCGCTTCGTCAAGAACAGCCGCGGTGCCCATATGCCCGAAATCATTTTCAAATGTTAATGTCACGTATTGATCTTTCGAATAAAAAAAAAATTTTGATTACAATTTAATTTTTTGTGTTATTTTTTACAATTTCAAGTTCTATCGGGCTTAAAAAAACACCCTTTATGTTGAATGGTAAGGAAGATTTTTTTTAAATACTCTTTTATTTTTTACTCATTTAGGACCGTTATTACAACTTACCGATAAAGTTAATGTTAATAAAAGGTAACGTTTGTTAACGTGGGCAATTAAATGACCATTAATTATTTTTAACGAATTAAGTAGTTCTTTAAAAACAAAGTGACAATGACAAACGAACAGCAAACAATTTCTTTATACTGCAGAAAATATGGTAACTTTTAATTTATAAACCTCACGGTAAAAATTAAAGGTAGAGTGATCTTCCCTTTAACATTGGACACTTTTAGTTTAAAGTGAAGTTGTAATAACGAAAAACTTGTTAACTGTCCGATAACATCCTAACTTTAGTTATTGGTGAGTTATAATAATGGCCCTTAGTATTTTATGTTTTCACTTCTTATTAAAATCGTATACAAATTGTTTGTTTTATATACCAACTAGCTGGCCCAAATCACAAAGATTGCCTCAAACAAAAATGTTTTATTTTGAAGATATTGTATATCGTTAATGCAAATTGTCATATATTTAGTTATCTGTTAGGTTAGGTCGGAAAGGATAACTAAATGCCCAAACCTGTAACAGTTATACACAGGTATGTGCTCTTAATATGCATTTAATTTCTTTACAACTTGTTAGTACCATTAAAATCAATGAAAGATTTAGATTTTTCTTATATTTCCTATTAGAAATGAGATATTATACAAAGTATAATAAGAAGTACTACATATTTTAAACCAGATACCAAGGTGCCGCTATATGAAACTTTATTTAAAATCATCTAGTAGTTTTTGAGCCACTTAAGTTCCGAAAGACAGACACATACAAATTGTATTCTAGATAATATATAAATTCAATTAAAAAATTCCAAAAATATTTCAGTTTGTCTCTGCGTTTGTAATCTCTACAATATTTATTTGAGACGCTATAAAATAAGGAGATACAGATAGAGGAATTGATTTATCTAAGTCCATCTATCCGAGTGCATGTTGAAATCAAAATGTGGAAATATTTAGTCCAAAAAATCTCAAAAATATATTTTTTTTACAAAATAAGAGGCATTTAACAAAAAAAAAAAAAAAAAAAAATAAATGAGTAAAGGGTATGAAGATTACTCTTTGACTAGTTTTTCCTTTATTTGTCAATCGGTTTAAGTAAAAGTTACATCATTTAAAAGGTAAAGGGTGTAGGTCGAAGAACTTATAATTGGCAACACTGTTTTGACAGATGATTTAGAACTTTTCCGTTTGGATTAAGTTTAGTTTGCAAATTCTTTATTACCAATTATTATTATCATGTCGGAACAACATTTAAAAATTATTCGTCATTATTTTAAAGATTGTCGTTCAGATCGAAAATGCTACTAATATCCTGTTCAAACTATTTGCATGCCTTAATTGGTTTCTCGACTTAATTGATTTGCTGAAGAAATTTTTTATCTTAAACTCGCCACCTCGTTAGTGGGATATGACATAATTAGATTATTTTTTTGGGTATGTACAGTTTGTTGTCTGCGGCGATACCCCAGAAGCAATTCTCAACTTGAAGGAAAAAAAAGTAAAATAAAAAAGAAAAATTCTCAGGTATTTAAACGGTTATTATGTGTTTTATTTTAATTTAAATTTCTCCGCTTCTGCAAAAAAAAATCCTTTGCCCAATATTTATTGGTATTTAAAAATTTTTGTATTTAAAGAACATTTATAAAAGAAAATATTACATGTTTTATTACTTAATAACAAATTACTAAAATAACCTTCTTTTGATTGTTGTTTTTAATTGTGCATTTAACTAATGAACATATTAATTAAATAAAGCAAACGCAAACAAAACAATTTTATTCATAATGAAAATTAAATAAACATTTAATTATAGTTTGTGTACTTGATGATAACCTCAAGTTTATTACGATGATTATTACTATTTTTCTTAATTTACATTTTATAAAATAAAATGTAAAACAAAAAAAAAAAAATGTACTCAATGTGCTTTTGTATGCAGCAGGAATGTACCTACATACATATGTATAAAATGTAAATTATTAAATGGACTGCAGTAAAATAATAAAGCACAACATGTGATAAATATTCTTAAAAATATTGCAATTCTGTGGACATTTAACAAACAGGTTATATCTAAAATATAATTTGTTTTAGAGAAGAACTTTTAAATTAAAAGTTGTATAATGTAGTGAGTGAGTCTAGTCTATGAATTTTTTAAACTTTTTCTGCTGTACAGCTAATAAGAAAATTAAATTTCTTTGTAATTTACAAAATTTACATTGTTTAGCATAGAAAAGAAATAAATTTTGTTTATTATTTAAGAATGTGTATATGTTTTTATTTCTTTTTGTTTTTGTATGCTAATTTACATTTTATGCATTTTTTATGTTAATTTAAGAAAATTTTATACAATCTTTTATATTTAGTTTCTACAAAAGCAATTAATCTTTGTTAAGCCATCACATAAATTAAAAACATTAAAGTTTGATTTAAATAAATATAAACAAGTAAGAGCACTATATTCGGCTGTGCCGAATATTTTATACCCACCACCAATTTTGTGTACATTTAAAGCACAATATTTATTATTTTGTTAATCGCTATGGAATAATCTCTTTATAATAAAATATGTATCACTTTCTTTGTAGAGGGTGGTTAAATTTTAAGGGCACATGTTGAAAGTGAACTACACCTAATCTTTAAATTTGTTTTCTGCATTTCATTTGACATTTCTCAACTTCAAACTTATTCAATTTGATCCGCGGAAAGATACGCAAATGAGCAACGCTTTAAAGTTATTCAGGTTTTTTATAAAAATGGGCGTTCAAATCAAAATGCATTTTGTGCACTTCGTAATTGTTTTGATCAACATAATCGTTTAAATTCGTCCACAATCGGGAGATTGGTTAAAAATATTTAAATTTCTGCAAAACAGGTCTTATAAAATGTTAGAAAATCTGTGAATGCCTTCTTAGTTCGTTGAATGGGAACCACTGCTGGTTATTGCGATAGTGTGGCAAAAGAGCAGTCAACCTCGCCTAATCATCATGCCCAACAATTGAGTATCAACATTGTCATTGAAAATTTGAAGGATCAGATAGAGGAGTGGCGTCAAAGATGGGGGGGCCAATTGGCCGATATTTTGTTAAATACATAATTGAACCATACAAATATTATAATTGCAAAAAGAAATACTAATAATATCCTAAATAATTTGTCAACATCGGTCCTTAAAATTTAACCACCCTTTATAACTTCGACATGCTACTGAAATGCTTTTATAAATGTAGTTTTTCAATGAAAGTGGGCGTAAAATAGGCGTGTCAATAAAGTTTCTGCTAACAGAAACTTCAATATAGTCCTTTATTTTCCCAAAAACTTTGTAAATAGAGAAATTACATGAATTTAAGATAAACCGTTATATGGGAGGTAGGCGTTAAAGTGGGCGTGTCACCTAAACTTTTTGGCACAACAATAACATTGATTAGAAGGAAAAACGTAGCACATTTGATCATCATATCTCTAATTTTGGCGGTTTTATGAGCTTTTAAATTTCATTAACGGTAGATTACGTGAAAAGTGGGCGTTATAGTAGGCGTGTCAAAGTTATTTTTGCGAATGAGTACAACTTAGGTGTTTCGATATAACCCTTTATTATTCCAAAGTCATTAGTAGTAGAGAAATTATATGAATTTTAGGTAAAACGTTATATGAGAGGTGGGCGTAAAAGTGGGCGTGGCAACTTAATTTTCTACCACAGTAATGACATTGCCTAGGGGGATATACGTAGCAAATTTTATCATCATACCTCTAATTTTGGCGGTTTTATGAGCTTTTAAATTTCATTAACGGTATATAACGTGAAAAGTGGGCGTTATAGTAGGCGTGTCAAAGTTATTTTTGCGAACGAGTACAACTTAGGAGTTTCAATATAGCCCTTTATAATTCCAAAATCTTTATTAATAGAGAAATTATATGAATTTTGAGTAAAACGTTATATGGGAGGTGGGCGTAAAAGTGGGCGTGGCACCTTAATTTTCTGGCACAGTAATGACAATGCCTAGGGGGATATATGTAGCAAATTTTATCATCATACCTCTAATTTTGGCGGTTTTATAAGCTTTTCAATTTCATTAACGGTAGATAACGTGAAAAGTGGGCGTTATAGTAGGCGTGTCAAAGTTATTTTTACGAATGGGTACAACTTAGGAGTTTCAATATAGCCCTTTATAATTCCAAAATCTTTATTAATAGAGAAATTATATGAATTTTGAGTAAAACGTTATATGGGAGGTGGGCGTAAAAGTGGGCGTGGCACATTGATTTTCGGTTACAAAAAAGCGGCTCACCAAAAAGCAAAGTGTGCAAAATTTTAGAGTCGTACATCCAATTTTGTTGCTTTTATGACGTTTTTGTTTTTAAATATACCGAAAAATACACTGAGCGGTATAAATTTTCGTACATTTTGATCGATAACTCCTCTCCTAATGTATAGATTTAGATAATTTTTGGGGAAAAATATTGTTTTTACTCGAGAAATATATATTCGAAGTTTCATGAGTCTACGTTAATGCGTTTGGACACAATTCCATTTTATTCGATGTTTGAAGGACATGGTTTTTTCGACCTACTCTTGCTTTTCGAGCTATAACTCTCTTCCTAATATTCCGATTTAGCCCATTTTCAATACCAAACAAACCTTATCTATAAGAAAGATTCTGGCAAAATTTGAGCCCCCTAGCTTTTTCGGTGCGACCTCTATCGTGCTTTCAACAGACGGACAGACGGACAGACGGACGGACATAGCTAGATCGTCATCAAATCAAACCCTGATTCAGAATATATATACTTTATGGGGTCTAAAATGGATATTTCGATGTGTTACAAACGGAATGACAAAATGAATATACCCCCACCATTTTTTTGGTGGCGGGTATAAAAAGCATAAAATATCTCAATGCTTAAATATAATATTATACAAGCAAACAACCTTAAATACTGTTTCTTTTATGATAAGCTTGGAAGGAAGATTAAAACCACCTTTAAATGTGTTATGAACATTTTGAGAAAAGGATTTTTTTTATCCTTATTCGCTTACATTTATTTTGGTAGCTACGTGTTAATAATGATATATTTGTTTGTTTGTTTGTTTGTTTAAGTAGACGCAAAATATTATTTATATTTTTGTTGACTAGTATGTGCTAGTATAAGTTGAAGTATCTGATATTGAGTTATTTTTGTCGCATCTAAGTATTTACATTATAAACAGTAGCGTGCAAAATGTGTAATGTGAGTAGTTACAATTTTTGACAAGCAACTTCACGATAATAAAAAAAAACCTGAAAAGTCTTAAATTGCTTTTCACAGAGTACTAATTGAAATATAATGTAGACCTTAAATCTATATGCATTTTAAATGCTCTTAACATTACCCTGCAATGTCCCTATAGAAGTGTTTTTGACCCCCCATAGAATATGAAAAAAGATAACTATTTGTATTTGATATACATATACAATTAACTAAGTCTGCCACCTCTATAGAAAGTTATTGCACGCCCTAAAATAATCTAGTTGTGCCAATATCGGTATGGAGTCTTTTACAAATACATACATATACAAGCAAACAAGAAATATGGTTGTGGAAATGGTAATTAAAAAGCAGCATACCGTGATTTAACTGTATATTTGTGTGATTGTGTTATCATTATTATGATTGCTTGAAGGGTCATGCAATTATAACATTATGATTACAAATAAACTCCTTCCTAAAATATTGTTTTTATACTCTTCACCTGTGGTGTACAAGGGTATATATAGCTTTGTCATTCCGTTTGTAATTTCTAAATACAATTTTCATTTCCGACCCCATAAGGTATATATTTTCTGAAAGTTTATAAATATATACGAGTCGATTTAGCCCTGACCGTCTGTCCGTCTACCCGTCTGTCCGTGTGTTGGTTGAAATCAACTTTTAGAAGCAACTATATGCTCCTCAGATCTGAATATGGTGTCAATCATTTGGAAATATCCAGGAATGAATCGCTATTGAAATTCAGCACAATCGCCCCATAACTTTCTGAGATATGAGCAAAAAACCACGACCGCCTCGTTTTTTTTCACAATTACAACAACAACACACATATATACTGGTTAGGGTAAACGTGACATCGAATCCCAGCTGAGCCAAAAAAAAAATTTTTTTTATTTTATTTAATATTTATTTTTTTATTATTTTTTTTATAAAATTCTTTTTAAAAATTTTTTTTTTTATTTTTCTATTGTTTTTTTTTTTGTTTTAAATACATTTTTTTGTATTTTTTTTTTTTTTTGGAAACATGTACATACGTTAACTCAACTTATAATTCTGCAATGAGATGTTTTTATATAAGTATGTATGTTTTTTATATGTATGTATGTACGTATTTCATATGATATGAATGGTGATACAAACAATTGTTATTGCATGACTACACGTTGTGAAGGGTATATAAGATTCGGCACGGCCGAATATAGCACTGTTACTTGTTTAGTATTTGTTATATTGACTGCACTTAACTTTTTTTAGCATAATTTGTTTTACCGATATGTTATTACTTTTTTTTATCATTTTTAGTTATAACTTGAATATTTTAAGATTTTTAAACTTTTTTTATTTTTAAAAAAAGAAAATTTTAAAACAGATTTTTATTAAAAAATTTATAGCATGATTATTTTGTAATCACATTGTTGTGACGCCTATTATTTAATGGTTATTTGTAATTTTAAATATAATGTTACTTTTGCGAAGACATCGTATTATTTTTGTCAGCATTATTTTATAAATCATAATGTTTTTAAAAGACAGCCACATCGAAGTTTTTCTGAAAATTAAATATTAAAATTAAGTATTAAATATGATTCAAGCGAACACTTGAATATCGTGAAAAAATATATGATAAAACAAAACAAAAATAACTATTACATGTTTTCAATAATCAGATATTGTCAAAGAAACAATAATATAAACATCGTGATCATGTCGTAAACGTAAGTATAAGGATATTTATTTGGTGTAAACTGCGGGTTTTAAAGATTTCGAAAAAGCGTTGTTCAGTAAGAAAGAGAGGAACTGAAACTCGAGACAATATAAAGAATTTTATTATTTAATTAAATAACTATTCATTTTTATGGGCAGTTTTTTGTAACAATTGACTAATACAAATTTTATTTAATGATATCCGTTTTAAATTTAAATCGAACCGTTTGTTTTATTTTCGATCAGGGGCAGAGCTGCGGAGTTATTGAATTTTGCATATTTTTTTTAAATATCTTTTATATAGAGACGTTTCTTCAACTGTTTGTGAGTTATTTGCTTAAAAATGTTTGCGGTTGTTTAAAAAGTTGCAGAAATAGGAAAAGTATCCATTGGATATTATAAACTTAATCCAAAATGGCTAAAATAGCTTAGGTCTTCAAATATGGTTTTATTTAACAACAAATTACTTTGTTATATTATTGGGAAAAAAATCATCTGTGAAAATGTTTTGAAAATTTTAATATGATTTGATTTAATATGAATTGTCTTTAAACATTTTTTATATAAATGGCGTTTTGTGTAAAATAAGCATTATTTTTATAACTGCAGCGCACCGGTGCTCTATGATACACTGTTAGATCGTTTTTACTACAAACAATATTTGCCCAATACAGGTGTTAACGAGCAATTTGCCTCAGGCTCCCGGCATCCACTATAGATTATAAACACAGAGTTTTTAGGTATATAAAGTTCATTTATGTTTCAATTTATTTCAGTTTTAGTAATAACTTAACTTTCTAAATCTATTAAAATTTTAACTCTAGTGTTAAATTTATTTTTAGAATGGCTGCTAAGAGCAGAGGCCGAATTACGGCATTCGAACGTGATCGAAATTGTAAAATTCTTATTAGAATCTCTATACCTAAAGCACAGCGAACTTGATCGTTCGAGTAAAATTTCGATCGTGATCGAATGCCGTAATTCGGCCCCTGATCTATAAGATTGAAGGTCTGTATAATTTTCTTAATTCAATGGCGCTCAAAATTGTAAATTGACCAAAATTTCACTCAATAAATACATACGATATCTTGAAATTTGTATTGATTGCGTTTAGTTAGCATACAGCGTAGGTTAGGTTAGGTAGAAGAACAGGCAGCTGTTGTGCAGCTTACTTGGGTTAACGTTAACAATAATTTCTTATAATGATAAAGAGTACTGGCGGTAACGACAGGTTTTACATTAAAACCATATATTATTTTTAAATGAAATTAAGTCTACGTTGTTTAAAAACCAGGATAATGCTGTTCCGCTTAAAGTTTTGAAACCGTTTCGAATAAAATAAGTTTGTCTATCAGTTTAACTCAATAACTGAAGTTTTTTTTTTGTATTGATTGAGTATGCAATATTATATTTTTACGTTTAACATTTTAGCAAAATACCCAACAGCATTTCCAAAAAGTATTATTTTTTAACTTGTTTATAATAAATATATTAAAATGATTGCATTCATAAATAGAGCAATGTTATTCTAATATTACTCTACACTGTTTTAAGTTGCACGGTACTGTGGTTGCCAGAAAATGTAGAAAATAAATATAATTTGTACGAGTATGCAACCAAAAAGATTTATTTCATTTATTTACTTTATTGTTAGACAAAAACAAAAATAATAATAAAACTTACAAACAGTTTTATATCTATTTAGACAAGAGAAAAATAAGAAAAAATTACAACATCTATACTAAAAATTATAAAAAAAATGCAAATATAAAAAGAAAACAGCTAAATAAATACGATTAATTTCAAATAAAAATATTTTCATGCTGTCTAAGTTATTTGCTACATTAAGTGAAAAGATAAAAATAAATAAATTTTAATTTAATTTCATTATATTATATTTATTAAAGAAAAAAAGTAAAATGTAAGAATAAATAGGTTTTGAGGTATTTTGAGAAATTTTCTTTT
Organism: Phyto melanocephala; assembly: GCA_941918925.1. Classification (NCBI taxonomy): domain Eukaryota; kingdom Metazoa; phylum Arthropoda; class Insecta; order Diptera; family Rhinophoridae; genus Phyto; species Phyto melanocephala. The sequence goes on along the minus strand of OW799235.1, from coordinate 61,840,957 downwards.
GTAGTTTCAAATACAATACATTGTAGTGTGTGATCGTTTTGTGTTTCATATCTGTAACCAGACAAGTAAGGGCAGCAGTAACCATGCAAAAATAGTGGTTCAACTATTCGGCTATTTATTATTATTAATATTAAGGACCATTATTAAAACTTGACGTTAGTTAAAGATATGAGTTCATCGAAGGGATAAATGGTTTTCCGTTATTTCAACATCACTTTAATCTAAAGAAAGCGTTAAGTTAAAAGTAAGCTAATACAACATTTTTCTACCTTTAACCAACGAGAAGTTTTAATAATAGTTATGAGTATTACATATCATTATTATCGATTGCTAAGACACTAGTGATATTATGAGATTTAACAAACATTTTATGTTCATGTTAAAAAATAAATTTATTAAGAAATAATTAAGATTTTTAAATATTTATTAAAATCAATTTAAATATTGAAATAAATTGTCGACAAAGAAGTAATTATGTGTTTGCTATAAATACTCACCTGTTTAATCTGACAATTTTACAAATCCGAACTGAAGCTTTTAAAAGCTGCAGCAAAATATTGCTACAATTTGGAACAGTTTACTTGATTCAAGTGACACACAATTGACAGGGATCATAATAAATTTTTATAAATAAAAAACCCGTGTCATAAAAGAAATTTCAAATTGATTTTATTTAAGTCTTAAAATGTTTCTATTAATAAAATTAAAAAAAAGAAAATTAAAACACAAAAATAAAAAGAACATGAGCAAAACATAAAAATGCTTTAAAATAAAAATAAAAAAATGAAATTTGAATATTATTACGAGAATAACATATTTTGAGTTTTCTGGGTTGAGCACAAGTTTTAAGTAAATAAAATGTAATCTATTTATTTTTATTTATTAATTTTTTCATTTAGGTGTTTATTTATTATTACTTTTGCCCATTTTATTGTTTGCTAGTTACTTTAACTTTTAAAAATAATGTAAAATATAATAAAAGCTAATTGTCTCCTCTCTACTATTGTCTGTTCTTTATTTCATCATCGTTCACACCAACTAATGCAACACTAACGGTATATTAAAAAAGGGTAATGAGAACAATATTGGGTACATAAAAGTACTTTAACGTTGAAAAAAAGGATCCAAATAATGGGGATCGCTACACACTGCAAACATTAAATGGTTCTGTTTTATGTCTGGGAGACTCGAAGGTATGCGGACAAAGCACACAAAAACAAGCCTTCTATTGTTGTGAATAGAGGGAAATAATAAAGAACAATGACAGTAATACTATAGAGAGAACATGGTAGAATATTTAAATTTAAAAGAACTTCCCAGTTAAAGTAGTGAGAACAAAGAAGTAGAAGAAATATCACGACTGACTAATCCGAAGTACGTCTAATTCTAATTCTATTTAACATTAGCGTGTCATTGGGAAAATGCCAAACATTTTTGGCAACTTCACAAAACTAATATTTTGATCCTTTGTTCATTTTTAAATTAAATGATATTATTTTTGCATTTTAGGTGTTGGAAATATTCAATACATTTATCAAGCATTTACTGGTAGTTGTGATTTAACAAGTGGTTACAAATAGCTTCTCGAAAATAAAAATAACGAATTTTTCCTATTATGGAAGTGATCAAAACGCATTTAGTATCAAAAGATTTACTCATTATTCTTTGATGGGTTGTTACCATCAAACACCACCGATGCTGATGTCTTAGCAACAGATAACGGCAATAGTGATGAAGAAATTTATAAAATTGCAAAAAATGAAAATAAAATATTATAAGACCCATGCCTAGAATATAATAAATGATTTATCGGCTGAAAAGCCAAGGCTAAAGTTACATCTACGTTACATCTATTCACCAAATCGTTTGAGGACGTCTTGACTGGTTTAAAAATAGACAATAGTCGGTATGAGTAAGTTTAAAACTGTAGAGCAATAAAAAAAATTACTTTTTTGCTCCCCTGAAAGCTCAGTAAAACATAAACCACGACGATAGGCTTGTATGTTTTAAATTTTTCTGGTTAAAAAATATCTATTACCTCACAGTAAAACATATTTTTAAGCCAGACGATCTATGGTTTTATTTTTTTTTTGTTCTGTAACATTTTAAAGTTTAGTTGCAAGAAAAATGTTTATGAAATTTATTCATTTTCAAAATTAATTTTGTTTTAGTTATTAAAAAACAGAAGCGAAATTCGACGTTAATGTTGTCGTCAAAACGTGACACTCTTGTAAGTCGTCCCTTTTGTTGTTTTCCGCAAAAAAATAAAAAAAATAAAATTGTGAAAAAATGTCGTTTAATTTTGCATTTTATTATTTTAAAATCAAATGAATTTTAATGGAATTTAATTTTTTTCCATTCTCTTCATGGTGTCGTTGTTGTTTTTACATATTTATACTTATTTTTGTTGTTGTTGCTCTTGTTGTTATTGTTGTTCAACAACGACTGTCGTCATGTTGTTTCTAATTTGAATAAATTGCTATAAGGGTTGTTTACATAAATATATTAGCATAAATGTTTTTAAGTTTTTATTCGCTATTTGTGTTGGCATTTTCGTTGTTGTGTTATTATAAAAAAAAAATTAAGAAAATTTCTAACGAACTTGTGTTAAGAGTTACTAGTTTGTGTATATTTTAAACAAAGTTCCACAAGATATTACATATTTATATTATTTCAATGTTGTCTGCCTTCAGGAAATTTCGTTAAATGAAATTTAAAATTAATTGAATAAAATAAAAATTATTTTAAATTGCAATTCTTAAGACTTTTTAATTTCAATATACCAAGCCGATTATTTTTTTACAGACATGTTATCATAACCATAAGTACGGCAAATATTTAACATCACTTTGTGTGGGAATTCCGCTGCAAAAAAAATTTTTATATAAAATATTTTCTAAAATTTGTAGTTGAAAGATTTTCATCGTTTTTTTTAAAACCTGACATATCGTAATAATTCAATTCAAAAAACGAATGATCGAATTTTCAACAATGGGAATTAACAAATAGAATTCTTACATTACATTAAAAAAAAAAAATTGTTTCAAAATTGTTTTATGTTTTATGTTGTTTTATGTGATAAAGATCTAGGTCAGATAAAGCAAACAGGCTGATGATCCGAAATACTATTACCTTGGGTTTATGGGTTTATGTATAGCTAATCCCATATCTACTCAGAGAATAAGGGTTACTGCAATATAAACAGTAAAGATTGATTTGTCCATCCGCAATACGGTTTACTCTCACTCCCGAGTGGCCAGGTACCCAATATTAAAAGATCTAGCAATTTACTTAATATTTCATACAACCTAGCAATTGAAAGTTTATTTTTAATATAAATTGTCGATACACTTATTAAATTAATAAAACATGGTGCAACATTTAGGGCCATCATGGTGGTGAATCTCGGAATATACTGAAATGCAAGATAAACTCGTACTCGAATTGTAAATATATAATATGGATTCAAGAAAAGCGCATAGACTATCACCGGCTCGACACCATTAGCACCAAATCCAATAAAAAATTAAAAAAGCAAACTTGAAATTAGGGAAACAAACGAGAGCACATCCAAATTTTGAGAGAACGAAAAAATTGTAAAATTAGGTACGTCAACACTTAGAAGAATAATTAGTGTAATATACAGAGCATGCAAGAAAGATGACAAAATAGTAAAACACTATTGGGTGATTCACAAGGTGTCTTATCATGTCATATTGTCCTAAAATTTTACAATGGTTTAAAAATGTTGTTGTTGCTTTTCAAACAAAAAGTGTCTTATAATAATAGAACTTTGTACGCTATGTTTATTGTGCTGTCGTATTTAATAAGCAGAGACCTGTGCTAAACGGCTAAGCCGTCTAAGCCAAGCCGCAACAGTTTTTGTAAGCCGCCGCCGTTCATTGTATAATTTTATCGGGCCGACATCCAAACTTGAGCGCAGTTGCTAATTTTTGATAACAAATCACTGGTGGCGTCAAATAAGATCGGCTAAGGACTCTGCTGCTTTTGTTTATCAAACAAAATTTAATTTATTTGTAATTTATTTACTTGAGTCTGCCATTACAACATCTAAAATATACTTTTCGCACAAACTGGCTATTATTTTGTTTATTTTTACTTGTTTTTGGCATTATGAAGGAAAATATTTATTTTTATAATTGTTTTACATCAGCTGATTTAAATTCAAAATAGCACACTTAATTATGAGGGGTTGTTCACAATAGTCTTAATTTTTCATGCTATTTTTATAGGACATATGACTTTATGACACTACTGTGAATCCCCCATATATTTAATAATGTCCTGAGTTTCATCGTATTAGATACGAATGCTTTTATATGCAGATGGTGGATTAAAAAGACAAAAAATGATACAAAATTAAAGAAGTGATTAAGAAGATTAAGCTTTTTCATAAAAAAAATTCCAAAAATTTTATAATGGAATGGCTGGTGCAGATGTTCAAAATATAAAATTGCGAATCGGTGACAAGTTTCAATTGAACAACAAGTTAATGAGTATTACTGAAAAACTGCAAAGCACAATATAAAATCGATTTGTTTTAGTTTCTGTGACAGTTTCTAGGTTTATTTCTGACGTGTAAGGCTGGACTTTTGTACATGAAGAAATTTAAATATACACTAATACCCCGATTTGAGTTGACTCGATTTGCGTCGATAGTGCTTTGATTATCACCGTTCGTTTTTTAATACACGCGTACAGCAAAAATTGTTGTTTTATTTCATTTATATCACATTTTATAAAAAAGGGATTTACCTGTATGTATTTAGTTTTTAGTTAAAAGTCGTCAGTATACATTTGTGTGATAAAGTGGAAATGTGAATGAGTCAAAAGCGAAAATAAATCTCCTTAGAACTAAAGTTATACACTTTTAAATGTTTTAACTTAAAGAAAAACCTGCTGACAAAAAATTCGAATTTTTGATTTAGCTCCAACTACTGTAAAAGCAATTTGTAATCATGATTCGGACAGGAACAGGACTATGGAAATGCTGATACAAAAAATGCCCTTTAAAACTAAAATTCAATATTTTTCTAACAATTATTTTTGGAAGCAAACAAAATATGTGAAGGAATGCGATTCCATTTGTGTTGTCTCAATTTGCGTTGTTTTGATTAAATTATTTGAAAAATATGTCAGATATTATCTTTTTTAATCATTAATTTTCAAATGTTATTTCGGTCAAAAATGGACAGTGTAACGATCGTGAAAAAACAATTAAAACAAGCAAAAGATCTGAAGTGTCATCGCCGTTAAACAGTATAAGGAAGACTTGAACATTGAAAAAATCTTGTAACAGAAAGATATTGGTAAGGCAAAATAAGACGAACAACTCTTTCAAAGCGTACCGAACACATCCATCAGAAAAGCATCTCGAAAAGTTAAATACTTTGTTGGTTTGAAGCCGTACAAGGTTCTGGAAGTTTTAGATTAGCAAAAGATACGATGGATGATGAGCACAAAAGTATATTACGGAGTATCTACAAAAAAGGCATTTACTTTTATTACAACAGCACAGAGTGCCTTCCCGACTATGGAAAAATGGCATCTTGAGTGCCTTATAAATAATAATGGCAATTTTGTACCGCGGAAGACAATCCACCTAACTAACCTGAACTACGGCCTGTGGAAAGGTATTACAGCCATGACAAGTTATGTGCGATTTTAAGTATAGTAAGATGACGGAAACGACAATAAAGTTCTTCGTGAAATATAGGACAATTTCATAGACTATGCCGGTTCAGGAAACACACTTTAAAGCGTGGTAAACAAATTTGAGAAATCAGTGATGAAACGAGAAATACAAAAATACTTACATTTTCCATTTATGTTATTAGATCAGAAATAATTATAAAAAATATCCTACCAATACAAGAAATAAATCACAATCCTTAATGATATCGAGAACATGAAGTTAAGGTTGAATAGTTTCAGATATATTCTTCTCAAATAATTTAAAATTGAAATTCCACTGTATTTTTAACGATTGCGTGAAATGGGTTTGAAAATGTTATTTATAAAGTGCAAAAGTTAAAACATATATTTAATATTTTGTTAAGAACTTACATTTTAAAAGCCAAAATATTGTGGATGTATTTTCAATCGTTTGAATCCTGAGCATTTGTTGTAACTTTGTCTCAATCTCAAATAAATTGTGTTCTTTTTTTTTAAATCGGTTTTGTTTTTTTATTTTGAAAATAAATTGCACATTTTTTGAATTATTTCTATTTTATAAATTATTAATTAAAATACATCTTTTTAATTTTGTATATTTTCTAAATTATTTCACAACACATTGTTCAACAATTAGATTGATGTTTATTTTAGCATTACGTTTTATAAATAATATTTACTTATGTATGTATGTTTCTTATTAGAAATACTTAGAACTTTTTTGTTTGATTATTAAAGAAGGTTATACATATGTATGTATGTATGTACAATTGCAGGCAATTAATTTTTTTTATTTACAAAATCTTCTTTATTTATTTAAGATTTCACCAACAAATAAAAAAGTAAGAACAAAAAATTGTTAGGCAAAACAATCTTAAAATGGCAAAATAATGTTTAGCTTAATTGCTGAATAAAAATATATTATTTCTTCTTTTTTTAATATTTTTCCCATAAAATTTTCTTGTTGTGTTTTTTATACTTTATTATTTTATCGAAATGTCATACTTGGTGCTGTGGGCGGGAGAGCACTAAATTGAAATATTGACAAAAAAAACATGTGCGCTTTGTTTTATTTAATTTTTTTGTTTATTACTGTTACCAACACACAGTAGTAAATATGAAATTTGTTTTAATATTTTTGCAAATTTTTTTTGTTGCTGTCAACGATAACACGCACAATCATAGCAGGTGTTTTTGTTGTTGTTGATTGTGTTTTTGGTTGATGATGAAGTTGTTGACGATGATGGATTTTTTAGAAGGCGTTTTTGTATATTTTTATATTTTAAACAGATGATTAAATTCTGTTGTTGTTTTGATAGAAACGGAAGCGGATGTAAACAATCAAATCAATTTTAAAAATCGTTTTTAATCTTACACATATATTTGCTCACATTGGATAAAAATCGACGTTTTACTGCTTAACATTTAGTATCAAAAAATATTTTTTACCGAAAAAGTGGGTTTTTGTAACACATTGTTTGTAATTTAATTAACTATTTGCCATTTTGGAATTTGAGATTTTTATTGAAAACTTTCATTCCGTTATTTTTGTTTTAGGTTTAACATTTAACATGAACACAATTCTTTTAGTTATTTTTCCATTGTTTGTTGTTGTCTGGTATGGGGTATAAATGATGAGCTCTTGTTGTTGCTTATTATTATGTGATCATATATAAACTCGCGGTATTTGTGCAATACAGCGACGTGTTTACGTTAATGCTACGTCCTCGAGGAATCGCGATTACAGAATGAATCTGAACGTGGTGTGTAAGCGTAAAGTGTATCTCTGGCAACGACGTTGTGTACAACGCTCGAAGGCGAAACAACGAAAATTAAAGCAGCAACAATAGCAACAACAAATACTACAATATATTTACAACCACACTTTAAAGCAGTGGATGTATGTAGATGGATGTAGATATATAAATAAATATGTATATGAATCCAAAGAATCGGTGGAAGCAACCAACGTCAAGCTACGGCGAAGCAGCAGCAATAACAAAAACAACAACTATTTTATAAAGACACACAAAAGTGCACACAGATACAATATAAAATCAAACAAAACGTAAAATTAAGAAACTAACTAAAAGAGCACAACGAAAAACAATAACACACATAGAAAAATCAAGTAAAGAAAAACAAACACTAAATAACAAGAGTTTCTCAGAGATACTTTTAATAAAAGTGCTCTCGTCAAAAAAAAAAAAAAACAACAACACATAGATACTCAGACTCACACGCATACACACACATGCACACAGTCAAGTAAACAATTTTATACAGTCGAAAATTGGTAAAAAAGAAATGAACGACTAAGAAGGAATCAGCAAAAACTCATTTCAAATTAATAAATCGAAAACAAGTAAAAAAAATTGAGAAGAGATAGTGAGAGAGCATAATAATTAATTATCTTTAAGATGCATTTTGCAAATAACAAAAAAAAAAAACAAAAAGAAAAACAATTTTAATAAAAAGACAACGTCCGTCTTTAGAAAACACAAGAGAAATAAAAAATAATAGAGTGTGGCCAATTTTATTGAAATGCTCTTTACTTTAATTACTAAAATCAATACTTGAAGTTAAAATAATATGAATTTAATTTAAATTTAGATTTTTTAATTAAAGTTATTTTTTTTAATAAAAAATATTTTTTTTAGTTTAGGTAACAAAGCGTTCCAGATTGTAATTTATTACGATATGTTGAAGTAAAATTTCAAAACAAGTGTATACAGTGTATAGAGTCCACTACGTAAAACAGTTTTAAACAGGATTAGATTTATTATAACCGTTAACGACATATTTAGGCGTAATATTTACTAAAACTTTAATCAGCTTATTTTACGAAATTTTTGCTGTCGCCATTAAATCCAATAGCTGAATTTAAAATTAATGAAACGTTTATGTTATAAATAGTTTAGTATTTACATATATTTACTAGTTGAACCCGGTCTGCATTTCTGCCCGCAACAATATTTTTATACCCACCACCAAAAAAATGGTATATATTTTCTGAGTCCCGGTTTCATTTCAAGACGATCTAGCAATTACCGTCCGTCTGTTGAAAGCAGGACATAGCTCGAACCAAAAAAGTTATGGGGTTCAAATTTTGACAGAATATTTTTTATACACAAGATTTCTTTGGTATTGAAAATAGGCTAAAGCGGAATATTAGGAAAAGAGTTAAATGTCGTAATGAAAGAGTAGTTCAAAAAGATAATGTCCACTCGTTAAAATAGAACTATGAAACTTCGAAAGCATATTTCTTGAGTTAAAAAAAATATGTTTCCTTGAAAATTTTTCAAATCTATACTTTAAAAAAGAAGTTTTGGATCGAAATGGACAAAAATTAATACCGTACAGTGTCTTTTTTGGTATACATATTAAAAATTTAAAACGTATTAAAACCTACATAACTAGATGTACGATGCTAAAATTTCGCAAACATTGCTTTTTGGTTAATGGATTAGTAACAACAAAAAATTAATTTGACACTCCCATCTTTACACCCACCTCTCATATAACGGTTTATCTCAAATTCATATAATTTCTCTACAAATAACTATTTTTGGAAGAATAAAGGACCATATTGAAATATCTAAGTTGAATTTTTTAGTAAAAACTACATTAACTTGCCTATTTTTACAACCAGTTTTTACGTAATCTACTGTCAATTAAATTTAAATGCTCAAAAAACCGACACAATTAGGGGTATGATGATGAAATTTCGCACATATAGCTATCGAGTCAATGTCATTGTTATGCCTGAAAATGAAGATATAGTGCTTTTGTATTCGAAATCATTGACAGTATATATCTGTGGCTTGGAGCTAAAAGGGCCAATGCCAAAATATTTACTTTTGAGAAAATTTGAATTGAACTTTAACTTTTTTATATGCTTTCATAGTGACATTGGCCAGCATTTTATTTATGAAGCTGTTCTATGTTAAGTATGACTTTAACTGTTTTACCTTAATGAAATAGAGCAAGAAAACAAATCTAATGCAATGATTAACTCAAAAGAGCAAAAAAGTGACATTGGCCCTTTTAGCTCTAAGCCACAGATATACAGCTATCAAAATTTGTTAATTATATATGTATATACATACATATATATAGTCCTGACACAGATTTTTAAAACCATATTATAAATATAGAAGAATTTAATAATTAAAACCCTATTAGGATTATGCATATTAAAATTTAATATTTATTAATATCAACAGATACTTGAGGATCTTGAGCCCGAACGTATTGAACCAATTAATAAGAAATTGCCTAATTTTTTTTTACAATATATATAAAATATTTAAAAAAAAAATTCTATTAAAAATTTCATTAAAAACTATTTAAATGTCATCCATCCGGTTACATGAGATTTAGGGTTTACTTTTATGGAATAGGTATATAATTAATTAATTAAGTATTCACACAAGTCCTGAATTTTTTATAACTTTCATGTAAATTTTCATTTAATCTATTAATATACGTATGTATATTCAATTGGCAGCACTAATGTTAAACTTTAATAACACTGAGAATCATATACGGGGGGAGCTAACTAAGCTCATACTTTAAATAATTATTAACAACCCCTTTTTGCCGATATAAATCAGTATGTTTGTTAAAGGCATTTTTCAAAATGGGGGAACAGCAGTAATAAATATTGTTATATTTGTGCTCATTTTAAAATAAATTTAACCTCTATTTGACTCAAACCTCTCACTTTTAGTGAGAAATATACAGTACAGGGATGGTATACAAGTGTAGTTTGCTATAAAATATTTTTATACAAACTTAAAGGTATTTAAGTACTGATTATTTAAATAATGTTAGCTTCTCTTTTAAATTGATTATATTCACATATTTGTATGCATAACTTGTCCTCAACATTTAAAAAAAGGATAAAAAAATTATTTAATAATAATTAAATAAAAAATAAAAAGTTCTCTCTGAAATAAAGAAAATTTAATTTGTCAACGACCTATAATTTAATATTAAAAATTATCTTTCATAACGTTTTCGGCTGTTAAATCAAAGCTCATTTATTTGAATTTTTTTTAACTATTGTGATATATTAGAACATTATGACAATATGTGAATACAGTGATTATATCTTTGTCGTAAGGCAAAATGGTATGAAGTAAAGAAAGTGATTTTTAGTTTGGATTGGATTTATCTATTCTTTTCTTTTTTTTTTTTTTTTTGCTTCAACTCGAAGTAATTTTTGGTCTTTTGACAAAAGAGCTTAAAAAAATTATATTGAAGTTGGCTCTTTTTGTTGTGATGTCAAAATATTATACTATTTATAACTCGCAGCAAGATGCTAATTAATTAAAACTAATTAGAATTTTGTGTACTGTCAACTTTTGATAAGATACTTTAAATTAAATTTTCAGGAAAGCACAAAAACCAATTATTACGTAAAAAAATAATTGATATAGCTAACTTTTCTAAACTCTTTTTTATTACGATTTAAATTTTTTTGTTTAAAAGTCAATTTTGTGGACGTTCTAATGAACAAATTTAGTGAATTTACAAGTAGTCTAACATGGCGTATTTTAAGATTTTCAAAAAATTTAAAAGTTAATGAAAAATGTTGTATTGTTTATTGTCAAACTTTCAAACCATTCTAAAATTTCAAATTTTATGACAATATCGTAATATGACAATTTTATCAAAAATTGTTAAATGGTTAATTGCAATAATTTTCAATACAATAAGTTGCTTTAAATTTTAATTTCGTTTTATTTTGAATTTATTTTTTAATATATAACAATGTGTAAAATTGAATCAGCTTTCCTTCCCTGGTACAGTCTTATGAGTAAAGAGAAAGCAAGAGAGAGAAAAAATAAAAAAAGATTTACCTATGTACATATATATGTATTATTTACGAGTATGTAAATTAAAAAATCAAAAAAAAAGAGTAGTGATGAACGTTACTTACAACCACGTTGTGCTAATATAATGCTTGTTTTTACACGAACGATTTTTTGTCTATAGTTTTAACAAAAACCACGTTTAAACTTAACCTACAGTTTATCAGCCAGTCAGTCCATTAGACAATATCCTGATTTTGTGTTTTTATTTTTAATCCTTCCTAAGACTAGTCTACAAATTTACTTTCATACTAATAAATAGGTACTTTATTTACACCATGTACTAACCATATCTATCATTGGTTCGAATAAAAAATTTTGGTCTAAAGCATATTTATTTAGTTGTAGTATATATTTTTGGGTTGTAGTCGGACAACTAGACTTTTTATTTATTTTTGTTTTGCTTTTCAGTTCTTGTGTAACGATTTTCTTCTTTTCCTCATTTCGAAAGAGCAGGAAAAAATTTGAGTAGAAACTTTATAGAGAAAAAAATTAAAAAAAAACATGATAATACTTATTCATAGCACGATTGTAAGAGTGTTAGTGTTTAATCTTTTGTTTTTAGGTGTGCTTCTTTCTGTTCTTGTATGAGTATTTTTATTTATTCTGTTTTTTTGTTATTGTATATTATTTGAAATTTTATTTAGTTGTTTTTGTTTTGTTTTTTATTAATTCTGTTTTTTGCAGAAGCAAATGAAGCCGAAGAAGGAGAGAAGAAAAAATTATACTTTTTTAAAACAAAGAAACATAAAAAAGGTTGTAAAAATTTTTGTTGTCAGACAAAGAAAAATAATAATTTAGAATTATTACTGCAGAGTTGAAAGTTTTGATGATTGAAAATTTTAGTTCTCATAGGTACTTACAATAATATACCTATTTTTTTGTAATATAGGTACCTGTAGACACATTCATGGTCAATATTTTAAAGTTTTCGGAAACTTACCTGAAAATAGAAAGAAGAAAGTTGTTTAGGTATTAATTAATTTACAGAAATATTATTTGTACTAATATTATTTGAAAAATTGTATTTGTTAAACCACAGAAACTTTAAAATGACTTTTCAGAGCTTAGTAGTAGCGGAAAGCAGTATGTTAGATGTAAGTTGATTATACATATGTAAACAATTGATCTTCACCTTTCAAGAAAGCTGAGATAATGGTTTGGTATATGGAAAAGTTAAAATATTTATGCTAAATTTAGTTTTGTTTGATTTGACTACCAAACTGTTACATATTTTTGTTAAAAAAAAAATAAAAATGTAAGCTAAAATTGTAGAAAAACAAGAATATGAATATGAATATTATGGGTTTTTAATAGAAATCTGATTGTAAGAAAAAAAAAAAAATTTTTAGTTGATTTGTTATTGTATTTGCTAACATCGCGACAATAAGATGGATATTATCAGACTTTTTTTCTTCCTGTTTTCCAAATTCAGGATAACTAGAGCTTTACTTACCATTTGCTTATTAAATAACAATCTGGCAAGTTCATTGGCTTTTTAAACGTGTAAAATAAAATATATTTAGAGTCATGCGCAATTTTGAATACAATGTTTATTACTGTAAGTTAATTGAATTTCTTGTAATAAATCCATTTACAATCGCGAAAAATTTAACTTTCATTTGGCTTATCAATTTTATTTATATTAAAATTCTATAATTGTTGAATCAACAGCATAGTTCCAAAACAACATAATTCATTATTTATTACAAATTAAAACGTTAATTTCAATTATTAAAACAAATACACCAAACATTTCTAAAATGAATTATTTTTCTTACAAAACAATTATGAAAAACAGTGACAACAAACTAGAGGCAATGTTGAAGATAATATTGCAAGCAAAGTTGTTGCAGCTGTTTCTATTTGATGTTTGCAACATGCACACTCATATGCACATGCATTAATAACAATATATGTATACTGACGTACATACAAACATATGTATTTACGTATGTATGTGTTGATGTTCAATAATTTTTGTTGTTTTTAATAACTATTATTTGTTTTTCCTTTATTAATATTTGTTTTTTATTCCCTTTTATTATTTGTTTTTTATGTATACATACATATACATGTATTTTTAACTTTTGCATTTCTTTTATTGTAGGTATAAAATATTTAAAGGCACAAAAAAAAATATACAAAACTCAAATTTCGCATACAAACAAAAACAATTACTCATGTTAATACATACACATTCACTGACGATAATGAATGCTAGTGTATGTGGGGAGCATTTTATTAAACACCCACCATCTTCAAACTCTTGTATATTTTATTTTATTCAGTTAGTTTCTTTCTGCCGACATTGTTGTTGTAAATGTTTTTTCTTATTTCGTTTGTTTTGTACATTTTATTTATGCCGGTTTCTTTAAAATGCACACACAGACACAAACATATACAGAAAAACAATATATATTTAAAAGACACTCTCACGAAAGCGTTGCCAGAACGATAGTTTATAAAAGATTAAAAGAACTTAAGAATATTTTTCTAAGCTTTTTATTAGAAAATTTTAATATGTTTATAGTTTCAATAGTTCTCTTTTAAGTTCAAAAAGTGTCTGAAATTTTATATAAAATTTTATTGAAGGTGATAAATATTAAATCTTCTGGCAACGCTATCCGTAATAAATAAGAACAACTAGGGGACGTATAATAATTGAGAATTAGCAGCAATTGCTCGCACTACTCTAAACAGACAAAAACTGAGTACAGGTAGTGTTGTTGTTACAAATGCATATGTATGTAAGTGTAGACAAAGTGATTAAAGTAGCAGCAAAGGAAAACAACAAAAATGTGAAAATAAACAACAGCAACAAGAGCTTGGGGTCATTATTCTCTTCGACGTTAATGTGCACAGACACAGATACTCGCTATTTGTTGGCTCCAATAATACCACCACAACCACTACCACCCATCATCATTTCTGCACACACACACGTACACATTTTCATCTTCACCACTTTATTTTGTTTTTATTTTCGTTTTTGCCACCGCTAACTCATCTGCGCTCGCGCCCCAATTGAGGCTGCAGCTAGAGCTACTGTTGCTGTCTTTTCTGGTTTTATAATTTTTGTTGTTGATTTCTATTGTTAATTGTGTTGTTGTCGTTGTTATTCCTGATGAGGCTGATGAAGCTCTCTGCAAACAATGTAATAAAATTCAATTATTCTCAGTTACGTCTTGAACTTTATTTCGCCTTTTGTTCCCGTTGTATGGCTGAAAAATAGGCAGGCAGCCTGGCTAGGTTTGGGTTAAGGTACAGTAAATGGCATATGGAATGGTTTTGGTGCAAAACATATAATGATTTCTCGTTGCTAAATTTTATATATGCATGTTGTATATATAAAAAAACAGAAGCTAAACACAACTTAACTAGGACTCTATTGTATTGTCTGTCAAATGTAGGGGGCGATACAACCAACCGACCAAGCGAGCGATGTTTTCATCAGTTATTACTGTTTGCGCTCTAGTCGTTGTTGTTATTTTTTTGTTGTTTGCTAGCTTGTATTTGTTTTAAGCGTTACTGCAACAACAGTGGTAGCAGCTGTATTTTAATCCATGTAATAATTGTTCTTAGAATTCAAAGAATACCAATTTTTTTACTCAAATGCCAAAAATTAGTTAATTTTCTTTGTTCTTAATTATATTTGCAATTTCAATCAAAATTGTAGGTATTATTTATTAATCTCTTTGTAGGAGTAAGTTTAGGTAATATTTATAAAAAGGACGAAGTTATTTTTCATATTTAAATGAATTAATAAATTCTTAATCTAAAATTTAATTAAGTATTGAAATTTCTGATTAAACATTTTTGATTTTAAATACATTTATTATTTATTGAATATTTTAAAAATTTTTTCTAGATTGTAAATAAGTGTTCTTGGGTTGTAGTGTTGCCAATATCCTCCTCTTTAATTTTTGTGAACAAAAATTCGTTCAACATGGCCCGATAATGGTCGCCATTGACTACGGCCACTCCTTGCTCATTTTCGAAGAAAAAATGGCCCAATTATGCCTCTGGACCAAAATCCGCACCAAACAGTGACTCGTTTTGGGTGTATCGGCTTTTCAATGTATGCGTGCGGGTTTTCTGTGCCCCAAATGCGACAATTTTGCTTGTTTACATACCCGCCAAGATCAAAATTAGCTTCATCTGAAAAGATGATTTTTTTTTTGGCAAATTCGGCCAAAGTAATCGAAATATTTTCCAGCGGTTTAGCGAAAGGATAAAACTAATTATCTGTCAAATCAGACATGGGCTAAGTGTTACCATTCACGAAATAAGCACTAGTTTAAAAAAACGTTAGATGGCGGACCCTTTATTTATTTTTATTTTTTTAAATAATTTATTTTGTCACAATAACCAAGTGTTTGTCAATTAATGTTTGTTTTTTTATTAAAAATTCATTAAACTTACGAAGGGTGTCCAAATCCACTTGACCGGCAAGATATTTAATTCTTAACCGGAACCTATTTATTTGCAATAAACTGAAATAAAAATATTTTTTTTATATTAAAATTAAAATGATACCCTTCTTTTGGACAGCGTTTATTTATAAGTATATGAAGTTAAGAGTTATCATAAAACAACAATATATTTTCAAAGCAATTAGTCTATAATGGCTTCTAATAATTTTTTATTTCACCGGTTCTTTTTGTTGAATGTTACTTTTCATTTGTTTAGATGTTTGAAATTTGTAGAAACAATTTAAAAAAATATTGAATAAAGAAATGAAAGAAATAACTGGCGCTAAAAAATATATATTAAAAGTTATAATTAAGTGATATTCGCATTCGAATATTAGCGCACGAAAAAATTCATAATGTTAATAACATTATTTGAATGAATAAATAAAAAGTTCAAAGCAACCAAAAAAGATTTGTCAATCCTAGATAAAAATTATTTTTTTTAACAACACCCCCAATGCCACGTATTGGATCGCAGCAAATCAATGGTAAAAACGCCTGTTCAATTATATAAACCAACTCGATTTTGAATATTTAGAAAGCCATCTATTTTTCACTTTCTTTATGTGAGCAAAGCAAAATTTTACTATGAGCGAAATGAGTATTAAAATGTTTCTCTCATCAAGTAGTAATTATTGTCTTTCAGTTTTTTGGAGTTAATATATTTGTCATGAGTAAAAACCACGCCTTTAGGTTCTTAGAATAACCCATATCTTGTATATTTGGCAAATTTTGATCTAAATTGTCTACTTGCATCATTTAAATAACAGCTGTTTTACAGATTAATTGCAGTAAAAACATCGTAGTGCAATTATGAAAAAATACTAACATCTTAGTAGTTTTATTCAAAAAAATATTGACAAGAAGATTTTCAGAGATATTAGGGAATACTCACTAATTTTTTAATTTAATATTTTCTGAATTTATTTCCAACCACAAGCCTATTGCAGACAAAAAATCTATTACACTTAAATGGGCTCAAAAAAAGGGGTGTTTTTTTTTCAAAAAAAAAAAAAGACAAAAACCTAAGAGTTAACAGTTTAAGGGACTTCTTCGTAAAATTAACGTTATATACTTATTTTTAAAAGCGTTTTAATTTGCAGAGTGATTTTAATATTTATTTTTATTTTCTTTAGAAAAATTGTGTTAAATACACCATTGTTTCTGACTTTTCAAAAAATTCTTTGATATGAAACAATCTATCCGCTGATAAAAAATGTTGTTTTCGTCTTACAATTCAAAAATATTTGGTCTGCTGAATATCGAAAATTGTGAGGGTCTCATCACTAAAACTGTGTATTTTTACATAAATCTAGTTTTAAGTAAGCTTTAACAATTACCTTCTTATACGAGCCTAAGAAATTCTCAAAACTGTATCCCTTTACTAACCTTCTTTAAACATTTGATACGTTGCCTCTTATTTAATTAAGCATATCTTTTAAAATAATAAATTTCTTTATAATATCAATTAAATTATAAAGCTGGTAGATGCAAACGATAATAAAAGTGTACGACTCACACGACAACTTAGTCGTCAAAATCCCGCCATATATACGCAGCTAAATTTATTAAAAAAATACAAAATGATATTCGTTACATCATCAACGTAACTAAATCTTTTTTTACATCTGGTAAATATTTTCCAAATCAGCGTCAATGGTTACGCAAATATGCGATAAATATAAACTGTATAAACTAATAATTTAATAATGTATTGGACAAGGTGGTCACTAATCGACAAAGTTATAAATAAAAATTATTTAAAAAAATATTTTTTTTAAATATATCAATATAGATATTTTTCAGTTTCTATACTACCGAGAGAGCCAATATGGGGATCAAATGAAAAGGCTTGAGCATTATAATATAGTTAGCTATGAAAAGAAAAGAATCCAAGATGGCGTCCTAGCAGGGTGATCGACTCGGTTTTAAAACCGGTGGAAAACCCGATTTTTAACTCTTTCAGCTGGCGGTTTTTTCCAAATATTGATTTTTCGAATGTCGAATACACCGGTTTTTTAACCAACAATAGCCGGTTTTTTTATTTTTCATGTTTATGTTTATTCATCTTTGTAATAAATCGTACCATATAGTATATTTATTATTTAAAAATTTCTATAAATCAGAAAACTTATTAAATACTTCTCCATAATATTGTAAGAAATTTATTTGCTGTTTCAAAAACAAATGTAAAATAAGAAAAAGGTATAAGGAACACATTTTAAAATAAAATTGTATAAAAACTAAAAAGATTTTCGCCCTAGCCTTCAGATTATATTTTAAATTAAAGAAATTATTTTAATCAAAATATGTGAGTGCATATAAATTTAAAAGACATATCTATCATTTAAAAAATGCACAGAAGATAAAAAAATTTACAACAGTCCAATAAAAAAGTAATTTATAATTTATGTATATATTTTACTTGTAATAAGTACTTTTGTCCTTAAGTTAAACTAATTAAAATCTAAGTAAGTCAACTGTTTTCATGTCAGTTATTGCGTTTTGCTATTGGGCAGCCGAACGAATATCAATTGAAAAAGGTCCATATTTAGATACTGTTTATATCATAATTTTTTTTACTATAGTTTTAGTTTTTTCATTAAGAAATTATATTTTATTGTCCAACCGGTTAACCGTTTTTTTTAATTTTAGAAAAGCAACCGGTTTTTTTCAAATTCTGAATTTCGAATTACTTGAAAACCAGTTTCTTAAAAAAGTCAAATAAGCGATCACCCTACGTCCTAGATTAAATAGCGAATATATGAGTCAAATATAGACTTTGTCTCCCCACAATATTAGAAGAAAAAAAAAAAAAAAAAACGCTCGATCAGTACAATGTAGTAAACTATAACAAAGTGTACAATCTAAGATGGCGTCTGAATAAAATAGCGGAGCGAAGTTTTTTTATCAAATGAAAGGGCTTGACTAGTAGAATAGTGTTAACATGTAAAAATTCAAAATGAACAAGTAAGAGCACTATATTCGGCTGTACCTAATTTTTGATAACCACTACCGATTTAGTGTACGTCATATATAGGGGGTAGGCGTTAAAGAGGGCGTATCACCTCCATTTGCTGGCATAACAGTGACATTAACTAGAAATTCTGTCGGTTTTTTGAGCATTTAAATTTTATTGACAGTAGATTACGTGTTAAAGTAGCCGTGCCAATGTAGTTTTTACTAAAAAGTTCAAATTTATTTTCCGTTAGTACAAAGTTTTTGATTAAAAAGCAACGTTTGCAAAATTATAGGATCATACATCTAACTTTGTTGGTTTTATTACGTTTTTGATTTCAAATATACCGAAAAACACACTGTGCGGCATAAATTTTCGTACATTTTGATCTATAACTCCTTTCCTAACCCATATGTTTAAGAAATTTTCGGGAAATAATATTTGTTTTACTCAGAAAATATACGGTCGAAATTTCATGGCTCTACGTTAATGCGTTTGGACACAATTGCATTTTATTCGATATTGAAAGGACATGTTTTTTTTGGCCTACTCTTGCATTACGAGCAATAACTCTCTTCCTAATATTCCGATTTAGCCCCTATTCAATACCAAACAAAACTTGAGTATAAGAAATATTTTGGCAAAATTTGATCCCCCTATCTTTTTCGTTTCGATCTTTATCGTGCATTTAACGGACGGACAGACGGATGGATATAGCTAGACCGTCATAAAATTATACCTCGATTCGTAAAATATATCCTTAATGGGGTCTAAAATGGATATTTCGATGTGTTACAAATAGAATGACAAAATTAATATACGCTTACCATTTTTTGTTGGCAGGTATAAAAATGGCGTCCAAAATAATAAAGCAAATAGCGCATTACATGAAATCTTAAATTCATGCTAATCTATGATGTGGTCATTATAACAATGTACATACATGACGGTGAATGCTAACACCGTGCTAATATCAGAATAATGTCTTAAAATTCTTAAATGATTACAATTTAATTTAATTTAGAAAATTTTTTAGGAATTTAAAAAATATAATAAATAAACTTGAGCCAAAATAAAAATGATTTATAGTGAATTTATTTTTATATAAAGTTCGAATAAGATATTAATATATTATTATTAACTATCACTGAAAAAACAATATGTTTTCTTTTATTCTTAATCAGATTAAAAGCTATATTTTTTAAATTTTCAATATGTGGTTTAAAATTCTAAACAGATATTATTTACTTAAGCCTCGACAAATTTGGCGAAAAGCAAAAAATAAAGAAGTAAATAAACAGTGTAAAATAAATAGTAAAAAATTTATTATTTCTATAATCCACTCATATTATCCTAATCCTTTAATGTAAATAATCCATGAATGCATTTTGGAGACTGCACTCTTCTGACTGTTTAATATTTTCTTTTGGAAAATTCAACCCTCTACCGTCCATCTTAAATTTATAAAGAAAAATAACAACAAAAAATGCATTTATTATGCGCAAAAAGTTAACTAGAGAAAATGAGAGATTGCTTAAATAGCAAATATATGTACATGTAAAGAGAAAGAGAAAAGCAAGGTGGAAAATATGAGACTCTCATTACAGCACTGCTTAACATTGGAGTTTGAAGTAAAATGATAAAAAACAAACAAAATAATTTAAAATAAAAATTATAATGTACCTAGTCGTGATAAAATTTACTTTAACTGTAAAAGCAGAGTGAGAAACAAATAGATATTTATAAACGCACACACATATACATACATATACATACATATATTGTAAATTAAAGCAGGGGATAAAATGATGCTTGTTTTATGTATGTCTCTAGTAGGGGTGGCAGAAAGGTAGTTAGGTTGGTCGTATATTTATACTATATATGTACATACTACGTATTCTCTGTCAGCTAAATGATAAATATTTTAGAGGGCAAAAGTGGTGAAACTTTTCATTTTTACTATAAAACTTTTTTAACAATTTTTTTTATAGTTTTGAGTTGGTTCCTGCATGTTTTATTTTTTTATTTGTGGTTTTTTCTGTATAAAATTATTAATATTATTACTTCTTTACTTTATTTTTGTTGTTGTTTAGTTAAAAATTAGTTTTCTCCATTTACGTACACAGAAAGAATTAATCAAATATAAAATATTATGGTTTCCTAAGCAGAAAGACTCATAAATTTATTAATTTTAATTTGAGGATTTTTTTCATCTAAACTATAGTGATTTATTGTTATTTACAATATGCAATAAAAAATAATAAATACTGCAGCAACAAAACGAAAATATAAGTTGCCTTAATTCCTTTTCTGCAAATCTACTATAGAAACATTACTAAACAAGAAAAGTTTCCTTTTTTGCATGAGAAAAAAAAAAAATTCAATCACATTAAATAAATTGTCTTACGTGATTATTTACATAAAATATTTGCAATGAAAATTTGCATTAAAGATGTCTGAAGAAATATTATAGAATCAATAAATTTAAGAGCAAACAAAATAATATTACTGGGAATTTTTATAAAATTTTTTAAACATTTATAAAGCGAATTTCTATAGAAATCTTGTTCGATAAACCGTGTATAGGTAGAATTAAAAAGGCTGATGATCTTAAAGACCATCCCACTTGGGTCCATGATTGATCCATTTGTGAGACTTAATGCATGGGATGTCGCGTTCAGCTAGGCCCTCCCTCACCTAGAAAAAGGAAACAATGAAACAATCTAAAATCAACGAGCCAGATCTTGAAGAAAACTTCCCCCATATGCAAGGCTTTAAGTCCCTCCTAAGCATGGTGATGGAAAAAGAAGTCTCAACCTCCTCCTCGCCATCTCATTAATATATACCCGGCATTCCAAAATCAAAATGGATGTTGAATAAACACCCGCTAACAACTTAATATCAGCCTGACTGACAAAGATATAAATATGGGTATAATCAAAGTATATCCTGAAGAATCTTAGCCATTTTACTGCCATTTTCATTTTTTTGTCAGTCCTAAATACCTCGCTCTATCCGCTAAACCGATTTCCACATCCCAGTTCTGTGAGAGGGAATTTTGGCTCCGAAGAGGTGACAAAACAACATTTTGTAGTGTTGCCTCATACGCCACTCTGCATCACTTAAGTTAAAGGAACCTTACATTTTATAGCGATCTCTGCATAAATCTTTGATAATTTGTATTTAATTTAAAAAAAAAATAAATATTTTTAAATGCAAAATCAACTTGACGATGTAGTTCAGCTGACTGATTGCAGAGAGAATTCAACTATATGATGTTCAAAGACATTTCATGACAAATTATTATTTTTTTATTGAAGTTACTTATATAGTTAATTCTTAAAGAAAACTTCAGATTTTGTAAGGAGCTTAAGACATTTCATGGAAGTAATAAGATTTAATTAATTTATTGTCACACAATAATTAAGAAAGAATTTAGTTGTTTTTTTCTAAAAGTCATAAAATTTTAAAACAATTCTTTACTGTCATGTGTACCAAGGCATATTAATTCATCAGGTAATTGCAGTTCGGAGAGAATCTTTTTTTAATATTTTTTATATATGAAGTTTGACATTCGAAATTAATGAGAGAGAAGAGAAAATTGTTTTTTATCTATAGACTTTGACAGCTGAAATTTAAAAAAAGCGAAGAAAAAAATAATCAGCTGACGAAACAAGTCTACCTGATGAATTAATGTGCCTTGGTGTATACATACATATATAGTATTTTCGAGAAATCAAAAAATTTTGAAGTGAAATCAAAATATAGACAAGAAAATGTTGTTACATGATATACTTAAAAATTTACAAATATCCAGACATTCACATTTATAATATTAGTAGGACATGCATACATAAGAATACAATTTCAAAATTTTGTATTTTTTTTTTATTTTTTATTTAACCGATAGAAAATTCTTTGCTTTTTTAAGAACATTTTATATCAAGTTAAAAAATTAACGGCCTTATTCATAACAAAAAGTTGGCATAAAGTTAGCATTAAGTTTATTCATAACACTCATGCCAAACTCTGGCTAAACTCTTGTTAACGAGCTGCCAAACGTTTGCCAACTTGTGAAAGACAGCTTTTATGTGTTGTTGTTTTACATTACCAATATTTTTTACCTACCTTTTCATCCTGTTCCCAATTTACAGATCGTTTGCGTTGCTTTTCCATTTTAATAAAAATTATATTGTTCGTTTATTTTTTAATTTATTTTTCAATTTTAAAAATTGTTAGTATCGATGGAAACACAAAAACGTCAAAATTAGGGATTATAAACAAAAAATGGTTGCATATTTTAGGGGTATCATGCAATTTCAGAGTTGATTTATGAAAAGTTGGCAGACAGAAAAAAGTTTCTTATGAATAAACTCTGTGCTAACGAGCTGCCAAGCTTAATCGGCATTCTAGTTAGCAGCTCGTTGTACGTAGTGTATAAACTGTGGCTAACTTTTTGTTATGAATAAGGCCGTAATTATTTAAAATAAAAATAAACCAAGCAAGCAATTATTTATTTAGTTAAACAATTTCAAAAAATTTTTTCTGTGTGTGCACAAGTAAACATTGGAAACGTTATCAATCGGTTATGACTGCTGTGGCTAACTATTGTTGTTATCCAAAAAGGGGGAAAAATAGGTAAGACTAAAGATGATATTCCTCAAAGTAGGCAACACATTTGTCTAAAATTCCCTAACAAATATTTATTTTAGTATACTTTGGATCTTAATTTACATTAATTTTCATTGTTATGTTGTTTATGCATTATGTAATTTATTTAAAAACATTTTAAAATTCAATCAAGACAATAATAAAACTTTGAGCACCACATACACTACCACAGTCACTGCCCTACAGTTTTTATAATGGCAATCATCTGACGACTCCTATCAAGTGCCCGCTATATTACTTGGCTTATTTTAAAAGTTAGACAATTGTTATTTCAATGTGCCTAATGTGTAATTTAAGGTGTCGTTAGTTTTACTTACTTCTTAAAAACGTTCATCAATTGTACAAAAAATCATTTAGCAATTTTAGTAACAACGCGATAGAGCGGGGGAGTGCTTCTTAAATTGCTGGATAGTATAAATGTTTCTTAGTCCGTGTGTTGGCGCATGAATTCATGTATTTAATGTGATTTCTTTGCTTGTCTCTACTTTTCTTCACATTATGAAAATAATAATTACAGTTTTCTTTATCAAAGAATAAAAATAGCAACAACATCTACTATAATAATGACATATAATTAACATCATTAGCGTAGTTGCTGTATTTTCTCTTCATGTTTTATATATTTTTACTTTTAATGCCATTGTTTCTCATCTTAGGCCATATTTGTTTGTTCGAGATATTTTTTCAATATAACTTGTATAATGAGTAAAAAATAAAGCTTCGAAACAGTTTTTCTTAATATATTAAAAATGTGTCGTTGTAATGAACCTGTTTAAATATAGCTGAAGGCAATTCTACTTCATTTTATCACTTTTTTTTTCTTTTGGTGTAATTTGTATTTCCACGCAATAAATTTGACTACCCTTAGCATCATTATAGTCGAATTTTTTTGTTTCTCTTTTTTTAACAGAGTGATAATTTTTCTATGTGCTTAAAGCCATACAAATCGTCTACGTTATTTTAATAAAGTAAAGATTTCGTATGTTCTTCCGTAAATTAAATTATAAAAGTTGTATATTTTTTTTAATTTTGTAGACTTTATATGTTGCTTTAGTTTTGATAAAATATTTTAATTACTAATGCCAAGCGGCAATTTGTGTTGTTAATCCAGTAAAACAATCATATAAGACCTTAACATTTACAATGATAAGTCTGTTAAAAATTGAAAATGTATCTATTAATGGAGTTAATTAAAATTAATGTCTTTTAGACAAGCCATTACCATTTGATTAAAGTTATGCTAGTTTTTATACGCCTTATTTTTTTAATTTGATTCTTGTCTGGTCTTTTTGTTTCAGTGATGTTACGATATAAAGTGACACTTGTTACCGATCATGAGAAGATGCCAAATTCTCAAAAGGATCAAGGTTTATGTACTCATTAGTGTTTAGTTTTTTTTTATATAGCAAATGAAAAGTGTTTCGCAAACGGGAATAACTGGGATGTAGTCATTAGTATTCCCGGATCAATTTTATTTTTATTTCCCGGTAAAAAGGAAGAGTGAGCTTAGAAATAATTTAGTATTAAATTATTTACAAAAGGCTTTTTCTATAAGTTATAACTTAAACTTACTACGTAAACTTATTGTTCGACATAAAATTCTGTACGTAACGGTCGTGCTTTAAGCTAAGACCGTGTGTCTCAAATAGGGGATTTAATTTTTAATTGTTTTTTAACTTGACTTTAATTTCTTTATATTAGTCATTATGAACAATATACCTGCGGTTCACTGATTTAAAGGTACGTAAGTACACAATGTGATGACAAGCAGTCACTAATTTCGGCCATCAAAATTATTCCTTGTTACACAATTCTAAAATATTTAGTTCATTAGTTTAATGTTTACATTGTATGAGAAATACATTGTACAAAATTCCAATCATATTTGAATTTGTTATGAAGACTAAGAACATTTACTTAAGGACATACATATAAAAAATGACGCTAAGTAAGTTACACCATAAAGAAATCTAGTTCTTCAATTTTAAGTCAATAGGTTTTTATATTTATATTTTTGGGTAGTATTGTATGATACATGTGTACAGTTTAGAGCAAATAATAATTTAATTTTGTATAAGGCTTCCCTTAAGCAAGATTTAAAACAGAACTAAGCACACACATACGTGTTGTACATGTGCATATGTACATACTAAAATGTATATGTATGTAGGTAGATATTCATATATAATAAAGTAAAATTCCGTAAATAGTGTTATTTACACACTATTCATAAACTCTCAACAACAGGTGGCCGGCTTGTTAGAAAACTGACATCGATTGATGAAAAAATGCCATGCAGATTGATAGGAGATAAAATTGTAGTCGAAATAGAATCTAAACCACAATAATGGAAATATCTATAGTAAAACTTGTGTTTTGTGTTTTTTTTCGTATATTATTTTATGTATTTGTAGAATAGTTTTTGTTTCATTTGTTCACGCATTAAAGCAAATATCATTCATGTTTTTCGTTACTACACATACATAGTTGTAGTTGTTTTAATGCAATAAAAAATTAAAACCAAAAATGTGTGAGTAGAGTAAGTATGTATGTATGAATGTACATGAAATATAGGTCGTACGGCATGTTGAAACTACTAACTGTGGCAAACCGAACAAACCAAGTAAAAAATCAAAAAAGTAGAAATCCACACGGTACATTCACATATTTGAATTTTTGCAAACAAATACATAAAAAAAGAACAACAAAATAAAAAGTCACTATTTTTGTAGTGCTAGCAAGTGCATGCAATGTGCATGAGAATGCTGGGTTAAACCATAAATAAAATAAAAAACCTAACAAATATTTAGGAATCTCACATTCATAAAAAACATGTTGTGTTTTTTACACACGCTCTCTCGCATAGACATAAACATGAATTCACAAAATTTTGCAAAAGTGTTGGACTGAAAATAAAAGTTGGCGGAGAGAAACAACGAGAATCAGCAGTGGGAAAAAATTAAAAAGAAATTCATTTCGTTTTCATTATAACAAAGGAAAAAATGTATCAGAAAATTCACGCGAAATTTATACGATATACTCACACAAATATACATTTGAAAAATGCAACACAGTCCTAGCTAGACATGTGCATATGCAGCATGCAGTCAGACATACATACATACATACATACATTTATACAGCCGCAGTTGTGTAGTTGTGTAACGCCAAAATGAAGATACATATAACCGATAATAACAAAACAACAACAACAACAGCTATAACTAACAAATAAACATCAACTGGTCATTGGTGTTTACAATGACGACAACAACAACAAAAACAACACAACACCATAAACTAAACTGTTTTGTAAAAACAACACGATGACGTATACGTAACATGAAATTCATTTGCTCCTAAATATTTTTTTGTTTTCTCTTCAAAAATGCACACACAATCCCGCATTTTTATGAATAAAAAAGTGCAGTGTGAACATGACGTTTCATTATTTATATTTTATTTTTTGTCACAGGCCGAGTAAGTGAGCATTTTTTATTTGGAATTTACTTTTTAAGCGGATGCGGAAATACATTTTATTTTATACAAATTTTAACACGACATTTCTATTTAGCGCAACACTATTATAGCCTTATGTGTGTATAAGTGTTATAAACAGAACTACAAATTGTGCATTTAAAACAAATTGTGGGTTGTATAGCTATCGTTCTTGTCTATGTTGCTACATGCTGCAAAAGACTATCATTTTGCAATTTCGTTTATTTTTCGTTTGATATTTTTCTTTTTGTCTGCAGTATTCTAGTAGCATAAAAAGAAAGTTTTTGACCTTGATTTTCATAAAAAGTTTTCCATTATTTTTGTTTTTTTTTTTGTGTTGAACATTTGAATTTGTAGCATGTCGAGATCTACTATTTATATGTGCATAATTTGTGTATATGAAAAAATTTACGTGTGCGAGAGTTTTGTTTACACGCACATAACTACATACATACAGACATATATTTGTATATAAAGTGATTTTTTTTGATTCTACAGTTGGCATCATAAAGAAACTGAAATAAAGCAAATCCCAACAACAACTCGCAACATTAGTGTTAAATATTAAAACATAGTAGTACACACATTCCCACATTTCTATGCATACTTTATACTCTTACAAAAAGACAGACATATAGTCAACCACTTATAAGCATGTTCGTATGTGCGTACGTTTTTATGTCTTTATGCTCTATATAAACACTTTTATTCTGTATGAAATCCACATAAAAATAACAAGTGTCCCGCGAGTGCTTCTGTTTTTTTTTTTTTGCTGCTTATGTTGTTAGTATGTGCATGAATTCAAATGTATAATTGCACTATGAGAAGAAAATCCGTCTGCCAGACGGTATTTTTATCAATCATTCAGGGAAACAAAATGCCTGGTGAATAGAAGATAAATGGGAAGCACAAAAGCTTAGACCATTCAGAAATTAAATTTGACTTTAGAATGAAATGAAAAGTAACTCATCAAACACTATTTGCGGCTCATACATACATACGCTTAAAAAAAGCTTAAGTTGTTTTGTTAAGGAAAAACAAAACATTAATGATCGCAGGAAGAAAAAATTGTTTCCGAACGAGCTGGCGTTATAAGGAAATCTTAAGTTTTTTTTTATTAATAAGCCACAATAGATTTTGTAGCTCTATGAACATTTGAAATTAATAACTTTTTTATAAGTACTGAAACTTTAAAGAGCTTTTCTTAACGTGAACCCCTTTTCGTGTTTAAGTTCCATAGTGCGCTCACTGGGTATGTGTGACTTTGTAAATATGTGCGTATTCCTGTTGCTTTTGCATGTACATATTGTGCGGATAATGTTTCCGTATTCTTTAACATTTTTTTATTGTCTGAAATTTTATTTGCGGTATTTGTTGTAGTCACTTTAGTAGTACTAAATAGTAGTTGTACTGGTATGTAATAGTCATTGCACGTTGTCATATTTACAATTTGCCATGTTAGTATGTATGCTGTATGTATTGTTTAAGTTATTTTCGCTTGGTGTTTTTTGTTGTTACTATTGTCGGTGTAACTGTTTGTGTATGTCTGGTTGCTAGAGTTCCCTCTAGACAATCCCTTGAAAAAATCATATTTTTTTGTTATTGTTTAAGTTAAATAGCAACAACAACTTGTACTACAGTTAGTAAAAAAAAAAACAGAAACAGACATTACAAACGTCTGAGTTCTTTTTGAACTTTTTCATGTTGAATGTTTTTATATTCCATCTATTCATTTCAACTTTTTCTTTTATTCTAACAAGGAAAAGTGTTTTTAAGCAAAACATTTTTTTGTTTTGCTCAACTAAATAAAAAAAATGAAAAAAATACGCAAAATATCCTTTCTTACACTTTTCATTCATGATTTTTCTTTATTTTTATTTTTTTCTAAACATTTGGTTTTTCTTAATGTGTATGTCAGGGTGAATAAGTTATATGAGTTCATGAGTTGATGTTGGTATTTTAAATGTATTGGTTTGTGTTTATTTCTTTGGGATTTTTATTTTACTTCAATATTATTTTTATCTTTAAGCAACACAAGAAAAGAATTTGAAGTACGTTGTGGCAACAGTAGAAAAGGATACAATAAATATAAAAGAAATGAATAAAGAAAAGAATATTTTTCATTTCAATATCAAGTTGGGTTTTTGTGTGCAAGTATTTTTCAAGTTCATAATGTCAACAATCCCGTTTAAGAGTTTTTCTTTTTTCGCTCGGTAGTTGTTTGATTCATTGTAAGATTCATTGTTTCCTTTTTTATTTTTTTCTATATTATTCATCTATTAGTCTTCATTTTTATTATTATTTTTTATTTTTAAAATAATGCAATTCATGTTTACTATTGTTTTCATGTTAATCCAAATAAGTTTTCTTTCACTGTTATGTTTTAAGCATAACATTGAATTTGTGAGAAGGCAGAAAAAATAAAAACGAAATATGAGAAGACTTGTAGAAAAGTCAAAACGTTTTTCTACCTTCTTTTCTTTGGAAATAAAAGGATCAGTAGTATAAGTAGTGTGGCAGGTTGTTGCTACTTAGATTCCAAAGTTGGTTTGCTATTTGATACTGGTGTTGCGTGTTTCTTAAAATGTTTTTTCTTTTATTCTGTGGCCTTACATTTTTTCTTATTTTTTAACTTTTTTTAATTTTTTTTCTAAGAATAAAAGTTTGTCTCTGTACGTGTGATTGTGCCTGCAAGAGTTTTGCTATGATTTGGCATATAATTTGTATGCTTTTTACTACGCAACTTTTGCTGTCTTGCAAAACAATTGACAAAAAAAGGCATTTTATACGTTGTTGTTGTTGTTGTTGTTATCATGCTTTCACTTTTTATGTATTTGTGTGTGTGTGTGTAAAATACAAAAAAAAAAGTCAATGTCTGACTTAAAAGGGAAGTGATACTTTTCGAAAAAAAGGAAGAAAAAACACAGTTCATTCATTCATTTACACATTCGTATATAGTCAGCCACCAAAAAAAAAAAAAAAACAGACAGAGGGATAATATCTGGCATTGGGAATTCCCAAGTTTAGCAACAAGAACAACAACAAGAACTACTAATACAAATCTTATTACCTGTTTGAATTTCAGTTGGAAAAACTAATACACTACGAACACAAAAGCATTGATGAAAATAGAAAGTTTTTCAATTTTTCTTAAAGTTTTTCCTCCCGTTTGTTTACAATTTCATTTTTCTATATCTAAAGCTCCTTGTAAATGTTTATTAGTTATAAAACAAACAAAAAAGTTACAAGTAATGCGGTGAATGACAAAAAAAGTTTAAAAGTAGAAACAATAGAAAAAACTTAATCTGAAATTATTATTTGAGATTAAGGTCAAGAACCAACCTTGTTTCTCAAGTTAACTGTTTTATTTATTTAAACTATATATTTTTTAATACGTTTTTTTTTCTCTGGAAATACTTTAAATGGAACAAGTTTCAAATATGCCGGTTTTTAAAAAAAATATTTTTTTTTTTTTTTGCATTTTTTTTATTATTATTATTATTATTCATTTATTAATTTATAAAAATTTACAAAAAGTTTTCTTATACTACCCCGCAAAGCCATAAGGCTTGTCTGCACAAAAAACTGAAATAGAAAATAAATTGATATAATATTATTCATACACCTAGTGATATTGCAGTAGACTGTGTGCGGTATAAGTGATATTTTTCGTTTAAACATTAATTGTTATTAAGTATGTAATTGTAAGCTATAGGTGGTATGAGTAATAATTTATCTAAATATAAAATTGCTGAGGGCTTTTTGTGTTGTGTTGTTGGATTTTTTTTTTAAATTTACACGCTAGAATAAATGTTGCAATAAAATAAAATTTGTCCAGTCTATTAGTATGTTTAAACCTGTTTAAACCTGTTTCAAGCTATGTGTTTTCAATTTGTTGTATTTAAATATATATAGTTTTCTTAAAAAAATATATATTCCAACTTGGAAAGCTACTTTTATTAGTCTTCAACTGAAATTTAGTTCCCGTTAGAGGCTGCGTTAAATACCAAGGTATTTTACATTAAAAAAACAAATACAAAACTAAATATCAATAGTTGTTTTATTGTATAATATACATTTTACCCTCATGTTTAATAGATTGAAGTGTTTAAAATACACTTCACATTTGCTTACCAAAACTTCAATTTAGGTTGCTCAAAAAATGTTTAAATACTTTTATTAAATATGACAATTACGTTTTATGAATTAAACTTATTCTTAAAATAAATAATGTTTCATTACAGCAATCAACAAAATTTGTTTGCATTTTGCTCTTTGTTTGGCGTAAAATATTTAGAAATGTCCAAGAAAGAAATGATTGTAATTGTCATATTTTACTTTATGGAGCGAAAACTTTAAAGTGCATAATTTTTGCGTAAAAAGTTAAATTTACGATGAGCTTTCCTTTAGCTTAGCGGTCACTTTTAGGTTAAAAAGGATGTTTAAACGATAATGCACGATGTTAATTGTGAACCACACTCTAATCTCAAGTCATTTGCCTAACTTAATTTGATTTTATTTTTTCAGTGTTTGACAAATTCCACTATGGAGGGGTACACAATTAAGCAGCGCGTTAAGATGCCTTTGATGAAAATGGGCGTTCAAATCAAAACGAATTCCGAGCACTTTGTGACTTTTTTGGTCTACATAATCTACAATCGAGAGAATTTTGCGCAAATTTTAGCAAACCGGGTTTGTAGAAAATGCAAAAGCCCCTCTGCATGCTCCCCCAGTTGGTTCTATGGAAAACATTACTGTTCTTAGCGATAGTGTGTCAGAAGTGCCGTTAAACTCGGTTCGCCATCGCATCTAACAATTTCATCATTGAAAATATAGACCACCGGATAGAAGTATGCCACCGAATCCGTGGCGAGCATTTGGCCAAAATTGTGTTTCACAAATAATTGACATGAATCCTTGTACTAAAAAAATATTAAGATAATTCTCTGAAAAACCCATCTTATAGTACATAAATATAAAATATTTTTTCAAAATAACTGAAATATTAACAACTGGGTGTAACTTGATTTAACTACTCAAATAATTTCTATTTAAAGATAAATATTCCTTCTCTTAAGAATTCTTTTAAATGGCTTTAAATATCTATTGATTTTTATTTTATACATATCTTTTGTTTTTATTGCTGCTAACGAAAATAACAACGCCTTTTTATGTATGTAAGTTTGCTTTTTTATATCCATATGCACACTCACACACACACACACACACACACATACACACATACGTTATTAGGTACTTGTGCACGATAAGCGTATATAATGTGTGAGTGATAGCGCTTTCTTCTCATTTTACTATGCCCTTACTTAGTTTCATTCTCCATCTAAATGCTAAGAAATATTTTCATCAATTTCCTTTGTTGTTCGTGGTCAGCAACATTGTCAGCCACTGCTCATTGTCCAGATGGTGGAAAACATTCTAGGTATGTGTGTTTGTGTGATTATTCAAGACAGCGACAAAGACAAAAACAACATTAAAGATGTCGGTGGGGTATGTCCACTAACGAAAATAGTAGTTTTCATAAACTCGTATGTTCATGAAGAATATTACTTGCACGAGTCTACATACAGACATGCACGAGCATAGTTAAAAGTACCTTTTGGAAACAACCATGGCTGGCTGCATTCCATCCAGAAGCTATCTCAGCTGCTTGTGTGAACATTTTCAAGAGACAATGTCAAAATACTCAATGCGCGCATACAACGTACGACATTTGCCATATAGCGAAAGCTAAATGAAAATAACGGCAAAGAATTTTATAAAACAAAACAAAAAACTTTTCGACGTGAAAATTCTAAAACCAGCTAGTAAGACTTTAAAAGCGTGTATGAGTCTGAATGTGTAAAAGCGACCATGACAAAAACTGAGACAAAGAATATAAACAATATACAATAATTGGCTAGTATAGAGATATACAAACGACATCAAATTGAATACTGTAAAGCTCAGCCGAGCAAAGTCGTATCGAGAACAGAACAATACAAAAGCAGACATGATTTCAGTAGTTTTACTGCGCACTCCACCACACACAAGCAAAAATCGATAATTCTCAGACAACAACATTCCTCACCCTGTAATAAACGCACACATATTCATTCACATATACTTATGCATTGAAAAGTTTTTCCGCATACAATACCCCTACACATTCACACACAAACACTACTGAAACCGCATCAAGGGTAAAAGTAATAAAGTTTTTTTTTTATTTTGTTTCTGTTGTTGCTTTTTGTGCACATGTACAAAAGGCATTCGAATTTGCATATGTGGTAGTATAAGCAAGCGTGTGCCAGCAGCTGTGTGAGTAATATGCATACATTTCCAACAGCATTTCCGTTTTGTTTTTCTTCTCTTCTTTAGTCATCTTTCTTTTGTTGTTGTTATTTTTCCATGTACAAAAATGTATTTTTTTTTTTAATTTCTACATTGTGTAGCAGTATAAGTGAGTGACATTGTTGGTGTCGTTTTATTTTTCTTGCAATTCGTTGTCGTCCTCGTTGTCACATACATTACAATGGTGGCATTAATTTTATATGTATGTGCTTGCTTTAGCAACCTGAAGTTCTTGGTCTTAATGTCAAAGTTGGAGACTTTAAACATGTTCATTTGCTATTGGTTTCGGTATTCAACATACTATTACGTAGTCGTAGCCCGAGCGAAACAAAAACGAATAAAATTATAAGTAGCACTTTGTAACTCCAATTGCATTTTTGGAATCTTTAGTTTCACTTTTTTAATTTTCCTTTTATTAATGCAGAGTTGTGTGCCACATATATGTCTCTCTTAATTTACTTACAAACATTTTACAATTGATACAAATTTCGCGAAAAGATTTTCCAAGTAAAAAATTTGCGAATATCAAACCCTTTGATAGTCCTTCCAAATAGTTTACAAATTTTAGTTTTTATATGATTTCAAAATTATGGTTTGAAGCACTTCTTGGTGTTAGAAAGAAAAGATTTTCTAGCTCAGGTATGTCGTTACCAAAACTGTTTCATTTGTTTTTGCTACTTTAGAAAAACTGTAGGGTTTAAGCGTACATACCTGCCTGTATGATTGTGTGAGTGAGTCTGTTGTACGCGAAATTGTCTTTTTATTTTAAAAATCAACACCAGAGTAGGAAGGCATATCTGTAGCAGCAGCATTGGCGGCACTAATATTATCGCAGTTAACGACAGCCTTATGGTCTTCTTTTTCTTCTTCTTCCTTTCTTTAATAAACGTTAGTAGTAAGAACTTTAAGTTTTGTTAGCTAACAGGCTGGTGATAATGTTGGTTGCTGTTGCTACAACTGCTGCTGATGATATCTTTCTGGTTAGCTGGCAACGTACCTTAGCCATTTCAATGTTTACTGTTTTTGCTGGTTTATTTTCTGCAATTTTCTTTCTCGTTGTTGCCGTTCCGACATAGTTTGTGTATGAGTGCATGTGTATGTATTTGAGTCTGTATAGTGGAGTACACTTTTTATTGTCGTCGTATCACTGCAATTTTCTTGAAATTCTTGCACTTTCTCTTGCTTCAAACTTGTCGTCACTCTCCATTATTCTCTTTTGCGCGTCTTTATCGATTTTGCCTTTGACTGGTAGGACAGGAAAAGTAGTGGAGGGGGGCCTTAAAGCGCTAAGGTTTTATAGAGGGTGGTGGTAGAACCAAGGGTATAGCTTTTGCTGTTCTTACAACAATGTTGTATGTACGTAAATATTTGTCTCTGTTCGAGTAAGAAGAATTTATGCTGAGTTTTGGGTTGGATCGTTTTTTTTTTATATTTATTTCGGTTTTTAGATTGTAGGTATTTTCCGCACCCTTTAGCGATTTAAAATTCTGTTTAAAGAATTTTATGTTCTCATTATTGTTATTATTATATTATTATTGCAACCACAATACAAATATTGTTTATTTGAATTTTAAATAATTCTGCTTAATAATAAAAAAAAAAATAATTTATTTAAATTGGAAACAGTTTAAGTGTTTGAATTATTAAAATTAGAGTTGGAGATCTTTTTTAAGCTTTAAACAATTATTATCATATTTAAAGCCAATCCTTCTAGATTTGAATAGTTCGGAGGTAGCAGGCATATGAAATGTATATGTGCGTTTGTAGTTTATGGTCGCTCATTGTTTCCAATTTTTGCATTTGTCTTTATGTCTTTTGTTTTTATTCTTTTTATATTTTCTTTTTTCGTGTGAATTTTTTCTTTTTCATTATTATTATTTATTTAAGCAATTTTATTATGATGCTTCTTCTTCCTGTATGTAATTGAAATTTGTGGCATGCAACATTTATATATAGGAGTTGTGAATAAGTGTGTGCTTTTACACTTTTAAGTGTATACTGTACTGTACTGTACTGTAAATATAGAATATAAATTCTCGTTATTATAGTTGCTGTGTCTTGCCGTTCTTATTTTCAATAACAATATTTTATAAACTTAAGTTAAAACGTATTTTGTTTTTGTTTCACTTCATATTAATATTATTATTATACTTTTTTTCACTTTTGTCTTTCTGCTCATAAAACCATGGTTAA
Organism: Phyto melanocephala; assembly: GCA_941918925.1. Taxonomy (NCBI): domain Eukaryota; kingdom Metazoa; phylum Arthropoda; class Insecta; order Diptera; family Rhinophoridae; genus Phyto; species Phyto melanocephala. The sequence continues at coordinate 61,805,237 of OW799235.1, read as the reverse complement.
AGGTTTTAACTCATTAAAGTTAATGCAATTTTTTAATTAAATTTTATTTTATTCGTAATCATGTATATTTTTTTTTTTAACATATTTGTATTTTTATTCTGTTCAGTATTCAGTTTTAGTAATAGCGTGGCCATTATGAATTGTATGCCTGTATATTGTTGCATATTGCACTCAAGCAGAGTCGGCAGAAATTGGTAATCGGTATATGTGAACGGCTTTCTTCTTATTCAGATAGACACAATGGAAAAGTACTCCTGTATGGTGCTTGCAAATTTCCTCTTAGATTAGATGCTAAACTAAATTTTATTCAGCATATTTCTTGAACTGTTAATAAAGCACGTGCTGTCCTTGGATTCATAAAACGTTGGGCGAAAGAGTTTACAGATCCATATATAACAATACAATTGTATATTTCTGTTGTCAGGCCTATTCTTGAGTATGGTTCAATAATTTGGGATCCAACTTACAATGTTTATATTAATAGCATTGAATCTGTGCAAAAACAGTTCCTGCTATTTTGTCTTCGTGGCTTACAGTGGAATTCGTTAAGCCTGCCGTCTTATACTAGTAGACTTGCACTAGTAAAGCTGCCAACTTTAAAAAGTCGTAGGACAATGTTAAACGTTACGTTTGTTCTAAATTTAATTAAAGGATGTATATGCTCTGATTTCCTATTAGCGAATATCTTTTTTAATGTACCATGTCGTTCTACACGTCGTTTTTGTCCGCTATCAGTCAAAGTTTTCAGAACGAATTATGCCAACTTCGATCCGTTTTTGAAATGTTAATATTGTAAAATGTAAAATTATTTTGTTTTTGAATAACTAATATTAAACATTTTGTATGTACTGCTTTTTAGTCTGTAAGGATCTAGAATCCATAGACTTAAATAAATAAATAAAAATGTCATTAGGGATTTACTCACCAGTACATCGTATTTATGTTTCGCTGAGTTATAATGTTCTACTATTTACTAATGAGTTATTTTAATTGATGAGTAGACAAAAATGCAATACATTTAAGAAAGAAGATTTTCTTTTTATGCAAATTTAATTTTCTCAATGGTACTTGTCACAAAAGGATCAGTCATAGACCTAAGTGTGATGGTCTTTAGATCATCAGTGTGTTTAACCTAGTGTTACCATTTAAAAGTGCTTGTAATAAGATACAAAGGTACGTATTTTGGAATTACAATAACTGCTTTTATCGATATGACTAATTAAATATTAATAAAACGTAAAGATGATTAACAACAGATTGTTGTTTCTTAAAGTTGTTGACAGAGACAATTTTTTTTTTAATTTAAACGTAGTAGATAGTATTTAAAAATTTATGATTATTTTTACAGACATGCAAAAACAAAAACTGTTGCTAAAAAATGTATGGTTCTCAACTACTTGTAGGAGTAGGGTGATATTTTCCAGAATTATTTTTCGTATTTTATAAGCTAAGGTTTTTTCATAAAATTTAATTTAATAATCTGAAAAAGTATGTTCTACCGACATCAGCCGAGTGGAATTAATTTTCGAAATCACTATCATCAGAATACTTTTATCGGTAGTCACTTGTTGAATGTATAAATCATCTATTAACCTCGCAGGTTTTTAAGTGAATTGAAATTTATAATAAAACATTCAAATTCTCATGCAAAGCAACATTAGTTTCGTCAATAGATTTTAACAAAATCTACTCAGTGATACAATTCTGGTTTTTATCAAAGAACAAAAAGCACAAAGAAAAAATTGACAATTATTAATGAAATGGTTACAATTGGGCAAGAACTTTTTTGTTTATATTCTTACGTATGGAGTTTGAAACCGTCGTTTGAGTGGTTGATATCGATAAATACCATTTTAAAGGTAAGTGTTCGTTAAGTGTTCTCCGCAAATAAGCATGTCTTATTAAAATCAACATGTTGTAAAAAATGCCACTTTACTTTTAAGCGCCTTGCGCTTGAGCGCCATCTCAGATATATATAGACATTATAGGGTCTAAAACGGATATTTCGATGTGGTACAAATGGAATGACAAAATGAATATACCCCCACACCATGTTTTTGGTGGTGGGTGTAAAAGTCACTTACAATCTAAAAGACGTCAGTTAACCGTAGCTGGTTTCGAAAATGCATTCCACTCAGCTTGTATCGGATAACTAACTTTTCCTAGATATTCTGTCATTATCGCATTGAACTTATAGTCTAAATTTAAAATTAAAAATATGATAAGACATTATGTAGTCAGTATATTTAAGCAAATGTCTACTAAATAAGTATTTATATATTAAATTATAATAAAAAAACATTAACTTATAAGCACATGGAATGAAGAAGGCATTTTAAGGAATATTATTTATTAATAGCATGCCATTACCTAGTAGTATGAGCATCACAATAAACGATTCACGGTTAAGCGATTTAATATCTAAAATTCAATAAAGAAATTTGTAATTGCATATTGTTTTGAGTAACCACAGAACACTGTTCTACATATCAACATAGGCTAGGCAGTGCCTCACTCTTAATCTTAAACAGATAAACGTTCTATACTATGAACTGCGAATATATCACCGTCACTTGTTGGCCATTAACGTAATATGACGCATGATTTTAAAAGTTGTTAAAGTAATTAAATAGATTTAGGTAATTTTGATCCAAATGTTGAATGCAAAATGAATTGATTTTTAAAAGTTCCATTGTTTAGCTTGCATTACCTTTAACCTAAGTAAGTCATTAATATATTTTTTATATTCCATTTTCAGTTCATTTAACTCTTATTCTTCCTCTTTTCTTCTTTAGAACTTAATTTACATTGTATTAAACTTTTTTTAATTTTAATTAAAATTTCTAATTTATGTACGTAATTAAAACAGAATTTTGCTAATAGATTTATTTGAATAAAACAACAAGAGTAGTTCAAGGAATTATTATTATTATTGTAAAAAACATAAACCAAATCTTAATTAAGGGATTCCAAAAGGATATTTTCATTGTTGATAAAGATTGTTTGTACAAATAAGCAGGCAAACATACTTACAGAACTATTTACACCAAAAACATTTCGAATGTTTAACATGACTTACCTACAAGGAAAAAGAAAAAAGAGAAATTTTTATTTGCATTAAGGCTTTAAATACACATTTAAAAAATATTGATATTTATAATTTATCTTTAAAGTAGGATGGATAAAAGTTGATACTGACTAGTGTTTAACCCATTATTAGAACCATCCCATATTTATAATGAGTAAATGCATTTGCACATTATGACTGAGTTTTGTTATTACACGAGTAAATAACTAAAGTTTGAAAACTGAATACTAATAAAAAAAAAACAGAAATACAAAAGTTATTCCAAAACAAGTGCATAATAAATCTACAAAAATTGTAAATATTTTAGCAATAACAACGACAGTAATAATATAAATAAAATGTTATTAATAGTGTTGTAATTTGTGTAAACAACAATGTCAGCAAATGCTTTCTTCATGTTTTCCATAATACAAACAAATATTTGGTCGTACATACTACAATACGAGACTATCACTAAGGCCCCTTTCGCATTAGGCAACTATAATTGCGCAATTCTTGTGTTTGTTGGTGTGAGAGGAAAGGTCGGTGTAAAGGGGAAAGAGTTGCCGAGATTTGAGTACAGACTTTCTTGTACTTGGCAATTTTGCTTTAGCTGTCATTCTTGTCTTGGAATATTTATTTGTTTTTGACATTGTCTTTTATTTCTTCTTCGGTGTGTTGTGTAATTTTGTGTTTGTGAAAATTTTATTTGTTTATAAGTGTATCAAATATTTAAAAATGATGAGAAGTTGGAAAAAACTGGAAGAAATTGAGCAACGAAGTTGCTCAATGTGAACATAAAAGCAAGTTCAAAAGAAAATAAATAAAAATTAAAATTATACTTGCGCAATTATAGTTGCCTAATGCGAAAGGGGCCTAATTTCGTAAAAAAATAAAAGTTGTTATAAATACATATACATACAATACTGTGTGCTTGTATGTATGTAAGTATAGTATAAACAGGAGTGTGATATTATATAAAAATATATTGGTAGGAGAAGGAGAAAAATAGGTTGATTAAAAATAAATGTAAACAAATTATGTATGTGTGTAGTAAATATGATTGTATTGCTAGACATATTGATAGTAAGTATGTCGATGTACAATAATCCAACTGTTGGGGATAGAGATGTGTGTGGTCGTGTTCAGGTGAGGAGTAGTGTATCATCAGTATTGTACATTTTAATTTATATAATAAAGTTTATACATTATTTTTTTCATTTTAAACATTTTTATTGTTAAGTTGGCATTATTTTATAAACGTTTATTACTTGTTGTTATTGAAGCTTGTGTTGATATTCTGCGTTTTTGTTTAATGTAGTTTTTTAAAAGTGCATGTAGCAGCAACAATAACAATTTTATAATTCAGTTTTTTTTTTAACAAAAATCAAAATTTTTCTTTGTGAAATATAGTTTAAATGTGCCAAAATAATCTATATTAAACTTTTTTAGGAAAAATGTTAATAGCTAACTCAAAACGTATTTACTTTGAATTCTAAAAAGGGGCCAGGGGAAAGATAATGAGATACGAACTTCATAGTAATTTTAGAATTCTCAGTAAAATCTCTAAACCAAAAGTAAAGCAAACTCGATTGTTCGAGTAAATTTACGATCACTTTCGTATGCTGCAATTTGGTCCCAGTTTTATTAACTGAAGAAAGGTGAGCACGATCGAATGTTTAATAATCGGGGGTGTTATAGAAAACAATGTTGTCAGAAGCAAAATGATTTGGTGTCATGCATACTAATGTTATCAGATCTATGTTCGACCTAGAAGTAGTGTCGGTTCTGGGCATCACCGAAAACAATGTTATCAGTTTTGTTATTGAAAATAAGCAAAACAGCATTCAGGTGTCAGTTTTTATTTGAGCGGAGAAAATACAGAAATAGGAGGGAAAATACCATAAAATGGAAATTTATGCAAAGTGCTTTGCAAAATGTGGTAAGCCAAAAGTGGAATCCCTATGGCAGCAACTGGCTGAATTATTTGACAAAAAGGTTTGGAACTGAAAATATTTGTGAGATTTTAATGATATTTTAGGAGGAAGTAGATATGAGGGAGATGATAGTAAATGAAAAGCTTGACGAATTTAATAAGACGATTTTATAAATATAAAAAAAATTAAAGACAAGCAGCCTAAAACGTATTTATGGAGCAATTGAAAAAGAAATTTAGTCCAGCGCAAATGTGGTCACTTAATTGGGTAGCTGCAGCCACACAATTTTTCTCATCACCTTCTCTGAGCGCAAAAAAAAAATACAAAAATGCTACAACTGCTGATGCAATTTTTTTAACACTTAATAAATTACACACCTCATTGATTACTTTTATTTATATTTTTACAAAAAACAATACAGTTTTTTACTTTTCTGCAAAATAAGTAAAATAAAAAATTGAAAACAAATAAACAAAAGTAAGCAACAGCTGATTCTAATATTAATTCTATTAACAATCGAAATTTTCAAGTATGCAACGGCGAATTGATACAATAAAGCAACATTTTAGGGGATGTTTTCTATCAATCGTATTTCAGGGTTAGAAAAGGTGTTATGATATGTTTAATTTAGTAAAATTTTATTAAGAAAAGGATATTCTTATGTTTGTGAAACGCATTATAATTCGGACAAAAAAAGTGGTAAATTTTGTGAAAAAAAAATTGTAAAATGACTAATATTTGTGCAATAACTTATTGGGAAATAAGTAAAAAAACAATTTATAATAAGAACAAGCAACATTTTAAATGTTTTGAAATCAGAAAATGCGAAATTTCCGATGTGCTTGTCCTAGTGTGGTGTTAACTAGCACAAATTTATGCAATAAATTAAAAATACTTATTTATTTTAAAACTTTTCACGTAAATTTATAAAAATAAAATATTAATTAAAAGTAAACAAACAATTTGTGTTTTTGTGCTCAGACATTCTCACGGGACTTTTGGTGTTTGTTGCAGGGATATAATCACCTGATATGAACTCGCCTTGTACATATGCAAATTAAGTAAATTTAAGGCATATCCATAAGGTATATGCATCGCGGCAACAAACACAACAATTAAAAAAACACATGTATTTTGTTTTTGTATATATGCAGCATATGTCACAGAATTTTTTTATTTTCTTCTTTAATTTTAATAATTTTTAAAAAGCTCGAAATCGAAAACTTTTTATTCATGGTTTTGTATTTTTTAAAACGTTTTAATCCAACTGAAACTGCGAATTATTTATTGTATAAGAAAATAAAAAAACTTAAGTTTGGCAAACGCAGGCAGACTTTTAAAAAAAGTTGAAACTACATGTGAAATTATCACCACATGATGATGTTGAAACACATTGACTAAATTTGTTGAATTCTCCTTGATTCCATTTATTAATGCAGGAATGGAAAATTAGATTTTGGATTCCGAATTGAACATTTAACTTAATTGTGCTTTTTTCATTATGAATTTACCAAATTTATGTATATTTGTTGTTCTTGCACCATTTATAATGTGCTTCACTAGCACATATACTTTCTTTTAATCAAATTTTATTGAATTAAACATATAAAAACAACTTTTCCATCCCTGTTATGCGAATTGGCTTTGACAGAAAAAATCCTCTAAAAAGGTACTTTGTTGTATCAATTCGCTGTTGCATAAACCTGTATGTATATGTATATGCCTTGGTAACGCTTATAAAATGTATATAAAAAAGGTCAGCTGATTGGATACGAGTACCTTATAGATATGCCTTGGGTAAATTTATAATCAAAAAAATACACTCAAGTTATTTGCTTAATACTGAGACCAAAATCTCATTTTCCATTCCTGCATTAATAAATGAAATCAAGGCGAATTTGATAAATTTTGACAAAATACTTTTCCATCAGTTGGGCTGGTAATTTCGCATGTATAATTTCGCCTTGTGCTAAAGATTTAAAAATTATTTAGAAAAATCAAAATAACTATGTTATGATTTCTACACAAAAAAAAAGAAAAAAATAAATTAAGAAATGTCTTAATTGTTTGTATAAATTTTTTAATTGCTCGAGTAATTTATTGTATTAAAAACATTTTTTTATGAATTTAGTAACAATCAATCAATTAATCTCTTCTGAATAACAACTGATCACTTTATCTTTTCCTTAATTTCTTTTTTTTTAATTGCCATTAAACCGCAATGTTACTAACGATATATGTACGTACATACTAATATTTCATTAGCCAACAATAAACACAACAACATCATCATCAATTTAACTTGTTGTTAAAATTGAAAACTACCAGTAATGACCAACATCCCTGAGCATGCTGTGTGTATGTATAAAGTATTGTGCATATAAATAACGAAACATTTTTATGTAACAAATCAACAAAAATAAAAAATTGTATTGCGGGAGAGAAAAACAAAATTAAAAAAATAAAAAAGCCATAAGAAAACAACAAATATCATTTTCAATTTCGCGAAAAACAGGATATAAACGAAAATAAAATTGAAATAATTTCGAAAAAGAAAAAATTTACAATAATAAAAAACAACAAATAAAAGTATTTATGTGTGTGTACTTATATGTGATGGATGGTTGGAAATGTGAAACATTTGTGTGAACTCGAAAGGTACCAAACTTTAGTACTTGATAAATAAATGATAAGAAATAAATTTGTGAAGATAAAATTTATTTTTATTCAAGTTCTTTAAATATATTATTGTATTTAAGAATCAAATCTTTACACTTATTTGGAAATTGTGTTTATCTAACTTAGTAAACTTATTAATTAAACAAAGTTTTTGCCAGAAATTGAAATCGTAACACCAAACTGGCAAACTCTTGAATTTTAAACAGGTTATCAGGAAATTATTTAAAAAGGTACCATTTATATAATGGTCCATCCCTATTGCCTATGAACAGCAACCTAAAATGCGTTTTAAAATACAACAATAAAATTAAGCCAGCAGTCAACCAGCCAGCCAGTCAAAAGTTGCTGCTGCACACAGGTTTTACACAGACACAAATGCTGACAATCCAATAAAAATAAAAACAGCAAAAAATATACTCGTAATATGGAAAAAATAAAAAAACAGAAAAATTTTTATTTTTTTTTTGTATAACTTACTTGGAAAGAAATAACTTTTGGTATCAAAATAAAAAAAATATACAGCAGATGCACAGTATTTCTAATATTTGAAGAAATAACTCAAAGGACACATTAGTCTATGTTGTAGAATTTTGGAATTAAAAAGTCATATTTGAATTATGCTCTCAAGTTAACATAAAACTTATAAAACAGTGTTAGTCTTTAGTATTTATCAGGAATTATCGGTTATTTACATAATGCTTCATCAAACTCGAAAAACTTTAGGTTGAGTTATTAGGCAGGCTAAGTGTGCCTTCCAAAGTTACTTTGTGTTATCGCCAAATAATAAATAACTAAAATTCTAGTAAATAAACTACTTTCAAGAAATTATTAGCAGAAGATAGAAATAAATAAATATCTGTAACCCTGAACGAATTTGAATGAATTACTGAAGAATGTCCTCTTATAATTTTACGATAACGGTTGTCTAGTTTATGAAAAGTGCTGAATAATTTCTTCTTCTCGAGCGCCTTAACAGCTTTCTCGGAAGTTATTATATTGCAAACTATGCCTTAAGGTAAGTCTGCTACGTTTTTTCCACCTATTTACGTTTATATATGGAGTAAAGTGTAACATTCGTATATATTTTATAAAAAAATCAATGCCACATTGTTAGGCGATATCTGCATCTACTTAGGAGAACTCTCTTCCTATTTGTTAATTTATCTACCATATGGTTTAATATTCCACGTTCACATACCCAATTAGGTGGGCTTTTGAATTTTTTGACATGTAGCATAAAGCTTAGTTAAAAAGTTTAAGAAATTATGGACTATGTGATAGTATTTAAGTCTGCTACTTATTCCTTTATTTGCTCTAATTGTTTTGTTATGATACTGCCATATTTTTTCCTCTTATGTTGTTTTTATTTAATTTAAAAGACTTTCTAGCTACGGATCTCTTCACTTTCTGAGTCAAAACGCTTCGTAAAGAAGGGCTTAGGTGAACATTAATCAACATTTGTATTTAGGTTTTGCATTAATCCAATAACTTTAGCATTACCTGTGTTACCTAAACAATTATTATTTTTTTTTATTTTAGTTTTCCAAGTTGATCCTTTTAGTTATTATTCAGTTATTATTTCGGGATAAAACTAAAAAAGGTTGCTATGGCCTATTTATATGTAGAAATATATGCATAAATGTTTCTCATTTATATATGATTAAATTTATAAAAGGAATAACTACCCAATTCTTGCCAACATTAATGACAAGCAGCAAATTTTATTCGTTCAAGCCACATTAAGTTGTGCTTAAAAGTTTGAATATGGTTTCTCAGGTTGCATTATACGCTTTATGTTGTGTTGCAGTTGTTTTTTACACCCTTCACCTGTAGTGCCAAGGGTATACATATAGCTTTGTCATTCCGTTTGAAATTTCTACAATATTTATTTCCGACTTCATAAGGTCCTATATAAAGTATATTTTGTATGTGGTATCAGTCTGTTGCAAATATGTATCTAGGAATAAATCGCTATTGAAATACAGCATGATCTCTTCATAAATTTCTTTAAAAAAACTCTACTGCCTTTGTGTGTTCCCATAGTTAACCACAAAAATCAATATTATTCAGCTCTAGGTTAATTTATGGAGACGTTTGTTACTATTTATAGGTAAAATATGCCACTAGAGGTATTCTTAAACAAATTTGGATATATCGGTTACTAACCAACAAAGTTATAGGCAAAAATAACTTAGAAAAATTTATATATATTTTTTTATATTTCAAGTTATTTAGACTCCCACTTAAATTTTGGACACGCTTAAGACACCAAAATTACAGCCAACTATGTATAAATGAAAAATAAAAGATGGCGTCGAAAATAATACAGCGAAATATAATTAAATCTAAGCTAACCTTCGATGTAGTCACTATACCTACATGTATAGAAAGTGGTCGAGGGTATTATCGGATTCGACACGGCCGAGTTAGCATTCTTACTTGTTGTTTTTTTCTCTTTTGATTTTGAAAAAAAAAATGTATTTAAAGTTGGGGTAAAAAAGATCCATGTTACAGAAAATTAAAAAAAAAAAAAAGAATTAAGCAAAGCTAAAACAAAGTGAACAAAACAACCTTTAACTCGAAAAAGCTATAAAACGTGACCGGCCATTTTTCAATGTCAGACAAAAATATTTTTACATAAATTTTTTCTTGTTGTTTTTTTAAGAGTTCTTTATAAGTTTTATTGCTTTGTTATTGTGAGAATTTTTATTTATGTAAGTTTTATTTTCTTCAAGACGATTTATAATAATGGCGATAGTGTTGTTGCTTTTGTAAATATAACAAAAAAAAAAATAAATAAATACACGTGAAGATCTCAATTTTTTGCTCTTCCAAAAACAAAAACAAAAAAATATTTAAATTTTTCTTACTTCGGTTTATTGTGAAAATTAAAATTAATGTTGTAATATGTTTACAAAATAACTTAAAAGATATCCTTTAAGTAAAAAGCTATTGCCACTGCAGATAGTCTATATAGTGGCGTTTGTTATGCTTTTTTTTCATAATTATGATAAACTGTTTTATATTGTTAGCAACAACAAATAGCTATTTCATAAAAATTTCGGTATAATATTGTACTATTTAGTGTGTTTTTGTAGTAATCATTTTTCAAGCCATAAAATACTTACGCTACATAAAATTTTACCCCCAGTAGCAAAGGCAGCCACAAATTTCTTTTTACATATTTATATATAAATATTTATGTTTATTATTTTTCATGCAACTACGAGCAAGTTTTAGAGCTGTTGTTTGTTGTTTATCATAAAGGGATTTTTTTTATAAATTTAAAGAAACTTTTGTACATTTTTTTTAAATATTTTAATATATTTGTTGTTGTAGACATTCAGGCATTATCATTTTTTTTTTTGTTTAAAATTATTACCAAAACTTATAAAAGCTAAAAATTTTTGGAGGTTTTCAACGTGCCCTACTTACTTTTTTATATTTTTCTTTTGCTTTTTTAGTTTAGATTTAATGGTGCATTAAAATTTATGAAAAATCAATGTTATATTTGCCTGCACACCCACTACAATTCTCTTTCATACGAAAATAGAGAGAACATATATTTAAAATAAATAACTATTTTATTTATATTTTAAGTGAAATAATTGGCCAATTATTTTAATTTTTTTTTAGCTTTAAATTGGCAGGAAAGTCTAAAAATAAACTTTAATTGATTGTTTAAGAATAATTGTAGAACATCCTAAAAGTATTATACTTAGAGAACAGTTAATATTACTGTTGTTAAGGTATTTAGTAAGAAAATTCGCTAAAATGCCATCTATCTTGCAGTTAATTACTTATCTAACCCTTTTTTAAGCGGTTTAATTCACCTTTCAAAATTAAAGTGAAGGAAGGTCTGAACGAAGGTAGATGATAACTAAGCATAATTTATGGCTTGAAAAACAAAAATTAGTTTAGCATATTTTTAGGCTGTCGTATGTTATATTACCCTCTTAATTTGTTTTTGAATTGTAGGAATACTTTTAAAATACATAATTTCACCTTCTTCTGATTTATTTTTTTATGTTGACATAATAAAAAAAGGAGAAAAATAACCATTAACATTTTTTAATGAACAATTCATTAAAATATATATAAATTTGTATGCCATTTTCATTAAGTTTTTGCTGTTGTACAGTTGAACGGCTAGTAGATGGGCTGTTTGATTGGCTGACTGCCTGGCTAACTGGCTATCTCAGCTCAACTCCGGTCAACAATTTTTCAATGTCATCATATAACATATAAATTCACTTTCATTTTTATACACACACTCACATACACTCTTGGCAATGTGTAGTTTCAACAGATGAAATTAATTAAAAAAAAAACCGAAACAAAAAAAGGCCCACAATAACTGGTTTTCTCCAATTAATGGCTTAAAGGTACTAAAATACAATCTAAAAAAATACACACACAAAATTGCAATGAAATCATGACAATAATAAACGTAATAATCATGATGCTTGTGATGATGGTCATAACGATGGCTCTAAAATATATAGGGAGGCTCGTCTAAAAAAAACAAAGCAAATAACCCACCGTCTGGTTGTCTGTATGAACGATTAAAGCCACAGCAACAGCTTTAGCTTTAGTGCCAAAATGTACTTTTAACAAAATATAAAACAATAATAAAATAATAATAAACAACAACAGCAGTATAATATAAAACAACATAAAAATACATACACTATCTTATGAACATGAAAAATTCATTTGTTAATTAAAAAAACACAAACGAAATTTGTTTTTCCAAAAACTATAGCCAGGACCATAAAATCATTGAAATGGTAGAAAATATCAGTTTAGAATTCACTTAAGCTTTAAAGTGCACTATTATTGTTCTTTAAGCCATAAACGTCTCCTTTACTACCCCCACTAGCATAGTGATCACAGTCATAGTCATCATCCTTATCATTACGAACAGTCTTATAGCAAAATTACAGTCTTAGCGCAGTAGCATCAGTTTTCATACGTGTATTCATTCGAGTATTAAAATGCTACTCTTATTAACATTTATAGAAGTTAAAAATGCATGTATAGATTTTAATGCTTTTATTTGTTAAAACTTTGGCTGTGGATCTTTTTCTCTCATATTTTTTATGTAAGATTCTTATTTTTACAATAACAAAAAAAAAAAAAAAAAATACACGAAATATTTCCGCCATGTTTTTGCATTTTTTTCTGTTTTTTGTTTAACCTCACACTAGTTGAATGAAATTTAACTAGTGAATACAGCATACAATTCACATCTCTACATATTCATGTATGTATATATGTATATAGACATGTTTGTAATCATATAGACATGTATAGTAGACTAAACTCATACTTACTCCGGTAGTTAAAAAATACTTTCGCTTTCAAACATTGAAACGTCATGTTTTATACATAGATACATAAATGGCTGGTAACAACAAAACATTTTATGACTCTAACAAATAAACAGAAATGAAAGAAGAAAAAAATATGGGAAAAAATAAACAAATCTAGCCGATGAATGAAGAATAAACAAATAAAACATAATTTGTTTAACAATCAAGACGAATTTAAAGTAAAACTTTTATATGGAGTCACTAAAGGGCCCTCGTAGTGTTCGATTTTTTGTCAGAGGCATGGAAATTATATTATTGTAAATTCTCGACTTTCGATTTGATTTACATACATAAGTCAAAAAAGTAATGTTTAAAAAAGTTAAATTTCGACCAGATATTTTTTGGTCAGCATAATCGACTCAATGTGTCCACAATCGGAAGAATTGTGAAAATTGTTCAAACCTGGTGTGTAGGAAATGTAAAAACATCTGTGCGAAAAGCATTGCTGTTGGTCGCGATTGTGTGGCAGAAGAGCCGTCAATCTCGACTCGTTGTCGTGCGAGTAATTGTTAAAAACCCGAATTTATCAAAAAAGAGTGACTGTTTGGTATGGTTTAAGGGCTGGCGGCGTTATCGGGCCATTATTTTTCGAAAAAGAGGTAGGCCAAGAAGTTAACGCGAATGGTGTTCGCTATCGCGAAATGATAGCTGACTTTTTGTTGCGAGAAATCGTGGATATGAACCAGGACAGCATGGTGCCACTTGCCTTACAGCCAACGAGTCAATGGCTCTTTTGCACGGGAAATTTAATAGCCACGATATTTCACGTCGATGTTAGTTGGCCTTCACGATCATGTGATTTAAGAAAATTTTAAAGCTTTTTGTTTTATTGAAAATTAACACCTTGCGCTTTGAATGGACCACCATGTTTTTTAACATTAAATAAAAACATATTACGGTTATTATTTAACTACATAATTAATAATTTTTTTTTTTACATTCCTCTCAATTTTCAAAACTGAACCAAAAAGTTCATAAATATTTTACAAGATGTATGTACGGTTGTGTATATCATAAAGCACAATAAGAACTTCTTCAAGATGATTTAAAAGAATTTAATTTTGTTGGTTTTAAAATTATACATTTTAAGTCTTGTAGGACGGGAAATTCAATCCCGATCGAAAATCATGAAAACATTGTAAGTATGATGTACAGGTACATAAAGCGATGCTTATGTAGGAATTTAAGGATATTCTGACCTTAAACGACGTCGAACATGGAACTTTGGATCAAAACTGATCAACGTCTATTGTTTATTAATCGCAAATGGCGTTGATCAGACGTTTCGCAGGGCTCGTGAAGACATAGCGAACGCGGAAATTAATATGAAGAAGAGGACATCCATTATACACAACGTTAATGGGGAGTTAGCTGAAGAGAAATTAAGCCAAAACAATTCAATAGAACAGAATGAAATTAGTTTGTGTCCTATCGTTTCTGTGTTTTGATAGAAAATTAACAAAAAATAAATACAAAGTTTTCATTCAAAGCCTTCACTTGACTTTTAAAAACAGCACATGAATAACCTAAAGATATGGTTAAAATTCTTTCTTTGTAGACCTATTGGGATCATGGGAACCTAACTTCATTGAAATTTTCCTAACGCTGATGTTTTAAAATGTATCCATCTCATAAGTTTTATGGCCGTTTCTGTCTTAATCTATCATTGGCATGCGTAGGCTGCAAAAACTTTTAGTAACAATTCAAACACTGAAGTAGTAAAGTTTCAACTAATTCAAAAGAATTTATTTATTTTGCATCTAGCTTTACGAATTTGGAAAGCGCCCACAAAGTTTTATCTTATTCCTGAAAAACGCTGGATCAAAAAATAAATTACTCAATTTAAAAGTAAATCCAAAAAACTGCGATCATCAATTTTACAACAGACAAAATAAGTTGAAAGCTTCAATAGTGTTTACTTTTTGTTGTCGTCTGTAATGTGCCATTCTGTTGTTAAATTTTTGTAAAAACTCATCTGCCTTAATTTGCAAGGTAAACTAACAAAAACAAGCTTATTATATTCGTTGTATATTTTTCTTGTCAAAGTCAAAGAAAGTCTTTCTGTTGCAGCCACCTTTAAAATAAAGGCACCTTAATATCAGCTATTTCTCTCTCCATGACCGTCACTTAACGTTGAGTTCTATTTTCTACAGATTTGACCGCAGCAGAACAGATCGAAAAATAAACAACAACTCCACATACAGATTTTCAATTGAACAGAGTCAAAACAGCTGATTCATAACAGCACAGAACGGACAAACTAATTATGTCTTTAAGTGGTTACACTCGCTGATTTTCTTTTTCTTTTTGCGATGCACATAAAGGACTGTTTATGCAAAAATAATTTTGTATTAACACATATTAATTTGTTTACTTTTTTTGTTTTATTACACAAATATGGTTTGCGCATGTGCTGGTAGCAACTTTGATCCCTTTTAACTCCTAAAATAAAGAACCAATTTTACAATAATAGGATTGAGATTTGAAATCGGTCATATAATATTGTTACAGATTTATTTTTAAGTAGCTTAATTTACATTATAATTTATTTTAGTTGTAGTAGTTTAAGTTACTGTAGTTTTATTTGTATTAGTTTATTTTGCTGGTTGTTCGAAAATGTTGTTTGTTATTTTGTGTAGCATACTTTTAGGCACTTCTATTATTCGTGCATATTACTTAACGTCTTAATTTAAATTTAACGGTTTTCGAATGTACTAGAATGTACATACGAGAACTTTGTCGAATGTTACCGAACACCACTATGTTACTATAAATAGCCGAACAACACAGCTAACGTGATCAGTATTACAGTAGAGCTTGTAAGGTGCGTATCAAAGTGTGTTTGATAATAAAAGTGTATAATCATAAGTGTAATAAGTAAAGTGATATTAAAGCAATCTTTGAGTGTGTTTAAGTAAATAAAGTGCTCTTAATTTTATAACGAATTTCAACTGTTTTTGACTGCAACAAAAGAACTCAAAAGGTTTATTTAAAGGAAATAATCCAACGTTTATAAAAGGTATAAACGTAACAACTGGTGTCAGAAGTGGGATTGCATTATAATAAAAGACATGAAATTTGAGGAGCTTAAAGTTGAACAACTCAAGAAAGAATTGAGTAAGCTGGCATTGTTGACAACAGGTAATAAAGTGGAATTGCAAAAGAGACTTCTAGATGAATTTAAGCGGCGTAATATTGACATTGATGGTTACGAGTTTGACGAAAAAGAAGAAATGGAAGTTTCTACTCGTGCAACCACAAACAACATGGATTTGAGTACAATGCTTGCTGCTATGATGGAAAAGATGGAACTTAACAGTCAAAAATTATTAGCCGAAGTTCAAGAAACTTCTAAAGCTAATAATGAAAAATTATTAGCCGAAGTTCAAGAAACTTCTAAAGCTAATAATGAAAAATTATTAGCTGAAGTTAAAGTGGAAGTTCAAGAAGTTAAATTAGAAGTTCAAGAAACTTCTAGAGCTAATAATGAAAAATTATTAGCTGAAGTGAAAGAAGAGTTGGAGTTGAGATTTCAAGAATGTTCTAGAGCTACGAACCAGAAACTTCAGGAGATTTCTGAGGCTGTGAATAACAGAGTCGATTGCGTTGAAAAACAAGTTAAAGATGTTAACGAAAAATTGCAGTTACAAGTAAAAAATGTTGATGAAAAATTGCAATTACAAGACGAAAAATTTAAAAATTTGGAAATAAAAATTAATGATCTTCAATGTCATGAGGGACCAGTGCGAATAATTCCAGAAATATCGAGTAGAATAAAGGCCCCTACTTTTGACGGCAGTGCACCATTTAATGTTTTTAAATTTCAGTTTGAGACAGTTGCCAATAGAAATATGTGGAACAATGAAGAAAAGGCTTTAGAGTTGATTTTGGCATTAAAAGGTAACGCAGCACAAGTTCTAGAAAGTATACCCATTGGCTGCAGAGAAAACTATGATGACATAATGGTTGCACTACAACGTAAGTATGGCGGCGAGCACAAACGAGATATATACCGAATGGAATTACGAGGCAGAACACAGAAAGCTAACGAGTCATTACAAGATTTCGCAACGGAGATCGAGCGTTTGGTGCAGCTGACATATCCAGGTGAAAATCACCCATTTTTGGATCAGTTTAAAATTGAAACGTTTGTAAATGGAATACGTGATCCAGAAATAAAGCACGCGGTGTTTGGCACACATAAATCGACGTTTGCAGAAACAGTTTCATATGCACTAACACAGGAAACTGCAAAATTACTCTCTAAGCCACAAATATGTAAGGTGAGAAATCTCGAATTTTCTGCAGAAAGAGACGGAGATATAGTTAATGAAATTAAAAATGCAGTTATACAGGCGTTAGAGGAAAAGCAAGGCAAAGCCAGAGCCAAATGCTATAATTGTGGTAAAAGTGGACATTTTCAACGAAATTGCAAAGCACCAAGGAAGCGGGCTAGATTTGTATCGCCACCTGAGTACAACAAGCTGGAAAACACGCAGTTACCGTTGAAACAGGTTAACACTTATAGGCATGAGCATGATCCCATAACCGAGGGCCCCACAATCTCCATATCAGTTATGCAGCAGAAAAATAGCAACCTTACTGCTTGTGGGTATATCAATGGTCGGAGGCATGTTCTTACAATAGATACAGGAGCATCACAATCAATTATCAGACCTGATATAGTCAAGGAGGAAATCGAACCACTATATGGTGTAAGTCTACGAACAGCTACTGGAGAGTTTGCTAATGTTTATGGAAAAATAAAGGTTAAATTAACTATTGAAAATATAAGTGTTAATCATGTATTTATTGTTGCTGACATTGTGGATGAAGTAATCGTGGGCGCTGATTTTATGATAAGTCATAACATTAATCTGCACATGGGACGAAAAGTTATGATTTGGCGCAACATTGAGATTCCGTTGGATTACTGGATTAAACGACTTCAGGGAAATAAATCCAGTATTGAGCACAAAGAGGGCGTAAAACATGGCAATGCGGATGCACGTTCCCGAAAATTCTGCAGCTTGAATAGCAAATATTGTGCAAGACCCGAGGAAAAAGAGTGCATAATAGATGTTCGACTAACGCATATAGACACAAGCGGTGAATGGTCAGTGGCGCAAAGAAAAGATCCTATATTGGCAAAGATTATATCAGCAAAGGAAAAAGACAAAAGGCCCACTCGAAACCAAATATCAGCGGAAAGTCCACTGATGAAGTCCTATTGGGCGCTGTGGAATAGCCTGAAGGTGGTTAATGGATGTTTATACCGAATATGGGAAAGTGCTAATGGAAAATCGGTAACAAATCTGATTGTGGTGCCATCCTCTAAAGTCAAAGAGGTATTGAAGGAGTTTCATAATGGTTCAAGCGGTGGTCATCTTAGTGTAACAAAGACCATAGAAAAGTTAAAGCAACGGTTCTATTGGGTTGGCTGTCAACAATCGGTAGCTGGTTGGATAGAAAATTGCGCCCAATGCATCGCAGTGAAAAGCCAAGCAAGAAAAAGTCGTGAGCCATTGCAGAAGTATAACTTAGGCGGGACCTTTGAGCAAACAAACATGTCCAGCAACAAGATGAAAGCCAGATACGACCGTGCAGCAGAATCTGAAGGCTTTAATGAGGGTCAGCGAGTTCTATTATATAACCCACAACGCAATAAAGGATTGCAAAATCATTGGGATGGACCGTATAAGGTGATAAAGAGAATAAATGATGTGGTGTATAGAATCCAGAAATACAAGAGCCCAAGATCAAAGATGAAAGTGGTTCATCTCGAGCGCCTCGCTAAATACGGAAAAAGTGAATTTATGCCTATTCGGGACGAACAGGCTTAAGCGGGCGGTAGTGTTACAGATTTATTTTTAAGTAGCTTAATTTACATTATAATTTATTTTAGTTGTAGTAGTTTAAGTTACTGTAGTTTTATTTGTATTAGTTTATTTTGCTGGTTGTTCGAAAATGTTGTTTGTTATTTTGTGTAGCATACTTTTAGGCACTTCTATTATTCGTGCATATTACTTAACGTCTTAATTTAAATTTAACGGTTTTCGAATGTACTAGAATGTACATACGAGAACTTTGTCGAATGTTACCGAACACCACTATGTTACTATAAATAGCCGAACAACACAGCTAACGTGATCAGTATTACAGTAGAGCTTGTAAGGTGCGTATCAAAGTGTGTTTGATAATAAAAGTGTATAATCATAAGTGTAATAAGTAAAGTGATATTAAAGCAATCTTTGAGTGTGTTTAAGTAAATAAAGTGCTCTTAATTTTATAACGAATTTCAACTGTTTTTGACTGCAATAAAAGAACTCTAAGGGTTTATTTAAAGGAAATAATCCAACGTTTATAAAAGGTATAAACGTAACAATATATAAGCGGCCTTATTCATAACAAAAAGTTGGCATAAAGTTAGCATTAAGTTTATTCATAACACTCATGCCAAACTCTGGCTAAACTCTTGTTAACGAGCTGCCAAACGTTTGCCAACTTGTGAAAGACAGCTTTTATGTGTTGTTGTTTTACATTACCAATATTTTTTACCTACCTTTTCATCCTGTTCCCAATTTACAGATCGTTTGCGTTGCTTTTCCATTTTAATAAAAATTATATTGTTCGTTTATTTTTTAATTTATTTTTCAATTTTAAAAATTGTTAGTATCGATGGAAACACAAAAACGTCAAAATTAGGGATTATAAACAAAAAATGGTTGCATATTTTAGGGGTATCATGCAATTTCAGAGTTGATTTATGAAAAGTTGGCAGACAGATAAAAGTTTCTTATGAATAAACTCTGTGCTAACGAGCTGCCAAGCTTAATCGGCATTCTAGTTAGCAGCTCGTTGTACGTAGTGTATAAACTGTGGCTAACTTTTTGTTATGAATAAGGCCGAAGATGTATTGAACAGGTATGGACTTTTCAATAATGATTTTTATCATTTACAAAAAAAAAAAGAAAAAAAAAACAAGTAAGAGCGCTATATTCGGCCGTGCCGAATCTTATATACCCTTCACAACGTGTAGTCATGCAATAACAGTAGTTTGTATCACCATTCATCTCATATGAAATACGTACATACATATAAAAAATATACATATATAAAAAACATCCCATTGTAAAATTATAAATTTACGAATGTATGTTAAAAAAAACAAATAAAAAAAAAAATTTAAAAAAAAAATTTAAAAAAAAATTTAAAAAAATAAAAAAAAAAATTAAAAAAAAAAATAATTAAAATATATATAATTAATATAAAACAAAAAAAAAATAAAAAAAAAAATTAAAAAAAAAATAATAAAAATATAAATAATATATTAAATAAAAAATAAAAAATAAAAATAAAAAAAAATTTTAAAAAAAATTTTTAATATATAAAAAAAAATTTCAAAATCATAAGCTTTCAGAAAATATATACTTTATGGGGTCGGAAATCAAAATTGTAGAAATTTCACACGGAATGACAAACCCTTTTTCACTGTGTGAAGGGTATAAAAAAAACGTTTACCATTATTTTATTTAAGGCCTAATATTTTCATTTAATTTCAATTAACTTTTAACTACCACTGTAGAGAATTCAAAGTTTTTAATGGCGCCAATTTATTATGTTGTGAGTAAAAATTTATTATGCCAAATGCAATGTCTACACGTTGCACAGACGATTCAAATGAAATAAAATAGATTTTATAATAGGAAAGCATACACAAACACAAAAAAAAAATTGTGTGATCTATAATATAATAATAGTTAAAATCCTTGATATTGTTGTTGTAGTAAAATTTTATTGCAATTTTTTTATTATAAAAAATCTGCACTACAGACTTGTTTATATTAAACAATGTATGTATTTATGAAAGTATTTGCAGTTTTGCATGAAAAAAACATACAAATGCACATTCGCATATGAATACAATATGCATATTTTTTCTGATACTGCAACTGTTGAATGACCATATGCAGGAATGTGTGTGTGAGTATGTATGTATGTATGCCACGAAGTGCGAGAAGTATCTGTGTGCAGTTTAGAATTTATTATGGGTGACAATAATAATATTGATACTCATCGTTTAAGTTGTTGTTATTTTTGTTGTTTATATGAGTAGTAACAAATAGTTTTATTTTCATCTGATTGTAATAACATTGGTGTTAGTAATAATTTGAGTTGTATGTTGTTGTTTTTGGTTTTGTTTTTTGTACTGTTGTAGTATTTAAATTTAGTTTTTTTCGATATAAATACAATTGTGGTTGTTATTTTTGATATAAAATGAGAATGAAAGTAAAAGTTATACATATGAACATAAATATTTTTATTCATACCGTTTGCGGGCATAACACTAGTACGATTATAAATGTTTATATGAGTTTTATTATGTATATTATATTGTATTTTTTATATGAAGCAGTTAAATCGCTACTGTGTTAGGAGAACACGTTTTACGACAAATCAGCTGTTTTGTAGTAAATTTATTAAAAGTACAATTTTAAAGTATTTAGTTGTGTGTTCTCTGCAGCGCACAAATATAGGAAATGCCTTAAAGTTAACGACACGTATACATTTTGTTGTTTTAATATATAATTGTCGTCAAAACTCGGTATTCGACAGCGTCAAATTTGTCATAAGCTTCGTTAGCAATCGCAACCCCATTGTAAAATTGATCGATCTTATATCTGGTTTTATATCAATAACAAATACTCGTATTAGGGATAAAAGGATAAGTAAACTAATTATCAAAAAAAAAAATATTTGTCTATGAATATGTATGTATATATATCGGCTTTTTAAAATATGTACGTTTAATGTACATAAATGCGAATGAGTGTATAAAATGCATTTTCCTATAACAGGGAAATGTTTTATTAAAATTAAATTAAATTGTAATTAAATCAAAAATAATTCAATTTTCTCTTAAAATATATTTTTATTATGTAAATTTTAACACCCTTTCATTAATTCTGTTTTTGTATTTTTTTTTTTCTGAGGATGATTATGTATGTTTGTATTTTAATTTTAATTAAAAATTATAACCATAAAAGACATAAGAACAGCAACGACAACATTAATATAAATTACTTAACAACGCATAAGAGCATCCTTATGCATGTTGAAAACAACAACAAAAAATGTAATTAAACTTTACATATTTAAAATACATAATCCAACAAACTTTAATATTTATAAAAGTACATTGTACATGTGTACATAGTATGAAAATATGTATGTACATAAATACATAAGCATATATGTAAAAAAGTACCTAGACATGATGATAAACAGACAAAAAATTATAAAAGACGCATACAATCAAAAATAACTAAAAATATACATGTGTACATACATATGTACGTCGAAGGTTCATTCATACATACATACAAACATAGATCCATACAGGCAAAACAATAATAAAATTTTATAATACAGTGAAGACAATTAAAGCCTTTAGTTTCAAAAATTTTATTTAAGTCATGCTGTATAATTATGGTATGTAATATTGTTTTCTGATTTCAAACTTGGTAAACTACTCTATTGGTAGCAGTTACACTTTATTTTACCCACCCTTTATATAGGGTTTGACATTTTTTTTTATCTGTGGACTTTGGCAAATGAAGTTTAATAAAAGTGAAGAAAAAATAATAAAAAAAAAAAATAATAACAATTTATAGGTATTTACCTTGAAACGAAATCTTTTTACACTACACGTATAAGTTATCAGCAAAATTTCATTAACATATTGCTTATACTGGTTCAACTAGTTTTACTCAATACTGTAATTGAATATAATCTTAAAGAAGTAGTAGATGCAAAACTATAAAAACGCCAGAATATATTTACAAACGAATATTAAAAGGCCTTTTGTCTTTTTTTAAATTTGTTATTTTTTTTGTGTTTAAAAAGGGGCAATTCTTCAACGTGTAAAAACACAAAAAAAATTAAATGAGTTAGTCAGGTAACCTTTTCATACATGAATATGAGGAAATGTTCGCACGACCGAGGAAAACTTTATTTGCAACAAGAGTGTCTCAACTCAAAATTAGTATGTATTTTGTATATAGATAGTATGTTTGAGATAACAATACAAATATATATACAAAATATATGTAATTTATATTTATCTGTTTATCGCAGCCAATTTAATTTAATTACTTAAACTAATTTGAACGTACTCCTCGATTCGCTGTAGGTTTCGCACTAAAACTATTGCAGTAATCAAATTTAAAAAGTTTTTATTGGGATTGTGGTCTGGAGATATTGCATTGCATAAAATAAAAAATTTTCCGTTATGCTTGCATGTTTTAGATCGCTTCAATTTTTCGATGTACATATGTGACGCGACATGGCGAAAGGGACCTTATCTTGCCAGAGCAATATTTTCTGTACAGGCCAAAACGTGAATTACAGTATAAGTTTCATATATTGGGTTTTTGACACCTAACGCTACCTACATATCGCGTCGTGTATCTACATCACATTATCGGTAATTTTCTTTTGTTTAATGAGCTGTGTTTGACATTTTAGAACTTTGTCTTTGTCTTTAGCCTGTTTAACCTCAATTATCTCGAAACTACCTTTTTTGAAATAAAAAATTTCAAAATTCTGTAACTTTGTCAATTTTAGAGATTTTTGCATGACTTTGGTGTCATTTTGTTCAGAATTTTGTCCTTTATCCATTGGTATCAAAAACTCGATTTTGACCCCTGGCAAGATAAGGTCCCTTTCGTCATGTCGTGTCACATATGGTTTTAATTCACGTATTGACGTAGATTGGGGAATTTTATATTTCTATCTATGAAAAATAAGGTGCCTGTACCATTGCATGTCACAAGTATTTACTATTCTACCATTAATAACTTATCGTCTTTCTATATGCTAAACAATCGTGAAATCATTTAATTGATATGCGGTGTTAGTTTAACGTACAGTTAAGTGACTATGGTTTAGTGAACTAAATATTTAGGCAACTTTATTCCAGCCGGCGAATAACTTTTAAGCCATTTGGATAGCAGTCGTCTTTTGCAATCCTTAGTATTTTTGTTTCTGAGATCATTTTATTTTATTGCACTTGCATATCTATTAGAGCGATCAATTATTCGATTTTTTTTAAACCGGTTTTCGAATAGTTTAAAATTCAGAATTTAAAAAAACTCGGTAGCTTTTTTTAAAATGGAGAAAAAAAAACGTTTAAGCAGTTCGATTACATAAAATATAATTGTTTGATAAGGAACCTAAAAACATTGTAAAAAATGATTTGATTAAATTGACATCTAAATATGAACTTTTAACAGTTAATATACGTTTGGCTGTCCAATTTTAAAACACAATAACTGACTAATTCAGTATTTTTTTTAATTTAAGAACAAATGGTACTCTTTTCAAGTATAATAAATAAATGAGACTTTTTAAAAGCCTGTTTCTTTCTTATACCCCTGACAGGCATACATATATAGTCATTTACTAGTTTATTCGATAGTTTAATTGAATTTCAAGCTGACACACATAATGCATTATTATAACATGCCATTAAATAAAATTAGGATGTTAAAAGACACATAATTTGTCTTTCTTGATTATAACTCCACTTTGTACGTAAAAGTGGCCGATAAGCTAAGTTGATGGTTCGATTACCTTTACTTTTTATCGTTAAGTTTATAATCTTAATGTTGTTATTGTTTCTGCTGCAAGAAACAAAATATGGCAATAAATTTTTCAATCTTTTTGACACAAAACAGCAAATAAATCGTCAAAAATGTTATTGATTTTTGTAAATAAAAAATATAAAAATTTGTTAAAAGTAATCGGTATTTGCTCCGGTACTGTCCCTTCAATGCTCACAGTAGTCAAAGCTACCACTTATACCATTAACTTTACAGGAAAGTTGTAATAATGACCCTTTGTGTGTGATACCATTTAAGTATACAAGTCATGTGTCTATCAGAGATATTAGTTAATCTATAATTAGTCTTTAGTACAAGCCGCTGGAATTTAGAGAAGCAAAATATTATAAAATTCGCACCGTATTTACGTGTGAAGTAATATCAAAGTAAAATAATTTGAGAAAAATTAACATTAAATTAACAACTGAATATCACAGCAAATTGTTAGCGCAACAACGTAACAAATACCTGCTCTCCATTTAAAAAAACATTATATTTTAGCTTAATTATTTTTCTTATTTTACATTTGTTTTTGAAACAGCAAATACATTTCATACAATAGAAAAATAAATATTTTTGTCTATTAACCCCAGTTTCAGAATCTAAATGTGTGCGTTAATGATTTCAATTAAATACACCTTTGATCTCATAAAATGCTCCTTTTTTAAAAGGTTTTAAAAAATTAAAAAACGTTTCTCATATTTGCATCGTTGTCTTTTCTCATATATTTTGTTCTACTGCTTGCAATACAGTATCTATTCTACTCTACGACTTAGATAAATTGCACTAAGTTTTTTAATGCCCTTTGTTTCACTTTGCTATATTTCGGGTTTCACATAATTTAAAACAATGTATCTTCTAAATTTTTGACAGATTACTAATTTCCGTGTCAAAAACAATATCTCTTCGATATGAAATAAACAATAAAAAACAAACTTTGTTTAATGTTTGTATACTGGAAGAGTATTTCATAAATTTTCGATGATTATAAGCATAAAAACGCAAGAAACCGGCTTTTATGGGTAAAAAAAACCGGTGTATTCGACATTCGAAAAATCAAAATTTGAAAAAAAACCGACAGCTGAAATAGTAAAAAACCGAGTTTTCCACCGGTTAGAAAACTGAGTCTATCACTCTAGTATATATACACACATATCAGTTTTGTTTTGCAAAACATTTAAATCTGTCTTATACTACATTTACACCTGAGCGAAATCTAGTAGATTTGATTTAAAATCTTTATTAAAATATATACCGTTTATACCACTGTTTTTTTGACAGTTTGCAAGATTTCGTTTTCAAAACAGTTTATTTATTTACAAGGTGGTCTGAGAGTCTCTCTATGCTCTACTTCTCCAAAATTCAAACTCCATACAAAAAAAGTGTAAACAATAAAGTACTTGTGCAATTGCAACCACCTTATATATTTTGATTGAATTTTTCCGTAGCGTAGTATATTTTATTACAATTTAATAAAAAACACAGTTGCATAACGAAGTAGTACTAGATTTTAAGTAGATTCTGCCAAAATCTGGTGGCGAAGTAAATTTCGTTTTGTATGGCAAATCTGGTAGAAATGAACAGGAGTTCGCTCAAAATCCCGTAAGTACTAGATTTTGTGTAGAATTAATGTAGTATTAGTTAAAACAATATTTTTTGAGTTATGACTCTAATGTCGCAAATGCCGGTATGAACTTTCGTATACATTTCGTTATTGTTATTACCCGTATTTTGCAAGAAGGTCTGAGGAGTATGAAGTTTTAACGAAAAAAAAAAAGAAAATTAAATGAGAATATAACCGAATTTTGGTTGTGCTTTTAACTTGCAAAATACATATATTGCCTCTCTTTTGCTTTTAGTGCTAAATATCAAATAGTGTTGTCTTTTTGTTGAATGTTATGCTTGTAATATTCAAGATGAATTATTTTTAATTATTACAAATTGAATTGCTCAAGTGAAATATTTCTAATTGATTTATTCACAATCCATAGGATTTAAGTGATATCTTAAGATGTAATAATAAATAAAAATAATAAAAAAAATAATAAAGTCGAAGAAGGTAAAACAAAAGCAATCGAATTTTAATTAATTTTGTTATGCCTAATTAATAATAAATTTAAGAACATAAATATTGTTGCATATGTAGTTTATATTATATATTAACAATTCTTTAAGATATTTTTAGGCTTCAATTAAGTAATATGTAGAACATACATTAGGGGATCAGTTATGAAATGTTTAACTATTTTTCCTGGTGCATTTTTTGTGAACTGTGTTTTTACGCTCGTATGTTTTGCATAAAACAACGCGCATTTATAAAGGGTCCGCCATCTAACGTTTTTTTTTTCAACTAGTGCTTATTTCGTTAATGGTAACACTTAGCTCATGTCTGATTTGACAGATAATTAGTTTTATCCTTCCGCTGAACGAATATGGTTGTGTATACGCTTGAACAACGCTTCGCTAAGTGGGCCTGCGATCGACTTACAGAAGATGCCGATTTTGCCAAAAAAATCATTTTTCCAGATGAAGCTCATTTTGATCTTGGCGGGTATGTAAACAAGCAAAATTGTCGCATTTGGGACACAGAAAACCCGCACGCAATTGAAAAGCCGATACACCCAAAACGAGTCACTGTTAAGTGCGGATTTCGGTCCAGAGACATAATTGGGTAATTTTTCTTCGAAAATGAGCAAGGAGTGGCCGTTACACTCAATGGCAATCGTTATCGGGCCAAAATTGAAACATGGCAACATTTGGTTTCAACAGGACGACGCTACGTGCCACACAGCCGAAGCTACACTCGATGTTTTGGGCCCTGTTTTTGAAGATCGCATTATCAGATGCACAGCTGATGTCGTATGGCCACCTCGGAGCTGCGATTGGACACCGTTCGACTATTTTTTGTGGGGTGCCGTCAAAGATAAGTGTTACACCAACAAGCCAGAGACAATTGACACTTTAAAGGATAATATTCGTGAAGCCATTGGTGAAATACAGCTGCACACAATCGATAATGTGCTTAAAAATTGGACCGATCATGTAGGCTACTGCATGGCCAGCCGAGGCAGGCATTTAAATGAAATTATTTTCCATTATTAACCGGAAGGATTGTTCTTTCAAATAATTGCTTTAAAAAAAAACGTATTTGGCGGACCCTTTATATGTCTAGTTACGTGCATACATATGTATATTGTCTGGATTAAAGTTTATTTCTTATTGTTTTACTTAGCACACAGTCTTTCGGTGTACACTCCAGAAAGGCTGCCCAGAAACGAGCAGCAGCAAATAGTACACATTATTTATTAGTATAAAATATTGTACACATACTAGTACAATACATATGTACATATACATGTACACGAATAACGAAATGATTACCAACTAATGGAGTGTTTGCAAAAAAAATTCAATAAAATAAAAACAACAATTAAAAAAAGTTCTTTTTAACTTAAGTAGTCAAAAAAATCGTATATATTTTTTGAAGTGATTTAAAAGCAGAAAATTTAAATAAAAATTCAATTCAATTCAACATAATATATTTTGAAAAATTATGAACGAAATACTTAAAAGTATACCTCACTAGTTATGCACACAAGTTTGAAGAAGTAGCAAATTCATAACGTTACAGGTGAATGAAAATTAGCTTCCACGAACGTGTTAAATAGAAGCACCCTTAATTTTTTATTTTAACAGCATTGCGATTTAAAATTTTCATTTATAATATTAAATTTTTCACTTTTCAATATTTTTTTTTTATTTTTTTTTTCATATTTTCAAATTGTAGCATCGAATTTTAATGTTCCGTTTTTCCATTTTATTACTTTAAACGTTTTTTTTTTGTTCCTTTTTTAGGGCTAAAGCCATTAAATATACAGAAAAGCAATAAATCATGGACGTTAAGCTGAATTTTTGCAGTTTTATTTTTTTCCATTTGTTTGTGTTCTTTATGTCTACTTGGGCTTTTCGTAGTTGTTGTAGTTGTTGCCAATATTTATGTTGTTGTCTTTAGACTTCATAATGATTTAAAGTTTGTGCTTTAAATTTTAAGATAAACAATATTTTATAAACTTTTTAGCTTTTGTTTTATATTTTTTCTTCTTATTTTTTGTTTTATATATGTATGTATATGTACAATAAAAGCCGTTTTCGATATTTATTGCTAATGCGAAGACTGACAAAAAGGATGCGGTTAATATGAAGCTGATTTCTTTTATTTAAGTTTATTGTATTAATTAAATGCAAATTTATTTTAAATAGATTTTTTGCGCTTAATCTATTGTATAGAAATATTTCATTTATTTATTTAACATTTCAGGATTTATGGGTTTTAGATAAATAACTGATAAGCAGAAAAAAAAATAAATAAAAGGAGTTTATCGGCACACTCACTTAAAATAATGAATCTACTACACTCTTTGGCAGTATGCTTTCAGAGTTTTAAAGAATTTTTAACAAAGAATAAAAAAACCAAAACAAAAAAAAAATAATAATAATAATACAGTAGATAACCAATATAAGAAACTATAAAATATGCAAGTAAATATTTATTTGTCTTTTTTTTTTTTTTTAGAAAATAGTTATTGCATGGAATCGTCATATTTGAAGTTTGGATTTTTCGTTCCTTTTTTGTTTACATATCTTTTATTCTTATATCCAATACTCACTGTAATTGCATATATTAGCTATAACTTTTTGTTTCCGATGTTTATGCCATACGACAGTTTTTATTTGGCCGTTATTAGAAAAAAGAGTACATGTTGTTAAATAGGACTGATAGCTGTCACTAAAATCACCTGTCTCGAAAACAAAGTGGAGTGCAATTAAAAAATACAGTAAGAGAACATAAAGTTTCGATATATGCTGCATATTTTTGACATTTGAAAATAAACAACCTGTTTCTTGTATAAATGTTAAATAATTCTATCCTAAGTCATGAACATAAATATTTAGCACATAAAAACCTTGCCAGTACAACTAAATACAGGAAAAAGCAACAAATCGAACAATACTACAACGACCAGACAAAAAATGCTCTTAAAGATCATTTTTAAGTTTGATAAAGTATTTTTAAGAACAATATTTAATTTTTTTTCCGCACCAGCTGGACGTTTCAAAAATATGTAAAGACATATTCTGATAGCATAACAAACACACATACATTTAAACACGCCACCAATACTTCCATTATTGTAATTATTATTAGGAAACATATACATTTGTATATAAGTGCTAAGTAAATAAGTGACAGGTAAAAGCAAAATAATAGCAGTATATATGTTATATTAATAAAAAGATTATCTGAAATGTTAGCCCTATATACATGGAAAAGTGTTGAAATCGCTTGAATACAAGTATTCTTCCGCTGAGTATATAAACAATTAAAGATATGCGATTTTACCCTTTTTAACTCCCTTAAAGATTTAATTTCCATGTCTGGATTTTTTGTTTGAGCTGTGCGATGATGATTCAGTCAATCCTAATTAAGGTGAATTAATATTTTAGGATTAGGCTATAAGTAGGGTTGCCATCCGTCCTCCTTTCCCCGGACACCGTCCTCTTTTTTAGGGCTTCCGGGGCAGTCCTACTTCCTTTTTTAGCAAATGTCCGGTATTGTCCGGCTTTTTGCACCTTTTCTGAAGTTTTTTTCTTACATTTAAACTTTAAATCACAGGTCACAAAATGTATAAAAAAAGATTTAGGCGCTCGTACAATTTGTTTTGAAAAAGTACAATTTTAATACTTCTCTTTGTACAAAATTAGTTTTATTATCCCTAATTGTCGCTATTTACGAAGTAGCCTATTTTAACTTGTCTTTTATTTTAAAAAAGATCGGCAAAGGGGTCTGCTTGTCAGCTGTGTGTTTTTCATAAAGTTTGCTTTCCAAATATAGAAGAAAGTCTTCAACAAAAAATATAGTAAGGGTATATAATTTTGATATGGATTGCCTAGAGTTTTACAAATATTTGATGAGATGCGATGGTAATATATTGGCTCAAA
Source organism: Phyto melanocephala (assembly GCA_941918925.1). Classification (NCBI taxonomy): domain Eukaryota; kingdom Metazoa; phylum Arthropoda; class Insecta; order Diptera; family Rhinophoridae; genus Phyto; species Phyto melanocephala. The sequence continues at coordinate 61,774,516 of OW799235.1, read as the reverse complement.
TTGGAAGTGTTGAAAATTATATGTAAAATGTTTAAAAGTGTACATTCCCGATAATGAATGCAATGAATTTTTGTTGTTTTTTTTTTGTTTTTTTGTTTTTATTTTCAACCATTAAATCAGAATGATATGTTAAGTTTTTATTTTTGCAAATAAAGTTTTTTCGTAAAAACAATTTTGTTGACACTAAAAAAGTTTTATGTTATTTCTGAAAAAACGCAAAAACGTGAACACCAAAAAAATAAACAACAAACATCCTCCGTGTAGACTAGAAATCAACTCTTTTAAGTTCCTATATATTCCATGGACTCGTTTGTAGTATCAAATAATAAATCTATATATATAAAAGTGAAACTCTGTGTGAGTGTGTGTTAGCTATAGACTCCAAAACTGTAAAACCGATCGGACTCAAGCTTTGGCAAGTTGTTGGACACATACCAGGGAGTGTTTATGGGTGGAAAAAAGTGGGCGGGGCCACGCCCATAAAAATTAGTTATCAGTTTTAGCTACTTGCACTTGACCGATTTTTCTGAAACTTTGCACACATACTAAGCTGTCATAACCATATAATTTCGTGATTAGAAAAGTAGGCAGGGCCACGCCCATAAAAAAAAGGTTATAATTTTGAGGTACTTGCACCAGACCGATTTTTCTGAAACTTTGCACACATATTGAGCTGTCATGACTAAATAATTTCGTGGTCAGTGAAGTGGGCAGGGCCACGCCCATAAAAGCAATTATAATTTTTAGGAACTGGCACTGGTCCGATATTTCTGAAACTTTGCGCACATATTGAGCTGTTATGACTTTACAATTTCATGAAAAGTGGTCAATGCCACGCCCATAAAAAAATTATAATTTTTAGGTTTTTGCACTTGATATTCAATTAAAATTTAGAATGCATTTCGATTCATTAAGGGGCGTAGCAACGCGCGCCGGGTTTGGCTAGTGAATAAAAAAGAACATTTTTCGTGAATGTCTCCAGAGGCATTCTAAATCTTTAACTAGTAACATTCGTATCTATAAATTATCCTAGGGCTGAAACATTTTAATTTTTATATTAAAAATAAGCGAAAAAACAGGGCCAGCCGTGTTTACTTACTCAGATCTTAGAAAGTTATGCTGATTTTTAATACCGATCTGCTCCCGAATATTTCTGATATAAGTTGATACCTCATACGAGACTTGCCGATGTTGGGGGCTTCAAAAAGTTGATTTGAACATACACACAAACAGGCGGATAATGCTTAATCAACTCCCCTATTCTTAAGATTTCAGAAAATACATACTTTATGGGGTCAAAAATTAATCTGTAGAAATTTTACACGGAATGACAAACCATGACATGTATCCTTACACTCAATGTGAAGGTGCGCATGTTCATTTAATACCGTCTCATCGGCGAATAAAAATAACATAAAAATTTTTGTGATTTTAGTCAGTGATGTCAATTATTTCTAACCAAAAGCTGCTAGGCATTAAGTCAAAGGGCATTAGGCATTTTTTGCTTTCATTTTTTATGAAAACCTATTATTTTGATATTTCAGAGATGATTTTTTGTTAATGCTTTCAGTAGTGAACAATGCAGAAATTAAAATAGCAAATCTATTTAGCATACTTATAATACATATCTAAGCTATTTAAAGGGTATCCACATGTGAGGTGTCATTGTAATTTAAATAAAAAGAATATTTTTTAAATATATTAAAAATACTTTAATTCAGTCTATTAAAAAAGGTTCCGGTTAAAAATAAAAAAAATTATTTTGGTAAGTCGATTTCAAAAAACCCCACAAAAAATAGTCGCAAAGTGACAAACTCCACGATCAAGATGGCCAATTTACATGTACTCTACTTAACTACCTACCTACCTAGGTTATTGGATAATTCGGGAACTTCTAATTTTTTTCCGAGCATTATATTATGTTGATTCTCAAATAGTAGTTCTTGTAAAAAATTTTAATACGAAAAATATTTTAATATGTATTTGAATTTACAATTTTACAACGTTTCAGAAAATATAACAATTTTTAAAATTAGTATTTATTGGTTTACTGTTGTTAAGGCATACTTTAGTTTTTTATAAATATTTTTTGTGATAATGGAAAGAAAAAATGATTTCCCGACTGAAGCCATATGTTGAGTATCAGTAGCGGCTTTTACTGCTTATATCTCCTAAAATACTAACCTGATTTTAATTCTGAACATCTACAAGAAAACTTCCTCAAGTGGTTTATTTTTGAATTTTTGACAATGCTAAAATTTTACTCATTGTTGTAAGTATTTATAAATATTTAATTTTTGGTATCCTCTGCACTGCTTTTTTTTATATTTTTTGTGTCTTTAAATTGCTAGGCATCAGTAGTGCACACATAGATGTACGAGCAGTAAAGGGTTTCCCATAAGAGTGTTTTTGTTTTGTTGCTAAACTTAATAACCATTTTTGTAGTTTTGTGTTTTTTGTGTCGTTCTTAATATTGCTTCCTCTGTTGCTGTTGCTGTCATTTTCTGTTTGTATATTTGCAATACATACATTGTTAAAAAAAACAAGTAAGAGGGTTATATTCGTTCGTGCGAATCTGATAATACCCTTCATCGTCATGTACATAGGATAGAGATAACGGCTTATAATTTGTTATCTTAAGCGTGTTCAAAAATTACTAAGCAGTTTTAAAAAATTTGATAGATTTTATAAAATAATTTTTGCTATAACTTTGTCGATGAGTTATCTATTTGTCAAAAATTTTACATTAAAATCTCTAGAGGCATACCAAATCTCTAAATAGTAACAACCATGTCTATAAATTATCCTAGGGTAGGAAAATTTTAATTTTTATGGTAAAAATAAGCGAAAAATCAGAGACGGTCATGTTTATTTGCTCGTATCTCAGAAAGTTATGTGGAGGTTCCAATACCTATCTGTTCCCGAATATTTCTGATATTTTGATACATTGCGTGGGTTTTGGCGTTGTTGAGTGGTTTCACAAAGTTGATTCCAACATACACACGGACAGACGATCAGACGGACAAACAGATAATAATTAATCGACTCCCCTATTCATAAGATTTAATAAGATTTATGGAGTCGGAGATGAATATTGTTGAAATTTCACATGGAATGACAAGCCTATATATAACCTTACACTCACTGTGAAGAGTATAATTACTAAAAACTAAATTTTGCTATCGTAAAGAACCTTCCTATGTGCTTAAGTATTTCTTAGGAAATTATATTTGATTACTACTTTTAGTTGGTGTTTATTTGAATTTTGTGTTATTTGTTGTTTTTCATTCTAAATTGTTGTACGCTTGAACGAATAGTGCAAATTTGTTTGCAACGGCTACAAATTAATGTTGTTGCAGTTTTTTTCTTAAGATATTTGCCAACGTGTTATTGACTTTAAACTTGACCAAACTTAAAAGTACAATGAACTTTAATGTTCCTTCGATGGTTAGGTTTTTGTTGAATGCATTGTCTACAACTTTAAACTAAAAACACAAATTGTTGTTGAGAAATTTTTTATTTGCAAAGTTTTTATTTTCTTTGCTTACGAAGGGTTTTAGTTTGCACGACATCTGTATTGATTGATTTTTCCAAACCTTAATATAAATAAAATGAAAATAGAAAACGTTGAAAGAAACTTACATTTGAAAAAATAAATTTGTTTGCCTGTCACAAAGCAAATAAACATAAACCAATCTTTTCGGTATCATATTAAAATTGAATTTCGCAGAAAATTTTTAAAAATTTTTTTTTTTTTTATATAAAGTTTGACGATTGGAAATTGTGAGAGAAGGAAGAAATGTGCAAGATTTTGACATTTAGGAAAAACAGCTGATGATCATTACATAATTATGTGTACCCTGATCGGTATGAATCAATTTATTTAATTATTTTTTTTAGGGAAAAACAATGTATTCATATCAACGCCGAGAATCCCACTAATAGAATAAAAAAATAAATAAATAAAAAAGCAAACTAATCTTATTTGAGTTTAAATCGTAAAACATTGTTCAACGTTTAAAAAAATTATAACTTTAAATAAAAGTCAAGTCAGAAGAGACCATAAAATGGGACAAATATTTTTTCTAAAAAAGTTGTAGAAAGTATTTAAGCCATTTAAACCTATCGTACACTATATCGTGACTATTAAAATATTTTCGTAATAATTAATAATAATTTAGTTTTTGGGTCAATTGCAACGATAAAATAAAAGTTTTAGTTTTACGTTAAAATTAATAAAAACAATTCTTAAACTTTTTTTATTACACAAAGTTTAGTGAAATGTAACGCTGAAAACGGAAAAATATTTCGAATGTCTTTCAAAGGTAAGAAGAAAAGAAAAAAATAAAAAATATTGAAATACAGTGCCACCTCGCTTAACGCAACCGTCGATAAGCACAACTCCTCAATTAATGCAACTCGTAAGTTCTTTGCATTGTTGACTCAGTTAACGCAACTAGTTATCGCAACTTTTCTCCCAAAACGATCAATTTGTCATTTTTATTTACATATTTTTAGCCTTAGATTTACCGCTATTCCAAGAATACTGAAATATGCGCGTTGCACTTGTTTTTTGTAGATATGTACTCAGTTGAAAGAATCTCTTTTCGTGAAAGGTTGTTCTATTTACATTAAATAAAATGCCGGTTATTACAAAATTTGTAAATTTTTCAATTAAACAAACAAGTGATATTCGTAATAAGCTTGAAAGCGGCATATCTGTAAAAATGATTTGCGATGAATATAAAGTGCACAAATTAGCAATTCCAGAATTAAAAAAAATAAAGCTGCATTAAAAACAAATCGTTGCAAATGCAGAATTTGGACCAGGCAAGCGTGTTACAATAAGAGCTTGTGAATATCCAAAAATAGAAAAGGATTTGCAGAAGTGGTTTATGAAGCCATATTAAACCATAAAAGAGAATTTGCGCCCTAAAATATTGAGACTCGGTTATCGCAACAACCTCAGTTTTTGCAACGGCCAAAATTTCTATTGATTGCGTTGAGCGAGGTTGCACTGTACATGAGATTTTCAAGTAGGTGTACCTTATTTAGTTGACTAGATCTAAGTACCATCAATAATATAAAATATTTTTTTTCGATAAATGATAAGTAATATTAAGTTTTTTATTTTAGAGAATTGATACTATCTGACACCGCGGATGATAATAAGAGCGATGAGGACTTACTAAAAGAAGATACTGTCACCATAAGTTTGCTTCTGCAGGCGTCAATATCCAAGAATTAAAATGTTTGGTTGGAATTTTGCTAGTTAGTTGCTATCTTTAAGTAAGTATTAGACAAATTACTAAAAAAAATCATGATTTGAACCGTCTACATTTACGAAGGCGAAGTAAACTCTGCTCGGTATCGATGAAAGTTTGTTTCTGACTTATGATAATTTATTAGCATCATTGGGATTCGCTACAGACTGCCTCTTTGATGCATGCAATTTCCATACTGGACAATTTTTTTTAGTTTATGATATCAACGAGATGGGTTTCCATTTAACGGAAACTATTAGAGAAAATAAGGCTGGAAAATTACCTCTTTTGCGAATCTGGGAAGTGAAAACTTTGAAGTGATTTCTGTGATATCTGATGAAGAAATAATTTGCGAGAGGCATGATAACAGTATGTTATATTTATGTTCCAGTGCAGTTGGTATAAAGCATGTTTACTAAACTGAACGTCATTATTGTCGAATAAAAAAAAAACAGACTTAGATCAATCAGATACAAAAAGATACATGCCATTAATTCTCCACTTCATTGACATGTTAGTAAAAAATTTAATAAGGATTTACTAAGCTTCCGTTTCGAATTGTAAATGCTTTTATTGCAGGTAATAAACAACGCGAGAAACCTAGTCCTAGTCGGTAGTATTTAATATCTTTGGACCTTTGATATGACCATGTAGGTATAGTGTTCACAAAGCTGCTTAGCTTAGATTTAATATTATACGCCATGTTGCTGTATTATTTCCGACGCCATCTTTGACTTTGATTTTTTAGCTGTATTATAGTACAGCTTTTCATTTGATACCCATATTGATGGGTTCGCTTAGGACACTATATTGGATTTTTACTTTTTCCTATTTGAATGTATTCCACTGGTTAAGCCCTTTCATTTGACACCCATATTGGGGGGTTTGAAGAGGGCAACGGCCTTGCTATAACTATTTTTGCACCATATATTCGCCAATATATTTCGGACGCCATTTTGGATTTCAGCTTTTTCATTGTTGACTGTTTTATACTGGACAAATTCCTTCGTTTGAAATATTGCTGAATTGAGGGTGTTAGAGTGTGTACATTTTTGATTGCTAGATTTGCCCCATTTATATAAATTACTCATACGCCGTTTTATAGTGGCGGCCATCTTGGATGTAAAACTTTTTTGATTCCCTATATTCTACTGGTTAAGCCCCTTCCTTTGATATCCATATCGTTCTTCTCTCTTGCTGAAAAAAGTGATCTTCGTTTGTAAATCCTAGGAAAAACCTTTGAAGCATTGGTATTTTTATGCTTATATCTCAGTTAGTATCAAACAGATTTTTTTTGTTCTTCTTAGCACTAATTTTCGAGCTTACGACTTGTTTTCTGGTGTCTTTAGTATGGCCTTAAATTCATAAGAAGCTTTGATGCCTTGATATATGAAAAATAATATTTTGCCTATAACTTTGTCGGTTAGTTTGATTTATCCAAAAATTTTTAAGGATATTCTTAGAGGCATATCGTTTCTACATCATGGCTAAGAAATTTTAATTTGCATTGTAAAAATATGAAAAAGAACAGAGGCAGTCGTGTTTGTGTGCTCAATATCTCAATAGCTATGGGGGGATCATGCAGGATTTCAATAGCGATTCATTCCGTATTTATATTCATCGAGTTAGAAATGGTTTTTTTGCAAAAACATAGGTAGTGGTGTTCTTGTTATACATACATATATCTTTTTAATCAACTAATTTGAAAACCTTTCTTTATTTGTTTTTACATATTCATATACATACATATTTATGTCCATAAAAACATATGCATAAATAATTCTTTTAAGCGTGTGCATGTCACTGTAAACTCTTCTTAAGCGGTTGGACCAGTTTCGATGAAAACCGGTAAAGAGTGCTGATTATTAATTATGAAATCGTATAATATCGGAAAGGTTTTTTTAAATATTTTTAAAATGATTACATTTTAATTAAAATAAAAAAAAATTTTTTAAAGTCTAATAAGAAAAAAAAATTAACTTAAGCCAGAATGAAATTTATTTAAAATAAATTTATGAATAAAAAGTTCGAATAAATATTAATTTATAACTATGTTTAACAAGTATGTATATATGTATATATGTTGAAATATTTAAGCTTGAATCAAGTAAAAACATATTACCCTATAAGTTAGTGCTTTCCGGGTCTAAATTGAATTCCGCTCTCCGTATTTTCACACCAACGAAATAGTGGGCTGGCTGCATGTTTATTTTTAAGCTCTTAAGCGCGGCAGAATCCAAACAAATTAGACTGATATTAATATAAACAAAAATTCACATACACAATGTAAATTTAACACATCTCTACGTACATATATATGTATGTATGTATGTATGTATGTATGTATGTATGTATGTATGTATGTATGTATGTATGTATGTATGTATGTATGTATGTTTGTATATGATGATAATATGTGTATGCTTATGTATAGAGTAAATTCGCCTACAAACGCCCAACACAAAGAAAACAAAACATTTAATTATATTTACTTTTTTTTCGCATTTTCTTTATATTGTTTTGTTTTTTTTTTTATTCTGTTTTGTTGATTTTCATATCATTTAATTAAAATCGCTTTTATTTTTCTCTTCGTTTTTTTTTCTGTTTGCTGTTTGGAGAATATATTAATAAAGTTTGTATGTATAATTTTGTGTAAACATGCGAGTGTGTGTGGTAAGAACTTTTAATATGTATTTATATGAATATGAAATTGTACAATATGGGTGCGATTTTAGCAAGATTTTATTTTCTTGCAAACAATAAAAACATTTTACAGACAAAAAATCGAAGAATTTAATAAAATTAAAAATTGGGTTTTAACAACAAACACGGCTCAATAAATACTTAAGAAAAAAAATTATTAAAATACGAGTGTGCATATAAAAGCAAAAACTAATCTTAAAATCACGACATTAAGAGGAGCTTTTTTTATAAAGACACAACTATAAAAGGGGGCGTAACTCCATTAAAAATTGCCATGTTAAAAACGTGGTTATTATGTATCTTTTATGATTATTTTATTATTTAATATGCATTTTTTGAAGCACAAAATTGAACTTTGTTTAGCCGTTTAAAGCTAAACATTCATACATGCATCATATTTTTTAATTTGCATTTTTTGTGTTTGTGGGTAGAAAAGAAAAATTAATGATTTTTTCGCAATTTAAATTGTTTGATCCTCGGCTCAAAAGCCCTCCTCTTTTTTCGTGGAAACTAACATTTTAATTACATTTTTTTTATTTCATAACTAGGCTATTTTGTTTCATTACTAATATCTTTCTGCATTTAATTTCACTTTATTTAGTTTTATTTTTTAGTTTTGTAAAAGCATATTTTGAACAATGAATACAATTTAATACAAGTTGTAAACTCAAATTTCATTAAATATGCTAAAATCACATTCAATATAAAAAAAAAAAACAATAACATCATCAAAAAAGTAAAAGCTTTCAATATTAAATAAACATCCAATGAGTGCTGCAAATAGAGGATAGTCTATGCGATCATAAGGAGTCTGAACAGAACAGAAAAGTAATTTTTAAAATTTCATTAAAAATACAATTACACCTTGTGCCTTTAAAACACTACAATTCAACGATAAAAGCAATAACAAACAACGGCAACAACTAAGCACCTTAACAAAACTAACCCAGCAAACAAAGGATAATACGATAATAAGCAGCAGAAAATTTTTGATATCTAACATTTAGTGTAGAACTGTAGAACTTGCCAGCACTATCATCCAAACAGTCGGGGTAAGTTGGGTAGAATACTTAATATCGGCCACACTAGGATCTTATGGGAATCTGGTTTCAAGGATTATTATTGTTGATGTCAGGGAAATGTGACGGATTATATAGTCACAGAGATCAGTTTTGATATGAAAGCTTATAAAAAGGGGAGTCGATTAAGCATTATCCGTCTGTCCGTTTGTCCGTGTGTAGGTAGGAATCATTTTTTGAAGCCTTCGACATCACCAAGACCCGTGTAAGGTATCAAAACACCAGAAGTATTTGGGAACAGATCTGAATGTTCCTGAATGGGAGGCTGGATATGGTAATGAAAAATTCGATTTAATATTAGCAACATATCCATTAGAATTAAAGCAAATAAAAAACTGTGAATTTTCAAAGGATATTTAGGATAAACTTCATAACATCTATTGTTCTCTCTGCCCTGCAAGAACAGCTATTGTGCTATAATCATATAATTCTGTCAAAAAATAAAATCGACGAATCTATAAAAGATTTCATGGATAATTTTTTCGAAATTGTAGATAAATTACGTACAATGCAGATAATTATTCCAGAAGAATTTTTAAGCATTTTGTTCCTTAAGAATATGAATGTTTCCGTATAGATATATAAAGCTAAGAAAATCGTATGTCCCCTGAAACCCTTATGATAAAATTACTTAAAGAGTGTGATGATCGTCAGTCGTCTAGTCAAAACAATAGCGATACTTTAATGAAAAAGAAATGCAATAAAAATAAAAATCAAGAAAGATAAAAGAAATCTTTCAAATATAAATGTTACAATTGTGGTAAGGTCGGCAATAATGCCAACACATGTAAGTTAAAGTCAAATAGGTATATTGAAAAATCTAATACAGAGAATATGAAATTTGTTGTAATTCACTTGAGTATAGACAATGAAGAATGGTGTCTAGATTCTGAAAGTTCATCGTACATGACTGCAAATAAAGAACAATTTTTTAATTTAGTGTATACTTCTAATAAATCACAGAGGATGAGACTTTGATACACTATCTCTGTCATTGTCCTGCGTTTGGGTACAGTGGATACTATGCCGAATTTGGAGTGCCTGGGAAACTCGAACTGGAGATCCATAAGGAACTACATTAAGGCGACTGAGTTCTTGGACTAGTCCGATATATATGGGAAATTATGATTATATTTTAAATTGGGAATTCCGGTTCCCACATGGAGCGCACAACATGCCAACTGGGCATAAGTGTATACCTGTCGTAGGTTTGAGCTTTTAGTGCCCCTCCTTTTCAACCTAACCTAATAAATCACCTATTTAATGTAAAAATCGTTACCTTAATATAGAAAGGCCCTAGTTCAAGCTTTTTTGTACATTAGTTAGGGCTTTTCTATATTAAGGTAACGAAATATTATAGCTAAAAGCACAGTTAAGATAAAATCTAATAACAATTATTTAGTTAAGTTAAAAAATACATTCTTTGTACCTGATCTTCGTTTAAACTTTTATCATGACACAATAGGGATATGAAAAAATTTTGAGATCGTTGTAAATAGTAAGAATGGTGAAAAGATCATGTCATCTTGTAGACGAAATTATTTCTATTACGTTTCCGAAGTGTGTGAAGAAAGTTTAGTTACCAACATAGCCAGCACAATTAAAGATTGGCATGAATATTTTTGTGACTTAAACAAAGAGGATTCAAAAATATGTGAGGTATATATACAAGGAAAAAATTTCCAACCACCATTTCAAGAACTTTGTACAAAATCATCAGATGCTTTAGAACTAACACATAGTGATGTGTGTGGTGCCATGAGTGGTAATTCAATAGGAGTTTCTAAATATTTTTTTACATTTATAGATGACAAAAGTCTTTTTCATCGTAAAAAATCAGATGTTCCAAAGACATTTATTGAATTCAAAAATATGGCAGAAAATCAGAAAGGTAAAAAAAAATAAAGGTGCTTAGAACTGAGCGGTGTAGAATATACAAGTAAGTGGTTTTAAAAATCATGGTAAAGAACACGAGTTGACAGTGAAAGATGCACCCCAGCAAAATAGAATCGCTGAACGTAAAAATCGCAAAGACAAATTTAATCGCCATATTTCCTTAGGATACTCCTTTCAATCTAAAGCATATTGATTATGGGATTCGGACAGACGAACAAAGTTAAAAGCAGTGGGGTAAAATTTACAGAAAATTTTGCCAACGAAGATAATAACACTGATTTTATTTGTGATGAAATCTAAAAGTCAATTGATGAAACGCAAGAACATTTAATATCTAATATAAAATATAATCCTGAAAAAGGTATGTCTTAAGCATTCGAGAAGACATTGGTATAAAAAATTGCACGAACACTTAACCAAAATTGATCTCGAATCATTTACAGTTAATCGTTGTGTTTACACATACCAATTAAATTAAATTATAGCTACTAACAATGACAATGATTTAAGAAGCTAGAATCGAAGCTGTCATGTCAGAAACATTTATAAAGATGCATCAACGCCTATAAATCCGAAGTTGAGTTCGATATCTAAGAGCTAAATTGAGGAAGTAAGAGACTTACCATATCAAAATTGTGAGGTCGTGCTCAAAAATTTTAAATTGTATTTGGAACAAGTAAATATTTCATAAAAGGAAAGATAATGTATAAAAAATCTTAAAAACAATATAGCATGGGAAAAATTGTGAAATGGAAAAAAAAAGTTTTGAAAAATGAAAGGGGGAAAACAAAAAGAAAATGAAGTTTGAATTGGAGAATTGAAAGTTTTTTGGCTGATAGCCTTGATTACTAAGAACTAAGAAATTTAAGGTTTGCAGAATTTGAATTTTAATTACACTGTGCAAGAAATTGACACTTTTTTTCGTGACAAGCTGGGCACCTGGCGTTTCAACATAATTCGGATAAGCTGAATCCAGTGGTGCCCGGTTTTTTAAGATTTGCTTTGGCTTTCGAGATATATGGAGGAGGTTGCACAACATATGTTCGCGTAACTCAAAAACGCTTTCGCTTATTGAAAAAACTTAAAAAACCGAAATTCCCCAATAAAATTTACTTTAAGATAGTAAAATTTTCTAAAATCCGCAGTCGTTTTAGAAACATAATTTTTTTTTTTTTTAAATTAATTTTTTTATCAAAATTTCGAAATTTTCGATTTTAAAAATGCATAAAAAATTAAAAAATGCAGCTAGGCTTCTAATTTTTTGCAGACATATAAAAAAAAAGCTGCAAACATAACAAGCCATAAATAACACTGCTCGAAAAAAATCATTTTTTGTCTTCCCGTTAATTAAAACTATCTGAACTATATGGATTTTGATGCGCTGAACTCAAATCCGTAGTCGGTTCTTTCTATCAGATCGGGATTTTTTTTGTATGGGCGTGGCAAATTTTTTCCCCTAAATTAGTCAGGTACGGAGACATATTTCATCCTAACTCGAGAACCAGTCATCCAGTTTTCAAAAGTATAACACCAGAAGATGTGTTTTCTATCTCTGTTATCGTTTTGGAATTATTTAGAAATTAATGGAGAGAAACAAATTTTTGCGTGCAACATTCATAATATTTTTAAATTTAAAAATAGAATTTAAAAAAATTTAAAGCAAATATTCAACAATTTGCACTCTTTCTGAGAACCTACTTATCTTAAAAATAAAAAAAGCCATAAACCATAAAAATCGGTTAAAAAATGTAGATTTTATTGTCAATTTACCGCAAGTACCCAATAATTTTAAATCACAGGTAATTCAAAAATACTGTTACCTTTTATAAATGTTGGATTATTTCCTTTAAATAAACCTTGAGTTCTTTTATTGCAGTCAAAAAGAGTTGAAATTAGTTATAAAATTAAGAGCACTTTATTTATTTAAATACACTCAGATTTTGTTTTTATATCACTTTATTTATTACACTTATGGTTATACACTTTTATTATCAAACTCACTTTAATACACACTTTACAAGCTCTATTGTAATACTGATCATGTTAGCTGTGTTGTTCGGCTATTTATAGTAACATAGTGGTGTTCGGTAACATTCGACAAAGTTCTCGTATGTACATTCTAGTACATTTGAAAACCGTTACATTTAAATTAAGACGTTAAGTAATATGCACGAGTAATAGAAATGCCTAAACGTATGCTACACATAATAACAAACATCATGTTCGAACAATCAGCGAAATAAACTAATATAAATAAAACTACAGTAACTTAAACTACTACAACCAAAATAAATTATAATGTAAATTAAGCTACTTAAAAATAAATCTGTAACAATACTATGTTTTAATTTTTAATTCCAAGAACCATGCAAAATACCGTTGTACTTCAGTTCCATTACCTGCTATATCATATGTAAGGCTGGTTGCATTACAATATTGGGTGCTTAAATAACATATTCTATTGTTATACCTGGAACAGGTAAAAATATTATTCGTCCTGGTTTTTTTTTTACAAAACATGGTCATGAAGGTCTCGACAGGTACTTTGATTAAAACAATTACAGTATAAATAAGAGTTCCTCACCCCTTCACTGTCATATGGAAAGTGCTTGCGAAAGTGATTAATGAAGTTTAAAGCCTTTGACAGTCTTGTATCCAATCAGTTATATTGAAATATCTACGATGGAGGCGTGTAAAAAGTTTAATTACTTTTGTTATGTGTGTGGGAAATATAAAAATATGACAAGTCGCCGTAAAATCACTACTGAAACAAGTACCTTGTATGAATCATATTTTTCCTTAAGTGTTATATATGGTAAGAGTTGGACACCATCAATAGTGTGTACACACTGCATTTACCATTTAAATAAGTGGGAAAAAATGGAGACGCTATGCCATTTGGTGTTCCAATGATTTGGAGAGATCCCATAGTTCATGTTGAAGATGAGTGTTATGCGTGCATAAATTACACAGCGGGTATTAACAGAAGAAAAATTACTTATATATCTTATACTGAAACAGCATATGCTCGTTTTCCGCTGCTACATTCTGATAAAATTCCTGTTCCGGATAGCCATGTACCAACAGAACATATTCCCTCAATAATTGATTCTGTTGAAACGGGTGGACCAGCTACTTCAATGTATCAATCGCCATGCAGCACAGTTCCATGCAGTCACAATGAAATTAGGAAAGATGGTCTGGATATAATGGTACGGCGTCTAAAATTATCTTAAAGAGAGAGCATTCTCTTGACAAAAGAGTTAAAACGAGCTAATATTTTAGCACCAGGTGTACAAATATACGGGGCTATTAATCGCCATAGACGATTTACGACTTTTTTTAAATCTATTGAGAATAATGCTATCGCGTATTGTACTGACATCCGCGGCTTGGTTTTAACAATGCAAAATCCTGGAGATTGGCGCTTATTTATTGATTCTTCCAAAAGTAGCTTAAAAGCAGTTTTGCTACATGTCACTAATTTAAAAAGTCCTATTCCGATAGCACTAAGCACAAATACTAAAGAGACATACGCATCAATGAAAAAAATAATACAGTTAATTAAATATGAAGACCACAAGTGGAAAATATGTGCAGCTTTAAATAATAAATAAATAAAAAAATTAATTTCAAAAAAAAAAAAAAAAAATTATGTTCCTAAAACGACTGCGGATATTAGAAAGAAATTTTATTTTTCTTAAAGTAAATTTTATTGGGGAATTTCGGTTTTTTAAGTTTTTTCAATAAGCTAAAGCGTTTTTTGAGTTACTCGAACATATGTTGTGCAACCTCCTCCATTTTCGAAATAACGGTATATCTCGAAACCCAGAGCCAATCTTAAAAAACCGCGGGCACCACAGGATTCAGCGTACCCGACTTATGTTAAAACGCCAGGTGCCCGGCTTGTCTGTTTTTTCAACTAGCATTGTGTTATTAATGCTGGAAATTTGAGGAAATTTTTAAATATCATGACAAGCTTTCGATTAAATTTGATTAGCTATCTTTGAGTCTAAGTTACGTGGATTTTCAGATTTTCAAGCAAACTGCAGCAAAATTGTTCGGAAGTAAAAAGCAAAAATCAAATTTTTTGATTTTAACTACCTTACTCTTAGTGTTAAAAGATTTAAAGTGGTCATAGTAAATGGCAAATTTTTTTCGCTATTTTGATATCCAAACGGATTTTGAAAATATTAAGAGTTTAAAATATTAGGCTATCGTAAAATATTAGAGATAACATGGTAGGGTGGGTAGCGAAATAGAGAGGTAATTACATCTTATGCCTCCATGTTATATATTTCACCTTGATCTATTTAGTTTTTTTTTTGTTTTGCTAATATAATCAATATTTTGGTTTATTGCTACCTAAATTTTAATTTTTATGAAGATAGCTCTAACATGCTTGAAGGAAAACATGATTCCACCCCATTGCCATAAGCATGGCCGGTTAACTAGGTAGCCTCGTTTTCCAATAAGCTGTACTAAAAATTTAGAGCCGTCACAAAATCGAGTAGGATCGTTAATCTATTTAGCCGTATCTACAAGACCAAACATATCACATGCTGTGTGTTGAGTCAATTTAATACCTGCTATGGAAAATAGCACTGGAAAGCAGCAAAAAGGGGTTTGAATACCTGAAAGGTACGCAAAACTGGGTACTTAGATTTTCTAACTAGAGAAGCGGATTCGAAGGTATTGCTGGTGCCGATTGGGCTGCAACAATTGATGGTCGACGTTTATATACGCAGGATGCGTTTCTACGTTTGCAAATGCATCAGTTGGGAATTAGGAAAACAAAGAACATTTGCACTATCCTCCAATGAAGCAGAATATATGAATATGACCATACCTGAATCCTTTTAAAAAGCAATTCATTTAAAGCCTTTTCTTTATAACATTATAACATAGCAGGGAGCTGTGAATATTTATATTGATTACCAAGGTACTGGATACAGTGTTTCACAATAGAACCAATCTCGTAGACATTCCTCATCATTTTGTTAGAGAAACAATTGAAAGGGGTGACATTAATGTTGAATATGTTTTAGCGGATAACATGACTTCAGATGTATTAGCAAAAGTCTTAAAGAAACCCAAACACTAGGAATGTTGCAAAATTATGATTGTTAGTCCTATTTGAGAATTTTCAAAAATACACTTGGAGGGAGGTGTTGGAAATCCAAAATGTACTTTATAAAAATAATACTTGTAATGTTATCAGTGATGCTTAAGTTATATTTTCTTTTTCTCTAAACTACTTTTAATACAAAACATCTTACTGGGCACAACGAAAACTAAATAATGTTACATAAAATATAATAATTGTATTAAAATCGGATGGTTGGGGGAAAGGCAAAAGAGGTGTAAGTGTTTCGTACACTATATATGTATGTTTGTGTATGTTATATTTGTAGGAGACCTAGCAAAAGCTTTAATAGAAAAAGAAAAGATACGTAGGATGCTAAGAAGGTTAAATTCTTCTGGGCTGCATGTTGATGTTTAAGTACGATATACTCGTATATATATATATGTATATGACTATGAGTTAGTTAGTTCGAAAGAATTTGTGTATATTTTGTTATTTAGGGGAGGAGGTAGAATGAAATGAAACGTTATGACGATGGTACAGTTCACTATATACATACACATTTATCTTAAGAGAAAATGGCAATGTTTGAACATAAAATTAATTAAATTTATATTATGAATATAAGTTTGAATTTTAAGAACGTCTTGATTATAAATATGTAAAATGAGTTTTGTATAGATAATTATTATATTATTAAATGTATTACCTATCTGTTCTTATTTTATATAAATTGCATACATTTTAGATTTTTATTATTTCATTTTTTTTATACAAATATTTAATTTGATAGTCTAAAGTTATTTAAGGAAAAGTGGCACATGCATAAATACATCTATACATACATAGAGTTTTTATCTCGCTTAATTAAAAAAAAAATAAAAAATATGAAAAACAAAAAAGCAACAAAAATGCAATTTTAATTGTGGCATAGAGGTACGAGTCGTGCAAACATGTCGATATCTAAACTCAATGTTAGTTTGATGTTACTGTTGTTGCAGACAACGTTGCCGCATACCCAACTTAATTAAAAATCTATGTTGACGTTAAAATGAAAAAAAGAAAAAAACTCACACACTCACAGTAAAAAACATTTCTTGATAAAAAAAAATATAAATAAAAAACAGAAAATACTTTTAAGTAAAATACAAACATAAAAACAAACACTTAAACGTAAGAAACAACAACAACAGGAACATCAGCACTAAAAAAATATCTCTTTCTTAACGAAATCAACAAGTAGAATGCAAAAATGTGGTCTAAACAAGTCTACATGCCACGTTTGTCCTTCTTTATTTTTCACGTTTCTTCAGCTTTATTCC
Organism: Phyto melanocephala; assembly: GCA_941918925.1. Lineage (NCBI taxonomy): Eukaryota > Metazoa > Arthropoda > Insecta > Diptera > Rhinophoridae > Phyto > Phyto melanocephala. The sequence goes on along the minus strand of OW799235.1, from coordinate 61,757,166 downwards.
TTCAACTCCAACACAATTATCTTTTTCTTAGAGTTTAAGTTTAGCAAAAAATATATATAAATAAGAACAAACCTAAATATGTACAGACATATGTATATAAGTTTGTTTGTATGAAAGTATGTCTCCAGTATAAAAAACCAACAGAAAGACAAAAAAAGTCCAACACGAATATTAAATCCCAAAAGAAAAAAAAAAATAAAAGAATTTATGCCTGAAAAATAAAACAACTAAAAAACTGATCTTAGTTTGAAAGGAATAAAACGTACTTTCAGATTCAGATACACAACGAAACGTAGGAAAAATAACTAAAATAAAATGAAACGCGAAAAAAAAATATAAAAAAAGAAATCTTAAAACAAACATTCATCACTATTCAGGTGACCAGTTCATCGTTTCTGTAACTCTTGGTAACTCTTGCTTACATAAAGGTTTTAACATAAAGCGACAGAATTGATGGTAAAAGGATGAGAATCAAAACAAAAATAAATTCTCGCACAAATGTGTTCTCGTAGTTCTACTTTATAAAACTGTCTGTCATTTTAGTTATTTTCAAATAATTAACTTAATATAAGTTAAACGTCCACTTTTGAAAAAAATTTTAGAAAGAATATTCCTGAAAATGGTTGCAAATTAATTTCATTTAATTTGATTATAAAATTAAATATATAAATAAAAAATTACATTTAAATATTAAACGTACTTTTCAATTGTGTTGTGTGGAGATCCATAAAAAAAAGAAGAAATTGATTTGCAAAAAAAATTTAATTTTAAAATTTTACAGAGCAACATTTGACAGCCTGATGAGGTATATATTAACTTTAATAAAAATAGCAGAGTATTTATAGACTTATAGGTCGATTATCGTTAACATTTGAGCTTCAATTTCGTTGCCAGTTGTTAAATAAGATAGGGCAACTGGCATCTGATATCTTTCGATTGTACTGTGAAATAGTGATTGTATTAGCAACGTGAAGTTAAAGTTGCCATAATATTTAAAAACGTGTTATTAAAAAGAAATTTTTTTAAATTTATCTGCTTCTTAAGCTCCTAAATAATAGTAGCGATGAGAACTTATTTTATATTTTTTAGAAATTTATAATTTTATGAAATAAATCGAATCAAAAGTAAACAATTTTAAATTACGCACTTTTTTCTCAGTTTTGGTGTTTTTTTTTTGAAATTTTAAAGTTTACAACGCTGATGATACAGATTAGAGGTTATGTGTGTGTGGCTTTCGTATCGCGTTAAGTACATAACGTAATTTTGTACAATTATTTAATCTATTCCAAAATTTAAAGCCTGTAGTACACGAAATGTAAAAAGCCACATATGAACGTAGCTGTGGCGTAATTTTGACGTCATCATAAAGCATAAATGTATCCGATTCAGTCACATGTGTTTCATTTGCATCTTTGGACTAAAATACATTTCGTTTAATATCAAGATCTTACCGCATGCAGCCACTACTACTATTTTAAAAAATATAACCAAAGTGCTGAACATTTTAGTGACGTCAGATCCACATTTGCACATGTGGCCTTTTACATTTCGTATACTATACTATACGTATATACTAATGAAAATCTTTTAAATGATTTTACATCTGCCTTAAGTATGGCCACTCTAATGTCGCCATTAATTCCTCTATACATACAGATCTCAAAAAAAAAAAAAAAAAAAAAACATCGGAACATGTTGTGCTCATAAAAGAAAAAAATATTAAACATACGATATGATGTTGCAGCAGAAGCAACAACAATAAAAACTGCAACATACTACAACTTAAACAACAAAATATATTTGTATTGCTACAAAAAGCCAACAAAATCAAACATGAGAAAAGCTAAAAAAAACTAAAAATTATCTAAAAATAAAAGAGGAAAAAATATAATCAGGGAAAAAAAAAATTTAAACAAATAAATTTATCAACAAATAGAAAACTATAAATTCCAAAGACAGAAAATTGCATTTAAAATTCGCAAATATTTATTTGAAAGGAAATCTTTTTCTCTTTTTCTGTTGTTTCGAAGTTGTGTGTGAATTTCAAGGAAAATATTTGGTGATTTTTCGAACTATGTCAAATTGTTGTTGATGATGTCGATATTTTTGGAAGATAAAGAGCTGAAATATGCAAAATATTTGAATGTATGTATCGCTATTGGCCTTAGCATTAATATGATAGTTTATTTAAATTTATTATAAAAAGAATATTATTACTTATGTATGTAAGTATATACTTATGTATATATGTATGCACTGAGGTAAGTTTTTAATTTAAATAATTTTTATTTAAATTTTCTTAGTTGTCTTTTAAAGTGTTCCTGTATTTAAAGTGTTAAACCTGAAGATGTGATGTATAATGTTACACATTAAAGTTTGTAAAGGAGAGCAGGACATTTATTTTCTATGTACTTGTTTTATAATTTTTGAAATTTTTAATTTTAACAAATCAATCTTTTTTAAATTTGTTTAATTTACATTTGCATTTGTTTTGGAATTGCTAAGAAAATCGCTTGACATATTTTGCGATATATATCGCCGTCACAAAATGTGTAGCATATGATCGTGTCGCCAATTCGTGGTGACAAAAAAGACTAAATCTTACACAAAAATAGCTAAAAAAGGTTAAAATCTGACTGGTTTATTCAAGAAGTATTTCGTAAAATAATTTTTAAATTAAAAATCAGTTTAAGTACAAAGTAATTTATTTTTCAACTGTTTCGGATACTCAGTTGTCAAAAAACAACTTCAATTAAATACTGATGTTTAGTAAAAGTTAAAACTGTCAGTTACTTTTCATAGTCAGTGAAAGATTGTATTGGTGAGCGAGTTCCTTAGCAAACAAGAAGATTAGAATTTGAAATATGATTTAAAAATTTTTATCCGGAGGCAATATTTTAAACTTTTTTTTGGCAAAAAAAATTCATTTATAGCGAACTACAGAAATCTTGGAAAAAAGTAAAATATTTCAAAATGTTACATATTTTCTGCCATCTTCCATCATTAATACATATGTTATCCTAATACGCGAGCTTGAGATCAGTTTTATTATAAAAAAAATATTTTATCATAATCCAATATTTCGCTACCACATTTATGTAAAAATTTATCTCAAACTGTTGTTCAAATTGATAAAGTATTTCAGTTGGCTTTTATTTTTACCAAGAAAAAAATTAATAATATTAAAAATATTTATTCGGTAGCAAATTGAAAAAAAAACAAGTAACAGTGCTATATTCGGCCGTGCCGAATCTTATATACCCTTCACAACGTGTAGTCATGCAATAACAATTGTTTATATCACCATTTATCTCATATAAAATACGTGCATACGTACACGTTAGAATAAATGTGGCATCGAATCCCAGCTGAGCCAAAAAAATTTTATTTTATTTAATATATTATTTATATTTTATTATTTTTTTTTATATTTTTTTTAAATTTTTTTAAAAAATTTTTTTAGAAAAATTTTTTAAAATTTTTTTTAAATTTTTTTTTTGTAGTTTTTTTATTATTTTTTTCTTATTTTTAATATTTTTTTTTTTTTGTAATTTCTTTTGTTTGGTATGTTTTTTACATGTATGTATGTTGTTGTTGTAATTGTGAAAAAAACGAGGTGGTCGTGGTTTTTTGCTCATATCTCAGAAAGTTATTGGGCGATTGTGCTGAATTTCAATAGCGATTCATTCCTGGATATTTCCAAGAGATTGATACCATATACAGATCTGAGGAACATATAGTTGCTTCTAAAAGTTGATTTCAACCAACACACGGACAGACGGACAGACGGTCAGGGCTTAATCGACTCCTCTATTCATAAGCTTTCAGAAAATATATCCTTATGGGGTCGGAAATCAAAATTGTAGAAATTACAAACGGAATGACAAAGCTATATACATATTACCCTTGTGCACCACAGGTGAAGGGTATAAAAACAAGTATTTCTGTAAAAATTAAGTAAAATTACAAAAACAATTATTTTCGCATATTTTGTTGTCTTTTTGGGTTTTAGCTTTGGGTTACTTATCATTATTTTCGAAATGTGTTAGAATTTTTTTCGACATTGAAAAACTATTAACGTTTACGAATGTAACTAGAAATTATTTAAAATAACACTTTATGGTGGTAATAACTTTAGAGATTTTTAACAACTAAACCTTTATATTCACAGCAATTTTTATAAACTTTCTCTCTGTGAAGTTAGTAGGGTGAATATAGGTTTGTTATCCCGTGTGTAATTTCCAACAAGAAAATATATATATATATATATATATATATATATATATATTCTAAAAGCTTATGAAAAGAGGAATCGTTTGAGTAATTTTCCTCTGTCCGCTTTTTAAGACCCCTTTCCTACATCGTCTAGTCTCATGTGTGATATCAAAATATCAGAAATTTTTCGGAACAAATCGGTTTTTAAAATCAGCATTATCTTTCCAACATTTTCAGCCCTAGGATAATTTGTGACTATTTATAGATGTCATAAACCTCTAGAAATATTGATGAACATTTTTTAACAAATCGGTCACTAATCGACAAAGATATAGGAACAAATTTATGAAAAAAAAAACAAATATGTATATTTTTTTAAATATATATCAATAGACACCAAATTATAAGTCGTGATATAAAAACTTCTTTTGAGAAATTGGTTTGAAACTAACTGAGATATAAGCATAGAAATATAACTGCATCAGTGTTTTTCCTAAAATTTAAAAAGATAGTCGTTTTTCAGTTTCTATAGAACAAATAGAGGTAATATGGGTATCAAATAAAAAGACCTGACTAGCGAAGTATATGAAGCTATAAAAAAATTAATATCTACGATGGCTGCTAGTATAAAATGGCGGTTTTATCCCTCTCCATATTGGTATAAAATAAAAGGGCCTGATCAGATAAATACAGTTAACTACGGAAAAGTTAAAATTCTATATTGCGTTCAAGATTATATGTCGGATACATATGTCAAATATATTAGTTACGGCTTCGACTCCTTTAACCCAACAATATTGTCATCCAATGATAGGAGTTGACCAATATAATACAGTTAATTATTAAAAAAAAGTGTAATTACCAATATGGCGTTTTTAGCAAAATATTATTAAATGAAAGGGCTTGACTAGATGAATTCAGGTAACTATGTTAAAATTCAAAATAATAAAGACATGGCGTATAGCATGAAATCTTGGCTAAGCTACGACGTGGTCAATATAACACCGGTCTGCTGCAAAAATCACCTTGCAATAAAAATATGTGGAATATAGAGATTTGAACGTGATAAATAATAACAACATTTGTTAAACGATTTAGTGATTTAGAGCTTATTTAATTTGAAATATTCCTACTTTCTGCAAAATGAGTAATATGTAAAATGTTTACCTTAATAGTTTTTAATGACGTTTTGAAAACCAGAAATAATACACATTTTACATGAAAAAAAATGTATCGTTACTTATTTCAGAATAACTCCTTAACACTTGAAAATATATGAAGAAATGTCAATTAGCTGACTTAAAGGAAATTTAATTTTTAACAATTTACTGGTATTTTCATCCAAATCGGCCTAATCATTCTCAAATTATCATAAAATATATCAACATAACCGCATTCTTTTGGGCGAAATATTAGGCATGCCCATAAAAAAATCTGTTAGCGAACCAAAATCTCTATAGTGCACATACATATGTTTGCTGCAGACCATTGTGATCAATTAACGAAAAAATGTGAAATTAATTATGTTTTGTGAGTTTTATTTTTATAGTGATGGTACAATATAAACTAAATCAAATACACTCATTATTCGAACACCGTTTCTGCCATTTCGTCTTATTTAAATATTTTTTTTTCATTTTTAATTAATCTTAACAAACAAAGTGATGTTAAACTTCAAACAACCATGCCAGTAATTGAGAACTTATTATAAAACACATAATTTAATTTAATAATTTGTGTTAAGTATTTAAATTTGTTTTAAGTATTGAGGACTTTTAGAATTTCATTCAAAAACTACAACTGGTGACTATATTTTATTTCTTTTTTTATCTTTTAAAGAATTCTTAAATATTTGTTGATTTTGCTATACATCACTTAGCTAATATGTCGATTAAAATAACCGTAAGTGTATAAATATTTTTAATTATGCATACATATTTGGAGAATGGAGCTACATATCTGCGTTGAGGAAGAGTTTCGACATAAAATTATGAAGTGCACAAAATGTATGTTGATTTGAACGCCCATTTTCGTAAAAGGTTTAAAGCAATCTTAAGGCATTGCTCAATTTTATACCTCTCCACGGTTAAATTTGTCAAACTCTGAAACAAAGAAATATCATTATTAAGTTGTGCAAATGACTTAAGATTAAGGTGTGACTCACAATTAACATCGTCTATTATGACTGGACCGCCCTTTACCTTCTATGCTTTTATAAGATTCTTTAGTTATCATGTAGGGTCACATATTCTGATAACTGCGTGATACTTTAATTTAATTTAAAATCACTACTCGCAACTATTATATATTTAAGTTACAATCACACCATTTTATTAGATAATCAAACTATTTATTATTTTATTTAAAGTACATTTCTATTATATTTCCTTCACAGTATGTTGCAAAGAATATAGCATCCTTGTTTTTTTTTGAAAGGTAAATCAGCAGCAAAAAAATGTATAGCCTGCCATAGTTTTGAGAAAGGTGGAATGAATAAAGTAGGACCAAACTTATGGAACATAGTTGGAAATAAAAAGGCCCATCTTGGTAACTCATTCAATTACTCAAAAGCAGTGCTTGAAAGAGGTGGAAAATGGGGGTATGAGGAGCTAAATAAATGTCAAAACTACTTGTACATTCCTTGAAAGATATTGAATATTTTTCCGTACATTTTTAATATAAAAAAGATAATTTTTTTCCTCAATATTAACATAAATTACGTTAACAGCAAACATAATTTCGTTCCCTAAATAATGAGAATATTATTTACAAATACACGTCCTTAAATACTAACTTACATACTCGTACACATAAAAATCTACTCATTCGTGTACACATGAAGTTAAAGTCTGTTTGAATTGATAAAATATTATTTTCTTCTTCAGATTTTATAAAACCAATTCAAAATTTTCAATTAACATCTCTAGAACCTGTTAAATATTATTCAAAGAAATGTTGTTATCGGTAAAGGTATGGGTTTATTTCGGACTTAGCTCGACGAGCTTTCGGATATATATTAGTACCAAGTTCAATTATTAAATTATTATATTATTATATTTATTATTTTTTACTTATTATTATTTCCTCATAATGACACTATTAAGAAATTTCAAGTTGGTTTTTAAAGTGTTTTAAAACCGATTACGAAATTATTTAACTTAGTGCGGCCAAAAGCATACATCAAATGTTTCTACTGGTATTCTGCCTGAAATTCAGTAACACGGTAAATAGATAAACTATTACTCAATTTTTTTTAGTTATCTTCATACGTATTCAGTCATAAGCATTTCGAAGTCCTTGAAAGATTAAATCCTTGGCAAATTATGTGCAAAAGAGAATGGAGGAAAAAAATTCAAGTATTTATGACGACATTTAATTTTATTTTCAATTAAATTGACGTCATTCATAATAATAATGAAATATAATATCTCTCAAGTCCATCAAAATTAATTACATGTCAAATAAAATTTTCCATTTAACAATCAGAAAGCGTCTCTTTTTTTTGAATATCCGTGTAAGTGACTTTTTACTTACATGTATGCACGTACGTACGTACGTACGTATGTATGCATGTTCGTATTAATGTATATATGTACAATATGTATGAACTTAATAACCAAAAGGTAGGATGAAAAAAATTAACTAAAGAAATTATTAAAAAATGAATAGAGAAAAACAAAATAGATAGAATTCTTTAAAATTATATGTTAAATGTTTGTAAGTATGTTTGTGTTGTTAATGCATTATATAGAATCGTGTGTTCGCAGACATAAACGTGCAAATAAACGTTTGTATATGTATGTATGTATGTATGTGTATATAAACAGTATTTAAGTAACTTAGTTGTGCTGTCATATATTTGATGTTATAAATATTGTTGTGTTATATTTGCATAAAATTCTAATTTAACTGCTGCCGCTACTACAATTTCTTTTGTTGCAGTCAGCTAGTAAAAGAGCTGTTGGTTGCTATTATTGCTGCCACTTCCTCAACTTCTTTTTATTTAACTTTAATATCTACTAGTTATTTTGTTGTATGTTTTATATTCTTTAAAAACTTCTACTACTGCTCACTAGCTTGCTACTACTTATTTACTCCTATTATTTCGAACTTTTTGCTTATGCTATTGTTGTTGTTTCTGTATTTGCTTCTATACATACATAGTTGTACAATTTAAAGTTAAAGCTTCTGCAAATATTGTATAATTTTTGTCTATATAAATATATGAACCTCACGGCTAAGTCCTGAATCGTCATTATTATGGCACACAATGAAACCAGCCTTTTTTTCTTTCTTCCCATGCCGTTAAAGTAGTATTTATACGTGCATATCGTCAATTCTCTATCAAAAGTTACGAATTTTATTCATATTGCAGGAACGGAGTGAAGTTTATACATATAATATGGCTCTAGTCTTAATCGTAAAAAGTTCGGGACATATCAGCCATGGATCGCCAAATTTTTAGAAAAAAAAATTGGAAATAAAAATTTTTTTTAAAAAAGTCAAGTTTCTAAAGCCCTTATTTATATTTAAAATCGGTGAGAACCATGAGAAGATATTAGCAAAATAAGTCTGCCTCGATATTTTTCTCTAAATCTTGCAATCGAGAATCAAATTTTTGCAGTATTAGGACATGGTTCAACACAGGTATTCAATGCAAGTGCTTCACTGCTAATACTAATATATATATATACACTACGATGTGGTCTTAAATATTTACATACCTAGTATGTACATGATAATGAAGTGAATATAAGATTCGTCAGGGCCTAGTATAGCATTCTTACTTATTTTGCATTACTTTGCTCAGTTGCTTAAAGTGATTTAGAGGTCAGCGGTAGCAGGTTAAAATTCGTTTCCTATTAAGTAGTTGGACAACAACTATCTTTTGCTACAAGTAGCTAGGTTTACTGGGCCACACAATTTTGTATTAAAAATTTTCGTATTAAATAACTTTTTCGTCGGCAGAGACAATCTTATGTAAACAGTGTTTTTAAGGTCGCTTTCTTTTTAGTTGACGATATACGTTTATGTAAGTATGTATGTACGTATCTCCTCTAGAACAGCATTGATTTTTCCTTATTGTGCAATTTATTTTATTTTCCTACAAATTTCTTTTATTTTCAGCAAATTGAAATGCAGCATTTAATACAGTTAAATCTCTAATGGCAATAAAATAAGAAACTAAAATGTGAAATTTTGTAAAACAAAATGCCACAGAAAGTAAAAAAAATGTTTCGCCTTAACTCCCACTAAAGAAGTACAGAATATATCTTTGTGTAATTTTTTTTCACCATTTTTTGCTTTAAACGCTTATTTTTTACATAATTTTTTTGTACAAATAATTTGTACAGAAAATTTAGTTTTAATATTTAAAAAATTCCTGGTTTTAGGTTTAAAGAAAACAAGCAAAATAATCGACGTTAAGCGGTGTAAATAAAACTTATCCCAGATAGCGTTGCTGGTCTCAATAAAATATTTTAAGCTGAATGCATGTAAAAATATATTTTATTGTTGATTTTGGCACATAACACAACATCAAAATCGATTATATATTGTGAATCCGCTTTACTTTTAAATTATCTTAGCAGCAATGTAAACTATGTATAACCAAAAGGCGCTAAGCATTTACTTGATTTTCGAATACAGTTCAGTTTATTACAAAAGGGTTAATGAAAATTTATGTCGGTCAAGCGCTAATTTAGCTCGATTAAATTAATGCGTTGACTAACAAAAATGATAATTTTGGGTAATTGAAACGTGCTCAATATAGAAATCGGCATTACTGTTTCTTAGGCTGCTGTCTTAGTGGGCGTTTAAATTGAAAATATAAAATTACACTCTGAGCACTGCCACGTGTTCGTTTAAAAACTCTTAAGGCAGGCTACATACTGGTTTGTAGAGGGTTGTTGCTTCGCTTAAAGGACGCAGTCGGCATTAATCTTAAAAATGAGTTACTAAAGTTCCCATATGTATAACTTATCCTATATTAAGAAAAGTATTAAAGTACCTTAAAAGCACTAGTAGGTCTTACGGAGCCATGAACACTGGTATACAAAATGTTATGATCGGACTAAAAATGAAAAAATGAAATGAAAAAAAAAATATTCTTTTTGGAATTGTTTTTAGAGTATCTTTAATCCGAGGGAGTGACCGGCACAATTTTTTTTGCATGGAAGGCGAACAACTCTGATATACATCTTTACTGATCTCTTTGGAGTGCCACAACGTAAACGATTATTTCTGCTAACTCGTAAGCTTTTAGAGAACATTTAACTTTAATAATGTCTTTTCAAATATTTTAAGGACTCAAGTCTTTTAAATATTTCGCCAGCAGTTGATTCGCCTTCTTTGCCCACTCTTATATTGAAATTTTTGTTGCTGTTCCTGTATCTTTAGTTCTACTAATGGTGCCTGCAACTCTCGTTCTCCTTCCCAACTAATTCTTTGTTTTTTTTTTACCACTTTTTGCCTGTTTTATTCTTATACAGCGTGTGCGCGCAATCAATTTTATTTATTTTTTTTCCGTTTTGCTTTTGGTAGATGTTTTTGTTGTTGTACAATATTTTTATATGTTGCTTGTTATTTTCTTGTTTTTTTTTCCAGCAGAAAACGCTGTTTTTCATTCTTGCAATTTTCTTTATTACAATATTATTATTTTTTTCTTTCCTTTTCCTCTTCTCATGTTTTTTAATGGCTGCACGTTAACATTATTTATATTTATACGTTTTTATTTTATTTTTTATAGTTTATTCATGCAAATTAGAAGTACAAAACAAATTATAAATATACGAGTAGAATAATGTCACAAAGTATAAGGCTCGTTTATTATAATTGAAATTGGTAATTCAAGTATTTGAAATATTTATTTATAATATTTGCCTACGTATTGGAAATTTTTAAAATGAAAATAAAAATGAAAAAATAACGAAATGAAAAACGCACGACAGTTATAACGGTGTGCTGAAAACTCATGACTAGAGCTAATGTGTTTTGCCTATTTTGGTCATAAGTTCCAAATTAATTATTAAAAAGTATGTTTTCATGTAATATTGTCGTAATTTTCTTAAATCATAATGTAGTTCTCATTCATTATACATTTTTTAAATCATTTTCATATTTTGAAAACTTATGAAAATAAGATACCACAGCATACTATGTAAATACTCTCAATAAATGATATCTTTTGTGACAAAATATGAAAAGTTTTTATGATTTTTGTTTCTTACGCCAGATCAATAAATTTCCCTTTGCCGACCAATAGATACAAGGCTTATTCAGTTTTGAATTCAAAATAGCAAAAATTAACTTCTTTACTTTCAAAGAAAGACCATTTATAAAATGTAATTCAAATTATGGCAATAAAACTACTAGGTCTTAAAGGGTTAAAAAGATTTAAATAAACTAAGAAACCAATATTATGTATATAAAAAGAAGTAATAAAAAAAAAAACACAAGTCTAAAAGTAAAACATCCGCCAGAGACACAAGAGAAAAAAGTAACGACATCGACAGGATAAATATAAAAACCCATAAATAATAATGTGAAATGATAAATTGCAAACTGCACATAATTATGCAATTAAAGTTTCGACGTTGCCTGATTGGGCTATTGCTGTTGTGTTGCACGAGAGACTTTTGTTGCTGCAATACGTGGCTGGTGTACTCGCACTTATAATGAAGTTGCGTCTGATTGCAGTTTTCTTAAAGGCTGGTTTATTATGGTTGTAAAATAATCATTTAAAAAAATATCTACATGCTTACACACACATACATATGTAAATATTAAATGTTTGTATATCAGCACATAAAAAGGAGAAAAAAAAAACAAAGTTATTGCCAAGTTTAAAACTGAGACTCGCATAAAATTACGTTTTCATCTTTTCTGCAATATAAATACTTCATTACACAATAAAACATGTATTATAGAAGAAACAATTTAAAAATTGAAATAGCTAAAGGAAAAATATAAAAAGTTCTGTTTTCACAAATCCAATACCACAAAGCAATACATTTTAACTAACTTTAAGAATTATTGGGGCGCCAACATATGGTTCAGCAAAAGATTCGAATTTTTAAACTAATTATTTCTTTATGAATTATATTACTGACTTAAAGTAGTGGATGACTTTGGTCTAGTTAATTCCATTACTTGCCTTTATCATTATGATTTTACTTTTATCTAGAGAAGTAAATTTTAAGCAATAGTTTTCCATTTTCTATACTAAAATATGTATATTCTTAAGCAAGAGAATAGAGAAAACGTAAGACCTGAAAATATATATTTTATATAAAGTTTTATTGTCATGGCAACATGTAAGATTTATCTATTTCAACTAGAAGATTTTTAGTGCATTTTTAAACATGTTATGGTAATTTGAAGAGCTAAATTATAATTTATATAATTTAAAAAAATATAATATATCTATACATACATATGATGAATATATGTAAATAGAGTTTTAAATTGATTTTACTTTTCGAAATAAAGCGTTAAAATAAAAATGAAAGAAGTTGCATGATGCATATCGATTTTTTAGTTTGACCCAGATGCATCCAATTGATATTGCTTGACCTAAGCAATATTTTAATTTAAATTCTTATATCATTGTTGGTCCAATTTCTTTTATATTTCTCCTCCTTGTCCGTATATATGCATTTAAGTATAGCAAACCTTCTAGCACTATTTTTAATAGTATTTTATTTGCTCTTTTCTATTTTCGTGTATGTTTACCCAGGTATCAAGGTGGTTTCGTGAAAAATTTTATCAAAATTCGTTCATTAGTTTTTAAGTGAATTGAGTTTAGGGTGGCATATAGACTGAAGTCCTAAAAGTGTTCTTCTTTATTCTAGATCGATGACAATATATACCACTATCAAAATTGTCATTCCTATCTCTGAAATTATTTAATGTATCTCAATATAATGTTAGAAGGAATTTTAATTATTAAATAATTATTTAACTAAGCAAATAAGACAAACCATTGCAGACTTATGCTAAAAACTAACGAGGAGTTTCCTTTATTTTCCGATAAAAGTTATATCTCAAAAATACGAACAAAAAAAAAAAAACAAACAGAGATTTAATTTAACTTTCGAAAATTTAAAAACTCTTATTTAATCTCAGCTAAAAGTTTATTCATTAGAATTTGTACCCAGACCAGCTCTCCCAGTTTAAAACGCTTAAAATAGAGCTTTCATGTTCTATTTGAAAATAAAAAAATTATTCTAAACGAACAAGTGTGTACAATATGTAAGGAAATAAACACTAAAAATCTTCTGTATAGTGTCACTTTTAAGCAACATATGAAATCGCATATGGAACATAAAAGTGATGGGGCATATATAAAATATATCTAGTGTGAAACTAGTCTAACCCCTAACCTACTTACAATGCTATATAGCATTTAGTTATTATTATTATTATTATTATTATTATTATTATTATTATTATTATTATTATTATTATTATTTTATAAATACTAATTTTCATTTATAAAAATTGTTTTAATAATTCTTGACGTGAATACGTTTTTAAAGTTAATTTGCGAATGTACATAAATAAACAAGAAGCAGCCTATAATAATATGCTCCAAGTAATTTACGTCCATGCGTATATTTTTTGAACAATATATGTAATTAATGAAAAATCTATGGTTTTGTCTTTATTTTTTTTTTTAATTAATTCTATTTTCTAGGAACTTATTTTATGTCATATGCAAAAAGTTTTATATCTATCTACTCGTGTACACTGTGTTTAAATGTGCCTGTGTCTGTTGTATCAACCCATAAATTGTTAGTGTGTAAGTTTGTCTATATAAAATTTATATTTACTAACCCATGAACATATTCGAAAAGATATAAGTTTGTATATGGTTATCCTTGTATGTATATGTATATGTTAATGTATGCATTATTAGTATGTATTTTATATATAAATTATTAAATTTAATTTTCTGCATTTACTCGGCTGCCCATATTCATTTTACCACAATATTGTATTTTCTATGTATGCATGTGCATATGTATTTATGAGTGTGAGGTTGTGTGTGTTGGTATTTCTACATCAACATTTGCCAGAGCAAATAACTACCTTTCAATACATTTAACAACAACCATCAACACCACACTCTCTTCTGCGAATAAATTACAACACACTGTAAGAAATGTAATGTTGAGCTTAAGTAACTCATATAAATACATACGTACATACAATATTTCATAAAAAATCATATCTGTATGTAGTTTCTCAAAATGAACTAAGCTTTTCATATCAAACGAAAATAAATATTATAGTTAGGAACACATTATTCTGATCTTTCTAATTCCCGATGTACATGTATTTCAATAACATATCACATAATTTTATTTATTAATACTCGTATTGTACAAAATGTCGAATAATTTTTTTCTCTTAGTACCATCAATACGGGTATCGAAAGATAATGCCTCAAATAATGAAGCAAAATGACATATAGCGTTAAACCTGATATATGAGGCCATGTTGCTATGAAGTCATTATACCTACATATGTACGTAATGGTATATTATACCCTGCACACAGTGAAAAAGGGTATATATAGGTTTGTCATTCCGTGTAAAATTTCTACAATTTTCATTTCCGACCCCATAAAGTATATATTTTCTGAAAGCATATGAATAGGGGAGTCGATTAAGCTCTGTCAGTCTGTCCGTGTGTATGTTGAAATCAACTTTTTGACGCCCCCCGACATCGCTTGGACCCGGGTGACGTATTGAAAATCAGAAACATCGGTACATAAACAACTGAGATATTAGCAAAAACCCACGACCACCTCGATTTTTTTTCACAAAAACAACATCACAACAACAACATACATACATACAAACGTGTATATTGGTTAGAGTAAACGTGGCATCGAATCCCAGCTGAGCCAAAAAAAACATTTTTTTTATTTTTTTTTATATTTATTTTTTATTTAATATATTATTTATATATTTATTATTATTTTTTTAATTTTTTATTTTATTTTTTGTTTTATATTTATTATTTATATTTTAATTATTAAAAAAAAAAAAATTTTTTAATTTTTTTTTATTTTTTTTTTTTTAACACATACGTAAATTTTTAATTTTACAATGGGATGTTTTTATATATGTATGTACGTATTTCATATGAGATGAATGGTGATACAAACTACTTTTATTGCATGACTACACGTTGTGAAGGGTATATAAGATTCGGCACGGACGAATATAGCACTCTTACTTGTTGACATTATTGTTATACTACATTGAAAAGCTTATTTTATTATTGATTTATTAAATTCTTTTTATTAGTTTTGAATAAAATCCAAAAAACATTTAAACACTTGTTATTCGAACCGGGTTTACATGCAAAAATCGAAAACCGGGTTTACTTATATCACGAACATATGATTACTCTAAGATCTGACCTTAATTCGGAATAGTGTTATCAACTTATACGTGTATATTTCTTTTCAAGTTTGTATTTATTATTTTCTTAACATAGTGCAAAACTAAATAAAAAAGTAATTAATTAATTAAAGGCGCCAAATAACTTCGAAAATACATTCCACTCGGCTTAAATCTGAATAATTTAATTTCCATTTTATTTTACTTTAGAAAAAGTTTTAGAAAATTAAATAATATAATTAATGAACTTGACCAAAAATGAAAATGATTTATGGTACAATAAAAATGTTTTAAAAAGTTTTATAATTTAAAGAAATAAAGTTAAGCCAGAATAAGTTATTTACTTTAACAGATAATTTAGCTCATTTTGAATTACAATATAATAGTTTATTTTTTACAGCTTTGATAAATATAAATATTCTCTCAGTGTTTCTATTGTATATGTATGTATTTCATCCTTTTCCCTCTTGGTTATATACCTACACTAAATATAAGTAGTATAAAGGCCTTACAGAAGGCCTTATTTAGCAGATACACGCTTTAATCCCCATTGAATTCTCATTGAGTTTTACACACTATTTGCTTAACGGGGCTTCTAAAATACTTAAAAAAGGACTTGCTAAAATGCTCTCTGAAAAGGATTTGATTCTATAGGAGAAGTTTAAAAACAGTAGTGTTATTCCTTATTGATATAAGAGTAACGACTTTTTAATGTATTGGTATTTAAAACCCCTTATAATGTCTTTGTTCAAAGTATGTAGACTTTTAATCAGTCCTCCCTGGTTGTTCCCTTACAAAACAGCGTAAATAAATTATTTTGTCTACAGGGTTGTGGCTAATAATTTTAAAAATATAAAACAAAAACAACATAATTCTTCCATTTTCTGTTGAATCATTAAGAAAGAGATCAGAGAAGTCATAGCGACTTTAAAGAAAACACAAGCTGTGATGAAATTCCATATTTAAAAAATGGTGTATGTAGCTCTTCCAGAAGGCTCGAACCATAAGGGCCTGTTGATTTTACCGCTGAGCTTTGCCAATGCACAATATACAAGTATATGTAATAGGACTGTGAAAACGTGTATATGAGTCTTTACAGAGGAACATAAAATTATAGCGAACTATTAAAAATTTTAATTGAATATGAAGTTTGTGGAACTCAAACGGATTGCAGCAAAATGTTTGTGAGTGAGAATGAAATATAGCACAAATTAAGCCTTACTCCTCAATTTGTTATTGTTTTTACTTATCACATTTTATTGTTGATTTTAACCATCATTCTTATTAATTTCTTCGAATGAAAAAAGAAAATTTAAAACTGAATTTCAGCCAGTAGCAGAATATGTATAATGTTGTCTAGAAAACTTATAAGTTTGACAAATCTCAATAAATTTATTATTGTTAATTTTTTTTTTCTTAAATACTTTATTCTTTTTTTTTAATTATTACTTGTAATATCAATCACTTGTTTGCCGGTGTGACGTCACACATGAGACACACACATGTGCGATGCGTAATTTTCTTTTTATCATTCTTGCAAACAAATCAATATATTTTTGTTGTGTTTTCAAAAATAAATGCTACTGTCATCAGATGGCTTTTGCAGTCGCAATTATGTTTGATCATAGAAATGTTTTAGCAAATACCTTAAATCGCTGTATAAAAGGATCTTTCTCTTCAATCATTTTAATCATAACTGCATAAAAAATAATATGCTTACAATTTTTCTGTTCATACAATACCAACTAAAGTATTAACCATGTAAGTTAGTATGTGTTAGTTTATGTATATGTTTCAATGTACGTGGGTCTGTGTATTACAAAGTATGTATGTATGTATGTGTATATGCTAGAAAATGTGAGTGTATGCGAAAAATAATAGCTTTTGCTTTTGTGTCTGGCAATTAATTTTAAATTTTCTTATTAAAAACATTATTTGAATTTTAAGTGCTTTAAATTTTTCATGCATTTCTTTTAGCTTATTTTATATAAGATTGTTTGTTTTTAAATGTATGTATGTGTGAATGTTTTTAAAAGTTGTAATGAGTTTTTATTAATGTATGTATATTTCTAACTAATAACCATGTACACTAATGTATGTAAGTAAAACATTGTTTATGCTAGTATGAGAGTGTCTCAGTTTAGAAATGAAAATATTTAAGAAAAAAAAACAACAACATACTTTATCCTTCTCAAACGTTATTAATCTAAAAAAGTAATTATAGTGTTATTAAATTTTATACTTAATATTTAAAGTCTACAATTTTTATTTTATTCTAATGTACACACAGGCAAAATTTGTAGAAGCGATAAATATTTTTGTTATACATACTATATTTATTAACAGAAGTTAGTTTGTTGGGCAATAGATGCCTAAATATTTTACAATATTTTAAGTTTATTAAAAAAAAAAACATTTGAGTAAAATAATTATTCTGTTCTTATTTCCCTTCATTTTTAACGATTTTTCGATAAAATCAACAGAAATTATAAAACTTTTATATGTAGTTTTCGATATTCCTTACTGTGGTAGATTAACATTTTTATATGTTTTATAAATTAAGAGAAATTTTCTTTGAAATTAATTAAAATTACCTTTAACGCTTTATTTAATCTTATTTCTTTTTAGTCATATATCAAGATTAAAACAAACAAAAGAATAATCGAGAGAAAAGAAACTGAAGCGAAAAACAACATTTCCGTTTCCTTTTAATGCCACACACAATCTCTTACTCTCGCATACAAATACAGCCACAAATTACAACAGCAATAAATTTGAAATTCAATTTAAAATGAACATAAATTTACCAGCAAAGTAAAAAAAACTTTCGAAACATGTCATTTAAAAATATTTTACCGAAAGTAAGTGTATACATATATATATATATAAGAGTACACATATACATACAAATTCTAGTACATACATCTGTGTTAAATAAAAAATAAGTAAGAGCACTATATTCGGCTGTGCCGAATTTTTGATACTCACCACTAACTTTATGTACTTTTACAGTACAAAATTTATTATTTTGTTGTTAACAGTAATCGCTATGGAGTAATATCTTTATAATAAAATATGTGTCACGTTCTTTGTATAACTTCGTTATGCTATTAAAATATTTTCGTAAATTTATCCTTGCAATGCAATTTGGCGTTAAAGTAGGCGTATAAATGCCGTTTTTGCTATTAAATTCAACTTCAAATTCCTTTATTCTTTCAAAAACTTCGCCCATACAGAAATTATATAAATTTAAGATAAAGCGTTGTATAGGAGGTGAGCGTAAAAGTGAGCGTGCCACAATAATTTTCCGTTAGTACAAACCTATTGACTCATCAGCAAAGTTTCAACATCAAACATCATTTCAAATATACCGAAAAAGACACTATCGTGCTTTCAACAGACGAACAGACGAACGGACATAGCTAGATCGTCATAAAATGAAACCAGGATTCTGAAAATATATACTTTATGGGGTCTAAAGTGAATAGTGTTACAAACGGAATGACAAAATAAATATACCCACCACACTATTTTTTCTGGAGGTGGGGGACAAAAATGAGCAAAGATTGTCATTTCATTTGTAGTCTATATATGGTACTTGCATACTACGTTAATTAAACAAATGTGTTTTTTTCGTAGCGTGCATACTAACCTGGCTATTTTTGTAACATCACAAAATGTCATGAAGAGCAAACCAAAAAAGTTTCTCTTTTATTCAAAAGCAACATCTGAAAATTCTGAAGCAAATATGCGAATAATTGATTGACTCAAAAGTGAGTTTATATTTAATAGATAATTAAATTTTTCAGACAAATATATGTTTATCTCATCAATACACGATACCGGCTTGTTAATTAAAATGTCTTTTATATCTTCCTCTTCTATTTCTCAATATAATGAACAGCTCCAGACTTAGAAATTCCATTTTGACGGGTGTGACCATAATATTAAAAATTTTGGTTATAATTCAAAAATGTAAAAAATTAAAAAGTCTACGATTTTAAGCACATAATACACCCAGAAAACAGCAAATCATTCATTGCCAATCAAATGGATCAGTTTCTGCAATCGAACTTTTCATTTGTGACTAAAAAATTTCTATTGCAAGAATCATAATTTATTGGTGCTGACTACATTACGAAACGAAATTCTGTAGATGTAACCGTAAAATTCTATTATCACAACTAAACAAAAATGACAATTGACAACAATTGCGGTACTCACAACCGATACTGTTTTCTCTGTGTACGTATTGGATTTCCCTATTCCAATTACAACAACAGGAATAATATAAGCTATGTGTGAGCTATTAACAAAAATTTATTTTTATTTGTTCGTATTGTCCAAATGAACGATGTGGCTTTACTCGTTGTCACGAATCCTAAAATTTTATACACATGTCTATAAGACATACAAAATCTATACATATAGAACACAATAATTTACGAACGACGATATATAGAATCAAGTTCCTTAGTCCAAGTGTATACAGAAGAGGTGATAAAACAAAAACTTGCGAACTTCGCCAGTTTGATATTTTTTATAGCGTATCTAATTCCATGGCGAAGAATGTTACTCTATTTGTATATTTTTTACTTACATACAAGCTTATCATGGAATTTTATTACAGAAAAAATACTAAATAATGCAAAACAATTATTTTTTATTATTGAATTAAAAAATAATTATATAAGTTTCAAAGACTAAGTTACATGTGTACAAACAATTTTAAATAAAAATCATTTTAACAACTTTAGAGTGCATTAGATGGCAGAGTTTTAAGCTTATTTTGTAACACATACAGAAACGGAATTAAAAACATTTTTACCTGTAACTTTTCATTTATTAACAGTTGAAGCCACAATACTACAAAAACAAAATTACAATCAGCGTTGCCAACTTTGAAATTTCAAAAAGCATTTAATCCTTAAAAAAAGCGCATAGTTTTCATACAAAATCAATAAGTTGAGAATTGGTTAATTTATTTTATAAAATTATAAACTTCGATATAAAATTATAATAAGTTGCCATCGCTACTAGTTGAAGCATAAGGAGCACTTTAAATTCACAGTTGCTAATACAATCACTATTTTACAGAAAAATTGACAGATTTTAGACTCTAGTTGCCCTTTGAAATACCCTTTTTTACAACTGGCAACGAAACTAAAGTTCAATTGCTAACGATAATCGACCTTTAAGTCTATAGATCTTCTGTTATTAATATCATCTTGTCAAATATCATGATTAATATGAAAAATTATATTATAGTTAATAGTTATAGTTATATAGTTATAGGCTGTCAACTGTTGCTCTCTAGAATTGTAAAATAAAAAGGTTTTGCAAATCAATTTCTTTTTGAACTGTTTTTAATGCATCTCCGAACAGAAAAATACGTAAAATTTTTAATGTATTTTTTGTACATACATATTTACTTATTCAATAGCTTAGACCAACTTAAAACTAACTGACTAACATATTAAGATCCCGTGGAAATAAAATTGAATAGAAAGCATGTGCTTTTTTTATGTCTTATAAGCCATTCAAAATATCGGAATTATATGTATTACAATAAATAATGTAAAATATATATTCAACTCATAACGATAATAGCAGAAACATTGCCAACTATCAATCCTTGACATTTTCCTAATTAATAGTTTTAATATATTTTCTATACATTCAACTTAATATCATTTAGCAATGAGTAAATAGTTTTTTGTTGGGTATGTTAAATTACCATTACGAAAATTGTTTTCAATTAAAAAAAATTTATTTGAATTTGAACCGAGTACTGACTTGAAATTTTCAGCGTCAAAAATTTCAAAAAGCACTAAAAACAGTGCTAAATTCACCGAGTTAACAACGCTGATTATAATGCATTCATTAATCTCAACATCTTCGCCCTTTATAAAAAAAACAAAACTAAATAGAAATAAAAAACTAAGCTGGTTTCTACATCTATCTATCTATGTATCTATCTATCTATCTATCTATCTATCTATCTATCTATCTATATATACAAAAGTAAAACTCAGTGTGTGTGTGTGTGTGTTAGCTATAGACTCCGAAACTGTAAAACCGATCGGACTCAAACTTTGGCAAGTTGTTGTACACATACCAGGGAGTGTTTATGGGTGAAAAAAAGTAGGCGGGGCCACGCCCATAAAAAATTAGTTATCATTTTTAGCTACTTGCACTTGACCGATTTTTCTGAAACTTTGCACACATATTGAGCTGTCATGACTATATAATCTCGTTATTAGAAAAGTGGGCGGGGCAACGCCCATAAAAAAGTTATAATTTTAAGTTACTTGCATTGGACAGATTTTTCTGAAACTTTGCACACATATTGATCTGTTATGGCTATATAATTTCGTGATTAGAAAAGTGGACAGAGCCACGCCCATAAAAAAAATTTATCATTTTCAGCTACTTGAACTTCACCGATTTCTCTGAAACTTTGCACACACATTTTGAGCTCTCATAATTATACAATTTCGTGATTAGAAAAGTGGGCAGTGCCACGCCCATAGGAAATAAGTTATAATTTTAAGTACTTCCACTAGATCGATTTTTCTGAGACTTTGCACACACATATTGAGCTGTCATTATTATACAGCTTCGTGGTTAAAAAAGTGGGCAGTGCCACGCCCATTAAAAAAAGATATAATTTTTATCTTTTTGCACTTGATATTCAATTTAAATTCAGAATGCATTTTTATTCATTAAGGGGCGTAGCAACGCGCGCCGGGCTTTTCTAGTTTTGTATATTACTTGTGTTAGTGAAATATGTGTGTACTTATTTACAACCCTTTTGCCCCAACAAAATATTTCCAAAACACAACCACACAACACAATTGCTAAATTATTATTTGTTGTTGTAGATGGTCGTTTCTACTATAGAGTTCGTATATGTTTCTGTGCATTAGTTTTCGTATAATGACGAAAATGTGAAGCTCAAGCGATTATTTATGAATAATACTTTACCATATGAGAGACTCATCTATCTTTTGATTATTTTAATTTTTTTTACTGCTCTCGTTTTATTTTCATGGCTTTAGGTTTTAGTGTAGAACTGTGATTAATGACGTTCATTTGTTGCCAGGAATTTAAGATTTAAATTAAAATGTATTTTCTAAATTAGTTACTATTTCTACTTCTATTATTATTTTATATGAACATAAATATGTAGATAAATTTGGGAAGAGGAGGTCAGCATGACTTAACATTAAATCGTTTAATTAAAAACAAAATTTGATTAAAATAAAATAACTATAAATCAAAATTGCAACTTAATACTAAACAAAGTTAGATGAAACTTTTCCAGCGACTGATAAAAAGACATAAAAATTATTTTTAGATTGAAGACGCGAAGAAATTATATGCCCTTTAGCTTTGCAAGTGTATTCGTTGAAACAAATTTGCTTCTTCTCTAGAATAGTTTTATAATTTAATCGGTTACTAAGTACATCTTCTGATACAAACTAAAATTATTAGTTTCATAATTCATAATGCAATTTAGTTCTTGCTAATATACATATGAACATCACACCTAAAATCTAGTTGGTGTTAAATGAATTAGCAAAATGTATTTACTAAAGAAAATTTTTTCATTAAAAATTCCTTTTGTGGGAATTAGCCCAGTAATTGTTTACTTTTTATTTGCTTGACATACTACATATATGCATATGAATGTAAACATGCAATAAACCCACAGTGACAATCAATATATTAAATAGAGGCTCGTCTTGTTTTGATAACTTCATGACGTATGTACATGCAATTCAACTGTCACCTTAAAAAGCTTTAAAATAATGTCATTAAAAATGTTCATGTTAATCACACGCATATCCAAAACATAATCGCAGCAAAAAGAAACGTTAACAACAACTGTATATCAAATAAAAAAATATTCAATGTCAACTAGCTAAACTAGCAGATAATCATGAATACAATGAACGACCAGTCCAGTTGCTCTTAAATATTGTTCATACATTTGTAGTTGGTTTGGCAGACATTTAGTCGACACTTAAATGTTTGATTTAATAATAATCAGGCTGGTCTTTTCTTTTATTTTTTTCCCTTTTTTTTGCTTTTGATGTTTAGTATGAGTATTAACAGCTTAAATGATACAAATTACGTTTAGCTTTTGTATTACAAAGGCAGGTTCTCTGTCCGTCCGTCGTTCGTTTTTCTAACATGAATGATACTGCTGCCGCTGTTGTTAGTGGATTACAAATGTATGTATATGCGTTTATTTATTTTTAAGCTGTCATCGTCTAATTCCCGAGGCGTTGACGGTTTCTGTTAGTGTTCCCTCAGTATGGGGCTTAAAATCAAAACCAACATGCATGTTTAGGCATAAAAACCAAAAAACGACACAAACAAAACAACACACAAAAAAACGTAGTAGCAAATACATGAGTATTGGTTGATATTCTTGTTTATTACTTAAGCATGGTCGAGCCCCTTTTTTGCTTTTGCTGTTCTCGTTTTGGTAGTCTTTACCACTGCTGTTTTATTATCAGCATTCACATTGTTTCACTTTGTATGTAAACATATTTGTTAGAGCATGCAATGAAACATGAACGCAAAACGTCTAACGAATGTCTAACAAAAACACAACACATAGCAGAGATATACGAGGTCAATAAAAAAAATTACTTTTATTACCAAAAAAAAAAAAAAACTAATACTAAGTATTTATAACGTACACAACAGTCTACTGTAATAATTGATTGCAGTTGACCAAATCGTCGTAGACATTATTGTCTTTAACGATTTATTTGCTATCAAATTTGTATTGTATTGTGCTTATGCTGTCTTTGAAGATGATGTGATCATTATGTTGCCATTTTCTTTAAGTTTCTTCTCTTTTATTCTTATATGCATTGACTGCAAAATTATCGATAGTCGGACACTATCGATAGTTTTGAATTTTTAGACTAATGCTACAGTTTTACTGTTGTATTCATAGAAAATATTTTATCTTTATTTATATTTTGTAAAATCTAACTGGTACATACATATCTGCATAAAAATTATTAAAGTTTTATTATAGAGGGCCGATTAAACTAATATTCTATGGAGATTTTTTTTAAACCTCTAAAAATGTTATGCATACAGGGGCTAAATTCTCTTTCTGTGAAATTGTAAAACGATAAGTTATTGTACAGTACAGATGATGATTTCATATTGATTTGTAGTCTTGAGTATAAATAAACTCTTGTTATATGACTTTCTCTGTAAAATAATTTTTTTTTATTTTATTTTTTGTTGTGACAGGAAAAGTGTTTAACTCACCTATGCTTTCGCAATAACAATAGTATGTGTTTCCGATCACTTCTAAATCAACGACAATGTGAGCGATTAATAATCAAAAAAGAGTTTAAATGGACCCTTGTTACCAGTGGTCTGCTACGGCATCAATTCTTTGTGAATTGCTCAAAAGTTGATTTATTCCAATGTCTATTTATTCTAATGCTACAAACTTTGACTCCTTGAACATATTGTACGCATGCAATTAAGTTTCATATAAAGTATTTTCAGCAATATTCCGTAAAATTCATATGTATGTTATAAAATGAGCGCTAATGTTAGAAAATTTTTTTTGAGATTTTCACAAAGTGACTTTACTCTCTGCCTAAGCATTATAAGTAGACCCACTAGCAGACACATCAACAGACACCATTAAAAAAAATATTTCTTATAAAAAAAAAAACTAAATGTATCAATTGTCATTGACAGTTATTGCTGGCATTTGCTGTGCAAAATCGAAAAACGTCTCGTCTACCAAAGCCAGTAAAAAAAATTACGTTAGACGTCGTCAAACACACTTACTTCTTTGAAGTAACATTTTTGTAGCAAATATTCTAACATTGCCAAGTGTTATTATTCATTCGGTGTGGTTAACACTCATACTCACATCCAATAATAACAGCAACAATATTTGATGTATGTTTGAATACAGTTTTTTGGTTTTTTTTTATAGACTTCTTTTCATACTGTTTGTATTATTAATACTACTTAGGCCTATTGTGCTTCATGGCTTATCTGTTCAAATATGAGTTTGATTTTAAGTATCCATGTATGTGTGTGTGAGTGTTGTCTGTGTGTCGGTTTTGAAGGTTGTTTTCACAAGTTTTATTTTTGTTTTCAAGTTCTAGGTTAAGGTCATTACTTTTCTTACAATATTTCCTCAATATCATATATTTCTTGTTTCTTTTTTTTTTTGTATTGTATTTTTTCTATTTGTATATATTTGTCACTTTTTTCTTTATTTGTTAGCAAACGGCCTTGAAAGTTAAACCCTTATAAAAAATTTTTATTTGCTTTCCTTATTTTATCATAAATATACCCTTTTTTTCTTGTGGGACGTTAGAAAAAAATCATGAAAACATAACCACAAGTATTAAGGTCAAGGCCAAAAGTAAGTAAAGAAATCCTTGTTCATCTTCTTGCAATATTGAAATACATTCATTATGTTTGTCCCTTGGCTGTTGCGGTGTTTGTTGTTTAGCTCACTTCATTACACAATTTCTGTATTTATGTGTGTATTCATTCCCTTTGTCTACAACTTTTAGACCCTTTTAAGTATGAAAAAAGTTTGTATTTTTTGTATAAAGAAAAAATTACAATGCGATAAAGTTATATTTAACCCTTTTTTAAATTGAATTGGCATCAGTAGCAAAAGTAGCAGTTTCAAAGGGAAAATAAAGGATATCACTGATAGTTTCTTGTTGAAAAAACAAAAGCACGTGACTGCATAGGATTCTTTTTATGAACTGTGAATAAAATTACTCCATAACTTCAATATAAAAAATGTTTTGCCAAAGATTTTATTTGAAACACAAGAAAATCTTTGCATTCAAATCTTATTGTAATTGAGTATTATGGACTGCGCTTTATTTATTTATTTATTACCTTTTTTAATGATAAAACTTTATGAAATAGTGTAATTTGTTTACTAAATGAAGACATTTTATCCGCCATTTACTTACATTTACGTTTTTTTATTAACCAGCTTCTTTTTCTGTTTATGGGAGTAACAAATTGTTGGTAGTCCACCGTGAGGAAGTTTCTTTTTTAAGCCTGTCCTTTTTTCTAAACATCTTTAAACTTGTTGACTTTTTAACCAATTTTTTTCTTTATTTTTTGTTGTGTGTTGTGTTGTTGCTTATTTTCTCTATTAGGTTTTTATGTTGAACTTTTTTTGTTTCGATAAAGTGTATGAACTGTATCTTCTCTTCAATAAAATTCAAATAAGTATCAAGCGTTTTTTACGACCAGACTTTTTTTTTCGTAAATTTCTATTAATTTTTTCTCCTTGTTTCATGACGTTGTCTTCCAAGAAATCAAAATTATACTTTTTGCTTTGATTTTTTTTTTTGTTTTCCCCCTTTTTTAAGTATTCATTACATTGCATAAATGTCTTTGCTGTCGTGTCGGTTGTTTCGACTTTAAAAGTTTGACCTTTTTGACGTTAAAACATTTCTTCTAACTCGCTTTAAGTCCCTTTCTTCTTTCATGTTTTTATTGAAAATCTTTGTTTTTCTGTTTGTTTTTGTGGGTTGATAAGTTAGATTTGCAACAGGTTGTCAAAAGATTTTCTTAAAGGTTTTAAATTTGTTTGTCTATTTATTGTTGTACGTTTTGTCATTTTTTTTATATTTAAACGAAGGAAACTGAGTTGAAAGTTCAATTACTTTTATTATTTATTAGATTTTTTGTGTTGAATTTTCTTAAGGGTTTATTGACTTGTTAAAATATGAATTATTAAAAGTATACCGATAAAGGTTGCTGATGATAAAATCGTAACTGATTTCAAAAATGAATTTCACTCAAATAATATTAGAAAAATATTTCATTATTCCTAAATGCTTACAATTTAATTTAAAAATATTTTAGGAAGTTTAATCTATATATAAAAGTAAAACTCTGTCTGTGTGTGTGTGTGTTAGCTATAGACTCCGAAACCGTAAAACCGATCAGACTCAAACTTTGGCAAGTTGTTGTACACATTCCAGGGAGTGTTTTTGGGCTGTAATTAGTGGGCGGAGTAACGCCCATCAAAAATAAGTTATCATTTTTAGCTACTTTCACTTGACCGATTTTTCTAAAACTTTGCACACATCTTGAATTTTCATAATTATATAATTTTGTGATTAGAAAAGTGGGCAGTGGCACGCCCATAAAAAAGATATAATTTTAGCTTCTTACACTTGATATTCAATTAAATTTCAGAATGCATTTTTATGCATTAAGGGGCGTAGAAACGTGCGCCGGGCTTGGCTAGTTATTTATAAAAATTAAATCAATAATAAAAATTTTTTGGAATAAATATTAGTTTCTTATTAATTATAAGGTAGTATTAAGAAATTTTTATTAATTTTTTATTTCCATTGAAAAAAGTTATCGAATTCGAAGTGGTGCTGATAATTAAATGGACAAAAATTATTTCTTTTACAATTTCTTTTACAAAGTAGTAAATCGTTATAACCAACAATAGATAATGAAATAGCACTAAGCAATATGTGAAAATTTCCGTTTTAAAACTCTTACTGAGTATGTATACAGTGCCAACAGTTGCTGCAAAACAATAAAAATATTGTGTCACGAAACGGTGCACAAAATATGGCAAACAGCTTAAAGATGTTCAAAATAGTATTTGCAATCACACAGGCTGATAAGGCTAAAAACTTTCTCATATGTATACACTAGTTGTTGTCTATCTACGGCAAGAAGAACTAATCATACTTTGGTCATAAGCTCCAAATAGAGGGTGACATTGAAAGAAAATAATGTTATACAGATGTAACTTTACCTTCATAGAAGAAAACAGAATAAACATGTAAATGGGTGAGTGCTTGACATTCAAATGCAGTCCATTAGAAAAGTTATGCATACATACAAACAATAAATAAAAACTGTGTCAATGTGTCTGCTGCAAAATGTATACAAACACATATACTAACACGTACTTATATAATGGAATATATAACGACAAATAGTCAGATGGACAGACTGGATTCGGGGAGCGGGGAAAAACTCCAGGCAACCAGACACACAGACAGATAGATAGTATAGCAGCAATGATATCAAAACAAAACAAAAAAGAATATAAATAAAATGCTCGTTTACCATGAAAATGTAGATCAAGTGGAAACTTCACTTTCACAACAACCAGGCCGCACATCATGACAATACTGGCTGGATAAATGGACGGACAAGCATGCAACGAAACTGTTACACTAAAAGGAGCTCTAACTAATACTCCACACACTATATGTACACAATCGGGGATGTCTACATTACACCATTTGGAATCTCTCTTTCTATAGAGTTGTACTAAAACAGCCAAATAAAAAAAACTAGAAAGGAAAAAAAAACATTTTTTTGTTTGCATCAAAAAAATTGCATTAAAGGGAAAAGCAGCCTGCAACAAAAACAGCCAAAAAAATAGACCATAGTTTTGTGCAAAGTTACAAAAAAAAAAAGCCAAAGATGATATAAAAAACAACAACTTCAACAAATGCTAGGAAAACCAAAGCTTTGTTCATGTGCCAAAAATGTGTTGCTAGTATTCTGTTTTTTCAATCTGTTTTGCTGCCAGTGTTTTTTGTATTATTTGTTCAACTGGCTGCTGTTGCATTAGAGCAACTTTCCGTTAAAGTTGTTAGAGTAGCAGCATGGATACACACACATACCCGTAATTTAAGTATGTCAGCCAGAACAGAATAACTAAATGGCAACCATTGAATACGCGACTTTCAATGTCATGCCAAAGTTACAATACGCTCCACCATGCAATACAATATATTCAACTTTATTCTACTCTAAAGTAACGAATGTATGAACAAACAGGCAAATATAAAAACGACAAATGAAGGTTGTTGTTGCAAATTGCAGCAGACAAAAGTAGAAAAAAAAACGCCAAAAAAAAAGACACACACACATGCCGAATAGAGAAAACAAAATACCTTGTAAAGTGGTTGTTGTTGGTGTCGTTTGTTTCTAGTGTAGCAAGTGCATATGATCGCTATATCGTATGTACGAGTACTCAGACTATTAAAACTGTTTTGATTTTGAATGAAATCTTTGTCATAAGCTGCACGTACAAGCAAAAACTCTGTATTATACTCATACTATCTGTGTATATATGGAACAGGTCGACTAATATCATTATTATCATCATTTTTATTATCACTGCCATAATTAACATCATCATGGCACATGCACATGTTTTGTATTGTTTCCCTTTTTACCGTTCGTATCTACTAGTATGTGCAATACTTTTTTATACCCTTCACCTGTGGTGCACAAGGGTATATATAGCTTTGTCATTCCGTTTGTAATTTCTACAATTTTCATTTCCGACCCCATAAGGTATATATTTTCTGAAAGCTTATGAATAGAGGAGTCGATTAAGCCCTGACCGTCTGTCCGTCTGTCCGTGTGTTGGTTGAAATCAACTTTTAGAAGCAACTATATGTTTCTCAGATCTGTATATGGTATCAATCTCTTGGAAATATCCAGGAATGAATCGCTATTGAAATTCAGCACAATCGCCCCATAACTTTCTGAGATATGAGCAAAAAACCACGACCACCTCGTTTTTTTTCACAATTACAACAACAACATACATACATACATATGTACATGTAAAAAACATACCAAACAAAAAAAATTAAAAAAAAAAAATATTAAAAATAAGAAAAAAATAATAAAAAAAACTACAAAAACAAAATTTTAAAAAAATTTAAAAAAAATTTAAAAAAAAATTTAAAAAAATTTTTTTAAAATTTTTCTAAAAAAATTTTTTAAAAAAATTTAAAAAAAATATAAAATATAGACTTGCAGAGACATTTAATAAGCTACTAGCCAAACCCGGCGCGCGTTGCTACGCCCCTAATGAATCGAAATGCATTCTGAATTTTAATTGAATGTCAAGTGCAAAAACCTAAAAATTATAGTTTTTTTATGGGCGTGGCATTGCCCACTTTTCTAGTCACGAAATTGTAAAGTCATAACAGCTCAATATGTGTGCAAAGTTTCAGAAGAATCGGACCAGTGCAAGTACCTCAAAATTAAAATTTTTTTATGGGCGTGGCCCTGCCCACTTTTCTAATCACGAAATTGTAAAGTCATAACAGCTCAATATGTGTGCAAAGTTTCAGAATAATCGGTCAAGTGCAAGTACCTCAAAATGATACATTTTTTTTATAGGCGTGGCACTGCCCACTTTTCTAATCACAAAATTATTTAGTCATGACAGCTCAATATGTGTGCAAAGTTTCAGAAAAATCGGTCTGGTGCAAGTACCTCAAAATTGTACCCATTTTTTATGGGCGTGGCCCCGCCCATTTTTTAATCACAAAATTATAAAGTCACGACAGCTAAATATGTGTGCAAAGTTTCAGAAAAATCGGTCTAGTGCAAGTACCTCAAAATTAAAACTTTTTTAGGGGCGTGGCCCCGCCCACTTTTCTTATCACGAAATTATTTAGTCATGACAGCTCGATATGTGTGCAAAGTTTCAGAAAAATCGGTCAAGTGCAAGTAGCTAAAACTGATAACTAATTTTTTATGGGCGTGGCCCCGCCCACTTTTTTCATCCATAAACACTCCCCGGTATGTGTACAACAACTTACCAAAGTTTGAGCCCGATCGGTTTTGCAGTTTCAGAGTCTATAGCTAACACACACACAGAGTTTTACTTTTATATATATAGACTAGCCAAACCCGGCGCGCGTTGCTACGCCCCTTAATGAATCGAAATGCATTCTGAATTTAATTGAATATCAAGTGCAAAAACATAAAAATTATAATTTTTTTATGGGCGTGGCCCTGCCCACTTTTCTAATCACGAAATTGTAAAGTCATAACAGCTCAATATGTGTGCAAAGTTTCAGAATAATCGGTGCAGTGCAAGTACCTCAAAATGATACCTTTTTTTTATGGGCGTGGCACTGCCCACTTTTCTAATAACGAAATTATTTAGTCATGACAGCTCGATATGTGTGCAAAGTTTCAGAAAAATCGGTCCAGTGTAAGTACCTCAAAATGACACCTTTTTTTTATGGGCGTGGCACTGCCCACTTTTCTAAATACGAAACTGTATAGTCGTGACAACTCAATATGTGTGCAAAGTTTCAGAAAATTCGGTCCAGTGCAAGTAGCTAAAACTGATAACTCATTTTTTATGGGCGTGGCCCCGCCCACTTTTTCAATCACGAAATTATAAAGCCATGACAGCTCAATATGTGTGCAAAGTTTCAGAAAAATCGGTCCAGTGCAAGTACCTCAAAATTAAAACTTTTTTAGGGGCGTGGCCCCGCCCACTTTTCTTATCACGAAATTATTTAGTCATGACAGCTCGATATGTGTGAAAAGTTTCAGAAAAATCGGTCAAGTGCAAGTAGCTAAAACTGATAACTAATTTTTTATGGGCGTGGCTCCGCCCACTTTTTTTCACCCATAAACACTCCCTGGTATGTGTACAACAACTTACCAAAGTTTGAGCCCGATCGGTTTTGCAGTTTCAGAGTCTATAGCTAACACACACACACACACACACAGAGTTTCACTTTTATATATGAGTAGGTGAGATGCAAAACTCGTTCGTTACAAAATTAAAAAAAACTCTTTTCGCTTCAAACTTTAATTCATTATTCTTTTATATTCCCTCAATTTTCGATTTTTCAAATGTCAAATATTTAACTAAGAATGTCATGTTATTTTAGGGTCAAAATCGATCCCCTAAATTGCTCCATTTCGCCAGCAGCACCTTGATTATGTGCGCTTCTAAATTTTTTTTTAAAATGTAACCAACGAGTTTTGCATCTCACCTACTCATATATAGATAAATAAATGTCTACTAGACTACCGTTCAATTCAAATGAATGTCATGCTGCTGCATTTGCCACACAGGAAAAAGTGCTACTTTCTATAGCAATTGTAAATATTAAAAAAAAACATCTTTTCTGGGTTTTTGTAGAAACTTTTTTAAGAAAGTACTTGTTGCATGTTCGAATTCCTAGGAAACATAACAATTTTTGTATTTACATTTTATGAACTTTTCTATTTTGTATATACAATTTTAAATTTAGGCTATAAGTTCAATGCGATTACAACAAGAATATATTGTAGTTATATATCTGTGGCTTAGATCTAAAAGGGCCAATGTCACTTTTTTGCTCTTTTGAGTTAATCATTGCATTAGATTTGTTTTCTTGCTCTATTTCATTAGGGTAAAACAACTAAAGTCATACTTAACCCAGAACAGCTTCATAAATAAAATGCTGGCCAATGTCACTATGAAAGCATATAAAAAAGTTAAAGTTCAATTCCAATTTTCTCAAAAGTAAATATTTTGATATTGGCTCTTTTAGCTCCGAGCCACAAATATTTAGTAAAAAATTCAGTGTTTTAAGGAATAGTTGACACACATCAAGCATACCCATATTGCAAAATAGTACGACAATGTTTAAATCAGACAAGCCTGACAAATATCCAATTATTTTTACGGATATTTCGCAAAGTTTCCTGTCAGGCATGTCTGGGAAATTTTATGTACGATATGTCTAATAGAGATTTTCAACTGGTTTTGTACTGATATGTTGGGATTTTATTTATTTTTGTTTACCAAAATGTAAGTTAGATTTCCAACCGAATTTGTATAGATTTGTCGGTGTTTTAATTCCCTTTCGTTTTTGTTTTTCGTAAAAATTGGGTAATTGTGTGTTTTTATACTCGCCACCAAAAAAATGGTGGGGGTATATTAATTTTATCATTCCGTTTGTAACACATCGAAATATCCATTTTAGACCCCATAAAGTATATATATTCTGAATCAGGGTTTGATTTGATGACGATCTAGCTATGTCCGTCCGTCAGTTGAAAGCACGATAGAAGTCGCACCGAAAAAGCTAGGGGGCTCAAATTTTGCCAGAATCTTTCTTATAGACAAGGTTTGTTTGGTATTGAAAATGGGCTAAATCGGAATATTAGGAAGAGAGTTATAGCTCGTAATGCAAGAGCAGGTCGAAAAAATCGTGTCCTTCGAACATCGAATAAAATGCAATTGTGTCCAAACGCATTAAGTCATTAAACTTCGAATATATATTTCTTGAGTCAAAACAATATTTTTCCCCAAAAATTGCTTACATCTATGCATTATGAAAGGAGTTATAGATCAAAATGTACGAAAATTTATACCGCGCAGTGTATGGCCGACTTCCTAAACGCAACTTGCAATTCATAATTTAAAAAAATGCGTATGCAATGCTAAACATGTCTTAAGTGCAACCTTGCGTTGCAGAGATATTTTTTGCATTTTATCGGCATTTAGGAACGCTCATGGCTCCACTTTTTGTCTCTGCAATATAAAGTGTTTAATTATTTAAATTATAAGTCTGTGATTTAAATAAACTCTATCAATTTTAAATAATTTATTAAAAATAAACAAAGAAAATACTAACTCAGCCATTGCAGCTCAAATGTTTGCATACAAAATAAAAATGATGCGCGATTTTGACAGCTGATACTTAGTAAAATGAGTTGCCAAACGATTAGTAACATTGGACATTGCTAGAAAGTTTACATATGCGTTTACGAAGTGTATGCATTGTAAATATGCATTTCAACTTGAGTTTAGGAAGTCGGCCTATTTTTCAGTATATTTAAAACCTAATAAAACGGACAAAATTAGATGTACGATTCTGACATTTTTTACACTTTGCTTTTTACAGAGAGGCTTTGCTGTAACGGAAAATCAATGTGACACGCCCACTTTTACGCCCACCTCCCATATAACGTTTTACCTAAAATTTATATAATTTCTCTATTAATAAAGATTTTGGAATAATAAAGGACTATATTGAAATATCTAAGTTGTACTAATTACCAAAAACAACTTTGACACGCCTACTATAACGCCCACTTTTCACGTTATCTACCGTTAATGAAATTTAATAGCTCATAAAACCGACAAAATTAGAGGTATGATGATAAAATTTGCTACGTATATCCTTCTAGTCCATGTCATTAAGGTGCCACGCCCAATTTTACGCCTACCTCCCATATAACGTTTTACCTTAAATTCATGTAATTTCTCTATTGACAAAGTTTTTGGGAAAATAAAGGACTATATTGAAATATCTTAATTGTATTTGTTAGCAGAAACTTTATTGACACGCCTACTTTAACGCCCAATTTCACTAAAAGACTAAATTTACGAAAATATTTTACTATATTATCGAAGTTATTAAGGGTGGTTAAATTTTAAGGGCCGATGTTGATTTTAAATAAAACACAAATTATTTAAGAAATTATTATCATTTCTTTTTATAATGATAATATTTGTATGGTTCAATTATGTATTTCACAAAATATCGGCCAAATGCCCCCGCCCCCCATCCTTGGCACCACTCCTCTATCTGATGGTCCAAATTTTTAATGACAATGTTGATGCTCAATTGTTGGGCACGATGATGAGTCGAGGTTGACTGCTCTTTTGCCACACTATCGCAAACAACAGCCATAGTTCCCATTCAACGAACTAAGAGGCATTAACAGGTGCTCTCACATTTTATACAGACTTGTTTTGCAGAAATTTAAATATGTTTTACAATTATTTCGATTGTGGACGAATTTGAACGATTATGTTGATCAAAAGAATTACGAAGTGCACAAAATGCATTTTGATTTGAACGCCCATTTTAATAAGAAACCTGAATAACTTTAATGCGTTGCTCATTTGCGTATCTTTCTACTGTTCAAATTGAGTTAGTCTGAGATTGAGAAATGTCAAATGAAATGCAAAAAAAAAACTTGTTGTTTATGTGGGGTTCACCTTCAACATGGGCCCTTAAAATTTAACCACCCTCTACAAAGAAAGTGATGCATATTTTATTATAAAGAGATTATTCCATAGCGATTAACAAAATAATAAATATTGTGCATTAAATGTACGCAAAATTGGTGGTGGGTATTGAAGATTCGGCACAGCCGAAAACTGAAATTAAAACACCCAACAGATTCAAGCCTATTTATGCACATAAATATATACTGTTAGAAGTCACATAACAACTTTTTAAGCATTCTATGCAACAAGTATCAGTGAAAGCAATGTTCCAGTTTTTATAGCTCATAATAAGTTTTTCCCCCCAGCATGTATCACTGCAAAGCTGGATAGGAATTCAGCTCACACAAACATACATCGCCATAAGAACGAATAACGTAATGATGACAACGCATATAAACATAACAATAACGTCAATGTCACATTTGGCTCAATGTCTTCTTTTATATCGTTTTATTATAAATGTCTGCTTAAAGTCGAAGAGCGTATAAAAGAAATGAACTATTTATTGCGTATGATTATGCAAGTTTTCGGAATACGTGAAATAATGCTAAAGTGTGTGTGCTGTATTTCAAAACGTCCTTGACGGCTAATACATTCATGTTAAGAACAAAAACGATAATGAAAACTCCAACAAAAAGTGTAAGAAAGAGATAAGTATAAATCTTGTATCTTTAAATGTTTCTCATGGCCAATGTCATCAGTGAAAGCCCATTGACAAACAAGTATGTACGATTACAGGTCAAAGTCAATGGTTGTTCAAAAAAATAACAGCAAGCATAAGCAGTCACAGCAGCACAAGCACCAGCTGGTTCAATAGTGGCAACGGTGAAAGTTGTTCTTTACAACGGAAACTACGTCTGCCATGCAGTCATCCTTATCATGTTAAACACTTTAACCATGATGCTCTTTTCATGTCTTTTGTGTATAAAAGTCTTTTTGTTTCAGTTTTCGAATGTAAAAAAAGTAGACCGCTTGTCTGTTTTATATGGTGGCGTTATGTTTAATGCAAGGGATCAATGCTCACTGTGTGTCTGCGTTCTTTTCTGTAATCTTTGCTGCTTTATTAACTCAACACATCACGTGCAGCATTTGTCGGTGCTTTGAAATTTAATTAAAAAAAACTGAAATAAAGTAAAAACTTCAACGCTTCTGGGATTCTCTCGTTTAATCAGAACTGTAAAGGAGTGAAAAGTATGCATTTATATATGCATTTAAATTTTATTATTTTATTATTATATTTCACTATGCAAAGTTTACCGGACAAAGAGAGAGAGAGAGAGAGAGAGAGATACGTCAAACTAAACATAAAAACAAAAAAAAAAAGGATTGGTCCGGAACACCTTAAGACGTTTTGTTAATCTAACTTGAATTTAACGGGCTAGAAATTTAGTTTCTGGTGTGTCTATTTCTTATTGTATCAAAATGTATGGCGAAGAGCACCTTTTATGTGTTACTTCATTCTACATTTTTGGTCTCACATTATT
Organism: Phyto melanocephala; assembly: GCA_941918925.1. Lineage (NCBI taxonomy): Eukaryota > Metazoa > Arthropoda > Insecta > Diptera > Rhinophoridae > Phyto > Phyto melanocephala. Next base: position 61,720,189 of record OW799235.1, on the reverse strand, counting down.
TTGATTATTCAATATAAAAATGGGTTTTAAAACTCTGGATTTTTTTCCTATTGCCTCTAATATGAAGAGGAAAAACTTTTCAAAGAACTGTTATTTTCATACGTTTGAATTGACAAACTCTCAAAGACAAAACAAAGAGAATAAAACAGTTGGACCTTTCTGGCACACAAGTCATTTAAAAAACACCACCACGAGACCAATGAATGAAACGAACGTGTAAGTACTAGTAAGAACGAAGGATGAAACAAACAGATGAATGAATGTTTAAATGGTTGCTACCACTTTGATGCTTTTGTACGTGAGACAAGCAATTGTTACCTTAAACCACTTGCTTAAACTGACACAACTATTTACTGCAGCAACTTTATTTTCTTAATGCTGCTGTGTTTGTTGCGTGAAAGACTTAAAAGAAATGTTGCCTTAATAATAAAAAAGAAAACAATGATTGTCTGTAATGTGTCTGATGGCGTTTATTTAGTTGTTTGCAGTCCGTCCTGTTAAATGTCTAGATGTTGGTGGCATTTTTTTTTTAAATGCCACCGTTGACTGACACTATATGTAGCTGAATCTTATTCAGTTACTGCAGTTGTTGGTCGTAATCGTAATCATGTGCACCGGCATGTACATACATACATGAACTGACAAAACAAAAAAAACATCAAGAAAAGACAAACAGCAACAACAAAAAATCGCCCAACTGATTGCGGTGTGTGACCAAGATTTTGAATCTCGGTGTGTAAGGAGAGACGTGCCAACATAACGCATGGTGTTGCATAAAAAACAATAATAATAGCAACGACAACATACAACAACTTACTGCTACAGCAATATGGATTAGCTTAATATAAGCTGGCGCTTTGGAATGGCTGCTTAAAAACAAGAAAAAACTTTTCTTCATTTGATGATGGGACCATGTGGTTGTTCGTTGTTGCGGTGATGGCATTGCTTTTATAATAACGTTCATGCCAATGATGATGACGTTGAGAATGGGAATGAATATAAAAATGTCTTGTTTCATTGCAGGCCAATAATCATCAAAGAACAAACCACTTACTTAGACAGTGAATCTTTGGCTGGTTCTCAACCTTGTTCGTACTTTCGCACACTCCCAATGTCAGTTAGGCCATCAGTTGGTTTGGCATAACTCGTGCGTCCATTCTTCACCTGTATTTAGGTGCATGACTGCTTCATTGGAAAAGACATCAGCAATAACAATAACAACGAGAGGCGACGACAATAATATCTTTTCAGTAGTCTGTTGTATTAACACGAACATTAGCTTAAATGCCGCTGGGGAATGTCTGTTCAAATCTGCAGTCGGTATAATAATACCCATACCCCAACAGGATGAATACGCATGCTAAGATATTCCGCTGTATTTCTTCACCGATTGATGTACACTCAGGTACGTATCATACGTTTGCTCATTTGTATAGAAAAGCAGAGCCCCAGATACCGAGGCTTAGATGTGGTTGGCAATGAATTGTTTGCTTTCGATTATTCGTGTAAATGGCATAACAAAACCATTACTATGGACAAATACTCATTGTTATCAGTACCATCGTTGTCAGGTTAATACTGTTTCGTATTGGTGCACATGCCAATAGACTAACTAATCAAGCAACCAACCAGTTATCGCCATCATTTATGATATTGTCGTCATTATCATTATTTTTGGCGCCAGTCCGTCTAGCAACTTCTCATACTTATTTATATGATATCACTAGGTATGTGTGTATGTATGTAACAGATTTTTATTTTCATTTCGAATTGCTTGGCACTGTCTGTGGTAATTTAAGAGCTTTGTGCATTTTTTGTTGTTTTTCTTTTCTCAAACGTGTATCGATGGGACTCGTACATTTGAATGAGTTTTTCCTTTTTTACTTTGATGGTGGCCGATTGACAGTGTACAATACTTGAGCATGATTTTGTGGTTGTTGCTGAATTCTTTAAGATTTCATAGCAGGTAGTAGCACATGATTGTTTTTAACTTACTTATAGTATTTAGTACAATCTTTTCATCTATTCAATCAACAAGTGATGACAACAAGCAAGACTTACGTATCAACACATTCCAATGCACATTTAACAGACTTTCAGTCAGTTTCTTTAAAGGAAATTGAATGTACATATGAACCTAAGTAGGCATTTATACACTAAAGTATTAAATTTACAATGTGGCAATGATTGATTTTAATTTAAATTTTTGTTTTTGAATTTTTGTAGAGCGTCGATTTCCGAAAGGAAAGAAGCTGTCATACTGTCACTTGTGCTCAGTTTGGTCTGCCATTTTACCATGAATAGAATTACGACAAATTGATCCAATTAACGTTGTCGAATTCAAATAAGAGTTTAGTTCGCAAATGTTACGGAGTGCAATATTTACAATATTCTATCCAGTGACGAAGCTTCTCTTCGGCTCATTGGACATGTGAATAAAGTGGAAAGCTCCTCCATCCACAAACAATAACCCATGCCGAATTATGGGCCAGTGCAAACACTTATTCTTTTTTTTTTAATAAGACTGGTGCTGACTTTGAACAATGAGTCCTCATTAAGTTGGGATGTATACGACAAAATGTTATTTAAATAGCATATCGAATTAACTAGAAATTCACCACTAGGATCCTAAAATATAACGCCTTTGGATTATTTGTCTAGAGTTATAGCAGCTTTGATTATATTCCTCTAATTTAAAATTAGTAAAAATTAAAACGTTCTAAAATGTCATATCATTATTATTAAAAACTAGCCAAACCCGGCGCGCGTTGCTACGCCCTTTAATGAATCGAAATGCATTCTGAATTTTAATTAAACATCAAGTGCAAAAACCTAAAAATTATAATTTTTTTTATGGGCGTGGCCCTGCCCACTTTTCTAATCACAAAATTATAAAGTCATAACAGCTCAATATATGTGCAAAGTTTCAGAATAATCGGTCCAGTGCAAGTACCTCAAAATGATACCTTTTTTTTATGGGCGTGGCACTGCCTATTTTTCTAACTACGAAATTATTTAGTCATGACAGCTCGATATGTGTGCAAAGTTTCAAAAAAATCGGTCCAGTGCAAGTAGCTAAAACTAATAACTACTTTTTTATGGGCGTGGCCCCGCCCACTTTTTTAATCACGAAATTATAAAGTCACGACAGCTTAATATGTGTGCAAAGTTTGAGAAAAATCGGTCCAGTGCAAGTACCTCAAAATGAAAACTTTTTTAGGGGCGTGGCCCCGCCCACTTTTCTTATCACGAAATTATTTAGTCATGACAGCTCGATATGTGTGCAAAGTTTCAGAAAAATCGGTCAAGGGCAAGTAGCTAAAACTGATAACTAATTTTTTATGGGCGTGGCCCCGCCCACTTTTTTTCACCCATAAACACTCCCTGGTATGTGTACAACAACTTACCAAAGTTTGAGCCCGATCGGTTTTACAGTTTCAGAGTCTATAGCTAACACACACACACACACACACACACACACACACACACACACACACACAGAGTTTCACTTTTATATATATAGATATACTATGTTTGCAGCAGTACTATGACAGTTTCGAACATTTCGATTTCACGCAGAATACAGAACAAGAGTATAAAAATTTTAAAATTCTTCAAAAAATGTGTATCTAATTAAGTAATAAAGCTCCACTAAAAGAGCATAAAACAATATAATCCAAAACCCAAATACCAAGGTGACAATAGTACCAGACAAGGACTTAAATGCTTAATATAAACTATAGATGTATCGATATGCCTTTTTACCGTTACTCAAAAACAAAAAAACGCGTACTAAAATAAAATATCAGATGAAATTAACTAAACACTAGTAATAATTGCACAGTATTATAAAGCAAGAGATTATTATAAGTATTGAAAATTGATATTAATTCGATTTTCATTTATAAGCAAAAAAAATTATAAAAATTCTCAAACGTATTAAAATAACTAATGTTTTTGTTTATGTAACTAAATATTCTATATGTTACTGAGTAGCAACCAAAGTTTTAAATTTTCATTTTTGTCTAACAAAATACGGCTTATGCTGTCATTTATAGAAAATAACTAATGTTCTTGTTTATGTAACTAAATATTCTATATGTTACTGAGTAGCAACCAAAGTTTTAAATTTTCATTTTTGTCTAACAAAATATTTTATATGTATATGAATTCATGTAAATTCGTTCAAGTCTATTGTGTGTACATTTTGATGACGTTGATGAATTTGTGACAGAAGACGTTAGACATTTGCCGGACATTTCAAAAATACTTATAAAAAGATAAATACATAAACCAGATATGTATGTGTTATATGTAAAACCATAATTATTTGCATATGTACATATATGCGTACACATAAAAAAACTGTTCATAAATCATCCTTATTTTCAAGTTGAATGCAAACGAGCATAATGGCTGAAATGTTGATAACATTTTTGTTGGTAAAAGTTATGGAAAGAAAAAAATAAATACATATGTAAACCAAAAAGGGGTGTAAATCTTTGAATAATGGTAAAATGCCCAACATCTCGAAAAGACTGTCAGCCAAAGGCAGTTGCAGTAGCAACGATTATTTTTTGAACGTCACAAATTTACAAAACGACACATGCAGACATATTCATGGGTAACAACATATTAATTAGCGTTTTATTTAATTTTATTACTTACCCCTGTTGACGGTGTACCGTTTCCGGTTGGATTTTTTGCTTTACCACGACCTCGTCGAGATTCAGCACGCACAGGTGTACCATCAGGACCGTAAACAACCTTAAAGTAGAAGAAAATAAATGATAAAGTATAATGAGATGCTATTGTGATTTAAGGCAGAGACATAAGATAAATTTTAAAAATATATTTATTTGTTTTCATATCCTGTTTTTCTTTGTAGGTAAGTCAGTGTCCATCCGTTTAGACCCTGACACCCAGATGTCGCCACCAAAAACCATTGGGATAATTTTCAAAGTATAATATTGCTGATGTGACAACCTTTGTTAAATAATATTCTGTAGACTTAGGTGGTAGTGTTTTAATAGCGTTTAGCAGAACTCACAACCGTGTTGAATTTGTGTGTGTTTAGTACTAAAATAATGAGGTGAATATCGATATGTTGAAATATGGTCTAGTCAAAGATAAAATGTAGTAAAACTCTAAATCTAACGTAGAAAATTTTTCAAATTATTCACCAACACATACATAGGTGGTATTTGAAGAATTTTAAGTAAGAAATGGTAAAATGTGTATATAAATAATTCTAAATTTTACAAAAAACATAACTTATTCTCAGTATCTTCTGATAAGTATGTATATTGTCATCTCATAAAATATTTTTATCTTGTGAAAAAAAAAAAATATTGATTGTAAATAAACATATTTAGCAAAATTCAACTCTAAAATTACAAAAAAAAACTGCATTTATCCATCATACAAATCAAAGAAAACATGAGAACTGTGAAAAATTCGTAATTAATTGTTAGTGGCTCTACAAATGTTAAACGAGCTTTATGATAACATGGGTTAAAGCCCAAGTTCAGCTAGATAAGATTAAATGGCTCTGAAAATATTTTTGAGATAAAATTGTTTTATCCCTCTATTATAATTGTTTTTACCAAACTTAGAATATATTTAATAATCAGTTTTTTTTTCACAAATATGTATATTTAAAAGAAAACGTATGTCTTCTAACGTTTTTTTTTTCAACTAGTGCTTATTTCGTGAATGTAACACTTAGCTCATGTCTGATTTGACAGATAATTAGTTTTATCCTTCCGCTGAACGAATAAATACATACGCAATGTATACGCTTGAACAATATTGCGACATTACTTTGGCCGATTTTGCCAAAAAAAAAAATCATTTTTTCAGATGAAGCTCATTTTGATCTTGGCGGGTATGTAAACAAGCAATATTGTCGCATTTGGGGCACATAAAACCCGCACGCATACATTGAAAATCCGATACACCCAAAACGAGTCACTGTTTGGTGCGGATTTTGGTCCAGAGGTATAATGGGGCCATTTTTCTTCGAAAATGAGCAAGGAGTGGCCGTAGTCAATGGCGATCGTTATCGGGCCATGTTGAACGAATTTTTGTTCACAAAAAATGAAGAGGAGGAGGAGGATATTGTCAACATATGGCTTCAACAGGACGGCGCTACGTGCCACACAGCCGAAGCTCCACTTTTTTTTATAGCATTTTCAAAAAAAAAAAAAAAGTTATTTGGCGGACCCATTATTTATAAATAATCATTATCTTGACCAAAAACGTAGCAAGCTTTATTGTCGAAATCTCATATCGTATAAAAAAAAAGAATACTTCGTGTACCAATGGTGTGAATTAACGTTTTATGTTAATTAAAATTTAAAAAGAAAAATTAAATATTTTCGAGTAAACGAACAAATATATTTGAAATATTAAAAAATTTGGATCTAAATTAAATAAAATATTTTCTTACAGATTATTTTACTACAAAAAGTTTGTAATTTTTAAACATGACGAATCGTTTAATTTCTTAAAAATGTCACCATAAATAAATATAAAACAGCATTTAATATTAATTTGATCAATAGTAAACTTGTCTTTAGTTAGTTAAGTTTCTAAGGGATTTTGAATTTATGTTATGTTATGTTTTTTATGTTGCTGCGCTTAAAACTGATTCAAAGTTGTTTAATATATTGAAAGTCTTAAATTATCGTTTTATTTTTTATAAAAACTAAATTCGTGAAAACTATTTCTTGCAAAACTTTTAAGGTAGATATTTCTTCAATAGAACTTCTATATTGAATTTTATTCAATGTTAAAAGTTATTTTACAGCAAATTTGTTAGAGCAGTGAAAATGTGTTTTTTTTTGAATTAAAATATTTTTTTTACAAAATCAGCCCTAACATCAAGGTAAAATTTATGGAGTTTAAATAAGAAAACAGCCATCTTTTAATCTAAGAAATATATCAAGTATTTTTGTATGAGGGGATATTGTGCTTTAATTTATTTTCCTTTTTTATATTTATACAGATCAGCAGCAGTGAAAAATGGCGTGTTTCTCCATATTTGTTCTTAAAATAAATGCTAAAGCATTTTCAGAAGGAGTTGCTTAACAGAAAAACTAACAAATTGATTGTACTGAATCTGTTTTATTTAAAAATATAGAAGAATATTTACATCTCGACACATCTGCGTAAAACAGCGCACGCGTGTCACAATTTTTATTTTTATTTATTTCGTATTTTTTATTTTTTTTTTGCATGCCAAAAGAAAAGCAACGGAAAAGTACTTGTGGTTTGTGTTCGGAAGAAAAAATGGTTGTCGTTTTAATTGTGCAAGCACATGTCAACAATAACAGGCATAAATGTTGGGATTCTATCACGCATAATACACGAGACGAACATATAAATAAATAAATGCACTGAAATAAATGCATGCAAATTTAAAACATATGAAAAACATGAGAAATATTTTGTGTTTTTAAGCCAAAAGTGACATTTGTTATATTGGGGGAATTGTTTACGCCTGATGGGTGTTGCAAATGCAAATGCACATGTAAAATAATAATAAAATAAAAAAAAAAACATTTTTTTTTCAAACACATCCATACAGACACACATACAAATACATATGTGTGCATGTATACATACATATAAACACATGATAATAAGAAGTAAACATATTGGAAGAACCCCAACGAAGTAAGCGAAGGATATTTATTTATTTTGTATGTAGTATTGTAGGTATAAGAATTTATAAATATAAATTTCCAACTCAGCAACAAGCTGCAATCGCTCGGAAAAAAAAATACAGTGCACTAGCGATAATATGAACACTCTACTATACCTGTGAACAGCCCAAAATATAAGTCCTTTTTTTACTTTCATCGTCTACTCTAAATAGGAATTTAGTGCAAAAGCTCTCAAATATGAACAGCTAATGTTTGTATTTTTTTATATGTATCCAAACAGTATATGCCGGTTAAGATTTTCACTGAAGGACGATAGTTAAACTGAAGATGTAAAGAAGATGTTAGCAATTACGCTGTTGCAGTATTTTTAATTTAATATTTTTAATTAGTGTTAAGGCAAAAAAAAAAAAAAGTGAAACATGAACATTATACTCGTATTACTAATAATTATGTTGTGAATTTTTGCATATTCGTCAGTTTGTTTTAATTTTATATAATTCTTTTGGAAATTTTAGATAAATTTTTCTAGATTCTAATCTCTCATTGCACATGTAAGAAAAAAACATAGTGTTGCCATACATTTTACAGTTTGTTTTGGTGGTGAAACGCATACCAGTAACAGTAGGTTTAATAGTTTTGGTTAATTATAGCGGTGGTTAAATTCTGATTGACCTGCATAATTTGGGAATTTCTCTATTTGTCTGCCTTTAAATTGTCTTTAGCTGTGAATTTCAATTTATTTCATGAACGTTTTAGTTACTGCTCACAATCAGCCAAAATTCCATAATCATTTTTTAAACATAAATTCAACGTGAAAAGTTAAAAAGAAAAATTTAAATAATAAAGTTAAAAACTAAAAGGAAACCTATAAATTTTAGAACATTCATGTAAATGTACAAGTGCTATTAACTCAGTGAATAAATTTGGTGTGGAATTAAAAAAAAAATAGAAAAAACTCTATTATTAAATGAGTGGACTTGGAAAAATATAGGGCGACGTTACGAGTACCCAAAAATGGAAAATGCACTATAACGATGTTTTTTTTTTTTTAATTTATAAGAGACAAAAAACAATGCTTGCAGGCTTGTGGTAAAATATAACGTCAAATGCGGGTGTAACGAAAATGAAATGGAGCAAGAGCTATTCTATGAAGATGATTTTGTGGAGGTGGCAAAAAGGACTTTGAAATCGTGGGAAGAAGTAATATATAATGTATATAGCATATGCTTTCCTAATTCTAATTTCATTACGTGGTAACGTAATGTAGTTTAAAAAGAGTGCTGATGACGAAATCGTAGCTGGTTTCGAAAATGCATTCCACTCGGCTAATATCGGAATCGTTTTTTAATATTCTTAAATGATTACAATTTAATTTAATAAATATTTTTTGGAAGTTTGATAATAGAAAACTGAACTTAAGCCAGAATAAAAATGATTTATTAAAAAAATTTAAGAATAAAAGGTTCGAAAAAATATTAATTTATATTTATAATAAACAATTTAAAATAAGAAACTTGCAAAAGCTTTTTACAGAGAAATTAGATGCCATTCGCAAATATGAATTGACTTGATTTTAATTAGTTCATATTATCGCGAGTTCACTGTATTATAAGTTTGGTTCTACAAGCGACTCATAATTTTTAATATCTACTACATACATAGCAGACACAAAAACACATGTGTCGTTTCTTTAGAATCTTCTTTGCGGTTTACGCTTCCAACTATTAAATGTCATTTTATTTCTCACCGTTACGCAACTGTTTTTAATTTACACACTTAAATGTGCTTCTCAAAGTCTTAAGATGTCAATTTAAATTTAGTATTTGGAGCCCATTGTCATCCAATAATTAAAATCATTTCCTTTAAATTTCAAATAACAAATCCAAAAATTGTATTCTTCTTCCTCTAAATAAGCGTTTAGTTTTAAGTGACGACCATTTTAAGAATGTCTTTGAAATTGTTTAAGTATGTTCTTAGTTTCAATGTGATACCGAAAAATACAGAAACAACATAAACAATTCATTTGTGTAAGTATGAACGGATGGATGGTTGGATGGATGGATGTATGTTTGTATATATCGTTGGGCAGAGGGGGTGAATGGTTGTTAGGCGAGGCAATTTCGATTTCTTTTCCAGGAAGTACATACTTGAATGATTTGTTTCTAAGTTCCTACAAATACCATTGGATTATAATGTTTTCTTTTTTTATGTTTTAATTTTCAAGTGTCCTAACAACATTTTGTAGACAACAGTTGTAAAAATCTGTGTTTTGAATTAAATATTTTATCAAAGTACGAGTACGTATAATCATATGAAAAAAGATCTATAAATTTAATGTCAGCGATAAATAGTTTTATGGTCTGTTATTTAATTTTTTTATATTTCGTTTAAACAATTTATTTTCAAAATTTTCTAGAAATTTATTATTAAGAGATGGTTACTTACTGGACTATTTTGAAGAAAAGCCTAAATTGTACGAGTAAGTAATGACAAAACTTAAGTTTTCCCTACTAACACTAACCCAGAGATTTAAATGACTTTTTACATTTAAATTAAATTTCTGTTTTAACTTGAGTCTTTTCCTTTTTAACAAAAATCTTTCATCAATAATATATAATTCTAATTTGATCGATGTCTTTATTCTGTTTAACTTTAGTTCAATGACACAATGAACTGTTATTAACCCAAATAAATCTCCTTTTTATATATACGTACATAGGTACACACAAGTTTATTTTTATGAATCTGTATCATTTGTATAAATGTCAGTGTTAGTTGGTTTGATTATTTTTTATTCCTTCTTATTCTATGTAGTATTTGGCCTCAAAGTTAATATCAAGTTCAAAGTCGTCATCAACACAACTTTATTATTATTACTTTGTATATAAAAACGTCATAAAAACGCCCACACAACAAAGTCAGACAGGGAACCTATTTTTCAAAGCAAAAACAAAAAGCAACATCATCAATACATACACATGTACATGCATAAACATAAAAATCAAAACAAACACACTTGTTCTCATACACTTAAGCAATTTTTCCATCCACAGACAACAGGAGAATGAGCAAAATTAACAACAACAAGAACACGAAAATTCAACGAATGAATGAATGAACGAAAAACAAGGACATACATATTTATGTATGTATATAAACAGGCTCTCTAGGAACTTTACTTTAACGTCTTACACACATTCATACATACAAGAAATAAGCAAAATATATTTGTACAGGTATGTATGTATCTGTGTTAATATGTATGTATGTATGTATGTATACCCATTGTTGTTAACTATATATTGTATAAAAGGACATTGACATTGTCCTAGTAAATAGACTTTGTTAAAGCAACAATAAAAACACAAATAAGCCAACAAGTAGCGTAAATAATGACAACGTTTTGCATACGCAAGTATTACTTGTTTTTAAATATTTGGAAAATGTTCGTCCCCAATACTTATTAGAACAAATATAATAATGTAGGAAATCGCAAAAATTGTAAGCAATATGCGCTAAAAACACACTCGCATTTGTAAATATTAAAACAAAAAAGAATATTTACTTAATTTCTACAATTATTTTAATGTTATTGTGCATTGAAAATAAAGAGAAAAAAATTTATATACAATTTGGTGTATTGACAAGAAGTGTTGATTGTCATAATGCCATATACAGTGCACTCGCGCTATTGTGAACTAATTAAAACCAAAGCAGTTCATGTTAGTGAAATTGTTCACGTAAGCAATTGTCGAGTTTTTTGAGAAAAATATAAATTTTTACAATACTAACCTGTGCTTTTCCACGCTGGAACGAAAAATTATTTTTGTATTTGTATTATTAAAATATAAAACTAAAATTATTATTTACAATTCATAACAAGATCACGAGATTCCTTGTTGCAAAATATCTACAAAGCCTACATTTCCTTTTAACACCAAATATTGAGATTATTTAACACTCATGGTGAGTGATTCACCGCCTTGCATAAGAAAGAAAACTTTAAATTTCGATGCCATACATACAAAAAAGTTTAGAGGATACACCTATAGGATACCCTAAGTTTTAAAACTCGAAAATAACATATTTCAGTACAGAGCATTCTGAGTTTGTTCATGTTACTCCGTAGTCAACGTAAACAAAAGCTTTACGTGGTGTTCACGTTACGGAGACTGCACTGTATTATTAAAATTTTTAAGAGCATGAAAGTATTGTTTTTATATTGTAAAATTTTTAAGCCTTTTTAAGAATTTGGAAAATTATGTCATTATGACAATACGAAACATATACATATTTATATATTTTTTAGCAATTAAAATGGAAACAAGGCTTCATCGTAAGATTAACTGCATTATAATCGATCAACATTATAATTTTGTAATATGATCACTTTGCTACTAAGTCATCACGAAAACATTTTTAGGTTGTAATGAAACAGACTCAAGTGTGTCAATTCCTACACAACTTATTCACAGTTCATAAATTAATGTTGTAAGACAACGATGAATTAACAATTTATACCGTAAATCATGTAAAATAATATATTTTAGCTTAAATCATCAATAAATTAATTTTGTAAACATTCAAAAGATTTTGTGTGAAGAATTTTTTACCACAAATTCAATTTTAAATGTGACCAACTAGGCGCTGGAACTGCATAGTTAATAGAGTATCGACAGTGCATTAATTCAACTAAAACAGTTATGGTACTAGAAAATTTAAGATGCTAAAGTGTCAAAGGCATAAAAAGTCACTAACTGATGTAAAGACTTGTGGCGTTACGCATAATAACAAACCGTGTGCTAACTAACGAGCTGCTGAATTCTTTATGGCTTGGTTTTCACTATGTCATTTTTGTTGTCAAATTGTCCAAGTTGTTGGCAATTGTATGAAAACGGCTTGTCATATGGCGTCATCTATGTTTGCAGTCAGTTATGCACACAAACTGCCATCTAAACTGACAAATAAGTGAAAACGCCAAATTTCAGTTTGTCAGCAGATATGGCAGCATTTTTTTTTTTTTTTTCTCAAAGTAAATTTGACAACAAGTTGTCAATTATTTTTGTCTGTCGTTCGTCAGTTTTTTGTCAGTTTTTAAAATGCAGTGAAAACGCATTTGACGCAAACTGACGAGAATTCATTTGAGGCAGTTTTTGTTGGCATTTTATATGACATAGTGAAAACTAAGCTTATGGATAAATTTTCATAAGGCAAAGATAGCAGCTCGTTAGTTCGCACACAGTTTGTTATTATGCATAATGCCGACTAACATTCCGGAATATGTAGAATATTGTACATTGGATCTATCTTTTAAAAATGGTTAGTTTTACTAACTACAAGGACGATGCTATTCAATAAGGAAGGTTTTTGCTGTTTCCGTCCCACTTTCCACAATAGGTTGTTTTTAAGACTACCGGAACACTGTAGCCCTTTACAGACCAACAATTTCAGCAAACAAAAGGGCACTTTATTGACCACAATGCTTACGATTCTGAATATATCTAACCCCCAATTTACGCCCAACCTCCAATTTACGAAAGTATTTTTTTAAGTTTCTGTATACGTATTAAATACTAACAAATATTTTATTGAAATAGATAACTTTCATGTAAATGTCTTCATCGTTTATCTAGGAAAGTGAAAGTTAATTTGAAAAATTCCGTCGAAGCGAAGAGTAACAATAATTGCTAAATAATGTAATTTAGTACAACTCTATCGCTCCTACCACTAAATATCCCGTTTTATAAAATCAGGACTTAAATCGTACGTTTGAAACATACTTAAAATGCTTTATGATGTTAATTACATTCATACATTTTTGAATTAAACAATAAACAATTTTTGATTTTATAACTATAATTTCCTTTAAAGTTTTGTTTTTAAACACAAAAAATGCACGAATAATATTCTAAATAAAATTAAAGAAAATCAGTATTGTCTAAGGTTATTTTTGTTTCTATTATTAACAATACATACATACATACATACATACATACATACATACATATAATACTTAATAACAACCAAGTAGAGACCTTGTATTCCCCTAAATTTAAATGAACAATAAACAGCATAATTTCAAGGTTAAGTGGTAAAGTGAAATGAAAAACATTCTCCCTTCTTCTCCTTTAATCAGCATGAATTTTTATTGTTTGCTGTCGGTTAAAATAATTTGAAACAAAAAATTTAAAACAAGTGATAACAGTGTGTCAAATAAAAACAGGACACCATAGAAAATATTTACGCATAAAAAAAACAAGAAAAACAATCTATGGTTTTGTTATGTATGTTTGTGCGTGTAAGCAGATTTTGTGGTTGGACAATGAAACGGGAAAAAATGGGGTTAAACTTGTATTTATTGCTTTTCACTTCCACTAGAAAAACCTGAATGCTGTTGAAGTAATTTCCCAATCCATACCACATAGTCCCAACATACCTAATTGTGGGCGAAGAAAAAATACATTATTACGTCCTATGAAATAAAGTCTTTCTTTTTTTTTTATTATGAGATAAGCATGCAACATGTCCTTGAATAGTAACTAAGTGGTTAGAAAGTTAGCAAGAATTTGTATTTAAAAATTTATTTTATGACTGATTATACAGCTGTGAGTTGTTTTATACGATCCAATTTATTTTGTTTGAGCATGTTAGGGGAGACAAACAGACGAACAAATGAATCATTAACGAAGTGTGCAAAAATGGTGCTACAGTACAGTGTTGCCAAGTAAATTTTAATAAATAGCCCTAGATTAGAAAAAATACCCCCTAAATTTGTACTAATAGAAAAAACAAAAACCCCAAAACACATTTTTCTTACTTTCGCATATATTTATAGATTATTATGAATTTAAATACTCTTTTATTGTATATAATATTCAGATTAATTAAAAAATAAGTAATCGGTCAATCACTATTAAAAATCTCTAATACAGTTTCATCGTGTTCGTCCGCCGCATACATGTTTTCATAGTTAAATAATTTTATCATTTCTGGGGACGGTTTAAAATTTTGACACCCATTACTTAACGAATATCTCACTCTTAAAATTGATTCAACTGTTAAAGTAGCCATTCGATTTCGTAATTTATTTTTAATAATGCTAAACATTGAGAACGCTCGCTCAACTGTTGCGTTTGAAAATGGAAGTGCCAGCAGAGCCGATGCTAACCTACAAATTTTAGAAAATTTTTGAAGGCCGCATGCATCTTTTTTCATACTCACTTCATGCCAAAACTTTTCAGGAGAAGATGGTTTATTCCACTTTACATAATGTAAATTTTTCCATTCCACTAAAGTTTCATCAATATCATCACAAAACTTTTTAAAATGAACTGCAATGCCAGTTATATCGGGTTTTTCGCTCTTTTGCGCATTTTCAAAAGAAAAAATTGATATTTGCTCCATTATATTAACGTTATCAGGAAGTCTTTGCTTTAATTGTTGACATAACTCTACAATAAAATTTCTGCAATTTGCTTTTACTTCAACCATATTAGAAATTTCTGTTGAAAATTGGCTAAAATTATATCCAAAATTAAGACATTCTGATGGGATTAAAAACTTTTGAAAATCGAAATTTGTTAATAAAAAATTTTGTTCGTTTTCAATGACATCTGAGTGCACAATTTTTTGTAAAAGACCTAAATAACAGTCCTTTAAATCTTCATATAATTTTAATTGGTCTACATATTCCGCCTGAAAAGTTTTGTTTAATTTAATTACCGGTTTTAGAGTGTCTCTTAGAAAAATAAAATATAATTTGTTTTCCTTATTATACATGTTTGATAAAAGAAAAGCAGTGTGACACTTCTCATGCGTAGCAGCTAATTTAAAATGAAGATATAAGGCATCCCATTGTTCAATAATTTTTTCAATGGCTCCATATCTTGCTAGCCAGCGAGTTCCACTTAATTTATCAATTTTGTTGGGATTTTTTTCCAATATTAATTGATGTACAGTCGCATATTCAAGTTGTCTTTTACTGCTGTGAGAAAACCAACCACTTGTTTCACGTATAATGAACTCTATTTCAGTAGGCAACACTGTCATTGCTCTTTCTGCAGCAAGATGAAGTGAATGGCAAATGCATTTTATGGTTACTAAATGTGGTATAATTTCTTTTAATCTGCTACTAACGGAGTTATACTTTCCTACCATTGCATTTGCACCATCTACACCTATTCCTAGCAAGTTTTGAATATTTAAGCCATCTGATTTCAATATGTTAATAATCGCTTGGGTAATGACCTCTGAAGATCCGCTATTAATTTACAATAACCTATATAATGTGGTTATGACGTTACCAGTTGTCATATTAAAGTATTTTATCATTACACATAACATTTTCTTGCTATCGATAGAGGTACTTTCATCTATAATGAGAGAATAAGGGCTATCACTTATTTCATTCAAAAGTTGCTTAAAATAAGCAGGAGCGATAACATTTTTTATAATTGCGGTGCACTTGGTTCTATGGAGACGAATTTCTCGCAAAGTTTCTGAATCGTCTCCTATCTGCTTAATCAATTCTCCAAGGTGGTCAACACAGTTGACAGAACAGTGTTCTGCAACAAAAGCTGCAAGTTTTATTTCTGCAATTTTTCTTGTAGTTGTAAACGTAGGTTTGAAAAAGTTATCAAGTGGTAGATGAGGATCATTTCTTATAGATGAGCAATATATGTGCTTTTGAGTATTTTTATGAGCAGTTAAACCTTTTCTGTGGGCAACAAGTATGCATTTGCAATACTTACATATCGCTTTTTCTTCGTCGTCTAAGCATGGAGAAAGCCAACCTTATTTAATTATAATATTACAACATAAAAATAATAATAAAATATGTAAGAAATAATCACCTTTAAATTCATTTTCTTTTTCCCATTCTTTTTTATATTTTTGATAATATTTCTTTTCCTTTGGCATTTCTTTTATTAAAATTTTAGTCACTATCATGAAAAATTAAAGCTGTTAGAAACAAATTTGATTCAGTTTAAAAAAATTATTAACAGTAGCAAAATATAGGGAAATAGAGATATTTCTACTAAAATGTTCAACTTTTAAGAGCACTAGAAAGTACCCAAAGATTCAACTCTTAAAAGCACTATAATCTCCCTAAATAGTATTTTTACTCCCTAAATTTATCCCTAACTATTTCTTACACCCTAAAATACACCCTAAAGGCAAAAAAAAAACTCCAAATTTAGGGCGAAAATCCCTGACTTGGCAACACTGCTACAGTATAAAAATATGCTGATTATTTTCAGCTACCCTTCAAAGATTTTCTTTCTTTTTCCCTCTAACCATCAAGTGTTAATGCATGTTAATTTTATGATTTTACCCTTGTTACGTCATGAGTTATGTTTTTGATTTGTTTTACAGAGACATACAATTATTGTTTATTTGTACGTATGTTTGTATGTATGTATGTATGTATGTATGTATGTATGTATGTATGTATGTATGTATGTATGTATGTATGTATGTATGTATGTATGTATGTATGTATGTATGTATGTATGTATGTACGTATGTATGTATGTATGTATGTATGTACATACTTACATATATTCTTACGTATTCTAATGTTTTTGTCTAAGGTTAGGGTCGATCGGCTACATGCATAATCATGCTGAAATCTTAAGACCTTAAATATTTAAACATCATTTTTATTTCATTTATGTTTAAAAGTTAAAGAACAGGGGTGGCGGGTTATAAACGCTTAATCGATGTAATCTAATATTTTACATGTGCACGCATTAAGAAAGCCTCGCATAAATGTAACCCACTCACATGTACTTACATAAAAAACATTCTTCAAGGTCAAGTTTATTTATGTGTTTACATATAAAATTTACTTTAAGAGGCAAAAATCAGCTTTTTATTAATAGAATTTTACGAAATTCACAACATCACACGAATTGATCCAAAATGATGGTTAATTCATGGAATGGCTATAGACAATTTTTCGAATTGTGTTTTAATTAGATTCCTAGAATTAAATTAGATATAAAATTTTAAGCATTTTCATTCACATATTACGGTCAACTTTTATTACGAACAATGAAGGTACTATGTATGTATGCATGTTAGATAGTTTTTATTATGAAATTTAATTGTGGTTTTCTTTTAATTTTAAGTTCTATTAACCTAGCCCGTAGGTCATAATCGATCAGAAGTTTCTGTAATTTTATTTTTAAAACTAATGACCCAGTAAATGCTCTCATTACTAAATAAAGGCTTCATAAGTATTTTCTCGCCGTTCTGTTGCTTAATTTTCAAAGTTACTTCTTTTGTTAAAACTTATCTGCCTTACTTTATACGGATACCTTAAAGAAACGGCTTATTAATTCTTTTTGTATTCTTACCGACAAAGTCCACGAGTCTTTCAGTTTCATCCACCTTTGAATTAAAGCAACTCTGATATCAGCTAATACGCAGTAGTGTTGCCAATAATTTAGAAAAAAAAACTTGCAAAGACTTTTTAGAAGAATGTACAATTATCACTAGTCCCGCCTTATCACTTGATACCAATATTAAGAGGATTGGAAGGAATATTATACCCTTCACACAGTGAAAAAGGGTATATATAGGTTTGTCATTCCGTGTAAAATTTCTACAATTTTCATTTCCGACCCCATAAAGTATATATTTTCTGAAAGCTTATGAATAGGGGAGTCGATTAAGCTATGTCAGTCTGTCCGTCTGTACGTGTGTATGTTGAAATCAACTTTTTGAAGCCCCCGACCTCGCTTGGACCCGGGTGAGGTATTAAACTATCAGAAATATTCGGGAGTAGAACAGTATTGAAAATCAGAAACATCGGTACATAAACAACTGAGATTTGAGCAAAAACCCACGACCACCTCGATTTTTTTTCACAAAAACAACATTACAACAACATACATACATACAAACGTGTATACTGGTTAGAGTAAATTTTTTTTTATATTTGCTTGAACAAACTGATAACGGGCTGTCAAAAAGCAATAAATAAGTTTATATCCACTATAGCCAAATCCAAATAGATTATGTAACTTTTCAATTAATAGCCCATGACAAATGGAGTCAAAGACTCCATATAAGTATACTAATTCTTCCACTATCATAATTGCACCTAATTGATTCAGTAATATCTAGCAAAACTCTTGTAGTACTATAACGCACTCTAAGACCCATACCTAAACAACAGCGTTGAGCGTCAAGCGTTGCAATTTTGCATGTTTTTTGTTATTGTAACAAAAACAAAACACATGTAAAACTCCAACGCTTGACGCTCAACGCTCTTGTTTAGGTATGGGGGTAATAGCATGTTTCCACGACACATTCAATTACTTAATTCGCACTTTAAATTACTTAAATGAATTACCTTTATTCCACGACATATTGTTAATTTGATTTGGCAGTTCTTCGTGTTTTTTTTTATTTAAATATTCGTTTTGTTTTTTGATGGTTAAAATAAAGAAATATAAAATTTTATATTGAAAATTATAATTATTTTATCAATGGAGGCAAAAAGTAATTAATAGTACACTCAAAAAAAAGTTTACTAAATTTAAGTAAATTTTACGAAAATTAAAGAAATTCGGTAATGATTTGGCTCCAAGTAAAATAAAACTTAAACGAAGTTTATATTTTTCCTAAATTATAGTATAAATAATTTTCTATAATTAACTAGAAATTAGTAAATTTTTACTACGATGAAGTTAAATTATACTTTTTACTTATCCACACTTCTAAGGAATAAGTAAATTTTTTGCTACAACTAACCATTTTTTTACACAAACTTAATAAAATTTTCTAATATTAAGTTAAAAATGTATGAGTATGGGGCATTATATAGTTAATTAACTTGTTTTTACGAACGATTTTAACTTAAATAAAGTTGTTTTTATTATTTTTAAAAAATATTTAACTTATTTCAAGTTAAATTTTTCTTAAATTAAGTTTTTGTGATTATTATTCATTAAAAATTTCTTTAATTTAAGTACATGGTTGTACTTAATATTATGAAGTATTATTTGAAACTGTCAACAAATTCTTGAAATTTAGTATAAGACGTTAACTTAATTTGAGTATATTTTGTGTTATTTTTAAGAAAGTAGTATTATATTTGAGTACAAATATCAACTTAAAGTAAATAAATAAAAGAAGTTATTTCCATATTTAGGTAAAACTTTTCTTATATGAAGAACTATTTTTTCTCAATGAAATAGCAGTGAACTAATTCTTAGTAAAATCTAACTTTCTTTCACTACATACACCTTTAATAAAGACTTTTAATTTTTGTTACTTTTTTATTTATTAACAGATTAAATAGATTTTAATAGTTTTTTAAATATACATACATATTTACATATCTTATTTTTTAGTTGGTAAAATTAATTGTTTTAAGTTAAATTGTTTATTTTTTTATATTTTTTATATTTTTTTAAATTATAAATACATGTTTTGATAAATGTTCTTCTTCGGGTACATTCAATAGGTTTTCGGGAACTTGGCTTAACAAGGCATAAAGTTTTTGCTTGAACACAACATTTCTTAAATCTGAAAAAATAAAAAATACTTTAAAATAAATGTTTATAGCTCTGAAAACGAAAAATAAACCGTATATAATACGTTTAAAACTTTTAGTATTTAGCAAAATATAGTGTCTGCTAGGATGTTACAACTAATATTGATAATATTAAAATAAAATGGAATTTATTTCAGCAATATGTTTATCTTTTATTCTCTTTTATGAAGAATTAAAAACGATTTTACAATTGATATTTTTCAAGTTTGAAATTTAAAATGATGTACTTAGAGGTTACTCTACAGAAAAATAATTTGGGGTAAGGAAAACCAGCTTTGCTATGGTCTGTTATATGCTACCATATATTTACCAATCACATTTGTGAAATTGGCTCATTGAAATAAACGAACTCATTTAACAAAATATTGATAAATGAAAGCTGTACAATTAATTAAAATGCGTATTCGCTTATCCTCTTGCGAGATTATAAATGGGGATCGATAAGAGCAATTGTGCTTTGACCTGCATCTACAATCCTTTAAACCAATAATTCAATGGCCTAATGTAAATTCTGAATCTTACAGCAAACAGATCCAATTAAAAGCAAACCAAAGTTATTTACTGAAGCTCAACTATTTTAATTTTTAAACTTGAAAAAATCAAAA
The DNA here is from genome assembly GCA_941918925.1 of Phyto melanocephala. Taxonomy (NCBI): domain Eukaryota; kingdom Metazoa; phylum Arthropoda; class Insecta; order Diptera; family Rhinophoridae; genus Phyto; species Phyto melanocephala. The sequence continues at coordinate 61,699,346 of OW799235.1, read as the reverse complement.
AATTTTCAAAATTTCACTTTTTAAATAACTTTTAACAAAATCACGTATTTGAAAAAAAGGAGAAATAACATTTTTATATATAAAGGAGATTTAAATATAAAATTTTTGATGTATGACACTAATGTAGTAAAAAAGCGATATAACGAATTTGATGAAAATCGCTTAAATTAACTATTTTTTTAAAATTATTTTTAAAAGGAAAATAAATAAATTAATTTCTAAATGAATTAAACTTTTCCAAGAGTTCTACATAAAACACACTTACAATTTTTGATAAATTAATTAAACTTTTAGCCGCCACCCATTTTTTTCTGTAAACGCCGTTGGCTCTTGAAATAATTGGCGGCGTTACCGGCTAATTTTTTACACCGACTTCGGTTTTTTTTTACAAACCTAGAACAATTTGAACTAATTACACTAAATTAACTTAAAATAACACTTTTTAAATTCATTTTTTACTTACCTTCTTTAAATTCACTATTTGCACTTTTTTTCACAATTTCTTATTTATAGTTTTAGCTTTTTTTGAATTTTTTCCGTTTTTTACTATTTTTCATTTATTTATGTATGTATATCAAAACTAAAATGCTTACATCGGGGCTGGAAAAGTAAATACCAATGTAATTGTTTTAATATGAATTAAATACATAGACGACGGCAGTCTACAGACCACAAATAGTCAAAATTAATATATTTGTATGGAGACTATTATTTTTTATAATTTAATTCGTCTAAAGTAGTCTTAAAGTAGTAAATTTAACAAAAGATTAGTTTGTATCAGCGTTGCAACTTTCCGGTTAATTATTCAAAAAGAAACATTTTGATAGTTTTAAAGTGATAAAAGTTTTGAATAATTTTTGGATAATTTGTCTTATTACAGAAATTTTAACAAAATCCAAATTAAATCTGCATTTTATAATACAAAATACAAATTTTTATATCTGTATTTCTGCCTCACTGAAATTTAACTAAAAAAAAAACTCGATTTTGACAAATTTTGGATGAAGGTACTTTGATATAGAATACTGCGAAATTACAATATTTAATAAATTTAAATTGTATAAGAAAGTTAGCAAGTACACGCAAAGAAAAATCATAGCTTGATTAATTTGTAATCATACTGTTGTGTCAGTTATTATTTAATGATTACTTTTAATTTTTAATGCTTTCGAATGTAATGTTATTTTTGTCAAATTATTTTTTTTAATCATACTATTTCTAACCGTTTTGAAATTTTTACGAAACGTAAACATTAAATGATACAATTCCAACAAATGCTTGATTATCGTGACTTTTCTTTTTTTTTCTTTTTTATCGTGGTTTTCTTTGCGTGTAGTAAATTTATGTAAGAACAGGAAAAAAATTTTGCTTTAAAAGCAATATAATATGCATTTGCACTAGTAGCAATAGCAAAATATGTCGAAATTTAAGAAAAGACTGATGCATCAAAAAAATGCATAACGATCGTTACTAAACATCATTCCAAATAAAAAATAAATAAAAACAGCAGAAACTATTTTGACACGCCTACTTCAACGTCCCCTTCTCACGTAATTTACCGTTAATGAAATTAGAAAGCTCACTCGTAATATAGACATACTTAATTTTACATTGCAAGACTAAATTTAAGAAAAAAAAAAAATAATAGCAAACAGAAGTTGCACAAAGAAAGTAATATATATTTTACTAGCATTTAACCCGCTACTTCGTTAGCGCAGTTCTTACTATTTATTGAATGCTCAAGTTCTATTTATAATTATTAAATATTTTTGGTTCAATTTATGAAAATTTGTATCTCTGATTCAATTTACTTAGAAATATAAAAATGAGAGTAAGGATATATCGGGCATATATTTCCTAACTAAAAGCAAGATCAATGCTACTGAGTTTCAAAAATTAAGATTCATATTTTGCAAAAATTACCCTAAAATAATAAAAGAAACATTTTTTCCTTCAATAAAACTTCCACTTGGTTTATTATTACCTTTATTTAGAATTCTATGTATACAAAATATATAAAAAGAGAAAAAGTAATTTTGGTCGTCCATAATATTAGGACTTAGACCTCATCAAAAAACACTAATTTTAACAATCTATGCTTACAAACGTAAAAATACAAAGAGTACAATAAAAATGCAAAAAGGCTTTTTTTGTGTTTTTAATATCATTTTAATTCTAAACTTGAATAAATAATCCTTTATTTCACAATTTTAACTTTTTAAACGTAGGAAATTCAAAAAGTCCCATTATAATGCATAAAACTACCCTTTTGATCGCCCATAACATATTTAGCCTTACCTTGTATCAATAGTCACTAATTTCGAAATTCTTGCTTCGCAAACGTTAAAAGTACAATAAGTACCATAAAAATTCAAAAAAGTACCTCTTTGGTCACCCATAACATTTTTAGCCTCACCTTGTATCAATTGTCACTAATTTCAAGATTCTACCTTCGCAAACGTTGAAAATACAAAAAGTACCATACAAATTCAAAAAAGTACCTTTTTGTTCGCCGATAACATTTTTTGTCTCACCTAGAATCAATAGTCCTTGATTGTATAATCCTATCTTTATAAACGTAGAAAATGCAAAAAGTACCATAAAAATTCAAAAAAGTACCTTTTTGGTCGACCATAATATTTTCGGTCTCCCCTTGTATCAATAGCCACTAATTTTAAAATTCTAGCTTCGCAAACGTTGAAAATAGAAAAAGTACCATAAAAATTCAAAAAAGTACCTTTTTGGTCGCCCATAAAATTTTTAGTCTTACCTTGTATCAATAGTCCTTTATTTTACAATTCTACCTCTATAAACGTAGAAAATACAAAAAGTACCATAAAAATTCAAAAAAGTACCTTTTTGGTCGACCATAACATTTTTAGTCTCACCTTGTATTAATTGTCACTGATTTCAAAATTCTACCTTCACAAACGTTGAAAATACAAAAAGTACCATAAAAATTCAAAAAGTACCTTTTTGGTCACCCATAACATTTTTAGTCTAACCTGGAATCAATAGTCCTTTATTTTACAATTCTACCTTTATAAACGTAGAAAATACAAAAAGTACCATAGAAAAGCGAAAAAGTACATTTTTAGTCCAAGTTCCAAATTTAAAGTTTAAAATGTTCAAATATCTATGTAACAAAATATTTTAATAGACATGATTAAAACTCAGTAAATCTACTCTTTTTTGCATAAAAGTAATTATGTTCTAAAAAGTACCAAACTCTTCCCGATTTTTCCCTTTTCTACCCTGTTATGAATGTGTTTAAATTTTTACTAACTTACATAATTTTTTATGTCTAGTGAAATCCCAATTAAAAATTTTGTGAAAATTGGCCGTCTAATTAGGAATTACATACACATTCCGGAATTTTCCCCTTTTTGGTACCTTTTTTGTCCCCAGAAAAGTTTCCAAAAATTTCGCCTAAATAGTTGTCCATATTCTATTAGGAAATGATAATTGTCAAATTTTGTCCCATTGAATAATATAAGAAAAGTTTATTTTAAAAAAAGTACCAAAAAAGGGACAATTTTTACCCCTTATACATATGAATTTGAAAAAAGTGCCGAATTCCTATTAATATTTTTTTGCGGACTACTTAATACAGTTTAAATTTTTTTCCTAGCTTTATGCGTTTGGTAGTTACATTGGGTACCAAAAAAGTACCAAATTATAGTTTTTACCCGTTTTTTCCCCTTAGGGGTTGAAAATTCTAAAAAAGGCCAGACACCTGTCAGCTTATTTTTTGTGCAAATTACAATACTTTTTCAATTTAATTTGTATCATTTTTAGTTTAGCAAATATAAGATTACCGATTTTACCCGTTTTTACCCTTTTTTACCCCCTTAAAGTACGAATTTCCAAAAATCCCTTCTTAGTGGAGCTATACATTGAAAGAGGAAACGGTTGTCCAAATTTCATGTCTCTAGCTCTTTGCGTTTGGGCTGTGCGATGATGAATCAGTCAGTCAGTCAGTCACGTTAGTCTTTTATATATATAGATTTAAAGAGTTTATTTCATAGCGATTTCTGTTAATATCAATATAAAATTTTTTCTGTTATAAAAGTACCCAAAATTGGTGGTGGGCATTAAAATTTATGCATTAAGCATTTAATTTATTATTGCTTATATTTTTGCTATTAAAGCATTCTATACCATTATACAAGTTTAGATTTTTTAGTAGCAATTGAAATTTTCAAAACATATAAATTTTAACCTTAAACATTAGCTTTTATTTGCACTTCCCATTCCTGATATACATTTTAAAGATATTGTACTTAATAATAACATTTTGTATTTAAAACAAGTACGAATTAACTAAAATTTAACCAACAACTATTGACAGAAGTAAATACATATACATACTTATGTATGAACATTAATACATACATACAATATATTTGCTCATATTTTTGATATTTACATACATATGTTATTATACCCTTCACACAGTGAAAAAGGGTATATATAGGTTTGTCATTCCGTGTGAAATTTCTACAATTTTCATTTCCGACCCCATAAAGTATATATTTTCTGAAAGCTTATGAATAGGGGAGTCGATTAAGCTCTATCAGTCTGTCCGTCTGACCGTCTGTCCGTGTGTATGTTGAAATCAACTTTTTGAAGCCCCCCGACATAGGTTGGACCCGGGTAAGGTATTAAAATATCAGATATATTCGGGAGTAGATCGGTATTGAAAATCAGAAACATCGGTACATAAACAACTGAGATATGAGCAAAAACCCACGACCACCTCGATTTTTTTATCACAAAAACAACATTACAACAACAACATACATACATACAAACGTGTATACTGGTTAGAGAAAACGTGGAATCGAATCCCAGCTGAGCCAAAAAAATTTTTTTTTAATTTTTTTTTTATTTTTTATTTAATATATTATTTATATTTTTATTATTATTTTTTTTAATTTTTTTTTTTTTAATTTTTTTTTTATTTTTTTTTTGTTTTATATATATTATATACAATAATTTTTTTTTTAATTTTTTATAAAATTTTTTTTTTATTTTTTGTTTTTTTAACATACATACGAGAATTTATACTTTTACAATGGGATGTTTTTATATATGTATGTACGTATTTCATATGGGATGAATTGTGACACAAACTACTGTTATTGCATGACTACACGTTGTGAAGGGTATATAAGATTCGGCACGGCCGAATATAGCACTTTTACTTGTTTTTTAATCATACTATATCAATGAAATTTTTCTTTAATTCAAGTAAATTTTACCTAGTATACGCTTTACTAGAATTAAGCAAATGGTACTATAATCAAATATATTTTCTTTATTGAAAGTGAATTTGTACTTAAAGTAAAGAATGAAACATACTTCTTTTAAGTTTATAATAAAGCATTAACTAGATATAAGAAAGCAATGAACTAAATTTTTTACATTTAATACAAAAATCTTATTACTTGTTTTAAGTATGAAAATACTCAATATTAAGATATTTTTACTGTAGGTCTGAAAAATTTTAATTAATTTAAGAACTATTTACTCTATTTAAGTATGTACAATTAAGGACATTTATGGACTGTTTTTAAGTTAGTCAGAATTTTGCGTAAACTTTTATCAAGTACAATTTTTTTCATATGAAGTTAAATTTTTTATATTTTAGTTCATTTGGACTTATTTTTAGGAAATTCAATAAACTAAAATTAAGTTCATGCCAAACTTAATTTTAGATCAATCTTTTTTTTCGGTGTAGTAATAATATTGTAAATTTATAAGAAATGTATGCAAATAATATCATTATTTTTTTCAAATACAAGAAAATAGGACCAGTGCAGCCAGCAAATCCTCTAAACACAATTTCGTCTCGTCCAATGATTTTTATGTGGGCAAAAGTCTTCGAGACGCAACAACTTTTCTTAAAATTTTCGTTTTTGCTTCCATTTTATTTTGAACTTTTTTTTTGCTTTGATTTTTTTTGACAGCTGGGTATGATAAACTACCGATAAAAATTAGAGAAAACACTGATTTTATTATAATTCGGATGGTAATTCTAAATGAATTACCCACAAAAATAGTAATTTGCTTTGAAAATTTTGCATGGGAAAATTATGTAATTTGGCTTTGAATTATAAATAAGACATCGAATTACGAATATCGTTGCCGTGGAAACATGATTTAAACCTAGATTGATAATCATGAATCTTACCACCACGACCAATATGAATCATAATCTGCTGTCTAATAATAATCTCCATAATTTTAGAACGAACTAATACAACACTAATTGGGCGATAGTTAGAAGGAGAATTTTGATTCTTAACTTTAGGTATTGGAACCATTCTCTCAAAAATCCAAATCCTAGAAACCACAGTCATTGTTAATACCCTATTAATGATAAAAGTAAGATGTTCTGAGATTTTTGAGTAAATGAACTAAAAAATCATATATTTAAGTCATCAGCATGTGATTTTATTTCAATCATTGGCAAAAAAAAAACATCATCCTCTAAAACACTTCTAAAAGAAAACAATCTCACAGTTCTATCTATCTATTTCTATCTATTTCTCGGTATGCGCGATAAGCAAGGTTTTTTACGCGTTTCGCAACCAGAATAAATTCATCATCCATCCACCAATTTTCCCGCCTACCCACAGAATATTGTCATTAAGCACACGATATATTTATAAAAGAATTAAAATATACTAAACTATCATCCACATTCAAAACATTATAAATATTAGAAAAATCAAGAGATTCCAATTGCGAAATTCAGTTATCTAAGTTGGATTGGCCATACTCATTATTCATTTCAGACTCTTTAATTCCCTGATATGACATAAAAATTGCAGAACGATTAGAATTCAACGAAAGAATTTTAAATTGGCATTTACAGTTAATCAATTCTATATTTGAGACATAAAAGTAATCTATTAGTGAGGTGGACAAATGTTGCGGCGAAAAAAGGGTTGACAAAGAATTATGTACAACAGATAAAGACAGTCCATTACAAACCTCCCTTACATAACTACCTCGTACAAATCGATTTGTACTTAAATCACCCATTACTACTACATTACAGTATTTAGAACCAATACCACCAAGAACCTACTTACAGGATGAGAATTGACCATAAGGGAGGTAAACAGCAAACAGAAGGATAACCGCATTGTTTTCTAAAAAAAAAACCTCCACAAATCGAGATTCTACATAAGCATTATGTGGATAATTATAAACGAATCCAGTTCTTGAATTACTACGAATATAAAGACAAACACGACCCCCTCTTACTCCATTACTATCCAAGTAGTTTATATGTAACTAGGTATTTCAACCGTTCCATCTAATAAAAAGTCCTTAAACCAAGTTTGTGAAACATCAAAAACCATCTACCGTACATTCCTCCATTAAATAACGCATCTCATCAAACTTAGAATTATTCTCACGGGGTAGAACGCTTTGGGCATTAAAATTAAATATATTGAAGTTTTCAGGAATCACCACCGAATTAATAACATGACAATCAAACGCTATTTTTCCTAAATTATCAACTAAATCCAATTAAACCCATAAAACTTGTGTGTATGCAAAAAACAAGTCCCTATGGAAAACATATGTACATATGTATGTATATACATATGTAAAAACCAAAAATTAAATTCAATAATATTGAAAAAAAAACTGTGTTTAATTTATGGTTCAAAAATAATAAATAATAATAAATAAGAAGCATGAAAACAAATACATAATAAACATTCCCACAGATTATATCCATATTTAAAAATGCAAAAAATATCATAAAAACTTTCTAAGAAAATTATGTAAAGAGATCCAATTACTTTATATGAAATAACATCAATATTAATATAATTCTAATATAATATTAATATAAGAAAAAAATAAACGATGCGACTCCAACATATCATCCAGCAATTCCAGCTGGACACTATATGTATTGGCTTTTAGTTAGTTTTAGTTTTACATTGTGATGAGTATCCAAAATTCGGCACAGCCAAATATAGTGCCCATTAATTTAACTAAAAAAAAGTACTAAGTCAATTGGAAAAAAAACAAACCCGTTTAAAAAAAATAAACTTTAGTTGTTAATTTTCCCCTTTAACATTGTTTAATAATGTCAATACGAAATCAAATTGCCTGCCAATTTTAAGGTTGTTCCTCAAAAATGAAAGAAGAACAACAAAATGTATATAAAAGAAAATATGTACAAAAATAAAACGAACAACAGCAATGAAAGTAATAAATGTGTCATAAAAGCGTACCCAAAACGTAAAGAAGTTGAAAGGAAGGAAAAGCATCAATTTCTCTACTTTGCAATGTGCATGGAATGTGTATGAATGTGTTTTTATAGGGTTTGCGTGCGTAAAAGTACGTAAATATGGATGTATGTATGTATGTATGTATAAACAACAACAAAAAAGATTGTTGCTTTTGTTTTTACTTGATATCGTTGTTGTTGTTGGCTTTTTGGTGTATTGTGCTTTTTTAGGTTCTCGATTAGTACATTTTGGATTAAGGTAGGTCAGGTTTTCATTTTCGTTTGTTCCAGTTAAACGTAAGGTAATTTATATTTTTACAACACAAGCAGAGAAAGAAGGGGAGACACATAAAAAAGGGTACGTTTTCATACTAACGATGATGATGGTGATGTTGACGACAATTATGGTGTTGATGAAATGTATACCAACCAGTATTTAATAATCTTTATACATACAGGCTTATGAAACTACTACATACATACTGTATGTATTGTATTTCTTTAGTATCTAGTCGAAGGTAAACAATTCGTGTTTGTGCTTCTGCCTGATGTTGGAAAATATAAAAATAAAAAGTGTAGTTGCAAAATTATGTATAAATGTACGATGCCTTAAGCATTTTGTGGTTGATAGGTATTTAATAAATTACGAGTAACAAGAAGAAAAGTGAAATATGTATATTTATACTATAAGAAAAAAGGGTTCGTTTTTTTAATAGCAAATGTGGGGCACAGTACCAAATTATAAAAAGTCCTCTGCCCCACATTTGTCTTTGAATTTGTACATGTGTGCATAAGTACACATTATGTATGTGAGGACGAATAAATGTAAGCAAGCATGCAAGTAATTTATTAATTTCTTTTATTACCGCCTTATTATTGGTTTTATACGTACATACATACTTATGTACACAGGTACATACGAATTAATTTTTCTTTTACACAAGTGTTTTTTAATCGACACAATTATTATAACGTTGACAAGATGTTAACTAGATTGCGGAGTAACTATCATGATATTATCATTTTTTGTGGTATTATTTTAAGAAATGAATTTTTGTATAATAAAAATTGTTGAAAAGTTTTTGAAAAGAAAAGAAAAAAAAAACAAATTTAAAGAATGGCAGCTGTCTTGTCTTGTTACAAATTGAAAACAAATTTTTTTTTTGCTTCAACTGTAATATGTTTACAAGCAAAAATACTATTTAATAAACATTCCAGATTGACCTAATAAAATTTGATTCTGGATAAAGTGTTGCCAGTAAACTGTCTACACTTAACAGTTTTTGTGTCCAAGCAGAAATTAATATTTTGTAACTGTAGTCATTATTAAATTACTACAAGTAAATGTAAAAGATGTGAAATTTTAACTTTGACTAACTTTCCCCGGCATCTAACATTAAAGTAAATGCCTAAAATTTGCAATACATTCACACTTATTCGCTAGCTCTCTTTACTTTTCACTCCGATCTCAACGATATAAAAGAAAGTAAGATTTTTATATTTTCAGCAAGTAAACTGATAAACTATTACCTATTATTATCGTGTAACATATTCAACATTTGGATGAAAAAAATTTTTTGGCAAACGCAAAAGCTAATAAGACAAGCACTTTTAGCACCAAGGGTCATATCCACAAAGAAACATAATTGAAGATTGTGTCGTGTAAAATGGGTCTGGTAGTAAAAAGCCGCCATAACATGCATTCGAAAGGAAGAGCGTCATCTGCGTAAACGGATAGTATAAAGGCTTAAGTAAGCGTGAACTTAGCAAAAACCAACAAATAGTTGTTGAGCTAGTTAAAATAAGTACTTTATATTTACAGCTGGGTAAAGGAGCCTACATTTGTTGTAAAAAAAATATAAGAAATATCCATAAACAAATGTTCTTTTAAGTGAAAATTATCGATGGTCACATGTAGAAAGGCCTTCAGGTTAGTTCTTCAAATATTATTTGTACCTAAACTTTTTTGGTTCATTGTAAAGGGGTTTAAAAAATGCTCTATTTCGGGTAGACTACAAAAAAACGTTTTGATACTATCAATGAGACGGATCGTGCTGAATTAAAATTTTATGTTATTTTTTTGGATATATGTAATGTCAGCCATACCTAAAGAATTAAAACAAAATACATATGTAAATGTTTTGAAACTTCTTTGAAAAAATGACAAATTAAAATGATGTAAAGCTTGAGAAATTTATTAAATAGTTTTGTTAATTAATTTATTTTTTGTACAGCTCCTTGATTTTGTATGATTAGTTAATATATTTAATATGTGTCATAAAAAATGTTCATGGGCCTAGTGTTGTAATAAAAAATTCTTAAAAGTAATAAGAAAGAAATTGAAAATATTTATTTAGAGCTCATAGTAAGTAAAAAACAAAACGATGTTTTAATGGCTCATTTATAACATTTATTTTATCAACACCAGACTAATTTTGTGCACCCGTTGTCGTAATTTGTACCAACAGTCCTATAGGATGCTTTTTGCTGACTTGAAATAAAAAAAAACTATCTTCAACTCGAACCCGATTACAAAACCATGCCATAAAAGCTTTCTTTTATGAAAATGTAGCGATAGATTTGGTACTGGAACATTGTACTAATAATAGTTGAGTCACTGAAATGACAAAAATATTGAAATATTTATACTCTTATGCAGGTATTTTTATTCTTCTTATTTGTGACATATTTTCTTATTGTAGATTAGGTTGCATAAGGTAGATCTGCATCCACAAATCTAATGGAACTGACGTCCTTCATCAATACTGGATTTTGTAATGGCTCAAAAACTTAGAATTTCCGCGTTACCTTTTAAAATGGAATAGTTCTTACTTTAAGGATCGGAGACAATGTGTTTTTTATAATGACTGTATATCAAAACATATTTAAGTAACTTCCGAAGTTCCACAGTGAATTCGTCTCGGTCCCATCCTATTTTTATTGCTTATTAATGATCTTCCAAAGGCTATTCAATACATTAATATTTTAACGTTTGCTGATGATGTCAAAATTTATTCATGGACCTCCAAACTGATTTGAATAATTTCTTTAATTGGTGTACGGCAAATCTTATGGAATTGAATTTAACAAAATGCAAATCTATGACTTTCTGCAGATATTCACCGATTTCAAATGTTTACTCTCTAAATGGCACTAATTTAAATGTTTTCGATTCGTTTTTGGATCTTGAAATTCTCTTTAATGTAAAAATTAATTTCAACTCTCATGTAAAAATGAAAGTAAATAAAGCTAATGGGATATTAAGTTTTATAAAACGTTGGGCTGAGGAATTTAATGATCCTTATATGACAAAAACTGTATTCACGTCCTTTACTGGAATATGGATTAGTAATTTGGTATCCCCAATATGATGTGTATATTCAAAAACTTCAATCAGTCCAAAAACAATTTTTGCTGTTCTGCCTTCGTAACTTGCGTTGGAATCCCAATACCAACTAACTGTCATATCGAAGTCGTTTATTACTCATTGCGCTCCCAACGTTATAAAGCCGAAGAATGGTTTCCAATATTGCATTTGTCCTGAATTTATTTCAAGGTTAAATTGATTCTACATATCTTTAACGTAAAATATGCATCAATGTTCCTAACAGGCAGCTCAGATCTTATGAACCGTTATATATAAAATTTCTCCGATCAAACTACATTAACTTTGATCCATTTAGAAGAGTTTGTGCTGAGATAAATAAGTTCTATGCACACATCGACTTTTCCGATAATGTTGCTGTAACTAGAGAAAAGCTGATAAGGTTTCTAAATTCAAATGCTTATGTCTGGTGATGTTTTTGTTTTTCTTTGTTCATGTAATTATTGTTTTCTTTGAAAAAATATTGCTCAACTGTATGTTTTTATGTTGATTGAATTAAATAAAAAAATAAATAAAGAAGGCACACATTTATTTGCATCGCTTTGAGACATTTTAAATATATAAGAAATCAAGCTTCAGAAAATACACAGAACTGTTTTTAAGTATAGACGAGCTTTATTAATTTCCCTTGTAATCAGTCTATGAGTTTACTAAGCCTTCACACCAAAATCGTTCGAGAATCGATTTTTAACTTGCAGATATTTGTAATAAAACCAAATATGACAGAACCCACCGAATATGATTTTGAATTTTAATGGCAGTGAAAATTTGTCTCGCTTACCTTTTTGCTTAAATGGAAAGGCTAAAATTATCTTTATACGAAAGCATTCAAAGTATGTCATCTGTACTACTTATTTTTTTTATCAGTAGAAAAATATAAAACTTTTTTTTTCTATATATAAATTTCTTCCTTATTGGCTTGCTATATGCTCCTGGCATGGATTAGTAAGAGCTAACTGCTCTTATAAATAACAAAATAGGAGCGACTTACGAAATGGGATAGCTTATATAAATTCATACCTTTCACAAGTGCTCCTGGTAGCAGGTAAACGATTCAAGATGCGCTTTTTGAATAACATTTTTTTGTGGGAAATAAGTTGTTATTATTAACACTTATACTACATTTACACCTGAGCGAAATCTAGTAGATTTGAATTAAAATCTTTATTAAAATCTATACCGTTTATACCAACTGTTTTTTGAAATTTTGCAAGATTTCGTTTTATTTATTTACAAGGTGGTCTAAGAGGCTCTCTATGCTCTACTTCTCCAAAATTCAAACTCCATATAAGAAACATGTAAGCAATAATGTACTTGTGCAATTGCAACCACCTTATATATTTTGATTGAATTTTTCCGTAGCGTAGTATATTTTATTACAATTTAATAAAAACCACAGCTGCATAACGAAGTAGTATTAGATTTTGAGTAGTTTTGTATGGAAAATCTGGTAGAAATTAACAGGATTTCACTCAAAATCCCTTAAGTACTAGATTTTGTGTAGGTGGGTGTAAATAAAGTATTATACCGAATTTCGCTATCGACACTTTCTTATATAACGTCTATACAGATTTAAATGAAAAAGTTTTAACCTTTCTAACGTAAAAAATAAATATTCATTTTAAAAGAATTGTTTAAATTTTAGTTTTACAACAAAAATGTTGATTCATTTACTTATGAGTGTTGCGTATGAAATTAAAAATAAATGGAAAAGTTCAACACAATTAATTTAAAATTCCATTTCATGGCATTTAATTGAGTTGAAATCAAATTAAAAAATAATTTACTTTCCACCCTGTTTTTTTTTTTTTTTTTTGCAAATACAAATAGACGAACAGCATGCACAAATACATATTCAATTATTCCTATTTTGTAACTTCCCTGTAGTCCTTGACACTAGTTTTAAACTGACGAATGTGTTTGTCACTGAGAGCTTAATTAAAACACGACTCATAATATTCTGCACATAAATGCTTAAACCATGTACATATTTACAACATAATCTTTTATGTTTTAATTTTGAGTAGATTTGCTATTTATTAGCGATTTTTCGGGTGAAAAATAAAGCACAATGTTTCGTACCAAAAGGTTTTAGTAATAACAGTCAAAATATGTGATTGCCAATTGGTTTTATTTCTAAATCTACCGGGTTGTCATGTCCTTCTTTCTACACATTTACACTTAGACACAAAACCATACATACAAATGCAGTGACTACGGGTACTAAGGAGAGACAAGAATATTTCGCATATTTATTTTAACTACCAGCAGCATATTTTCTTTTTATTCTTCTTGTATATGTTTTTCTAATATCATACATACATATTTTAGCTATTTCCTTAATCATTTATTTAACAAAAGTGCGTAACGCATTTAGAAACACAACGGAGAGATTGTTGTGAACAAAAGGAATCAAAAAAAAATCTTCTATGAAAATCTACGAATAATATGTTTAAAATTTAGAAAAAAAAAGAAAAAAATCTAACATGTGCAATCATTCTATACATAATAGACAGACTAATAACATATAATTGTTGTTGTTGTTAGATTTCTTTTTCTACATTTTATGTTGAATGTACATATGTACGTTATGTATTTATGTACTACGTAGTATAAAATCAAACCATCCACAATTTAGAAATATAAGAATTTCAAATAAATTTGTGTGTATGTATGTATGTATGAATTCTTAAAATTACTGTCAGAATAAAAAGGATCCTCATTTTAAGTCATGTTATTATTGCTGTTGTTGTTTATTCTTTGTTTATTATTTTGTTGTTACTTTGCGTTAGTATACTTCAATCATACAGATGTTCTTGTGACTGCATTTTGCAAAATTTTTAATTGGCGAATTCAGGAGTGTCGTATTGTCATAATTTCGTAATTTTTAAATATTTTAAAAATTGGTTTAAACTTTGAAAATAAACAATATAATAGGTTTAATTTATTTTTTAAGTTTTTGCAAAATTATGACTATACGATACGTAGAATTTCTTGTGATTCACCGAATTCGGTTATTAGCAACGTGAAATCGAAAAAAATAATTTTATTTTTTTATACCATTTTTATTAGCAACATCATTAGCAACGTATTCTCAATTATAATATGATATCCGTTCGGAGAAAAGTTTTTGTTCAAATTTCTGATACATGAAATTTAATTATTTATTAAATAATTAATTTTTTCTTAATTTTGATTTGTATTTAATTTATTTTCTTATATATACATATATACACGTAGTACTACCTACTTTTTTTACTACAATCTTGTATTTTCTTTGAAACTGAAGAGTATGCAAAGTTTCATAAGGCTCGGTAGCTTGGGGTAGTTAAAAATAAGAATTACTTTGTGTGGGCTTGTTTTTTTATAATTATTTAAATTGTGTACAAATTTTAAATACTAAAGTAGATGTGTGTAAAGTTTTATAATAATCATGTAAGCATCATATATAGAATCGTATATTAACAATAATTCTGATATTAAAATAATATTAAGTAAAAAGCTATATTCGCGAAAGTTCAGCATCGCTGATTTTATTCTGACGCTTTAAATGTTAAATGGAAAGAGACCATGCGGGTAATTTTCGTACATTTTTATCAATAACTTTTTTTGTAATGTTTAATCTCTCATCGTCATTGCGTTAAGGCGCTATTGCAATTTTTCGATGTCAGAAAGACATTTTTATGACAAACTCTTGCATTGCAATCTATTTACATATATTCGTTTTTAAAGTTAAATGATTTTCAACAAACTGTAATCTCCTGTGTCAAATTATTTTAAACATTTCCAACTAATTAAAAATAAAATAGAGCCAGCAGATTATGCTGTATATACTCTTCGTGTATATATTTTATTATATACACGCCTTGGAAGTATTTATAACCTCTTCTAAAATGCCAAGCCTTTGCTCTCCTTATATTTGCTTTTGGACCAAATAATGACAATTGGTTTAAATATTGCTAAGGAAGGAGTCAGTCGTAAAAGAGTGACTGGAAAGCGTTTTAAGCGTTTCTGGAAGGGAGAATTGTCGCCAACCTTTAATTATTAATACTCTATATTTTCTCACCTATTTATATAGCGTTTAACCTGACTTAAAACGGGTTTGAACTACCTTATTTTTTGAGTAAAATAGTACTAGTCTGTATATTATATTATTAATATTTTATAAAAGTCCAGTTTTATTTTTGATAATATTTAAGTAATTAGATTTTAAATAATGTATTTATTTGTGTGTTATTTACTGCAAATTGACACAGAAAAAGTTATTGCTTTAAATTTTTTAATTAATTGACAAATTGATTAATTCCTAAATTACAATTATATTTTTATTTATTTTAAATATTTCTTTTTAATTGATATTAAATTTTTTCAAAATACTTAGAGATTTCGCTCATTAAAAAAAAGCATATACAAAAATTAAATTTTTTTTCTAGAGGTTTAAAAAAAATTTTGATTAATCATGTAAAATAAAAAAGGTTAATATTTAAAAACTATGTTATCAGCAGATTCTAGTAAGTACACATTCCCGTAGCTAAAAAACAGACCTTGTTCCTAGTAAATATCAAATAGAGCTTGAACATTATTGTAGATGGGGCTGAAGTCAATATTCCTTGCAGCTCAATTTATTCTATTGGATTCCAACTTAATACACATATATTCATGTGAATTTCTTCCCTTGGTTTGATCAAGATTTTTTAAGAGTAAAATTTATTTGTGTCTAATATGCACCCTCTTTACTTTTGAATATATAACGCTTCGTTCTGCCACCAGTTCCTGAATGTGTAGTATTGTATGTATTCTTATGCATTGTATTTTTCGTATACTTGTAATATTTGAAATGTAATTAAAAAAATAATGTACCTTTTTACTGATAATGTTAAAAATTTCGGGTTGTCTTATTTAATAATTCAATAATTTATTATATTGTACAGTAAAAACTTTATTAAAATTAATGCCGAATTTCAATTATAGATGTGATTAAATTAACTAAAATAATTTTTAAGAACTCTAGGAATTTCAATTAATTTTTTAATACTTTTTAATAGTTTTAATTAATAGTATCATTTTGATGATTGGATCAAAATCAAACAAAATTTTAATTAATAGTATTAATTTCGTAATTGAAATTAATATCTATTTTTTTTTTCTATGTAATCGAAAGCATAATTTTTCTGATTAAAATTATTTAAATTAAATATGTAGATCCGTATACGTTTATAAGTTTTTATATTTATAAAAAAATGATTAATTACTTAATATTGTAATATTTATTTTGTAAATTTTAAAAAGTTTGAACTTAAAATATAAAAAAAATTTAAAAATTTAAATTATTAAATGGTCTGGAAAATCTGGATGACTAGGCAGTATTACATCAATTAAAAAAAAATTTTGTTTGTTGTTCTAAAATTAGTTTGACTTACCGCTAGACGTTTTAACAGTATTTTTATTTTTATTACATAACTGGCTGATTTAAGACGTGTTAGAAACTTTTATTGGAAGTACTCTTTACGCTTATGCTGAATAATTTAACAAACTTGAGATAAACAGACCAACAAATCTGTGTATCTCTGAAAGGCACTCCTGATCGACCATTATATTTTTTATATATAATTTTAGATGAAAGCCGAGGCTTTTTGTCCAATTTTATGCGAAGCAACATGATTTTTGTTTTAAATCTTAAATAACCAACAGAGGGTTTTGATTGGAATTTTTTTAAAGAAAAGTTTAAAGCGGCATGTTTTTTGCTTCACCTTGCATTTACACATGCAAGTAGTGGTATGCAATTGTTGTATGCGTATTATTAGCGAAAAATTCTTCCAATTAGTCGAATCTCTTGCCATTTGCTTTTCTGTTTACATATGCGAGTGCACGTTTATTTTCAAAATGTCGTCAAAATGTAAACTTTAAAACATTTTCTTCTTGTTTTAATTTTGATTCCATATTTACTTTTTGGTTCTTCTTAAATAGAGTTACCGAGTTCATCATACATGCGAATTTTTGGGGAAGCGTTCAACATTTATTATTAGTATTATTTTAATAATATTAATGGTCAATAATTAGCAAATTTGCTTTTTCTTTTTGCGCATTAAGCATGCCAAAAAATATATCAAAATAATACATTTAACAAGTTAAAACTTTAATTACAAATATACAATAATCCAGTAAATTTGCATTAAATTTTAAAAGGGTAATATTGTTTATGGTTTTGACATTTAGTAGCATGCCACTGTCAAATTTCTACTTACATGCAAATTCAGCTGCCACAGTGAGTGTGTTAATAAAAATTGCAAGTCTATTGAGTTTTTCTAACTGTTAGTGGCACGTGTAAACGCTAGGTTATAGTCGGTTTAAAGTCGCATTTGCAAAAATAGATCGTTTTTCAAGAAAAGGTGATTCCAAAAAAATTCATATATGGGTTTGAAAAAAAAAATTTAGGTTTTGTCGGAAAATAATCAAATTATTGTAGCGGTGCGATAATAATAATGCTTACAGGGTAATGTTGTAAGTTTTGCCTGCACACGTTTTCTTGAGTCCTAGGTAATAAGCTACATCTATTTTACTCTTATATTAATGTATCGCCTCGACCTTATTTTTGTTTATAACATTGCACTATGTTTTTATACCCTTCACACAGTGAAAAAGGGTATATATAGGTTTGTCATTCCGTGTGAAATTTCTACAATTTTGATTTCCGACCCCATAAAGTATATATTTTCTGAAAGCTTATGAATAGGGAAGTCGATTAAGCCCTGTCAGTCTGTCCGTCTGTCCGTCTGACCGTCTGTCCGTGTGTATGTTGAAATCAACTTTTTGAAGCCCCCCGACATCGCTTGGACTCGGGTGATGTATTAAAATATCAGAACAATTCGGGAGTAGATCGGTATTGAAAATCAGAAACATCGGTGCATAAACAACTGAGATATGAGCAAAAACCCACGACCACCTCGGTTTTTTTTCACAAAAACAACATTACAACAACAACATACATACATACAAACGTGTATACTGGTTAGAGAAAACGTGGCATCGAATCCCAGCTGAGCCAAAAAAAAATTTTTTTAAATTTTTTTAAAATTTTTTTTAAAATTTTTTTTTTTATTTTTTTTCATTTTTTATTTAATATATTATTTATATTTTTATTATTTTTTTTTTTAATTTTTTTTTTATTTTTTTTTTGTTTTATATATATTATATATATAATAATTTTTTAAAAAAATTTTTTTTTTAAAAAAAATTTTTTTTTTAAATTTTTTTTTTAAATTTTTTTTTTTTTTTTGTTTTTTTAACATACATACGTGAATTTATAATTTTACAATGGGATGTTTTTATATATGTATGTTTTTATATGTATGTACGTATTTCATATGGGATGAATGGTGACACAAACTACTGTTATTGCATGACTACACGTTGTGAAGGGTATATAAGATTCGGCACGGCCGAATATAGCACTCTTACTTGTTTGAAATACATTTGTATTAATTTAATAACGGTTCTTTATCTTTAAAAATTATATATAAATCATACTTACTTTATTTCTTTATTTTTAAGTTTCATATAATAATTATACTTGTTCGCTTTTTATGTATGAATATGGTTGTAAAAAATAAAGGCATTATAAAATTTTCGATTGAAGAAAGAAGGCTTACATTATATAACTCAACATACTAAATACTTGATAAATTTTGATGTTTCGTTGGACAAATTTGGAAATTTTTTTAGATTTAAATTCTTACAAACAATTTGCATGCACAGAGTACGCCTTTTACTCTATGTGTAAAATCAAAATAAATCTCCTGTTAATTAAAATATTTTTTATCTCACTAAAAAAACCTATAAAAGATAATACAATACAAATTGATTACTTATGGACTGAAATATAGATTTCTATAGTCACATTTTCAATATTAAAAATTCAAAAATTTTATTATTAGCTTTGCGATCATAACCTCATACCAATTACTGTAAGATTAACAATGTTGACGAGGATAGACGACGAGGATATAGGTAATAATAGCTAGCCTGCGCCCGCGATTTCGTCTGAGTAGTTATTGGCACGAAAAGTAGCCTCTTTATGTAGTAATTCAGGTGGTTATCTATATGTGTGGCAAATATCATCTAAGTCCGTTAAGGAATTTTTTGTGTGATTTAGTAAAAATTTCAAAATATTTAAATATACAAACATTCATATTTCTTATATAAGTGGAATATGATTTAATACAAATACATATGTATATATGTAGGGACGGGTAATAACAAGCGATCGACTTGAAGTGGCAACTATTATTGATGTTGCAACACTGTCATGGTGAAGGTGACTGACGAGCAGCGTTGTCAACTTTAAAATTTTAAAAGGCATCTAAACCACAAAAAACGCGTAATTTTCATAAAAATTCACTGAGCTTAAAATGATTTACTTTTAATTCTATTTGTTTTATAAAATTATTAATTTTAATATAAAAATATAATAATTTCCCATTGTTCCTATTAGAAGCATAAGGAGCAGATAAATTTAAAAAAAATTTTTTTTAATAATAAATTTTAAAACAGTGCACCAATTTAACTTTACAGTTTCCAATATAATCACAATTTTACAAAATAGTTTTACATATAAGTCTATAGATATTCTGTTCTTTATATCATCTGGCCAAATCACACTTTGAGTTATAAATCATGATGCTATCAAAAAAGTGAATTATTGCTCTGCAAAATAGTAAAATGAAAATTGTTTGCATATCAAGTTTTCTTTTTTTTATTTGCACCTTATAACTGCATCTTCACACAAATGTAAGTTGTGTAATATTCAATAGGTTGAATATTAAACTTTACTTACAAAATATATTCTCTTAACAATTTAATCTTATAAAAAGTGTGTGCTTTATGTCTCATAAACCATACAAGATATCAAGAAACGGGTATCGGAATTAAGTAACAATTAATAATGTAGAATAAACAATCCACTCAAAGAACAGAATCAATCAATCATATATGTAACTTTCTTAATTAATAGTTTCAATACAACAAGTTCAGAATATTTTCTACTTAATATCATTTTACAATGAGTAAATATTTTTTAGTTTTGTTGAGATACAGGATACAAGCTACAAAAATTGTTTTCAATTAAAAAAATTACCGAACAAAAGAAGAAAAACACTAATAATTAAAGAAAACACGGAGCACTGAATTGAAAATTTTTCGCGTCAATATTTCAAAAAAGCGCAAAAACAGTGCTAAAATTACCGAGTTAACAACGCTGTTGACGAGTAACTATAATTTATATTGTCAGCGAAAGCCACGCAGAGAACAGGAAAGTTTGAGTTAGAATTGAGGCTTCTTACAGAAAGCCTATATACAAAATACTTCCATAGACGAAGTTGGATGATTTGATTTTTTTCGCCAGTGTGTGTAAATTTTGGACACTCGAAATCCTAACTAAATACAAAAAATATGTTTTATTGCATATTTCCGCGCGTTAGCTTGTGTTTATCGAGGATGTTTTATATATTTAATGTAATTCCGTTTAGCTGTTTTTTCGTGATGCAATAACAAACATCCAAACATTCACATTTATTATTAATCCGGATTGGGATAATTTGAAATGTTGTATAAAAAAGTTTTAAATTTAAATCAATTCGAATTAAATTATTTGCCAATTAAAAAAATTCAGTTCATGCAACAATATTTTGATGTGTTACATACACAGCTCTTACGCGTTCAAATAAAAGTTTGCAAACTCATAAGTTTGTCGGTGAGAGAGGAAGAGAGTTTGGAAACTTTAATTTGTACGTGTGAGAACTGTGTTAAGTTTCTCTTGTTGTCATCAGAATAAATTTTATTTCAAATATAAACCAAGATAGTTTCAATGAAAATGTTCATACCTGTGTTATTTTTATTAGTTAAAACTTTCAGATTATACTTTTACCAATTAAGTTTTTTAATAAAAAATTTAACTTGTAATATGTACACATGTACATGTTTTTGCAATATACATATGTATTCAATGAAAATCAGAAAGTTATAAATGGGATTCTTTAATAATGCATACAAGCGACTTATGTTTTAAATGTTACATTGCAATAGTTGATTTTAGAATATTATTTAATATCCATATTCTATGAGAAATTTTGTGTGCACACAGTGAGACTTGACTTACGGAACTTAAATTTTGTTTACATACCTTTATATAAGCGACAAACACAAAAGATTTTCAATAAATGTTCCATAATGTGGACATCGAGTTACTAAAGTACTTGATCACAAAAATTAAACATGGTCATACATACTTACATATTTGTTCGTCGTTCGACAATGTTCGAAACAAAAATAAATCTATTAAAGAGTTGATCGCGTATTCGGTCCACGCTATAAATTTTTATATTTTCATAAACGCAAGTGTGTTTTAGTTATTGGGATGAATATTCGCTGCCAAAAATTCATCCTTCGTCGCAATTGGGTTCATAGCATAACTATTAAAAATAAATGAATATTTGAAATGGTACGCGATAGATTTTTCAACGATATTTATAGTCCTTACAATCTAGTTAATACGTAAAACATTATATCAAAAATATTTATAAAATATAAAACTTATTCGATTAAAATGCTCAAATGTACACTTGCATAATATAAGTTTTCGAAAAAGGCCTTCGTGCTCCTACAACTTATGCCACATAAAAACGGCAAATGCGATTGTGTATTATTACATGTGCAACGTTGAGGAATGACTTTGTTCGGTAAAGTGAAAGTGAGAAATAATGTAAAAAAATACTATACTTATGTAGTTTTTATATTAGGGTGAATTCTCATTATGACTGAAATTAAATGCTGTTGTACAAGTGTTAAATGTTTTAAACAGAATGTTTAATTATAAAGAATATTTAATTTATGATTTCCTTGGCTTATACACATTACGTGCATAGTTATTGTGCTGGGTACATATTTTAATTATTAAAACTGAAAACAGCAAAACATGGAAAATAAAGAAAAAGCGACAGCAATAAGGAGAGCGTGGAGAAAAACTATCAACAAAGTTCATTTTAATTTTTTTTTCTCTTCTAAAGCGATTGTAAGCAGCAGAAATGTTCGTATTTAGCAAAATATCTGCATTCAATGTGGGAAATAAATAAATTAAAAAAATATAAACTAAATACCTACATACACTGCATTTAAAAAGAAAAGCAACAAGAACAACAGGAGAAATGAATTTATAAAAACTGTTTTGAAAAGCCAAAATGATATGAATTCAGAGCAATGCCAACAGCAAATTGTAATATAAAATACAACAACAATAAAAACAGAAAATGAAACCAACGGAAATAGCAAATGCTTTGCTATCCTTTGCTGAACAAATTTTCATCTTCTTCCTCAGTTGTAGTTTCTTTTTCATGTTTTTTATACCCTTCACACAGTGCAAAAGGGTATATATGTATATGTAGGTTTGTCATTTCGTGTGAAATTTCTACAATTTGCATTTCCGACCCCATATACATATAGTCGATTGAGCTCTGTAAGTCTGTCAGTCTGTCCGTGTGTATGTTGAAATCAACTTTTTGAAGCCCCCCGAGATCGGCTGGGTGCAGATCGGTATTGAAAATCTCAAATATCGGTACAAAAACAACTGAGATATAAGCAAAAAACCACGACTACCTTGTTTTTTTTTCACAACAACAACATACAACACATATATACAAACATGGTATACTCGTTAGAGTAAACGTGGCATCGAATCCCAGCTGAGCCAAAACAATTTTTTTTTTTTTTAAACATACATACGTAAATTTATAATTTTATAATGGGATGTTTTTATATATGAATGTTTTTGATATGTTTGAACGTATTTCATATTGGATGAATAGTGATAGAAACAATTGTTACTACACGTTGTGAAGGGTATATAAGATTCGGCACGGAAGAAGTGTCCCGATTGCAATGCCATAATAAGTCTTGATGCTTTTCGTACGTGTAGTTGTGATGTGTTTTAGCAGCATTGTTTTTCATTTTATTACTCGTATTATTTTCATTTTTTCTACTATTCTTTTATTTAACTTTTTTCTATTTTGTTCTGTCATTTCTGCAATTTTTTTATGTATTTTTATTATTTTTCTGTAGAGAGTAAGTTTTTACCAAAGCAGCAGAAGTGGCTTTTGTACGTGCGTTGACCTACCAACACAGCAAATGGTTTGCGTATCATACGAGTACAAATACATAAATAAATACGATAGTACATGCTTGCTTCATGTCCTTTGGCAATGGCAACAACTGCAGCGCAAAAAACGAAAGCGGTAAAACGAGGAAAAGACATAACGCAAATAACAAGTTGGTTTAAAAAACGAACGTAAAAATTACAACAGCTTTGAGAATATCAGTAAGAAGAGGAAGTGTATTTGTCATAGAAAAAAGGTAAAAAGTAAAACTTTAAAGTAAAAGAAAAGTATATGTAAATAAATGAAAAAGTGAAATACATTTAATGTAAATATGCATAAGGACCTCTAAAATGGAAGGGCATATAATATGCATTAAAACACATAAACATTAATAAGTTATATCAGAACATACGTAGCATTATCATCATCATGGTTATAGTATTCAGCAGTGTTGCCAGCATTAACTTTTATTCCAACCTTTTTCATTTAAAACCCAATAAAAAAAAACATTATAATAAGGATATATTAGGATTTATAAATTTTAAAGCAGTAACTTTAATAAAAATTCATTTTCAATCATTTTACATTCCCGAATCTGTTACTATATGAAGAGATATAGCATTTTTAATTTTATTGAGTTTAGCTGTTCGTTTTTTGTATTATCATTTATTTTTTTCATTTGTAAGCCTTGCCAACACTGCTCATTAGCCAACTAACACTGCTACCAATACCACTGATACAACAGCAAATAACTTCAAAAGAAGTAGAGTAAAATAGCAAAAGCCAAATATGTATATTCATATATGTTTGCTCGCAAAAAAACCTGCATATTGACTTCACTTTTCTTTGTACATTCAATCATTCACATACTTAAGGATACTCCCCTGCACGTAAAAACGGCAACAACAATTACAACATATTCTTATACCCCTTTCGCATTGGGCAAGTCACTTGCTCAAGTTAGTTTTTTATTTTCTTTTATTTTTCTTTGAACTTGCTTTCATGTTCAGACTCAGCAACTGACTTGCCCAAGTTTCGTTCTCTTTTACTTATTATACTCTTCACACAGTGAAAAAGGGTATATATAGGTTTGTCATTCCGTTTGAAATTTCTACAATTATCAATTATCTACACATACATACAAACGTGGTATACTGGTTAGAGTGAGCCAAAAATTTTTTTTTATTTTATATTTTATTAAAATTTTTATTGTTTTATTTTTAATTTTTCTTTTAATTTATTTTTTTTAAGCACATAAGTAAACTTAATGTATAATATTACAATGGGATGTTTTTATATATGTATGTTTTGTATGTACGTATTTCATATGAGATAAATGATGACATAAACAATTGTTGTTGCATGACAACACGTTGTGAAGGGTATATAAGATTCGGCATGGCCGAATATAGCACTCTTGTTTGTTTTTATTACTCTTTTGTTTTTGGTTTCTCAACAAAAACTTGCTCGTACTTGCCGAGTACAGGCCAGGGTTGTCAGATTTTTTTTAACCTCCATCGCCAAATCGATGATCAAAAATCGCCATAATTCGCCAAAAAAAAATATTTTTTAGTTTTTTACAAGAAAATAAATCACCAAAAGTCGCCTAAATTATTTTTTTTTAAGTTGTTGGTAAAATATTTGTTTTATTGGTATAATTCATTTAACAAAAACAAAATAACAAACAAAAACTAAATTAATATTTTTCAGGTAACATTTTGTATACAAAGATTAAATATAAAAACTTATATTTTTTTTAAAAAGCTTTCTTTATACAATTACATAGCTAAAAACATATTTCTAAAAGGTTATAAACTTCAGTTTCGTCAGTGTGATCTGTGCTGTTTTGTATATTATACACTTCATTGGCATTAAATTTCTGCAACATGTTTTCTGTTGGCTCAAACGTATTGCAACAAATCTTATTTAAATTCATATAATTAATTATTCTTATTAAGGCATCAAGGAGTTCATATTGCACTTTGTTTCTTAAACGAGTTTTGGTATAATTCATTATCGAAAATACTCTTTCTACGCAAGCGTTGCTAGTCGGAATAACCAACATATTGAGAACGGCCAAAGATATTTCTTTAAAATGAAACGCACCCGCAGCGTCTTTGTAATTATAAACGTTAGGCCAAAAATCAATTAAGTTTGTAGGTATTTCATCCTTAAAGTAGTCTTTCCAATTAATATATCACAGTTTTGCCCATTGAAGCTCGTATTCACCTGCTGAAACTTTTGTGCTCATAAAGGGTCTCAACGTATCATGAATAACAGAAAAGTTTGCTTGGGTCAGCGGATTACCACATTTTGTTATTGAAAACTCTTTGAAAACTTTAAAAAGCTTCATGTTTTCAGGTAAACGGCTCAACATTTCTTTCAAAAGATTTTTTAAATATGTGAAACAATTATCTTTTAAAATGTTTATTTGGTCTGGTCTAAAATCTACATTTCTTATTTCAGTCTCAAATTCAGAGCCGTAATCTATTGCATTTAACGGTAGGAAAGACTTAGGGTTATCAATGACCGAATTCAACATGAGCAAATAGCTGTCCGCATTTTCAAAATTATTTAAAAATGAAGGCTTTAAAATTTTTTTCGAAAAAATTGTATTAAACATTAAAAAAGCCAAATATTTCGCCATGCTGATTTTTAATCGCCAAAAACATCGCCATGTCGCCAAATCAAAAATTTTGTCGCCATGACAAGTAAAAAATCGCCATGTTTGGCGGAAAATCGCCATATATGACAGCCCTGGTACAGGCAAGTGTGTACTCAAAAATGAGCAAGTTTCTTCCTCTTAACCCGACCTTACCCCTTTTGCCTATAAACACAACACTTGCGCAAGTCACTTGCGCAAGTGACTTGCCTAGTCTGAAAGCCGTGTTAGCAATGACTAAAATCATTTCTTTTTTGTTTGTTGTCGTTTTCTTCTTCCTTTCTTAGCCCAAAAGTTTCTAAAGAACTGAAGCGGAAATTCTATTACTTGTACTTGTGTATGGATTAGTAGTTGTGTCATTTAACAGTCACTTAAATGAAAGTAATCCTTAAAACGGTTTGCATAGTTTAAGAATTTAAATTTTAAAATAATTTATGAAAAGAACAATGCTAGCAATGCAAAAACGATGTAAGTACTATTCCAATTTAAGTGCTATATTTTAATAATATGATAAAGTTTGTCACATAAGAATAATTAGAGTAATAAAAAAAATAAAAAATAAACATTACTGTGGATAAATCCTTGGACTTCTGTTTAAAACTTTACTTGGTCTAATAATATATATTAGATCCTGTGTATAAAATTGATTGCTAAAGGTTCTAGAGATGGTCTGGGGAGGGACTAACTCCATCCGCTAATGTATTCTTTACTTGATAAAATAACTAATAACTTATTTAACTGAAAATAAATCATATACAATTACACTTAATTTTCTTTTAGAGCGAAATTCGATGAAATATTTAGAACAATTTGAAAAAAATTAAATCGATTCCTTAAGAGCTAAGCTCTAAGAAATACTCTTCTTGTATACAACTCCTGCCACATTTCTTTCTGCAAAACATACAACCACATTTAAACGTATGTACTGAC
Organism: Phyto melanocephala; assembly: GCA_941918925.1. Classification (NCBI taxonomy): domain Eukaryota; kingdom Metazoa; phylum Arthropoda; class Insecta; order Diptera; family Rhinophoridae; genus Phyto; species Phyto melanocephala. The sequence continues at coordinate 61,671,963 of OW799235.1, read as the reverse complement.
TGACTACGTGACTCCATTATATTATTTTCCCCTTATAACTTTATATAGAGTAAACTTTATTTTACGATATTTATTTCTTTTTATTTTTTTAATTTTTTTTCGTGTGCTTTTTATAAGTCTTCTTCATCTGCTGCTTTTACAACATAACGAGTATGATGTGCATGTGTGTATATGAAACCAAACTGTGTGTGCATTTTTACTTCAATTCTTTTTTTTATTTTTTATTTTTTTGTTATAAACTACTTAGAGTTGGTGATTCTATTTGGAGTTTCTTTTTCTACGTTTTTTTTTATAGAATTTTCCTTTTAAAACTTGAAAATTTTTTTACTCAGTTTTTTTTAATTTCAAAGTCTTTCATTTGTCGTTTAAGACATTCCATTCCAACAAGCAACTTTCGTCTTTTGTTTGTTTCTAATTTTACTTTTCTACTTGTAACAAGTTTTTTCTTTTATTATTTCTTCCTTTCAGTTCATTGCAAATTTCAAACAAATAAAAAGGAGTTGTAGTAAATGAGTACAATAGTGTGTGTAAAATGTTATGTATGTAGGTGTGTGTTTACAGATGGGTAAGTTTGTTTGTGAACACTAAACAGTATATGAAATTCTTTTTGCATTTAAAATTCCATTCCACACTGTTAACACTTTACTAGTTACACATGTTTCACAAGAGAAGCATTTCTTTTTACTTTAGCTTTTGTATAATTGAGATAAACTTCGGTAAATGTCGTGCAAAATTCAAAAAAAGGGAAAGGATGTTTGAGGATCATATTTTGCAGAAAACTGATGTAAACAAATTTAAAATGATATTATTAAATTAAAAAAAAATTTAACTAAATAAAATGTTGAAGAAACGTCTTACCAATAGAAAAAAGAGGCCTCATATCAAAATTTTTCTAGAGAAAAACTAAAAAAACTACTTTCACGAAAAACATAATTTCAAGCCCATGTGATCAAGCTCGACTGGGAAAACTGATATTTTTCAAGTTATCCTTGTGATTAAAACATTGCACTTTGTACTATTATTTATAACTACAGATTTAATTATGTAAATGACTTACTACAAGACATGTTGTACAGAAATTTGCTTAATACTTAAGCCTTAATTAAATAAACCTTAAATATTTTTTTTTAAATGGTAGTACAGTACACGCTCGGAAATTAGAACTCTCAGTAATTAGAAATTCCAGAAATTAGAATCAGTATTTTCATTACATTAAGCGCTCTAAAATTAGAACCCAAAATTCTAATTTCCGAGCTTTTTTTCTTTTTCCTTGTAAACATTAACAATTAGTTTAACTAAATAGAAAACAAAAAGGGAAATCCCATTTTAGTAGATGTTTAACATATCTTGTTGATGTTTTGAAAGTTTAAACTTCAGTTTATTGTTACATACTTGTGTATGAGGATAAACGTTTTTTGAAGGAAGTGGGCTGTAAAAATGCCAAACAAGCGTAAGAAGAACACTTTGTCTTTACAAATTTTGGAGAAAATTGACAAAGGTGTTCAAGGAAAGCGTTTGGTACTGGATTTTAATGTTACTATGAGTTTATGAGTTATGAGTTTTATGTATGCTAATATGTATACTATACTAAAGTCATGCTAAGGTGTATATGAACTGAATTGTTATTTTTGTTTTTAAGTTTTTCACAGTTTAAATAAACTAAAATAAAATGCAAACTCAGCTTTTTTTATCTTTTTAAGGTCAAGTTCACCTAAATTTTGCCATAAAAAACCGTCCAGAAATTAGAATAATTCGGAAATTCGAATTGCCCTAAAAACTAAGTGGTTCTAATTTCCGAGCGTCTACTGTAATTCTTTAAGAAGAGAAATAAAATAAATATGGCACATAAATAAAATTCACTATTTAATTTAAAAGAAGACACAGAACTAAAACTGTATACTGAATTTATATGAAGCATTTGGAAGAAAAACTTTTTATTTGGGAGAATGTAAATGTAAGTGTTGAAATCTTTAATTTTTATCATTTAAAAAAAGAGCACTAAAAGGGTTAGTATAAAGGTTCACCGAGACAGAGTCTGAGTTATGAACAGTGTTGCCACAACCAAAAAAAATTTACAACCTAATTTTTTTTTTTAAATGTAACCAAATATGGAAAAAAATAACCAATATTCAAAATTATTTTAATACTAGCTTGTGCCTGCGACTTCGTCTGCGTAGTTATAGGGATAAAAGGTAGACTTAGTATTAACCTAGATTGTTATTTATATGTTTGTCAAATTTATCCAAGCACACAAACATTCACATTTATTATACTTATTAGTAGGATTATTAATTTGAAAATTTTAATTTTAAAATATAAAAGAAAAGTTAAAACTTTTAACAAAAATAAAAATGTTCAACACAAACAACCCGTTTAGGATGTGTGATGATGAGTTTAAGAACGACTTCGCGTTATTATCAGGATAAAAGATAGCCTATGTGTTCATCTAGGTTTTTATCTAACTATGTGCTAGCTTTTTATCTAACTTATTATATTAGTAGGATTATTAAAATTGTTTTTTTTTTTTCTTTTTTACAAAGTTTTTAAAACAAAGTTTTGGCAGACCAGACATAATGGGAATCAATTTGATTTATGCACAATTCTTTTGTTTGCATAACATTGTTAATTGTTTGGAACTCAAGCTTATTTCTAAATTTTGCTTTTTATCAAACTAAGCAGTGAAAAAATGCTTTCTGCAGCAGTTGAGCTATGTGGCAAAGACATTAAGTTTTGAACAAAATAAATAAGTTCTTCGAAACACTTTTTGTTCATTGCATTTTTATGTTTGGACACTTTATCCCAAAACTCAACAATACTTATATCACTGTCTAAAATAATATTTAAAAGTCTTAATAGTTTCCATTGAGATAAAAACTTTTTTTCGTTACCACCTGTTAAATTTGGGAATGATAATAACAAAGGTTCCAAACTTATCTCTGAACTGCTTAAAACTTTAAAATCTTTCCTTGAAAAATCGAAGAGCTTTAGAATTTAATTAAAAAGTTCAATATAAAACAGTTGCATATCTTTTTTAATTTTATGTTTTTGAAAGCTTGATAGGCTACTTTCTTGCATACTTGCTACTTCATTGCAATGTGAAACATACATATTTTAAAGCGTGATTTGATAAATAAGCATATAAAATACATAATGTATATCCATATTAACATTTTTAGTGAGGAGTAACCAAAATCAAAAAAAAAAAAGTACACATCTACACATCAGAAAAAAAACAACCAATTTTGGTTAAAAGCAACCAAAACGGCAACGCTGGTTATGAATTAACTTGTTATGAGAGGAAAAATAAATTAAATGTTATTGCCTCAATTGATCGCGTAAGACCTACGCAAATAGAAAAACAATGTTTCTTGTAGGAGCTGTTTCTCAGCTATTGGGTAACCTGGGGCCCGATATGACTTTTTCGCTATGTATAATACAACCCTCGTATCGTCATAATAAAAAATTACAAAAATATATTTCGTCTCCAAGTCCACTCGTATTGTACTTTAAAACTTTTTTAGATGGAAGAAAAAGCGAACCCTTTAAGGGCTTAACAATTTAACAACGCTATAAAAAATGTAGAACAGAAACAATAAATATATACTCCGCTTAGTTAATTACATAGAAATACATATGCTGCGGCTTCTAAAGACAACATTCAAAAGATAGAACTCGTAGAAGAAAAGTAACGTAAAAATGCTAAAAGTTGTACCTCATCAAAACTAACTCAATGCAGAAATTTTCTTTCAAATACAATGGGGAACAAAACTTGTGACGTAATCTTTTGTGTTCTTGTTCTTGTTCTATATGTACATGTATTTTTGATTGCAATTCTTATGAAATTGTGTATAAATATTTGCAAAACATTCTATAAACTAAAGTTTGTTTGCGAAAAACACGAATGTTTATATTTTATCAAAATTTTAGAATCTTTGTTACAATTAGTAGATCTAGCCTTTAGCTGTTGATGTAAGTGAAAGTAAGTAGCAGTGTTTTAGTTCCTACTACATGTTTGTATGCGCTTATATGTAAGTAAAAGTACTAAAAGTATTATACCCAAGTAAATATGAGCAATAGAAAAATACTTAGTATAATACTTAGGGTTTCCGATAATCCAAACTTTAATAATAACTCGGATAAACTCAAAGTATTTTAACTGGATAATGTAAATTAAAAGCAAGTTTCTATGAATTAATTTTAGTAAAATTGAAAAAGTATAAAAGGAACCCATTTGCAATTAAAAACAAATTCTAAAAATATTCTTAAACAGTAACCCTAACTGCACTTTATACTTGAGCAGCAGCTGTGTTCCTTTGACAAAATAAGTCAAGTGAAGCGGTAGTAAAAAAAATGAATAACAAGTAGTTTTGGGGGAAAAAGTGCGTCGTTTACTAAAATAATTTGCAAATAAGAAACAGAAATATCAAAAAAAAAAACTCAATTGAGAAAAAACTTTTCTGTTAAGAAGCAAACAAATAAACTTTAAATCAAATCATTTCTTTGCATTTTACCAACTCTAAAAAACTTATTAAGGAGTAAGTTTTCTCTTTTTTAAAGTTACAAAAAGAAAAAATAAATAAAGAAGTTGCACAAATGCTACAAATATTTGTTTGTTTTTTTTATATTAACTATTTCATCTTCTTTTGAGCTGCGTAAAAATTCTTTATAGTTAATGCGAGTATGTCGTCTGTCTTTAAAAATGTTTCATTTTTATTTTTATTTTGCAGCGTAATAAAGTTTTTATTTGCCAACTTGTAAGAGACTCTCACTCCAAAATAGCCCCAGAAAAAATAAGAACTTTTGAACAAATTACAGTGCTATCGCATATAAAGTTAAACAACAACGGAGAAAACAGTTCAGCTTGCGACTAAAGTTTATAAAAAGTTTAGTTCTGATAGTAAGTGTGATTGTCGGTTACGGAAAAATGAATAAATTCAGTTCAACTGAGAAATGTTGGTTACAAAAGAACATTTGTCAATAACAACTAAAAAGTTAGATCAGTGAATGACATAAATTTAGGTTTTGTTGCAGAAAACATATTTTTATATTCAATAAACTGAACTGGTCAACAAAATGAACAAACGGCTGCCGAACAGCTCTTTAGTCTGCTCCTTTTCAACAAAAAATATTGTGTTGTTGTTTTTCTATTTTTGATACTTTCATATCTACTTCTCAATCTTGTTCATGCAAGTTTGCTGTCTCTCACACGTTCTACCGAATGAATAAAATTGAGTAAAGAAAAATTCAAAAATCATTTTATTGGATTCAATGAAGTGGCCAGTTCGTGTAGATGTGAAGAACTTCATTGTTTAGATTTGATTACTATAAAATTTTGCTCATCTTACTGTTGTCTTAGCTATGGAAATCTAAAAACAAGTTTATAATTCTTTCGATTTCATAGTTCCTTACTTATGCGATAATAATAATAAATGATTATGTTATATGAGAGCTGGGAGTGGCACCAACGATTTTTAAAAAAATATACCGCCTTGTATTCCTTCCAGTTGTTATTAGCAGCTTGGTAAGAACGTCATGTGAATTTATAATTTTTGACTTTTAGCATTAGTGGCTTTTACAAAATTTGTCAAACAAAACAAGATCAAATTTGTTTAAAAGGTGACTAAAGAATATTTTTGATCTTCTATGTTGTTTTTAGTCCGATAAAAGCTGAAATTGCAAAAAATAATTAAAAGTTTACGTTTTAACTTTAATAACAAATTGTTTTGCAGCTCTTCCTGGACGTGTATCTTTTTCGAGCATTGCTGGTCGAATATCTGTAAAATGTTGTCCTCGAATGAGTCAATTGTTGCCGGTTTATAAGAATAAATCTGACATCACATGGCCTACAGAAAATAATCCAGAGGTGTAACTTAACTTATCGCCAAATCTTTATTTCAATAAACCAATGGTTGCGGTAACGATTTCCATTAACTGTATCACTAGCTAGTAACAAATAAGGTGCAGTGCCGCCATCATCAATGTATTTGCAAGATGTAGTGGTAGAAGTCTGTAAAATTTAATAGTTGACTGATTTCTTAAGTAGATTTAAATAATTTGTATCATAGATTAAGCTTTAATCTTTTCATTATAATTTCCCAGAGAATAATGATCATAAATGCCAAAAAGTGAGTGTTGTTTGACAGACAAGTCTTTCGTAAATTCTATTGGTTTTGAAAAATATTCTATATTATGTTTTTTGTAATCAGCCGACTACCACTGGTGACTAGTTTTGCAGATTATGATTTGCCTTAAAAGCTTTTATTAAAGCAATACATTTCTTTTCGCCTACCTAAGTATATCAAGATGTGGTTGATTTTTTTAAAATATTTCTTAATCTTTCTTTTCTTCTTTAGAAAATCGAAATATAATTATTGAAGATTATTAATTAAAAAACACACACAAAGCACATTTTCTTCAATGTTAGTACAAAATCTTAAAAAACATTCAGTGCAGGCATCTTGATATCGATTATATGTATATTAATTTAAAATTTTATAAAATCAGGAAAATATTTGAAAATGTTATTTTAATTTGAATAGTTATAAAACATTTAAAAATATTTATATTTTATTATTTATGGTTAAGCAGATAATTCGTCAAATGAAATATAATTTTTAAAGACATCTTTGTCTTTTCAATAAAGCGAAAACAAAACGGACAATATTTTTGTGGTGAAACTCAATAACTTACTACAAGAGTATTTTTCGCTGCCTGATAATCCTTCTTCAACCTTTTTTAACATTTGTTTAAAAAATTATAATTTGAAATTGAGCAATTTTTGCAAAACCTCTGAATATCCTTATTAAAACAAAATTGTATTCCCCTTCAAACGAAAAGCTAAGTAAACTTAAAATATAAAGTCGTTATGTGGTGACAGCCACTAAAAAACATTAAATGTATTTTAGAAGAAAAAACTTGCATGTTTATTGTAAAAAAAATGTGACATCATCAGCACATTCTGCACAAAAACTAAAACAAAAAATTTAATGCAAACAGTAAAAAATGTCAATTTTTAAAACTATGAAATATAAAAATACTATCCGTACATACGATAAACATATATAAAGGGTTTTTCAATAAGAGCGCTTTAAAATGTTTTTTAAATAGAACAAAAACGGTTTTGCATATCAATGAAATTCTTTATTCGTACGTTCGATGCCATTATGTATGAAACTCGATTTCTTTTGCGGGCACGCTTGCAGAAGTCCAGACGCTGAACCCAATTTTCGACGGTTTTCAAGCATAAATCGTTCGATATTGCTGCAATTTCACGTTCGATATACGTACGAAGTTCATCAATCGTCGCTGGCTTGTTGGCAGAGACCATAGACTTGACGTAGCCCATTTCGTTAAATAACACTTTCGCCAAACTTGGCTTCCAATAAATTGATTGTGACATTCGCTGTGTGGCTTGTGGCACCATTCTGTTGGAACCACATGTCCTCCAAGTCCATATCATCCAATTGGGGCTAAAAATATTCTGTTATCATTGAACGGCAGCGATTCCCACTTACAGTAACGTGCCGGTCTTGATCATCACGGAAGAAGTAAGGCCCAATCACGGCGCCGGCCCATAAACTGCACCAAACCGTAATTTTGTCGGTATGCAATGATGACTCATGGAGTACGTGTGGATTGCTGTCTGACCAATAACGTATATTTTGCTTATTGACGAAGCCATTCAGCCAGAAATGAGAAATTACCATAAATTGGACGTAGCTCTCTTAACGTTGAGGCCACTGACTCCGAATTTCGGTAGTAAATTTTAATAATTTCGACTCGTTGTTAACTCGTTTATCATTCCATCATGAAATGGCAAAACCTTACTGAAGAGAAATGTGAAAAGAGCGGCAAAATATATGGAGTCGTTTGCTGTCCCTCTCGGTCTACTTTTGTAGCGTGCCTGTTTAAAAACCCTTTATGAATGAATGATGTAATTCGCATCCTTATTGATATTCGTATTTCCATTTGAAAAATGTATGTGAATATTTTTTCGAATATCAACGCACGAAAAATTTAAATTGTAAATTAAATTAGATGAATAAGTCTATTTAAGTATGTGGCTGACTGACTAACTGATTCATCATCGCACTGGCTAAACGCTAAAAGCTAGAGACATGAAATTTGGCCGCTGGTGTCTGATATATAGATTTGGTGAGAATAGATTTTTTGAATTTCAATCTTTATATCTGCTTAACTAAATATGACACAGATTAACTCGAATAAGGATTTTAATCTGTTCAAAAAATAAGCAGACAGGTGTTTATATTTTGGTAATTTATTCGTCTCCTATGGCACTTTCTTTTCTATATGATTTCGGAACTTTTCTCAAATTCGCATGTATAAGGGGTAAAAATCAGTCTATTTGGTACTTTTTGAAGAAAAAAATGTATATTATTCAATATGAACAAAAACATATTTAACTTTTAGAGGGACAAAATAAGTATCAAAATTGGGAAAATATATAAGTATATGTAATTCCCAATTACAGGTTGGTTAAAATATTTTATTGTTAAACATTTAAACTTGGAATTTGTACATCGATATGGAAAACCTAAAGAGGTGAAGAGGAGATGATAGAATTTTAAAACTAGAAATCGGAGGTCGACCAAGAAATATTTTTTTCTCATTGTTTTGAAATTTGTTGTACTTTTTATATCTGAGAATATACAAAGAATTTCGATTCTATGTACTGTTAATTCAAGTTAAATTCGAAAACTATAGAGAAGGAAAAATGTTAATTTTCTAATTTTTCAAGTAATATTAACCTTTTTGGAATTTAAAACCTAAAATATGGAAACTCAGAAGTATTGTTTTTGGCGTAGGTGTAAGATATGTCCCCGATATCTCGTTAAAGTACCTTTCATTTACTCTTAATAAAATTCTTCAGAGAAACAACAACTTACTTACGGCCGTATGCAAAAAATCTTAATACGACTTTACAAACCATTGTTCAGAAAAAAAATCCTTAATGTTATCTGCAAAAGCTCAACATACCTTTATTATCTTTAAAAGTATTGATATACATTAAACCTACACTAAGGTAAGATCTTATTTTTCTTTCCGGTTTTTATATCCACCACCAAAAAAATGGTGGGGTTATATTCGTTTTGTCATTCCATTTGTAACACATCAAAATATCCATTTTAGATCCCATAAAGTATACTTATATATTCTGAATCGGGGTTTCATTTTATGACGATCTAGCTATGTCCTTCCGTATGTCCGTCTGTTGAAATCACGATAGAGGTCGGACCGAAAAAGCTAGGGGGCTCAAACTTTGCCATAATATTTCTTATACCCAATTTTTGTTTGGTATTGAAAATGGGCTATATCGGAATATTAGGAAGAGAGTTATGGCTCGTAATACAAGAGTAGGTAAAAAAGAACATGTTCTTCCAACATCGAATAAAATGGAGTTGTGTCCAAGCGCTAAACGTAGTCATGAAACTTCGAATATATATTACCTGAGTAAAAACATTTTTCTCAGAAAATTGCTTAAATCTATGCATAAGGAAAGGAGTTATAGGTCAAAATGTACGAAAATTTATACCACAAAGTGTATATTTCGGTCTATTTAATATTTAAAGCCTATTAAAACTGACAGAATTATATGTATGATTCTGAAATTTTGCAAACGTTGCTTTTTGGTGAAAGGCTTTGTTCTAACGGAAAATAAATGTGACACGCTCACTTTTACACCCACCTCCCATATAAAGTTTTGTCTCAAATTCATTTAATTTCTCTATGGACATATATATTCTTCTATTGGAAGAATAAAGGATTAAGAATATTGAACTGTTTCAGTTTTATTTATTAGCAGTTACTATATTGACACGCCTACTTTAACGCCCACATTCATTGAAAGACTAAATTTACGAAAACAGTTTACTAACATATCGAGGTTATACAAAGAAAGTGATACATATTTTAGCAACAAACAGATTATTTCATAGCGATTACTGTTAATAACAAAATAATATATTTTGTGCCATAAAAATACACAAAATTGGTGGTGGGTATAAAAGACAACCGAATAGAGTGCTCTTACTTGTTTGTAGTTAAATTCGGCATAAAATTACAGGTTTTTTGCAGATTTATTGCAGTAATTATATTGTAGTATTGTTTTGCACAATAAAATCGCCTGTAGGAAATTAAGTAAGAAAAAAAGAGAATTCTTTTTTTAGAAAGAGTCGAAAGCATTCACAGTTAACAATTGCCATTCGTTCTGTTAAAATTCTTCTGTATGCTTGCATCCGATTTGGATTTTTGATATCAAGAAAATATAATTGGACGATATTCTGTACATCTTTCTTAATTCAGTTAGAGTTTAAGCTGTTTAAACCTTTCCTTGCTTTGAACATTTATTTGAGGTTTCCTACAACGTTGTTTGCTATTGCACAACAGGCTTAACTTAAGGACGATGGGTATCGATCTCAAATTCTACCGAATCACTTAAACTTTTCGATTTACCGATTAATACCTATTTTCAGTAAAAAAATAATAAACCTTGTCATAGATTAAACCTCATAGTTTATTGTAATGCAAATATATAATGGGCAAGAGTGAGCATTATCAAATAAATATACAATTTTTTATAAATATTTATTTTTTTTAATATGGCTGAATGTGCCGTTTACATACGTATGTATGTTGATAATGTTCATAAGCTCAATTAAATACTATATCCGATGATAAAAACTGTTCGTTTCATTATGCAATTTAAAAAGATGAAGCCTACTAAATACTCGAAACCTTTTTACATAAATCTAGTTTTATTTTAAATTACAAATACTCAGAAAACAAAAAAATATATCCCTTTATTAACCTTCTGAAAAAGATAAACATTAACAAAGTTGACTTTTTAACAAATTTAGCAAATATTATGGTTTACTTGGTTGAGAAATACGGCAAGACCGGCTTCTTATACCCCAAGTGCCCCAAGAAGCATGCCGTCATTTACCAACATTTGTACTTTGATATGGGCTCCTTCTACAAGAGCTTTGCTGATTACTACTACCCCCAACTTTTCACCAAGGCTTACGCTGATCACCAATACGTTGCTGGTGATTCATTGACGATTTGACCTTGTTGGCCAGTATCAGCACCTTTGAGGTTAATGGTTTTGACTTCAGCAAATACTCAAATATTGCATAGTGGTACGCTAATGCTAAGACTGTTGCACCCGGTTTCGCCGAAAACTGGGAAGGTTGCATGGAATTCAAGAAATTCTTCAACTAAATTATAAATTTTAATTTTGATATTAATTGAATTATAAAGTTGATAGATGCAAACGATAAAAAAAGTGTATGTCAAAATCCCGTCATATTACGGCGCTAAATTTGTACCTTCATATTTGTGCTGCAGATATTCGCATCCGAATTTGCAAATACTTAAAAATTATTATTCTTTACATCACTAATGTATATATGTAAGTGAGAGTGGCAGAAGAAAAAAATAACACATTAATGAGAGGTGTTTAAGTTAAAGTGTAGAATCTTTTAACGGAGGCATAGCTAGCGTAAACTGGTCTAAAATATGTGAAAATAATAATCGAATATAAGTTAGATTACACACTATCATCACATGTACACATGTACATATGTATGTATGTATCTTGATATCTGTGTTTTTTTTTTTTTTTTTTTAACAAGTGCTGGTGTGTGCATTTTAGATTACCGATGTAGTTAAAAATCGGAAAAAAAATAAATTTCGTATTTGGTGGTTACTATTTTATAGTATAAACACTGTACAGTGTGTGCTTATGCAGGGATTTCTTTTAAGCGTAAAAGTCCTGTTTTTGACTCATGTTCATGTTGGAAGTTTTCGCCCAAGTTAAACACTGCAGAAAAAAATCATCATCAGCATTTGTGTGAGTAGTATTTTTACGTAGTACGTTTTGGCTTCGTTGAGGTCCTATTTCAACGCTTCCTGCCTGCCTGCTTTCGTTGTGGTTTTCTTTTACACAGCACCACTCTACTCCAACATGTTCTGACAAAAGCAGCATATAAACAAAAAACTGTGTTTTTATGTTAAAAAAAAAAAATTAAATAAAAAACTAAAATAAATAAAATGAAAAAATACGTCACAATTTTTGCTGCTTTCAATTCTTACTTGATGATGATGACTATGTACGCTGAATTTTTATTTTATTCTGTTTAATTTGTTTTTACCAAACTTTTTGCGCATTTTTTCGTTTTCATATTAAAACTTTAAAGTTGATGTTGTGAAATTGTGTTGTGTTAAAACTCCGGGAAAAATACGAATTGTATATCAAAAAAAAAAAAAAAAATACTACCCTTAACGAAATGTTGTTAAATGATGAGGACGATGATGATGGTGTTGGAGAATAAAAAAGAAAAAATGTTGTTGATGATGCTGTTGTTGAAGATGATAATGACGATTTCGTTTCGCTGTGTGGTTGATGTTGGAGTACAACTAAAATATTTTTTCTAACTTTTTTCCATCTTTACATTTAACATGTTTAAGGGATGATAATGCAATGGCTTTTTATTTAACAAGCAAAGTTAGGAAGAAAAAAGGAATAAGTAAATAAATATACAAATAAAATATTGTAAAACCTTAAAATTATAAAATTTCCACTTTAAATTGAATTTTTTCGATTTACAACAAACATAATTTGTAATTCAGTTTCAATTTCGAAATAAAGAAATTATTGATGCTTTTTCAACATTGTTTGGCAAAATACAATTTATGACACTACGAAATTGAAAACACTGCGCTTTAAATTTAAACGAATAGAAGAAATTTAAATATATTAATCATGATTTCTAGAATGAAAATCTCTAAAACCAGCGAATATTTACGTACATAAATACATACATCTACATATGTATGTATCTTACAAGAAAGCAAGATTTTTAAGACCAGAGGCGGTTAAATGCGAGCTAGTGCTACAAGAGCAATAGTGGGTACCGCCAAATATTTTGTATTTCATAATTTTGGCTGATTTACTGTATATTATTCGGTAGTACTCTAAATTGAAACAATATTCGGGGTCTGTATAAATAATAAATATGACACTCCTATCAAATAAAATAATCAAAAAATATGTAATTGATTTTCTGAGCAATAACTTACTTGCTTATACACACAATATTCTTTAAAATAAATAATTAGTTTTTTATCGTTTTATGTGTGACATGTGACATGTGAGAATTATTAACTTGATATCTAAGTACTAATACTGCATAATTATGAGTTTTAAGTTGAGATTGAACTAATATAATTTTTATACAATTGAACTAAATGATGTTAGGTACATTGGTTCTAGACTTTAAAGAAAATCGAATCTTTCTAAGCCGTACGTCCATACTTATAATAATGATAACAAATTTAAAAAAAAAATAGTTGGTAACAAAAACTTTTGCAGGGTATAGATTCACATGCATGTATGTATGTATATCAAAGTAATATAAAATCGATTTAGAAAATTAAATTGTTGTATTTTTTGTGGGAATTTGTTTTTCGCTCGTCGTATTACTTTAAATATTTTTTTTTTTTAATTTTGATTAAATTTATCAAAAAACACAATCGTATAAAAATAAATGAATATAAAAAATGTATCTGTACTCTCGCCGCCATATTTAAAAGGTTAAAATTGTGTTTATATTACTTGAGAGTTATTGCAAAAATCTCACTCAGCTTTATGCGCCATAGAGATGTTTTATGGGTGTTAAATCGTTCGTTTATTGACCCCCATAAACGGGTACCATACGAGAATTTACTTGATCACTGAACGTGTTATTTATTTTTATGTATAATTTAATTTATAACACAGCTCTTTCGCATTGAGCGCTGTCAGTTTTGGAACAAAAGAGTTAATGGTCCTGTGGTGGTCAACGTTAAACAAAACACTTTGGCATTTATAGTTTTTGAGCAAGACGGATCAATGACTTGGCACACTACACAGTTTTATTCTCTGGATGTAATAGTTTTTTTCAGCGAATTAATTACTGACGTATCTATTAAAATTTCATTGTTTAAAAATCTCTTACGTCATTAAGATAAATTTCGCTTTGGGTCAATTCACTCACTATACTGTACAGTTTTACTTGGTGAGCACCTCATCGAATGAATTCATTTAGGTCTTAGGCAGTAGAGCAGCAACTGCTTTTTCGGCGCTCTACTAAATAAATGTAATGGACGGTTAGTTTGACCATTTTATAGACAAAGAGCGCTAAGAGTCTCAAACTAAAAATGTTTTTATATAAAATGTGCAGGCATTGTGTATTACTAATGAGATAGTAGAGCAAACTAAACACAAAACACGTTTTAGCATTTAAAATGGTGTACATGAATATCAACGATATTTGAACTTCTGTACTTCTCAAAAATACATTTTATATAAAAGTAGAACCGATATTATCCCCCTGTTCTATATTCTCACTAAATTTAAAAGTTTTATCTTAAAACTACGCCCAAAAATAGCTTTTGAAGCATTTCTTTCAATAATGATATTATGTTATATTATGTAGCGATTGACTCCTTTAATTTAAAAAGTAATAGGGAAATTCCTTTGAATGTTCTATGAAATTTAGATTTGACTTTATTATTTTTCAAGTAATTAGTTTATTCACAAAGTATGCTAACATGCCGTATTGGCCTTAAATCCTTTGGATATATTGTTTTAAACTATTACAAAGTTCTCAAACATTATAACAATGTGACACCATGGCATACTTTGTGAATACCCTAAATGTGTTTAAAGATTTTTTTTTCTATACAGTTAAATTCGATTTTATCTAAGTTAACATGTATTTCAAAATTTATAAAACAATATCTGTGTTATAATTATTTCGTCTATAAGATACATAAAATATAAAATTAATTCTTAAAGAATTTTAAATGGAAATATCCTTTGAGTAAGAAAAATCTATAAAAGCATTCATTTGTAATTCCTTTGATTTGTTTGTAGTTCGATCAAACTACAACAGCATTCAAAAGTATTGAACATAAATTTACAATTTTAGTTGTTTATTTACAATTGGTAGTGCTAAAATGTGCGTTTGTGTTGGATCGAAAAAAGTTCAAAGTTTCATTTCATTTTGTTTTCCTGCTCGTTGATTTTCCAAACAAATATTTACAAGTATTTGGTATTAAGTGACTGACTGACTGACTGACTGCCTTATTGGCAGATTGTGTAACTGACTGTTGTGTCATGGTTTGTTAAACACCATATTTTGGTCAAAACTTGAAACGAAACAACAAAGTTGCAATTTCACATCGTTGATGTATGTGTGTACGGTTTATCGAAATATGTATTAAAGCTACAATAAATAAATAAAAACATAAAATAAAAAGGGTTAACTACTTTTCAACCTGTTCTCAGTAATTATAACACCAACTATTGGCTTTCTATGGCTATTATGTGCATACATACATTTGTCTCTTGGAACGTGTATGAATGTAAATTTGTTTATGTATATGTACGTAGGCTTCTATATTCAAATAAAGCTGGAAAGAGAACGAATTCATTTGCTAATTGTTTTCTTTTTTTTTAGTTTATTTTTTTGTTCCATTTCTCCTGGTTGCTAAGCAATGCATGAAAAAAAACGACCTTGTTCTCCGTAAAACTAGATGTAATGCACTTAAAGAAAATTTATTGGTTTTGTGAGAAAAACGAGCCTTTATGTATTCCAAAATGTTATTAAATTGTCTAAACAAAATCACTAATCCCAAAGCAGAGTTTATATAAAATTTTAGAAAAATACAACTATTGCATTCATAAATATTATATAAAGTTAAATTTAATTTTAATTGAAATATATTAATTTCTACATTTCAATTTATTTCATCTCTCTGTGTAAACTAAAATTTTATTTTCTGATGGTAAGAAAAACTAACCCTTTCTTTTTATTTATTTTTTTTTTTTTGTAGAAGAATTTTACAAAAGCAGCAGTTGCAATACACTATTCCTATACAAAAAATATGCAGTTTAAACAAATAATTTGTCCCCTCGGTATATGGCAGAATGAAACAAATTTTATCAAGGATATTAAAAATAATGAATATTTGTTGAAATTTACTTTTGTCGTTCTTTGTCAGGCTAAAATTAATATATGCATTACAAGATAATATCGAGTTTTTATTTCAAAAAAATATATAAATTGTTAAATTTAAACAAAAGAAATATTTATATCTCTTGATATATTGGGTCACCTAAAAAGCAAATACTTTCTTTTTATGATTTTAATTGAAATGAAGAAAAAAAACCTTAAGAAAATGGGACTGAGCATTTTAGCTGTTTATGTTGTCTAAAATAAAAAAAAAAGTTTGTTTTAATTACCAATTAATATAAATTTGAACTTATTATTTAAATTTATTACAAATCATTTTGTTCTGGCCCAAGTTCGTTTTCATACATTAATTGAAATTGCAAACATTTTTAGAGAATAATTTGATTAAACGCTTTTCATTTTCTAATTTGATTAAATTTTTATATTGTTCGTAGTCTCAAACTACATAACGATGGTCACAGGTAGAAAGGCCTTAACTTGTATTTTGTACGAAATTGAGTTTTACAGTGATTCCAATACATTTTACGCAAATACTCCCCGATACAAAAATTCAATGCAAAGTATTAAAAATAACAGTTTTACAGTCAATTTTAAAACAAAGTTATATTATGATAATACAGTTGCTATCACGTTTTTGCCTTCTCCTGTAGAGTTACAATTATTTGAGTTAGGGCTTCTCTACTTGTGACCAACGATATATCTATACCGATAAAGAGTGTTGAAGATGAAATCGCTGCTGCGGTGCTATTCACTAACGACTTTTAACGATCCGACAGACGTTACATTTGTTGAAACTTATTGCTGTTTGCACTAAATACCCGCGCCATAGCCGTAACACAAACAAGTTAAGTCGTGTATAAAGTTTAACTTTTTGATGTATAAAATATTGTCGTTAGGTAAAAACGTTACAACAAGTTATTGAGTAGCACTATTGGTTTTGAAAATACATTTCACCTGTTTGAGTTTTTTGTATTGAGCCAAATTGAAGATTTCAAAGGGCCACAACATCTTTGATAGTGCCAACATATTTTTGACATGTTTTGTATGTTTAAGCAGCGTTTACTGATTCTCACATCTCTTCTCCAAAAGGGATTCGTAAGTTGGTAACGGGTGAATAAAACTTAAGTAAAATAATGCATAACGAATAAATCGATTTTGAAGTCTTTCGATGGTAGTTGGGAAGGTAGATCTCACAAATGATGTATTCAAAACAAAATGTCTGTACAACTTCTTGAATTTCTTGAAAATGATTTAAGAACAAAATTATTTAAAAGAGGCTTAAAAGTAAGTTTAGAATCAAACAATGTACGCAAGTCATTCTTTTCATTTACTTTTATAATACTGTCAATGTCTTTTATGTTACTTATTTAATGGGTTTTAAGAGCGTTAGTAAGTAAAATGTAAACATTCATTCCAATAAAATTTCAATTTATTGCGTTGACACCATAACTTCGAATTATCTAGTTCACTTTGTAATTCTGTTGTATCAGTAAGACAACCAATTTTTGAAATAAATTTGAAAAATGTGCAGAAATTTGTTAAATAAGGCTTTAACAAACCTTAAATATTTTTCTATAAAAACAGCAGTTAAAATTTTAGAATATTGTGACAACACGAATTGAATACTTGAGAATTTATCAATTGTTTTTAAGCATTTTTTGATAAAGTTATATTGAAGTATATATGTATGTACATACATACATACATACATACATATGTATATGTCTTATATTTTTATATTAATTGTATATAATGTAGAAGTTTTTATTATATAGTAATTTTCTGTGTTATAAGTTTCAAAATTCATCTATCATAACAATTACCAAATAATTTTAAAATATGAGCCAAACTAAAACTCTGTATAAAACTTTAGAAGCCTTATTCAATTTCTATTTGTGAACCTAGCTTAGTGAATATAAGTTCGTTTATGATTCTTACAAGACGCACTCACTCCCATACTGTAGTCTTAACATTTTGACACTTTCTGCAGTGTTGAACAAATTTTTGATCTTCATAAGAGAATAAATATTTGTGTGCATATTTATGATAGAAAAAATATGAACAAGTTTCTACTGTAACGAAAAATATTAAGCAGCGCAGAGTTGATTAGTTTTTAATATCATTTGTAATTTTCTTGCAATATTTTATAAATAAATTAAATAAATAGTGTAACGAAACCACTGACCATCAGCAATCAACATTTTATGAGAAATACGTACTTATATGTCGCAATGAGTATTTTATCAATTTAACACTTTCAATCAACTATTCTTTTTCATAGTTTTTTTTTCAGTTTTTTTAAAGTTTTTTCTTTTGTGTTAAAAAGGATGTCACAAATTATCATCGTTTAGCAACGCATAACAATCAGTTGCAGTACTTAATTTTATCTTTTTGTTCTATAATTTGGTTTGTTTTATTGTTATTTGCTACAACTTTTATACATTTTATTTATTTTTAAATTTTGATGAATAAATGGAATTGTAGAAACTACAAATCAGAATAGATGTGTGTGTGTGTGTGTGAGTGTCAGACACAGAGTTTTACAGTCACTTTATATGTATGAATGTAGTGGATTTTTTCGTGAGTAAAATAACTGATATTTGTAAACTACTGCTTGTCCAAATGAATTTTATAATCATCCATAACGACAGAATCAGTCATATAATCAAAACTACCCAGTCAAACAGCCATTATCCATACAGCCAACCATCATCATCGGAAGCGCTGTTCAACACAAAAAAAAAAAAACAAAAAAAAACTGAGTGTACGATCTCACATTTGATTCACACACAAAATACGTAAGCAATTGTGCAGATTCAAGAAGTGCTTTTTTTCACTACTTTCATGAACAAATATTGCAATTTATTATTTCATTTACGAAAATGCATTAAGTCAAAAGTCGTTCAGAGAGTCATAGTAAAAATATATGTAAATATTATGGTTGGAAATAGAATTCAATTGAATTAGAACATTTTTTTATATAAAAAATATTTTTGTAATTTTCTAGTACAGCATAATAGCGTTTATCCTGAATGTCCGTTTTTGCGCTTAATTCATTTTTATTTTTCTGCAAACATGCTGCATGATAAATTGTATGCTTTTTATGCATGCAAGTTTAAACGTAAGTATCAGGACTAATACCTGCGTCAAAGTTTATTGAACCTTATATTTAAGAACACATTTGTTTTGTTTTTTCTTTTTTTGTATTCCTTTCATATAACATTTCAAGTTTTCTTATGAATCCATAGAGTTGTACTCGTAACAAAATAATAATAAAAACAAAAACTCTTAATACACACTTACACATGCAACAGCAAAACTACACATTGAAAACCACCTGCCTTCTATAACATTTTGGTATATAAGTATTCTTCAGCATTTTTTGTTTTTTATTTGATATTCTCTTCTACCATGAAATATCACGTTTTAATTGGTTGGCTTGTTATTCCCTGTTATTATGCTTGTTTATTTTTTAATTTTTCACTTTTTAATATAAACAAAAATAAATATATGGAAGCTACACAATTACATACATAATACCGTCACATATATGTATGCATGCATTTGTTTGTATGTAGCATTTAGATAGAACATTCTATATACGTAACAGGATTAAAAAACAAGTATATTACTTACTACCTACTACTTAAGAAATAGTAATAAGAAATGAATAAAAAATTATTGAAATTTAATACATACTTCTTTGGCTTTAGGTTCCTGCAAGTAGAATGAAAAGAAAAACAATAAAGTTAATAAAATTTTGTTAAAAATAATATATAAACAATAAACTAATCGTTTCCAATTTTAATAATAACGAAAAAAAATGTCTTTTAAATATTTACGAACAAAAAATCCCATAAAATTTATTTTGAAACTGTGCTCTTCATGTTTACTCTAAGCGCGACTTCCGCCGTTTAGGGATCATCAGGACATAAGTTAATTCGATAAGGTACATGGCTCATACATAAGTATGTATATGGAGTACATGTCAGCTTCGGCATGTTGAGCTTTGTTAAACTTAAACTTCTGTATCCCAAATTTATCTAATAACCCAATTTCAAATAGCTATGTATATAAAGCAATACCCATAACCCTAACCATCCTGATATGGCTTAGCAAATTCCTTTAGAAAACCATTTTTTACAGTTTTTTCTTATCTAAAGAACTCTTAGTTAAAGTCAAGTAATCCTTTCCCTCCTGATAAGGATAGCCGAGTACGCTAAAATACTAACAACTTTTTACATGTTGTATTAAAAAAAATTAAAAATTTAAGTATTTTTATTTCTTTTATTAGTTATTCTGGTAAAAAAATATTTTACATCAAAGTTTGGAAAACTAAAAACATCTAGTGCAACGTTGAGCAATAATTTTTCTATGAATTTTACACATTCGACGTTTACAACTATCGCACATTTTGCGTGTTTTTGATTAAATATTATATAAACAGTCATGCAAAGGTAGCAGCGACCATTTAAAGACAACCATCCAGTTTCATTCTTGAAATCTATCGCATCGTTAATGCCTTGTATAAAGGATGACTATAATATAATACTAGGGAGATTATAATTTTAAAGCTTCAATATCCGGTGCATGTTTATGATTGCAAGCCAATGATATTTTATTGCTTTCTCTATTGCCGTGCCTCAAGATTTAATTTTTTTTCTCATAAAAATCTATTAAATATTTCATTAGTAGATATCATTTTAGTAAATTTATAATATGGTCCACATATGTGATTAAAAATTCCGATAATGAAGCTGGTTTCGAAAATGCATTCCACTCGGCTGGTGGAGGGATAAAATTTAATTTAACAGCTTATTCTTTCACTATCAAAAATAGAAAAATGTAATTTCTTCGACTAGTAAGTTGCAATCTACGTCGTGCATTAAAAGAGGGCCACGTAAGCCGTGCCACCTTACACGTGCTCAGCCCACGCTACCTGTCATTAGCCTTCTGGAGATTCTGCTTTTAATAGTCCCTAACGGGTTTGCAACTGCAATTGCGTTAGAGATATCCAAAGCAGATTCTAGTTCATCAGCCCGCTCATTACCATAGTGGCCTTTATGCGCAGGAATCCACACTAGAGTAACGTCAGCCCGCTGACCAAGCCTTGTCAGTTCCTTTCTACATTGGCCAACTAAATTAGACGAAGTTATGTATGATCTGAGTGACAAGAGTGCCGCCTGACTGGCGACAAATATACCAATACTCCAGTGGGTATTCCCGACATTAAGTACCTTACATGTTTCCCTGATAGCGAGTATTTCCGCCTGAAATACGCTGCAATCATCCGGAAGGCGAAAGGAGAGTTCAATCTCCGGTTCATCAGAGAAGACACCAGATCCAACACCACATTCCATCCTTGAACCGTCAGTATAGATCCTGGTGTTAAAGCTCCCCATAAGGTGACCCCCATTCCACTCTATCCTGGAGGGAATAAGAACCCTGAACGGCTTATCAAAGTCTATGTAGGGCGTACGATTCTAGCCCTAATCACCAATGCTTAACCAAATTGAAAATAAAAAGTAATGTTAAAGCAAAGATGAATGTACCGAACGTAAGTTCTCCAAATGAAGAAGAGCAGAGGCTTGCCTTTTTAGAAGAGGTTATTAATGCTTCAAAAACATGAATTACTACCGGAGATTGCTGTAGAGATATACAGATATATTGATGTTTTTTTACTACACAATAATATTATATTGTATAATGTGTTATCAAAAATTAAATAAAATTTTTATATGTAATTATATCTCCTCAATTTCATTTCAAATTTTCTTAATTTCATTAGGAATATTCTTAATTTCAATTTGAAATTCTCATTTTCATTTGGAATTTTCTTAATTCCAAATTGAAATTCTCAATTTCAGTTGGAATTTTCACAATTTCATTTGTAATTTTCTCAATTTCAATGAAAAATGGTTGCAGTCGCTTTGAAAACAAAAACACTTTAATATCAGCTGTTTCTCTTTTCTACGCAACAATGCCAGTCAAATTTTGTTTTTAAAAGGTTGCTCCAGAACGGAACGAAACGACACAAAAAACTAGCGACACGTACAATTCGTCACAGAACAGAAAGTCAAGACTAATTTTACTTTCAAATAATTTTACATTGAATATAAGTAGAAGAAGAAAGAAGTAAGAGCACTATATTCGGCTATGCCGAATTTTTTATACGCACCACCAATTTGATGTACTTTTATGGCATAAAATTTATTATTTTGTTATTAACAGTAATCGCTATGGTATAATCTCTTTATACTTTCTTTGTATAACATCGATATGCTAGTAAAATGTTTTTATAATTTTGGTCTTTCAATGAAAGTGGGCGTTAAAGGAGGCATGTCAATATAGTTTCTGGTAATAACTTCAACTTAGATATTTAAATAAAGTCCTTTGTTCTTCCAAAAACTTTGTCCCTAGAGAAATTATATAAATTTAAGATAAAGCGTTATATGGGAGGTAAGCGTTAAAGTGGGCGCGTCACCTTCATTTTCTGGCATAACAATGAGTAGAAAGCTATCTGTATGAAATTTCATCATTATACTCTACTTTTGCTGGTTTTACGAGCTTTAAAATTTCATTAATAGAAGAAAACGTGGAAAGTGGACATTAAAGTAGGCGTAACGAAGTAGTTTCTGGCAATAAAAAGCATTATATGGAAGGTGGGAGTAGAAGTGGGCGTGTCACATTTAGTTTCCGGCAGTACAAAGCCTTTGACCAAAAATCAATATTTGCAAAATTTCAGAGTCGTACATCTAATTTTGCCAGTTATATTAAGTTTTAAATTTTTAATATACCGAAAAATGCACTGTGCGGTATAAATTTTCGTACATTTTGATCTATAACTGTAACAATTTTCAGGGAAAAATATTGTTTTTACTCAAGAAATATATACTCTTAGTTTCATGAGTCTACGTTAATGCGTTTGGACACAATTCCATTTTATTATATGTTTGAAGGACATGGTTTTTTTGAGCTACTCTTGCATTACGAGCTATAACTCTCTTCTTAATATTCGGAATTAGCCCATTTTCAATACCAAACAAACCTTGTGTATAAGAAATATTCTAGAATCGCGCTTTCAACAGATGGACAGAAATAGCTAGATCGTCATAAAGTGAAACCCCGTTCAGAAAATATATACTTTATGGGGTCTTAAATGGATATTTCGATGTGTTACAAACGGAACGACAAAACGAATATAACCCCACCATTTTTTTTGGTGGCGGGTATAAAAAAGGCCATACCTGTATTTATAACATAAACTTCATGTTATACATATCACATTTCTACATTTTAAGATGAGAATAAAAAAATTCGAGTGTAAATAAATAAAAACAATTTGTGTCATTACTTGACATTTCGTCATTTTATTTTTCATAGATAAAGAAACGTGTTCAACATAAATTTGTAATGATTAAATGTGGCAAATAATTGTAATGCATTTATTCATATTTATTTATACACACGCACGGCATTTATATAATTCTTTCCTTTTTTGCAGATTTTTAATTTATTTAAATTCAGTTTTAGCTATAAGCTAACAACATCGAACAGTGTTTAATTTACATGGTTCAATGTAATTAAATATTAACTGACACATATGAAAAAACGCGCATACTTACATATTTAAAAAAAAAAATTTTTTATTGAAACAAATTTTTTTTTTCTGCAAAATAAATATTTGATTAAAATAAATATGTATATTGTGTTGTGTTCGATGTAAAAATTATTTTTATAACGTGGATAAATGCATACAGTTCGTATAATGACATTGACATTGGCATATCGTACAGTTCAACTCAAATGCAGATGCAAATTTTCAGATGCAAAATACGTGATAACGAAATAATAAATCTTTTAAAGCAAAAACAAGAACACACAATACAAAGGGCAGCATCATCATGCAACCAACCAACCACTAAAACAGCCATTATCAATGCCTAGAAACCTAATAAGCAAGAACTTTATATCCCAACACTCAAACAGATACACGTACACTTGCACAAGCAACAACTTCCAAGGCAGATGCTAAAGAAATGCATAATTTTATAATAAAAAAATCAACAATACGTACTTGCATAAAGTAAAAAAAAAATTATGTAGTAAAACATTAAACTAGACAGTAAAAATATTGAGTTAATAGGCCCGCCAAAAGGCCTTACATATGATTTTGGGACTCAATTTTGAAAATTGCATGTGAAGTAGCCTAGATCGTTTTGTCAAGTTGGCTGCATAAATAATTTTACCTTTTTAATATTCTATAACCTTAGTGCCACTAAATGCACCACATGGTCTGGGCAGACCACGATTGAAAAACCCAGCCATCATCTTAATCCGTTCATCTTCTGCCGTTATGGATTGTACAATACTGTTTAAATATTGCTCCGTTAACAGCAATATTACAGCTTTATTTTTGGAACGTACGAGCAAAAAGCATAGTTTCCTTTATGCAGTTGACGCTTATTGGATTTTTTGAAGGATGATGGTACAAAAGGTTAATTTGACCGAACGACGCCGAACGAAGAGCGAGGCATGCTTCCAACACATTTTTTGCAAGGGACAACGTATTAAAAAATGTATCACAGTACGGCCTTTATTAAAGTATTTTCTTGCCAAATCCAATACAACTTTTTGACCCTGGTAACTTCGCGAACGCCATCAAAACTTTTCCTTGTATAAAGTTGACCTCTTAAGAGATAATTTGATCTAAAATCGCATATCCACCAACCTTTTACTCCATATTTAGCTGGTTTTGATGGAATACACTATGTTACTTGTAACACGTTACTGTAACATGTTACATTTATTTGTGGGCGAAGGGAGTAGAGAAGGCGTTACAAAAGTAACACGATTTCTGTTTTACATGTTACTTTTTGACGTTTTCGCTTTTTCTTCTATTTTTCTTTATTCTCTTTCGTATATCAAACAGGAATGATCCCACAGTTAATTGTCAAATTAAATTGAAGAAAGAGAAAGAAGTGTTTATGGCTGAATTAGGAGCTAAATTTGATTTAAAATAGTTCAAAATAGCTAACTGTGAATTCAATAACAACTTTTTTTAATGACAATTGTATAATCGAAATTGAATAAACAACGAAACCAAAACAAAAAATAAAAAAGAGACAAGTTTGTAGTAACATAATGTAAATGCTTGAAGGTTTTGGAAGTAAATAACAAGTAACATAGTCTGAATGCCGTGATGGAAAGAGCTGCTCATCTACGGTGAGAGTTGCAGCCGGCGTACATAACATTTTCAAATTACTTACCAGCATGGGTGCTGATTTACTCAATCCTTGACGAACTTAGCGGGTGTTTGCGTTGTCGAAACAAATAAATCGTAGCAAAAGTTTAAAACTTTTCTTGACATTATGACCTTGATGATAAGGCGCCTACAGTTCATTAACAGGTTGTGTTGCACATTTGAAAACGCTAACAGAAAACAACAATTCAAAGAGAGCATACATTTCATTTTCATTTGTTGGCTCCCACTCTCAAAGCTTTTGGTTTTTGGATTTGCTTGATAGCCCCAGACACATTTTCTGTTCTTTGCGATTTGTCTCCCGCACAATTATATCAATCATGTCTGGTGTAAAATTTGTAGCGGGGTTGGTAGAAACTTTCGAGATGGTCCAGTTTTTAACAGGTAGATTGTGTGCTAATTCCCTACTAGCTGTCGGTGGTTAACCTTTCTACAATACGCTTGCTTTGCGAGAAAATGTGCCAACACTGTCAGTATTAATTTCTTGAATGTCATCGTCGTCATTTTTAAATACTGTCCTCTTCATCAAACTCATAGGCATACTCTACGTTAAACTCATGGATTTCCCTATGAGACGCACAATCTAAGGCACCATTTCCAAGACCATAATTATTATCCTCTTTTCTTCTCATCCTCATCGCTATTTCATAGATATGCAATCATCCTCTCTTCAGCTGCTTGTCTTTCAGCAGGTGTAAGGCGTTGATATTTAGCTTATTTAATAACGAACATATCAACAATTTCCAAACTTACCGTTACTTGCTATTTGCATTTAATTTTTTGTAAACGTTCTGCACGGCAACAATACCTATGATTTTGAAAGTGTTATTGAAAAATTTAGTGCAGGTTCCTATGCGTACAGAAAGCAAATGCAAATGCCATTCGCTGCTTTTACTTTGAGTGAGAGAGAGAAGAAGTACCCAGCGGTAAATGGAACTAAGTACCTAGATTCCCAGCGGTAAAAATACCCATTACTTAATCGCTGATGTCAGTAATATTTAGTAGCAATCAGTACTGATGCAGTCGCTTATATTTCTGCTTACATTTACACACGAGTGTCATAGCATAAGCAGCGATGACAGTAAGTGCCATTTCACTTACGTTATAAGTGGTGTTCTAAGCGATCTTGATGGCACGTCAATAAACTCAGGCAAACTAATCCTGATGATTTATAAATGAAAGTCTAATGCAAGTTTATTTAAAAGAATGCTTTATTAAAAAAAAAAATAATAATAATAATAAAAATAAATAAATATTTTTCACTGTATGGATTTAGGCACATAAAAAAACTTAAACTAAGTATTACAACCTAAATTTTTAATTTGATTTAAATTTGATTTTATATTATAAATTATTTTTTATCTCCGCATTTTTTTCCAAAATGTCTGTTTTTGTAAGTCTTAAAGCAAAGCTGGATATTTTTTTTTTAATTTCTCAATTGTTGAGCCCTTTTCCTTGACAGCATCTGGAAATAAACAAGGTGAAATTTATTAGTATAAATGAAATATAAAATGACTAAACAACTCTTACCAAAACTGCATCATGAAGCGATTTAAATTCCTTGAGCACTCTTTCTCCATTAACGCCATCATAATTTAGGGCCACGTAAACTTCTGTGCCCAATATTAAGTGAAATTACACTATTTTCAAAAATTTTTTCTACACTTTCTCGTTTTTTCATCAACCGCTTTATATTTCTCAAAGAAAAATCTTCCATATTGATTTATATTAAACTTTGATTTATTTATAAAAATTATTTATTATTATTATAACTATTATTTATTTGTTATAAAAATGAAATTTATAATTATTTATTTCTTTACAAACTTTAAGTAATATTTCTGTTGCACTATCAACTTTAAAGTAACATCTGTATAGTGTATAACTAGTCACCTACTAATTATAATGGAAGTTATAATTAGTAGGTGATATTTATTAGATTACGCGTACATAACATTATAAGTACTTAAATCGCTCGCTTATAATGTCATCAATGTCACAACAAAAACTAAAAATTTGTTTTTGTTTTCGACGTATTTGTACGAATGAAATTTCGCTTGGGTTTTCTTTCGACATCGTTGAACAGGCAGTTAATCATTGACGTTGAGAAACTTTATCGGCTTTCTTCTAGTAACAGTCACGTTATCAGTAAAGTCGATGTGTACACAAAGCTTATTTACGTCAGTTTAAGAAATCACCATTACTAAATATTTTCAAATCGAATCACCATATACATATATTTTTTTGGAAGAAAAATTTGGAATTCTTCAAACAATTATAAAATATTTAACACTTTTGTAGTAAAAATTTGTATTTGTATATAAATTTATATGTTAAAAATGTAAACATAAAAAAGTGGATTAAATTACGCCTTCTAAGTGGATTTTTTAAATATTTTTCTTATTTTGCTAACAGCTACCTTAAGCAGTGCTTGAGGCAAAGACATGATTACGCTGCTAATAGCATGTTTCCACGGCAACGATATTCGTAATTCGATGTCTTATTTATAATTCAAAGCCTAATTACGAACCAAATTACATAATTTTCCCATGCAAAATTTTTAAAGCAAATTACTATTTTTGTGGGAAATTCATTTCGAATTACCATCCGAATTATAACAAGTAAGAGTGCTATATTCGGCCATGCCGAATCTTATATACCCTTCACAACGTGTAGTCATGCAATAACAGTTGCTTGTATCACCATTCATCCCATATGAAATACGTACACGTATGTATGTTAAAAAAACGAAAAAAAAAAAATTTAAAAAAAAATTTTAAAAAAAAAATTTAAAAAAAAAATGTAAAAAAAAAAATTATTATATATATAATATACATATATAAAACAAAAAAAAATTAAAAAAAAAATTAAAAAAAAAATAAAACAAATTAAAAAAAAATAATAAAAATATAAATAATATATTAAATAAAAAATAAAAAAAAAAAATTAAAAAAAAAATTTTTTAAAAAATAAAAAAAAATTTTTTTTGCCTCAGTTGGGATTCGATGCCACGTTTTCTCTAACCAGTATACACGTTTGTATGTATGTATGTTGTTGTTGTAATGTTGTTTTTGTGAAAAAAAATCGAGGTGGTCGTGGGTTTTTGCTCATATCTCAGTTGTTTATGTACCGATGTTTCTGATTTTCAATACCGATCTACTCCCGAATATTTCTGATATTTTAATACCTTACCCGGGTCCAACCTATGTCGGGGGGCTTCAAAAAGTTGATTTCAACATACACACGAACAGACGGTCAGACGGACAGACGGACAGACTGACAGGGCTTAATCGACTCCCCTATTCATAAGCTTTCAGAAAATATATACTTTATGGGGTCGGAAATGAAAATTGTAGAAATTTCACACGGAATGACAAACCTATATATACCCTTTTTCACTGTGTGAAGGGTATAATAAAATCAATGTCTTCTCTAATTTTAATAGGTAGTTCATCATATCCAACTGTCAAAAAAATCAAAGCAAAGCGAAAAGCAAAAAGAAAAATGATCAATCTCATATATAAAAAACAAAATGGAACCAAAAAAGAAAATTTTAAAGAAAGTTGTTATATCTAGAAGACTATTCGCTACATGAAAATTTTTTGGGGTGAAATTGTCTTTGGAGTGTTTGGTGACTGCACTGGTCGTATTTTCTTGCACTTTTTCTATTTTCTGCTAAAAAAAAATAATGATATTTGCATACATTTCTTACAAATCTACAATATTATTACTATTATTACTTACTTTACTCCATTGATAAAATAATTATAATTTTCTATACAAAATATTATATTTCTTAATGTTCACCGCCAAAAAACAAAACGATAATTTAAATAAAAAAATCACGAAGAAAAACTGTCAAATCATATTAACAACATGTCGTGGAAACAGGGTAATTCACTTCAGTAATTTAAAGAGCAAATCAAGTAATTGAATGTGTCGTGGAAACATGCTATAATGGTAGGGCAGAAATAAGCCGGCTTATTACAAAAAAAAAAAAACATACCAAGTAGGACATTTTTTAAAATTAATATCGCTCATTACTGCTATACATTTGATTTAAATAATTACTTACGAAATTTTTCCTATACGTGAGATACTAAAAACTTATTCTCTTGCTAAAGTCATTCACCTTTTCAATCTAATTTGTACAATTGTTGTTTATTTCGAGTCAGAAGAAAAAAGCAGTTATTCTTATTCAAATAAAACAGAAAACATCTGCAGTTGTAACAAAACAACAGCCAGACCAACTAAACGAGCAGAAACAAATTATTGGAATCCTTCTGTTATCAAAACATACAAATAGTGACCAAAGTATTGATCATAAATACACAACAGTTGAGAAACCTCTAAAAAGGGAAGAAAAACGGCTAACACTGAAACGAGTTAACATTAAATGATCCGTAAAAGGACGAAAATAGGAAGTAAACAATAAAAAATTAAAATAAAATTGCAAAAAAAATAAAAGTAAAATTGAAAGAAATATTAAAATTAGTGATAGAAATGTATCAAAAATAATGAACAAAAATAAAGAAATTAAAATAAAAATTAAAAATAGTCATTAAATGAAATATTTATGAGTATTTGTTTCATATGTTAGTATGTGTGTATGTATGTATGTTCAAAAACAAATAATAAGTATTATGCTTTAAAAATCATTTATAAAATTATGTATGGCATGCAATATTGATTTTATTTTATTTATTAATATAGTACATGAACATGTACAGATATTTAGTAAACAAAAATATATACATACATATGTATGCGTGTATATCTATTAGTATGTTAAAGATACTCAATTTTATTTTATTTATTGTCTGTATTCTTTCATTTTTTGTTATTTAAGTCGGTCCAGCTGTCTCCTGTCTTAATAAACAGTATTTGTCAGACAATCACAAACACACAAAAAGCTGATATTTTATCTGAGTTACAAATGTGTGCGTATGCGTACAAGTATTTGTGTCAGGGATGGAAAAGTCAATACGATCGTGCTTTGAAATGGGATGATGATACGTGCTGATATTATATTCGGGCATTAAATATTTTAAATTTTTAACAACCGATTTTTAAAATGTTATTTAACGAATACTCGTTCATATGATATTACAGAAATCGTTGTTATTGAAGTTCTTCGTACTCCTCCAATTTCAACCACCACTTAAGACAAGAAGAAGGTAAATCTTACAGCCTTTCGTTTTTCTAAAATATATCTTTAGTATTTGTTACAAACATTGGAAAACATATTTATTTTTTCTAGCCCAATTTATTGAATCACGAATTTTCTTTATTAGATGCCGCAACTCATCTGATATTTAAAAAAAAACTAATAATGAAACATATTGTTTTTATTTCTTCGAGCTAAAGATCACTTTTTTTTTTAGTGATCTTTAGCTCGAAGAAATAAAAACAATATAAAGGGTGTTTTTTAAGCCCGATAGAACTTGAAATTTTAAAAAATAACACAAAAAATTAAATTGTAATCAAAATTTTTTTTTTATTCGAAAGATCAATACGTGACATTAACATTTGAAAATGATTTCGGGCATATGGGCACCGCGGCTGTTCTTGACGAAGCGCATTCTGGACGTCCAATTTTGGGCCACTTTTTCGAGCACTGCTGGCCGTATGTCACGAATAACACGAACAATGCTGGCCTCCAAGGCGTCAATTGTTGCTGGTTTATCAGCATAAACCAGTGACTTCACATAGCCCCACAGGAAATAATCGAGAGGTGTCAAATCGCACGACCTTGGAGGCCAATTGACAGGTCCATTTCTCGAAATCAACTTATCGCCAAATTTTGATTTCAATAAGTTGATGGTTGCGTTCGCCGTATGGCACGTAGCGCCATCCTGTTGACACCACATCTCCTCCGGATCAATGTCGTCCATATTTTTAAACAAAAAATCATTGATCATGGTGCGGTAACGATCTCCATTGACCGTAACGCAAGCTCCGGCTTCATTTTTGAAGAAATAATGTCCGATGATGCCACCAGCGTGAAAACCGCACCAACCGGTGCATTTTTCTGGATGTAATGGAGTCTGTAGGGTCTCTTGTGGATTGGTCTCGCTCCATATGCGGCAATTTTGCTTATTAACAAGCCCGTTAAGCCAAAAATGCGCCTCATCGCTGAACACAATTTTGCGATAAAATTGGACGTCCAGAATGCGCTTCGTCAAGAACAGCCGAGGTGCCCATATGCCCGAAATCATTTTCAAATGTTAATGTCACGTATTGATCTTTCGAATAAAAAAAAAATTTGATTACAATTTAATTTTTTGTGTTATTTTTTACAATTTCAAGTTCTATCGGGCTTAAAAAAACACCCTTTATTAATATAAAAAGATCGAAGAAATTTACACAATATTTTTCTAATAATGAAACCGTAGCTGGTTTCAAAAATGCATTCCACTCGGCTGGTGTCAGGATAAAAACTTAATTTTCAAAGTTTAATTTTTCATTATCACAAAAAAAAAATTTAATTTTTTTATATAAAAATGAGAAATTAAAAAAAAAAATTAACTTGGGCCAGATTAAAAATATAATTAAGTCTATGAAATATATCAGTTCGACAAATCTTAATAAATTTTTGCAAGTATTTTACAAATCTTTAATAAATTTATCGGATGGCTAAAATCTTTACTTACAACAAACTAATTG
Organism: Phyto melanocephala; assembly: GCA_941918925.1. Classification (NCBI taxonomy): domain Eukaryota; kingdom Metazoa; phylum Arthropoda; class Insecta; order Diptera; family Rhinophoridae; genus Phyto; species Phyto melanocephala. The sequence goes on along the minus strand of OW799235.1, from coordinate 61,639,995 downwards.
TAGATTTTTTACAAAATGCTTTTTTATATTTGCAATTTGAAAGCATCGCTCTTGAAATGTTGCTGTTTTTTTCCCGATTTAGCAATTAAAAAATTGAAGAAACGTTTTTTTGCTTAAGAATTTTTTAGTAGTAAAAATTTTGGAATATAAAGGTACCTAAATTATAATAATTTGATTTTCATGATGATGTCAAAAACGAACCGTTTATGAACAGTTGTTATTTCAACCAACGGTGAATGGAATTTGGTCTAATTCAAAAATTTTAAAAGTTATTAATCATTATAAACTATCGGCGACGGTAACATGTATTTTTGTGAAGTTATACAAAAAGTACCATTATAGTTTGTTATGCATGTTTTCATTCTTATTTTGATTTGATTTTGATTGTGCATTCATGCAATTAAGTTTTTTTGATTTAATGCTTGCAATTTTTTATTAATAATGTTACAAATCAAAAATTTATTGAATTTCAGTATAAGTAACTACGGTGTCTAATGAATGAGATTCCTAAATGAAATAAACTGTGCCATACGTCCTCTTTTCCCCGGACACCGTCCTCTTTTTTAGGGCTTCCGGGGCCGTCCTACTTCCTTTTTTAGCAAATGTCCGGTGTTGTTCGGCTTTTTGCACCTTCTCTGAAGTTCTTTTCTTACATTTAAACTTTAAATCACAGGTCACAAAATGTATAAAAAAAAGATTTATGTGCTCGTACAATTAGTTTTGAAAAAGTACAATTTTAAAACTTCTTTTTGTACAAAATTAGTTGTATTATCCTTAATTGTCGCTATTTATCGAAATGGCCTACTTTAACTTGTCTGTTATTTTAAAAAAGATCGGCAAAGGGGTCTGCTTGTCAGCTGTGTGTTTTTCATAAAGTTTGCTTTCCAAATATAGAAGAAGGTCTTGAACAAAAAATATAGTAAGGGTATATAATTTTGATATGGATTGCCTAGAGTTTTACAAAAATTTGAAGAGATGCGATGGTAATATATTGGCTCAAATTGGAAGTGTTGAAAAATATATGTAAATTTTTAAAAGTGTACATTCCCGATAATGAATGCAATGAATTTTTTTTTTGTTTTTTTTGTTTTTATTTTCAACCATTAAATCAGAATGATATGTTCAGTTTGTATTTTTGTAAATTAAGTTTTTTCGTAAAAACAAATTTTGTTTTTGTATTTTAAATGGCGTCATAAATTTTGTCATATTTAATTTTTTTTAAATGTGTCCTCTTTTTTTGGGCAAATGTCCTACATTTTTTATGCTGGCGTCCTCTTTTTTTTAAAAGAGAAATGGCAACCCTAACTGTATTAGATGTTTTACATAACTTTTTTAGATTACTCTGAATTCTTCACTTTAGATCTCTCACCAAAAACAAGACGACCAAAGATGTATAATTTAATATTAAATTATTTTTACTAAATAGGTCCATTAGGCCAACAACGAAAAAAAATTAAGCTACTGTGTTTCCTAATTCCAGTTCACCCAGTTTTCTTTTTTTTAATATTTTGTGAATCTTACAATGATAAGAGCTTTAAATAATAAAAAATTATTTTCTTCACTTATATTCAATAAATATTCATTAATTTTTGTTAATAAATTTTAATTAATTCCGAAAATGGTCTAAGTCTGTTCGACCTCCGAAGTCAACATTTCGGTAGAATTGCACACAGAATTGCAAAGAAAGAAAGAAAGTTTTGATTTATTAATATTTATTAAATTCCAAATATTTCAAAATATAAAAAACAAATATTTTTTAATTTATTCAAGCCCAAAACATTTTTAATTTCATAATTAAGGGCACATGCATGTAAAACATATTCCTTTTGTTTAAAATTAGAAGTTAAAGGCGTTCATTAAAACTCTCAAAGCTTAATAAGAAGTCTTCAAGTCAAACTTTCATAGAAAATCAGTTTTTTTTTAACAGCCAAACCTAAATAGAGCGAAAAGCGTTTTTTGGCTGTCGAAAATTCTCATGTGCATACAATTTGTATGAAACAAACACGGCTTTCAGACTAGGCAAGTCACTTGCGCAAGTGACTTGCGCAAGTGTTGTGTTTATAGGCAAAAGGGGTAAGGTCGGGTTAAGAGGAAGAAACTTGCTCATTTTTGAGTACACACTTGCCTGTACTCGGCAAGTACGAGCAAGTTTTTGTTGAGAAACCAAAAACAAAAGAGTAATAAAAACAAACAAGAGTGCTATATTCGGCCATGCTGAATCTTATATACCCTTCACAACGTGTTGTCATGCAACAACAATTGTTTATGTCACCATTTATCTCATATGAAATACGTACATACAAAACATACATATATAAAAACATCCCATTGTAATATTATACATTAAGTTTACTTATGTGCTTAAAAAAAAATAAATTAAAAGAAAAATTAAAAATAAAACAATAAAAATTTTAATAAAATATAAAATAAAAAAAAATTTTTGGCTCACTATAACCAGTATACCACGTTTGTATGTATGTGTAGATAATTGATAATTGTAGAAATTTCAAACGGAATGACAAACCTATATATACCCTTTTTCACTGTGTGAAGAGTATAATAAGTAAAAGAGAACGAAACTTGGGCAAGTCAGTTGCTGAGTCTGAACATGAAAGCAAGTTCAAAGAAAAATAAAAGAAAATAAAAAACTAACTTGAGCAAGTGACTTGCCCAATGCGAAAGGGGTAAAACCGAAATACCGCGGCCGCAAAGCTTTGCAATTGGAAAATCCAATTTTGACAAATCGTTAGGTATGGAAGTCGGCTGCAGTACAACTGTTGTTGTTTTTTAAAGTTATTTTTAGGCTAATCTAGCGATTTTATTTCTATTTAGTGAGTCTTATTAAAAAAACGTACATGAACATTAATGTTCATTACGCAACGCCTGCCGCTATTGTTTAGGTTGTTCTGTAAGAAAGAATATTTATCACCTTGATATCGGAAAGAATTTTATAAATAATAACCAAAATTTTTAGTTTTTCATCCCTGAATAGGTTTAATACATTTGTTGTTGTTTTCTTTTTTGTATTTCTTCTTGCTCTGATCGTAAGTATTGTTGTGTTTTCTGTCTGTCGGCATGAATTTTTGTGAACATCTGCTCATTGGTTTCCTTTATTTCTTTATTTTTTTTTCTTAACATTTAATTTTATCATCGTGTTACTAAAAGAACACTCTTTTGGTATGTATGAATTTATTATTTGTTGTCTTTTTAATGTTAAAAGGAATTTCAAGATGTTTTAATTTTTTACTGAATACAGTTAATAGTTTAAACTATTTAGTTTATATGTTTAAGCAATTTGTTTTAGTTCAGTACCGCTAAAGAATATGACTAAATAATAAATTTTATTTTTTTTTTATATTTTAAGTTTTATATCATATTTTGTATAATATGCGGTATTAACATCTAACTAACAGCAAACTGCCGATAAACGATGAAACAGCTGGTTTCGAAAATGCCTTCCACTCGGCTGGTATTCGCAAACAAATATTTTTTTCAAACTATTATTTCATTATCACAATTAAATTTCTTTATGAAAATAAAGTTTAAATTAAAATTAAAATGCGAATTAAAGTTGATAAAGAATAACAAGTATTAACAACTTTTTGTTTGAAATGTAGAATTTTCAATTTCTTTTTTTTTTAATATCCTCCTGTTTTCTTTAACATATTTTTCGGTCGGTGGATTTGTCGAGAAAGTTTTATAGTTACTATAATTATACAGAATGTCAATTCTTGTACTGCAAAGCAGTGAAAAAAAAACTAAAAAAAACACATAAATTAAACAAACATTAATTCAGATTAGAACAATTATGAATAGAATATTTACACTTGATAAAAATAAAGCGAACAAGTAGGACCAGTAATTTTTAGTGAAACTTTACACAGAATCTTTTTAAGTGCTAAAGTTGTAAAGAAAAATCGTGGAAGTGAAAACTTTTATTTAAAACTCCTTACATTCCTTTATTTTGTATTTTTGTTTTGTATCACAGAACCCTAAATATTTTAAGGAGACACGTAAACAATTTGTTTAACAAGTAAACCTCAAAATAATTTTGGAGATCACAAGAGTAGGCATTAGTTGGTTCTAAAGAGGTGATAAAGTAAAATGTGCCTATAATAACGAAATTGAAATAAAATGTTTTAATATGACATTATCATAGAACGAGAAGTGATTCCCTCAATAGGAGATTCCTTTTAGTTACAAATTAGATGGATTTCCAATACGATCAGCTACTGTATGTAAATGGAAATTTTTACCACATACATACATACATATATGAACTTACTGTTACTTACTCAGTACGAATAGACGGAATAAAAATACTAACTGATTTAGCAACACAATAAAAAGTTTAATTAAATATCGCTATGAGGCGAGCGAACATTGAAAGAGATTTCGTACGGTTGATTTTATAAATTGTGTACGAACTTTCAAAGGTATACGAATCTCTTAACTTTAAAAATTATCAAATATAATTATTCTCTTCGCAATACATTTGACAAAAATAAATAGATCTACTTATATCTATATTTATAAAAGTGAAATTCTGTGTGTGTGTTAGCTATAAACTCCGAAACCGTAAAGCTGATCGGACTCAAACTTTGGCAAGTTGTTGTACGCATTCTAGGGGGTTTTTTTGAGTGGTAAAAAGTGGGTGGGGCTACGCCCATCTACATATACATACATAAAAATTAAATACGCCCATACAAAATAAATATTAATTTTTCAGCTACTTGCACTTGACCGATTTTTCTAAAACTTTGCACACACATTGAGCTGTCATGACTATACAGTTTCGTGATAAGAAAATTGGGCAGTGCCACCCCCATTAAAAATAAATTATTATTTTCAGCTATTTCCACCGATTGGCCTTTCAACTTTAAACGACTACAGTTTCCAGTTCGCCTTGCCTTTGCTATTACAATCAACAAAGCATCTTGTAGGATTGAATTTGGAAAATCCATGATTCTCACATGGCCAGGTGTACGTCGCAGAGTAAGAACACACCCAAAAATTTGTTAATTTTTACAGCAAATGGAAAAACCAAAAATATTGTATACCCACTTGCATTACAATAAAAATCAATAAAATATTAATTTTAATACATTCAATTAAAATTCAGAATGCATCTTTATTCATTTAGGGGCGTAGCCTCCCGTAGTACAAAATTGAAATTATTGTTTGAATACCGCTCAACGGCCTATAGTGGCACGATGCCAAATCTAGCCAGAATTATGGAAGTACTTTCCGCTATTTTAACAATTTTTGAAGTCGTTTTTGTAGACAATCCGTAATACACATTTCAGCGTTTGTCGTGACTGATATCACAAATGGTTGGCTTTTTATTCACAACTGTGTTGCCACACACGAAACTTCTTGTGGAACTTTCTTTATTTTTTTGTCCGCTATTGTTCTTGAACATTACATCGTCCATCAGCCAGATGAAGATATTGCCCCAGAGGTTGTGAAAGTCGGCCAGTATTTAAGTTTTATTACAACAGGTGTATTTTTTTTAATAATTTTTCTTTTGCTTCTAATTTTTTTACCACATTATGATCTGGAGTTTTTTGATTTTATCCCAGCTAACCCTTGGCTATACGAACGAAAGAATAAGAGCATTTTACTTTACGAGCTGTTTTTCTGATAGAAGGGTTCGAAACCTTTTGAAAGAGTTGATTTATTACTTTTGCTTTACCAATATCTGTTAGGCCTTTTTGCCTTCCTGGTCCAAGATTTGTTGCAAAGTTCAAGTCGTTCTAATATTTTTTAATTGCTTTTAAAACATTCAGATCTTTTGCTGTTTTACTGAAAGTGCAAATTGGAGTTTCTTCAAAAGTTTAGATTATTTTTTAAGTACTTTTTTCGCTGTACATTTTGACCGAAATAACAGTCAATAATGACTGACTTATAATAGACAATAGCTGACGTATTTTTAAAAGCTTACGTGATTAAAAAGTAATAATTTATTGGACCAAGGGTAAATAAGTTTTGGCTCGAATATTATGTATAAGGTTTTTCTGTCTCAGTGTTTATTCTTTAAGCAGTCTAAGCTAGTTAAAGTAAGATTACACATGTGTCAATTCAAAGTTATTCTATTAATGCAGTTCAAAGTCGAAATGAATTTCTATCTAATAATATAAACACAATTTATTTTTGTAAATAAAGATTTTTACACATTGTGTTGAAACCAAACACGATAAAGTTCAACTGAAAATCTTTGAAAACAGTTTTGCACTTTTAGAACGGGTATCCAAATTAGTTTTTAACTATCTTAACAACAGTTCAGTTGCTTCTTTTGGGATTTCTATATCCAGAAAAAATCGAGGAAAACATTTTTCCAGGTGCTTTTGCATTTTTTTAATCCTTTTCGTAGATATTTTTTGATAAATTTTAATTGCATGTTGTAAGCACTTAAATGCCCTTAGTTTTAATTCCAAATATGCATTTGCATTCGTATGAAATTTAAATTAAATACAAACATTCACACACACGATCTTCCTGTTAAAGGAAACAGAAACTTGTTTTAATATCTCGTCAACAATTTTGTAAGATGATCTTTTAAATAAGAATGTTAATATCTTTCTTTGAGTTTTGTCAGTTTTTTTTTTTTTGAGTTTCTGTCCAAATTGATGCTGACAATTATAATTAATGTCACTTGCTTGAACAAATTACAAACGGAAATACATTCATAACAGCTACAAAAACAAATACTTTAATAAAAAAACTTTAAATGATCATCAGTTATAACACTTATTTTATTTATAAAGTTTTTTTCTTTGTTTCTTGCCTCAAAATTCTTGTGTTTGCTGCACTTTTTGTTTGTTTTATCGAGATTTTCATAAAGGATGCCAGTGACTGCTTACGTTTCTGTTCAACTGCTAATTATATGATATCAGCTGTACTTTTATTTTGTTGTCGTTGTTGCTGCTTCTGCTGCTATTGTTATTGTAATTTACACACATTATTTAGGTTACTCAACGGGCTAAAACGTGTTTAAACGATAAAAAGCATGTGTATTCCAAACATGAAACACATGTGCTTCTTCTAAAGAAGAAGAAGACGACACATTAATTAAACTAGTGAAAACAAAATAAAAAAAGAAGAGGAACTGCAACAACCGAAACATCAATGGCAACAGAATCCTTAAACAAAGATGCTGCTTTAGTGCTGAGTGTCGGACGGGGAAAAAAACATCTGGCGTTTTGTTGGTCCATAATTTTTTTACCATAAAACGCGCTTTTTTTCTTTGCCACGATTGACATAAATCGTAAAAGTTACAAATCTTACACACAGATACACATTTTACGTTAAGAATCAACTATAAAAGAAACCTGTTTATAGTTGTCCGGTTCCTTGGCCGTTTTTTTTTTTTGCCAATTCAACCTGCAGCAATGACTGCTTGAAATCATGAATGAATTTTTTTCTCAATTACACTCTTACCTTTTTTTCGGTCAGTTTTTCACATCTACGTTGCTTGCAGATTTGATGACTTTTGTCGTTACGACAGGGAGCACAATCACCGCAATTATCCTTGCGTTGGCAACCGATGCATTCGCCACAGCGTTTACGTTTCTTTTTTGACTGGAAAATGTTAGAATGCATCTATAAGAATGTGTTCACAATTGGTATTTGTTTTACTAAGCTAATCAAAAATAGAGACAACAAAGGAACAGATCAGAATGTCTATAATTTAATATGCCATGTTGCCAACATTACTGTATTGCTACATTCTGCAAATGGATATATAAATACATAAATATATGCACATACATACATATGTACTTATTTTTATTAAATTTTTCATTCATTCCTTTGGTCTCAAAATTGATAGTGTCTTAACTTACCTGTTTTTCGCCGGTACAATCACTGCTGTCTCCTATGGCCAAACTACTAATGGGACTTTTAAAATTAGCAGTACTTGAGACAGCATCTACTTGGCCGGGATTGCTGGGGTCCACATCCATGGCACTAGCCTCGGATTCGGCGCTAGACTCCAGCGAATGTGCCCGATTTTTCCGCCTCTCTTTTTTTCGAGCATCCACTCTAGCCACCGGTGAGTTTAGAACCTTATCTGCCTTAAGAGGGGTGGTGGTCGATGGAGTGGGTGTGTGTGGCTGTGTAGTATGTGGCGTATGAGATCCCGTACTAGTGTGGGTCGAATGAGGTGTATGATAACCAGCGTTACCAGCACCTACTCCACTATTGGAAATATCCATCATTGACGAACTACTGGCACCGTCATAAGACGGTGTAGGCGTATGCATGCCTAGAGGCGTTGCATTTGGTGTATTCGATGGAGTAGCGCTCATGTGGGAACTGTTTGAATTTGTGTTGAGATCAAAGGCTGACATAGAATTCTCCTTTTTACCTAGCGAAGACAGTGCTGACAAGGATAATGATGCCGTGGTGGACTGCATCGAGGGCGGTATTAATGAACTGGGTGTGGGTGGAGCGTACGAAGGTGTCAATGGTTGGTACAGTAAAGGATCTGAAGTATAACCACTGCTTACCGAACTAGTTAGAGTTGGTGTCACTTCACGGGCTGGTAAGACGGCTGGCACTAAGGGGTATGTGGGCCGATGATGGGGGTGAAAAGCATTGGGCGGCACTGGTGGAGCCCCTAATGGAGCAAACCCCGTTGAAGGTGGCGTTATACTGGTTTGCAGTACACTTAGTTGCGTGAGCGGTGAACCAATACTCACTATACCTGGTGAGCTAACCGAAATACTAGCTGGTGACATGGCCACGGTTTGCAATGAATTTAAAGATGGGTTGAGGCCCGTATTGGTGGCCGCAGAGCCCGTTGGCGGTATGGGTGTGCCATCGGCCATCAATTGATCGAAGCCGTGAAATTGACTCGAAAAGGAGGGCAATTTTGAAAATGGCTCAAAGCCACTCTTTGGTTGTGTCAGATTGGAACTGGAGTTGCTATTAGTATCTTTAGACTCCATTTCCCAGGGGCGTGTATAGTTATTATTCGAACCGTTAGTTTGAGAACTTACAGAATCATTGGTATTACTATTGCTGGTAGAGCTGGCATTTGTGTTATTGTTGTTGCTGCTACTATTAGTATTGTTATTTCCCGTGTTAGAAGCATTCTGATTTTCAACTGCGGCAACAGAAGTGGAACCATTTGTAGACACCGGGGCATTGTTGTTACTGTTAGTACTTGGCGTTAAGTTATTACTTGTACTAGTGGGCGTTGAAGACTGTAATGGCTGTTGAGACTGTTGTTCTTGCTGATGATGGGGCGGTGGCTGCCTTGCATAATAATCCCAGTGTTGTTGCTGTTGCAGTTGATGTTGCTCATACAACTGTTGCTGGGTTTGCTGTTGACTGTGCTGTTGTATGGCTGGATAGGCAACGTGGTGTTGTTGATACTGTTGCTGGTGCGTATGATGAGACTGAAATGTGGCCGTTGTTGAGGGCGCTTGATACGCGTGCGTATAATGATGACTTAGACTGCTCAAATGTTGCAAATGTGTATTGTGCAAGTTGTTCGAAGTAATTGCAGTTGCGGATGAAATCTGATGTTGTTGGTTAAGTTGCTGTTGCTGCAAGTGTTGATGCTGTTGTTGAACTTGTTGCTGCTGGTGATGCAGTAGGGTGTTTGCAGACGTTTCTTGTGTACCGCCGCTTGATTGTGCCACTATTGAAGACGCCATTTAAATTTACCCTGTTGCATGGCCGTTGTTGTAAGCACTCTTAACAGGGGTGTCATTCAAAAATGTTATGATTTTACCTAAAACTTCTCTACTACTAGAAGTTTTGGTCGTAAATGTGTGTATCCTTCGTAAAACTTTTTTTTCCAAAACCAAAAATGTTAACAAAAATTATTATTTTTTTTTTATATATTGTGACTTCATATATGAAATTTGTACCTTTGTACTTTTGTGCTTTAGTTTAAGTTTTTTGTTTTTTTTTTTTTTTATTATTGGAGAAAATAGTTTTTGTTGTTTTAAATATTTGTACACTTGTTGTTGTTGTTGTTGTTGTTTTACACTTTTGAGGTAGTTTTTCAAAATAATTTTTATCGTTTTATTTATGTAAATTTCAATTATTTTTGTTTACTCTTTGTTTTTGTTTTAGTTTTTTTTATAAAATCACTGGGAAATTGTTTAATTTGTTACTCTTTGAGATTTTTACTACAACACTACTGTAATATTTGTAGTTTTCAAAATGAGTTTTTTTTAAATACTTGTGGTATTAAGTTGTACGGTACGTATTTCGTTAAGATTATTATGTGTATTAGACTGTTTTAGCAAAAAAATTTCTTATTGATAATGAAGTAAATTTGTTTGTTTATTGAGTATATATGTATATATTTTTATTTTCTTTAATTTATTGAAAAATTTGTAATCGTGCAGACTATACTTTATTTATAATATACTAACAATTGGTAATCTTGAATAAAAAAATTTTTGATTTTGTACTTTAACTGTTATAAGTAATTTGCTCTATATGTATATCTTTTTGTTGTAATTTGTTAAACTGGGATAATATTTGCAAAAAAAAAAAATAATTTTTCCTTCAAAAATTTGTATTCGTTTGGTTTTAAATTTTATTTTTTGTTTTTCACAAAAGTTGTATGGTAGATTTATTTATTTGTTGTATCAGACTTGTTTTTAGAGATTATTTTATAATTAAAAATTTGTTGTTGGTTGATTTTTTTATACTTTTGCGTTGCTAATTAATTTTGTTAAAATTTGTATTTTGTACTTTTGTTTAGTAATTATTTTGTTTTTTTCTTATATAAAAATATATTTATATTTATGTAATATGGAGAGAAAGAAAAACACAAATAGTAAACATAATGTTTCTTTTAGTTAATATTTGTCAATTATTTGGGGTGTAAATTTGTAGGTTGTTTTTTTTTTTATTAAAAATTTCTTCTTAAATTTGTGGCATTTTGTCGTTTATTTTATTTGTTTTTATTTTAAGTAAGTATTGCTTATTTATTTTAATTTGGTTAGGTCCTCCAAGGGTTTGTTTGTTTTGCTTATTAATTTTTTTTTATTTCAAATCTTAATTAACAATTGTTGACTTATATTATAATTTGTGTATCTAATTTTATTATTTACTTATTTATTTATTACTTTTTTTAATGAAAGAAAAAATTTTCTAGATTTTCATTAAATTTAATTTTGATATTTTTTGTTTGTTTTTTAATTACATTTTTGAACAGTTTTTGCAGCAAACAGTTTTGTATTTATATCTGTAAATAAATAAAAAACAATTATTTCATAAAATTTTTTATATGGTATATATTAGCAATTTGAATAAGAATAATTTTAAAATTATCAAGTAAGAGCATTATATTCGGCTGTGCCGAATCTTTTATACCCACCACCAATTTTGTGTACATTTAAAGCACAATATTTATTATTTTGTTAATCGATATGGAATAATCTCTTTATAATAAAATATGTATCACTTTCTTTGTAGAGGGTGGTTAAATTTTAAGGGCCCATGTGGAAGGTGAACTACACCTAGTCTTTAAATTTGTTTTCTGCATTTCACTTGACATTTCTCAATCTCAAACTTACTCAATTTGGTCCGTGGAAAGATACGCAAATGAGCTTAGCTTTAAAGTTATTCAGGTTTTTTATAAAAATGGGCGTTCAAGTCAAAATGCATTTTTTGCATAGTTCTTTTGAACAACATAATCGTTCAAATTCGTCCACAATCGGGAAAATTGTAAGAAATATTTAAATTTCTGCAAAACAGGTCTGTATAAAATGTTAGAAAATCTGTGAATGCCTTCTTAGTTCGTTGAATGGGAACCATTGCTGTTTTTTACGATAGTGTGGCAAAAGAGCAGTCAACCTCGCCTCATCATCATGTCTAACAATTGAGCATCAACATTGTCATTGAGAATTTGGACCATCAGATAGAGTAGTGGCGACAAGGATGGGGGGAGCCATTTGGCAGATATTTTGTTAAATACATAATTGAACCATACAAATATTATAATTACAAAAAGAAATAATAATAATATCCTAAATAATTTGTGTTTTATTTAAATTCAACATCGGTCCTTAAAATTTAACCACCCTTTATAACTTCGATATGCTACTAAAATGCTTTTGTAAATGTAGTCTTTCAATAAAAGTGGGCGTTAAAGTAGGCGTGTCAATAAAGTTTCTGCTAATGAGTACAACTTAAATATTTCAATATAGTCCTTTATTTCCACAAAAACTTTGTCAATAGAGAAATTACATGAATTTAAGATAAACCGTTGGGAGGTAGGCGTTAAAGTGAGCGCGTCACCTTAACTTTTTGGCACAACAATTACATTGATCAGAAGGATATACGTAGCAAATTTTATCATCATACCTCTAATTTTGGCGGTTTTATGAGCTTTTAAATTTCATTAACGGTAGATAACGTGAAAAGTGGGCGTTATAGTAGGCGTATTTATGTGCTTTTAAATTTCATTAACGGTAGATAACGTGAAAAGTGGGCGTTATAGTAGGCGTGTCAAAGTCATTTTTGCGAATGAGTACAACTTAGGTGTTTCAATATAGCCCTTTATTATTCCAAAATCTTTATTAATAGAGAAATTATATGAATTTTAGATAAAACGTTTTATGGGAGGTGGGCGTGGCACCTTAATTTTCTGGCGCAGTAATGACATTGCCTAGGGGGATATACGTGGCAAATTTGATCATCATACCTCTAATTTTGGCGGTTTTATGAGCTTTTAAATTTCATTAACGGTAGATAACGTGAAAAGTGGGCGTTATAGTAGGCGTATTTATGTGCTTTTAAATTTCATTAACGGTAGATAACGTGAAAAGTGGGCGTTACAGTAGGCGTGTCAAAGTGGTTTTTGCGAATGAGTACAACTTAGGTGTTTCAATAGAGCCCTTTATTATTCCAAAATCTTTATTAATACAGAAATTATATGAATTTTAGTTAAAACGTTATATGGGAGGTGGGCGTAAAAGTGGGCGTGGCACATTGATTTTCCGTCACAGAAAAGCGCCTCACCAAAAAGCAAAGTGTGCAAAATTTCAGAGTCGTACATCCAATTTTGTTGCTTCTATGACGTTTTTGTTTTTAAATATACCGAAAAATACACTGTGCGGTATAAATTTTCGTACATTTTGATCGATAACTCCTCTTCTAATGCAAAGATTTTTAAAATTTTCAGGTAAATTCCAAAAAAAATTCCGTAAAAAAGCAAAGATTGTCGATTTCAATTGTAGTCATATAAATGATTATTGAATGATGCTTAAATTAAACATAATAATGATAACTGGTAACAATAATTATTTTTAACCATATTCATACAATTTAATCATAGTATGTTGCTCCTCGATTATGGTTACCACAACCATGTTTTTTCTTTGCGTGTAGAGGAGTCGATTTAGCCCTGACCGTCTGTCCGTGTGTTGGTTGAAATCAACTTTTAGAAGCAACTATATGTTCCTCAGATCTGAGTATGGTATCAATCTTTTGGAAATATCCAGGAATGAATCGCTATTGAAATTCAGCACAATCGCCCTTTCTTAGATATGAGCAAAAAACCACGACCACCTCGTTTTTTTCACAATTACAACAACATACGTATTTTTTTTTATTTTATATATTATTTATATTTTTATTATTTTTTTTTATATAATTTTATATATATTCTTTGTTTTAATTTGTATTTATTTTTTTTTATATTTTTTAAAATAATTTTTTTTAAATTTTTTTTTTTAAATTTTTTTTATTGCTTTTTTTTTGTTTTAAATACATATTTTTTTGTGTAATTTTTTTTTTTTTTGAAAACATACATACGTAAACTCAATTTATAATTCTGCAATGGGATGTTTTTTATATGTATGTATGTACGTATTTCATATGAGATGAATGGTGATACAAACAATTGTTATTGTATGATTATACGTTGTGAAGGGTATATAAGATTCGGCACGGCCGAATATAGCACTTTTACTTGTTTTTTTTTGTAGCCTATATAACTTTCAAATACATAAACATAAAGAAAATAATTCAATTGGTTACTCTGTAAAAGATGTTAATAAAATTTTGACATTTTTTTTTTAAGTTTGCATGTATAAGCGTTAAAAATTTTTCCCCTTTTAACTTTTTTATACCCTTTACCTGCCATTCGATTTTAATTTATACAATATTCATTTCTAACCTCAAAATTTATATGTCAAAGCTTAAGTCTATGGGAGTCGATGTAACTAACTTCTAGAAGCAATCGCAATTTTCACAGGTCACTAAACGGTAAAGTTAAAATAATTTGTTAATTAACTATAAATTTAAAAAACAAATATCAAGACACTAAACTATTTAAAAAAATAAATAGATAATAAATACTCAAATCCTGATGATGCTTCACAATGAAGTAGCGAAAGATCAAAAAATAATATAAAAAGAAAAACAAAAATTTTTTTTTATTATTGAAAGACCTAAAGCTTAAAAAAACTATTACAAAAATAATTTCTAAAAATATATATTTTTTAAAATATATCAGGCTGAAAATGTCATGGGTGATCAAGAAGATGCTTTTCAAAATTATCCAAATTAAAAATGAAATTGGCGCCACAAGAAGTATTTCTCTTTCATTATTTTTTTATGTCTTTGAATATACAGTAAACTCGCAGAAACGTGGATATCCAGTAACATGAACTACACAAAAACGTGAATAAAGGCTGAAGGCTCTAAAACGTGAACTTTTATCGAACGTTAAAATTCAATTTTGTAAGCTTATTTAAAATTTTTGGGATTCCCCGCAGAAGAATTTCGTAGTTTGTTTGCTTTAAACAACTTTTGTTGCATGATAAGTAGCTTTAGTATTAATTAAGGTGATCGAATCGGTTTTACAACCGGTGGAAAATCCGGTTTTTACTCTTTCAGCTGGCGGTTTTTTGCAAATGTTAATTTTTCGAATGTATAATAAACCGGTTTTTTACTCACATAAACCGGTTTTTTTAATTTTTAGTTTTATGTTCATTTATCGTTGTAAACAAACGTACTATACTATATTTATTACTCAAACAATTTCCAAAAATCAGAAAATTTATTAAATACTCTTCCATAATGTTGTAAGAAATTTATTTGTTGTTTCAAAAACAAATGTAAAATAAAGAAAATAATTAGGATTATATATAATTTGTTTTAAATGCAGAGCAGGTATTTTATACAATGTTGCGCTTATAATTTAATGTGATAATCAGCTATTCAGTTAAGTTTTTGGATCAAGTTATTGTAATTTGCAATACTTTTTGATTTAGTTTTCAAATTTCATAATATTTTTCTTATACGAGATCTAGCGACTTGCACTAAAGACTACCATAGCTTAACTAATATCTCTGATAACATATGTCGCGTATACTAAAATAGTTTGGTCATTATTACAACTTGCCTACAAAGTTAATGATAATAAAAGGTAACTTTGACTACCGTGTGCAGTGAAGTGACTTTTTAATGTTTTTCATTATTACAACCTCCTTGTAACAAAGTTTTTTTTTAATATGGCAGCACCAGAGCAAATTCCTACTACTTTTAACAAATTAATTTAGTTCTTAAAAAATGTATTGGCAAATGTAAATTTATACATTTTATTTACAAAACGAAATAACATTTTTTATGATTTATTTACTGTTTTGTTACTAATTTTAGAAAATTAAGACTTAAAATAAAAAAAAAAAAAACTAAGAAGGTCGAAGTAGAAAAAAAAATATTAATCACAATTTAGTTGCCATATTTTGTTTCATGTAGAGAAACAATGGCATTTTTAAATTTATAAACCTAACCTTAAAAGTTAAAGATAATTAAAGCATAAACTTAACTTTTCGGTCACTTTTAGGTAAAAAGTTTCTGTCCTTTAACATCTTTATGTTATATAACGGTATTTTATAATTATGACATTGAATGTGTGTCAACTTAAAATGCAATTAAACCATAGAACAAACAACTAGTTTATACCTATATACATATGTATCTCTGTCATGGGTACAAGAAAAAAATATTTTTTATGTATTCGACCGGTTAACCGGTTTTTTTTTAATTTTTGAAAGAGCAACCGGTTTTTTTAAATTCTAAATTTCAAACTATTTAAAAACCGGTTTCTTAAAGATGTCGAATAATCGATCACCCTAGTATTAATGCGGCAGTTCTACTGGAAGCATCTCTCTCTGTGCTGACTATACATACATATATGTAGGTATATAAATAATATAAACAAGTGATCTCTTATAATATTTTTGTTGAAAATATGTCTAATAAAAAACTAAAAGTGTTAAATCTTCAAGAAAAGTCAGATATTTTAGAGCTTTTATGCAAAGGTTCATCTGTAACTGGTTTGTCGAAAAAGTATAATGTCGCCAAATCGACGATTTGTTCAATAAGAAACAATAACGATGCAATTTCGAAATGTGTTAATAATACATTTTCGGGTCCTGGAAAACGGAAAACACTGCATACTTCGGAGCTTCCAAAAATGGAAAAATCTCTGTTCAAATAACTTACTCAACTTTGAAATGAAAACCTACTGGTTAGCGGCATTATGACTAAAAATAAAGCTATTGAATTGCACAATCAAATAAAGGAAAATAACCATGCTAAACCTCTATTTTGGATGAATTCAATATATAATTGAGAAATAAGTATCTTAAAAACCGTTTTGCGAACCATAGTAGCTATGTAGTACATTAAAATATGGCAGAAACTTACAAAAAGTTGAATCAAAACATGTTTCAAAGGTGAAAATAACGTACATACAATCTAAAACGTGAACAAAATCGAAAACGTGAACACCCTTGGGAAAAATTAGTTCACGTTTCTGCGAGTTTACTGTATGTAGAAAAAATGTATTAAATAATTAAAAAAACAACTTGAGTATTGAACAGAGAGTAAGAATTTCTGGCTACACTTTTTACCAAAAAAATGTAATTTTTTCTTAAATTCTAAAAACCACTTTTAAAAGTTCTACACAACTCTTTTGCATTTATGTTATTTAACATTTTTTATTTATTTATTTTTCCTTTTTATGACTTTCAAGGTTAACGGAGATAAGATTAATAACTGTATTTGAGTAGTATTTGAAAACTTAATTTCATAATTGGAATTAAAGCAACAATGAGGTCTATTGTTAAATTGTAATAAATTTAATTTTATCAAATAAAATAAATATGTTCTGTTCAAATAACTGCAATAAGTGGAATACATAACTATTTGGAATTTTATAAATTTTTATTTAGAAATTTTTTTTATCCGTTTTGTGTGTATTTGCAAATAAAGAAGGGTTTGTACAATTTGCTAGTGCCAATACAAACGATAATTCATTATTCTATGTCAAACTGGTGTATTTTGCAAAAAAATTATTATATTCATTAATGCTTTTAAATAATTCATACAAGTCGATTACGTTTAATGTATTCGCAAAACATTTAATTGACACTGTGTGTGTAGTAGAGGTATTCAGATGTTTGTTATACCTTTCACACGAAAGATATATAAATTTGTCATCCTGAATCCTTATATATAGAGGAATTGATTTAGCTAAGTCTGTCTGTCCGTGTGTATGTTGATAAGTATTAACTTTATGAAGCTTCCACGTATACTTCAGACTAAGCTAAGATATGATTGAAAAAATACAATTGCCTCTCTTTTTTAACCAAATTAAGTCAGATTTTGCAGCTCAAGTGGAACTTCTTGAAAGGTTAATTATGTAAATAAATAAAAGATATGACAACATATTAGTTCAATAGTTCAAATACTAATTTTTTTAAGTGTTTTAAAATCTCTTTTAAGTGTATAAATATTTGTTATGCCATACTCATGGAACTAATACTTTAGCTTAAATAGTAAGTATATTTACAACAATGTAAGCCAGATAGTGAGCTGAAAAGAAGCATTTGAAAATAGTTACATTTTAAAATGGATATATGTCTAATATAATAAATTGTAATATATATATATACGGTCTAATTTATACAACCTATGTTAAAAAAAATAAATCAAACAGTTTTAAAACTATAAGCATTGGTGTTTAGTTGTTGATTGAGTGGAAGATTATTCCAAAGTCGAGCGGCATGTACGTAAAACTGCCAATCGGACACTAGATATGATGTCGATCTAATATAATATTTCGGTTTCATGGCGATTAAAAAAAGCGTATTTCTCCAAATATGTAGTTGGGAGTTTTGGTGGTTATTATCTTATGCAAAAATATGAGTGTGCGTATTTTTAACAGACTTTCCAGGGAGACTCAGTAAAGATTATTGGAAAAGGAGGAGACATTATCAAGCCTTCATAATCCATATATGTACATATCTTTAGATATTGTTAAATAAGAAATTTAGATTTCTTTTACTTACTTGCAAATAATCACATATGTATGTCTTAGCAAGTAAAGTTCTTACACGTATGGGGGTGAAGTATTGTGTCGACCAGAGAGCTCTCAATTATACAACCAACTAGTGAGCTTACGTGATCAGCCCATATCAGATTGCTATTAAAAGTTATTCCAACATTCTTTACTCGGTTCACAATTTCGATTTTCTCACAAACGAAGTCCGTTTGCACTAGCCCAAATATGAATTTTGTTTAAGTCAGCGTTTAGATAGAAGATACCTGATGAACGGAGGTACTAAAAGTAAGCCGAACGCCATCCGCATATAAATCTATTTTACACGTAGAAAGTTGTTTTGGCAAATCATTTGCATATAACGAAAATAGAAGTGGTCCTTGATTAGAACCCTGGGGCACACCTCTAGTAAGGCTTAAGCTTTATGAGCATACATTATTCGCAAATACCGATTGTGTATGGTTCAAAAGATATGATGATATAAGTTTCGTTGATAAGTTCGTAAATCTAAAAAAGTGTTTCAGTTTTTATATGAGCATATTATGATAACCGTATCGAATGCCTTAGAATAGTCCAGTAGCACTAGAAAGTTAATATCCCCCTTTTCAAGTCCTTTCTGTATATGCTCACTAACTTCCACGAGATATGTAGAACAACTATGACTCCGACGAAAACCAGATTGCATACTGGAAAACATATGCGTTTGAATAAATGTATTTACTTGTTCATACAAAGACTTTTCAAAAACTTTGGATAGATAACACAGGATGGCTATGTGTCTGTATTCACTAGTTGATTTAGGTAGTGGCACAATTTTTGCATGTTTCCAGTTGGACGGCTACATATGTACATGACATTACAATAGTATTAAACAGATGGGTGATATATGGTAGAATTAAGGGCAAAAGTAGCCTTATAAATTTCTGATGCATGTTGACTCTTCCCACTGTATTTGATTTTATCAAAGAACACGTTGACATAAGAAGACCACCGTCATCAGTATATTAAGAAATTTTAAGAAACAATTTTATCAACAAATTTTTTCATATAAATTGTTTTAATTATATATTGACAGCTTATAGTGGCCGTGTTGTTTTAGTGGCTTATTTTAGAACTGGTGAAAGAATTAATCATTTGTGTTAAAACTGGTGGTGGTAACGAAGATCGTACGACTTATCCTTGAAAGACTTTTATGTTGGATTTTACGTTGTCACAGTCTATCCTAATAAGATGCAGTTGACAGATGGTCCCAAAATCAACACGACCTAAGAAATTGCTTACATTCAGAAGGATCTAGGTATTGCAAAACCTATCTAAAAAAATCGCATAAATCTAATAACAGTTCCTTTTAATACAATTCTGCAAATAATTAGCCATCCTTATTTGATGATTACATTAAGGCATTCAATTAAATATACGGATAATTTTTGTGGACTCATAAAGTGATTCTAAGTCGATAATACGAGAATATAATAGTTGGTGTGTGACTCCGTTTGTGGGCGTTATAAATAATTAATTATATTTTCGGAAACTAAAACTGATTTTGTTTATGATAACAAGTACAAACAAAATACTAATGTACAACTAAAACAGAGTCAAAGTTCTTGGATTCGAACGCGAACGTTTGAATTTTCTGTGCATATACATAACAATATTAGATTAAATAAGAGTTTGCAACGATTCGCATGTAGTTGAAAGCGATAACTTCACTAGTAATTTTAGCGACTAATGAAATGCCTTAATATTTTTCAATCTACATTTAAGTGTATTTGTATAGAAAGAAATCTACAGTAAAATATACTTATATACAAATATTATTTTTATATGTCGATTTTGTATTGTTTGATAAAATAACAGCAACAACAGCAGCAGTAAAGAAAAAACTGTTAAGGTTTACTATTATTTTTATTTATTTTTTTTAATACCAGAAAATGTATATCCCAATAAACCAAAACGCTTTAGACATACTCACGTAGCCTGCGTTTAGTGAGATATGTGTTTCGAGCGATTCGAGGAACTTACGGTGCACATAGTCGACCTACTGAAACCACTATTGCCAATATCGTTCTCAAATTTGAGTCCTATTTTACAATAGTGGTTTATTAAGACTACATTCAACACAAATTGAAGAGAATATAGCAGCCGTCGCTATGTTCAAAGGAGTCTCCCAAAATTGAACCTTCGCAATGGACCAGCTCAGAAGTTGTCGCGACCGACAATAACATTATAACATTTGCAAATAGTAAATACCATAAATTGTTCTTTCAACCGATAATACAAATTATAAATTCACTTTGAAATGTATGTATTTTATTAAAAATTATACTCTAAACCTTACTATGAATCACCCGATATATGCACATTCAAAAACATTGGAAAATCTATAGGAAGCATAAAACAAAACAAAAAGAATCACGAAACACAGTTATAAAAAAACACGTTTAAAAACGATTATCCAGATAAACTGCTATGAATGCTTATGAAAAGTTTTAGAAAATAAATTATGACAAGTTCATTCTCTAGTTTAATTATATTTTATTTTTGAGTTGGTTTGATGGGATGTTCGTTCATACATACATATGTATATACATTTGTACATACAAATGCACAAATGTATGTATTTGTATTGTATAGTTACGCTAAGTTCGTAATACAATTCGCAAGAGGAAACACTAATTGCACGTGTATTTAAGTGCATATAAGAGATGGAGATGAATGAATGGATGATGGTTAGATGGATGGTTGGATAGATGTATAAATAATGTAGAATATGGTTTTTTACATAGTATTTTTTACTGGATTTATTTTTTGTGCCGGGTAGGGGTACGTTAATATAAATACTAAAATAACGGATTTTTATATATTTTCGTACGTTTTGTTGCTGATTCTTATTTTGCTTTTTATCGGGTGTCCCAACTAGAAGGCAATTTTAAAATTTGGCGCCATTTGACATTTGAACAATTGTTATTGTTTGCTAGTAGAAGGTACGAGGTTAGTAAAAATGGAGCGCTACACGAATGAACAACGCATTCTCATTGTGAAATTGTTTTACCAAAATGGTGGAAGTTTTGCGGCTACAGTTCGCAAATTGCCATCATCCCATTTTCATCTTGATGGCTTCGTCAATAGGCAGATATGTCGCATTTGGGGTGAGGAAAATCCTCGAGTGATTCACGAGAAGCAAATGCATCATCAACGTGTCACTGTGTGGTGTGGTTTTTGGGCTGGAGGAATCATTGGACCTTTTTTTATGAAAATGAGGCAGGTCAAGGGCAAACAGTCAATGGTGTTCGGTATCGTGAAATGATAACCAGTTTTTTCTTGCCTAGAATTGAAGAAATGAATGTGGAGGGCATGTTGTTTCAACAAGATAGCGCCACATGTCATACAGCCAGAGAAACAATTCAATTGCTGCATCAGTCATTTTCCGGTCGCGTTATTTCTCGTTTTGGAGACCAGAATTGGCCGCCTAGATCGTGGGATTTAACACCTTTAGATTTTTTTCTTTGGTCGACGACGACTCAAGCCTTAAAAGAGGAAATTGGACGCTGCATTAATGAAATATCGCAGCATTAATGCAAAAAGGTCATTGAAAATTTCATTAAAAGATCGCGTGTGTGCCAGCAAAGCCGCGGCGGCCATCTGCACGATATATTGTTCCATACATAACCTCATTCTGTCTACTTTACGATATAATATAGTTTCACGATTTTTTTTTAAATATCTGTTTTTTATTTAAAATTTAAAAATTGCATTCTAGTTGGGACACCCTTTATTATTTAATTTTTTTTTTTTTTGCTGTGCAATATTTCCCTACAGCATGCATATGCTTGTTGACCTAATTTTGATACAATAAGAAATATATAAAAAAAAATAATAAAAAAAAAAACAAAAATACCCTCATATTCGATGTACATTCCTACATACTAACGTACTTACTATACATGGTTAATTTATATGTAGATTGTGATGGATGAATGATGGATGTACGTCCGTTCATATACATATGTATGTGTGTATATGCACTTTACATGCACAGACATCATACATCAGTAAGCACTTTGTTACTGTTATTTATTCTTCACGTCTTCCTCCAAAAATTGTATTTTGGTTCATACATTTATTTTGGGTTTTCTACTTCTTTTTTTTTTTTTGGTTGTAATTTTTGTTTACCCCTTTTTGGAATCAATGTAAGCATGTGAAAAATAGTTTGCATACAATTTATTAATTTATTTTTATGCAGTGTTTCGCGTTTATTTTGTTTTATTTACTTTTTCTTTCCTTTCTTTCTTTATACAAATGTGTACCTACTACACACTTGTGCTTATGTTTAATTATATACTGCTAGTGCCGTACATCTACTTGTAACAGTCGTTCGTTAATTGCCACTTTTTGAAACAATATTAAAGAAAATATTGCTTAATTTAAGTATTAGGATGATGAGTAATTAAAGTGCATAAAATTTATTTAAAAATATTGGTCACCAATAAAATATGGTATTTAGTTTTTTTGAGGGATCTCTCATATGTCATATGATAAGCTAATATGTATGTATGTAGGTATGTACGTACGTATGTATGTATGTATGTATGTATGTATGTATGTATGTATGTATGTATGTATGTATGTATGTATGTATGTATGTATGTAAGTATGTATCTATGTATGTATGTATGTATGTATGTTTGTATGTATGTATGTGTGTATGTATGTATGTGTGTATGTATGTGTGTATGTATGTATGTGTGCATGTATGTATTCTTTATAATATACAAAATTGTCTATTTTAAACTAATTTTGGCTTCTACACGCAAAGAAAAACCATGGTTACGACATGATTACGACGGTCATATTATAGTTTCTATAACAATATTTGGTTGTCGAAAACAAGTAATAGTTATTTTTGTTTCATTTCATCATATATTTTGTCGCGATAATCAAGCATTTGTTTGAATTGTATCATTTAAAGTTTACTTTTCGTAAAAATTTCAAAATTGTTATCATTTAAAAATAGTATGACTTAAAAAAATTAATGCGACATAAATAACATTATATTCAAAAGCATTAAAAATAATAACAAATAATCATTAAATAATAGGTCAGACAACAGTATGATTACAAATTAATCAAGATATGATTTGTTTTTAATAATAATTTGATTTTAACTGTTCTTCTTCTTGATGAAAAAAAATTTATTATTTTAACGGTTTGAGATATCAGAAAAATGAAAAAAAATTTGGAAAAATAAAGAAAATTTACAAATAAACGAGAAAATGAAAAAACAAATATTGATATAAAAATTGCAATTAGGAAGGTAAGTACAATCAATATGAGTATGTTACAGCAAAAGACAATAATTTGCCGTAAAATAGCAAAGATTATCGATTTCAATTGTAGTCATATATATGATTATTGAATGATATTTTAATCAAACATAATAATGATAAGTGGTAACCATTATATGTTTTAACCGTAATCATACAATTCAATCATAGTATGTTGCTTTTCGATTATGGTTACTACAACCATATTTTTTCTTTACGTGTAACGACTAATGCGTAGCACATTTATATATATAAGTACATATGTATCCGGGGACTAAAATATAATACGCTGCATAAGGAAAAATTCAATCATAATATATAAAGTGGTTGCAATTGCACAAGTACTTTATTGTTTACATTTTTACACCCTTCACCTGTGGTCATAGCTGCCAGATTTGACGATTTATCGTCATTTTGACGATTTTACGTGCTAAAATTAAGTGTTGACGATTTGACGATTTATGCTATGTTTTTGACGATTTTCAAGAATTCAAGTTTGCAACATTTTTCATTACTTTTATATCAACCTTAAACTAAATAAAAATAATTTGTAACGGTTTTTTATGTTATTAATAATAGAACAGAGTGAAAGAGATACATCGATCATTATTTAATGTGTTTGTGTGGGTAATTTTTCCACTTTGTACATTTTTAACATAGTATATGCCACATTTTATCAACTGATACCTACAACACGAACAAATATAAATTTGGAAATGCGTTTAAGACAATTTTAGTTTTTTAAGTAAATTTATTTAAATTATTTAAGTGACAAATTAATATGCTTAAATACTTCAACAAAATGGTAAGTTCTTTTTAATTATACATTAAAACCTTAAAAATCAAACATATGTATTTTCAATAGAAAACCAAGATGATGAAAATTCTAGCAGCTCTTCCTATGTAAGTAGAAATTTCATCCATTTTTTATACAAAACTTTGTAGTAGCTAAAATGAAATTTTAATGGTGTTTTTCACAGGTAACCAACAAGAAGAAGAAAATTAAGGAAGACTGGTTTGCAGATCCAGAAATAAATTTATGGGCTAAAAAGCGAAACGATGTAGTTTATTTTGGCGTTGTGCTCGTCTTACGCTTGCCTAAAGCTACCTTAATCGGTAGAAACTTTAGCAAGAAATGATTATAATTATTTGTCAATTAGTCTGAATTAGATGCAGCCAATTCATTATTTATTATTTTTTGTATTTATATACATATTAATATTTATTTTTCGAAATTAATTCTAAATTGTATTATATTTATTGTCATGTTCTTAACTTAAAAGGGTCTAATAAAACCATTGATCTCTGTGGATTTAAAAAGTTTGTTATGTTATGCATTTAATAAAAAATGTTTTGTTTTGAAAAATGCGTTTTTTTTATTTTGACGTTTTTATGACGATTTGAGTAAACTATTTGACGATTTTGACGATTTTTTCTCCCAAATTAGACGATTTTGCCCCTATTTTATCTGGCAGCTATGCCTGTGGTGCACAAGGGTATATGTATATAGCTTTGTCAATCCGTTTGTAATTTCTACAATTTTTATTTCCGATCCCATAAAGTATATATTTTCTGAAAGCTAATGAATAGAGGAGTCGATTAAGCCCTGCCGAATCGCCCGATAACTTTCTGAGATATGAGTAAAAAACCACGACCACCTCGTTTTTTTTCTCAATTACAACAACAATATACATATATACTGGTTAGAATAAACGTGGCATCGAATCCCAGCTGAGTCAAACAAATTTTATTTTATTTAATATATTATTTATATTTTATTATTTTTTTAAAATTTTTTTTTTAATTTATTTTTTGTTTTTTTTAGTATATTTTTTTTGTATTTTTTTTTTTGAAACATGTACATACGTAAACTCAATTATAATTTTACAATGGTATGTTTTTTACATGTATGTACGTATTTTATATGACATGAATGGTGATACAAACAATTGGTATTGCATGATTACACGTTGTGAAGGGTATATAAGATTCGGCATGGCCGAATATAGCACTGTTACTTGTTTTTGTATGGAGTTTAAATTTTGAAGAAGTAGAGCATAGAGAGCCTCTCAGACCACCTTGTAAATAAATATACTGTTTTGAAAAAGAAATTTTGCAAAATGTCAAAAAACAGTTGGTATAAACGGTATAGATTTTAATAAAGATTTTAAATCAAATCTACTAGATTTCGCTCAGGTGTAAATGCAGTATTAGAGTTGCATGAACACTAAGGTTTAATAAGATCAAGCGCGATCTTTCTTTTGCTTTCAATTCGTATTAAATTAATACAAATATTATAAAGGCGTTATAAGAATCACATTGAAAGCAAATAAATGTAAGTGCCTGATCTGTGTTCCGGGTGGAATAAAATTGTTTTGTTAATATTAATAATAAAGTTTAAGTACTGTTTTACGATACGTTCTCTTAACAAAGGCATGTTAGCCTTTAAATGTTTATTATCTGGCATCTATTCTAAATCTACATTAGGCATTTGTTTTTGCATACGGTCGGTCGATAGGCCTTATAAGGTCTCAGGTGACTTGGATTATATAAATTTAGAATTTTTTATATTTAAACTTCAGTACGAGGAACAAAAAAGTATGTATGATTGAGGTTACATTTTTTTATTGTTATTTTTAATATAATTTTAATACATGGTATACTGTCAATTTCATCAAGCAGTATGTATCATGGTACACTTATACAAGGTGGCGGTGCCAGCCCAGCTGATTATTTTTTTGTGTTCTGGAGTATGTCAAACTACATATTTAAAAAAATTATTTCAACTCCGGAAATTGTCAAACTCCATACATAAAAAAAAGAGACAAAAGTTGCTCTCCTTTACGCTATCACCTTATGTAATTACACCATGGTATGTATACAAGTTTTGGTTTTACTCATTTGAGCTTTTGCAATCGAAATATTTTATTTGTAATTGTACTAGGATACATGCATTGAAACTAATTAAAATCCATGAGTATAGAGTACATATAAACTCATATACTTACATAAGTGTGTATAAACGAATTAATATGTTGGTATGTACATATGGTATATGTATATGTATATGGTATATACATATGTATTAATGTTAATATCTATGTATGTATGCATATAATTATTTTTGTGTCTGTATTTCATACATTGTAACTGTAAATAAAATGCATTTCTCATGATTAAATAAGCAGCTGCAACGTATTTCTTTTATAATAAATAATACTTTTAATAAAGTCACGTATGTATGTATGTATGTATGTATAAATATTCCCTCTGCCGCTTAAAAGGATTAAAAAAGAAATGTTTGATTTCTTGCTGTCAATTTTAATAATTTTACAGATTTTTTTTTAAACTATTTTTTGTTTGTTTGTTAAATGCTTAATTGTATTTTAAAGATTTATTGAAATTAAGCACTTTTTTGACTTTTGAGCAATTTAAAATGATTGTGTTAACGATTCTCCACTGTGAGTTCAATTTGCTGTTCCGTTTTTTTTATTAACATAAAGAGAGACAATAAAACTTTTTTCTGTTGCTTTTGTTTTAGTTATTCTTTTAAGTCCAATTATTTCCGAAAGCCCTAAAAGTAGAACTGCAAAAATATTGTTGTCATCATCATGTGTAAATGTGCGTAAAGAAAATTTAAAAATTTGTTTGCTTAAAAATGAAAAACAGGAAAATAAAATTTATGTATATCTTTCACGTTTCTTATTTATAATTTAGCGGCAATGACTTATTGAAACCGTACAAGGGTATGCACACCTGTGACTTATTTTTTTCAACATCATGATTTTTTTGTTGTTGTTTTGGTTATTGCTGCTGATGTTGTTGTTTTTTTGTTGTCGATTTCATTTTTCCAAGTTTAGCCTGTTTTAGAAAAAATGTTTTTTTTTATCATTATACATACATATGTACATGCTTACATGTAATTTTACTTATTTATGTATGTATGTATGTATGTATATGTATATTTTTGTATGTATATAATTTTTATATTAGCAATACATGTGCATTAACTTAAGAATATGGTTTAAAAGTTATTGTGTTTTTTTTCGCTCTTACTTAACTGGCGAATATTGAAGAAGCTAATGCATATTTACTGTACTTTTTTAAGTATTTCTGCACATATGTAAATACATAAGTATGTGTTACATTCTGTATTTCTTGCTTTAAAATATTTGAATATTTACTTGAATTAGTTTTCCACTAACGAATTAAATTGTGTCTTTAATTTAAAAAACTGCTATCATTAAATGATACAAATTCCCAAAGATCTAGGTTATGTTCCAAGATGTGCTTAAACTTGCCGGAAACAAGCTAAACTTGTGATATAATTTGAAGAAATAGGCACTACTAACATTTATTTCAGAAGATTTTGATCGGATTAATATTTAATTAAAGTAAATTTGGACAAAATATTTTATTGAACTTTTTAATAAAACTTTATAGTACAAAGTTGTTCATAGAACAACACATTTTTAATGTAGTATGATAAACCTATGTTATTACCTGCATTCGTAAAGAAGCTACACACATTTAGCTTAGTTCTGTTCAAATAAAGCGCGGATACAGGAGGGAGGAAAAAGAATACTTTACGAAATTATTTACTTTTTCATTTATACTTAGTACAAATGAGAGGTTTTAATAATTCGTTCAGAAATAAGAATCAGTGTTTGCAACACATTAAACGCTCAGAAATTAATATTTAAAATTCCAATTTCTAGGCGATTTTTTTTTTTGTTATTTGAACACAAGAAATCCCCAACTTATTGTCATTCCGTTTGAACATAGTAAAACTAAAACTACAGTCATTTAAAGCATAAATAGTTTAATAAAATAGTGCAATAACAGTGAATTGTTTTCTACCAAGCACATAAGCAATCTTTTGACTCTCCGTAATGATATTTCGGATTCGATGAAACCCAAAATACTAACTGATAGAATGTTAAACAAAGATTAGTTGTAAATTTGGCCATTGTGCATTCTATCCCTCCAATAACTTTAAACTTTATTAATTAATTTTTTTAAATATATTTTTATATACTTTGAATAAAAAATTTTTGGTGCAGCACTGGCTGAACCTTAATAATAATTATTTTAGATATAAGATTTGAATACTTATTGTGAGTTGATATAATATTTAAGATACAATAAATAATAAACGAATAAAAAAACAAGTAAGAGTGCTATATTCGGCTATGCCGAATCTTATATACCCTTCACAACGTGTAGTCATGCAATGTGTATGTTAAAAAAAAAAATAAAAAAAATAAATAATAATTAAATAAAAAAAAAATATAAAAAAAGTATGAAAAATATAAAAAAAAATTTTTTAGGCTCAGCTGGTATTCGATGCCACGTTTTATCTAACCAATATACAAGTTTGTATGTTGTTGTTGTAATGTTGTTTGTGTGAAAAAAAATCGAGGTGGTCGTGGGTTTTTGCTCATATCTCAGTTGTTTATGAACCGATGTTTCTGATTTTCAATACCGATCTACTCCCGAATATTTCTGATATTTTAGTACTTCACCCGGGTCCAAGCAATTTCGGGGGGCTTCAAAAAGTTGATTTCAACATACACACGGACAGACGGACAGACTGACAGATCTTAATCGACTCCCCTATTCATAAGCTTTCAGAAAATATATACTTTATGTGGTCGGAAATAAAAATTGTAGAAATTACATACGGAATGACCCTTGTGCACCACAGCTGAAGGGTATAATAATACATACTACGGAAGTGATACACGCTAGTAGTAGTAGTTGCTAGTAGAGTCATCTATCTTATCATCTTTATCTTATATTTAGCTACAGTACAATAAATGGCGCAGTGTAAGATGAATAAATGCTAATATATATGACTAATATATTTTTATAAAAATTTAAGGAAAAAAGTGTGCGTGGCACATCTATATTCCTTTTTGACCAAAAAGCCATGTTTGCAAAATTTCAGAATCGTACATATAGTTTTGTCAGTTTTATTACGTTTTAAATATACACTGTATACGAAATATACACTGTGCGGTATTAATTTTCGTACATTTTTATCTATAACTCTTTTCCTAATTCATAGATTTAAGCGATTTTCAGGGAAAAATATTCTTTTGACTCAATAAATATATATTCGAAGTTTCATGACTACGTTTATGCGTCTGGACACAATTCAAAAGTGAAAGTGGGCGTTATAGTAAGCGTGTCAAAGTTATTTTTGCGAATGAGTACAAGTGAGGTGTTTCAAGATAGTCCTTTATTATTCCAAAATCTTTATTAATAGAGAAATTATATGAATTTTAGTTAAAACGTTATATGGGAGGTGGGCGTAAAAGTAGGCGTGGCACATTGATTTGCCGTTACAAGAAAGCGTGTCACCAAAAAGCAAAGTGTGCAAAATTTCAGAGTCGTACATCCAATTTTGTTGCTTCTATGACGTTTTTGTTTTTAAATATACCGAAAAATACACTGTGCGGTATAAATTTTCGTACATTTTGATCGATAACTCCTCTCCTAATGCATAGATTTAGACAATTAGACAAAATATTGTCTTTACCCAGGAAATATATATTCGAAGTTTCATGAGTCTACGTTAAGGCGTTTGGACACAATTCCATTTTGTTCGATGTTCGAAAGACACAGTTTTTTCGACCTACTCTTGCTTTTCGAGCTATAACTCTCTTCCTAATATTCTGATTTAGCCCATTTTCAATACCAAACATACCATGTCTATAAGAAATATTCTGGCAAAATTTGAGCCGCCTAGCTTTTTCGGTGCGACCTCTATCGTGCTTTCAACAGACGGACAGACGGACGGACATAGCTAGATCGTCATAAAATCAAACCCCGATTCAGAATATATATACTTTATGGGGTCTAAAATGGATATTTCGATGTGTTACATACGGAATGACAAAATGAATACACCCCCACCATTTTTTTGGTGGCGGGTATAAAAATTAATGCGACAAAAATAACATTATATTCAAAAGCATTAAAAATAATAACAAATAATCATTAAATAATAGGTCAGACAACAGTATAATTACAAAATTATCAAGCTATGATTTTTTCTTGATAATACTTTGATTTCAACTGTTCTTCTTCTTGCTGAATAAATTTTTATACCCGCCACCAAAAAAATGGTGGGGGTATATTCATTTTGTCATTTCGTTTGTAACTCATCGAAATATCTATTTTAGACCCCATAAAGTATATATATTCTGAATCGGGGTTTGATTTTATGACGATCTAGCGATGTCCGTCCGTCTGTATGTCTGTCCGTCTGTTGAAAGCACGATAGAGGTCGCACCGAAAAAGCTAGGCGGCTCAAATTTTGCCAGAATATTTCTTATAGACAAGCTTTGTTTGGTATTGAAAATGGGCTAAATCGGAATGTTAGGAAGTGAGTTATAGCCCGTAATGCAAGAGTAGGTCAAAAAAACCGTATCCTTCGAACATCGAATAAAATGAAATTGTGTCCAAACGCATTAACGTACAGTCATGAAACTTCGAATGTATATTTCTCGAGTCAAAACAATATCTCTCCCCATCTATGCATAAGGAAAGGAGTTATAGATAAAAATGTACGAAAATTTATACCGCGCAGTGTATTTTTCAGTATATTTTAAATTTAAAACCTAATAAAACGGACAGAATTATATGTACGAATCTGAAATTTTGCACTGTGCTTTCTGGTGAGAGGCTTTTCTGTAACGCAAACCAATGTACCACGCCCACTTTTACGCCCACCTCCCATATAACGTTTTACCTTAAATTCATATAATTTCTCTATTAATAAAGATTTTGGAATAATAAAGGACTATATTGAAATATCTAAGTTGTACTCATTAGCAAAAAACAACTTTGACACGCCTACTATAACGCCCACTTTTCACGTTATCTACCGTTAATGAAATTTAAAAGCTCATAAAACCGCCAAAATTAGAGCTACGATAAAGAAATTTGCTACAAATATCCTTCCAATCAATGTTATTGTTGTGCCAAAAAGTTTAGGTGACACGCCCATTTTAACGCCTACCTCCTATATAAAGGTTTATCTTAAATTCATGTAATTTCTCTATTGACAAAGTTTTTGGGAAAATAAAGAACTATATTGAAATATCTAAGTTGTATTTATTAGCAGAAACTTTATTGACACGCCTACTTGTACGCCCACTTTCATTGAAAGACTGCATTTACAAAAGCATTTTAATAGCATATCGAAGTTCTAAAGGGTGGTTAAATTTTTGAGGGCCGATGTTGAATTTAAATAAAACACAAATTATTTAGGAAATTATCATTTATTTTTGTAATGATAATATTTGTACGGTTCAATTATATATTTAACAAAATATCGGCCAAATGCCCCCCCCCCATCCTTGGCGCCACTCCACTATCTGATGGTCTAAATTTTCAATGACAATGTTGATGCTCAATTGTTGATGATGAGTCAAGGTTGACTGCTCTTTTTCCACACTATCGCAAAAAACAGCAATGGTTCCCATTCAACGAACTAAGAAGGCATTCACAGATTTTCTAACATTTTATACAGACCTGTTTTGCAGAAATTTAAATATTTTTTACAATTCTCCCGATTGTGGACGAATTTGAACGATTATGTTGATCAAAAGAATTACGAAGTGCACAAAATGCATTTTTATTTGAACGCCCATTTTTATAAAAAACCTGAATAACTTTAAAGCGTTACTCATTTGCGTGTCTTTCCACAGATCAAATTGAGTAAGTTTGAGATTGGGAAATGTCAAGTGAAATGCAGAAAACAAATTTAAAAACTAGGTGTAGTTCACCTTCAACATGGGCCCTTAAAATTTAACCATCCTCTGCAAAGAAAGTGATACATATTTTATTATAAAGAGATTATTCCATAGTGATTAACAAAATAATAAATATTGTGCTTTAATTGTACACAAAATTGGTGGTGGGTATAAAAGAGTCGGCACAGCCGAATATAGTGCTCTTACTTGTTATTATTTTAAAAGTTTGAGATGTCAAAAACATTAACAAAAATTTTGCAAAAATTAAAGCAAATTTAAAAATAAACGAGAAAATGTAAAAAATTATTGGTAGAAAAATTGCAATTAGGAAGGTAAGTACAATCAATATGTGTATGTTACAGCAAAAGACAATAATTTGCCGTTAAAAAGCAAAGATTGCCGATTTCAATTGTAGTCATATATATGATTATTGAATGATACTTAAATTAAACATAATAATGATAACTGGTAACCATTATATGTGTTAACCATAATCATACAATTCAATCATAGTATGTTGCTTATGGTTACCACAACCATATTTTTTCTTTGCGTGAGACATATAGAATAGAGAATAGGATATTAGTTCGATAAAATATTAAAAAAATACCAAAAGGTACAAAGTAATTCAAATTTTTAGTTTATCGAACGTTTTTAAATCGGTTAGTAATTACATTGTAAGCGAACATACGGTTTTTTTTTTTTGATTTTTAACTGACAGCTATTTTAAGGTTTTTACAAAAGTCACGTTTTCAATTAAAAATTATAATCAAATTAATTAAAATTATTATTAAATTGAAATAAAGAACCATGATATCAATTAGTCTAAAATATTTTAGATCACATTATTGCTTCGGTAAGTCTCAAAGAATCCATTATACAACTTGGAAAATATATTTCATGTATGTTTTTAAATTTCGTTTTTTTATCTTGACAGGACTCTTAATTTACATCTAGGGTTAAAAACCTGCTTCAAAAGGTTTAACTGTTTGTTTTGGCTTAGGGAACATTGTTGCACCTTATATACCACAGAAGGAAAGAGAGACTGCCTTTAATTGTTTTAAATGTGGCCCAACAAATTTTTAAGAAAAACTAAACAAATAATTTCATTCATAAAATTGTAAATTATATCTAAAACAAACTTGTGTGTATAAATGAGCGGGATGGTTTTTGTAACAGTAAATGTATGTTACAAGGTGAAGGTAAAATATGAGAAAATTTGTTATTGTGTCGATGCCGTTTTTATTATTAAGTCTAAATTATTGTGTGCGTGTTCTTTAAAATATAAATTTATACCTACACACACAAATAAATATGTATGAATGTGAGTGAGTGAGACAAGATTCTCAATGTTATTGTTTTTGCTTATTGTTAGGAAATTCACTTAAATACTTAGTTAATGTTGTGAAGAATGTAAAGTGTATATTGTGTAAATTGTTGTGTGTCTTTTTTTAACGTACTTTCAAGCCATGTAAATTTTCTTTGTATGTATGTGCTTGTGTATGAACAACAATGTGAGTATAAAGAACGTGACTTAATAATAAAAGAAATTTTATTATTTAACCTAAAATTTTGTTAAAATTATATTGCATGTAAAAGCATAAATTTATTTTAAACAAATACTTGTTTGTAAGACCCAATTAAAACATGAACTACGTAAAAATCCCTCCAAAATAAACTAAGCTTATAGAATAAAGCTGTTTATTTAAAGAGCACACATAAGTATACATTGTCGATGGCCAAGGTAAAAATGGTGGCATGTTTACGTGCGTATGAATTGTTTAAAAACACATTATTGTTGTTTCTGTTGTGTTTTTCGCTGCAATACAGGGGTTGAAATAAAATGCCAAACATAAAGATAAAAAATCCAGTTAATTCATTTACTCCTACTCGTTTGCAGAAATAATTTTTATAATATACAAATTAACGAGTATGAACTAAATACGTTTACATTACACACGTACTCACAAATAATATAATATTTTAAAGGAGTGCGTTAAAAATGATTAAACCAAAAGCTGAGACCAACGTACATGATTCCTATTTTTTTTTAATTTAATTTGTATTTAAACCGTAAGGGTTAATAAGTAATATTTTTAGTTGCTCTTTTATAGTCGTTACTCAAGAGCACTTTTGCAACAGTTGCAAATACGAATTTACATTATTGTGAAGACGTTAATGATAAAAATTTTAAATCTCTGTTTACTTGTGTAAAGTTGTAAAATGTTTGACAGACTTTTTAAAAGTTTTATTTTTATATTGAATAGAGACTAAAATCGAAATGTTCACCTTTATTCAGTCTGTGAAGCGTTGCATTCTTTTAAAGATCTGACCATTGCAATTGTAATATATTTGCGTGAAAAAATTTTATGTGTGTGTGTTGTGATTGTTTATGCAAATTACATACCCAGCCTGCACAAAAGTACGACAATGTCTGAATCAGACAAGTCTTACAAATATCTGACTTTTTTTACGGACATTTCGTACAGATTTCTGTAAGACATGTCTGGGAAATTTAATGTACGACACGTCTGATAGATTTCTGACTGATTTCGTACCGATATGTCGAAGGGATTTTTTCTTTTTTGTTTACGGACATGTCTGATAGATATCTGACTGATTTCGTACAGAAATGTCTAAGTTGTTTTCATTCCTTTTGCTTAGGATTTTTTGTTTTTTTCTTTACTTTACTTTCTTTTCTTTCTTCGCCTTTACCAATTTTGTAATCTTGATTTTGTTTGTTTTACAAATTGTTTATTTAAGTCATAAAGTGCAATAAAATAGGTTATATTAAAAAATATAATTTATTGGTGTGTTAAAAAAGTTTAAAAGTAACAGTAGGTTTACATGATGAATTTTATGACGTCCAATTTTGGACGTCATTTTTTGTTTGGTAGCAAGCGGTGTAGAGAAGAAAGGGGGGTAGAAAAATAGACATGGTCTCTGTTTTCATGGTTTTTTTTGACACTTCGCTTTACACTTTTTTCTCTTCTTTCTGTTACGTTTTATTTTTATATTCTCATCAACTGGACTGTGCTTTTTGACTGATAAAAAACAATATTAAACAGTAATAAGTTTTTTCGACATTCAAAATAAAGAAAATAAAAATATTAAATATATAAATTTAATAGTCTACAATATAAATTAGAAATTAGACGTCCAAAAAAAACCATCGTATAAATTTGAGTAGTTTTTGGTAACAACTTCAAAAGGGAATTAAAAAAATTGGACGTCATAAAACTCATCATGTAAATTGTGTGTAATATAGAAAGTGATTGTTTTGTGAATAATAAACAATATACATATATAAAAAGAGTGTCAGGTCAGGCAGGAAAAATTTTCAAAAAGATGCGTATTTTGTTTTTCAAGTTAGCTTAAAATATTTAAAAGAATTGTTTTAACTATTATATCTGGCATATAAAGAATGTATATGAATATATGTAATTAAGTAATAAATTAAATGAATAAAAATATATAACATAAAACTGAGTTTTATTTTATTAAATATTTCAGACAAACATCCGACAAACTTTCAGAAATCTGTCAGAAATCCATACGAATGTCGTATAATAAATCAGAATTTCCCCGCTTTTTCTTTCAGATTTCTGTAAGATTTCTATCAGACACGTCGGTAAAAAACTCAGAATTTCCCACGACATGTCTGTCAGAATTCGTGTCAACCACTTCATATGTTTGGCGGTCAGAAGTCTGACAGAATTCTTACTTGTTTGTCGACATTTCTTACAGACATCTGACAGATATCGGACAATTTTGCAGGCTGGGTAGTTACACATGTGTATGTTAATGATTATAAAAAAAAGTATTCATTTAAGGATATCTGCATGCACTCACATACATACGTAGAGACATCTACATGTTGTGAATACAACTACACAAGAATATGCATACATACGTTAGGTACTTTATTTTAAACGCATTAAATAGAAATTGTGCTGCGACATAATAAAACAACCACTCGAGCGTATATTAACCCTTCTTCTGATATGTTGTTTTTTCCTTTTTTGCATACAACAACTACAAAAAAATACAACTAACAACGACAAAAGTAAGCGCATACGAAACGCACATCGTTTGGAAATTTAATGAATTCATTTTCATAAAAGAAGAAAATATGTATCAACAACTGAAACAAACAACAGATATGTTCAAATGAATACAAAAATATATTTCAGTTGCTATTGCTGCTACTGATGTTGTTACTACTCTAATCGTAATACATACAACCTTTGCCACAACTACTCACAAGGCTTTTGTTGCTATTGCAGCTACTGTTATGACAGAAAAATGACTACTGTTCACTACAAAATATTCATGTGTATTTTACATATATTTTGTATCCATTCCCGTTTCTTTCCCCTTTTTTGTTGTTGTTGTTGCTTTAATAGATTTTATAGTGTGTTGTTTTTGTTGGTGCTGCTGTTGCTGTAGCAGCTGGTGTTGTTGCACATAAATACATAAGTATGTAAACTAAACTCCATGCATTATTCCTTACTAAGGCAGTAGAAATTAAATGTTTCAACGAATGTGAGTGGTGCATCGTGTCAGTATGGTACTGTCATAAGGATTCATTTTTTTTTTTTCCTTTTTTTTTCATTTTCTAAAGTGTGCACATAAAACAGACCTTGCAACCATTTTATATCCCTTCTATTTTAATGCACTTCATGTATTCCAAACAATACGTGTGCAAGTATGTGCAGAATTTTTGTTTGTGTTGTTGCACAAATAGCATTAATATAAGAATGTATGCATGCAAATTTCGTTTTACTCGTATAAAAGTGTATGAATTTAACAAAACAACATGTAAGAAATTCATAGTCAGCTAAGCTCGACCATATTATACCATACACAATACATATATGCATTTTCTATTAATTGTTTTTAGGTGTAAATATTTTATGGCAGCTAGGAGCAATATAAGAACAGCTATCTGCCATAATCCAAAGGAGTCTCAAAAAATTCTGTTCCCAAAATTTTGTTTAAAAAATTTGTTAAGCAGTTACCTTAATTACAAGACAGTGAAACAAACAGACATGACTGGCTGTCACCGCTAGCCACTAAACATTTTAATTACCAAGAGGCGCTTCTTCAATCATCAACTTAGTTTCTACGTAATTCAAGAGCATTGTAGAAGGTGTGATTTTCTCATGTCATATGCAATTTCGTAGATTAATAAGCGTTTATTTCATCCACATCAGAAAGTGCTTAAACATGCCTTCACGCAGATTGTAAAGGAGTAATTTAAAATAGATGCTTTTCATCTGCAAATACTTTTAGCATTTCCATGTAAGCAACGCGGTAAGCGAATAAAGGCTGAACTACCTTAAAGATTTTAAAAGTTTTTGGTTTTTTCACTCAGGTTATTTTTACAAACGAACGAATAAAACAATTTTCATCTAAAGCCTTGTAGGGTATAAAAAGTTGAAAGAGAAACAAGGCTTTCTATAAAGGTAAACTGTGAAAATGATGTTAAATATCCTTAAATAAGGGATATTTAGCACATCACCTATTTCTACTTGTATGCATTTGATGCATTAGTGATTCATTTAAGCACTAATCTACTAAAATAGATGTATTTAAAGTACGTTGTTAAATAACTAGGAAAAACTGGGTGTGTATGTGATTGGGTGAGTCGGAGCAAATTAACTCTGTTAAAAAGCGAATTTCTTTTAGCATTACAGTTACGTAAAGCTATACATGTTTCGGCATTGCAATACATTTAGCCATATAATGCTTATATTGTAATATAAGAGTGAGTGGTGTCAGTATTAATAACCCTTTTGCCATAAAATTAATAAAAATAATGTTTTTTATTAAAAAAAAATACTAGAAAATAGGAACCGCATTGCTGACTCTAACATTGCTTTTTTATTGTATTTTGTTGATAGTGAAATGTCTTTTATGTTTCTCTGAGTCATCAACATTTTGCAGGATTTCAATGGTAACATTGTTTGCTTAAAAAAATTCCTTAAATAAAACTCTGACTGATTTTTATAAATATAGGGTGGGCCAACCATCTGTCCGCGTTTGTACTTTGATCCGTAAATTTAAACTGTATACGAAGTTTTATTTAGGTTAGGTTAGGTAGAACAGGCAGCTGCTGTGCTGCTCACTTGGGTCCATTATATTGATCCCTTTGTGATACCTGAATAGAAAAGTAAGAATAGAATAGAAAGGAAGCAGACAAGTCCAGAGTCTCCGGCAGGAATCGAACCCGCAACCCCCAAACTAGCATAACAGCACACTGCTGACTAGTCCATCGGGGCACCCGATGACACTGCTCATTTTTGTATCTTAGATTTTCATCAAAATCTGTTTAATAGAGTTATTTTTAAAAATAATAGTTATTTTATACGGAGTATTCGTTTAGAGTTTAATACAAGTCGGTTATTTATGAGTAATTTAAAAGAAATTTTACTTTGTGTAGGCGTTACACCGTTTTATACCCGTCATCAAAAAAATGGTCATTCCGTTTGTAACACATCGAACTATTCATTTTAGACCCCATAAAGTATATATATTCTGAATCAGGGTTTGTCCGTCTGTTGAAAGCACGATAGAGGTCGCACTGAAAAAGCTAGGGAGCTAAAATTGCCAGAATCTTTCTTTTACACAAGGTTTGTTTGGTATTGAAAATCGGCTAAATCGGAATATAAGGAAGAGAGTTATTGCTCGTAATGCAAGAGAAGGTCGAAAGAACCGTGTCCTTCCAACATCGAATAAAATACAATTGTGCCCAAGCGCATTTACGTAGAGTCATGAAACTTCGAATTTATATTTCCTGGGTAAAGACAATATTTTGTCTAAATTGTCTAAATCTATGCATTAGGAGAGGAGTTATCGATCAAAATGTACGAAAATTTATACCGCACAGTGTATTTTTCGGTATATTTAAAATTTAAAACGTAATAAAACTGACAAAATTAGATGTACGATTCTGAAAATTTTCAGGAATTTCTTTTTGCTCAAAGGCTTTGTAGTAACAGAAAATAAATGTGACACGCCTACCTCCAATATAACGGTTTATCTCAAATTCATATGATTTCTCAATGAATAAATATTTTGGAATAGTAAAGGACTATATTGAAACATCTAAGTTGCATTCATTAGCAGAAATGACTTTGACACGCCTACTATAGTGCCTCATAAAACCGATAAAATTAGAGGTATGATTTGCTTCGTATATCCTTCTAATCAATGTCATTATTATGCCAGAAAATTAAGGTGACACGCCCACTTTAACGCCTACCTCCCATATAACGGTTTATCTTAAATTTATATAATTTCTCTATGGACAAAGTTTTTGGAAAAATAAAGGACTATATCGAAATATATAAGTTGTATTTATTAGCAGAAACTTAACGCCCACTTTCATTGAAAGACTTACTTTACAAAAAACATTTTACTAGCATATCAATGTTCTAAAGGGTGGTTAGATTTTAACAGGCGATTTTGGTTTTGAATAAAACACATTTTATTTAGAAAATTATCGTCATTTCTTCTTATTATGATAATATTGGTGTGGTTCAATTATGTATGGAACAAAATATCTGCCAAATGGCCCCGCGACCTCGGCGGCACACCTCGATCCCATGGTTCAAATTTTCAATGACAATGTTGATGCTCAATTGTTGGGCACGATGATGAGTCGAAGTTGACTGCTCTTTCGCCACACTATCGCGAAAAACAGCAATGTTTTCCACTCAACGAACGAAGAAGGCATTAACAGATGTTCTCACATTTTATACAGACCTGTTTTGCAGAAATTTAAATATTTTTTATAATTCTCCCGATTGCGGACGAATTTGAACGATTATGTTGACCAAAAAAATCACGAAGTGCACTAAAGGCATTTTGATTTGAACGCCGATTTTCATAAAAAACCTGAATAACTTTAAAATTGAGTTAGTCTGAGATTGAGAAATGTCAAATGAAATGCCTGAAAAAAATGGACGTTTAGGTGTGGTTCACCTTCAACATGGGTCCTTAAAAAATTTAACCACCCTTTACAAAAAAATTATACATATTTTATTTAAGCAGATTATTCCATTGCGATTTACAAAATAATAAATATTGTGCTTTATATGTACACAAAATTGGTGGTGGGTAAAAAAGATTCGGCACAGCCGAATATAGTGCTCTTACTTGTTATACCCTTCACACAGTGAAAAAGGGTATATATAGGTTTGTCATTCCGTGTGAAATTTTTACAATTTTCATTTCCGACCCCATAAAGTATATATTTTCTGAAAGCTTATGAATAGGGGAGTCGATTAAGCTCTGTCAGTCTGTCCGTCTGTGCGTGTGTATGTTGAAATCAACTTTTTGAAGCCCCCCGACATAGGTTGGGCCCGGGTAAGGTATTCAAATATCAGAAATATTCGGGAGTAGATCGGTTTAGAAAATCAGAAACATCGGTGCATAAACAACTGAGATATGAGCAAAAACCCACGACCACCTCGATTTTTTTTTCACAAAAACAACATTACAACAACAACATACATACATACAAACGTGTATACTGGCTAGAGTAGACGTGGCATCGAATCCCAGCTGAGCCAAAAACATTTTTTTTTAATTTTTTTTTTAATTTTTTTTTTATTTTTTTTTTTATTTAATATATTATTTATATTTTTATTATTTTTTTTTTTAATTTTTTTTTTTAATTTTTTTTTATTTTTTTTTTTTTGTTTTATATATATTATATACATAATAATTTTTTTTTTTAATTTTTTTTTTTAACTTTTTTTAAAATTTTTTTTTTAATTTTTTTTTAAATTTTTTTTGTTTTTTTAACATACATACGTGAATTTATAATTTTACAATGGGACGTTTTTATGTTTTTATATGTATGTACGTATTTCATATGGGATGAATGGTGACACAAACCACTGTTATTGCATGACTACACGTTGTGAAGGGTATATAAGATTCGGCACGGCCGAATATAGTGCTCTTACTTGTTTTTTTTTTATATTTTGCCAGAAGCCATGATGGACATTCTCAGAAGATTTTACTAACGATTCATCACTATTTGATCAGTGTCTGGGAGCGCAGTGAGGACAAACAAATAATCATTGCTGTGTATAGAGAGAGACGATTCAATAATATGAATTGTTACAATGTATGAATTGTTTGTTTTATTTTAGCCAAAACCATTTCCTATCAAAAGAAAAAAAAATATAAATATGCTAGTAGTTTTTTGCTCAGATCTCAGTTGTTTATGTACCGGTGCTTCTGATTTTCAATACCGATCTACTCCCGAATATTTCTGATATTTGAATACCTTACCCGGGTTCAGGCGATATCGGTAGGATTAAAAAAGTTGATTTCAACATACACACGGACAGATGGACATAGCTTAATCGACTTCCCTATGCATAAGTTTTCAGAAAATATATACTTTATGGGGTCGGAAATGAAAATTGTAGAGATTTCACACGGGATGACAAACCTATATATACCCTTTTTCACTGTGTGAAGAGTATTAAAAGAATTTTTAAAAAAATTTATTGTTTTGTGAAAGTATGCCTGCGTGTGTGTGCCTGCACACGAATACATTTAATGATGCGCGTGCACTCGTTTTCATCAAAAACATTTCCTCGGATGTATACGTGTCCAAACATATGTATGTATGAATGTATGTATAGATTAATTTGTAATGCACATACATATTTTGCAAATTCATTGGGGGTATATAAGATTAAAAATAGCCAAGTACAAGTAATACTTGTACTATGTTCTCTTTGTTTTCTTTCTTGCACTTACTCTCGCTTACATCTTTATATATTTTTGCAAAAACAGCACGCTTTTTTTGTGAATACACACATATGTCTGTAGTTTAGTGCAATCGAAATATCCCTACAGTTCTGAAAATAAATTATATAGTGTTGTCATTGGTAACAAACCTGATATGTAAATAATTATTTTCTTTTAATATTTTAGTGCTTGATTGGAAAATATTCTTCAGAAATACAATAACTACAATTCAAGGCATATTTATTTATCAGGTACGCTTGATTCGTCAGCCGATTTTTTTCAAGGCTTATTTTAAATTTCAGCTGTCAAAATGCATAAATAAAAAATAACTTTCTCTCTTTTCTAATTTATTTGATATGTAAAACTTTATATGTATATAAAAAATTTAACAAAAAAATCTTTCCGAACTGTAGTTACCTGATGAATAAATACGCCTTGACTACAATTTTAAAATGACAAAATTTCAATTACTTACAGAAACTTAAGAGCAAATAATTTGTCTGTGCTATTCAAAGTCAAAACGGATATTTGGGAAGTGTATTGTAACTGCATGGTTTTTACGAAGAAGAAAGCAAAACTATGATTGGATATGTCTAAGCATACAGTTAAATATGTATGTACATAGTATATATACAATACAATTTTTAACAATTCTGTAAAGTACATTGAATAATGCTGTCAAGTATGAAAAAGTGTAAAAAAAGAAAATAAGTACTATACAAACGCCACCACATATGTATACTATACTATATGTGATTATATAGATATAACAACTAAAACAACAAAAATATTAAGTAAAGATATACGAGCGCCAGCTTTGGTTCTTAGGGAGACGCAAAAGAAAAACATTAAAACAAGATGAAAATAAAAGTTTTTAATGTGTAGAAATAACACAAACACTTGCACATTCATATATTTTTCTTAAAATTGTCTTCTCTTCGATTGCACAGATAAACAAGTACATACACACTTAAACTAACTACTATGTATTGGTAACAAAAAATGTAAGTAAAATTTTTACGAATCCCAAATTTATACAAAGTTATGAGCAGAGAAAAAAATCTTGGATTTTTGGGCTAAACATTGAAATAAGATTCATACATGTGTAAGTACAAGTAAAAATACAATTTATACACTCAGGAAAAATTATGTTACTTTAATCTATTTCTAGCTAATGTACCTTTATTTACAAGGTGGTTCAACCAAAACGCAAGATGATAATTGTAAATAAAACAAAAAGTTTTCGGAAAATTATCTAAATATTTCTTTTTCTTATGATAGAGGGATATATAGTATGGTATACATATCTGTGGTTTTCATGGGCAACCACGTATGTCTTAAAATAAAATTTTTCAGGAGAGCTACAAAACCGTGTTAGTGCTGAACGCTTTTTGAATATATAGAAGTTACGTTGTTATGCCATTAAAAAATGGGAATGGGTCCATATTATTTGAGAAATTTTTAGAACCAAGTAAAGGTCGTTTAAAACCAAGCAATTTGGCATGACTAACTCAAAATCGTATAAAATGGACATACGCGGTTGCCCATGAAAACCACAGATATATGTATACTTATATGATAATTATGTGTGAAACAAAATATCGGCCAAATGCTCGCCACAGCATTTGACATAATTGAGGTTTAATGTCATTAATGTGCCCAATTATCTCCTCCTTTAGCTCCTGAATTGTTCTTGGCTTATTGACGTATATTTTTGTTTTTTAATATTTCCGAAGAAAGAGTTCGAACGGTGCAAATCACATGATCGTGGCGGCAAAAAAAAACGTTCCAACGACGTAAGATAATGCGGCTATAGAATTTTTCGCACAAAAGAGCTAATACTTTTTTAATTGTGTGTTAAGTGGCACCATCCTGTTAGAACCACATATTGTTCAGATCCATATCCTCAAGAATACCATCACGGTTACTGCTTGACCGACCTCATTTCCGAAAAGTATGGACCAATGACTTAGCCAGCCTATAAACAACACCAACCAGTCACTCTTTGCGGCTTTATTACAATCACTGGAGGATTCTCATTTGCCCAAATACGGCAATCCTACTTGTTCCCGAATCCACTGATTTCCTTTGTAAAGTCACCATTCACTTCTACCTGTTCAACTAATCATTCGGCGTATTGACGACGCTTGAAATGGTTAGTATGCTTCAGCTCTTGAGTCAATTAAACCTTGTAAGCATCGTGAGATGCTTAATTGTTGGGTTGACGGGTCTTCTGCAGCACTATTGCGAACAACAGCAATATTTTCTGCAGAATGAACAGGGAGACCATGCACAGGTGTTTTCACATTTTCTACATGCCGGGTTTGCTGAAATTTGTGCACAATTCTCCCGTTTGTGGTTGATTATGCTGACCAAAAGAATCAGGGAGTGCACGAAATGCATTTTGATTTTAACGCCCATTTTTGTGCAAGTCTTGAACAATCTTACCGCGCTGCTCATTTGTGTACGTCTCCATGGTTAAATTTGTGAAACACTGAAACTTGACTTTAACAGTTTTAACATTTTTTTTTTAATTTAGTTTAAA
This sequence comes from Phyto melanocephala, assembly GCA_941918925.1. Lineage (NCBI taxonomy): Eukaryota > Metazoa > Arthropoda > Insecta > Diptera > Rhinophoridae > Phyto > Phyto melanocephala. The sequence goes on along the minus strand of OW799235.1, from coordinate 61,595,256 downwards.
CTTTTATGTTAAATATAAAGAAAAATTATATTAATTATTTTCTTTTTTTTAATCTGCAACGCCATAAGACGTGAAATTTTCTTTACATAACAATCTAGAACAAATTGAAATTTCCAGCAGCATTTTCAAACAATGTTTGCTTCATTTACACAAAAACTGCTTTTCAGCAAACAAATTGTTTGTGTAACACAGCACTCATTTTGAAAAAAGGGTTGCACAATTTCCCAAATTTGTTCAAGCATAAACTGACTAATTTTGATCCGCGGGGATATAATACTGACTTATAATCAATATTTCGAATAGATCAAGAAACTTTCTTCTATATGCTTTTTTAACACTGCATTTTGTGTTTGTTTATTACATCTCAATTAGTCGATTTATTTATTTGACTGTCTATTTGTCCGCTTTTGCTGTAATTGAATTTGTATTGGATTGCCTCAATCTGTCTTCCGAGTTCTTATTTTGCAGCACTGTTGTTCTTCCAAATTATCATTATCAACATCGTCATCCTCATAGTCGTGTTTATTCGTTGTTATCGTCAAGTAAATGCTGAACTTGAACTTTTCTTTTTGTGCCCATTTTATTACTGTATTTTGTGTAATTCTAAAACAAAAGCCAGACATACATACACTCACTCACACTCAGTAGAACGTCTGTAGTGCCCACACAAACATCTAGTTTTTCGATCGTGTGTTCTTGTATCTATGGAAGCTACATAAGAAAAAAACAAGTAAGAGCGCTATATTCGGCAGTGCCGAATCTTATATACCCTTCACAACGTGTAGTCATGCAATAACAGTAGTTTGCCGCCGTCAACAAGTAATGCGCATCAGTTAACGCCGTCAGTAGGGTCTTATGTACCGCCGTCAACATATAATACACATCAACCACTGCCGTCTGCAGGAACGTATTTGCCGTCGTTGCCAAATAATCAACAACAATTACCGCCGTCATTAGGACAACATTTACCGTCGTCATCAGCAAATATGCAACAATTTGGACAACAATTTCTGCCGCCACTGAATTGCACGCATCAGTTACCGCCGCCAACAAGTATTTCAACGAATATTCCATCAACAACTACGACAAATTGGTCGACAACTGGTGTACCAATGGGTCAGTTCAGTATGCCTCAAAATAGGTCAATAAATGAATTTAATATAAAATTATACGATTTGCCACATTTTGATGGAAAGCCCGAGGAGTGGCCATTATTTTTGGCAACATATATTGATACAAGTATCGAATTTGGATATTCCAATAGACAAAATATGCTGCGATTGCAAAAGGCTTTACGCGGTCGTGCCAAGGACGCTGTCTTGTCAATGTTAATTTACCCGGAAAACGTATCACAGGTAATTGATGAGCTGAAATTTAGTTTTGGTCGTCCAGAACTACTGGTAGAGTCCCAACTGGCGAAAATAGATCTCTATCCCGCCGTAACTGAGGGACGTCTCGATGGTATTATAGGTTTGGCCACTTGTGCCAAAAATGTTGTCGCCTTTTTCCGATCAGCGAAATGTGAAAATTATTTGGTCAACCCAACTTTATTAAAGAAGTTGGTTTTGAAATTACCTTTGTCAAAACAGTATGAGTGGGCAAAGGTCTCAGCTTCTTTTCAGCCGTTCACGACAGTGGAACATTTTTCGACATGGGTTGGAGATTTAGCACGTATTTGTAGTCTCATGCCTCAACGTTTACCAACGTCTACAAATGATCGTCAACAGCCACCGTCATCAACAACGCGAAGAGTACTCCATAGCAGTGGGGATCAATCTGGTCGCAAAGAATGTCTTCATTGTAAAGGAGGCCACGGGCTTACAGATTGTCAGCAATTTAAAGATCTTGGAGTAAAGGATAAGTGGGATCAGGTTAAACGTTTTCATGTATGTTTTGGCTGCCTTCGTAAAGGTCACAGTTTGACACAATGCCGTAAGAAGAGTATTTGCACCGCTAATGAGTGCAACCGTTATCACCACCCAATATTACATCAGGATAAAGCGACAACAGCTGCTGCCGGTCCTGAACAGCCGGGCCACGTATTACAATGTCATCAGAATGAAGGTATGTGTCAGTTATTTAAAATTTTGCCTGTTATGTTACATGGTCCTAAGGGCACTGTAAAAATATATGCTCTGCTGGATGAAGGGTCTTCCGTGTCATTACTGGAGGATAGTGTCGCCGTATCTCTGGGCCTTAAGGGGCAAAAATCATCAATCACATTACAATGGTATGACAATATGCGCAAGACGGAAACCTCCATGAAGGTGAATGTCGAAATTTCTCCAACAGGTGAAAATTATCAAAAGTATGTCATTAAAAATTTACATACTGTAAGGGAGTTAAGTTTACCGGTGCAAAGTTTTGAAAAGGCAAGATTTGAATATTTGCAACACCTGCCTATAGAAGATTACGTGGATAAAAAACCTGCAATGCTAATTGGTTTGGACAATTGCTTTTTGAGCTTAGCCGATCGGATAGTTGAAGCCGGTCCAAATTTACCAGTGGCCTCTGCAACAAAACTGGGTTGGGTCGTCTATGGGCCTTCTGCGAGAGTTGGAAATAGTGTTGCACGAATTTGCCATATAAACGACGGCAACACCTTAAAGGATATTGCTAAGATGGTCGAAGATTACTTTTCTATTGAAAATTTTGGTGTAAGGTCTACTGATTTAGTATTGGAATCCGATGATGATAAACGTTCTAGGGAAATTTTGAAAAATTCAACAAGGGAAATAGAAGGTCGTTATGAAACAGGTCTGCTTTGGAAAAATGATGACACTGCCCTCCCTAAAAGTTTTGAAATGGCCAAACAACGGTTGATAAAAGTCGAAATTAGAATGTCAAGAGATCCGGTTTATGCTGCCAATTATAAAAGAGAAATCGCCAAGTATATCGACAAAGGTTATGCCAGACTTCTGCCGTCAACAAATATGAAGAACAACAATTGCAATAAGGTATGGTATTTGCCACATTTTGGTGTTACAAATCCGCACAAGCCGGAAAAGCTACGAATCGTTTTTGATGCTGCAGCAACCACGTCGAATGTTTCTTTAAATTCGGTATTAATGAAAGGTCCCGAACATGCTAAGTCTCTTCAAACAATTTTATATCAGTTTCGTCAGGGGAAAATAGCAGTCGCTGGTGATATCCAGGAAATGTTTTCACAGGTGTCTATCGTTCAAGCGGATCAAAATTGTCAGCGCTTCTTGTGGCGTGATGGTGATAAGAGCCGAAAAATTCAAATCTACGTAATGCAGTCAATGATTTTTGGGGCAATATGTTCACCATGCTGCGCCGAATACGTCAAGAATTTTAATGCCAAGGTGTTTGAGTCAACTATGCCTAGGGGCACAAATGCCGTAATTAATCATACTTACGTGGATGATTTAGTGATGAGTTTCAACAATCTGCAAGAGGCCGAAGATGTGACAAATGAGGCTAAACAAATAAACGCAGCCGCCGGTTTTAAATTAAGAAATTTTTCATCAAATTGCTTAGAATCGGAAGCCAGGCTAAATGATGGTGATAATGGTAAGTCAACTACTCTCAATATGGAAAGACAAAATCAGACAGATAAAATCCTTGGGTTATACTGGAACAAGAGTACCGATTGTTTTGAGTTTCATGTTAAGTTTTCTAAGATATGCCATGATGTTTTAGATGGGAGACGACCGCCTACAAAAAGAGAAGTACTGGGTATTATTATGGCAATATTTGATCCTTTTGGGTTTTTGGCTAACTTTACTATAATTTCAAAATTACTTTTACAACAAACATGGAAATTGTGTATTCAATGGGATGAGCAGCTCCCTCAAAACATATTAGCTCAATGGAATGCCTGGTGGCGGGAGTTTGATAAAGTGAAACAATTTTCCATTGCTCGTTGTCATTCATCATTCTTATGCTGTGCTGATGAAATTCAATTACACGTATTTGTTGATGCTAGATCCAACGCCTATGCTGCTGTCACCTATTTGCGTATAAAATATAATAATAGTGTACAGGTCTCGTTTGTTGTTGCAAAGTCTCGCTGTGCTCCACCAAGGGCTTGTCGAATATCCGAAATTTTGTCTACAACTGACCCGAAACAATGGAGGTGGTTGCCTACGGATTTAAATGTCGCTGATGAAGCCACAAGAGCCAAGTTACCTGTGGCCTTTGATCCGGATTCAAGATGGCTAACTGGTCCAAAATTTTTAAAACGGAATGAATATTGTTGGCCAGGGGTCCCACAGTTTACTGAAACTGATCAATGTTACGATGAGGAGAAAATCAACAAAGTATTAATTTTAAGGACGGCAATTGTTCCTGTTTTGAACTTGAAGTTGTTCTCGAGTTTTTTGAAAATGAAACGTTATGCAGCTTGGGTGTTACGGTTTATAAATGTCTACGTCAGAAAATGTAAGGGTGTGACTACTGAACTGACAGCTGCTGAAATTGATGCTTGTGAAAAATTGATTTGTCGCCTGGTACAAATGGAGGTTTGGTCTGAACAAAGGTCATGTCTCATTGCTGGAAAAAGCTTGCCAAAATCATGTGATATTTATCCGCTGTCACCATACGTTGATGATGATATGCTGCTCAGGGTCAATGGAAGAATTGACAATGCCTACTGTTTGCCCGACACAGCTCGACGCCCAATAATTATGCCAACAAAACATCCAATTACTGTATTGATTGTCACGTACTATCACAGATTAAAATATCATCATTAATTTTAAATGAGGTAAGACAAAAGTTCTGGGTACCCAATATACGTTCGGTACTAAAGTTGGTGAAAAAAGGTTGTCCTACTTGTATACGTGATTCTGCCAAACCAGCACCGCAATTAATGGGCCAATTACCTTTTGATCGTTTGACGCCATATGTCCGCCCGTTTAGTTATGTGGGGTTGGATTATTGTGGTCCATTTTATGTCACTATCGGCCGGAGAAATGAAAAGAGGTGGATCGCTTTGTTTACATGCTTGAGTACCAGGCCTCTACACCTGGAAATTTCTGTGGATTTGTCTATGGATGCGTTTTTGATTTGTCTTAGAAATTTTGTCAACAGAAGAGGAGTTCCCATAAGAATCAGAAGTGATAATGGGACAAATTTTATTGGAGCCCAAAAAGAGATTACTCCTGAAAATCGTTTCTTTGATTTTGATGAAATCCAGAGGAATTTATCAAAAAATAATATTGAATGGATGTTTAATTGCCCAGCAAATCCTCATGCTGGTGGTTGCTGGGAAAGGTTGGTACGATGTGTAAAGCGTTTGCTTTACAAAGTTTTAAAGGAAGAGCGTCCACGCCTTGAAACTTTTCGGAGCGCTATGATAGAGGCTGAAAATATTATTAATAATAGACCTTTAACAGAATTACCAATTGATTCAGAGTCTGAGGGGCCTTTAACGCCAAACCACTTTCTTATTGGTGGTATAAGTTCAACATAAACTCCGGGTTCTGATGAAGAAAAAGTATGTCTACGAAAGCAATGGCGAATCGCCCAGAATTTAAAGGATAGGTTGTGGAAAAGGTGGGTTGTAGAATATTTACCTCAATTATTGAGACGTCCAAAGTGGAGAGGATACTCCTGCCCTACAGCCAGGAAATCTCGTTATCGTTTTGGATTCTAATCTACCCAGAAGTCAATGGAAAACTGGAAGAATAACACAAGTTTTTCCTGGTAAAGATGGTCTAGTACATTCAGCCGAAGTTAAGACATCAAATGGTTTCATTCGTCGACCTGCAGTTAAGTTGGCTGTATTGAGTTTTAACGAATCCTCCCCCTTAAAGGATTCACGGAGGGGGGAATGTTGACATCACTGGTTGGCCAACTCTGGTTTTATTTTTAACACCAGATGCCACTCTGTTGTACATAAATACGGGCAACAAAATGAAGCATGCACCAGTTTGAAATTAACCGTCGTCGTAAAAGGAACACAAAAAGAAAACGCTTCGCTTCATTAATCTACTATTTTTTTCATTAATAGTCATTTTACGTAAATTAAACAATTGTCTTTGAATTAAATAAATCGTTTATTAAACTTAATTTTTTAACGTGTATTTATTTTGTCTACCGTCGCAACAATTATCAAATTCGGCACGGCCAAATAAAGCGCTCTTGTTTAATTGTGTGTGATTGTGACGTCTTCTTGTTGTGGGTACGAAATGTTCATTGGGGGCCTTAGGTAGAGTTACAGTGTAGTTTTTTTCTTTTGATTTGATATTAGATTTTTTTAAGGCCTGACCATGAAATTATTTATTATTATTTATCGAGAAAATTTTTTTTATTACACGATATATATTTTTTTACACTCTAATTTTATAAATTTCAATAAATTTCGTCTTTAAAAATTTCACATGAAAGGACTCGATTAAAAAAGAATCTTAATAAATCTCATGAAACAGTTTCAAAATGTAAATGCAGTGTTTGAAATAGTTGTTGTTATACTGTAAATTATTTCTAATTGATTTATGGCATATTAAAAGTTTTAATTATGCATTTAAACATTTTTATGAAATCTTACACCTATGGTGTTTACACTTCCTATTTACATCAGATTTGCAATAGAGAATTTGATGAAAAAAAAAATTAATTTAAATCTAACTTAAATATTTGTAAATATATTTATTATATGGTAATAATAAATGATTTATATAAAGGGTCCGCCATCTAACGTTTTTTTCAACTAGTGCTTCTTTCGTGAATGGTAACACTTAGATTATGTCTGATCTGACAGATAATTAGTTTTATCCTTCCGCTGAACGAATATGGTGGTGTATACGCTCGAACAACACTGGGAAATATTGCGACATTACTTTGGGCGATTTTGCCAAAAAAATCATCTTTTCAGATGAAGCTCCTTTTGATCTTGGCGGGTATGTAAACAAGCAAAATTGTCACATTTGGGGCACCGAAAACCCGCACGCATACATTGAATAGCCGATACACCCAAAACGAGGCACTGTTTGGTTCGGATTTTGGTCCAGAAGCATAATTGGGCCATTCTTATTCGAAAATGAGCATGGAGTGGCCATAGTCAATGGCGATCGTTATCGGGCCATGTTGAACGAATTTTTGTTCACAAAAATTTAAGGGGAAGATATTGGCAACATTTCGTTTCAACAGGACGGCGCTACGTGCCACACAGCCGAAGCTAAACTTTTTTTATAGCATTTTCAAAAAAAAAAAAGTTATTTGGCGGAACCTTTATAACACTAGATATCTATAAAATGGCAACTCTGCCAAATACAAGCATACATTCATACATACATGCAAAGTAATTATTTTCTTCGACATAAAGTTGAAACTATCCTATTTTCGGATATAGCAAAATATTGCCAAAATTTGGATTTATTTTTTTAATTTTACTCCCTCTATTTCCACTACTTCGTTCACAGACACCACAGCAAGTTAATCATCATGTTAAAACAAAAGCAATAACTTATTAGTGTATATGTTAAGATATTGTTCTAAATTGTATTTCATACTTTAGAACACAATGTTTTGTATTTTTTTTTTGTATTTTTATTGGAAAAGAAACATTGCTATAAAACCGTTATTTACTAACACAAGTTTAAATATTTTGTATTTAAGTGTGTACAGTATGCACACTGATGGGTATGTGCTTTAATGTTAAGCACGTTCTTCGCACGTTTCTTTTATAAATCGTTTACTAGAGATATGTGTATGTGTGTATTAGTATTTTCGACTTGCAATTTCGTACGCTCCAACTATTTATTACTAGTAATTTCAATCAAATTTGATAATAATGTTTGTGTAGAAAATAATAATATACATATACCGTTAGATTAAATGCAAACCAGCCTAATTATCACACATGTATAATAAGAGTTTTAGAATAATGCAGACTTAAATTACATAAAACACAACTTTTAAAAATTTTAAAAGCTGTGCTTATAATGCTTACGATATTTTGATTATACTTTTACTTAAAGTATGTTCTTATTAATGGTGGTCTTACTTGTTTCAGTTGTATTTTATTGCTTTTTGCATTTTTGGTCCAAAAGAAAATTACAAATTTATTGTTTTTATGTGAAAACCGAAAAAAAAACTTTTATTTCTTTTCAATAGGTATCACTTTTATTTTGCTAATGTTCAATTTTTTGTTTTTTTTTTGGTTCGACACGATTTGAACTTTAACAAGTAAGAGCACTATATTCGGCTGTGCCGAATCTTTTATACCCACCACCAGTTTTCCGTTCTTTTTTAGCAAGGGTTTTTTTCCGAAAATTTTTATTTCCCGGAAATGCGAGATTTATTTTTTAATATCCCGCAGCAAAATAAATAAAAAGTTCAAATGTAATACTTTAAAAAAGTTCAAATGTAATACTTTAAAAATACAAAAAGTAAATTTGTTTTTAATAAATTAAAAATGTTTATTGAAAAGCATAAAATAGATTATAATGTAAAAGAAACACTTCAAACTATAAAAATCAATAAATATACTTGAATTTCAAATATAAATTGAGTAAAAATATTTTTTATTAAAAAAAATATTATTCTCTAGATACGAGATCAAATATAAGTACAAAAAAACAAAAATACAGGTACTTCAGCTATGAGATCAAAAATAAAATAATTAGAACTCAATTTCAATTCAATTGCTTTCGAATCTTAGCCAGCTTTTTTATTTCCCAGGATTCTGAAAAATAATCCCGGGAAATCGGGAAGATTAAATAATTTAAATTCCCGGTAAATAACCCAATTATAGCACAAAATGTATTTGTTTGTTATTAACAGTAATCGCTATGCAATAATCTCTTTATACTTAAATATGTATCCCTTTCTTTGTATAACTTCGATATGCTAGTAAAATGTTTTCGTAAATTTAGTCTTTCAATGGAAGTGGGCGTTAAAGTAGGCGTGTTGAAGTTGTTTCTACTAATGAATGCAACTTAGATGTTTCACTACAGTCCTTTATTATTCCAAAATCTTTATTCATAATGAAATTATATGAATTTGAGTTAAACCGTTATATGGGAGGTAGGCGTTAAAGTGGGCGTGTCACCTAAATTTTCCGGCATAACAATGACATTGACTAGAAGGATAACTGTTGCACATTTCATCATCATACCTCCAATTTTGTCGGTTTTATGATTTCATAAACAGTAGATAACATGAAAAGTGGTCGTAATAGTAGGCGTGTCGAAGTTGTTGTAGTCTTTCAATGAAAGTAGGCATGAAAGAAGGCGTGTTGAAGTTGTTTCTACTAATGAATGCAACTTAGATGTTTCAAAATAGTCCTTTATTATTCCAAAATCTTTATTCATAGAGAAATTATATGACGTTGAGATAAACCGTTATATGGGAGGTAGGCGTTTAAGTGGGCGTGTCACCTAAATTTTCCGGCATAACAATGACATTGACTAGAGGGATATCTGTAGCGAATTTCATTATCGTAGCTGTAATTTTGTCGGTTTTATGAGCTTTTAAATTTCATTAACAGTGGATAACGTGAAAAGTGGGCGTAATAGTAGGCGTGTCGAAATTATTTTTAATAATGAAAGCAACTTAGATGTTTCAATATAGTCCTTTCTTATTCTAAAATCTTTATTCGTAGAGAAATTATATGAATTTAACGTTAGACGTTATATGGGAGGTGGGTGTAAAAGTGGTCGTGTCACATTTATTTTCCGTTAGGACAAAGCATTTGACCGAAAAGCCATGTTTGCAAAATTTTAGAATCGTACATCTAATTTTGTTGCTTTTATGACGTTTTTATTTTTAAATATACCGAAAAATACACTGTGCGGTATAAATTTTCGAACATTTTGATCGATAACTCCTTTCATAATGCATAGATTGTGGCAATTTTCGGGAGAAAATATTGTTTTTACTCAGGAAATATATATTCGAAGTTGTATGAGTCTACGTTAATGCGTTTGGATACAATTCCATTTTATTCGATGTTCGAAGGACACGTTTTTTTCTACCTACTCTCGCTTTACGAGCTAAGTATAACTGTCTTCCTTATTTTCCGATTTAGCCCATTTTCAATACCAAGCAAACCTTGTCTATAAGAAAGATTCTGGCAAAATTTGAGCCCAGAATATATCAACTTTATGAGGTCTAAAATGGATATTTTTTCAAGGCATGATTATACCCCCACCATTTTTTTGGTGGTGGGTATAAAAATATCCACTGACTTTAGTGGCAATTTGTTTAAGGATTTATAATAATATTATTACTGCTTATTATATGTACATGTATACAAAAGCAACCCACTGTCCGGGAAAAAGGGGAGGCAATATATATTAAAACCGCAATACCGCAGGGTTTGTAACGCTATACGAAAAAGTGCAAGGTAGATATAAGTTGCGAAATTTTTCAGGAAGCCGGTCGAGAAATCACAAAACATTATAAAGACTGCACACTTTGTGTTAACAGTAGTCGGAAAACAACATACTCATAACCTTTAAATTTCTCTAAATAAACCTCGAAGGAGAAAGTGAATCGCAAGAACAGTTGAAACAAAAAGCAGCGAAGGAAATCACTGGAATTGGGTTGATAAAGGAACCGTACCGAAGATCGCTATTACAACCCTGGTACGAGGACAGTTGTATGCGATATGCTATCATAATTAGAAATGTCAGACCTCTTTTAAACGAAATTGAGAAGAAAAATACAGATTTTGTAAGAGCAACAATTGGCAGAATAAGTATATACAGGTGCTATTTCTTCCATAGTATGGAATACGACTAGTTTGTGGTAGCCATATCGAATCTCGAAGCGTCTATTAGATCGTCTAACTGGTGGAATGTAATAAAACTGGATTAAGCGTAAGAAAACCCTATACGAAAAAACTATCAGAGTGCCAGGACCAAACACCAATATAACCAAATCGACTATACAAACGCAGAGAATGCCACTAAACCCTTTTCAAAAGTATAATAACAAAAGTCCATTTTATTGATGAAACCAAAAAAGTTGTCAACTTAGGACTTAGTGTTAAAGCCGATCGAGCTTTTACTCGCAACTACGACAAACAAGTGCTGTTTAACAAATATGGAAGATCGAGGAAAAGTTTAAGAATAACTATTAAAGAAAGTAAGAAAAAATGTTGGATAGACCTGTGCAACAAGAAAAGGAAAATCATATATTATTGCCATGGCGAAACTGGGAATAAGGGCTAGAAAACCAGTATGGGCAACAACGAAACACTTTCATCTTATGACATAGGAGGACTGAATGCTTCAGACATTACCAATATAAATGTTTTTGCTCCTTTGAAATTATTTAACAAGGTAAAAGCCCGAGACCCGATATTATTCAAAACAGGATCATCCACTTTTGTGTAGAAAAACGCAATGGTGTCTTATTTAATTTCAAATTATAAAGAAGAAGTTAAGAGATAAGATAAAATAATGTACAAAAGTCAAAAATAAAGAGAAGCCAGACTGTTGAATTTAGAATGCACAAAATTAAGTATATTCAACACCCCTTCTCATTCTAAATTATCTGATATATTAAATTTACATCTTAATCTCCCTACTATGTGTGGTGGAAAAGTTTTTGAAAGCAAATCTGCTTGCATGTTCTTTCTAATGTAATCCTTGACAACGTGATATTTGATATCAATGTGTTTTGTTCTTTTGTTCAATTTAGACACTTTGGCTGTCTTCCTTTATAATAATTGTACCAAAAATATTTTCTCCGAATTCAGCAGAAAGTTCTCTTAGTCATAATCTCTTTTTTCTGCCTCTGCAAGGCAATAAATTCTGCCTCCGTTAAGGATAATGCGACACACATTTGCTTTCGACAGGCCCATGAAACGACAGCACCATAAATCTTGAACAAGTAACCTCGGTTGAATTATCTATTCAAGCGATTTTTACCCCAATAAGCGTCTGAAAAACCACATATAACCTCTTCGTCATTTGGTATTATATTTAACTTCATATCAACTGTTCCTTTTTGGTACTTAGTCACCCGTTTTTATTTGTTCTAGACTTCTTAATTTAGAATAATACACTGATTGCCGCAGTGATATCTGGTCTTTAGTTTAGAGATAAAAAAAGCAGGCTTCCAATAAGTTTCTGATAGTTTTTGTTATTGCTAAGTTGTTTTTTTTTTCTTGAAGTCCAATTTCTTGTAATACCTTTTTTATATATTGTGGATGTAAAATCAAATAATAACTTTATTGCAAATGCTCTATTTGCAGACCGAGATAAAATCTATTGGGTTTCAAATCACGAATCTTGAAAGTTTGTTAAAAAGCAGTTTTAGCCCTATTTATCGAAGATTTATTTTTCGAAGCGATGAGAATATCATCCATGTAAATGAGGGCAAACGTCAATTCTTTCCCTTCCGAGTGTATATAAAAACATGGATTAAGCTTACTTTGGCAAAATTTAAATTTTTGTAAAACGTAAACGTAAAGATGATCAACGAAGTTTGATCGAAATATTGGGAAAAAATAAATATTGAAAATAAATAAAATAAAATAAAATAAAAACAATTTATAATTACATATACATATTTTTTTTCAATTCATTTATAAATAATTTTTAATAATTGATCTCAAGCCGAATTAATAATAAAAGAATAAAAAAATAAATTTTAGTAAAACCTCATGAAGAAGACATATTATATTTTCACCGCCTTCTTTGAAATTTGTAGGTTGCTCCATGAGTTTTCTTCGTTAAAACTGCTGTTAAGGAAAGCTGTCGTGTAATTTATATGACAGATCATCAATAGCAAAGAGTGTTCCTAATGAAACCACGGGTACAAAGACTTCCTCTTAGTCCACGCCATATTTTTGCTTAAGAATATTAATTCTAGCATCAAACAAGATATACTACAAGACAAAAATAATAAAAATGATTTAGATAAACTACAGTGCGATGGTCTAAAAACTTTGGCGGTTACATTTGCCACAAACTAAAAAATGTTAGCTCTAGTATGCCGGTAATCCTCTAGAGTATTCAACTTACACATAGGTTAACAACGTGAACGGTAAGTAAAGGTGGGCTAAGTAAGCCATCTTGTTTGTGTTGCAATTTTTATGAAATTTGCAAAAATATTTGGTAGAAGCAAAGGACATTGAAGAAAATGAAGACGTAAAAAATATTTTTTAAATGTAGAATGTACATTGAATAATGTCACTAAATAAATGCAGAAATTTTGTAAAATATCAATAAAATAACAATGTAATAAAAAATTAAATTATTCAGTTTTTTCTACTAAGTATTTGGAAGACACTTACAGTAAATTATCCCACTGTTATGTTTACGTAACTATTTCAAGTTTCACAGCTGAAAATTATTAACCAATAGAAATGAAGTTTGCAGGTACAGAACTCTTTAAAAATATAATAAATAAAAAATAAATTTAATTAATAATAATTAACTGATACGTTACTCCCAATAAGGCTGAATATTTTTGATAACGTAATTAAAAATAAAATACAAATTGTTACTTCGACAAGATTATTTGAATGCAGATAATAAAGAGTCGAAAACACTCCACAATTTCCTTAAACGCTGACTAAGACTTATGTTTTTGTATGACAATTTTAATACCTAGAATATTCGTCCATGTTACTTTTATGATTAAATCTCTTACTTGAAAAATACAAGCTAAACAAGATGCAATAATTCACAGAGAGTGTAAGGGTATATGTATATAGCTTTGTCATTCCGAGTGAAATTTCAACAATATTAATTTTTTACCCCATAAATTACATATTTTTAGGAATAAAGGAGTCGATTTAGCAATGTCCGTCTATCTGAGTGTATGTTGAAATCTGGTTTTGAAAAAAAAATATCAGAAGTATTTGGTAGTAGACTGGTGTTAAAAATTAGCATTATCATCTAATGACATTCTGAGATATGGGCAAATAAATATGACTGCCTCTCTTTTTTCCCTTAATTTCACCACAAAATGTTAAATTGTTTTGCCCTAAGATAATTTATAGGCACACTTTTGGCTATTTACAGATATAATGTTCTTCTGAAGATGTTTTAAAAAAATTTTGGACATATCGGTCACTAACTGCCAAAGTTATATACATAAGTTATTTATTTTAAATATATCAAAATTTTCTAGCTATTAATTTTCAGTTTCTATACAACGAGAGAACCAATTAGGATATCAATATAGCGTCCTTCATTAAATGGCGAATATATGTGTCCATTATAGCAGTTACGATTTTGTTCCCTTTAACCCCCACAATATTGATATAAAATTAAAGGGCTTAACTAGTAGAATGCAGCAAGCTATTAAAAATCGTAAAATCCAAAATGGCGTCTGAAACAAAATGGAGGAAATTTTTTTTTTAACTCTATCAATATGGTCATCAAATGAAAGGGCTTGACTAGTAGAATACAGATAAATACGTAAAAATTCAAAATTAAAAATGGTATCAGAAATAATAAGCAAAATCGCGAAGAACATGAAATCCAGGATAAGTTACGGTGTGATCATGATCGTGAATGATATTATCAGATTCGGCACGACTGAATAATACACTCTTACTTGATATTAATTTACTTGACACTTAAGTAGTAGTAGTAGAAGGTAAAAAACCAATTGCTTCTCTTGTTTCTGTAACAATTAATAAACATATTTGTCAACAATCCAATAATTTCATATTTTAAAGACATTAAAATCGGAGTAATGACAACTACTGCTTTTGAGGATGTTCTAGTGCATAACTTTATTACTCTCTATCAGCTAACCATATTAATTCAGTGGTAACATGGAAAATCTTCTTATGTCTGTTTTATCGCTTTTCAGGAAAGCACCTTAATATTTGTAGGTTTATTCGTATAATTTGATTTACTTTAAAATAAAAAGTGTTATGTGTATTCATATTGATATTTTCAGAATTACAATGGGTTTAGTATCTTAATTTAGCTTAATTCGACTTAAGCAGTTATTCCTTTTAGTCACACAATTAGTTTTGTGAACTTTACTAAATTGCTAACTACTAGTATATAATATTTATACGAACAGTAACAAACAATTGAATTATTGAACAAACTCTTTTAAGATTCTGTGTATTCAAATTGTAGCTAGCAAAATATAATACAACAAAAATTTCTGTAAGCATATTTATATGTTTGTAACAACTACATATGTACGTATAGATAATATTATTTTTTTTTAAATTGGTAAAATTGTTTTTGTTGTTATTCTTATTGTTGCGCTTGTGTTGTTGATTTTTGCTTTTTAACATCATGTTACAGACGTCCGTGTAGTTTTTTAACAAATAAAGTTTCTTCTTTATTTCTCTTTGTTTTTTTTTTTTGTTGTCTTTCAAATGCGTACGTACTGCTTTTGCCGTTTGTATCTACTTATTTAGTTTCTTTTTAAGAACCGTACGCTTATACATATGTACATACAAACATTCATACATACTTCAATTTCAATAATCAAATTTATTTATATTAATTTTCCCAGAAGTTTGTGAAATTTTTGTTGTCAATTGTTGTTTTTGTAGTTTGAAATTTGACTTATGACTATTATTTATATGCTTAAATGACTGACTGACGAGTACTATTCACTTCTCCGCGCAATTTATTATTTGTTTTGTTTTATTTGATAAAACACATCTGCTTTTATCGTTTTCTGATAAAAACAAGTAAAAGCGCTATATTCGGCCGTGCCGAATCTTATATACCCTTCACAACGTGTAGTCATGCAATAACAGTAAATTCACGTATGTATGTTAAAAAAAACAAAAAAAAAATAAAAAATAAAAAAAAAATTTAAAAAAAAAAAATTTAAAAAAAAAATTAAAAAAAAAAAATTATTATATACATATATAATATATATAAAACAAAAAAAAAATAAAAAAAAAATTAAAAAAAAAAAATAAAAAAAAATAATAATAAAAATATATATAATATATTAAATAAAAAATAAAAAAAAAAATAAAAAAAAAATTAAAAAAAAAAATTTTAAAAAAATTTAAAAAAAAATTTTTTTGCCTCAGCTGGGATTCGATGCCACGTTTTCTCTAACCAGTATACACGTTTGTATGTATGTATGTTGTTGTTGTAATGTTGTTTTTATGAAAAGAAAATCGAGGTGGTCGTGGGTTTTTGCTCTTATCTCAGTTGTTTATGTACCGATGTTTCTGATTTTCAATACCGATCTACTCCCGAATATTTCTGATATTTTAATACCTTACCCGGGTCCAACCTATGTCGGGGGGCTTCAAAAAGTTGATTTCAACATACACACGGACAGACGGTCAGACGGACAGACGGTCAGGGCTTAATCGACTCCTCTATTCATAAGCTTTCAGAAAATATATACTTTATGGGGTCGGAAATGAAAATTGTAGAAATTTCACACGGAATGACAAACCTATATATACCCTTTTTCACTGTGTGAAGGGTATAAAAATTATATCTAACAAAATTGCTTAGACACTAATAAATTCATAAATAAACTAGACTAAAAGCTATGATATTTTTATATTTCATTATTATTATAGCTAGTTGTTAAAGAAAATTAACTTAAATTAAATAAATATGTAAAACTAGGGATGTTAAGGCATACGCTTTTATAATTTCAATTTTAAACTCCTTTATTTGGAGATGTTACGAATTTTTCGAAGTTATTTATGTATAATAATCCAGATAAATTATTTTAGAAATAGATAACATACAATTTGATTCATTAGTTAATTTAAAATACATGAAACATCTACATACATATTAATTATAAATTTATCAAAGGTTTATAAAACAAATGTTGTATAATTTTTTACAATAAATACACCTTTGATAAACCTAAAAATTTACTAGGGTTATGTAAAATTACTATGAATATAAAAAAAAACTTTATTTTAAAACAATATTTCAAACACTTTAATTAAATGGCTCATATTAATAGTTCATCGCTAAGGTGGTTTGGTTAACTGTCATGTCAGCAGATCATTCAGTTTTAGCTCATATACCTCAGAGAGGTTAGCCTTATCTATCTGCCCGGCCAGGGCTTTAAAAAGAAGGTGCAAAATCGACTCCTTTTCCATATCAATACAGCGCAACCATGGTATTATATTTTCCTAATATCCAGTGACCGTCAATACCGCCAGTTACCTCGAGATATTGAGGTTTCCATATTGACCCCTTCGCAGGGACCTAAGCCAGAGCAACGTCAGTAAGCTAATCAAGTTTGGACAACTCTTTCCCCTCACATATGTTTATTCCAATTATTAAAAATGGAGTGCTTTACGAAAGAACAACGCGTCATAATTGTGTAATCTTATTAAATAAATTTGGAAAGTAATGCTGACTGATACCACTCGCAAACTAAAAATAATTTTTAGTAGAGAAAGTGCATTTAATGTGTCAACCGTTCGAGGAGCGATCAAAAAATTTTAAGAAACTAGGTTGGTTAGGCACAGTAAGTCTCATGTACGCTAATGTACAAGAGAGTCGCCGAAAACCCGAAAATATCAATTCGGCATCGTTCTTAACAATTTTAAATTTTACAAAACACTACGCAGTGAATTTTTACACAAGACCTCCAGCTACATGCGTGCAAAATTCAGCTTACACTGGAACTCATACCAGGAAACCATTGGAAGTACCAGAAAATCGTTCAATGGGTAATAGAAAAATTCCTATCTGAACGGAATTCGCTACAGGAACATGATAATGGAGTACTTGTGACGTCATCTAGACGGCATTGAACTCGACGATATGTCGTTTCAACAAGACAAAGCCACCTGCAACACCTCGTATTAAACAATCTATTTATTGATTTAATGATTTTCAGATCAAATTATTGCAAGAAATTCTGATGTCAACTGCCAATCAAGATCATGAGATTTAACGTCATGCAATTTTGTTCTTCAAGGTTTTGTTAAATCTCTGGCTTATATGAATAAACCAGAATCAATTCATAAGCTCAAATTCTAGATTCGACACAGTTTTGGTGATATACAGCCACATCTCTGTCATCTGTTATCAGAGCCGTAGGAGCAATCTGAAGGATGTTTTAATCTATACTTAAGCGGAATATGTCTTCTTTATAATGCAATTAAGAAAACACAGCTGCTTAAAATAAATATTTGTTTTTATTTTAATATAAAAAAGTGCTTTCCCACTTAGACATCCTTTATAATCTTTAAGTTTTTCTAAGACTTGATTCAAAAAAAATTTAATTTCTTTTGTTTATAGAATAATAAGATTTTCTTTGATTTAAATTAGCATTTGCTTTGCTTTTAAATGTTTAACGCCTCGTTCACAAACTTTCAACTATAAGAAAGGTAATTTTTTAACGTCAATCAGTAAAAATTTGTTGTAATAAAACATCTGTTTGCGTAATTTTTGTTTCTTTGTATGATTTTCGCACACTTAAATTGACAACGAACTAATAAAGTAGATACGAAGTAAACTAACACTTAACATGTTATATCCTTCACATTAGAATGAAAAAGGTTTTATATATGTAAGTTTGTCATTCCGTTTGAAATTTCTACAATATTTATTTTATTTTATTCTTAAATAACGAAATTGTTTTTTGGTCAATTTGACTAAAAATTCTGAACGCATATAAGTATATAAAGCACTATAAGTTGTTTTACAAACTTTTACAGCATAACAGATGCACGCCTAGAATTCCCACGATTTAAATCAAAAAATTTTTTTTTTAAAAAAAAGTTCTTTTTAAATTTACAGATTTTTACTTTTTTAATTCAGAGTCTAATATTTGTTTTCATTACAAAGAAAGCTACAGAATTCCTCTAGAATCTTGATAAAAGATACATTGTAATCAATATATATATATGA
Organism: Phyto melanocephala; assembly: GCA_941918925.1. Taxonomy (NCBI): domain Eukaryota; kingdom Metazoa; phylum Arthropoda; class Insecta; order Diptera; family Rhinophoridae; genus Phyto; species Phyto melanocephala. The sequence continues at coordinate 61,576,495 of OW799235.1, read as the reverse complement.
AAAAAGAAGTGTACACTTTGATGTCACCGCTGACTGCGGAAACAATTTACGTCGGTGATGGTCTGTAGATGGTTTGTGTAAAGTTTGCTTGAAATCGGCCTAGTGGTTTCGGAGATATGGCATTTAAATTTTTGTTTATACTCCAACATAAATACCAAATGCAATCCACTTTTTTTATTATAATTTTTTACTTAAAAAGTTATCAAACCATGTCTTATGTGTAGAATGACATTCGGTCTTTCTAATTGCAATTTGAGCTTTATCTTTTCAGTCGTTGTTTTGATCGTCATTTTATTTGTGCGCTGACCATTCGATGTTTTACTTGATATAGACCATAGATGCCCAAAAATGTTTTGCAGCCGTACTAGTAAGATAATTTTGAGGTACAGTGTCACGAAAAAGTTAGCCCACAGATTTTTATTATTTTAGTTTTTCGATCGATATCGAATGCCGTATTTCGGGCCCAATTATGTGTTATTGTTGTTGTTAGAACCGTGCTTTTTTAAATCATAAAATTTTTGACATTCGGCCTTTCTCTTTTTAGTGAAAACATTCTTTTATACGTGACAAAAGAAAAAAGTTAAAGGCAAAAAAAAAACGATTTCTGTGCAACCACCTTAAAGGCAAATCAATCAGGTGTGGCAATTTTTCGATCTAATTTTAAGTTAGGCAAAATGGAATGGAAAGCTGCTAGTTTTTTTTTATTTTTAATTTTATTGCATAGGTTATTTTAGTGTATTACATAATTACATTTTATTGTCTATACATTTGCAACGTGACTAATCTTGTTCACATTATTAAACTTAAATGATTGCGACATATAATGTCAGAGCGCAGAAAAGGAAGGTGTAGTAAATCGTCGGAATTTACAATACTTTTACAAGTTTTGTTGATAATTTCTTCATTTAATATAGAATATGTATTAATATTTTGTAAAACACATTCAACCCTTTTATCTATATTTAGAAAATGTCGATCAATTACGTTAGGAATGGAAAAGTTATAACTGTTATTCTGTTTTGTTAAAGTGAATATTTTACAACATACAACTTACTTAGATAGACTATGATTTGAAATTTTGGGGAGTTTTAATTAACAATTTGGCAATGGAGGTTACGAAAACTCTGATAACTCTGAAACTCATGAAACTATTTATTAATTGACTTCTCTTGGCTACCTTCCATTGAAACAGAAAAAGATTTAGCCGAGTACACATATACATATAAAAAGTTAAAAGAAACAAACCAATTTTGTAAATGATTTATTTGTGAGCTGTATGTAAACTGAAGTTAAAAAAGAATTTTTTACTATATAAAATTTAATCCTTAAGCATAAATATTAAATCATTTTTTTAAATAAATTGTTCCATATAATTATTTTTCTTTTATATTTTTAAAAATAAAAACATTGTGTATATACCAACCGTTGTTTGATTTTAATCCAAAATTGTTTGCTTTTAATTCATCCGATATTAGGGCTTGTTTGTTGACTATGAAGTTTTGTAAAATTTTAAAAAATATAATCCAAATCGTTTAGGTTTGATCAAAATGAATCGCCTTATAAATAAAACTTAATTACAGCAGAGTTCTTAAACAAATTTATATATTTTATTAAATGTTGTTTAACTACACTTTTGTGTATAACGAATAAAATGAATAAAAAATCGTTTACTTAATAGAGGGAAAAGCATAACATTATTATTATTCAAGATTATTTATCAAGATAAGCACTTAAAATAGTGAGTAAAACATATTTAGAAAACCAAACACTTTTGTTATGATATTAATTTAAAAATTTTATTTTTAAATTTTTTTTTGTTGTTTCAATTTTTTTTTTTATTAAAAAAAATCTTAGCAAATTTTTTAAGCAGTCCTTGGATGCGAAAAACCTTTAAAAAATCACTTTATCCTCCTGTTTTGTTTTTCATATTTAAAGAATATTATTTTTTATTTTTGTATATAATTTTTTGTTTTTAATTTGTTTAACACACACGTGTTGCAAAAGAGGGAATAGAACAAGCTTTTTGATTTTTTATTTATTTTTTGTTTTCTTCTTGTTTAAATTTCATTATTTGATTTGTTATTTAATTTTTATAATTTGTTATTAAATTAGCACGTAATAAATTCAAAATATTGAGACAAAATATAAACAATGGAAGTTTATTAAATAACGGCGGCTTTTTTGCAAAAAACACACTAACAAAAAAGTAAAGAAAATTTATTCAAAATATATAAAATGTTTTAAAAAACGTTAGGCCGCTGGCAAATACAAATACGGTGCAAAAGTTCCATTCAAACAAAACTTTTCACCCTTCGAAGGATACACAACAACTGTTCGCGCCGTGCCTGAGCACATGAAAATCAACCCCCGTTTCATTACCACTCATACCGTTATTATTTCTTTTATTTTAATGTTTTTGCCAGCCTGTATGAATGGTTGCTGGTTCGTTTGATTCTTTTGTTAAGTGTTCGGCAGTGTTACCACTGATGCTTTAGAAAAGTTTTCTGTTTAAGGATATAAAAAAGTTTAATATATTAAATGTAGGTTTATAAAATGAAACACATGTTTAGTTTAATTTTAGTGAATTAAACATTTATTTTCTTAATTAATGTAACGTCGTTGTGCTCGTCGTCCAAGCCTATTCCTTCCCTTGTCGTTAGAAAGTTCGTTGCCCCGTCACAATTCGTCCGAAGCCATTTCGTTCGTTACAGTTATTTCCATGTTTTCGTCCAGTGCCACCAATCTCCCCATCTATATGTAATATAATCTATATTCATTATTAATATATTCCTAAAAAATCAACAATACATAATTAGGGGGTTTCTCAAAAATAAATTATCTTGTGCAAATAAAAAATACAGCACCAATATATATGTTGTTCGATCGTATAGCATTCAAGAAAATTAATTCTACTCCTGAAATATTTTTCAACTTAGTTTATATTTATGTACAATTTTTAGAAGCAAATATCGTAGAACCAACTTTTAGCTTAAAAGGTAAAAAAACTTGAATGGAAAATAAAAATGTGTGTCCAAGTTTTAAGCTGCGTAAGCTTTGCTGTAAAGTTATATATATGCTCACTTGAGCCAAGCAAAAGTAATATATCTGCTTCTGAGCAGATTGTTGTTGGCCCAATTGCATATTAGTTCAAAATTCTGGAAACAATTTCAAAACAGCAGAAATATCTTATCCTCTATTCCAAACAATGTTAAAAGTGTAATGGTTTTAAGTGACAATTATTTATATATTCAAGATTGACCTTTAAATTGTATATATATAAAAATGTAACATATTCAACCAAATGGTATCACTGGTTCGTGATGTTATAGTATCGGATATTTACATATTCTGTGCTGGCATCACTTCGTTCGTTTTAATTTAAATGTGTAAGAGTGTTTATGTTTTCAATTTATTGTTTGAGTGCACACATTTATACATGTCCGAACCATCCTAAAAGAGTATGAACATGACTAAGCTGTTGTGCTTGTAAAAAATTTTCTTGATTCTTATTGTTTAAAATTGGAAGTGCAGTATTATATGTATTCAAACGTAATGATGGCAATTTATGTTAAGCAAGAGATGTTGTTTATGTTTACAGTGATGTCAACAACAGTGGTGTGAGAAACTTATTATTAGTTAGACCTGCTTAGCTGACTTTACATATCTCTACCTTTTCTTAAAATTTCAAATAAAAGGTTTCCCAAAATACACCTTTAATATACATGGTTAGGTGCAGATCCAGCTTAAGCGTTTGTGGCAGTTGAATATGTTTTTATTAAAATATATGAGTCGATGTCACTTATTTTATATATTAAAAGAAAAAAAATTTACTTGTAGTGCGGATATATCCTTTTTTTATTCTTCCGTGGAGCAGCGCTTGTATGTGAAATTTAAATACCTAAATAACTAAGTGGAATAGCTTTTCTTTAATTTCCAAGTTCCTTGCAATGTTATAAAAAGCAACAACAAAAATCGAATAAAAAAGCAACCATTTCACAAAAGATTGAAAATATATTGTCGGTGTCTACTTTGCCCTTTCGACGTGACTGTAACAGCATTTGTTTCCAATTTTCTTTACAACCCCATTTCCCGTACGAAGAAAGTTCCACTTACCTTATCATCATCGCCATAAATCAATTAATTAAGCATCAGTTTTTATTTTTGTTTTAAATCTTAAACTGATACATTTATTATTTAATATGAAATTTTACCCTAATACTTATAAATTTCCACTATAAAAAATAACTATTTCCTTGACAAATATAATATAATTTAAATTATAAATATATGTATATCTTTAGCATAAAAAAATCAAAACTAGGGCGTTGATTATAAAAGAATACAAAGAAAAATAAAAGGCCAAAAAAAAATGCTCTATTTCAATACATTCTTTTAAATTTTATTCAGTTTTTTCTTTCTCCTGTAAAGTAGTAAAAAAATCAAGTTGCGCCTTTTCTATATTAAGCCATCGATATATAGCTTTCTGGTAAATTTAAATATGCCAATCTAAGTATAATTCCAAAAAATTAATTAGCACGCACTTTAACATTTACCCCACATATTACGATTTATTTTACAACCATATCATTTCTAGATGGACAAAAATTTAAAAAAAAATCTAAAATGAAATATCGGAGTTGAATTCAAACATTAATTATATAATTTTAAAAGTAGAAGGTGCCATGCCCACACGAAGCTAACATTATTTTCTAACTACCTCTGGATACCAATTTATACTCTTTAGTTTCCGTAAAAATACAGCATTTTAGTTAAAAATAGTCAGTAGTAGAATTTCTAATGTAGATATACTAAAGGTTTTATTGTAAGAATAAATTTAATAAAATAATAATAAAAATCTATATATCTAACAGTGAAGCCCTTTCTGTCTGTGTGTGTCAGCTAAAGACTTGGAAACCGTAAAGCCGAACGGACTCAAACTTTGGCAAGTCCAGGGAGTGTTTATGGGTGGTAAAAAATGGGCGGGGCTACGCCCATCTACATAAAAATTCAATACGCCCATACCAAATAGATTTTTTTTAGCTACAATTCCGAGATTACAAAAGTGGGCAGTGCCACGCCCATAAAAAGAAGTTATCATTTTTAGCTACTTGCACTAGATCGATTTTTCTGAAACTTTGCAAACGTTTTGAGTTGTCATGACTATATATTTCGTAATTAGAAAAGGTGGCAGTGCCCATTAAAAATAAGTTATTATTTTCTGCTGTTTCCACAACAGTTGCCAGTTCGTCTTGCCATCAACAAAGCACTAGGACAATTTCTGCGTGTTACAAGATTGAATTTGGAAAATCATATGGCCAGTTGTACGTCGCATACTCCAGAGTGGGAACACCAACATTTTTTTTTCATTTTTACAGCAAATGGAAAAACCAAAAATATTGTATACTCACTTGCATTACAATAAAAATCAATAAAATATTATTTTTAATTTAATTTTAAAATATTCAATTAAAGCCCAGAATGCATTTTTATTCATTAAGGGGCGTAGCAACGCGCGCTGGGCTAGGCTAGTGTAATATAAATATTAACAAATATTAAAATTTATAGCAAATCGAAGTTACACAAAACAAGTAATACATATTTTAGTAATTGGATTGTTCCACAGCGATTACTGTTAATAACAAGCTAATCAATTTAGTGCTATAATAGTACAAAAAATTGGTGGTGGGTATTTAAAATTCTGCACAGCCGCATATAGTGTTCTTACTTCTTGTTGCCTTTACACCTAATGCGGTAAATTAGTTAATTAAGATATCATTTAAGCCGGAAATGGGTATCATCATTGTAATAAAATATATATTTAAATAAAAAGGGAAAAATCTAACCATTTCATAAGCGTGATTTAAACACTATAGAAATAAAATACACGTTAAATTGGCATCATTGTGTGTTGACGGTTAAGTTGGTGTTGCGATGTTGCAAGTTGATAGTATGATTGAAAGAACAGTACATAGGCAACTAAATAATTCGTGCAATTTTTTTCGTTGGTTGAATGTGAAATGCATATAAAAGTGTTTCATTGCCAGACTGTTTCCAAATTTTGTTGATATGCTTACATATTTCAGTTATTATAGTTTACACTTTGTGTAATGTGTACTTTTATTTTGAATTCCTTTTTTATTTTTATTTAATTAAACAGTGCAATAATCCCTCTTTTTGATCTTATACATTTCATTTTTATCTTCGTTTCATCATTCATGGTGTTCATTCGTGCTGTTATTGTTGATGGATGAATTTACGAATTCGCAATAAAGTACAAGAAATACTTTTTTTTTTTGCTTTGAATATTTTTTTATAAATTCGTACCTATTCTCTGTTTTGTTTTGTGCAAGTGTTGCACTCCAGCCAGGGATTTCACTTCAATTCACTCGCTCATTGAACATACAAAAAAAAAAAAAACAGTTGCATGGTTTGGTCAGTGTTTTATTGAGGCAGTATGTTTGGCTTTTTATGTATATGTGAATGTATTTGTGTATGTGTTTTTATACCCGCCACCAAAAAAATGGTGGGGGTATATTCATTTTGTCATTCCGTTTGTAACACATCGAAATATCCATTTTAGACCCCATAAAGTATATATATTCTGAATCAGGGTTTGATTTTATGACGATCTAGCTATGTCCGTCCGTCTGTCCGTCTGTCCGTCTGTCCGTCTGTCCGTCTGTCCGTCTGTCCGTCTGTCCGTCTGTTGAAAGCACGATAGAGGTCGCACCGAAAAAGCTAGGGGGCTCAAATTTTGCCAGAATCTTTCTTATAGACAAGGTTTGTTTGGTATTGAAAATGGGCTAAATCGGAATATTAGGAAGAGAGTTATAGCTCGAAAAGCAAGAGTAGGTCGAAAAAACCGTGTCCTTCAAACATCGAATAAAATGGAATTGTGTCCAAACGCATTAACGTAGACTTATGAAACTTTAAATATATATTTCCTGAGTAAAAACAATATTTTTCCCCGAAAATTATCTAAATCTATGCATTAGGAGATGAGTTATCGATCAAAATGTACGAAAATTTATACCGCACAGTGTATTTTTCGGTATATTTAAAAACAAAAACGTCATAAAAGCAACAAAATTGAATGTACGATTCTGAAATTTTGCACACTTTGCTTATTGGTGAGACGCTTTTTTTTAACGGAAAATCAATGTGCCACGCCCACTTTTACGCCCACCTCCCATATAACGTTTTACCCAAAATTCATATAATTTCTCAATTTATGTAGATTTTGGAATAATAAAGGGCTATATTGAAACATCTCAGTTGTACTCATTCGAAAATACAACTTTGACACGCCCACTATAACGCCCACTTTTCACGTTATATACCGTTAATGAAATTTAAAAGCTCATAAAACCGCCAAAATTAGAGGCATGATGATCAAATTCGCTACGTATATCCTTTTAGACAATGTCATTACTGCGCCAGAAAATTAAGGCGCCACGCCCACTTTTACGCCCACCTCCCATATAACGTTTTACTTATAATTCATATAATTCCTATATTAATAAAGATTTTGGAATTATAAAGAGCTATATTGAAACACCTAAGTTGTACTCATTCGCAAAAATAACTTTGACACGCCTACTATAACGCCCACTTTTCACGTTATATACCGTTAATGAAATTTAAAAGCTCATAAAACCGCCAAAATTAGAGGCATGATGATCAAATTCGCTACGTATATCCCCCTAGGCAATGTCATTACTGCGCCAGAAAATTAAGGCGCCACGCCCACTTTTACGCCCACCTCCCATATAACGTTTTACTTATAATTCATATAATTCCTATATTAATAAAGATTTTGGAATTATAAAGGGCTATATTGAAACATCTCAGTTGTACTCATTCGAAAATACAACTTTGACACGCCCACTATAACGCCCACTTTTCACGTTATATACCGTTAATGAAATTTAAAAGCTCATAAAACCGCCAAAATTAGAGGCATGATGATCAAATTCGCTACGTATATCCCCCTAGGCAATGTCATTACTGTGCTAGAAAATTAAGTTGCCACGCCCACTTTTACGCCCACCTCCCATATAACGTTTTACTCAAAATTCCTCTAATTTCTCTATTAATAATGATTTTGGAATAATAAAGGGCTATATTGAAACACCTAAGTTGTACTCATTCGCAAAAACAACTTTGACATGTCTACTATAACGCCCACTTTTCACGTAATCTACCGTTAATGAAATTTAAAAGCTCATAAAACCGCCAAAATTAGAGGTATGATGATCAAATTTGCTACGTATATCCTTCTAATCAATGTTATTGTTGTGCCAAAAAGCTTAGGTGACACGGCCACTTTAACGCCTACCTCCCATACAACGGCTTACCTTAAATTCATGTAATTTCTCTATTGACAAAGTTTTTGGGAAAATAAAGGGCTATATTGAAATATTTAAGTTGTATTTATTAGTAGAAACTTTATTGACACAGCTACTTTAACACACTTTCATTGAAAGACTACATTTACAAAAGCATTTTAGTAGCATATCGAAGTTATTAAGGGTGGTTAAATTTTAAGGACCGATGTTGTATTTAAATAAAACACAAATTATTTAGGATATTATTATTTCTTTTTATAATGATAATATTTGTATGGTTCAATTATGTATTTAACAAAATATCGGCCAAATGGCCCCCCCCCATCCTTGGCGCCACTCCTCTACCTGATGGTCCAAATTTTCAATGACAATGTTGATGCTCAAGTGTTGGGCATGATGATGAGTCGAGGTTGACTGCTCTTTTGCCACGTTATCGTGAAAAACAGCAATGTTTCCCATTCAACGAACTAAGATGGCATTCAAAGGTGTTTTCACATTTCATACAGACCTGTTTTGCAGAAATTTAAATATTTTTTACAATTCTCCCGATTGTGGACGAATTTGAACGATTATGTTGATCAAAAGAATTACGAAGTACACAAAATGCATTTTGATTTGAACGCCCATTTTTATAAAAAACCTGAATAACTTTAAAGCGTTGCTCGATTGCGTATCTTTCCACGGTTCAAATTGAGTTAGTCTGAGATTCAGAAATGTCAAATGAAATGCAGAAAACAAATTTAAAGACTAGGTGTAGTTCACCTTCAACATGGGCCCTTAAAATTTAACCACCCTCTACAAAGAAAGTGATACATATCTTATTATAAAGAGATTATTCTATAGCGATTAACAAAATAATAAGTATTGTGCTTTAAATGTACACAAAATTGGTGGTGGGTATAAAAGATTCGGCACAGCCGAATATAGTGCTCTTACTTGTTTTTATTTCTTGTATTCTTTAGTTCATTGGGTAACCTATTTTTAATAAAGTACATACATATGTACATACTTTGCAATAATTAAGCTGTTTCTTTTTTTTTTTTTGCTTTTGAAAGATAATACATTGATTAAGTTTCATCAACAAAAGAGGGTTTTTGTTTTTGTTAGTTTTCTCTAGCAAAGGGATGTTCTTATTTCTAAAACGTATTTCTAACTTATGCCAATTTCGAGGGTTCAAAATTATTTGTCACAGAAAATAATTAAAAGTTTATTTACAGATATTTATACATACTATAGTACATTAATATGTGCATTTATTGCGAAGAGAAATCAATCGATATTGGGAAGATTTAAGCACATCATTAACAAGTGAAAATAAAAAATATTCCGCTAAGACTTTGTAATTTTTTTCATTTATGTATGTATGCACACGCATTTAAGTACTTACAATAAAGTTTTCCAAATATTCTACACATATTCTACATATTATTTTACAGCTAAGATCAAGAGACAAAATTGTCAAGATCTGTGATGCTAACTCATAAATATCGTAACGCAGTGTCGTATTCAAGATCTATAAAAAAATACCCACTTCACATGCATATACATATGTACATATGTATGTATGCTTACAAAGTTCGACTAACAAAAGAATGACTTTACACAACAAAGACAGATAATTATGGTTTTTTTATGGTAAAAATTGGAATACTTGTGGTTCAGAGCAACCAACAAAGGTTGTCGAAAAACAAATTAATCCACAGTAAGTCAGTATGATTGCTGAAAACTTTGGCTGAATGTATCACAGTTTTTCGCAAATGAGGCTGATCAATCAGTGACGGTCAATGCTGCTCATCACGACAAGATGGCAGAATTATCTTCACTTAATGCTGTAAATTGTGGTTGCAACAGGATGAAATTACAAGTAAAAAACTTTTTACTAAGAAAATATTTCCTGACTCTCTAGATCTTTTGATAGGGTCAACAAGGTCCTCCTAACCACCCGTTAAAAAAGGAAATTTACTTTTTTTATTATTTACTGTAGTCTGTCAAGCCCATTCATTTGATACCAACATTTTTACTTAATAGACTTGACCCACATATAAATTTAGTTGAGGCCTCCATGAATTTTAAAATATTTAGAATGATAGCTATTTAATTGTGTTGGTTTTCAATAAGTATTTGTTCCCGAATATTTCAATCAACTTGATATAACACGCAAAAAAACCCTTGTCGTGGTAATCATTATCTAAGAGCAAACTACATATGTACTTTGATTGAATTGTATGATTTTGGTCAAGGCATATTTATTCATCAGGTATTCTTGATTCGTCAGCTGATTATTTTTTTAAACGCTTAATTTAAATTTCAGCTGTAAAAAGGCATAAATAAAAAACTATTTTCTCTCTTTTCTAAGTGTTGCCAGTTATCATTATTACGTTTCTTTAAGAATTTATGCAATAACCATATTTATGACAGTTAAAATCGACTAAATAAAACTACAGTGTTTTATTATTACTTTTATAATATTTACATTACATACATATACATACATAAATTTATTTTATGTCAAAAATATCCTGTATAGTAGGTCATATCACCATATATAAAAACGAAATTGCTAAGTGTTTTAAATATTAACAAGTAAGAGCACTATATTCGGCTGTGCCGAATCTTTTATACCCACCACCAATTTTGTGTACATTTAAAGCACAATATTTATTATTTTGTTAATCGCTATGGAATAATCTCTTTATAATAAAATATGTATCACTTTCTTTGTAGAGAGTGATTAAATTTTAAGGGCCCATGTTGAAGGTGAACTACACCTAGTCTTTAAACTTGTTTTCTGCATTTCACTTGACATTTCTTAATTTCAAACTTACTCAATTTGATCCGTGGAAAGATACGCAAATGAGCAACGCTTTAAAGTTATTCAGGTTTTTTATAAAAATGGGCGTTCAAATCAAAATGCATTTTGTGCACTTCGTAATTCTTTTGATCAACATAATCGTTCAAATTCGTCCACAATCGGGAGAATTGTAAAAAATATTTAAATTTCTGCAAAACAGGTCTGTATAAAATATTAGAAAATCTGTGAATGCCTTCTTAGTTCGTTGAATGGGAACCACTGCTGGTTTTTGCGATAGTGTGGCAAAAGAGCAGTCAACCTCGCCTCATCATCATGCCCAACAATTGAACATCAACACTATCATTGAAAATTTGGACCATCAGATAGAGGAGTGGCGCCAAGGATGGGTGGCCATTTGGCCGATATTTTGTTAAATACATAATTGAACCATACAAATATTATCATTATTAAAAGAAATGATAATAATTTCTTAAATAATTTGTGTTTTATTTAAAATCAACATCGGCCCTTAAAATGTAACCACCCTTTATAACTTCGATATGCTACTAAAATGCTTTTGTAAATGTAGTCTTTCAATGAAAGTGGGCATTAAAGTAGGCGTGTCAATAAAGTTTCTGCTAATAAATACAACTTAGATATTTCAATATAGTCCTTTATTTTACCAAAAACTTTGTCAATAGAGAAATTACATGAATTTAAGATAAACCGTTAAAGTGGGTGTGTCACCTAAACTTTTTGGCACAACAATATCATTGATTAGAAGGATATACGTAGCAAATTTGATCATCATACCTCTAATTTTGGCGGTTTTATGAGCTTTGAAATTTCATTAACGGTTTATAACGTGAAAACTGGGCGTTATAGTAGGCGTGTCAAAGTTATTTTTGCGAATGAGTACAACTTAGGTGTTTCAATATAGCCCTTTATTATTCCAAAATCATTATTAGTAGAGAAATTATATGAATTTTAGTTAAAACGTTATATGGGAGGTGGGCGTAAAAGTATGCGTGGCACCTTAATTTTCTGGCACAGTAATGACAATGCCGAGGGGGATATACGTAGCAAATTTGATCATCATACCTCTTATTTTGGCGGTTTTATGAGCTTTTAAATTACATTAACGGCTTATAACGTTAAAAGTGGGCGTTATAGTAGGCGTGTCAAAGTTATTTTTGCGAATGAGTACAACTTAGGTGTTTCAATATAGCCCTTTGTTATTCCAAAATCTTTATTAATAGAGAAATTATATGAATTTTAGTTAAAACGTTATATGGGAGGTGGGCGTAAAAGTGGGCGTGGCACCTTAATTTTCTGGCACAGTAATGACAATGCCGAGGGGGATATACGTAGCAAATTTGATCATCATACCTCTTATTTTGGCGGTTTTATGAGCTTTTAAATTACATTAACGGTTTATAACGTGAAAAGTGGGCGTTATAGTAGGCGTGTCAAAGTTATTTTTGCGAATGAGTATAACTTAGGAGTTTCAATATAGCCCTTTATAATTCCAAAATCTTTATTAATAGAGAAATTATATGAATTTTGAGTAAAACGTTATATGGGAGGTGGGCGTAAAAGTGGGCGTGGCACATTGATTTTCCGTTACAGAAAAGCCTCTCACCAAAAAGCAAAGTGTGCAAAATTTCAGAGTCGTACATCCAATTTTGTTGCTTTTATGACGTTTTTGTTTTTAAATATACCGAAAAATACACTGTGCGGTATAAATTTTCGTACATTTTGATCGATAACTCCTCTCCTAATGCATAGATTTAGATAATTTTCCGGGAAAAATATTGTTTTTACTCAGGAAATATATATTCGAAGTTTCATGAGTCTACGTTAATGCGTTTGGACACAATTCCATTTTATTCGATGTTTGAAGGACACGGTTTTTTCGACCTACTCTTACTTTTCGAGCTATAACTCTCTTCCTAATATTCCGATTTAGCCCATTTTCAATACCAAACAAACCTTGTCTATAAGAAAGATTCTGGCAAAATTTGAGCCCCCTAGCTTTTTCGGTGCGACCTCTATCGTGCTTTCAACAGACGGACAGACGGACGGACATAGCTAGATCGTCATCAAATCAAACCCTGATTCAGAATATATATACTTTATGGGGTCTAAAATGGATATTTCGATGTGTTACAAACGGAATGACAAAATGAATATACCCCCACCATTTTTTTGGTGGCGGGTATAAAAAGTTTAATGTTTTAAACAGTTTTACTAACTTAAAAAGAATCACCAAACATAGAGTAAGTAATTAAATACTTTATAAAATTATAATAATAATAAAAAAAATATAATCAATAAAATCTACGATATTGATTATCAAAGTTATATAAATTTGCATGTGCATCAATAGGCAGAGGCCAATGGGAAAACATTGGCATTTGTTGGGAATGTATGACCATATTGGACATTGAAAACGGAATATGCATAGATCTCATAAAAGGATTTGGCATTACTATGGGTACATAAATTAATTGAGGCAATAGAGTCGTATTCGATTTATTACAAAAGTTCTTAGTATGTGCGATCCTTTTACTATTTTTACTGCATTTTTTGTTGGCGTCATTATTTTTAGTAGATTCTCTATATTTAACACTTCTACAATAACGTTCCTTTATAGCTATAGATCTTCTTTCTCCTTTATGGCTATATAAACGTTTAAGGCGATCCCTTTCTCTTAACTCATCACGAAAGTAGGGTGTTTTAGCTTTTGATGAATGTTCTCTTTTTCCAATTTCATTTTTATGAGATGCCGTCTTGGTCGTTTTATCTGCAAGAAAAATATAATAAAAAAATATATAAAAAGTTCGATAAAATAAAAATTAAAAAAATTATTTTATTTCCATATTTAAACAATCTGGTTTTAATTTTGACTGTGATGCTGGTCAAAAAGCGAAACTATTAAAGCTTTTACAGACTTCCGGTAAAAAAGATTACCAGTCCTTTTGATGTCCTGTTGTAAACGTTAGTTTTGGTAACAAAATGTTCAAAACATATTTACATATGTATGTAATGTTTCACATTATATTCGATCACTAAACTTTTGTATATTTATGAATGAATAAGTATGTAATCTTTTAGGGATGAGAATGACGGCACATAAGAAGAAGCTAAATTGTACCAAAATGAAAATTTGCTTAAATAAGATTAACAAAAAAAAAAATTTTATAAATTTGTTATTTCGGTTTAATTTTAAACATTTCCTTTTTGGTATTTTAATACGGAAGATTTAATTAATTCAAGACGACTAACAACATTAATATGTATGTTGGATGCAAGAATTGCAATTTGATCATAAACGAAAGCCAGATAGATACCATTGCCCATTTCAAAATATTGACAAAATATGATTTAAAAGTTTGTTCCGTTTTGGTTTTTCTTTTTTTGCATGAAAACATTTAAGATCATCTGTTCCAAACAAAAGTACCTAATAAAGAAGATGGTGCTTGTATTAGTTCCAGTGTTTATAAAACTCGTACAATTATTTTAGTCGTTTTAAAGTAAATTACAACATTGCTTCTTCACATTTCCATTCAAAGTTTAGTGCGTACGTTTAAAGTAACTTATTGCTTAAAGGTAAGAAATCGTTAAAGAAACAATCCGTTAACGACTTTATGTTGTTTTTGCTATTGTTGTTTAATATTCGTATGTGCAGCAAACAAAAAATTAACATCTGCTTTTCTTAAGACTTTAACATATTTAAGGTTGTCTTTATGATGTGAAATGTTTTGCTGTGTGCTTAAGATGATTCTTATGCCTGTTTAGACTTGCTTTAAAATTCGACCATTGGTCAAGGAAAAAGGGCAAATATAAAAATTGAAACTAAAATTCACACAAAAACAATCGACTGACAAAATAAACACTATTTAATTTTATGACTTAACTTATGTAATACATTTTGACTCTAAAGGAAAAAAAAGAGTTAGATGTAAACAAAAATACAATGTGTACCTTTTTTTGGGAATATTAAATCATACTCACACGTACATTAACATAAACGAACATAATACGGTCAATTGTATGCGGTTGGACTTGTCATCATCTTGTCTCTCGTTTCTCATAATTATTACAAGTGTCTGCGTGTAACACAGATATGTTTTTTTTGTTTTTATACCCGCCACCAAAAAAATGGTGGGGGTATATTCAAATTGTCATTCCAATTTTGCCAGAATCTTTCTCATAGACAAGGTTTGTTTGGTATTGAAAATGGGCTAAATCGGAATATTAGGGAGAGAGTTATAGCTCGAAAAGCAAGAGTAGGTCGAAAAAACCGTGTCCTTCGAACATCGAATAAAATGGAATTGTGTCCAAACGCCTTAACGTAGACTCATGAAACTTCGAATATATATTTCCTGGGTAAAGACAATATTTTTCCCCGAAAATTGTTTAAATCTATGCATTAAGAGAGCAGTTATCGATCAAAATGTACGAAAATTTATACCGCACAGTGTATTTTTCGGTATATTTAAAAACAAAAACGTCATAAAAGCAACAAAATTGGATGTACGACTCTGAAATTTTGCACACTTTGCTTTTCGGTGACACGCTTTCTTGTAACGGCAAATCAATGTGCCACGCCCACTTTTAAGCCCACCTCCCATATAACGTTTTAACTAAAATTCATATAATTTCTCTTTTAATAAAGGCCTATATTGAAACACCTCAGTTGTACTCATTCGCAAAAATAACTTTGACACGCCTACTATAACGCCCACATTTCACGTTATCTACCGTTAATGAAATTTAAAAGCTCATAAAACCGCTAAAATTAGAGGTATGATGATAAATTTTGCTATGTCTATCCCCCTAGGAAATTTCATTACTATGCCAAAAAATTAAGGTGCCACGCATACTTTTACGCCCACCTCCCATATAACGTTTTACCTAAAATAAAGGACTATATTGAAACACCTCAGTTGTACTCATTCGCAAAAACGACTTTGACACGCCTACTATAACGCCCACTTTCACTTTTGAATTGTGTCCAGACGCATAAACGTAGTCATGAAACTTCGAATATATATTTATCGAGTCAAAAGAATATTTTTCCCTGAAAATCGCTTAAATCTATGAATTAGGAAAAGAGTTATAGATAAAAATGTACGAAAATTTATACCGCACAGTGTATATTTCAAATTTAAAACGTAATAAAACTGACAAAACTATATGTACGATTCTGAAATTTTGCAAACATGGTTTTTTGGTCAAAGTCTTCGTTATAACGGAAAATAGATGTGCCACGCACACTTTTTTCTTTAAATTTTTATAAAAATATATTAGTCATATATATTAGCATTTATTCATCTTACACTGCACCATTTATTGTACTATAGCTTAATATAAATAAATAAAGATGATAAGATAGATGACTCTACTAGCAACTACTAGATGGCATGCTAACAACTTATGCTTATGGTCTCCTGAAGTTATGCTCTATTAAAAATGGGAATTTAGGAAAATTTTGACTTAAGTAAAAAAAATTATCTCTAAACATTATAAACAATTTATTATCATGTACTAATGGCTAACAAATTTTAAAATTATACAAAACTTATTTCGTTTGAAAATCTTTTAAAAGCAAAATGTTATAGAAGTTTAAAAATCAAATCTTACTAATAAATTTCCCGTTTTAGAAAAATGCAGAGAATGTATATTTTAAATCAACCTGTGGCCCTTAAAATTTAACCTTAAATTCACTTTCTTCCTCTTAAATTCATGTAAATTCTCTATGAATAAAAATTTTGGAATACTAAAGGACTATATTGAAATATCTAAGTTATGTTTATTAGCAGAAACTTTATTGACACGCGTATTTTAACGGTCACTTTCATTGAAAGACTAAATTTACAAAAACATTTTACTAGCATACCGAAGTTATAATGTGTGGTTTAATTTTAAGGGACTATGTTGATTTTGAATAAAATTATTATGAAATTATTATCATTTATTTTTATAATGATAATATTTGTATGCTTCAATTATGTATGGAACAAAATATCGGCCGAATGGCCCCCCAACCTAGGCGGCACACCACGATCCGATAGTCCAAATTTTCAATGACACTGTTGATGCTCGATTGTTGGCCACGATGATGAGTCGAGGTTGCTTGCTCTTTTGCCACGTTATCGTGAAAAACAGCAATGCTTCCCATCCAACGAACTAAGATGGCATTCACAGATGTTTTCACATTTCATACAGACCTGCTTTGCAGACATTTAAATATTTTTTACAATTCTCACGATTGTGGACGAATTCGAACGATTATGTTGACCAAAAGAATCACGAAGTGCACAAAATGCATTTTGATTTGAACGCCCGTTTTTATAAAAATCTTTAATATTTAAAAGCGTTGCTCGATTGCGTATCTTTCCACGGTTCAAATTGAGTTAGTTTGAGATTGAGAAATGTCAAATGAAATACAAGAAAAAAGTTGAAGTTTAGATGTGGTTCACCTTAAACATGGGCCCTTAAAATTTAACCACCCTCTACAAAGAAAGTGATACATATTTTATTATAAAGATATTATTCTATAGCGATTAACAAAATAATAAATATTGTGCTTTAAATGTTCACAAAATTGGTGGTGGGTATAAAAGATTCGGCACAGCCGAATATAGTGCTCTTACTTGTTTTGAAATCATACAGTGTCTTATTTAGTGTGCAACTTAAAAACAATCAAATCGAACGTACGATAATGTGTTTTACAGGTTTAGTTATTATAACCTTAATCTTATTGAGGAATAAATTATTTGCTCACTTCAATACAATTTGATAAATCTTAAAAAATAAATTAAAAATTGTTTAACTTTTTATCTAACAGATCAATGGAAACATTTCTTACAATTTCAGCATTGTGACACCGAATGCAGCATTTAAATTATACAAAAATCCGCGAACATGCAGCGGATGCTTCTACATTTTTTGCAGGAATACTAACCCATCAAAAATTGTTTATGGTCATGCCTAATATTTCGCTCAAAATAAGTCGATTGTTCCGATAAGTTTCATCATAACTTGATAACGATAATTCCGGTTTTGTTAAAATTGGTTGTGCAAGACTTCACCAAGAGATGTTGCATTTACTTTGAAAAGCTGTGCAATGGAAAATGGTTAGAGGGAGTGCTTGCAGATTTTTGTTGGTCGATTGTACGAAAAATTTCAACTGAATAAATATAAAAAAAAACTAAAAAATAGCTGGGTTTAGTATCCTTAATGACGTTTTGCAAACAAAAAAATTTACTTAGTTTGCATGAAAATAAAAAGTTATCGCCACTCATTTCTGAATAACTCCTAAACACTTAAGAATATCGAAAAACGTTATTTTTTATTTTTAACACGTTGACTGCCAAGGCAATTTTCATAAAACTGTCCAAAAATGGCATTTTGATTTTTTCACATTATATTACTAAAAGCTCTATTTTGAGATCACAGGAATTGTCAAAATGCAAAAATGATGTTTTTTTAAGGAGAAGAAGGACCTACGAATTATCTCGTAGTTGGCTTCTGGAACAGAAATTCCTACGCAGAAGCCAAGCTACGAGTTAATACGAAGGTCCTTTTTCTTTTTCGTATGTTTTTCTTTAATATTTTGTTTTATTATTATTATTATTTATTATTTATTATAATTACTATAATATATAATTATTACAATATATACAATTTCTTGTATTTGAGTTAATTTTTCCATTATATTGAATGAATTTTTCCATTATATATTTTTTTTTTAATAAGTCTTTAGTTCACGCAAGCCAACATTGACTTTTTGTTCTTTTCCCAGAAGCCATTTATCGGTACTAGCACTGAAATAATGCGGTTTTAATCGTAGCTACACAAAAAAGGCAGATTTAGTGAGTACGAGATAACTCGTAGCTGGCTCCCTGGAAGGGAACGCAATCTACGAGTTATCTCGTAGTTGGCAGTCAACGTGTTAACCATTTGCTGGTATTTTGCTTAACAGCAAACTAATCGTTCTCAAATTATAATGAAATCTATCGGCATAACCGGCTTATTTCGTGCGAATATTAGGTATGCCCATTAAAAAAATCTGGGTGCGAGAGAAAAAAACTTAAAGCGGATTTGAATTAGGCGCATTAATTTCTATAGTCTGGGGCTTTTGGCGGACCAGTGTTATTTGAAAATTATACTTAATTTTATGAATTTCATATTTATTAATTGCAGCAAAAATTTTTATTTTTTTTTTAATATTTTCCAAAAATAAAACTTGATTAAAATATTTTTTTCCTCAAGAAATACTTATAACACTTTTATTGTTTTTTATGAATGTAATTATTTTCGCAAAAGAAAATTAAATAAATATCGAAAAAATATATCTTACTAAATAATAGTATAATTAATGTGAATATTTGTATGTTTTAATGTTTGGAATAAGGGGTAGCGATCGGTAAATTCGGTAATCCTATATACCTGATAAACTAAAAAAATGGTACATATTTACTTGAAAAGGCATCGTTATTAATTTAAGAAAAGCTGACAGGTGCTTGATTCTTTATTGCACATCCCAGAATGGTCTAGTTACGCGCATAAGTATAAGCATATAAATCTGACGAAAAATAAAAATTTAAAAATAGCAACTAAATGTATATTATCTTTTATGAAATAAAACAAGTAAGAGTGCTATATTCAACCGTGCCGGATCTGATAAATCTGATCATGTAAAAAAAATTTCTGACATTTTGTTACAAACGCCATGTTGGATTTTTACTTTTTCTAGTGCTTACTGTATTCCACTGGAAAAGTTATTTCGTTTGATGTCAATATTGAGGGGTTGAAGTGGGTATAATTTTAATTACTAGACGTGACTCATATATAAAAAAATGGTACTGCATTTTGTAGTAGCGGGCATCTTGGATTTAAAATTTTTTCTGCCGTCTTATATTCTGCTAGTCAGTCTCCCTTTTATGTATCCCTATCATTCCTCTCTGTTGTCCAAAAACTCCGAAGCATTTGTAGTTTTGTGCCTATATATCAGTTATTTTTAAACCGATTTGTAATTTTTTCTCGGTATTATTATTTGAGGCTACAGTTTATATCCTGGTGTCTGTAGCAATTTCAAAAATTAAAAATAGGATTCAATAATATGGTATTTAAAAAAATTTATATTTAATTTATAACTTCGTCGGTTAATAACCGAAGTATCCAAAATGTTGTAAGAATTTCCCCAGAGGCAAGTTATATATATATATTGTAACAAACGTTTTTATAAATTAACGTGGGACTGAAAAATTTGATTTTTGTAGTTAAAATATGGATAAAAAACAAAGGCAGTAATATGCTCATATATAAAAAAGTTGTTGCGATCGTGCTGGATTTCAATAGCAATTCATTCCCGGATTTTTCAAAAGACTAACAAATACAGATTTGATATCAACCAACAGACGGCATACATGAGAACGGAAATGAATATTGTAGAAATTACAAACGGAATGACAAAGCTATAATATAGCTTCAGGGATTCATTTATTAAAATCAATCTGGCAACACATACATACAAAATTAAAATGAGAAAGAATTACTAAGATTAGTCAAGAGTTTAAATTAAACAACTGGTTCTAAATAATTGAACTTACAATCCTTTAAATTTCACATTCTGTAAAATATCACAGATGAGTATAAAGTGGACAAGACACAAGACATAAAACACAAACTTAGTAAATTAAAAAATGTAAAAAATATAATAAAAATATCACAGCCAATTACTCAAACAATCGTTGTCAATAACCCTACGTTGCCACAAGCAAGTATTTACTTGCAAGTAGTGTATACGTATTACTAACGAAAATCAGGAGAAATGCCAAAAAAAACACAAAAATTTTTTGAGTGGCTACACAGCACAGTGCAAGTTCATTTTTAAAATGTCGTCAACAAATAAACTTCAAACAAATTTAAAACAAATGGCGCTGCTTCAATTGGTAATTAAGTGTTGTCAATAGCCACTATTGAACGTTACCTTTAGACATATAACTTTTTAAAATTTTTTTTTATTAAAAATTGATATTTATATTAAAACTTACATTTAAAATTAATATTTATAATTTTTCTTAATATTCTTCATATACATATATACATAATTATTAAGAAAATTAGCTGAATTATTTACCACAATTGTATGATGTATTAGTGAGTTAACAGAAAACTCTTGTCCAATATTTTCACCTTGTCAAAATTAGCTTTATGTTTACTTTCAATACAATGTTGTGATAACGCGGTTGATTCTTTTCCTTTTCTTATGTTTGAATTCAACTTATGTATATAATCCATTAAAGAATTCTTTTTTATATTTTTTGATAAAGCGGTATACGGGGAGGTGGTGGTTAAAGTGTGCTTCCTACCTTCATTTCCTGTCATAAAAATAAAATAAACCAGAAAGCTATATGACATTTAAGTAGGCGTGTTAAAGTAATTTCTGCTATTGAGTTTAATTTAGATATTTCACTATAAAGTCCATTTTTCTTCTAAAATTTTATCCGCGGATAAATAATATGAGTTTAGGATTAAGCGTTATATTAGAGGAGGGCGCTAAAGTAGGCATGTCACCTTTATTTTCTTTTATTTTAATCTTATTGCAATGCCCCCACAAAGCTAATATTATTTTCTAACTACCTCTGGGTACCAAATTATACTCTTCAGTTTCCGTAAAGATACAACATTGTAGTTTGATTTCAAAAAGAGTCAATGGTATCATTTTAATGTAGAAATACTTAAGGTTTAAAAATAAGAATAAATTTAAGAAAATAAATTAATAGTAGCAAATCCAAGTTACACAAAGAATGTAAAACATATTTTAGTATAAAAAGATTATTTCATAGCGATTACTGTTAACAACAAAATAATAAATTGTGTGCTATAAAAGTACACAAAATTGGTAGTGGGTGTCTAAAATTCGGCATAGTGCTCCTATTTGTTTATAATATTTTTTAGAAACAACGGTGAAAAGTACGATACATACATCACTATCGCTTGTTTTTTCTTTTAGAACTCCAACATTTTGTTATAATAGTAGAAATTCAATTTTAAAGAAGACAACAACAAATATAAATACAGTCAAACTTCCATAACTCGAACTTCTCTAACTCGAATTTTCTCTAACTCGAACTAATTTGGTTGGCAGTAGCGTTAAAAAAAAATAACATACAATTTTCCTTCCGTAACTCGAACTTCCATTAGTCGAAATTCTTCATAACTCGAACAAAAAACATACACATTAACTCTATAACTCGAAGAATTTTGCTTGTTTCTTGAGCTGGTTTGTCTATTCTACGTGCTATTTTTATTTTTTTTTCGGGTAATTACAACTATGTTTCTTTTTGTTTGCGTAAGTATCAGTTCTATGCATAATTCAGGCTAGATGATAAATGTTGAAATCAATTTTTTTTTTAATTATTATGGCAACTAAACGTGTTTTAAAATGCTTATCACTTGAAAAAAAATATTAACTTATAAAAGACGTCAAAGACGGATTAAAGAAAACAGGAAACGGCTGATATATATGGTATCTCGGCAAGCACGGTCTCAACAATTTTCAAAAATAAGGAATCAATTATCAACTCATTTGAATCTGGATTTCGTTTATGTAGTAAAAGAGTTAGGACCCCAAAATTCAAAAAAAGTCGACAAAGCAGTCCTCGATTGGTTTTCAGCAACGAGAAGCTAAAACATGCATGAGAAACTACTCAAAACCAACAAGAAATGATGTAGAAAGTTCTTTCCGAACATTAAAAAATTATTTACAGACGCAACAACTGATGAGCACTACAAAGCTTTAATTAAGCACATTAGAGTTATTTTTTACTGAAAATAACAAAATAAAAGTAAAATGTCAGTCACTTATTTCAGAATATTTTACTTAACTGTAATTTTTTAATTACATATCGATGCCTTACTTCCTCAACCTCGTATCTTAAAAAATAAAATTTTTCAGGAGAGACAGAAAAAACGGTTCATCTTTTTGTACTTCGGTGTTTGGTTAAAAGTTTAAATGCAATTATTAAGGAATTGATTGTATTTATGTATATTAGTAGTAATAAAATGCTAATCTTTTTTAGTCAAAGCATAAACCAATCGTTTGATATGAAAAAGTGAAAACCGCATTTTTTAAGATACGAGGTTAAGGAAGTAAGGCATCGATATATGAGTACATATGCTTGTTCCTTTAGCATTCGAGGCTATTTTAAATAAAAATACATAATAACAAACCTTTTTTTCTATTTTAACAAAAAAGTCTGTAACTTGAAGTCTCCGTAAGTCGAAGTTTTTTTGGGATAATGGTGATTCGAGTTATGGAAGTTCGACTGTATTAACGGTTCGATAACCAATAAATCCACGCAGACCTTTTTTCCAAACACATTATTTAGTAGTTTATCTAGAAATCTATTCGTCCACCCACCCTTTTGATCATCCACTCATACTTGCATGTTAATCAATTTAGTTTAACTGCAAAATACTAACAAAAACTTTAATGGAAAAAAGACACAAGAATAAAACCCATGCATCAGAAACAATAACAACAACAACAAACACTAAATACAATGTACATATGTGCATGTGTATGCGTATGGGAGCAAGGATGTGTGAATTTTAATTCAAAGCAAAAATAAAATCATATTGAACGTACAAACATACAATATGAAAACAATTCATACAAATGCAACAACAACAGCAGACAGCAAAATGTTAAAAATTTAACATCTGCTCCATTCTTTTCATGATTTTGAAACAGAACTCGAATTTGAAAAAAGAAAAACAAGAAGCGGAATGTAAAAGTAAAACAAAATAAAAATAAAATAATTTAATATGTCTTGTGTATGCAGCGGCATTGCTGGAAAATTGTTGTATTTATTTTTGTTACTTTATTTTTTCTTCTTTCTTGCGTTTTGTTGTTGTTTGTTTGTAAAGCCCTGTGTGTTCTCATGTTACGATTTTTTTTTAAATAAACGGAAAAAAGGAATTGTATTTTATAGTGTTAGTGTGTGAGTGTAAATTCGTATGAACAAAGGATAAATGAGAGAGTAGATGTTGTAGAGACAGCAACATTTTGACATGAAAATAAATAAAATAATGAAAATGAAGAGCGTAAAAAAGTAGCAAATTTGGTTTTGCAATCATTTTATTAAGTGTACGAGTATACAAAATTCTAGTGCCATAAGATGCTATAGATTCACGACTTTTCGTGAAAAAATTGTCGATATAGACTGCCGTTTA
Organism: Phyto melanocephala; assembly: GCA_941918925.1. Taxonomy (NCBI): domain Eukaryota; kingdom Metazoa; phylum Arthropoda; class Insecta; order Diptera; family Rhinophoridae; genus Phyto; species Phyto melanocephala. The sequence continues at coordinate 61,552,102 of OW799235.1, read as the reverse complement.
AAGTAACTTAATTTGTTACACCGATTAATTTTATATAGCAAATAAAAGATTTTGATATATGTATGTAATAGTACCGCTAGACTTTAAAAGGTTCATAATTTCACTTAATTCAGAAGGTTATCTTTTATTTATAGTTCTTTCTGTTTCAATATAGTCTTGATTGCATAGCGATCTGTATAATCCTTTCTGTAAAAAAAGAGAAAAAGAGGGCTTTTAAAAGATCTTATGTAGCAGACAACAGCTGCTTGTCCTTTTACCTAATACTTTACTTTTTACACTGTATTTTATTGTAGACTTTATTTATCATTTATATATTCTAGGACATAAGTATATAAGCAGGCCTTATAAAAAATCTGTAAGAATGTATATACAAAAAGGCTTTCGTTAAAACTGCAAGTATAAAAAATTGATTTATTTTTAATAAAACCAAAGTTCCTGAGTTACCGAAGCTCGCCAATAATAAAAAAACATTAAAAAGTTATAGATTTTTTTGTGTTGATTAATATCTGCTTTAAATCAATTGAGGATGGTTTCGTTGAGATTTTGAAATATTGCCTCTTTTCATCTTGTCCAACATTGACGAATTTCAAATAATTTTCAGCTGCTTCCTTCTTTTAATCCGCCCTAGACCTTCTTGAGTAGATTAAATTTTTTTTCAATCGATAAACTCTTTAAAACGCGTTCAGTTGCCGTGACAATAAACAAATGCTATGCTGTTTATTACATTTATCATCAAACGCGACTGACAGTTATGTCTTAAACTGATACTTAGGGACACAAATAAAACAAAATAATATAACGTATTAAAAGTTATATTTCCGCATAAAAAAAAATAATTTAAACTTTACAACCAAATTACTTCGAGTTATAGAATTCATATTTTCGTACTTTTATTCGAGTTATAAAGAACTTCGAGTTAAAGAAGTACGAGTTGCGGATAATTGTAAAAGATTTTCTTTCTGAAAGCTACTGCCAATCAACTGTATAGAAATAAAAATTAATTAATACAATTAGTCTAAATTTGAGTAACTAACAGTTTGTATTAATTAGATGTATCGATTATTAAAGCATGACGTCTTAATCAATTAAACGGTTCATGCGAATTAAATCGGTTTAGTCTCCTCAGCAATTCATTTGTATGCAATTAGATCCAAATATTAATACTTATATAGTGTGTAAACTTGAAATGATGTGCTTCAGATTTTTTTTTTTAATCTCAGGAAAATACAGTTTTTACACATACTTTTGTCTATGTATGTTAGATTTTCTTATACATATACAATATTTTGATACGGTTTTGAAAGTGTCCTTAAACTTTCATACTGTCTCCACATAACACCAACATATAAAAAATATTGCTTAAAATATGCGTATGTAAATTGTATTTTCAAAGAAAATCTACCTTTTTTTATTTGGTTGGAAGATTAGTGATGCTTTCCCAATGGAAATTTATCGTTCTAAGACAATTACACATATAATATCATGTATAAAGCGTGGGCTCGATATATTGAAATCTAAAAACTAATCTTTAATAAACCATTTTAAGAGTTTTATTTAAATATAAAAATTTAACGACTTGATATTGAGCCTGTATAAAAATAAATATTTAAACATATAAGGTCGGACCGTATGCAATAAAACGAAATTTATTTTTATATTTGATTCACGGTAACAAATGCGATGGGACTCCTTTTCTTAACAAAGATTTTTTAATTTAAACAAGCAAGAGCACTATATTCGGCTGTGCCGAATTTTTGGTACCCACCACCAATTTTCTGTTCTGTTATAGCACAAAATGTATTATTTTGTTATTAACAGTTATCGCTATTAAATAGCCTCTTAATGCTTAAATATGTATTACTTTCTTTGTGTGACTTCGATATGCTATAAATTTTATTATTTATTTATATTTATGTTATAGTTTTATTATTATTTTCTTAAATTTATTCCTACATTTAAACCTTAAGTATTTCTACATTAGAAATAATACTACTGACTCTTTTTTACTACAACGTTGTATTTTTATCGAAATTGAAGAGTATAATTTGGTACCCAGAGGTAGTTAGAAAATATTATTAGCTTTTTGAGGGCATGGCTCTTCCTACTTTTAAAAATATGTAGTTAATGTTTGAACTCAACTTAGATAATCCATTAATTTTTTTCTTTCAATTTTTGTCGATACAGAAATAATATGAGTTTAAAATAAAGCGTTATCTGGGAGGTGGGCATACATATGTACGTATTTCGTGGGCATACATGAGTACAATACACCCGGTTTTCTAAGAAAGTGTTGCCAAGCCAATTCTAATTGGGTTAAACGAGTAATCAAATAGCAATTATTGGAACATTTTAGGTTCCCATAACTGCTTATTTTGAAAAATTAAGTAACTGCTAATATGAAAAACATATACACATCCCAATGAATGTCACTTTTCTTGACAATGCTAAGCCGAAAGATCGAAATAAATAAAAAGAATTCATGCCTTAACAGTTCAAAATCGTAATCCATCTCTATATACAGATTCTACTATTCTAGAGAATTTTTGCTCATTATTATAAATTCAAAATGGGGTTAATTATTAAAATATAGAGTTCTGAACATATAGAATCTTTTTGAATATTTTTTTAAGTTGCTCGTATAAATTATTATGACTTAACTATAATTTTGTAATTATGTTATTCTACGTTTTATATTAGAGAATTTCTAGGTATTTTGCAAATCAAAAAGTACCGAAATCCGTACAATAGCATTGAATATTCCATTACTAGTTGATAAACTTTCCATATTGGCAAGCAAAGTACTTATGTTATGCCAATGCATTTGAAATAATAGCGATGCTAACATAAGTTGAGTTGCATTCAAAAAATATAAAACCTAGATACATCCGGGACACATCTTATAGGAAGTAAGGACTACCTCTTAAAAAAATAGCACAGTTACTGGAGAAAACGGATGGCAACCCTATATAAGATGAACATTTATGTAAAACTAATACTAAACAAATATGCATATGCAGACTTTGTTTTAAGTGAAATGTTTAGTATAAAAGAAAAACAAATAATAAACGTTTGAGTTGGATAACTAAAATCTGTAGCTTATTTATGCTGGTGTTAGTAAAGGAAGACAGCAATTTCATGAATAAGAACAACTAACAAACTTCGTTTTCTTGTAGAATACAACTAACTATTCCTTGAAAGTGCCAAAATACAATAAAGCTAACCGTAAGATGCTGTTGCAGATGATGAAAACGAAGAGAAACAACATAAAACAACAAGTAAACATTCTCTCTATGCATGAAGCTATTTCATTGATCTGAAACCATTAAAACAGGAACAAGTGGTGAACGTGCATACAGGAACAAGTAAATACGTACATAAACACAAACTACAATAATTTTTTTTATACAAAATAAATACATACATATGTACATCTAAAAAAGAGAAAATAATACAATGATTTTATCCTGATTTTAGGTACATTCAACTTATGTAAGTGTGAACATCTTGTGTATTTGCGCTTGTTGGAGGTGAGGTACATCTATATATATAAAAGTGAAACTCTGTGTGTGTGTGTGTGTGTGTGTGTTAGCTATAGACTCCGAAACTGTAAAACCGATCGGGCTCAAACTTTGGTAAGTTGTTGTACACATACCAGGGAGTGTTTATGGGTGAAAAAAAGTGGGCGGAGCCACGACCATAAAAAATTAGTTATCAGTTTTAGCTACTTGCACCAGACCGATTTTTCTGAAACTTTGCACACATATCGAGCTGTCATGACTAAATAATTTCGTGATAAGAAAAGTGGGCGGGGCTACGCCCCTAAAAAAGTTTTAATTTTTAGGTACTTGCACTGGACCGATTTTTCTGAAACTTTGCACACATATTGAGCTGTCATGGCTTTATAATTTCGTGATTGAAAAAGTGGGCGGGGCCACGCCCATAAAAAATTAGTTATCAGTTTTAGCTACTTGCACTGGACCGAATTTTCTGAAACCTTGCAAACATACTGAGCTATCATGACTTTACACTTTCCTCATTAGAAAAGTGGGCAGTGCCACGCCCATTAAAAAAAAGGTATCATTTTGAGGTACTTGCACTGGACCGATTTTTCTGAAACTTTGCACACATATTGAGTTGTCATGACTTTACAGTTTCGTATTTAGAAAAGTGGGCAGTGCCACGCCCATAAAAAAAGGTATCATTTTGAGGTACTTGCACTGGACCGATTTTTCTGAAACTTTGCACACATATTGAGTTGTCATGACTATACAGTTTCGTAATTAGAAAAGTGGGCAGTGCCACGCTCATAAAGAAAAAGTTATAGTTTTTAGCCTTGCACTTGATATTCGATTAAAATTTAGAATGCGATTAAAATTCATAAAGGGGCGTAGCAACGCGCACCGGGATTGGCTAGTACTTAATAAGAACATACTATTTTGAATTCGTTTTGGATGGTTTTCTCTCTTTTGTATTTTAATTATCTTCATCATATATTTGTGTGCAGATGCACTTATAAAACAGGCATACAAATAAAAACATAGGTACATACAGCAAACTTATCAGGCTTTGAAACAACACTAATTTTTAATAATATCTTTTAATTATAGCGATCAGTTTGAGCATAAATAGTGAACAAAGTATTATACCTACATACTACATGTATTTTAATATATTTTTAAGAAAGGCACTATATCGTACTTTTTCGAAATTAAGTCATTCAGTGATTCCAATACATTTTACACAAATACCTACATCTCAGCACAAATATTTAATACAATAGTGTCAAAAATAACATTTTTGCAAATTTGCAGAAGAAACTACATTATGATAACACAGTTTCTGTAACGTTTTTGCCTTCTCCTGTAAAGTTATAATTATTTGAATTAGAGTTTTTTTACTTGTTACCAACGTCATATTTATATAAATTATACATACATACATACATACATACATACATACATACATACATACATACATACATACATACATACATACATACATACATATATCAAATGTATTTTAAAACTAAAACTGAATCAAGGATAATTTGCCTAATAGACATAAACTTATGAAAACACAGTAGGTTACCTAAAATTTGTATGTTTCATTGGAATGGCATATTTATTCATTAGGTAATTGCAGTTCGGAGAGAATATTTTTCTTTATATTTTAAATAAATGAGTGAAGAGAGAGAATTTTTTTATCTACAGGCTATGACAGCTGAAGTTTAAAATAAGTGAAAAAAAATTATGTATCAGCTGATTAATCAAGACTACTTGATGAATAAATTTGCCTTGTGATATTGTTAACAAAAAAAAAAATATATTGGAAAAAAATCAGTTTCGACACACCATGTATGTACATTCGTATCATACATGTTCGATGGCATGCGAATAACGACAAGCTGAAATTGAAACATTTCTTGAAGCTGAATATAATGGAAATGAAACACTATCCCAAATTGCTGTTTTTGTCAATAGAAACATCACGGAGTGGACAGCACAACGATAACTGAATTTATGATGACTCATTTCGATTAGATCATGAACTAGATACGATTGGGGTAAAAGTAACATTTTTCTAAATACATACATAAATACAAACTTACTCATTAGTAAATCAAAATATTGTGCATACATATCTAATTAAATAAAGGATAAAGTGTGAGTTCAACAATGTACCCATTAAATTGGAAAAACTTTACCTTATTTTACATATGTATGTATTTCCATATACGTACATATATAAAACATACATATCTACAATATAAAATAATTTTTAAGCGGAAATTAATTACAAATTGTGATTGTCAATAAAACCGTTAAATTGTTCTTCAATGTAAGTATTGGATTAAATAAAAACTACTTGTATTAATGATTAGTACAAACACAATAAAATTAAAATTCATCTTAATTTCGAAAACAATTTTTTTATGTTTAGAAAGCAATTAACAGATATGTCTTGAAGCTTTAACTTTTTTCAAGATCTAACCCTTGTTTCTATTACTTGCAAACAATTTTCGAATCGAATAAAGCCTTTAAGTTATAATAGCCTTCTAGATGTTAACATTTACAATAAAAAAAATAAAATTTCATTCGATATCAAATTCCTTAAATTCCATTGTGATAAAAGGAATTGTTCCATTCCCTTGAGATGCCAAATAATGGCATTCGATTACGTGTAATAATAGAAAATTCTTATTAGAATCTAAATATGTATGTATATACTAAAAGCACAGAAAACTCGTATGGTTGAGTATTATTTACATATATAGCTATTGAACACCGTAATTTGGCTTCATATTATTATGTATACTTATAATATTTTTTTCAGCATTTGTTCGATTCTGCTACCATACTCGATCGTATTTTAATCTTAATTCACACTACAAACGTAGCTTTAAACTATATTGAGGAACCTGATTTAAAATTCTGCCTTACAATAGCAAAGAGAAAAATAATCTATAGGTTTTAAGCATGGTATTTGTTGTAATAAAAATAATTATCTGTTAAACGAAAAAAACATGACTAAACAGAAAAAAACGTATTAAAAATGAAATCAATGCGTATAAAAGTTTATGTGGAAAATCCTGAAATCAAATGAGTGAACAAATTCAGCGTTAATTATAAACTCAGCAAAACCTAGGGCCGAATTACGGTATTCGATATCGATCGAAATTTTACTCAAACGATCGAGTTCGCTGTGCTTTAGGTATAGAGATTCTAATAAGAATTTTTAAATTTCGATCACGTTCGAATGTCGTAATTTGGCCTCTGACCAACTTTTTGCCGTCTAAATAAAATTTAGAAATCTTTGAAAATCTTAACACATACGAAATTAAGAATATTTATCGAGTGTGTAAAAACCACACTTTAGTAAGACGTAACTTATAAAAGAAACCATGACACAAACCTTAGAGAATGCATTGTAATGTCCAAAAATGTATTTATGTCACATAATCCCATTACTATATTGTAATTTCGATTATTCTTCTTATTTCTCGTTTAAGCAAATTAAAATAAAGGATAATCGACATATCAAAGTACTTTAATACCAAATTCTATTACAATCAGTAGTTTTTCAATTCTGAAAATTGCTGTTTTTTTTATTCTAAATCGTTAACTCTACATCGCCATTAAAATATTAAATAAATTTTTCGTGCACACAATATTTTTCTTAATTTTATTGCACATAAATATAAAGATACAGATACACCATCACTGTTTATACTAGTATATACGTATAATTATTAACACAAAATTTAAATTGTTAAGGAAAAAGAAAAGCTCAACCATAAGTGAGTTAAAAACTTTTTTGATGCAAAATACACCTGTCTTTTTTTATATTAATTTATTTACGCAACCCAATAAATAATAAGCTATAGACACCATAGTTTGTTTATCGTATTTACAAAAAAAAAAATACACTTTTAATGCAGCGATTTTCGAGAACATAACCCAAACTCTGATAAACAATTGTTTGTTGGGGTATTGTATTTTTTAACACATAAAATGATTCAATAACACTATCCAAATATACTCAAAGGAAATACTAATATACTTGAAAGACTTTGTAATTGTAATCAGTCCAATAAATGACTATAAACAATTTTATAAATAATCAACAGTTTAGTGTCTATGTACTTTGAAAAAAAACTCGTATTTGTACGAGTGTGTTTTACCCTTCGACTCATTCTGTCTTATCCAATGTATTTTTATGCTTTGCTTACAAATACATGGAAAGGACTACAAAAATGTTTAACAACAAGGAATGCTGACAGAGGAAAAGTAAAGGATACAGCAGAAGGATCAATGTTGTAATTCAAAACAACGAAATGGAAACAATCATTGAATATCTGAAAGTATGTAAAATGATACGAAAAGCACACAAAAGTGTATGCCTGTTTATATATGTATATCCTGGTTTGACGGAATGTGTTTGTGTGTGTCCTGAATGTGTAAAGAGGAGAAGTTTGTGGTTACGCATATGAATGAATTGAATGAAACCACGCACACACAACTACAAGCACGAACAAATATAAAAGAAACATAACTGACCTACGTTAAGAGAATTCAAGTGGAGCCTACATTTAGAAGCAAATAATTGCTAAACAAAAAAATAGACTCACACACACACATTAACTATGTGTATGAGGGCACTGATATAGTAAATGAAAGGAGGATAATGAACTCTTTTTTGTGCCTTTTTTTTTAAATATTGTTATATCTATGTATGTATGTAGAATAGCGTTCGTAGGTTTTATTTAATAATTTATGATTAAAACTGTTTGCTTATGTTAATTTTCCAAAAATGTATCATTGAACAAAATTACCAGTGAGCTAGCTTTCGTTTATTACGTTTTTAATTGGCTGAGTGAAATTTGAGCAAATTTATATTCTCCAATAATGAATAAAATTGAAAATTGTGAATGAAATTACATAATACTTAATTTTATATTGTCGTTTTTGTTATTCGCTTTCCACATCTTCCTCTTTTATTACACAGTCTCTTTCACTGTGTTAGTATATATTTCTTATTTTATTGCGTTGAATTTTAGGTGTTGGGACAAAACATGAGCAAGTGATTAAACAAAGTTAAGTAGACAAAGAATACAAAAATATATAACTTATTTGAATGAACAGCCATCTCGTATAGATGAAAATAAATTTCGTTCTTAAAATAGCGGTATATGTACTTAAAAATGTATGAAATGTGATTGTCATTATTCAAATCTTGCTCTTTACAAATAAATTTAATTAACCAACAAAAATTTTTAAAGATCCAAAATCGTAATTTTCTTATGGCGGTCTAATCAAAAGTGTGACTTTTAAGCCAAGCATATAGTGCATTGAGTACTACATAATGACAATATTGATCGCTGCGAACAAGTGACTTTGAGTGATTTTTTTTTAAATATTATTTTATGGCAATTTTGTTTTGTTAAAATCTTTTGTGGCTTACGGAATAATCCATATAGTGCACAAAAATATACAATTATCTTAAGTATGTACAGTGATATACTCTTATTTACTTCGTTCTTAGCTAAATACAAATATTTTTTCTGTTTATTATACCCTTCACACAGTGAAAAAGGGTATATATAGGTTTGTCATTCCGTGTGAAATTTCTACAATTTTCATTTCCGACCCCATAAAGTATATATTTTCTGAAAGCTTATGAATAGGGAAGTCGATTAAGCTCTGTCAGTCTGTCCGTCTGTCCGTCTGTCCGTCTGACCGTCTGTCCGTGTGTATGTTGAAATCAACTTTTTGAAGCCCCCCGACATCACTTGGACCCGGGTGAGGTATTAAAATATCAGAAATATTCGGGAGTATATCGCTATTGAAAATCAGAAACATCGGTACATAAACAACTGAGATATGAGCAAAAACCCACGACCACCTCGATTTTTTTTTCACAAAAACAACATTACAACAACAACATACATACATACAAACTTGTATATTGGCTAAAGTAAACGTGGGATCGAATCCCAGCTGAGCCAAAAAAAAAAATTTTTTATATTTAAAAAATTTTTTTTAAAATTTTTTTTTTTAATTTTTTTTTGATTTTTTTTTTTATTTTTTATTTAATATATTATTTATATTTTTATTATTTTTTTTTTTAATTTTTTTTTTTATTTTTTTTTGTTTTATATTAATTATATATATTTTAATTATTTTTTTAAAATTTTTTTTTTAAATTTTTTTTTTTAATTTTTTTTTAAATTTTTTTTTTAAATTTTTTTTTAAAATTTTTTTTTTATTTTTTTTTAACATACAATCGTAAATTTATAATTTTACAATGGGATGTTTTTTATATATGTATATTTTTTATATGTATGTACGTATTTCATATGAGATGAATGGTGATACAAACTACTGTTATTGCATGACTACACGTTGTGAAGGGTATATAAGATTCGGCACGGCCGAATATAGCGCTCTTACTTGTTTACATTTTTGTTTGTCCTTGGCAAGGTCAAACAACGTACAACAAAATAAGGAATAAAACAATGCAAATCTTTTAGAAACTAAAAGCGTACAAAATTTGGTTATTATTTTGGTCATAAAAAAAAGAACAAAAAAGCTTTCTACTTCAAAGTCCAAATATAAATATAATGTTTCATTTATTTTTAAGACATTGTTTTCTGTATACAAGACCCAGAAATTCCCTCCAAGTAAAATAGTTGAACTTTAGCTAATCGCAACAAACTTTAAAGAGCATTCACTTTGATAGTTAAATTAAATTTAAAAAATATTGTTACGTAATAAGTTTTATTAGATTTCAATATCATTAGTTTTATTTACATTTAAATTAAATCTTTTAATTTATGTAATTTAATAAGGTATGGTTTTGATTTTATTTTACAACTTTGGCAACATCGATATTAAAAACTTTGCAGCAGGGATACATTTATAGAATAAACATTGTTTAAAAAGTTGCCGATCTGGTATCACAGTATAAAACATTAAACATTTTAATCTATATATATAAAAGTGAAACTCTGTGTGTGTGTGTGTGTGTTAGCTATAGACTCCGAAACTGTAAAACCGATCAAACTTTAGTAAGTTGTTGTACACATACCAGGGAGTGTTTATGGGTGAAAAAAAGTGGGCAAGGCTACGCCCATAAAAAATTAGTTATCAGTTTTAGCTACTTGCGCTTGACCGATTTTTTTGAAACTTTGCACACATATCGAGCTGTCATGACTAAACAATTTCGTGATAAGAAAAGTGGGCAGGGCCTCGCCCCTAAAAAAGTTTTAATTTTGAGGTACTTGCACTGGACCGATTTTTCTGAAACTTTGCACACATATTGAGCTAACATGACTTTATAATTTCGTGATTAAAAAAGTGGGCAGGGCCACGCCCATAAAAAAAAGTTATAATTTTGACGTACTTGCACTGGACCGATTTTTCTGAAACTTTGAAAACATACTGACATGTCATGACTTAATAATTTCGTGATAACAAAAGTGGGCAGGGCCACGCCCATAAAAAAAACAGTTATAATTTTGAGGTATTTGAACTTCACCGATTTTTCTGAAACTTTGGACACATATTGAGCTGTCATGACTTTATACTTTCGTGATTAGAAAAGTGGGCACGGCCACGCCCATAAAAAAAAGTTATAATTTTGAGGTACTTGCACTGGTCCGATTCTTCTGAAACTTTGCACACATGTTGAGCTGTTATGACTTTACAATTTCGTGATTAGAAAAGTGGGCAATGACACGCCCATAAAAAAATTTTTAATTTTTAGGTTTTTGCACTTAATATTCAATTAAAATTCAGAATGCATTTCGATTCATTAAGGGGCGTAGCAACGCGCGCCGGATTTGGCTAGTCGGCTATAAAAAAAGAACGGATTATTTTTTTTTTAATTTCTATTTTATTAAAAAGGTTGAACTTCTTTGTCATTTAAGAATTAAACATAATATCATTTATATGCAGTGTGACCATATTAGTTTTTTTCGACTAAATTTAGCTTTTTTTTGATTTAGCTTGATATATTTTATTTAGCTTTTAGCTCTTGTTTTAGCTTTTTGAAAAAGTGCATTTTGCTTTTTCTAGCCTTTTCTCTATTTGCAATGGAATGATTTAAATATATATAAACATTATAAAATATATACATTATAAAATAAAAAGGTTCAATAAAATAAAGTCATAATAGTAGGATATATCGGTGATATTACTTCTATCTAATATCAATGCTTCTGAGTTTTAAAATTTCAGATTCATTAATACAAGATATACCTATCAAAGTAACAACAGTAACATTTTGTCCTTTTCTTATATTTCATAACACAAAAAATAAAAAAAGTGCAATAAAAATGACAAAAATTATGTTTTTGTCCGCTCATAATATATTGATCAATAGTAATTTAAAAATTTTACCTTTAACAAGTAAAAGCGCTATATTCGGCCGTGCCGAATCTTATATACCCTTCACAACGTGTAGTCATGCAATAACAGTAAATTCACGTATGTATGTTAAAAAAAATAAAAAAAAAATTTAAAAAAAAAAAATTTAAAAAAAAAAAATTTAAAAAAAAAATTAAAAAAAAAAATAAAAAAAAATAATAATAAAAATATATATAATATATTAAATAAAAAATAAAAAAAAAATAAAAAAAAAATTAAAAAAAAAAATTTAAAAAAAAATTTTTTTGCCTCAGCTGGGATTCGATGCCACGTTTTCTCTAACCAGTATACACGTTTGTATGTATGTATGTTGTTGTTGTAATGTTGTTTTTATGAAAAGAAAATCGAGGTGGTCGTGGGTTTTTGCTCATATCTCAGTTGTTTATGTACCGATGTTTCTGATTTTCAATACCGATCTACTCCCGAATATTTCTGATATTTTAATACCTTACCCGGGTCCAACCTATGTCGGGGGGCTTCAAAAAGTTGATTTCAACATACACACGGACAGACGGTCAGACGGACAGACGGACAGACGGTCAGGGCTTAATCGACTCCTCTATTCATAAGCTTTCAGAAAATATATACTTTATGGGGTCGGAAATGAAAATTGTAGAAATTTCACACGGAATGACAAACCTATATATACCCTTTTTCACTGTGTGAAGGGTATAAAAACATAGAAAATACGGAAGTACCACAAAATAAGAAATAGTACATTTTTAGTCCCACTTTCAGTCAATATTTACTAATTTCGAAATTCTAAAAGAAAATAACCACAAATATGCGAAAAAGTACTTTCAAAATTATAGTTAATAAAAAAACTACAATAAATAATACAAGACAGATCTCCGATATCGCTTTCTGTCTTACTTTAAATAAAAAATCTTTATTTCCAAAATCCAGCTTCATAAACGTAGAAAATACAAAAAGTATAAAAATAATCGGAGAGAGTACCTTTTTTAATACCAATAGTACTTTTTTCAAAAAATCTAATTTCTTAAAACTAAAATATATAAAAAGTACCAAAAATGCAAAAAAGTACCTTTTTGATTGACCAACCATTTTCAAAAGGATCAAAACTCAAAAATGTTCGTACATACATATATGTATGTATATGTATTTTGAATTTAATGCTAATGAAGATATTTTTGTTCAATAAATATAGTTTGATTTTGTTACTGGTTTAAATTGTACGGCCATGTCATGGAAATTAAAATCTCTTTTAGGAATAAGTTAAAATTTAACAAAAATATCGGCTCAAAAAACCGAAACCACATGAAATTGAAGTCGACGAATATTTTCAATTGATTTTTTGTAAAAATGGACACAGCTTTTCCTGATTTCAAAAGTAGTTTAAGTATAGAAAAGTGATCTTTAATGTATGAGGTATATAAAAGGAAATATTTTTATGAACTTTGAATACGAGAGAGTTTTAAAAATTTGAACGATTTCAATTTCACGTGGTTTCGATTTCCACGTCTTGGCCGATATTTCTGTTAAATTTTGACTCATTCCTAAAAAAAAAGGTTTTTACATAGTATGTGTACATATATATGATACTTATAATCAGTGTTGCCAATTTAGCTATTTTATGGCTAGATTTAGTTTTTTTTGAACACGCTTAGCTAGGAAAATCTGCTTTTAGCTATAAGCCATTTTTTTAGCCATTCCTAGATATTTTTTAGCCTTTTTTAGCTATTTTTTGTTTGAAGCTTTTAAGTGATGTTGTTGTTTCGTTTCCTAAATTTTTAAAAATGCTTCTATAAAACAATGTTTTTTTAACTACTAAAAATTGCATCGATGGGAACCTCTTTAAAATATTACATAAACAAACAAACAATCAATCAGTAAAAAAAAAACCAAACAAGCATGTATATTTAATAAATAAATAAAAAAGAAATTTAAGAAATATAAACAAAATTTCCCCAGAAGTTTATGAAGGAATGGTTATCCCACCCAAAATTAAAAGAATAGATTACAGAAGTTAAAAAGGTTTTTGTAAATATTGTAAATGTGAAATTAATGCAAAATTATATGATTTAACTGTTCACTCTGAAACACTAAATGGTGTCGGATATACATATTATGTGAATTTTAAGTGAATTTTAAGTGAATTTTAAGCTACAACAGCAGGAGGGTACATTAGCTATGTAAAAGGGTTTTCAATAAGAGTAATATGATTTCTTTAAAAAAACACACTTATTGTTACGGAAATTCAAAAGTTTTTTATTTAATGTTAAGTACAATCGATACACTTAAGCTCTTAATAAAACCTCATTCAAATGGCCTCCACGACTTCTTCGGCAGGAACGAATTTTCGAGAATTTTTCGAGAATTTTTTCCACTTACTCAAGTCTTATTTCATGTATGGCATGTTCAATATTGACTTCTAAAGATTGAAGAGAGTTTGGTTTATTTCGAAAGACCAATATCTTATTTTTTCTATATTCTTTTTTTAAGATACGACTTAAAAAGTATTGATAAATGCTGTTATCAATATGAAGTAGCACATAATTATCTTAAATTGATAGGATCTAAAGAAAGTTAAGATATAATTGGTCCTTTTAACACCATTATAACAATTCTTGTACTTTATAACTAGTCAAAGATGTATATTACAAACGGTCTTACATTTTATGATTTTTCTTTTAAAATAAATTTTTCTTATTTTTTTATTTATATACTGAAAAATTTTTATTTAAAACATTTAGTCATTTTTTAGCTAGTTTCTAGCCATTTTTTTCCAGAACTTTATCCATTTTTGCTTATCAAGTTCTGGCATCACTGCTTATAATACAAATTATGAATTTATATAATTGAAAAGCAATACAAAAGTTTAGCCTTATTTTTAGGCTTTAATTTATTTTTTTTAGCTCTATTTTGAACCTTATTTAGCTTTATTTTTTTTTAAATCTCGTAACAATGTTCAAATGACTACCACGACTGGCTCAGCAGTACCCCATTCGAACAATTAAGTTTTTCATTAATGCAATATTATTCTCAAAGAATTGTAAAAAATGCTCAGTTCCTGAGAGCGATGACGAGTTGCACTGGACGAAAACGTACGCAGGTTGTTGCTTCACAAATTGACGCACAAATTAAACTAAAGACCGATCTCTTCTCGAACATTTATTAAAGTGTTCGATAAAACTTACTACTTTTAAAGTAGGTTAGTTGAAAGGAGGGGCACTAAAAGCCCAAAACCACGACAGGTATACACTTATGCCATATTGGCATGTTGTGCGCTCCATATGAATAGAATAGAAAGAGAACAGAAGAGAAAAAGAAGCAGGCCAATCCAGAGTCTCTGGTGGAAATCGAACCCGCAACCCTCAAACTAGCTACTGACTAGTCCACCGGGGCACCCTTACTTTTACTTACTTTCTTACTTTTAAAATAAGTTTAAAATTTAATTTCAAGAGTGCTTTTGTTTGCAATTAAAAGAATCCCAGTTTATTTATTAAATGAAATAAAGCAACGTTTGTAAAAGTTATAAGTGTAACAACTGGTGCCAGAAGTGCGGTTGAAATAAAATAAAAGCCTTCAACGTCTAGGAGTAAAAAGGACAACTAGTAAAGAAAGGATTGAGTAAATGTTTGTTATTGGCAACAGGAAATAAAGTGGAATTACAAAAAAGGCTGACAAATAAATTCAAGCGGCGTGATATTAATTTCGATATACTTGAATTTTATGAAAAATAAGAAATTTAAATTTAAACCCAAGTAACAAAAAACTACTTCCGTTTAAGCACAATGCTTGCTGCTTTATTAAAAATAATAATAATAATAAAATAAAATTTCTGGAAGCTCAAGATCTTCTAAAGACTTTAAGGTGAAGTTAATGAAGAAGTTTAAGCTGTTTCTTGAACTCATCTTCAATGAGAAATCATTAGTGGATGCCAAGGAAGAAAACCATAGTACGCAAATCAATCGAATAGATATTAATCATGAATGATATTAATTTGAATGAATTAAATTTTCCACATTGTGACGAATAATTTGTTTTGTTTTCCGAATTTTAAAAATAAAAGTTGCGAGACAAATGATATTTTAAAAAAATTTAAAATAAATTTCTCACCACAATTTATATATAAAATTCCTTACATGAATTATTCATTCAAAGAACATAATCGAAAAATTAAAAAAAAATCGATTCACAAATAGAATTTTTATTTTCCTTGAAGAAAAGTTAGCAGCGTTGCCATTGTAGTTTATCATTTTTGTTGTGTTAGTGGGAACAATTTTACCATTTTAGGAATTAAAGAATATATTAAAAAAATTATAATTTTTAGTTAATTTATTTTATGAATGTATGTACGTATGAATATATGCATGTAAAATATTAAGTGATCAACAAAAATACAAATAAGGCTTAGGTATAATAAAACAAAAACTATGAATCTGATTTATCTGATTTTTTTTCTATTATATTTGTGGAATTTTTACTTGAATCGTAGATTAGTTTTATAAATAAATGTACATACAATTTTCGTTCTTTTTTATCCCTAAAAGTTTTTGTTATAAAAACATGTACATTCAAAATTATATAGGCGCCACCGCCAAATGTAGCCGTGCAGCTATGATGGCGTCAAACATCGTATGTATTTCAATTTGGACAGATTTAAGTCGCCAGCCTGCTGTTATTTAATGCTTCAAGCAACTCAGAAAGCATTGTGATAGGCTTTGTAAAAAATGTGATTGTATGTGTTACACCGATAATGATTGATATAAAAAGAGACACACAACAATGCCACGATATAATACAAACAAACACATTTTTACAAATACTACGAAAGGGTTGACAAGTAGTTTGATCGTATCTTCACAATATATCAGCCATGAAAAATTCCTTCAGTTTATTGTCCCGGCAACACAAGTTTCCGTCGAAAGAGCTTTTAGTGCTCTCTCAATAATATTAACAAAAATGATATCAAAAGATACTATAAACAATTTGCTTTTAGTAAAACTAAATAAGAATTTAATTGAATATGTAACAATAAAAAACGAAACCACGGAACAATTACATATGATATAATATTTATTTTTATATATTTTGTTTTTATTTAGGCTCATATATATATATATATATATATATATATATCTTTTTTGAATTACTGTCCGATGAATAAATAAAAATTAAACTAATACAAATCAATAAATTTGTTAAAATTGTATTATGGGAATTTTTGTAAAGAATCTTAGGTTAATACTTGTGGCAACTTGTTTTTTAATTTTTTGGGACATGAATTCATACACAATTTTATTAAGAATGTTAGGCGCCGGAAGAACAATGTTTCATACGTATGTTTTTGTTTTTGTATTTCTTGCATTCATAAAAGCAATACTTCTTAATTGTGAGTTGGTTTTTATACCCTTCACACAGTGAAAAAGGGTATATATAGGTTTGTCATTCCGTGTGAAATTTCTACAATTTTGATTTCCGACCCCATAAAGTATATATTTTCTGAAAGCTTATGAATAGGGGAGTCGATTAAACGCTGTCCGTCTGTCCGGCTGTCCGTCTGTCCGTCTGTCCGTGTGTATGTTGAAATCAACTTTTTGAAGCCCCCCGACATCGCTTGGACTCGGGTGAGGTATTAAAATATCAGAAATATTCGGGAGTAGATCGCTATTGAAAATCAGAAACATCGGTACATAAACAACTGAGATATGAGCAAAAACCCACGACCACCTCGATTTTTTTTTCACAAAAGCAACATTACAACAACAACATACATACATACAAACGTGTATACTGGTTAGAGAAAACGTGGCATCGAATCCCAGCTGAGCCAAAAAATTTTTTTTTTAATTTTTTTTTAAATTTTTTTTTTTATTTTTTTTTTATATTTTTTTTTTATTTTTTATTTAATATATTATTTATATTTTTATTATTATTTTTTTTTTAAATTTTTTTTTTTTTTAATTTTTTTTGTTTTGTATATATTATATACATAATAATTTTTTTAAAAATTTTTTTTTTTTTTTAATTTTTTTTTTTTTAAAAAATTTTTTTTTTTATTTTTTTTTTTTTTTTTGTTTTTTTTAACATTCATACCACAAACCACTGTTATTGCATGAATTCACGTTGTGAAGGGTATATAAGATTCGGCACGGCCGAATATAGCGCTCTTACTTGTTTAAACTGCTAAAGGCCATGACTGACTATCAGATTTAGTCGTTCGATATGTCAAAAATTGTATGTGTGTTCAGAAAGTGTGATAGTGTGGACACAAAGTGGACATGTGTGACAGATTTTTTGACATGTGTGTCCGATTTGATAATCTTTTGAAAATTTTCATAAAATAATAGTCTGTGCGATCAGAGTTGCTTTTTCTAAGCAAGTATGACAGTGTGGCATCCAATAACACATTTTGTTGCGATTTTTTTATGTAGGACAGAAAACTATCAGATTTTTATTTGACATAATCGCACGACTGTGTAGGATAGTCAGTCATGGCCTTAAGCGGTACACAAACATCATACTTACAAACATTACACGTATACAGTCGGATTCGGGTAAGGGAAATTGATAATTGAAGGATTTATTTTTTTGGCTTATGCAAGATTTTCATTATTAAAAAACGTTGGACAAATTGAAACCATTTTGGTTAAATAGCTTTTCTACTTTTTATATTGTTTTAAACAAAATAAGAGAAAATGTTGCACTACAGTGCAACAAATTAGCTCTCGCATTGTATTTCGTCGTATATTAATAAGAAATTTTTTCTACTAAGCAGTGTTTGCTTTATTGAAGTTTGTAGCTTTAAAAACATAAAAGCTGTAAAACTGATTTTCCCTTACGCGAACTCATTTTCTTTAAAATATAGTAAAAATATTTAATTGTAGTTAAGTGATTTCTTCAATTAAACGGCGGCAGCTTAACCGAATCCGACTGTATTACATATTTTTCTATACACACATTTTTTTATGTGGCGCCAAAAAAATTTTTTGTGTTGTAATCCTTGCAAGGGATGATTTTCACATATACCTTTTTATTGATGTCGTTTATTTTTTAGGTATTGTTGTTGTTAAAAGAGGCATTGGGTACAGTGTGACACACAACTTTTTACCTATAGGCGCTTGACATATGCTTATATATAAAGTAGCTTTTATACCGAGTTTCAATTTAAGACAAACAAGGATTTTTACTTTACTGAGTAAAAAAAATTAGGAATATAATGAATTTTCTGTTTACATTTTCAGGTATATACATATGGTTATATATGTGTTTTGCTAATACGCATATCCTTTTAAGACTTTACCTTTTTATATAAATGCCTAATTATTTTATTAGACCTATAAAGTTGTTTTTCTTGCCCGCATCTTTAAATCAATTATAATTAAATTTATGAGGATAAAAATATTATTTATGTATGTATGGATATATAAAATATAATATTTATACACGATACAGCTATTTATATACATATAAGCAAAATCCAATCTGTTAAGAACGCATTGTATTGTTTAAATTATTATGATTGCAACTGTACATTATTTAATGTTAAGATTTTTTTCATACCACAAACAACAACAAATAAAAAGAGGAAATTTTTAAAACAAATTTTTCGTTTTTGATTCATTTTGCTTAGAATGAAATATATTAAATTTGTGAGAAGAATGAAACACGGCGAATATTAAAAATAGAAATTGTATTGCAAACGAAATCAATAAAAAAAAATATTTTTATATTATATGTGAAAAGAATGAAAAAAAATAAAAATACTAAATAGAATTTGACTCACAACTTTTATCTTTTTCAATTCAGAGCATAATCCAAAAAACAAGCGAAAAAAATGATATTGTATTCACAAACATAATTTTTTGCGTACTATGAAGAAAACACAATGATGAAAGCAAGGTTTCGAGCTATAAACGATAAAAATCAAGAAATATCTGAGACACTGAACAGCAGAGTAGATCGAATTTAAAAGTAAATGCAAAATTAATAAAAAAAAAAAATATTGTGTGACCGAGGAAATGGCATAGCCGCACAATAAAATGATTTTAATAGATAATTGCAGAATATAGACTAGAAATTTAAAGCTCTAGGAGTAAAAATTAATAATTTTCAATATTATGAGGGATCAGTATGAATTGTTCCAAATATAAAATGAAATAATGTTTGCTGTACAACCCAAGTATGGTGGTGAAGAGAACCGATATATCTACAGAATGGCATTACAAGACAGAGAGCAGAGAGTTAATAAGACGTAACAATATTGAAACCTTTTAATTCATGATCCTGAAATAAAACACGCGGTGTTTTGCACACATAAATCAACATTTGCGAAACTGTTTCATACGCAATGAATATGAAATCTAGAAATTACTCCAGAAATGGAGAAAGATGTGGTTAACGTATGCAGGCATAAGAAGAGGATATAAGAAAAATTATAGCCAAACTGTGATAAAAGTGGGCATTTTCGGTGAAACTGCAATGCGTCAAGAAAGTTTACTATATCTACTATGTGCTATATAAATAATAAAAAAAATGTCTTCTCGGAGACACTAAAGTTAAGTATATACAAGTGGGCAAATACGCAATCATATTTATTGTGGACGAAGTAATCATCGGTGCGGATAATAATGATTAGTTACGGCATTTATTTGCACTTGATATAGCAAAGTGTTGAAATACCCCTAGATGTTGGTTACGAAAATAAGGCACTAGTAGAGGAGCTGATAACCGTAGACTATGTGAAACTTCCACTATTAGAATATGTGGGCGCATATAGAGGGAGATTGTGAGGACAACCGAGTGTGTAACAACAAATAACAAAAGTTATTGTAAAAACCTGCAGCGATGGAAAGAACGAATTGCTTAATTAATCTATCTGAACCGAAATCAGAAATATAACAATGTACTACTGTGGAGGCAATAATAAATTTTCAGAATGTTTAGCAAGAAGCAAGGGATTTTAGTTTAGAAAATGTGGAAAATAGATCAAAGGATTGCTGCCGTCCGATATAAATAGAGCCAAATAACTGCTCAGAAATTGTGCCACTGTCTTCGTCTTGAAAAACCAAATTCAAGGGAGAGCATTACTTGTGAAGCATCAGTTAAATACTGCAGAAGCGAGGCCAATTAAATAAGCTTTGAGAAATATTCCTGTAGCAAAATGTAACAATGTTCTGTAAGGTTAGGTTGAAAAGGAGGGGCATTAAAAGCCCAAACCTATGACAGGTATACACTTATGCCCAGTTTGCATGTTGTGCGCTCCATGTGGGAAACGGAATTCCCAAACAAAAACCATAATCAAAATTTTCCAATAAATATCGGACTAGCTCAAGAACGCAGTCCCCTCAATGTAATTCCTTATGGATTTCCAGTTCGAGTTCCCCAGGTACTCCAAATTCGGCATAGTATCCACTGTAAAATTCTGGCGTCTAATATGCCCAAACGCAGGACAATGACAGCGATAGTGTATCAAAGTCTCTTCTTCTTCCTCGCATGCTCTACATGTCGTTTCCTCAGACAATTTAATGCGAAATAGATGAGTTTTCAACTCCATATGACCTGTAATCACACTGGTTAGTCTCCTAAGTGTTGGTCTACTTAATCTACGAATTTCCTTTGATTTCCCAAGATTTGGTTCACCGCATAGTATTTTTGTCACTTTACCGACATCAGTGCCTTGCCACTTTCTGACATGTTCCTCCGTCGCCCAACATTTAAGTTCATCTTTGAATCGTTTAAGGGGTTTGGCGTTCTCCAAAGTTATAGTACTCAGAAGAGCTCCCATTTTGGATAATATGTCGGCTTTCTCGTTTCCGATCAGCCCATGATGGCTTGGTATCCATATTATCTCCAGATGTTCACAATTTGCATATGAGTTTATCTCGCTCTTGCATTGCAAACAATGTCTTAATCACTGAGTGGCTATCCGTAGAGATAGGAATCAGGACTTCGCTTTTCGTTTCCTTTATCCATTTTATTCCTTCCTTAATCGCTTCCTTAATCGGCATTGTGATCTAGTAGACGGAAGTATTTGCTTCTGTTTCGGCCCACTCGAGTTTGGTCACCAATCTTTGAACCGTCTGTATAAAGATCGATTCCATTGGTGTTTCCTATCCTGGTTATTTCATCCCATTCTCCCTCTTCCGGTATAATGGTGATGCAGTTAGTATTTTCATATCTCATCGGGATTTTGTCACATATTACTTCCGTAATATATTCCATTGGTTAGATATCCGTTATTCTTTGTTATCTGGTCTTATGTTCTCTTATAATCCATTCATCTATTGCCAATAATCTTGTAGCAGCTAAAGCCGCTTTATATTTTACCTGTATCTCTATTGGCCAAATTGATAGTATATTCTCAATGGCCATTGTCGATGTGGTCTTCATGGCACCGCAAATACTAATGCAGCATTGTCTCTGAATCTTTTGAAGAGGTTTAGTATTCACCTTCTTCTCTAAAGATGTCCACCACACTAACGAGGCATACGTCATGATCGGCCGCAGTACACTCGTATATAGCCAATATGTCATCCTTGAGCTTATGCCCCACTTTGAGCCTATCGCTCTTCAGCAAAGGGCCCATATTCTCTGTGCCTTTTCTATTTTACACTCAATGTGGTCCTTCCAGGATAGTCTCCAATCAAGTACTATTCCTAGGTATTTGACCTTCATATCAATCCTAATTGTCTTATTCCGAAAGATGGGATAGCTATGCACTGGTATCTTCCTCTTTTTCGTAAACAAACAGATTTCAGTCTAGTCCGGGTTGATATTGAGCCCTCGCTCTTTTGCCCAGTTATAGGATATATTCAGAGCCTCCGTTGCTCTCATACATAAAGAATTTGGGTTCGTCCCCCTGATCAGTATCGCAACATCATCCACGTAACAGATAGGCTTGAATCCCTCGTTCGATAGAATCCTCAGTAGACTGTGTATGGTAGTTACCCATAATAATGGAGATAAAATACCACCCTGCGAGGTTTCTCGACATACTTTGTCCCTTCTTCTCACTCCATTTGAACAATATACTGTTAAAATCAATATTATTTAGTACAAAAATAAATACAATAATTTTTCCATGCCGCTTATAATGAGTGTAAAGGGTTTAACAATTAATTTCTTAGTCCTTATATAAGGTGGCGCAGAAGTTGCCACCCGATGTAATATACAAAAAAAGTATGTTATGCTTTTGGATTGTCTTTATATCAAATTTTATTTTCTAAAACTTCTTAATATAGACTAGTGACTTCAAGAAAAATTAAAAATAAAATAAGCCTAGAACTGTTAAAAAGCAGCAAATAGCCAAAACAAGAGATTAGGTGTCTTAGAAATGCAGGCCTCAGAATTCTGGTTGTAGATTGTTCAATATGCAAAGTTGCTCTATCCTGTTGGAACTATATATATTATACAGTCCTAGTTCCTTTAGGTAAAGTAAAATAAAGTCACTGAGCATTGCTCACCGTTAAAAGAAGCCGTTTGATCCGCGACGTTTTCGAAAATAAGGCCCGATAATGTCTGCAGCGTAAACTCCGCTTCATACAGTAAATTTGAGAGTTTTTACGGGCCCTTAGTATGATAAGTTTGCTTTTTCGTGAATTCAAATTGAAGTGAACCACGTTGCTCATGATCGGTATTTAAATTAGATTGCGTGTAGGTTACATGCACTATCGGTGCAATATACCAATTTTTGTCTCATTTCATGTGCCGTACAATCTTTTTGAAAATGCGAAGCCGTGCAACAATCAAAATCAACTGTGATGTGCCGATAAATATGCACCGGTTTTTGTCGGTCACTTGTTTATCTAAGTTCACCGATAAACGCCGATATACGAGAACAATACTGCGAGCAGTTGTATTATCCATCAAAAGTTTCGTCAAACAGGTTTAAGCCTCTACTTAAAATTTTATAATTTCAAAGTAATATTCTCTTGTTGATGTAGTGCGATATGTGTTTTTTAAATTTAAAAATATTTTTAACGATAACTAGTCAAGCCCTTTAATATATTTTATACCCACATTGAAGATATGTAATCTGTCATTCTATTTCCAACCTTTCAATTAATTTTATACCAATGTTATGAGAGTTCAAGTGATACATTTGTTATTAATATTTATTACCACATTTTATTTCGTCCCTATCTTGGATTCGAATTTTATACAAATATTAAATCTGTCTTAGCTAAAAAATTTGATTTTTGTTTGTAATTTTTTTTTAGAGAATTTTATACATAACGGTTCTAAAAAAATAATTCTGTTTATAGACTTCACTAAATTCGCGCAAAGTTCTTTCATACGCAACATATTCATTTCTCTCTTCTAATCACTCTCTACCCAAATATTTAATTTTTTAGTAATCAAAAGCAAATAAGCAAAAACAATTGAATTTATTTTGTTAATAAGCCACGATGGTGTGACTGTTTTTTATTTATTACTATTAATGAATAAAAATGCATTCTGAATTTTGATTGAATATATTAAAAATAATATTTTATTGATTTTTATTGTAATGCAAGTGGGTATACAGTATTTTTGGTTTTTCAATTGGCTGTAAAAATGAACAAATTTTTTGATGTTCCCACTCTGGAGCATGCGACGTTCAGCATGGATTTTCCAAATTCAATACTGCAACACGCAGAGATTGTCCTTGTGCTTTGTTGGTGATAATAGCGAAGGCAAGGCGAACTGGAAACTGTAGTCGCTTGAAATAGAACGGAAAATCGGTGGGAACAATTGGAATGCGTGGAAATAGCTGAAAATAATAAATTTTTTTATGGGCGTGACACTACCCAATTTTCTAATTACGAAATTATATAGTCATATCAGCTCAATATGTGTGCAAAGTTTCAGAAAAATCGGTCCAGAGCAAGTACCTCTAAGTATAACTTTTTTTTTATGGGCGTGGGCCTGCCCACGTTTCTGATCACGAAATTATATAGTCATGACAGCTCAATATGTGTGCAAAGTTTCAGAAAATCGGTCAAGTGCAAGTAGCTAAAAATGATAACTAATTTTTATGGGCGTGGCACCGCCCACTTTTTGCCACCCATAAACGCTCCCTGGCATGTGTACAACAACTTGCCAAAGTTTGAGCCCGATCGGTTTTACAGTTGCGGAGTCTATAGCTAACACACACATACACACAGAGTTTCGCTTTTATATATAGATAGATAATTTATGTTTTTTTTTTAAACTAGCAGTATAAGAAAGCATAAATTCATGATTTATAGAATGTGTTAGACTTGTTGTATAATTTATTAATTTTAAACCATTTCTATGAACAGAACTTCTCAATCTCAATGATTCAATGATTCACCATGCAATAAGGTTTTATTACAAAACTTACTTTGCCCGAAACACATCTTTCAATTACACATATTGAATCGTTTTTTGCTCCATCTGAACACTATATATCTTAACTGCTGGGATAAAAATATACATTTCTGAGGTTGACAACATGTGTGCGCATACTCGTGTCACTACTTCAATTCTTAAAATAAATAAACACACTATTTAGTCAGTTTCCCATTCCAACAGATGCAAATGGATGTGTGTACGAGTGCGCAGTAATCACATTACTTTCGTTCCAAAGATACTTTGAATATTCACTTATTTAATACTCATGTTAACGTTTCAAAAGCATACATATCTTAAGAACCCCAATGAATTTCTAAATATAAAGTTATGCTTGTACATAATAAATGTATGTATCTATGTACATGTCTATATTATACAAATATGTACATACAAAGATATTTATAAATTATATTTACCATGAGTTCGAAGACAAAGGCATTTACACGTAAATATTTGCATCTGTATTCTTTTAAGGACTCGTTTAAGGGGCCTTTACATACAGACATAATAAAATTGTACACTAATTTGGAAATATTTTGTAATAAAATTTCATAGATACATACACATTCTTTGTAAAGCTTTTAGTTTTATTTAAAGAATTTTATTTGAAGCCCAATATCTTACATTTATTGATCGCAAATACGGACGGTGGTGAATTTGTTTACTTTGGTTCTGCATTTGTCGTTAATGCAACATAACTTAATGGGCTTTTAATAACCACCAAAATAATGGTATTTAGATCTCCTATAGTATAGTCCTGGTTTATTTTTAGGACAATCTAGCTATGTCCGTCCGTCTGACCGTTTTTTGAAAGCGGATAGAAAAAGTTAGGGGGATATTTTGTGTACACAAGGTTTGTTTGGTATTGAAAATGGGCCAAATAGGCATATTAGGAAGAGAGTTATAGCTTGCAATGCTTGGTAGAAAAACCAAGTCTTTCCTACATCGAAAAGAATGCGGTTGTGTCTAAACGCATTAACGTAGAGCCTTTAAATTTCGAATGTATATTTCCTGAGTAAAAACAATATATATTCCCCTGCAAATTACTCAAATCTAAATCTAAAGATCAAAAAGTTCGAAAATGTATACCGCACAGTGTCATTTTTTGATACTAAAAATTTAAAAAACGTAATAAAACCGACAAACTTAGCTGTACAATTCTAAAATTGCTTTTTGGTCAATAGATTTGTAATAACTGAAAATTAAGGTGTTAGGCCCACCTGCCATACAACGTGCTGCCCGTATTTCATATAATTTCTCTATTCACAAAGATTGTGGAGTAATAAAGAACTTTTTATTAAAGATTATCTTAGTTAAGTTTATTAGCAGAAATTAGTTTGACAAGCCTTCTTTAACGCCCGCTTTTCACATATTCTGCTATCAATGAAATTGAAAAGCGCATAAAAGCAATTAATAAAATCTTTGTTTTTATACCCGCCACCAAAAAAATGGTGGGGGTATATTCATTTTGTCATTCCGTTTGTAACACATCGAAATATCCATTTTAGACCCAATAAAGTATAAATATTCTGAATCAGGGTTTGATTTGATGACGATCTAGCTATGTCCGTCCGTCTGTCCGTCTGTTGAATGCACGATAGAGGTCGCACCGAAAAAGCTAGGGGGCTCAAATTTTGCCAGAATCTTTCTTGTAGACAAGGTATTGAAAATGGGCTAAATCGGAATATTAGGAAGAGAGTTATAGCTCGTAAAGCAAGAGTAGGTCGAAAAAACCGTGTCCGTCGAACATCGAATAAAATGGAATTGTGTCCAAACGCATTAACGTAGACTCATGAAACTTCGAATATATGTTTCCTGAGCAAAACAATATTTTTCCCTAAAAATTACCTAAATCTATGCATTAGGAAAGGAGTTATCGATCAAAATGTACGAAAATTTGTACCGCACAGTGTATTTTTCGGTATATTTAAAAACAAAAACGTCATAAAAGCAACAAAATTGGATGTACGACTCTGAAATTTTGCACACTTTGCTTTTTGGTAAGAGGCTTTTCTGTAACGGAAAATCAATGTGCCACGCCCACTTTAACGCCCACCTCCCATATAACGTTTTACCTAAAATTCATATAATTTCTCTATTAATTAAGATTTTGGAGTAATAAAGGGCTATATTGAAATATCTTAGTTGTTCTTAATAGCAAAAACAACTTTGACACGCCTACTACAACGCCCACTTTTCACGTTATCTACCGTTAATGAAAATTACAAGCTCATAAAACCGATGAAATAGAGGTATGATGATGAAATTTGCTACATATATCCTTCTACTCAATGCTATTGTTGTGCCAAAAAGTTTAAGTGACACGCCCACTTGAACGCCTACTTCCCATATAACGGTTTATCTTAAAGTCATGTAATTTCTCTATTGACAAAGTTTTTGGGAAAATAAAGGACTATATTGAAATATCTAAGTTGTATTTATTAGCAGAAACTTTATTGACACGCCTACTTTAACGCCCACTTTCACTAAAAGACTTAATTTACGAAAACATTTTCCTATCATATCGAAGTTATTAAGGGTGGTAAAATTTTAAGGGCCGATGTTGTTTTAAAATAAAACACAAATTATTTAGGAAATTATTATCATTTCTTTTTATAATGATAATATTTGTATGGTTCAATTATGTATTTCACAAAATATCGGCCAAATGCCCCCGCCCCCCATCCTTGGCACCACTCCTCTATCTGATGGTCCAAATTTTCAATGACAATGTTTATGCTCAATTGTTGGGCATGATGATGAGTCGAGGTTGACTGCTCTTTTGCCACACTATCGTAAAAAACAGCAATAGTTCCCATTCAACGAACTAAGAAGGCATTCCAGATTTTCTAAAATTTTATGCAGACCTGATTTGCAGAAATTTAAATATTTTTTACAATTCTCCCGATTGTGGACGAATTTGAACGATTATGTTGATCAAAAGAATTACGAAGTGCACAAAATGCATTTTGATTTGAACGCCCATTTTTATAAAAAAACCTGAATAACTTGAAAGCGTTGCTCATTTGCGTAACTTTCCACTGATCAAATTGAGTAAGTTTGAGATTGATAAATGTCAAGTGAAGTGCAGAAAACAAATTTAAAGACTATGTGTAGTTCACCTTCAACATGGGCCCTTAAAATTTAACCACCCTCTACAAAGAAAGTGATACATATTTTATTATATAGAGATTATTCCATAATGATTAACAAAATAATAAATATTGTGCTTTAATTGTACACAAAATTGGTGGTGGGTATAAAAGATTCGGCACAGCCGAATATAGTGCTCTTACTTGTTTTTATAAATGAACAAGCCAAACCCGGCGCGCGTTGCTACGCCCCTTAATGAATCGAAATGCATTATAAATTTCAATTGAATATCAAGTGCAAAAACCTAAAAATTATAATTTTTTTATGGGCGTGGCATTGCCCACTTTTATATTCACAAAATTGTAAAGTCATAACAGCTCAATATGTTTGCAAAGTTTTAGAAAAATCGGTCTGGTGCAAGTACCTCAAAATTATAACTTTTTTTTATGGGCGTGGCCCTGCCCACTTTTCTAATCACGAAATTATATGGTTACGACAGCTTAGTATGTGTGCAAAGTTTCAGAAAAATCAGTTCAGTGCAAGTACCTCAAAATTAAAACTTTTTTAGGGGCGTGGCCCCGCCCACTTTTTTTATCACGAAATTATTTAGTCATAACAGCTCGATATGTGTGCAAGGTTTCAGAAAAATCGGTCATGTGCAAGTAGCTTAAAATGATAAATATTTTTTATGGGCGTGACTCCGCCCACTTTTTTCCACCCATAAACACTCCCTGGTATGTGTACAACAATTTACCAAAGTTTGAGCCCGATCGGTTTTACAGTTTCGGAGTCTATAGCTAACACACACACACACAGAGTTTCATTTTTATATAGATAGATATAGAAGATTAGATGTTCCAATTAAATTTTTTTATTATTTCATTTGATACGTAGCGAAGCACGTACCGGGCGGCTAGTAATTGTATAAAAAGTAGTACTTTTTCTTTTTAGATGCTAAAAGAATAATTTTTTAATTAAATTAGTTTTTTTTGTAACGATTCTATACAAAATAAGTTCTCTGCCAAATCCACTTTATTTAAAGAAGTGGTTCATATATAATTGAACATAATATTAGAAATGTTTAAACTATTAAAATTATCAACGTTTATAAACGTTAAAATTTTTATTGAAAATCAGTTTTATTAACCGTTTAAAAATATTTAATAATTTTGTATTGCTTGCATGGCCAATTTCAAATTTATAAATATAAATCAATTACTTATTCTATAATTATTAAAATTAATAATGATCCCATTATTAAAAATCAAATGGTGATCAAGAGTTCAACCGTACGTTTTGTCTTCAAATAGTATTAATGTTATAGAGATTGGTCTTTCCTACAAATGTACGTATGGGGAATCACTTTCATATTGCTGCGATAGTTGTAATATAGTTGTCAATTTTAAAATTTCAAAAAGCATCGAAAGCTAGAACAAGCGAGTAAGTTAAAAAAAATCACTGATTATAAAAGTTTTTACTTTTGATTCTATTTATTTCATAAAATTATTAATATCTATATAAAAATAAGATCCCATCGTTCCTATTAGGAGCATTAGGAGCAGACAAATTAAAAAATAATGTCTGTGTCTTAGATAATACATTATAAACACTGTGGCAACTTTAAATTAACAGTATTTTACAGAACAATATACAGTTTTTAGACGCCAGTCGCCCTCGGAAATACCTAATTTTACAACTGGCAACAAATCTTAAGTTCTTTTGCATTAATAATCGATCTATAAGTCTATAGATATTCTATTATTAATATAATCTGGCTAAAATGCCGTTTGAATTATAATTTATGATGCTATCAATATCAATATGTGTGTATACTAGCTGACCCGACAAACATTGTTTCGCCATAAAATATTATTTCTAGGAAATATTTTTTTAGTTCAATAAAAATAACAATGTAACTCACTCTGAGTGTACAGATCTATCTTAGTTTAAAATTTCATCGAAGTCGTTACGTTATTTAGGTGAGACATAAATTGTCCCTTGGGGTGAGTTGCCCTAAATATTTAGGAGTATGAAAAATAGATGTTGACCGATTCTTAAACATTAATTTTTTCATTGGCTGGACTTAAATTGTGTACAATTTGAAGAACATAATTAAAAAAGTGGGTGTTAAGGTAGGCGTGGGGAAAAAATATCCTAATATTCATACCATAGTCTTATTTATATCGTGTGAAAATTTTCAAGAAGATCGGTCCAGTAGTCTGGCCTACCTGAGGGGTTGTTAAAAAAGCCGTGACGTTGAGGGGTATGAAAAATAGATTTTGACCGATTTTCAGACCTACCCGATATGCACACAAAATTTCATGAAAATTGGTCGTACCATTTCGGAGAAGTTTTATCAGAAACACAGCGACACGAGAATTTTATATACTAGATTCAATACTTCGATCAACTTGAAACTTTGATTACATAAAATAATAATGAGTTATTGTGACAATATAATTTTATGAAAAAAAAACAGGTGCTTAACGTCCATAATCCACTCAAAACTATAGTTTTTATTAAAAAACTCTAGTTTAAAGCAATAATAACAAAAAACATTGTGTAGCTACTATCAATTCCTATCAGTTCCCAAATTAATAATTTCTATGCTTTTAACATTGAGAAAATTTGTTTTAGTTTTGTACTTAAAAGTTATGAAAACTTGTTTTCTATTACAAAAAGAAATTGAAATTTAGTTTTGATGTCACCGAAGCAAGTAGAAAAGCAATTACAAAAAAAAACGCAACTACCGAGCACTGACACGAAAATTTTATAAAACAAAAGTTTCAACAGGTACTAACAACAGTGCTAAAATCAAAATGCTGACTTGCTGATTGTTTCACACCATTGAGTTTCCGTGTTGAGTTTCTTCAATCAAAATCTAAATTTCATTGCATATGTTTTGGAAAAAAGATATAAAAATTAGATAAATTACAACCCACATTTAGAACAACAAGTTTTTCATGTAGATAGCAGAGCCATCTATATGTGAATTACGAAGAAGTTGATACTGTACTACCATCATAAAATGTATTGTAATTAAATGAAATTGGTACAGTAAGATTCACGATAACTAAACTAAAAACAACAACTATATTAAATTTATCTATTAAGTTCTGTTAGTTGAGTCACAATAATTTTTTTAGTAGTTTTTTTACCTAATAGTCGATTCAAGAATCTTTTTTCTAAGTCTCAGCTATGGCGTTAGTAATTATTGTGGTAGGATTAGTAGTGAATAACGTTGACACTTTGTTTGGATTGAATCACATTAATTAAATTAAATTGCGTAAGTATAAAACATGACATTCATACATATAAATGCCTAAAGTTCTTAAAAACTTTTTTATACCCTTCACCTGTGGTGCACAAGGGTATATATTTCTACAATTTTCATTTCCGACCCCATAAAGTATATATTTTCTGAAAGCTTATGAATAGAGGAGTCGATTAAGCCCTGACCGTCTGTCCGTCTGTCCGTGTGTTGGTTGAAATGAACTTTTAGAAGCAACTATATGTTCCTGAGATCTCTATATGGTATCAATCTCTTGGAAATATTCAGGAATGAATCGCTATTGAAATTCAGCACAATCGCCCAATTACTTTCTGAGATATGAGCAAAAAACCACGACCACCTCGTTTTTTTACACAATTACAATAACAACATACATACATAAATATATGTAAAAACCATACAAAAAAAGAAAAAATTACAAAAAGAAAAAATATTAAAAATAAAAAATAAAAATAATAAAAAAAAATTAAAAAAAAAAATTTTTTTAAATAATTTAAAAAAAATTTTAAAAAATTTTTTAAAAATTTTTTCAAAAAAATTTTTTTAAAAAATTAAAAAAAAAAAAAATAATAATAATAACAAAATATAAATAATATATTAAATAAAATAAAATTTTTTTGGCTCAGCTGGGATTCGATGCCACATTTATTCTAACCAGTATATACATATGTACGTATTTGATATGAGATAAATGGTGATACAAACAATTGTTATTGCATTACTACACGTTGTGAAGGGTATATAAGATTCGGCACGGCCGAATATAGCACTGTTACTTGTTTTTTTTATTAAAATTACATGTTTTTTGTTATTGAAAATATAGTGTAGTGCCAACGACATATTAAACAAAACTAACACAGTAAAGAAAGATGTAAGTAAAATTGCCTTATATTATGACATTATTTATTTCTAAATAAAATGTAAATATGTATATACATATGTTAAGCTGACGAGATCTACATCTAGATTATGAAATTTTGCAAAAATTTCTCTTCTATCAAAATGGAAAATTAAAGTGACACGCTCACTTTAACGCCCACCTCCCATATAACGCTTTATCTCACATTCATATAAAAAATTTTAAGGAATAAAGGACTCTATATTGAAATATCTAAGTTGAATTTATCAGCAAAAACTAGTTAGACACGCTCACTTCAGCGACCATTTATCGCATAATATACTGTTAAGCTTATAAAACCGACAGAATTAGATGTTTGATGATGAAATTTCGCATACATATATGGTTTTCTGGTAAATTTAATTTTGCCATTATAATTATAATCCAAAAAATTAAGGTGATATGCCCACATTAACGCCCACCTCCCATATAACGCTTTATCGTTAATTCGTATTATTTTTATATAGACAAGAATTGAAAAAAAGATGTCTGTAATGGAATATCTGAGTTGAATTCAAACATTAATTATATGATTTTAAAAGTAGGAGATGACATATCCACACAATCAAATAAATTAGCTAATAGCAAATAAAAGTTACACAAAGAAAGTAAAACATATATTAGTATACAATTAATAACAAAATAAAAAATTTGGGCTATAAAAGTACACAACTTAGTGGTGGGTACCAAAAATATAGTGCTCTTACTTGTTATTATATAGTTTTTATTATTAATAATTATAAAATAATACATTTGCTTTTCTTTGTACTTAAATATTTTTGTTATCACTATTCGTTAGATACTATAATTGTGAGAGAAAGTATTTAATCGTGAAGGGATTGCTCCGATCGTAAACATTTTTTGTTTGTAGTGAGAAAATTATCGTCAAAATTGCTCGTACTAAGATTGCTCGTACATAAGATTCGTATATAGTTTCCTATAAATAAGTTTATGACATCAAGTGCATTTTTTTTGTATGGGAGAAACCATTTTTCCTAATTCGATCTTATCCATATTTTTTCTCGAATAAGAAGATTGTTATCAAAGTATCTCATACAAAGTTTAAAAGGAATAACAGCTATAGTTCTAAAAATATATTATTAAATATGTTAAATTTGTATGGGAGGCACCACGCCCACCTAAACTAAAGGGTCCGCCATCTAACGTTTTTTTCCAACTTTTTGACAGATAATTAGTTTTATCCTCCCGCTGAACGAATATGGTTGTGTATACGCTTGAACAATGCTGGGAAATATTGCGACATTACTTTGGGCGATTTTGCCAAAAAAAATCATCTTTTCAGATGAAACTCATTTTGATCTTGGCGGGTATGTAAACAAGCAAAATTGTCGCATTTGGGGCACAGAAAACCCGCACGCATACATTGAAAAGCCGATACACCCAAAACGAGTTACTGTTTGATTCGGCTTTTGATCCAGAGACATAATTGGGCCACTTTTCTTCGAAAATGAGCAAAGAGTGGCCGTAGTCAATGGCGATCGTTATCGGGCCATGTTATATATACCCCTTTTCACTGCGTGAAGGGTATAACAAGTTATTTGGCGGACCCTTTATAAATCAAAAATATAACCTTTCCCTGTTCGGAAGGTAGGTCTAACTTCGAGCATTGGTAAAGAAATTTTAGAAATTTTAGTAAATAGTTTCGAAGAAAACTCAGAACATAAAAACACACATTTCCCCTTTATTTTATTAGTATATAAAGCGTGATTTTTTAAGCGTAGTTTTTTGAAAAAACTAAAATTTTCATTATATATTCAAAATTTTTATTGAAATCAATAAACTAATCTTTGCCATTTACTTTTTTAAAAAATAACTTCATGTAAATGTTGCCCGCGGCTCCGGTTTAAATGGTCCATTCGTAAGGTTTAATTTTGCACTACTTTTTCGAGCATTTCTGACTGTATTCCATGAATAACAAGTGTTGTGTTATACTCTAAGGCTTCAATCGTGTTTGGCTTGTCCATATAGACCAACGACTTCACACAGAAAATAGTCAAAAAATAGTCAAGAGGCGTCAAATCACATGATCTTGGCGGCCAATTCACAGAGCCATTTCGAGAGATAAACTGCTCGCCAAATTCATCCTTAAATATGTCCATTGTTTCACGAGCTGTGTGGCGTGTGCACCGTTTTGTTGAAACCACATATCAACCAAGTCCAACTCAGCCAATTGAGGTAAAAAAAAGTCGCGTAACATGGCTCGATATCGTTCGCCGTTGACGGTAACGTTTCTTCCACAGTCGTCTTTAAAGAAAAATGGACCGATGATTTCACCAGCCCATAAACTACACCAAACTATCGTTTTTTCGGGATGCATCGGTAACTCTTGTACGGCATGTGGCATGTGGATGCGACAGTTTTGCTTGTTACGTATCCATTTAGCCAGAAATGAACCCCATCGCTGAACACAATTTTTCAATAAAACAAACGATGAACATTTCTCACAGAGCACGAACTTTGAAAATAAATTTGAACGATTTACAGTCGGTGCTCGTTTCTCCATGATGAAATAGCAGAATATACTTAACACTTTTCACTTTCACAGATGTAGTTACCAACCAGTGCTGCCAGCCCGAAAAACTTAATTTATAAAAATCACCCTTTATATAGAGTATTCCATCCCAAAATACGTTCCGGGTGTATAATCATTGCATCTTCGCGCAATTCCTCACTGATATCAATCAATATAGCATTGTGATCGATATCTGTGTACATTTTGGGCATGCTCCATCCTACCCTGCCGATAATACTAGCGTTTATTTATTTATTTATTTATTTATTTATTTATTTATTTAAGTCTATAGATTCTAGATCCTTACAGACAAAAAAGCAGTACATACAAAATGTTTAATATTAGTTATTCAAAAACAAAATAATTTTACATTTTACAATATTAACATTTAAAGAAAAATCAATATGTTGATAAAGTTTATTGAACTCGGTACAAATCCTCAAAAACGGATCGAAGTTGGCATAATTCGTTCTGAAAACTTTGACTGATAGCGGACAAAAAGCGCTAATAGGAAATCAGAGCATATACATCCTTTAATTAAATTTAGAACAAACGTAACGTTTAACATTGTTCTACGACTTTTTAAAGTTGGCAGCTTCACTAGTGCAAGTCTACTAGTATAAGGCGGGCGGCTTAACGAATTCCACTGTAAGCCAGGAAGACAAAATAGCAGGAACTGTTTTTGCACAGATTCAATGCTATTAATATAAGCATTGTAAGTTGGATCCCAAATTATTGAACCATACTCAAGAATAGGCCTGACAAGAGAAATATACAATTGTATTGTTATATATGGATCTGTAAACTCTTTCGCCCAACGTTTTATGAATCCAAGGACAGCACGTGCTTTATTAACAGTTAAAGAAATATGCTGAATAAAATTTAGTTTAGCATCTAATAGGATTCCAAGATCGGAGACGGATTCCAGTCTTTTTAACGTAAAACCATTTTAAACATAATTAACTTTAATATAACATCTACGAAAGAAACACATATATTTGCATTTTTCAGGGTTCAGCTCCATTAAGTTAAATTTACACCATACATTAAAAGCATCTATATCCATTTGTAAGAGGGTATGATCGGCGTAATTATTATAACTTAGGAATATTTTTACGTCGTCAGCATAAATAATAACGTTTGAGAATTTAATAGCATTTGGTAAATCATTAATGAACAAGGAAAACAGCAATGGACCAAGATGACTTCCCTGAGGAACACCAGAAACAACGTCTATTGGTTTAGAGATAATGTTTTTAAAACGAACATTTTGTTTTCTATTTGTCAAATACGAATAAATCCACTTAAGGGAGTTCTGTGTAAATCCCATTACATCAAGTTTTTTTATTAGAAGTTTATGATTAACTTTATCAAAGGCTTTGCTGAAGTCGGTGTAAATAACATCAGTTTGCTTTC
This sequence comes from Phyto melanocephala, assembly GCA_941918925.1. Lineage (NCBI taxonomy): Eukaryota > Metazoa > Arthropoda > Insecta > Diptera > Rhinophoridae > Phyto > Phyto melanocephala. The sequence goes on along the minus strand of OW799235.1, from coordinate 61,515,620 downwards.
GTTCAATAAAACCACGATTTACAAGCGTAGTAAACTGCAACAGATTTGTAACAGTCGAACAACCCTTACGAAAACCATGTTGTAACGGAGACAATATAGATGTTACATGATGGCAAAGATGGTCAGTTATAATTTTCTCAAAAAGTTTAGGTATTGTACTAAGGTTAGCAATACCTCTATAATTAGCGATGTTATTTCTGCAGCCAGACTTGAATAATGGAATTATAAAAGAGTCCTTCCACATAGTAGGAAAATAACCGGATTTTATCGACATATTGAAAAGTATTGTAAGGGGAGAAACGAAAGCCTCAGCACATTTAATAAGAAGGCTACTAGGAATTCCATCAGGGCCATATTTATAGGAAAATTTTAGATTTTTTAAACTGCTGAAAACCGTTGATTCATCAAGAAATGGAATTGATATAGCTGGATTTGATAATTCCATTAGTGGATAAGATTTTAAATCGTCGAATTTAGCGTCAGAATAAGTGGTAGAAAAAAAGTCAGCAAACAGATTACTTATTATTAAGTCATCATCGGATTCAGAATCAAGGTACTTCATAACAGTTGGAAATGCAACTGTCCTCCTTTTGTAATTAACAAACTTGTAGAAGCTCTTTGGATCAGTTTTAAAATTTTGGCGCATTTTATTCAAATAGCTCAAGTAGCAAGACTGATTCATTGAATTATATTGTGCACGAACCACTGAATATTTGGCATAATCGATAGAAGATCCAGACTTTTTGTATATTCTATAAAGCTTGTTCTTTTTATTTTTAACCGTAGAGAGATACTTAGAGTTCCACGGTGGGCCAGATTGTTTTAAAACAAAAGTTTTCGGAGTAGTTAGATTTATATATAAATAGATTTTATCATAAAACTTTTTAATTACGTTGTCGATATCGATACTATTATTTAAAAAATTAGTATAATAAAGAAAATTCGGCCAGTCTGTGTTGTTTAAAAGTTCAATAAACATTTGGTAGTTAGTTTTTTTAAAGCAAAAACTTTTTTCATTCAAATTAACAGATTTTAACGTAGAAGAGCTTGATAAAACAGAAGTTTGGATTTCAATCGTGGGATGGTAACAATCCTCCGGTTGAGAAATTGGATCCGAACGGTTAATAGTTATATTAGTACAATCGTTTACAAAAATTAGATCTAATCGTTTAAAATTAACGTTGAAAATACCATTTAGCTGATAAAGATTAAGATCCATTAGCCAATTCACGAACTCAATATAATATGTATTTATCCTTGACGTTGTCGGAATGAAATAGCCATCATCAAATGAGAAATTCCATGATAAATATGGCATATTAAAATCTCCAAGAACAAAAACAGAATCGTTTTCATTAGCAGCTTTTACGATTTTTTTAATAGCTTCAGCATGTTCACGGTAAACCATCTCAGATGAATTTGGAGGAATATAAGAAGAAGTTATGAAAATTTTCTTACGTTTCAGCTTAATAACAACACCAATAAATTCAATGTTCAATGACGAATCATCTAAAAACGCCTCAGAAGAAAGATGACTGGAAACTGCAATTAGAACTCCACCACCTCTGATACCACAACCACGATCACGTCTATAAATTTGATAATCACTACAGAGTATTTCAGTATTTAAAACATTTTCCATAAGCCATGTTTCAGTAAACACAATAATGCTGTAGGTAAAAGCGAAGCTATTATTGAACAGGGCAGATAATTTTGTATTTAAGCCACGAACGTTTTGATATATTATTGAAATATCAGTAGAACAATTTAGTTTTTTGGAGTCGTTGAGATACGTATAGGGAGACGTGCAGCAGTCCTGCGGCTTTCTTTGTAAACATATTCACGCACAAATGTACTTACAGGCCAAAAGCTAGGATCAACAAGATGTTCAAAGAGACCTTCAGGTACAGCAATTTTAAACGATGTTATTGTTCTCGGTTGGGAGTACGTATATTTATACACAGAGATTTCACAATTTGACTGAAGTTTTGATCGAATGTAATATTCAACATCCTCAGCAGTAGTTTCCGCAGCCAAGCGTGATAAAAAAATATTTTTATTAGGGGGTATAGCTTTTAAAGGCTTAGGTGCAACTTGAATATTGTTAGAAATAGTAGACGAATAAGTCAAAATTTGAGCATAATTAAGATTTCGTTCAGGAGCAATAGATGAGTTATTGGCTATTGGTGGAATTCCAGATGAGGCAGGTAAAGGCTCCAAGGAGTTAGGTGTATCAGCTACAGACACTGATGTGGATCCAGATACAAAGTTATTACGGGGTTGTGAACTAATTTCGACTACAGAAGCAGATGCGTTGTTAGAATCAGGAGTTATTTTGCGCGTGTTTTGTGATGAATCAGATCTTAAATGCGCTTTTTTGCGTTTAGGAGATAGATTTTGTTGCATATTAACGAAATTTTCTAAATTGGGGAAATTATTAAATAGTTCTCCAAATTTAGCAAGTTTATTTTGTAGCAACAGAAATTCCTTGGTAATTAAATTAAACTCATCTTTAGAATTTTTAAAAAGTTTATAAAATTCTATATTGATGTTTTTGCAGCTTGGACAAGTCCAATTTAGGGATTTTAAAGGATCAGCCAGCGCATCAGCATCGCGTGCTTTAAGATTACTGCATTTTAAATGATATATGTTAAGACACAACCAGCATGAAGCCATACGATCACCACCAGTACTTATACAATTGGCACTTGAGCACTCCATTGTGAAAAACGTTGGACAGAAAGGTATATATTTATGTATGGCAATGCTCCAAAATTATTTTGTTTTGTTATCAAAGACACAAACTAATGCAATCCCAGTATTACCAGCATCAAACACAAAAACATATGTGTAAATACAAACAAAAAAACATAAAATCGAAGTTGATTGTTGTTTTTGTTATTAAACGCACGTAAAATTATATTTTAAAAACACTTTAAAGAAGTGAATATAATAAAGAATAGACACTGTATCACACTGACAGTATATTATATTTAGTCAAGGCAACATCAATAATTGATCCCGATTCGCCTCTTGAGAAAGTGCGCTCATTTTCGTTGTTCAACAGAATCCCATTAAGTGCAGAAAGCGACTCAACCAGTATCTGACCCCTTAAATTTGTGCATGGGTAGCCTCATTCTATCGCCCACTCAATGAAGTCGCCGGTAATAATTACGGGATCCCTTGAACATGCATCAGAAACGATATTGTGAACAATTCGTTCAAACGCTAATAAGGAATATCTCGGGGAAATTCAGCAACTGTTGAAGCAAATCCCATGCACAATAGCCCGAGTAAAACCAGTAAACTGTAAGGCATGATCCTGCAGCCCCAATTCACTGATTAACCATATCGCCGACGCACGTTGGGTTGAAATTCCCAATAATGGCTCTTAATTGAAAATTGAAAATTAATATTTTTAAAAAGTAATCAATTACAGGTTATAGTAAACAAAATTCTGCATCACTTACTATCTTTTTCATTTTCCTATGTTATTTATTTTTCGAATTGTGCGTTGTTAAAGTTGAACTTTGTTTAAGTTTTTGAAAACAGTGGTAAAAATTAAAAAAAATTTTTTTTTTAATAAAATTTTTATTAACATAAAAAATGTTTACTAATTATTCAGGATATTCTCCCAATAGTTTTCAAAATTTTTGTTTTATTGGTTGTTGGGTTTAAAAGCTGGCCTATATGCATTTCACTGGTTGCTTATGCCAGATCATCAGTAGACCTTTTAAACCACAAAATTTATGAAAAAGTTCAAAATTGTTACAAGCTTTATTTAAAATTTTCATAAACAGTATGAGAATTTTAAATAAAACTAGAAACAAAAATAAAAACTTCCTCATAAACCCAACCAACAATTTTATTCATTTTTATTTTTTATTATTCTAATCCCTTATATATTTGGCTAACACATTGGTTAACACTAAATATATTTTAAGGGCAACCGAATAATAAAATTTCTTTTATTAACATAAAAAAAAAAAAAAAAAATAAAAATAATAAAATAAATAATAAATAATAAAAGAAATTTTATTATTCGGTTGCCCTTAAAATATATTTAGTGTTAACCAATGTGTTAGCCAAATATATAAGGGATTAGAATAATAAAAAATAAAAATGAATAAAATTGTTGGTTGGGTTTATGAGGAAGTTTTTATTTTTGTTTCTAGTTTTATTTAAAATTCTCATACTGTTTATGAAAATTTTAAATAAAGCTTGTAACAATTTTGAACTTTTTCATAAATTTTGTGGTTGAAAAGGTCTACTGATGATCTGGCATAAGCAACCAGTGAAATGCATATAGGCCAGCTTTTAAACCCAACAACCAATAAAACAAAAATAAAATTTTTATATTATAGTAGCATAAAAGTAATATTTTTACAATGGAACCTTCAACCACAGGTATTTGGAAACTCAAATATGTATCCCAGTTAAATATTTTTGTTGTAGAAATATTTTAAATATTTTTTTGAAAATTAGTCTAAAAAACTATCATTTTTCACTTTTAAGTAGAAATTCAAATTCAATTTGGGCATTCTTGGGTAAAACATTTTTTTTATAGTTTTCTTTGATATGTCTACTTACAAATCATATAAAAACATTTTGCGGATTTTTTGCGATAAGACCGACAAAAATAGTTTTTAAATAACATCAAAGAAAAATTCGTGTATGCTTAGTAATGCACTCACTGTATTAATCATGTAAGTGTGTACATACATATGTTTGGTATGAAGTTTTGTTATTGTTTATTTTTGTCAATTTTCTCATTATCAATATTTTTATTTTTAATATTATTACCCCGCAGTTCCAAACTGAAGTTCCGTCTCCAATACTGGTAAAATAACATAGGACTTTAACATGTACTTGTCATTGGATAGGCTAATATGTTCTTTTGAAGCAACAGCGATCAGGTGCTTGACTTTGCAAAAGCAAATACTCTGCAGTTTGGATACGATTTTTCGAGTGCCTTCTTCACTTGTCATATAAAATTTCAATAAAAAAATGGCAAGCAAGGTCCGAAGCAGAAAAAAAGTAGTGGTGAAAGATCAAAAATACAGGTCGAGTTCAGACAAAAAACCGGACTTATAGTTGACCAGCCAAATCAAGGGTTTGGAAACTCAAATGACGGGAATACAGCCAGACGTTTTTTCCAAAATCCCGAAGTTTAGCGAAAATTACAAAAATCGACGTTGAACTGATCAAAAAGTTGCAAACTATTTTAGTTGCTGTATCGTGTGGTCATCAGATTAATGTTGAAAAATTAAGAAATTTTACTTTATCGACCGCAAAATACTTTGTTGGAAAATACCCATGGTAGAACATATCTCCCACTTTACATAAATAATACATAGTTCGGAGATTATTACTCATACACTGTTACCTATTGGTCAGTTATCGGAGGAAGAGCAGGAAGCTCGCAATAAAGATTTTAAATCATACAGAGAACCTTTTCAACGGAAATGCAGTCGCAAAAAGTACAATGAAGATATTTTCAATAGATTTTTAATAGGATCTGATCCTATTATTTGTAATATGAGCAAACATTACAAAAAGAAAAGTAGCGTGTTACCACAGCAGGTATTAGACCTTCTAATATTACCTAAAATTTCTGAAGAAAATAATTCCGATGATATTTATTTTAGTGAACGCGAATATGAAGATTAATAATATTAAAAATAAAATGTAAATTTATTATAAATATTAATATTAATAAAAACTTTTTTAATAAATAAAGATTAGTATGGCCTATTTCCGGGAATGGGCTACACGAAATCACTTTCCGATTCAGTTGAATTTTTGTATTCTGAGTTACTAACCTAAAAAAATCATATGCGTCAAATTTCATTCATTTATCTTTTAAAATGGAGTTTGCAAAGCAATTTTAATATTCATACGGGCAGACAAACGGATATCCCTGGAGTTAAAAAAATTTTTTTTTTTCAGAAATGATTTTTTTTAACTACTAATGACCCATATAATACTACGAAACGAAAAAATAAGTGTTATCTCTAACGCCTGAATTAAGAGCCGTTTTCAGCAATTTCAACCCAATGTGCGACGTTTTGGTAATGTCCGATAACCAATTAACCGAATTTCGGCATTGATACTGTTCACTTAAGAGTGCTAAGTCTATATTCATCTCTCGAACAATCTGTTTCAGCAAATCCTGTGCTGCCTGACAGTGATTCTCATTCTCGCTGTCTTAGGCGTACGATCGCTTTCCTGTAAAACGGACGAACAAAACAGCCAGTCACATGATCACTCTTTACCCTAGGGTTCTCACAACTACACAATATACATGATGGTTGGTTATTACACACCACAATCCTGTGACTAGGTACGCCACATTGTAGGCATTTGTCAGCGTAATCATTCTGACTTTTGCACCTACTCGCAGTATGACCAAAGTCCAAAAATCTGTAGCATCTAATTGGTGCCATTTTCTCCCGTATCCTACATATCAGCCATTCAATAAGTATCCTTGCCGTCTCAATGAGGTGGTTTGCCAACTCAGAACTTATACCAATAGTGGCAGTCTGTGTTCCCCTACACGCAAAGAAAAGCCATGGTTACGGCATGATCACGACGGTCATACTATTTTTTCTAAAACAATATATGGTTGTCGAAAACAAGTAATAGTTATTTTTGTTTCATTTCATCAAATATTTTGTCACGAAAATCAAGCATTTGTTTGAATTGTATCGTTTAATGATTACTTTTCGTAAAAATTTCAAAATGGTTATCATTTAAAAATAGTATGATTTAAAAAAATCAATTTGACAAAAATAACATTATATTCAAAATCATTAAAAGATAAAAATAATCATTAAATAATAAGTGAGACAACAGTATGATTTCTTTTTAATAATAATTTGATTTCAAGTGTTCTTCTTGCTGAACAAATTTTTATTATTTTAAAAGTTTGAGATGTCAAAAAAGGGAACAAAAATTTTGAAAAAATAAAAGAAAATTTAAAAATAAACGTGAAAATGTTAAAAAAAATTGGCAAAAAAATTGCAATTAAATTGGTAAGTACAATCAATATGTGTATGTTACAGCAAAAGACAATCATTTGCCGTAAAAAAGCAGAAATTGTCGATTTCAATTGTAGCCATGTAAATGATTATTGAATGATGCTTAAATTAAACATAATAATGATAACTGGTAACCATTATTATTTTAAACATAATCATACAATTCAATCATAGTATGTTGCTCTTCGATTATGGTTACTACAACCATATTTTTTCTTTGCGTGTACATAATATTCTCAAAGATTTAATCACTAACGCACTAAATCTATAGGAAACTTTCAAAAGTGAATGCATTACCTCGTCCTTTGTTGATTTTTCGAATATCGAATACACCGGTTTTTTATCCGAAAAAGCCGGTTATGTCTGTCAGGGGTATAAGAAAGAATTTTTAAAATGAAATTTTAAAGATTTTCTCTCTAGCCTTTAAAATGTATTTCAAATTACATAAATAATTTCAAACAAAATACGCTAGTGCATATTAGTTTAAAAGATCTATTTTACATTTTAAAAATGTACAGAAGGAGATACAAAAATTTATAACAGCCTTATAAAAAGTCTTATTTATTTATTGTATTTATTTATTTTACTTGTCCTTAAATTGTGCAGCCAAACATATATAAACTGTAAAAATTTCATATTTATATAAAATTTTTATTATAATCTTTTTCTACAATATTTTTGAATTTTTTCTTTAAATATTATATTTTATATATTCGAACCGGTTAACCGGTTTTTTCTCAATTTTCAAAATAGCAACCGGTTTTTTTTTTAATTCTAAATTTTCAAACTATTTGAAACCCAATTTCTTAAAAAAGTCGAATAATCGATCACCCTACTGTTTATGATAAAACAAATGCAACATGTACGATAACAATACGTAAAATTAATAAAAAAGAAATATTTATTGCATTATTCGCAATATTTTTCCAAAAATTTCATTTCGTTTTAAATTAAAATTTAAGTAAATTGAAACTCTAGCAACTCTAAGAGTATCGAATAAATTTAAGTTATATTATTGAATTTGATCCTAAAAGATTTGCTGTATTCACAAGAATGCTTAATACCATAGACAGACGACAGCGTTAATTTGCATTAAAAGTCTTAATTCAAATTAACTTATGAATTATCCCCATTCCAATGTGCATTAGATTTCACGTAAATGCACTAAATCATATTGAATTTATACTGCATTTAGCAATTTCAATATGGCAACACGGTCGGCAATCAATCAAAAAATTAAAAAATCAAAAATGTAAAATAAAAATAGATTCGATATGTTGACATTTTTTACATATTATTTGGAATGCCTTTCTATTTAGGTGAAAGTTTTCCTTAATACTGGTATCCCATCGTAAGCATGCCACTCTCCCAAAAAGTGCTGTTACGGTCCTTTAAAATAATACCACATACCTACATACATACATATGTATGAATTAAAACCTCCATGAAAAGATACCATTAAACCTACGAATTTCCACAATTCCCTTTCTCTTATTTCAGAGTGTCCTTCTGCCATCCCAACTTGTAGCAACATGTTCAGATTTGTGATTGCTAGTGCATTTACAATTTTTAAAATTTTTTCTAAATGTAAAAACTGTCGTCTGTCACAGCAAAATTTTAATTTGCATTAATGAGATTTTAATGAAAATTAACGCTGTCGTCTGCCTATGGTATAAGTGTCGGATAGTGTATTATTTTTAAACCTTGTAAAATGTTTGCAAAATTATGACATCAGGACAATACGAAACTTGAGACACCTCTTATTAATACAATAACTGTATTATTTATTATAAGAAATATTAAGCTTAGTCTAGACGATTGTTGAATCAGCAAATTTATGCTTACAAATTTGTTACAAGTGCCATCATATCGTGTAAACGCAAAATTTTTTCATCATACGTATGATCATTTACTAACACTTTTTTAACAATGCCATCAAATGTATGTTGACGATTTCAACATATCGTGTAAACTGCATATTTTTAGTGCTTCTCAAATTTCCTACGTATGATGACACATAAGTTATTTGTTTAAAAGCGTACTTCAGCTTTTCATCATATCGTCGTTCGTAAATTATTGTGTTCTATGTGACGCATAAAACCTATACATATAGAACACAATAATTTAAAATAATTTAAATGTAAAGCATATAGAATTGTTGCAGTGTTGCCTAATTTGTTTTATTATTTACTAGATTTTGTAAATTATACATTAGTTATTTAGGCGAAATGGTTGATGTGAATATTTTATTATTACTTGCAAAAAACTATAGTATTGACAAAATAATATTAAAAACAAGAGTGCTTTATTCGGCTTTGCCATATATAAATAAATAAACAATAGTAAAATTCTAAAAAAAAAACAAATCGTAGAATATTCTACATTTCAGAGTTTATATATCTCATGTCTATACCCTGATTTACTTTGCTTCGAATGCCATTTTGAATTTCAATAATTTTTTATAATGTACTCTATTCTATTTGTCTTGAAGTTGAAAACTTAATTTTCTTCTATAAATTTAAGTGAAAATACTGGGTTATGTTTTAGACTCTAAAAAGACATAAAGAAAATTTACTGCTAATATTTTTAAATATTATTCAGGCTACAGTTTATTTAAAATTTTCTTTAAAAAAAAATTAATTGTGATAATAAAAGTATAATATGAAGAAGCATATTTTTGCCAACACTAGGCGAATGGAAAGCATATTCGAAATTCTTTAATCGGTGATAAATTATTAGATGTAAATATTATTTATTTAACACCTAGGCTTTTAGTTAATTAAATTCGATAAGTTGGTTTCCTATATCATATTTTCATACCAAAACGAGTTATACTAAAATTTTACTAACAGCAACCCCTTTTTTGTTTGTTATTATCTTTTATATTATTAATAGTTTTGTCCTGCTCTTATTATTATTAATATTATTATATTAATTATATTAATATTAATTAATGTTTAGATTGGTGTAAACTTCAAAATTTCGAAAAGCATTGAAACACTTAAAAAAAATGTTATTTTCAAATTTATTCTATTTATTTTAAAACTTCTAAATTTCCATTAAAAAATATAATAAGTAAATATATTAAGGAACATAAACCCAAAAATAAAGTTCTATATCACTTTTTATATTATTATGCTATCAATATGAACATTACTATATGATTACTTATGAAAATACTAACTATATCATGGTGTCAATTGTTATTTTCTGAAATTGTAAATTAAAAAGTTTTTGCATATTAATATCATTTTTAGTTTAATTTCTCTTATAAATCATAAAAGATATCAATAAATAAGTTTGGTTATTATATAATAATAAGTAAATAATACAAAATATATAATCTATGTATAACTATTGTTAATTATGGTTTTTGGTTAAAAACAATAATAATCTAACAATCTGCAATAACATAAACATTGTTTACTATCAATTCTTATTATTTTCCTAATTTATACTTTCAGTATTTTTATACCCGCCACCAAAAAAATGGTGGGGGTATATTCATTTTGTCATTTCGTTTGTAACACATCGAAATATCCATTTTAGACTCCATAAAGTATATATATTCTGAATCAGGGTTTGATTTGATGACGAACTAGCTATGTCCGTCCGTCTGTCCGTCTGTTGAAAGCACGATAGAGGTCGCACCGAAAAAGCTAGGGGGCTCAAATTTTGCCGGAATCTTTCTTATAGACAAGGCTTGTTTAGTATTAAAAATGGGCTAAATCGGAATATTAGGAAGAGAGTTATAGCTCGTAATGCAAGACAGCTCACCGACGCTCCACTGTCCTGAAGGCCATTAAACAGTAAACCGTTTACGCTGACTTGAATATATGGTCATATATCTTCCTCGCATAGAAATACATTCAAAGCAATACCATTTTGCTCAGGTTTTCTTTCTGTATGTCTTTGTCTATTTTTGAGAATTTTTTGCTAGTAAGGGGCACATAGTCTGAGAAAATTTCGGCTCGTTTATTGATATATATCTCTAAACGCTTTTGGAAAGGAATTCGATGCTTAAAATTTGCTGAGCAATAGGAGGTATTGTTAGTTTGGTTTACCCACATTTGTAGCAAAAGTTGTTTCTTTGAACAACTGGGCATTCAATAAATGAATGTGCAGGGGCTTTAGAGATCTTACAATTTAACTGCTTTGCGGAAAATTTTTCCCGCTGGAGCTCTTTTACAGCTAATACTTCAATCTTTAATTTGATAAATGTCTCGGGCTAGAGGTCATTGGAGATCAATAGATACAGGTCATATAAGTTGAAGAAAATATATATTTTTGAACAATTAATTGTAGTAATTTTTTTTGTTTTTAATTATCAAATTTTTCTTATTTATTTATTTATTTATTTATTTATTTATTTTGTATTCCCATACAACAAGACTTAAAGTCTTATAATTATAGTACAGGATGAGTAATTGAACAAGATAAGTTATTACAATATTATTAAAAAAAAAAATGAGAAAACATTTTTGAATGGAAAAAATCTAACGAATTATACATTTTAAAGCATGAAAATAAAATAAAATAAACATACATGTATAAAAAAGAATATTAAAAATACAATCATTAAAAATAAAAGTAGAATTTTTATTATTGAAATACTCATTATTAGATATGACTAAAATAATTAAAAACTGCTTTCCTAAACTGCGTTGCATTACTCAAAAACTGTATAGACGACGGTAGCGAGTTCCAAAGACGAGTACAATGGATTAAAAATTGCCATTCAGACACAAGCGTTTTATATCTAATTTGAATCAGATTGTTATTTCTTCTTGAGCGGGTAAAAGTTAGGCGCCTAAACAAGTATGATGGCTCATTAGTGAATATAATCTTGTGCATAAGTAACAAAGATCTTATTTTTAGTAGATCACAAAAACGTACTCCATAGAGTTTACTTTCATAGGGTGTTATGTGTGATGATCGCCTTAAATTAAAAACATATCTTAGTATAGCGTTAAATGTGGAAGTTAATTTTCTTTTACTTAAGCAATCACAACTAGCGAAGACTTCGCAGCCATATAGGAGAGTTGGGATAAGGTAAGTTTTGGCAAGAAGTATACGTATGTTAACAGGGGTTAAATGCTGAGTCTTCCAAAGCGAGCGTAGCATCGAAAAAATTTTCCCAGTAGCGTTGTTCACATGATTAGACCACGTAAGTGATGAATTAAGAATTACTCCAAGGTTTTCAGTTTTGCTGACAACTGCAATACGTTGGTTATTTAAAAAGATGTCGGGTATATTGGTATCTTGTAAAGAGTTTCGCGAAATTTTTAAGCATTTGGACTTAGCAGGATTAAGACAGAGACCATTAGCCGTAGCCCAAGCTTGAATTTTAGACAGGTCAGAATTAAGATTGGAAATACATTCAACTACATTGTTAATATTACCACATAAGTAAAGTTGCACGTCATCAGCATACATATGAATCTTACAATATGACAACTGCTGTGGTAAGTCATTGATATATAATGTAAAAAGAAGAGGTCCTAAGATAGAACCTTGTGGAACGCCGTTTGTTACTGGTAGCGGGCATGATTTATTGTTACCTGCAGAAACATATTGGTAACGATTTTCAAGATAAGATGAAATGAGGCCAGCTGCAGAGATAGTAAAATTGAATAAATTAGTTAACTTAACACGAAGTATACTGTGATCAACCATATCAAACGCCTTGGAGTAGTCCAACAGTGTTAGGAACGCAATATTACCATTATCAATGAAGCCACGAATTTCCTCCGTTACTTCAATAAGAGCAGTGGTACAGCTGTGTTTGGGACGAAATCCAGATTGCCTGTCAGTTAGTAGACGATTTGTATGTAAAAAGCCACCTATTTGTTTGTGTAATATCTTTTCAAAAACTTTAGATAAATATGGAAGAATAGCTATAGGACGGTACTCGTTCTTTTTTTTAGGAATAGGAATAATTTTAGCACACTTCCAGTTTTGAGGAAAAATACTTTTGGTTAATATGGTATTAAAAATATGAGTAATTTGGGGTAACAAAGCTGGAAAAACAAACCTTAAAAACTTGGGATGTATGTTGTCCGGACCAATAGCATTAGATTTCACATTATAACAAGCCTCAAGAACATCAAGTTGAGAAACACAATTAAATGAAAACCGACTTTCGGATGAAGCCGCTATTAAGTTACTATTACATGAGTAGTAGTTAGGAGAAACGTTTACATTTGGAACTTTAGTAAATAGCTCGTTTAAATGATCAACATTTATGTCAGAAGAATTAGCACTGTTAGATTTGCTGATTCCGATATCGCGAATTATTCTCCAAGTTTTCTTTGTGTTCACAGCAGATGCAAATAGATTAGAGTAGTAAAACGATTTTGTACTTCTTATAAGTTTATTAACTTCCTTTCTAGCAGTAATATACTGAATATGAAGATCTTCTGTTCTAAAACGTTTCCAACATTTAAAAGCATAATCCCGTTGATTTATTTTACATTTAATTTGTTCATTAAACCAAGGCTTAGTTTTACTATTATAAAAGACAGTTTTTAATGGCACAGATTTTTCTAAAATTGTAACAAGATTTTGTTCCAGAAAATTAATCTGATTATCGACATCAGGCATGAAGTAAATAGAACTCCAATCGACCTTGCACAATTCATTCATCATTACAATGTTATCCATTTTTCTGAAATCGTAATATGAGGACTCTTCCTTCATGTGTTGGGTATTAAAATCAAAACTTAAAAAAATTAAATCATGTTTAGAAAAACAAGGTGCTGAAATTTGATCATAGAGTAGAATTTTGTCATTTGAGCTTACGAAAATAAGATCAAGTAGTGTTTGATTCGTAGCAGTATAGTGCGTTGGTGTTTCAGTGTTTGCAGGAGATAAGCCAATCGATGTCATTGCTTCAAGTAGCTGTGTCTCATATAAGACATTAGAATTAAAATCACCACATAGTACAACACTTTCGTAATTTACAGTTATTGTTTGAAGTTTATTGTAAAATTCATCAATATCAATCCTGTTATTAGGCCGATAAGCACAACCAATCAGCAGTTTCTTTCCAAAGGATACAACTTCAACAAATATATGTTCGATTTTTTCATCAACTTCAGATTTAGTTAGAAATTTAGTTGTTATTCCTTTTCTGACAAATATGGCAACACCTCCACCATGAGTACGTCTATCACAACGAAACATTTGGAAACCTTTCAGTTCAAATAAGTTATCAGCAACGTTTACGTCAAACCATGTTTCAGACACACATATAATATCCACACAAGAATTCTCAAAAATATATCTGAATTCATCAATTTTATTATTTAAGCTCTGTGCGTTTATATGACAAATGTTAATACCAGGTTTTTGTTTACATAAAATTCGTATAAGATTAAAAGTAGCATCATTGGAACTAACAGATGAACTATCGCCTCTTAATGTCATAATATATGATATTATTAACCAAAGAGCAACGCAGGTAGAAAAAAACAGAAATTAAAATTTTTTTGAGAATATAAATTAAAACAGGGATAAAAAAGCTTTTACATAGATAAAAAAATATAATTAATACATATACAATAAATAAAACATAGATTGTAGTAAAGAAACAAATTACAAAATTATGCATGATTTTTTTCAGGAAAAAAATTTCTTAGTTGCTCAAGACTCTCGATACAAACTGGATCCTGATTTTCATTAAACCTCACATGCACTAAACCGCGAATCGTAAATACTGCTTTTAAAAGTCCCTGTTTTTTCAAGTGAGTTGCAGATATCAAAATTTTATGATTCATTGAGGTAAGATTTTCATTGACATAGAACGGTTGATTGCTGCTAAAACCAAAATCGCATAATTTTAGCTCAGTTTTATAAGTTCTACGATAATTAGCCAGACATTTTAAAATAAAATTTTTATCGTATGGAGAAAATAGTTTGACCATAACAACAGCATCTGAAGAAAAACCTCGATCTTTAGACTTGTGGTTTTGTAGACGATATACGGATTTTATCATAGGGGTTTGAATTTTTAAAACATCACAAATGAACTTAAAAACATCATATAAGTTTTCATCTTTATAATATGGTATTCCATTTATTCGTAGATCTGATGCAACGATAGAATTCTCTTGCCGCTGCAGTTGTGTTTTTAAATGTAAGACTTCACCTTTAAGGCCAATAATTTCGTCCGCGACTGTTTCAAGTTTAGTAACTCGAAGATTTAAATCAGAGATGTCACGCTTAAGATCATCAAATTTCTTATTAAGCAATTTTTCCAAACGAGCTTCACTCTCTTGAAACATTGTTTTAATATAAGAAAGCATATTATCAAATCTCTTATCAATTTTTTTATCAACTATTGTTAAGAGCTTAAAAGGAGAATCAGTAATAGATAATCTAGGTGTTTTTTTTACATTACCAACAACAGATGATAGTGTTGATTCTCTACTTCTTTTTGGTGCATACATAATATTTTGCAAATTATCATTGTTTGTGTCATTATCAGATAACCCAGACAGGCTTTCAAAGCTGCGATTTTCGATGTTGTTGTCGTGGGTGTTGTTGTAACTCATTTTGTAAATAATATTTGGAATTAATGTATGTAATTATTAACAAAAATGTTCTCTTCACCAAAATTATCTCTTAAATTTTTATGCTTTTGTTATTATTATATTCCTCTTTTGTTTTTATTTTTTTATTTTGAGTATTATATATGAAGTTAAATTTCTTTTTAATTTTTGGTTTAAATTGTTGTGTTATTTTAGGTTTTAATTAACTTTTTCACAAAATTAAACGTATAGTTTGTTTATTTAAATTTTGAAAAATATATATAATTTTATTTAATATAATAAATGCAATTCAATTGTCTAAAAAAATAATGTTTTTTTATTTGCATATGTATCCTTTATAACATCCAATTGTATAAAAAATCATTATAGTGTCATTACAAAAGTATTTTAAAAGCATTAAGCATTTTAAACGTATTCACTTAGGTCAACTTTATAAGCGCATTATTTTTGAAACATGCTAATTTGATTTTTTATTAAAAAAAATCAGTGGGACGTAATCTAATCTGGAGGTCCAATTTTGGTTAACTTTTTCTTGTTTTCCAAGTGGCGATTATACATGTTCCCACAAAAAAAAAAAGTCTGGCGGCTTTAGGTCGCTCGATTTTAGTGGCCAATTTACGGATACAAAACTATGGGATTACTCAACATTTCCTCAATAAATCAATTGTGGCACAAGCTCTGTGAAATAATACGGCATCTTGTTGAAACCACAGCTTCTGCATATCATGGTAGTTCAATTAATGTATGAAAAAAAAGTAATCGTGGGTCCTTAGCGGTCACTATTGACTGAATTTTTCTAGCCAGCATAATTTTTAAAGAAGAACGTACCAATGATTCCACCATCCCATAAAGCACACCAAACAGTCAGTTATTCTGCATGTCTCAACATACATGTAGGGAAAATATAAGATAACAAAGAGTGGGTTTTATATTTTCATGTTTATTGAAACAATTTATTTAATTCGTTTGGTCAATTTCAACGTTTTAAAATTAGTTGTAAATGAAAAGACAACAATTGTATTCAATTATTATAAAAGGGTTTTATTCTTTTAATTAACAACTTTATGTCCAAAGATAGCACGACTTTACAACTTCTAAAACGACTTAACAACTTGTGATTCTTTCTTTTACTTCACAACGACTGTGACTTTTTTTTTATCAACTTTAACTTCTCTTTAATTCTTTAAATTCGTATACATATGTTTGTGATGCTAAATTTAGTACGTCAGTGTTGGAAAACTGTGTCAGTCCTTTATTCAACTCCCTTATCCCACATACATACACGTGAGGATTATCATCACTTAAAATACTTCAGTTTTGCTTATTGACGTATCCACTTAATCAAATGTGAGCTTTATCGCTAAACAAAATTTGCTTATCGAAATCGGGATCAGCGAGAATCTTGTTTTGGGTCTATTTACCGAATCTACGTCTTGCTATTCATGTGTCAGTCTTTTTACTTTAAAATGCACAATGAAGCTGCACATAAATCAGTTAAAAAAGTGTTGCCAACTTCAAGTTATATACCTCTATAAAATAAAACCTGGTATATTGCGTCATTACTTTGAAAATCATGGTAATGTTGCAGAATGCGTGAGAAAATTGCGTACGGATTTTGGAAGAAGAGAAGCACCGTCAGCTCCGTTTGTTCGTTTTCTTGTGAAAAAAGTGAAAGAAACTGGAATCCTCATCGATAAACCAAAGCGTGAAAAGCCAAAAACAGTGCGTACACCCGAGATTATTGCTGCTGTGGCAGAAAGTGTGCGTGAAGCGCCATCAACATCAATTCACCGTCGTTCTCAGCAATTGAACATTTCGGAGACATCATTGAGACGAAGTTTGCATAAAGTCCTTGGTATGACGCCATACAAAGTCCAATTAGTTCAGGAGTTGAAGCCAAGTGACCATCCAATGCATTTTCGCTTCGCTAAGTGGGCCTGCGACCGACTTACAGAAGATGCCGATTTTGCCAAAAAAACCATCTTTTCAGATGAAGCTCATTTTGATCTTGGTGGGTATGTAAACAAGCAAAATTGTCGCATTTGGGGCACAGAAAATCCGCACGCAAACATTGAGAAGCTGATACAGCCAAAACGAGTTTGGTGCGGATTTTGGTCGAGAGGCATAATTGGGCCATTTTTCTTCGAAAATCAGCAAGTAGTGGCCATTACAGTCAATGGCGATCGTTATCGGGCCATGTTGAATGAATTTTCGTTCACAAAAATTGAAGAGGAGGATATTGCCAATATTTGGTTTCAACAGGACGGCGCTACGTGCCACACAGCCGAAGCTACACTCGATGGTTTGCGCCCTGTTTTTGAAGATCGCATTATCAGCCGAATAGCTGATGTCGTTTGGCCACCTCGGAGCTGCGATTTGACACCACCGTTGGACTATTTTTTGTGGGGTGCCGTCAAAGATAAGTGTTACGCCAACTAGCCAGAGACAATTGACGCTTTAAAGGATAATATTCATGAAGCCATAGGTGAAATACAGCTGCACACAATCGATAATGTGCTTAAAAATTAGACCGATCGTGTAGGCTACTGCATGGCCAGCCGAGCCAGCTATTTGAATGAAATTATTTTCCATTATCAACCGGAAGGATTGTACTTTCAAATAAAAAAAGAAATTTGAAAAAACATTCAGTAGTTCTTTTTTATAGCATTTTCAAAAAAGAGGTATTTGGCGGACCCTTTATTAGAGTAATATGCTGATTAAAATTAAGTTTAACATCAAATAGAATACCCAAATCAACTACTGAATCAACCAGTTCCAGTTTGTAACCATTCAATAAGAATAAGCTTATCTCTTCTGTTTTACGGGAAAAGCACATGTGTTTACATTTATTTAAGTTCGAATCATAAAACTATCTATGTCTTGTTGTAGCAGATTATAATCTCCACAGTTATTAACAAAATTAATAATTTTTACGTCATCCGCGTACATAAGAAAATTTAATATTTGGCATTTGGTAGATAATTTTTAAACAGGGTAAATAAAATTGGACCAAGATGGCTGCCTTGTGGAACTCCAGATTTTACTATAATATGCTTTGACAGAGTATTATTAGAGCAAATCCGTTGGTTTCTGTCCGTTAGATATGAAATAATCCAAGTCAAACTATTATTGGTGAATCCCAACAAATTAAACTTTTTGACTAAAAAAATGTGGTTGACTTTATCAAAAGCTTTACTAAAGTCCGTGTAGATGACGTCTGTACCGTGACCATTACAAAATCTCGATTAATTAAGTATGTTAGTTGAAGAAGATTTGTTGTTATTTAGCAACCTTTACGGAAGCCATGCTGAGAAGATGCCATTATTGATGAAACTCATCACATAATATTGCCAACATTGTGGAACGAAAAAAATAGATACAAATAATTGAAGTTGGCAGCCTTATTACACATAAAAAGCTGATAATATATACTTTTTTTACATCCTTCACAGTAAGTGTAAAGTTATATATAGGTTTGTCAATCCGTGTAAAATTTCTACAATATTTATTTCGGACCCCATAAAGTATATGTTTTCTGAAATGTTATGAATAGGAGAGTCGATTAAGCATTATCCACAAATTCGTGTGTATGTTGAAATCAACCCTTTGAAGCCTTCGACATCGGCATTCACCATGTAGAAAACTATTAAAAAAGCGTAAAATCCAAGATGGCGTTCGAAACAACCCCAACAATATGAGTATTAAATGAAAGTGCTTGACTAGTAGAATATAGTCAACTATGTAAAAATTCAAAATCAAAGATGGCGTCGGAAATAGCGCAAGGCCGTAAATAGCGCTCTTACTTATTTCTAATTCCAGTTGTCAGAAGTAAAGCAATATAATATTTTATAATATATAACGTTTTATTCAAAGTTATAAGTAAATAGTTTCAATAAAATAAAACTTTGGCTTCTATAATTCCAAGTGTATATTTTTAACTTTTGTAAAGATGTTTTGTAACTGTTTGTATTTAGCACTTATTTTGATGTCTTTACGCTCAACTAAGTAAAAAAACTACCCCTTCCCCGAGATATCAGTGGTATTTTAAAAGTACCTGAATTACCAACACAACTTTTCCTAACTTTAAACTCTCAAAAACAACAATTATAATTCCGATAATTCTGACGTCAGCTAGAGGCGTTAGATAAGTATTCCATGAAATTAGAAGTGGATGGAAAAAATAAAACTGCAAAAGTAACTTAAGTTCTATATCATCTATTACGATATACTTATATGTGTATCCATTATTTTTTGTTAGATTAATTCATGAGCAAAATAAATTGAAACAAATTTATTAGTCTCATTACATATTATTTTAAAAGTTTTTAAATAGGGGTCGATTAAAAGATATAATATTACAAAATGGGCACCATTTAATTGATAAAAGGCTATACAGTGAGTTCTATAGCAATAGTTTACATTTTTGTTAGCTTAAAAGAATTAAATGCTGGTTTTTATAAATGTTAGTTCATATACGAGCCCCATAAATAACATTTGTAAGATTGATTGAAATGTTTAACCAAATTATAAAGAAAGAGTTTTATTAACTATAGTTTGGTGAGGAATACTTTTTTTTCGAAATTCGCCTTTAAGGGCGGGCAATGAAGATGTTTTTAAGAAAGGATACACACCAATTTGGTCTTTAAAAGTTTTTGAAATTAATTAACAAATCTTATAACATATTAACTTACAGATCTTCTTGGATGTATAATAAAAGGTAGATTAAAAAAGAGTTTAAAAGATAAAGTGTTAAAGCTTCGTTGAGAAAATCTTTAAAGTATTTGGGTTTCAGAAAAGAATATAAATCATGGATTCATCAAAACCATATAAGCGATTAACTTCATTTTAATTAGGCAACGACTAAGTTCAACCATTTCTTCTAAAGATAGCTTTAAATATAAAAGAAAACAAGTAAGAGCGCTATATTCGGCCGTGCCGAATCTTATATACCCTTCACAACGTGTAGTCATGCAATAACAGTAGTTTGTATCACCATTCATCCCATATGAAATACGTACAACAATATAAAAAACATACATATAAACAACCCATTTTAAAATTATAACTTTACGTATGTATGTTAAAAGAAAAAAAAAATTTAAAAAAAAAAAATTTTTTAAAAAAAAAAATTAAAAAAAAAATTAAAAAAAAAAAAATAATAATAATAATAAATATAAAACAAAAAAAAATTTAAAAAAAAATTTTTTAAAATAATTAAAAAAAAAATAATAAAAATATAAATAATATATTAAATAAAAAATAAAAAAAAATTTAAAAAAAAAATTTTTTTTTTGGCTCAGCTGGGATTCGATGACACGTTTTCTCTAACCAGTATACACGTTTGTATGTATGTATGTTGTTGTCGTAATGTTGTTTTTGTGAAAAAAAAATCGAGGTGGTCGTCGGTTTTTGCTCATATCTCAGTTGTTTATGTACCGATGTGTCTGGATTTCAATACCGATCTACTCCCAAATATTTCTGATATTTTAATACCTCACCCGGGTCCAAGCGAAGTCGGGGGGCTTCAAAAAGTTGATTTCAACATACACACGGACAGACGGTCAGACGGACAGACGGACAGACTGACAGACTGACAGAGCTTAATCGACTCCCCTATTCATAAGCTTTCAGAAAATATATACTTTATGGGGTCGGAAATGAAAATTGTAGAAATTTCACACGAAATGACAAACCTATATATACCCTTTTTCACTGTGTGAAGGGTATAAATAATTATAGCTATGTTACTTTATTAAGTAATAGTTCAATAAATATTTATAAAACTCACCATGTACTTTTAAAAATTAGCTTAAGGTTAGTGATGCCTAATTGTTCGACTGATTTTTTCATCAATGAATAAAATAAAAAAGAATGTTAATAAAAATGTTACAAAATATAAAAAAGAAAGATCTCAAACCAACTTTCAGATTATGAAATTAAAAAAAAATCAACTACAAATTAGCATACAAAAACGAATTTAAATATTAGTAATAAAATTTTTAAACATCTAAACGATAATTCTTCAAAAACTATAGTATCAATAGAAGAAAAACAACTAAAAGCTCTATATTTGGCCGTGCCGAATCAGTATTCTATTATTTATTAGTCAAACCCTTTCATTTGAAACACATATTATTGATGTTAAAAAAATTTGCTCCGCCATTTTGTTTCAGGCTGTATCTTCGATTTAATACTTTTTATACCCGCCACCAAAAAAATGGTGGGGGTATATTCATTTTGTCATTCCGTTTGTAACACATCGAAATATCCATTTTAGACCCCATAAAGTATATATATTCTGAATCAGGGTTTGATTTGATGACGATCTAGCTATGTCCGTCCATCTGTCCGTCTGTTGAAAGCACGATAGAGGTCGCACCGAAAAAGCTAGGGGGCTCAAATTTTGCCAGAATATTTCTTATAGACAAGGTTTGTTTAATATTAAAAATGGGCTAAATCGGAATATTAGGAAGAGAGTTATAGCTCGAAAAGCAAGAGTAGGTCGAAAAAACCGTGTCCTTCAAACATCGAATAAAATGGAATTGTGTCCAAACGCATTAACGTAGACTCATGAAACTTCGAATATAAATTTCCTGAGTAAAAGCAATTTTTTTTCCCGAAAATTATCTAAATCTATGCATTAGGAGAGGAGTTATCGATCAAAATGTACGAAAATTTATACCGCACAGTGTATTTTTCGGTATATTAAAAAACAAAAACGTCATAAAAGCAACAAAATTGGATGTACGACTCTGAACTTTTGCACACTTTGCTTTTTGGTGACACGCTTTCTTGTAACGGCAAATCAATGTACCACGCCCACTTTTACGCCCACCTCCCATATAACGTTTTACTCAAAATTCATATAATTTCTCTATAAATAAAGATTTTGGAATTATAAAGGGCTATATTGAAACACCTAAGTTGTAGTCATTCTCAAGAATAACTTTGACACGCCTACTATAACGCCCACTTTTCACGTTATCTATCGTTAATTAAATTTAAAAGCTTATAAAACCGCCAAAATTAGAGCTATGATGATAAAATTTGCTAAGTATATCCCCCTAGGCATTGTCATTACTGTGCCAGAAAATTAAGGTGCCAGGCCCACTTTTACGCCCACCTCCCATATAACGTTTTACCTAAAATTCATATAATTTCTCTATTAATAAAGATTTTGGAATAACAAAGGGCTATATTGAAATATCTAAGTTGTACTCAATCACAAAAGTAACTTTGACACGCCTACTATAACGCCCACTTCTCACGTTATCTACCGTTAATGAAATTTAAAAGCTCATAAAACCGCCAAAATTAGAGGTATGATGATAAAATTTGCTACGTATATCCCCCTGGGCAATGTGATTACTGTGCCAGAAAATTAAGTTGCCACGCCTACTTTTACGCCCAGCTCTCATATAACGTTTTACCTAAAATTCATATAATTTCTCTATTAATAAAGATTTTGGAATTATAAAGGGCTATATTGAAATATCTAAGTTGTACTCAATCACAAAAATAACTTTGACACGCCTACTATAACGCCCACTTTTCACGTTATCTACCGTTAATGAAATTTAAAAGCTCATAAAACCGCCAAAATTAGAGGTATGATGATAAAATTTGCTACGTATATCCCCCTAGGCAATGTCATTACTGTGCCAGAAAATTAAGTTGCCACGCCCACTTTTACGCCCAGCTCTCATATAACGTTTTACCTAAAATTCATATAATTTTTCTACTAATAATGGTTTTGGAATAATAAGGTGTCACGCCCACTTGTACGCCCACCTCCCATATAAAATTTTACATAAAATTAATATAATTTCTCTATTAATAAAAATTTTTGAATAATAAAGGACTATATTGAAAAATCTAAGTTGTACTCATTAGCAAAAACAACTTTGACACGCCTACTATAACGCCCACTTTTCACGTTATCTACCGTTAATGAAATTTAAAAGCTCATAAAACCACCAAAATTAGAGGTATGATGATCAAATTTGCTACGTCTATCCATCTAGGCAATGTCATTACTGTGCCAGAAAATTAAGTTGCCACGCCCACTTTTACGCCCAGCTCTCATATAACGTTTTACCTAAAATTCATATAATTTTTCTACTAATAATGGTTTTGGAATAATAAGGTGTCACGCCCACTTGTACGCCCACCTCCCATATAAGGTTTTACATAAAATTAATATAATTTCTCTATTAATAAAAATTTTTGAATAATAAAGGACTATATTGAAAAATCTAAGTTGTACTCATTAGCAAAAACAACTTTGACACGCCTACTATAACGCCCACTTTTCACGTTATCTACCGTTAATGAAATTTAAAAGCTCATAAAACCGCCAAAATTAGAGGTATGATGTTCAAATTTGCTACGTATATCCTTCTAGTCAATGTCATTGTTATGCCGAAAAGTTTAGTTTACACGCTCACTTTAACGCCTACTTCCCATATAACGGTTTATCTTAAATTCATGTAATTTATCTATTGACAAAGTTTTTGGGAAAATAAAGGACTATATTAAAATATCTAAGTTGTATTTATTAGTAGAAACTTTATTGAGACTCCTACTTTAACGCCCACTTTCATTGAAAGACTAAATTTATGAAAACACTTTACTAGCGTATCGAAGGTTTAAAGGGTGGTTAAATTTTAAGGGCCGATGTTGATTTTAAATAAAACACAAATTATTTAAGAAATTATTATCATTTATTTTTATAATGATATTATTTGTATGGTTCTATTATGTATTTAACAAAATATCGGCCAAATGACAACCCCACATCCTTGGCGCCACTCCTCTATCTGATGGTCCAAATTTTCAATTACAATGTTGATGCTCAATTGTTGGGCATGATGATGAGTCGAGGTTGACTGCTGTTTTGCCACACTATTGCAAAAAACAGCAATGGTTCCCATTCAACGAACTAAGAAGGCATTCACAGATTTTCTAACATTTTATACAGACCTGTTTTGCAGAAATTTAAATATTTTTTACAATTCTCCCGATTGTGGACGAATTTGAACGAATTTGAAAGTGCATTTTGATTTGAACGCCATTTTTATAAAAAACCTAAATAACTTTAAAGTGCTGCTCATTTGCGTATCTTTCCACGGATCAAATTGAATAAGTTTGAGAGTGAGAAATGTCAAATGAAATGCAGAAAACAAATTTAAAGACTAGGTGTAGTTCACCTTCAACATGGGCCCTTAAAATTTAACCACCCTCTACAAAGAAAGTGATACATATTTTATTATAATCCATAGCGATTAACAAAATAATAAATATTGTGCTTTAAATGTACACAGAATTGGTGGTGGGTATAAAAGATTCGGCACAGCCGAATATAGTGCTCTTACTTGTTTTATATTTAGTTTACTTCATTGTAGTGGTCGAGCGCTTTTTTTTTTGGTACAAATATTGTGAAGGTTAAACTGAAACTGAAAAATATCTATTTCCGTTTGTAAATTTTAGGAAAAACACCGAAGCAGTTGTACTTTGGTGCTTATACCTCAGTTGGTTTCAAACCGATTTGTTACTTTTTCTTAGAAATTATTTCTGAGATTACGGCTTATAATTTCGTATCTTATGCGAGGTCAAAACTATTTAGAAGTTTGAAAATATATTTAAAAATTATATAATTTTTTAAATAATTTTTGAATATAACTTTGCCGATTAGTGACCAATTTGTCCAAAGTTTTTTACGAATATCTCCAGAGACATACGAAATTTATAATAAATGGTAACAATCGTGTCTAGAAAATTGTAATTTTGTCTGTTCCATTTATGATATTTGAATGCCTTAAAATTGTCTTGCCGATGTCGGGGGCTTCAAAAAGTTCTTTTCAACATAAACACGGTCAGACGGACATATGGATAATGCTTAATCGACTCCCCTATTCATAAACTTTCAGAAAATATGTACTTTATGGGGTCGGAAATGACAATTGTAGAAATTACAAACGGAATGGCAAACCTGAATATACCCTCTTACACTGTTTCGTTTTAACCGTTTGGAAGCGTCCTTCAGTTTGTTAATAAAATCCATTTCTAATGTTGTTCTTTGATAAGTTTCTTCAAAGAGGACTTGTTTTTTAATAAGTTATTAATTAACTATTAAATTTGTTGGTATTTTAATTTACTTTAAAACTTTGGCCATTTTTAATAAAACTAATAATATTAATATTTAATTTAAATATCAGGCTATGAGTTCAAAATGATAATGACAGAATATCTAGGAAACTTGTTAGTTATCCGATACTAGCTGAGTGGAATGCATTTTAGCAACCCGCTACCGTTTCATCATCAACACTATTTTGATATGAATAACAAGTGTTGTATTTAAACATTTTATTAAAACTCAGTATTATATTGAAAATTGAACATCATCAGCTCTAAAGCAAGGCTTTTTAAACTGAGGGTATTAATAATCATATTTAAATGTACTTGAAATTGATAAGCTTGCATCATTTGTAAACACCGCATTAAACCTAAAAATATGGCACTGCTTCCACCGGAGCGTGGCAAATTTTCATTGCCATTTACACATATAGGCATGGACTTCGAAGGTTCATGTTTAATTATATAATCTTCTTCACGTAATGCAAAACTTATAAAAGGTTATCCAGCGGTTTTCGTATGTTTTTCTACCAGAACAGTTCACTTAGAAACACGTTCCGTCATTTTGACATAAACGTTTATAGTTTGTTTTGCTAGATTTGTTGGGCGTAGGGGCCTACCGAAAACGGTATTACAATGTGGTTAATGTAACAAAAATCATCACACTATTCTTCACGAAGCAGAAAATCAAGATTTAGCGGAGATCGTTTTCTCTACAGCAAGTTTTCAGGAGCAAAGGATTAAAGAACCCATCTAACAGGTCTGTAACAAAATATGCCATTGAAAGCTTTAGAAAACCAGCAAGAATTTTAAGGGAAAAAGTTGAAAGCGACATGACTGATATGCCGAAAGTTGTATTTGGGAAACCCACCTTTTCGCCAACTTTGGATGCAAATACTTAACCGCTTTTGAGAATGAATTTAAAAAACCTTAGCGCTTCAATGTTTGTTACTTTTTTGCTGGACCCAACAATAAGCGAATCCTTTATATTGCGAGATGTAGCACAACCTTTCCAAACTTCAGAAAAGTTATGACCATTTATAAAAATTATTATGCAGTTTTCCTCCAGCCGAATCCATTAGTGTCAACAGAAAAGTCGAAAATTGTGGATGACTTTCATTTTAATTTGCAAAAACCGCTGGATGATGTTGCAAGACCATTTCAAAACTATACAACCGTTGGCTTATGTATCTATTGTGAAGATAAGCGAGTACTCGAAAAATACTCCAAGACAAAGTAATTCTTTCCAAAATGCAGCAAACGCTTTTTGGCTATGTAATTCATGGTCGTTGGAATGGTTGTCGGTGCTAAACTCATTCTGCCCCGGGTGTATGTTGAACCGAGTTCAACCCTTACTGAAATCCCTTGTGGTTTCAACATTATTTTTTGTGTACGATTCTTATATATTCATATTTGTTTTTAATCTCATCTCTTATGTTTTAAATTCTAAATACATTTCGTTGCAACTGTATTTATATATTCTTTAAATTAAGTAACCTTAAGTTTTTTTTATAACTAAATAACATAGTCTTTAATAAACCGCCAATGAATTGAATTGAATTGAATTTTTGTTCAATCAGAGCATACTTTTTTCTTAGCCATATACATATTTAATTGCTTAGGGAGTTACTCTCAGCAACAGCATTCTTATTAAATAAGAGAATAAATATATGAGTTATTCATTAATATTTAAAATGGTGTATGTCCATTCATATTGATGTGAAGTTATTTTAAAGTTGGTGTTTGAATTCATTCGAAATATTTAAAAAATTATATGAAGTTTAGCATGTAACAGTATGGAGTATGGAACACTTTTTAAATATTACTTAAAATAGCCTTAAACCACTTTCAAAATGAATGGCTCAAATATGTGTATATAAAATATTTCTAACTATCTTTCCTTACAAAGATTTTTTTTAGAAAAATTAAGGCATGACGAATTATTACATCAGATAGTTTTGACCTATGCAGCTGTTGAACAACAGCGTTTACACTCATCGCTTTTACGCAATATAGGGCCTGTTCGTAAATGCATCACAGCTCTGCATATTATGCGCACAATGTTCGTAAATGCAAACGTTGGCAACACTGCAGCTGTCATCTGTTCGTAAATGCAACATTGAAATCTATTATGCGCAAATAAATACAAAAAACTAATCACAAAAATGGCTGATGCAACGAATGAGTATAAAGAATGCGATTTTTTACTTATTATTTTACTTTTTAAACATTTTTAGCCTCGAAGGTGAAATATTTGTCAGATGTTGTATCATAAAATTCCATCGTTCGTAAATGCAAACAATAAAATAAGCAAAAAGAAGCATCAGCAACATATGATTTGCAATGGCAGCGCAAAGTAGTCATATTGTGCATCGCAGGGCCTGTTCGTAAATGAATCACATCTGTGCATATTATGCGCACAATATTCGTAAATGCAAACGTTGGCAACACTGCAGCTGTCATCTGTTCGTAAATGCAACATCAAAGTCTATTATGCGCAAATAAATACAAAAAACTAATCACAAAAATGGCTGATGCAATAGATGTGTGAGTATAAAGAATGTGGTTTTTTATGATTTATTTTTGATTATTTTACTTTTTAAACATTTTTAGCCTCGAATGTGAAATATACAATGTCAGATATTGTATTATCAAATTCACAAATTAAATTTATAATTTTTTCATTTTTCCGCAGTGTTCGCTCGTTCGTAAATGCAGCAATAAAATAAGCAAAAAGAAGCATCAGCAACATATGATTTGCAGTGGCAGCGCAAAGTAATCATATTGTGCAGCGCAGTGATGCGTTTACGAACAGGCCCGCAGTGATGCATTTACGAACAGACCCATAGCTAATAAGAAGTTATATGCAGACTACAGATGTACTACTCTCTTCCCTTAAAAAAATATTTGCTTTAAATATTTAGTCATATTCTCTCTTTAAACACACTAAGAAAAATAGTTGTTGGTTGATCAGCACCACACCCCAATTCTTAATATGAATTCCATGGGAGTCTTTCCCTATTCTCTGTTCCATTATTCTAAATAATTTTTCCCGGGGAAATTTGTTCCTTTTCCCTTTTTCTAAATGAATTTCGAAATTGAGAAACTCTTCCCTAGGGAAAAAGTAGGTATCTCGAAAGGTAATTAAAGGGAGAATGTAATAACAAATTTTGGAAAAAAATCCGCCAACAAATTCAAAGGGAATTGTACCAAAAATGTAAGTCCTACTGATATAAAACGGCTGAACGGAACTAAATGAAATTCAGCACATAGAAAGATAACATCCTAGATTAACACATAGGCTACTTTTTATCGCGATAAATAACGCGAAGTCGTTGGAAAACTCATTATAACACATCCTGAACGGGTTGTTAGTGTTATAGATATTTTTATTTTTGTTGTTAATACTAAGTCTACGTTTTATCCCGATAACTACGCAGACGAAGTCGCGGGCACAAGCTAGTATTTAATATTTTTTTATAAAAAAAATATGATAAATATTGTAATTTATTGTTATTTTTAGGACAAAAACAACAAACAGGAAGCAGTTAGAATAATGAATTGTTTTTTAGTTTTAAAATAATTATAGTTTTTATTTATCTTTTTGGTTTTTTATTTTTGAAGTTTTTAAGTTTTTTAATAAAATGTATAAATATAAGAAATGGCTTTATTACAAAAATTTATTAGAGATTGTTCGCAATATTATTTCTAATATTTTCGGCAATGGATAAATATTGTGGTGAGGCTGAGGATACTACATTATTATCCTGAACGCTTAAACAAAATAAACTTTCTACATCGTTTACTTCAGTATTGCATTTAAAATGGATGCAGATGTTATGCAACGCACAGCAAAAATTTGTTATTTTTGCAGCCTTTTTTGGAGCGTAGTGCAGCTGTCTAGCACCAAGAAAGCACCTCCATCTATTTTGTAAAACACCATTAGTGCGTTCAACCACATTTCGACACATGGAGTGAATTTCATTGAATTTAATTTCAACAGACTCATCCTGTGGCATCTATAAGGCGTTAAAAGCCACGGTTCTAGAGAATATCCTGTGTCTCCTAAAAAAAATGAATTTTTAACTTATGAATTGTCTGTTATCATTCAAGACTTTACCAAGAAGCCAATAACTGCTGCCGCCTCTAAGGTATTCTTGCTCAAGGTGAGCATGCAATTCGCCAGAATTCAAGATAAAGGAATCGTGACACGCTTCTGGATGTGAGGCATCAACGTACTGAATCCTCAGTTCATGATCACAGACCTGTAATTTTTTGATTAAAAATTAATTACTGATCATTTAACAAAAAACAAAAATACTTTGCCAGCATTACATTCAAACTATAGTATTCCTTCCTGTTGTAGTAAAGATGCTTATTCTTAGGAGGAGCAATAATGCGGACATGCGTTCCGTCAACACATACTTTAACGCTTCCAATGCCATACTTCACATAAAGAGCTAACGTAATTTTCCGTTTTTGCACTTCAGTTCTGCAGAAAGCTAGAAACATTGTTCCTCAAATATATTAATAACTTCTGCCAGAACTTTGCTAAGACTACACTGAGCCACAGACACACCACAATCTCAAGGTATACCCGTTTGGTACCCACCTTCAGTAAAGTCGTACTTAATTTCACGATTGGAGAAATTGCAAACGACTTACGTTTGGGCTGAATATGTGACGGTAACACGTCCAACAAATACTTGAATGCCAGTTTATTTATTTTATATTTTTCAATCCTTCAAAAAGTTAAAATTTACTTACAAAGTTTGCGGCAACAAATTCTGTATCATTTATTTGTGGTAATTTTAAATCTGTTCATGCTTTTTTAATAGGTATTTTCAATTTACAAGTTTGTTCCATCTTGTTTTGCAATAAATTTCAGTTCTTTTCCCTTTTCTTTTTAAACATATTTCTTAAAAAATGTGGTACAATAAATTTTTATGTATGTTGGTAAAATTTGGTTATTAAAAACCCCTTAATATTGGTATTAAATAAAAGAGCTTGACCAATAAAATACAGCAAGCTTTAAAAAACTTAAAATATGATGCCCTCAACAAAATGGCGGATATTTTTTTCGCAACACCATCAATATGGGTATTAAATTAAATGTGAAATTTAGGCTTATGTCAGTATGTGGTCACTATACCTATGTACATGATGGTACGAGTTTTATCATTTATCAGATTTTCGAATATTTCATTTATACTTGTGTGTTCATTTGAAAAACGGCCGTCTATATAGAACCGATAATAAAAGTTGTGAATAACTTTTAATTTCACCAATTCAATTGCCTTAGCAAAAACTGAAACTGTATGAAACTTTTTCAGATTTAAATTTCTTATGTAAACATTTATCTATTAATTCTCTTACTTTATATGTAAAACTGAAATTTCAAACATTTAACCAGTGGAACGTGGTGTGTATTAAGCTAAGATTCCACTATCAGCGCAATATACCGATTTTCGTCGCATGACATGTGCCGATAATGTGAATGCACAAGCTTTTTAAAAATGCCGAACCTGCGCCGAAATCATGCTGACTATGTAATAATGTAAAGACTATTGTGCACAAAGTTGAAAAAACAAATTGCTGAATATGCGCCGATTTTTGTCGGCCACTTGTGCGCCTACTAAAGTTACCGATAAACGCCGATATATGAAAACAATATTGTCAGCAATGGAGATTATCCGTCAAACGTGGGATATTTTTTATTAATATTTGTTAAACTTATAAAAAAACTTCGATTCGGTTTTCTAATTATGTTTATTTGAATTTTTAGAATTATATTGGTCTAGGCGAGAACATGATATCGGCCAAATGAACGCCGTCACAATTGATTGCTATAAGGGCTCATTTTATGGCATATTTCATCACTTCGGCGAGAACTTCGGGCGACAGATTCTCGCACTCGTGTCGAATGTTCTCTTTGATTGCTTCCAGTGTCTCGTGCTTGTTCACGTAAACACTGGACTTCAAAAAACCCCTCAAAAAAGACTGGAACGGTTAAATCGGGTAATCTTGCGGTCCAATGTAAATCGCCAAAATGAGAGATGAGGCGACCCGGGAACGAAGACTGTAGAATATCGGTTGTTGCTCGCGTAGTGTGTGCCGTTGCTCCGTCCTGTTGGAACCACATGTCCTCCAGTCCTAGTTCATTCAATTGCAGCATAAAAAACTCGGCTAACATGGTTTTATAGCACACACCATCCACTGTTGTCGTTTGACCAGCGGCGTCCTCGAAAAAAAAGGGCCCGATAACTCCTCTAGCATAACCAGCGCACCATGCAGTCACTTTGAGCGGGTGTAATGAATGGCTCCTCGTTCAATACTCTTTGATTTTCGGTGCCCAAGAAGCGATAGCTTTGCTTGTTCACGTACCCGCTGAGGTGGAAATGAGCTTCATCGCTCATTATGATTTTGGTCGAGTGTATCGCAACATGGCTTGTTCACTTGTATTTTACATCTGTCTAGTTGATAAATGTCAAAACACATTTGATATTGGCCGCCGTTTGCAAAAATAAGAGCATCTTCCAATAGGGTGATTTCTTTTGGCCCACCTTGTATATACATATATACTCAGCAAAAAATCTATGAAAAAAAGTGAATTTTGTTGTACTCATTTTTAAGCACATTATGTTTGACAAATTATTTATAATTTAGGAAGTCATTTAGAATGAATGCGTTTACTCAATTGATTTAGAAGTCTTGAAAATGAAATTCCAATTTTTTGCACAGGGTATTTATATATGTTGCATATATTTATACATAAGATTATATTTTTTAATGTAATTTGTGTAGGAGGGTGTATAAATAAAATAAAAATAAATATCGACACAAATTTCAAAGACAGTTTATAATTTGTCAAATCCAGGAGTGCGGGCTACTCTCAAACTTGTCGCTGGAAGATTTTGCTGGACTGGGATTTCAAAGTATTCTTTAATACGAAACTTTCTAAAATTCCAACGGTTGAAGGTTAAACAAAACACACGCTCAACTCGAAGCAAATACAAGCCAACTTAGCAGCGCTTTGCACACATAAACATGGATATCATAGAGACGTTCCCATTATGTGAAGGATAACGATATTGTTTGACGGATAGTAGACCGTTTTTTACGTTGGCGTGTACGAAAGCGGATCCTATTTTGAATATGAATTTCAAGAATTGGTATCAAATTTCGTATAAGGTCTCATCGCGTTATCCAATTCAAGTATTTTATTGCCGCTGAATATGTTAATACGATTGGTGAAACCCATCTTTGAACAACACCATATTATCCAAAACGGAATGGAATGATAAAAAAAATTGCGTCGAATTTTATGATAAAATTCAGACAATTGGGTATCTCAAGACCAATAGGTTCGCTGAGGTTACGAGTCGTTTTTTGTGGCGGACATAAAAGCCTTCCCAGCGATTCCTGTGCAATTTCTTCAATCAGCAAAATTTACGACTTCATAAAACGATTTTGTTACCAAATTACGAACAGCAATACAGAAGCTGAGGCCAACCGATTTCTTTCAACTTTTTAAGCCCCACGTATAACTCAGACTCTTGTATGACATTAATTTATCAGATATGCCTTCTAGAATTTTGTTATTGAAAAACAGTTATGTGGGCACATTACTAGCTGAGATATGAGACAAGTGAACACGATTGCCTCTGTTTTTTTTTGCGTGAAAGTAAAAATATCAAATTATTAAAAAATTCATATTTATTAACTAAGTGGGATAGAATTTGCTCCAAATATTTAAGAAAAATAGAGGACATTGGTATAATTATTTATTTTTTTTTTTGCCAGTATGTTTTTTGCTTGAATAACTAAATACAAACAAGTAAGAGCGCTATATTCAGCCGTGCCATAGGTAGAGATACCAAAACATAGCTAAGACTAGATTATAGATTTCATGTAATACGTCATTTTCTTTATTGTTTTCGATGCCATTTTAGATAGTGAATTTTATATAGTAACTTTATCCACATTATTGGGGTTAAAACTATTTTCCGCTATTATGTTTCATTGTATTTTAAACTTTTTTTATAGTTTGCTATATTGTACTGGTCAAGCCCTTTTACTTATACGAATATTGTGGAGGTTAAAGGGACGAAACCGTAGCTACTATATTTGACTCATATATTCACCATTTAATCTAGGACGCCATCTTGGATTTTTCGTTTTTAATAACTAACTTTATTTAAATACTCAAGCCCTTTCATTTAATCCCCATATTGGCTCTCTCGGTTGTATAGAAACTGAAAAATATCTATTTCCGTTTGTAAATTTTAGGAAAAACCCCGAAGCAGTTGTACTTTTGTGCTTATATCTCAGTTAATTTCAAACCGATTTGTTAGTTTTTCTTAGACATAATTTCCGAGGTTACGGCTTATGTTTTGGTGCCTTAAGCGTGTTCAAAAATTATTTAGGAGTTCGAAAAATTTTATGTTTAAAACTATATATATTTTTTCAAAACATTCCTGAATATAACTTTGCCGCTTAGTGACCAATTTATCCAAAATATTTCCTGAATATCTTTAGAGGCATATCAAAACTTAAAATAAAAACAACCGTATCTATAACTTATCCTAGGATTATTATAAAAAATAAGCGATAACGATATGCTTAATCTACTCCCCTATTCATAAGTTTTCAGAAAATATATACTTTACGGGGTCGGAAATGAATATTGTAGACATTTTACACGGAATAACAATCCTACATATAGGCTAATCCTGCGTTACGGACGTTACATTCGCACGCAAATTTGCTTGTTAAGATTGACACATCTGGCGCTCACATTGGAATATTTTCGTGAAATTTTTTTTGAAAAATTCAGTTCTTTGGGAGAACTTTAAAACTTGTTTTGAACTTAAAGGTTTTTGAAAAAAAAGTTATGCTAACTTAAAGCTCCTTTACGGACGTTACAAAAAATGGAAGTCGACTTTGAGGCTTATGTGCATTTGCACAATTTTTAGCTAATTTTGCATAATAAAAAAAAAAGTCCATATAGAAAAAATTAAGTGGAATATATGACAATATTAATCCAGCTCAGAAAAGAAGGCTAAGTAGTCCCGTTACACAAAAATCTTAATTCTTGTCTGTTACGTACGTTATGTTACGGACGTTACACTTTTACCATTAAACCAAATTGTGTATATAAAAAACATTCATGTATTTAAAAATCTTTTTAATCTTGTATTAATTAATTTATTAGTTATAAAAAAATTATATAATATTTCATTACTCTTATGTTAGCTTATATTCTCATCACGTTCGTAGTATTCTTGAATTAGATTGACATCATCATCAGCTTTTGTTTGTGGGGCACTTTGATTATTGTATTTGCCAAGGAATTTTTTTTTAGCCCCTCAAGAACTGTGCGTTTCCCATTTCCATTTTTTGGTAGCGCAATATCCACCATTTTTACAGATTTGGCCAAAGACTGGGCAGAATTATAAGGCTCGTCACTGTTTACTTTTGTTGTTGCGTTTTGCTTATGTGCCCCTCTTAATTTAATTTTTCAGTATTATTTTTCGAATTTGCGCGAAATTTTTTGCTCTGCTTTTATTTGAACTAATTTAAATTATACAAATATATTTGTCACCACGCGCGTTTATAATTGAAATGAAGTGCGGCAAAATTTTGGAATCAAAGCATGAATTTCTGACAAATTTTCAGAAAAATCCAGTACGTAAACATTGCATGCATGGGCGTACCACCAAATATTTGAAGGGGGCATGGGGGTTGCGGCTTACAACATGGTTATTAATTACTAATTATTGATTTTCAGGAATTATTTTAGGTTTCAGAAGAATTTGAAATTCATCTCAATTTAAGTTGCAGATTAGGAGATCGCATGTTATTTCAACACACTTTTTGTTACTTTGAGGTATTCAGATTCAGCAGGTGAAAATCCATTATAAAAACTTACTTCCACCTCATAATATTAAAATAAAATTTTTGGGTATTTTCATGCCGTTACGGAAGTCACTTTGTCATTTATATTTAAAAAAAGTGTAATAAGGTAGGTTTTTTTTCATCAGATTAAAGTGCATAAAAAACTCTGTTTAAAAAGCTAGTTTGGAAAACAAACTTATTAAAGTTCATTCTGTTAAATTTAACAAGTAAGAGCACTATATTCGGCTGTGCCGAATCTTTTATACCCACCACCAATTCTGTGTACATTTAAAGCACAATATTTATTATTTTGTTAATCGCTATGGATTATAATAAAATATGTATCACTTTCTTTGTAGAGGGTGGTTAAATTTTAAGGGCCCATGTTGAAGGTGAACTACACCTAGTCTTTAAATTTGTTTTCTGCATTTCATTTGACATTTCTCACTCTCAAACTTATTCAATTTGATCCGTGGAAAGATACGCAAATGAGCAGCGCTTTAAAGTTATTCAGGTTTTTTATAAAAATGGTGTTCAAATCAAAATGCATTTTCAAATTCGTCCACAATCGGGAGAATTGTAAAAAATATTTAAATTTCTGCAAAACAGGTCTGTATAAAATGTTAGAAAATCTGTGAATGCCTTCTTAGTTCGTTGAATGGGAACCATTGCTGTTTTTTGCAATAGTGTGGCAAAAGAGCAGTCAACCTCGACTCATCATCATGCCCAACAATTGAGCATCAACATTGTAATTGAAAATTTGGACCATCAGATAGAGGAGTGGCGCCAAGGATGGGGGGTTGCCATTTGGCCGATATTTTGTTAAATACATAATAGAACCATACAAATAGTATAATTATAAAAAGAAATGATAATAATTTCTTAAATAATTTGTGTTTTATTAAAAATCAACATCGGCCCTTAAAATTTAACCACCCTTTAAACCTTCGATACGCTAGTAAAGTGTTTTCATAAATTTAGTCTTTCAATGAAAGTGGGCGTTAAACTAGGAGTCTCAATAAAGTTTCTACTAATAAATACAACTTAGATATTTTAATATAGTCCTTTATTTTCCCAAAAACTTTGTCAATAGATAAATTACATGAATTTAAGATAAACCGTTATATGGGAAGTAGGCGTTAAAGTGAGCGTGTAACCTAAACTTTTCGGCATAACAATGACATTGACTAGAAGGATATACGTAGCAAATTTGATCATCATACCTCTAATTTTGGCGGTTTTATGAGCTTTTAAATTTCATTAACGGTAGATAACGTGAAAAGTGGGCGTTATAGTAGGCATGTCAAAGTTATTTTTGTGAATGATTACAACTTAGGTGTTTCAATATAGTCCTTTATTATTCCAAAATCTTTATTAATAGAGAAATTATATGAATTTTGAGTAAAACGTTATATGGGAGGTGGGCGTAAAAGTGGGCGTGGCACATTGATTTGCCGTTACAAGAAAGCGTGTCACCAAAAAGCAAAGTGTGCAAAATTTTAGAGTCGTACATTCAATTTTGTTGCTTTTATGACGTTTTTGTTTTTTAATATACCGACAAATACACTGTGCGGTATAAATTTTCGTACATTTTGATCGATAACTCCTCTCCTAATGCATAGATTTAGATAATTTTCGGAGAAAAAAATTGCTTTTACTTTTTACTTTATATTCGAAGTTTCATGAGTCAACGTTAATGCGTTTGGACACAATTCCATTTTATTCGATGTTTGAAGGACACGGTTTTTTCGACCTACTCTTGCTTTACGAGCTATAACTCTCTTCCTAATATTCCGATTTAGTCCATTTTCAATATCAAACAAACCTTGTCTATAAGAAAGATTCTGGCAAAATTTGAGCCCCCTAGCTTTTTTGGTGCGACCTCTATCGTGCTTTCAACAGACGGATGGACATAGCTAGATCGTCATCGAATCAAACCCTGATTCAGAATATATATACTTTATGGGGTCTTAAATGGATATTTCGATGTGTTACAAACGGAATGACAAAATGAATATACCCCCACCATTTTTTTGGTTGCGGGTATAAAAAACCCTATTTTCGTTACGGACGTTACACACAGTGTACCCATTTTTAGTTCCGATTGTTAATATATATTAGATAACTTACAAATATGATTTGTATCGCAAATAAAAGAAAATTAAGCAAATTAAAGTTTTGCTAAACGCTAAATACTGAAACGACTGTATTGCCTACTTTTTTGACCATTAAAAATACCCGTTTTTTACAAAAATAAATGAAAGCAAGAGGTACGTTTAGGTTAGCATCTGCCAAGAACAAACAAACCACCGTAAAACCTTATTGCTTATATATTTTGAAGCTTGAATATGTATCCTATTATTCCATTAACAAACATTTGGATTTTGGGCAACTTTAATTGTCTGCCTTTAAAAATTTTTGGGATTAGCCTATATACCCTTTAACACTGCCTATTGTTAATCTATGTTGTTGTTTTTTTGTGTGCCAAATTGCATTCAGTTCCATTCAACCGTTTTTGCGTGATCGAGTAATAAACATTCGTATTTATTATATACGTAGGATGGGATGTGTATCTTTGAAAACATTTGCAACAAATCTTTGTTCAATGGTTCAATTACTGACAAAGATAAAGGTGAAAAATGTCAATTGAATGTTAAGATTATCGTTTAGCTAAAACAACAATAGAAGCTAGCGGTCGCTTATAAATACTTTTTTACATATGTATGTACATGATGGTAAAAACTATGTGAAGGAAATATGTATAAGATTCGGCACAGCCAAATATAGCGCTTTTAGGACTTTGTTTAACCCTTTCAATTCGAATTTTTTTGTGAATCCACAATTCATTTATAAAAGAATCATAAAAATTGATGAAGTTTTGTATTATTAGTTTTTCCGTTCATTCTTGAATTATCTTGGGGTACTTCAACTCAGTCGTTGCTTTGTTATTACTACTCCAAAAGCATTTTAATTCTATATTTTTTCCTCTCTTATTCGTATTCACCTGATTCTAAAAACTTGTTTTGCGTTTCTGAGTTACAGGATTCGCTTTAATCAGAAATATCAGATTCTAGAAGCTCTTATAATTATACCCTTCACACAATGAAAAATGGTATATGGGTCAATTTAAAAAAAAAACGCAATTTTTGTGTCCCCGTACTTTACACAACAATTTTAGGTAAAAAAAAAACAAAAAAAAAATAAAAAATTTGAGAGTGATCAACGAGGAATATGTAACAAAAAAACGTAATTTCCAAATTTGTATGTTTGTTTTTTTGTTTATTCAGAATGGTGTTTTGTTTCTCCCTCGGACTCCTTCCATACAAAAGCATGTGTCCCCCGTTAGAATTTTTAGTAAACAAAATTAAATAAAATCCAGAAAAAAGTAAATATGCAACATTTAATAACAGTTTTCGAATTATTGAGTTTCTTTCTTGTGTTTTCATTTGTTATAGTCGTCAAAACTGAATTAGTGCGAATTTGGTGTTGCAAAGAAAGGTTGTCCCCACAATTTGCATTGAGCGTCACATTTTTTATACCCGCCACCAAAAAAATGGTGGGGGTATATTCATTTTGTCATTCCGTTTGTAACACATCGAAATATCCATTTTAGACCCCATAAAGTATATATATTCTGAATCAGGGTTTGATTTGATGACGATCTAGCTATGTCCGTCCGTCTGTCCGTCTGTTGAAAGCACGATAGAGGTCGCACCGAAAAAGCTAGGGGGCTCAAATTTTGCCAGAATCTTTCTTATAGACAAGGTTTGTTTGGTGTTGAAAATGGTCTAAATCGTAATATTAGGAAGTGAGTTATAGCTCGTAATGCAACAGTAGGTCGAAAAAAACATGTCCTTCGAACATCGAATAAAATGCAATTGTGTTTAAACGCATTAATGTACAGTCATGAAACTTCGAATATATATTTCCCGAATCAAAACAATATCTCTCCTAAAAATTGCTTACATCTATGCATTAGGAAAGAAGTTATAGATAAAAATGTACGAAAATTTATACCGAGCAGTGTATTTTTCAGTATATTTTAAATTTAAAACATAATAAAACGGACAAAATTATATGTACGATTGTGAAATTTAGCACACTTTGCTTTTTGGTGAGAGGCTTTTCTTTAACGGAAAACCAATGTGCCACGCCCACTTTTACGCCCACCTCCCATATAACGTTTTACCTTAAATTCATATAATGTCTCTATTAATAAAGATTTTGGAATAGTTAAGGACTATATTGAAATATCTACGTTATACTCATTAGCAAAAACAACTTTGACACGCCTACTATAACACCCACTTTTCACGTTATCTAGCGTAAATGAAATTTAAAGCTCATAAAACCGACAAATTTAGAGGTACTATGATGAAATTTGCTACATATATCCTTCTAGTCAATGTTATTGTTATGCCGGAAAATTTAGGTGATACGCCTACTTTAACGCCTACCTCCCATATAACGGTTTATCTTAAATTCATGTAATTTCTCTATTGACAAAGGTTTTGGGAAAATAAAGGACTATATTGAAATATCTAAGTTGTATTTATTAGCAGAAACTTTATTGATACGCTTACTTTAACGCCCACCTTCACTAAAAGACTAAATTTAAGAAAACATTTTACTATCATATCGAAGTTATAAAGGGTGGTTAAATTTATTTTTGTAATGATAATATTTGTATGGTTCAATTATGTATTTAACAAAATATCGGCCAAATGCCCCCCCCCCCCCCATCCTTGGCGCCACTCCTTTATCTGATGGTCCAAATTTTCAATGACAATGTCGATGCTCAATTGTTGGGCACGATGATGAGTCGAGGTTGACTGCTCTTTTGCCACACTATCGCTAAAAACAGCAATGGTTCCCATTCAACGAACTAGGAAGGCATTCACAGATCTTCTAGCATTTTATACAGACCTGTTTTGCAGAAATTTAAATATTTTTTACAATTCTCCCGATTGTGGACGAACTTGAAGGATTATGTTGTTGAAAAGAATTACGAAGTGCACAAAATGCATTTTGATTTGAATGCCCATTTTCATAAAAAATCGGAATAATTTTAAAGCGTTGCTCATTTGCGTATTTTTTCACGGATCAAATTGAGTAAGTTTGAGATTGGGAAATGTCAAATGAAATGCAGAAAAGAAATTTAAAGACTAGGTGTAGTTCACCTTCAACATGGGCCCTTAAAATTAAACCACCCTCTACAAAGAAAGTGATACATATTTTATTATAAAGAGATTATTCTATAGCGATTAACAAAATAATAAATATTGTGCTTTAAATGTACACAAAGTTGGTGGTGGGTATAAAAGATTCGGCACAGCCGAACATAGTGCTCTTACTTGTTATTATTTATTTTATTTTTTTTATATTATTTCTTAATTTGTTTCTTTTTAATTTTTTTTTATTATTTTTATTTTTTATTTTATATTTATTAATTATATTTTTATTATTTTTTTGTTTTATTTTTTTTTAAATTTTTTTTTTTATTTTTTTATCATACATACGTAAATTTTTAGTTTTACAATGGGATGTTTTTTTATATGAATGTTTTTGATATGTTTAAACGTATTTCATATGAGATGAATGGTGATAGAAACAATTGTTATTGCATGACTACACGTTGTGAAGGGTATATAAGATTCGGCACGGCCGGATAAGCACTCTTACTTGTTTTTTAAATAGATGTGATAAATATTATCACTTTAAATTTATTTGCGACTGATTATCCCAATAGGATCTTAAGGATTAAGTAGTCTTTGATGTGATTGTAATTGCAAAGAATGTATTTATTTAAATCTTGTAAACGAACAAATAAAAAATACGCTTTTTTCATGTACTTATCGATTTCTCAAAAAATGTTTGATTCCCTTTTACGCCCTCCCTTTTAATTATTATCCCATTTCATTTTTAATTTTTCCTTTTAATATCGCACTAAACAGTCGTTGTAATAAATTCAAATTCTATGATTTTGTTTAAATAATATTTCCTCTTAAGCCGTTCAGGAAAGCACGCGATACAGTGGTACTAAGTATGGACGTAGTCAGTGTTAATAATTTGCACACAAAATCATCTACCCCTTAAGTCTCTTCCAAGCACATTTTGAAAATGCAACTTTTTTTAATTTTTATGTCTTGTTTTTAATGTAGTAAAGTACCTAATGTACTTCCATTAAATACAAAAAACTACTTTTACTGCTTTTTTTGAGTACCATGAAAACCTTTGGATCCGCTTTTTAATAGTTTTTCACCTTCTCATTTGCAGAGCTTCTACCTATTAAAGTAACTTATCCCACATTAAGCCAGTTCTCAGATAAAAGTTCATAGAGAAGCCCTTTGTCACAAGTCCTCCTTCAGCGTCAATCTCAGCTAGTCGTACGTGTCCACTAATCTACATTAGTACTTATTACCTCCTTTAAGATAAATAAAAATGAGTTTTGCGATCAAGAACATATAATGGTTTTTTGGACTGTATTAAAACTGGAGCTTGCAGGTATTTGAGAGTTGAAGTATGCTAAGGTATTGGCATTTCCTTATTATTCCGGAATGCAATAACATCAAGGCAGATATATCGGTAAGAAAACTTGTTCGGGGGAGTATCTCACAAAAGGGAAATGAGT
This sequence comes from Phyto melanocephala, assembly GCA_941918925.1. NCBI lineage: Eukaryota > Metazoa > Arthropoda > Insecta > Diptera > Rhinophoridae > Phyto > Phyto melanocephala. The sequence continues at coordinate 61,473,366 of OW799235.1, read as the reverse complement.
TTTGCACTAATATTTTGAAAACACTTATTATACTTACTCATTACTATTCCAACTATGATGTCTTATTGATAAAGAGCGCCTTTTTTTTGTTTTATAATTTTAGATTTCTTTTAATTTTTTACAATTTTTTAGATTAACTTTATTAAATATTTAGTACTATAATAATGAAACAGTTATCGAACTGTTTTAAATGATTGCATGACAAATTAAACAGAGTGAATACAAAATTCAAGTAAAATCCTAATTAGCGGTTATTGTACAAATGCAGCAACTAGGAAACCAAAATGTGTCGGTGTAGAGATTTTGGCCATTGGCCTGTAACGCAATTAAACGTTTCTGCACAAATTTCTGTTCACAGCGTGAATTGTAGCCATTAGGAAGTTGACAGAGGTTAGCACACGTATTCGAGCTGTAGCAAAGTAGAAGGAAGAGAATATCTAACAACTAGGTAATATATTGTTTTATAGGAAATCTTACGCGCATAATTCAGTTTTAACCATTTGACGTGCTGTACTGGCTTCATTTACAACAAACATCCAATTACCTAAATGAAAAGAAATTTGTTCTAAATATGCATATAAGAATATATATATAAATAGGAATATAGATTTGGTTATCGAGTTACCTTTACTATTTAAAGCTGCTTGAGGTGTTATAAAGTGCGATGTTGTTTGGCAAAGTGAAGTTCGTCCAGGACTCTGACGTTTGATACGCGAATTTTCACCCTTATCTACTCCCAAACTATCCCAGAGATCCATATTTAAAGAGACATCCTGCGGCGAGGAAGATTTTGTTGAATTTTCTTCTTCAGTCATATCGGTTGTGTCAATTATTAGAGAGGGCTTCCCGCTTTGATTTAAAAATGATTTATTACTTAAATCACGTACAATTCGCTTTAGCCATATTGTTGGGTTATTTGGTGTAGACTTTGTTGTACTGCTGCCAAATGTTGAAACTTTATTCTTGTTAAAATTTAAACGCTGATCTGTGGACGATGTGTACAAAAGATACCTAAAGGTAATAGATAAAAGTATAAAACATTCATGAAATAAAAAAAGAAACAAAAAAATAATAAAAATAAAAAATACAATAGCAATAGCAATTCAGGTATTTTTATCAACAATTATAAAATAAATAAAGTACAGTACAGTACTCACGTGGGACCTTCAGTAGTTGATGACTTTGAGTAGTGATATGGATTATTGTTGTAGTTTTTATTTCCATTGGCATTACCATTTCTACTTCCATACAGCGGTGTCTCATAGTTGTATCCATTGAAGTTTTTACCATTATTATTGTTATCATGATGAGGAAAAATGTACGCTGGATCATAAAAGACGGGTGTGTCATGCCACTTAATTGCTGCAAAATCATCCCACGTTTCGTCAACTAATAAGTTTTTGGCCTCATAACCCCATTTTTTTACAAGATGTTTTATAAGATATCTACAATTCAATAACAATTATGTGTTGTCTTTAGGTTTTGGTTTAAATTTGATTTAATCTCGGTTTAATAAAAATTCAGTTCACAACAATAGTTGTATTGTGCTATTGGCACTCATTTTGTCAGTGTTTACCGTATTGTATGTCGGTTGTTGGTAATTTCCATTGAAACATTTTTTTAAAACAATACGGTTTCAGTTCATATCTTTTCAAGTGTTGTATTGGATTCATACAAAGATGGAAAGTGAAATTTTTTTTTGCAGAATAAAAAAAAACATTTTCTATAGTATGTTTTTTTGCTTCCAAAATAAAAAATACATAATAAATTACTATCTTAAATGTTTTGTAATTTCTTATCTTTGCTAAATTTTTTTAACTAAAAATAGTTTTAAGATACTTTTTGTAGCTCTGCATATAGTTTTAACTGAAATGGTTTGTTGATATTTTCTAAAATTTTTACTAAAAGTTTTTTAAAAATATTTTTTGTAGCTCTGCTTAATATCAATTGACGTTTAGCAATGAAACAGATACAACAGAAATTGTGTTCACAAGTAAATAAACAAAAAGTGTGTTTCAATAGACGATACAGAATACAATACCTTGTTGTGAATTAAACAATACTAACTACCTATATATATGTTTTTCACTATGAATTTTTTGTTAGTACTTTTTAAGTGTCGACATTGAAAACTTATTTAAATGTTCATATAGTGAAGGCAGCTTTCCCGTAGTTTAGAGTGATTCATCTAGACACTTTGGTTTTTTTGTAATATACAATTTTGATCTTAAAGTCTGTTAGCAATGTCATATAAGTGTCTTACATTTTTATCTTGACGGGATTTAGAAATGAATAACTTGTGTGGCATTAATTTCTACAGAAAATGGAAATTTGTTTAAGTATATTTATGACTTAAACTTTTGTTTTAACAAACTTAAAACTTATAAAAATTGTCCATATTATTTATTGATTAAAGTGCTGCGCAAACATCCTCATACAATGATAATGTTTTTGTCTTCATTAACAAACATCTAACTGCGAACACGAACTACCCAGCAAAAAAAACACATTACAAAATCATGAGTTGAAGGTACTAGAAAACAGTTATTCACTACTTACAATTTGGCATCTAAACCCATTATTTTAACACGGCGATGTCATTGGAGGCAAGCAGGGATGGAAATCATGGTACAATTGCACTTTTTATGGTACATTTTCGACCTTGTTGGTACCGTGGTATTAACGCGAGCTACTTGGCACAATTTAAAGATTCCAATGTCTCAAGTTCTCTTTAATTTTGTTTGTGTGTGTTTTGTTTTATACTGTCATCTTCTCTGTTTTTGTTGTAATGCTGTTGTCAAAGCGAATTCTTGTTCCAGGTGGTGTCAAGTCTGTAACCACAAAATCTGCCTAGTACTTTACTGCAAACTTCTTTCGAAAATCACCTATTAATTTGGCACCACCTGGTAGATGAATTTGCCTTGGCTGTTGTTATATGTATTTTATTTTACTTATGATTCGTAAGCATTTAAGGTGGACTTTAATAATGAAGTACTAAAATGGGTCGATAAGTTTACTCCAGAAAAAGTTATAATGGAAGAAACAAATTAATAGTACCTCTTCTGGTGAAAATTTTTCACACAAACAAACAAATATTGAAGCAATAAATAATCAGTACAGAGCACTAGCCGATTTCATTGAACTTAGATCACACAAAGATTCAAATATTTCCTATTTTTGGTCTTAAGTATTACAGATGAAAAAATGAATTAAATGAGTTCATGTTCCTAGATATTTCAAGAATTGTAAGAGGAATTCTGTCTATTCCGCATTCCTCGGCCAACGTCGAGTTTTTTCTTTCCAAAACCTAATTAAAACAAAGAAAAGAAATAGACTACACGTTTCTACTGTTTCAAATTTGATAAAAACAAAAGATGTACTGAAGTCAACAAATTCTTGTTGCTTTAATTTTAAAATAACAGAAAATTTATTATCTAAAAGTATTTAATAAATACAATTTGTTAAATAACCGATCTCTACGTATGTAGCTATGAATGTAATATTTAATATTTTTTATTGTATACTGGATTTTTATAAACATTTTTGTTAAGTTTCTGTTTTTATTAATTAATATTAAAAAATGGTCAGAAAGCAAATAAATGCTTATGTTGTAATCTCAATGAATTCTGCTTTTGTGTTTAATTAAATTGTTCGAGTGCGTTTTACCAAGAATGATAAAAACATGATTACACAGTCCGACAGTGAAAAACGTTTTCGTCCTGCCCACATTAGACTCGCACTTAACAAGAGCAATATATAAATTGTAAGATTTATATTTATAAATAAAAATTATTATTAAAATTATTTAAAAGTATATTAACGAACATTTTATTTTTATTTAAAAAAAAAAAGAATTTAGCTTATCGAGGACTGGATTTACGTTTTGTTTTCATAATACATATAACGATACATGCCTGTTAACACTTTATCACTTAGATTGGTATTTTAGTTTTTGGTTTAGTAAATCAGTTTTTATTTGTATTTTTGAAAGAAAATCAATCGTATTTTTTCGTATTTGATCAATTCAGGTGCACTTGCACTCTAACCTATGATTGTTAAGTAATGGTTACTAAGCATTGGATCAGAATCAAGAAGAATGAAAACAATATTTTGCATTTCGACTGAAAAAAAGTTTTCGTTCTGCGCATGAACATCAGCCTCGCACTTAACAAAAGCAATACATAAACAGTCAGATTTATATAAATTAAATGAGAATAAATCCACTATAGGTATTTTAAAATTACTTGTATTATTAGACATATTACCGCTTATGAGGTTATTTAACGTTTTTAAGTTAAAATTTTACTAAAACAAAAATTAATTACTATTTTGTTTTTATACCCGCCACCAAAAAATGGTGGGGGGATATTTATTTTGACATTCCGTTTGTAAGAATTATTAAGAGAGTAAAAAGAGTTGTTGGGGGCAGTCGTAAAAAAGTCAGTTTACGCAGTGGTTTTCGTTGATTTAATTTATTAAAATTAAAATTTATTTAGAAAAATAAAAAGTAAAGTAAGGATATATCGGGGATATATTTTCTATCTCAACCAAGATCAATGCTACTGAGTTTATTAGATTCATAAATTCAGAAAATGCAAAAATTAATATAAAAATGATAAAGAACTATTTTGTCCTTCACTATAATCTTCAAAATTAACTTTCAGAATTTTACGCATAAAATAAAAAATTCATAATATTTTGGTTGGTCGTCCATAACATTTAGGATTTGGCTTTGCATCAATAATTATTAATTATAAGAATCTATGTTCACAAGCGTAAAAATACAAAAAGTACAATCAACAAGTAAGAGCGCTATATTCGGCCGTGCCGAATCTTATATACCCTTCACAACGTGTAGTCATGCAATAACAGTAGTTTGTACCACCATTCATCCCATATGAAATACGTACATACATTGTAAAATTATAAATTTACGTATGTATGTATGTTAAAAAAAAAAAATTTTTTTTTTAAAATAATTAAAATATAACAATTATAAAACAAACAAAAAACTAAAAAAAAATAATATAAATAATATATTAAATAAAAAATAAAAAAAAATTTGTTTGGATCAGCTGGGATTCGATGCCACGTTTTCTCTAACCAGTATACACGTTTGTATGTATTTATGTTGTTGTTGTAATGTTGTTTTTGTGAAAAAAAAATCGAGGTGGTCGTGGGTTTTTGCTCATATCTCAGTTTTTTATGTACCGATGTTTCTCATTTTCAATATCGATCTACTCCCGAATATTTCTGATATTTTAATACCTCACCCGGGTCCAAGCGATGTCTGGGGGTTCAAAAAGTTGATTTTAACATACACACGGACAGACGGACAGACTGACTGCCCTATTCATAAGCTTTCAGAAAATATATACTTTATGGGGTCGGAAATGAAAATTGTAGAAATTTCACACGGAATGACAAACCTATATATACCCTTTTTCACTGTGTGAAGGGTATAAAAATGAGAAAAAATATATTCTTGGTCGCCTATAATATTTTAAGTATCACCTGTAATTACTTAATAACCTCTTATTTAACAATTCTAGCTTCATAAACGTAGAAAAGAAAAAAAGTACGAAAAAGTACCGTTTCGGTCGCTGTTAACATTTTCAGCTTTAGTTGGAATTAGTAGTTCCTTATTACAGAATTCTATCGCAGAAAACAAATAATAAATTTATATTTTTTTTAGAAATGGCTTCAAAAAAATGTTTAACTATTTTTTGAGCTTACTGCGTTAATGGAAGATGATGAATTTTTGGCAAACATAAAAAATGAGGATCATAATCACGTAAACGTTGCCATTATACCGCCAGATACAGACGATCTGACGGATTCTGAAGATATAGTGGATTGGATGAGAATGATATGGTTAGCGATATTGCTAGAACTTTTGAACTATTTATGCTAAAACGTGAGAGAAGTCAAGCAGAGGAAACATCATTCATTGCCGAAAATCAAGCCTTATATTAATTTAAATGATCAAAGTAAAAATTGTAAAAACAGAAAAATTTTACAATCTTACAACATTTTTCGATTTATTAAAAAAAATTTTCTCAAATTGGAATTTTTAGACGTATGTTTTATGTAAAGGATGCGCGCTATTACGGAGAACAAAGTAATACAATTTCAGTCAAAGTTATTCCACCCGAGACTGTTGAGGATCATGAAGTTTTGACAATTTCTTTACAAGCCACGGACTTTTTAAAGACTTGAGGCAAGTTAAACAAAAGGCAACAGGAACTATTCGTGATGATAGAACAAAGAAATAAAGGTGGTTCGTTGGAAAGACGACGAAACCGTGACAATGGTGATGAAATACAGTGACACATTACCGTTAGGAAATGTCAAGCGTTTTTCAATGAAATATAAGCATTATGTATCTGTCCCAATCCCTCGTTTGCTTATCGAATATAATAAAAATATGGCAATTGTCGACCTGCTAGATAAACAAATATCGTTATACAGAACAAGAATTCGTTCGTAAAATTGGTGGTGATCATTATTTACCTAGTTTTTGGATATTGCCGTAGCAAATACAGGGCGATTGTTTCAAATATTGAAACCTGATAAAACCAATAGCAACACAACGCAGATGTTCAGATTACGGAAAAAACAACAAGTATATGCAAAAAGTTTAATGTTCCATTGCACAATAAATATTTTGAACATTCTCAAAGTCTACAAATAAGTATAAATTTAAAGATATTTTTTTGTGAAAATTTAAATATTACATTCAGTTTAAATGTTTTAGAGTATATGAAGACAAAAGAAAAAAAATGCTTGATTTTTAATTTTATATAATAAAATTCAAGGCATATTCAAAAGGTAAATGCATCGCTGCAACAAACACAACAATTAAAAAAAAACATATGTATTTTGTTTTTGTATATATGCCAGCATATGTCACACAATTTTTTTATTTTCTTCTTTAATTTAAATAATTTTTAAAAAAACTTTAAAGCGAAAACTTTTTATTCATGGTTTTGTATTTTTTAAATCGTTTTAAACCAACTGAAATTGCGAACTTTTTATTGTATAATAAAATTAAAAAAATTAAGTTTGACAACTGCAGGCAAGACTTTTAAAAAAACTGCTAGCGCTCAAGGCGAATTCATACAGGTGAAAATATCAGCACATGATGATGGGGAAACACAAAGTCTAAATTTGTTGAATTCTTATTGATTCCATTTATTAATGCAGGAATGAAATATTAGATTTTGGATTCCGAATTAGGCATTTACATAACTTAATTGTGCTTTTTTGATAATAAATTTACGAACTTTATGTATATTTGTTGTTCTTGCACCATTAATAATGTGCTTTACAAACACATATGCTTTTTATACCCTTCACCTGTGGTGCACAAGGGTATATATAGCTTTGTCATTCCGTTTGTAATTTCTACAATTTTCATTTCCGACCCCATAAAGTATATATTTTCTGAAAGCTTATGAATAGAGGAGTCGATTAAGCCCTGACCGTCTGTCCGTCTGCCCGTCTGTCCGTGTGTTGGTTGAAATCAACTTTTAGAAGCAACTATATGTTCCTCAGATCTGTGCATGGTATCAATCTCTTGGAAATATCCAGGAATGAATCGCTATTGAAATTCAGCACAATCGCCCCATAACTTTCTGAGATATGAGCAAAAAACCACGACCACCTCGTTTTTTTCACAATTACAACAACAACATACATACATACATACATGTAAAAAACATACCAAACAAAAAAAATTACAAAAAAAAAATATTAAAAATAAGAAAAAAATAATAAAAAAAACTACAAAAAAAAAATTTTAAAAAAAATTAAAAAAAAAATTTAAAAAAATTTTTTTAAAATTTTTCTAAAAAAATTTTTTAAAAAAATTTAAAAAAAAATATAAAAAAAATAACAAAATATAAATAATATATTAAATAAAATGAAATAAATTTTTATTTGGCTCAGCTGGGATTCGATGCCACATATATTCTAACGTGTACGTATGCACGTATTTTATATGGGATGAATGGTGATACAAACAATTGTTATAGCATGACTACACGTTGTGAAGGGTATATAAGATTCGGCACGGCCGAATATAGCACTGTTACTTGTTTTTAATAAAATTTTATTGAATTAAACATATAAAAAACTGTTCTATCTCTGTTATACAAATTGGCCTTGACAGAAAAAATCGCCTAAAAAGTTGCTTTATTGTATCAACTCGCCGTTGCATATACCTGTATGAATATGCATTGGTAACCCGTACAAGAACAGTGACAGTCATTTGACCGGTCATATGACTGTCACTGGGATGGATATATCGGTCAAAAGTTTCTATCAAGTTATTAAGGGCAAAATGAAAAAATTGATGGAAACTTTTGTGTACGTGTGATTTTGCATCTCCCTCTAACTAATGAGTTATATCGACTATTGAAACTATATTTGAACTGCTCACTCCACTGCTGTTTGCTAATCAGCAATGATGTAAATATCAGTCACACTTGACTAATCACACCTGATATAAATACCAGTCATAGTTGACAAATCATACTTGATGAATATACTGGTCAAAGCTGACGGGTATACAATTTTAATAAAACACAATTTTAATTTTTTAAATTAATTATTATATTTTATATAAGGTGTTAATATTATTTAATTGTCGATGATTTCGGGCAGCTCATTTAAATCCTGGTGCATGATAACGGCGTCCTTTGTATTACGGCTTGGATTACTAAAAAATTAAAAAAATGTAGATATACATAAATAAATATAATTCTGCTACTTCTTTTACTTACTGTTTACTTCTTCTGTATTTTCTGCAAAGACTCGTCAAAAAATTCCAATTATTGAAAAACTTATTTAAGAAATATTTAATATTTTTATGTTAAAAATTTAGCACTATTTTACAAAAATTTTTTGTTTTGAAAGTCAAGAATTCAACACAGATTAGCTGTCTCACTCTTGCTTATGCATTTTTTCCGGTAGCAGCAATTCAATATAAAATTGTTGCGAATGTGTTAGTAAAAACAGTTTGTATGTGTTAGTTTCAGTCATTCATTTCTTGTAGGGAACGCTTATAAAATGTATATAAAAAAAAAACAGTCAGCTGATTGGATACGAGTACCTTATGGATATGCCTTGATAAAATCCTTATTTGAATAAAAGAAATAAAAAACAAATAAGAGCACTATATACGGTTGTGCGGAATCTTTTATACCAACCACCAATTTGATGTACATTTATAGCACAAAATTTATTATTTTGTTATTAACAGTAATCGCTATGGAATAATCTCTTTATACTGAACATGTGAATTTTAGATAAAGCGTTAAAGAGGGTGTGTCATATGTATGAAATTTCATCAACATACCTCTAAGTTTGTCGGTTTTATGATCTTTTAAATTTCATTACGTGTAGATAACGTGAAAAGTTTGAACATTTTTTTTTTATCTGGAAATATACATTCAAAATTTCATAGCTCTACGTTAATGCTTTTGAGCACAATTGCATTTTATTCTTGCATTATGATCTTTAGCTTTCTTTTCAAAAAGGTACCGAAAAGGAAAACATACCGGAACATATGTATGTATAATTTGGGAAAATTTGCATAATAATTTTGAAAAAATTTAAAAAAAGTTTTAAATAAACTCTAATTAGTTGATTCTCTTTTAATTTATATAAATCACACTGTTTATGTATTGCTTTATTTAAGTGCGAGGTGCGAGTGACGTACTTGCGCAGAACAAATTAAAAATCTTGTTTTTATTATTTTTGTACTTTAATAATGTTTATGTCTATACCATTTCAATTGAACTGACAAAATAACGAGTGTTATCCTGCATCACTACTGGGGCGATCGATGATTTGAATTTTTGTCAAAACCTGGCTTCGAATAGTTTAAATGGTTGGACTTAAAAAAAATCGTTTTAATTTTTAATTACAAAATAACCTACTAACTGGCTTTTTTTTTAGCAAAATAATTTTTACCAGAAAATATCATTTGAGTTTATCAAACTAGTATCACTATTTTATTCAAATTCATATTAAAATATAATTAAAAACAAATATTAATAAATAAATATATTTATTAAATATATTTATTAACTCTTTTTACTTATTTTAAAAAATTTCAATAATTCATGTTTACTTCACGTTTTAATTACAAGGTAGTGCGATGGTTGTCACCAGTAATTTTTCAATATTTGTAAAGCTTTAGTTTGGCTTTTATTTTGAGTTTATTTCTAAACTTTTCATATCTGGCCACTATTTTTGATAAATATTTATTTAATATTGTAATTTTCCTTCTTTCAAATATAATTAAAATATATGCATGTATAGTAACCCTACAAGAACATTGACAGTCATTTGACCGGTCATATGACTGTCACTGGGATGGATATAGCAGTCAAAAGTTTCTATCAAGTTATTAAGGGCAAAATGAAAAAATTGCTGTAAAACTTTTGTATACGTGTGATTTTGCATCTCCCTTTAACTTATGAGTTATATCGACTATTGAATATATATTTGAACTGCTCACTCTACTGCTGTTTGCTAATCAGCAATGATATAAATATCAGTCACATTTGACTAATCACACCTGATATATATACCAGTCATTGTTGACAAATCATACTTGATGAATATACTGGTCAAAGCTTACGGGTATACATATTTTAATAAAACACAATTTTATTTTTTTAAATTTATTATATTTTATATTAAGTATTAATATTATTTAATCGTCGATGATTCCGGGCGGCTCATTTAAATCCTTGTGCATGATAAAGGTGTCCTTTGTATTAAGGCTTGGATTACTAAAAAATTAAAAATTATGAAAATTTGCATATAGTACATAAATAAATATAATTCTGGTACTTTTTTTACTTACCGTTTACTTCTTGTGTATTTTCTGCAAAGACTCGTCTAAAAATCCCATTTATTGAAAAACTAATTTAAGAAATATTTCTTATTTTAATGTTAACAATTTAGCACTATTTTACAAAAATTTTTTGTTTTGAAAGTCAAGAATTCAACACAGATTAGCTGTCTCACTCTTGCTTATGCATTTTTTCCCGGTAGCAGCAATTCAATATAAAATTGTTGCAAATGTGTTAGTAAAAACAGTTTGTGTGTGTTAGTTTCAGTCATTCATTTCTTGTAGGGAATGAATTGATATTGCAATATGTATTTATTAGAACAGAAATTAATACATTTAAGTAATAACTTAATTGCAGTTGTCTAATATGAAAATAGTTTTATTCGCATGTGTCCTGCATTCTATAGCTTTCAAAATTTTACTCAAACTTTAGAGTTTTCTGTGCTCTTAGTATATAAACTGTAACAAGAATTTTATAATTTTGTTCGCGTCTGGTGTCTGGTATCGCTATTTGAAAAATATTATAGTAAATTAAAAATTTTGCCAGTTTAAAAATTAGGAGACCATGTGAATAACGTTATGACTGCTGTAAGATAATATGCATTGTTACTTTAATTTAAAAGACATATATATAACATTTAAAAAAGACAAAGAAAGGGACAAATTCTAAGTAAAAGAATTAGTTTAGTTTAAAACTAAAAAATATGCAAGCTAAAGTTTTATAATTTTGTATAATTTTTCAACTATAAATTAAACGTTTTATAGGTCCGTTAAACGTAAGACGCGTCTTTTCTCAAATAAGAAAACAATATGGAAATTTGAAAAAACCCGTTAGATGATTTAGTTAAAAACGACGTTTATCGCCGTTTGTAAAATATTGTTGATCTGTCAACTCATATTAAACTTTACATTGAAGGTGTAAATTTTTGCTAAAACAATATCATATTTTTAATATAAATTTAAAAAACCTCAAATCAAATCGCTTTAAATGGCAAATAGTGTGAACCACTAAAGTTCCGCAAACATTATTATGAAACCAACATAATAAAAATATAAAAAAACAAAAAAAAAAAACAAAAAAATGTTAAAAAAACAAAATAATAAAACATAAAGTTAAATCTTAACACAAAAACTAAAAATAACCTGAGAGATCAAATCGTAATGATTCATTTGCCATTTTCTCCTCATGCGAAAGCTGAGTAATTTCTGTGCTGTTAGTTTTTAGTTGAATTAAAACAGAAACTGGTTGCGTGCATAAGTCTGTCTTACTTCATAAAAGAAAAAACAAATAAAAAATAATAATCAATTATATTTAATAATAAAAATATAATCAAAAAAAAAAAAAAAAATGTTAAACATACAAAATATTTAAACGAAAAATCTTAAGCTGTCAATTCAAGTTTAGTGGGTCAAGGAATTTTTGGCAGCGTCACTTTAAACACGCGGTATGTATGCAAATTTATAAGCATCTGTCGTTTTTTTTTCTAATTTAAGTGTAATTTTTTGTTGTTGTTACTAACTTGTTTTGTTTTAGCTATTTATCAAAATGTATTAATGTCTTCTTAATGAAAAAAAAAATATATATTCATAGAGATGGAATTATTAAAAAATGGTGTTACCTAAAATAATACACACATCTTTGACACTTGTGGCTTTGTGTTATCTAGCTGAAAGACTGACTTTCTGTGTGTGGGAAATAATTTTTGACATAACAATCGAATTTTTTGTTTTTCGTGATGACTGTTATTTCCAAAAAAATATTATTATTCAATATATTTAACCCCAAGTCGGTTTGATAAATTTTTACATATCCTGTACACCTCAATAAAAAATCTTAGCTTATGAAGCAGTTAAGATCTTCGATCAACGAGCAACATTTTTTACTTATCGGTAGTGCAAACTCACGCTCCAACGGGCAATAAATAAATTCGAAGGTGTATTATAGTATTTATTCAATATATTATTTAAGAAAAAATTATATTACAAAAAAAAACCCACTTTTACAACAAACAAACGGTGCTGTCCTAAAATAAGTCGCATCATAAACAAATTTTGTCAAAATTAAAAAAACAATAGGTTCGCTCGTTTACTTAAAAATTTTAGAAATTTTTTAGACGTTTTTGCAGGATTGCGTTCGTTTATACAAAATCCAGTAAATCAGAGCACAAATTAGGAGAATAATGTGATCGTTCCTCTACCGAATCTTTTAAAGTTTATGCTGGATAAATGAAAACATGTAATTTCGAAATTTCAAAAACCAAATTAGAAGCTTTTTACTATACTTATCAAATACCTATTTTAATAATTATTATTTTTTATTTATGTTTTGAGTTGAGCTGAGCTGTACATGTAACAAGTATTCGGGAACTATAAATTTTTTAGGGTATTTAAGATTAAAAGATTAACTTATTTAAAAAAATAAGTTTTATTGTTATATAAATTAAACATTAATAATCAGTTTCTCAATAAGTTCATATTATTAAAAATTTGATATTAACTACGAAAAAAAACGTATTGATTTAAGTATTAAATGTTTATATTATATTATTATATTATTAAGTATTACAACACAATGAGTTTTAATCCGACAGCGGTTTTGATTAACTAAAATCATTTAGAATGCTTCCGTAAGGTTTTATAATTACTCAGTATTTAGTTACCTATACGCAAAGAAAAAATATGGTTTTGGTAACCATAATCGAAGATCAACATACTATAATTGAATTGTATGATTATCGTTACAACATATAATGGTTGCCAATTATCAATAATCATAGCAATAATCATATACATGACTACAGTTGAAATCGACAACCTTTGCTATTTTCTGTGGCAAATTATTGCCTTTTGCTGTCACATACACATATTGATTGTACTTACCTTTTTAATTGCAACTTTTATATCAATATTTTTTTATATTTTCTTGTTTATTTTCAAACTTCTCCAATTTCTTTAAAAATCGTGTGTATTTTTTTGACTTATCGAACTTTTAAAATAATAAAAAATTTATTCAGCAAGAAGAAAAACAAGTTAAAACAAATTATTATTAATAAAAAATCATAGCTTGATTGATTTGTAATCATACTATTGTCTTATCCACTATTAAATTATCGTTTATCATTTTAAATGTTATTTTTGTCAAATTAATTTTTTTAAGTCATACTATTTTTTAATGAAAATAAAAATAAACTGATACAATTCAAACAAATGATGAAATTAAATAAAAATAACTATTTCTTGATTTCGGCAACCAAATATTGCTTTATAGAATATAATATGACCGTCGTGATCATATCGTTACCATGGTTTTTATTTACGTGTACTAATAAATATAAACGAACGGACCTAATGTCCGCAATGACGACACTACTTATTTATAAATAATATGTGTTATAACATTTTAGATAGAAAACAAGTTCATAATATTTATTTAAAGTTTTTTTCTTATATTATGATTGGTAGTTTTTTAACTTTTAAAGTTGTCATAATAGTGTTAAATGTTGACTTCATATTAATACGTAAAAATACTCACTTCGGATGTATTCATTTTTAATTAAAATTTTGTTATAATTATTTTTTTTTTTGATTAAGATAAATACTTACGTTGGATAATTGTCTATGTGTTCACAATAAGTTTTGCCTGGTCTCGCACATGAGGGAGTTTGACCAGGTGGAGCTGGTAAAAAGCGACAAGGTGGTGCACCATAAAGACCACAAGATGGCGATGTTGATATTACTGATCTTATAAGTACTGTTGTATAAGCTAATATCTGAAAAATCAAAAATAAATAAATACTACAAAACGATACTTAAACTGTAGTGTATGGGTAGTTCCAACAACAAATCGACCAATTTTTTATCTCAGCCCTTAAGATTCGGATCAAATTTAGTTAAGAATGTTCCTTCACCTTAAAGCAAACTCATATTAATGTACAAATATGTATATATAGATATTTTTAAAAATTATGTCGCATTCAAACTTTTATGATTTCGCCGGTTTTGCCAAATTAGAAGAGTATATATTGTTTTTATACCCCGAAAAGAATTTTTATACAGTTTACAAAATAATGACAAAGTTTCATTGATTTGATATGGAAATACCCATATATATTTCTATTCCTATGTGCAGATAAAAAATTATAATTTGAATCGTTTAATTATTCCGTCTGTAATTTCTACAATATTTGCTTTAGACCATTTAAAGTATATATATTCTGCATTCTTATAGATAGAGGAATTAATTTAGCTTAGTTTATTTGTCGGCCTGTCCGTGAAATCAACTTTTTACAGCCAACACGTATATTCCAGATTCTTAAACGATATTAACTTATATGCTTTCGAGAAAATCAGTTATGGCAATATGAGTGAAAGAACACGATTCTATGGAATTGTACTGTAACGTTTGTTACGTATAAATATGTGTACCTTTGACATTATTTGCAGAAAATCCTGGTTCAATGGTTCAATTACTGACAAAGATATCGGCAAAAACTAAGATTATCGATTTCCTTAATAAGTTTTCATCACAGTTGCACCACATACATAATTGTCAATTATAATGTTGAAAAAATAACAAAATTTTCGTATACTTTACTTAAGGCCGCCTCACACTATTCTACAAGTCTTTAGATTTTCATTGGATTTTGTCAGATCAAAATAAAATGATCTTTGGTCTGATTGTCAAAAAATCAAATAGAAAATTTTATCATTACAATTTGTGTCTACACTATCACACTTCAAATAAAATGCAATCTATGTAGTATACAAACAGCTGTTTTTGTTATGTCCATCGGAGATGGACAATATATACAAACGTATTTTTTCATACCGATTTTAATGTCATTTAATTAATTACTTTCTAAAACACATACATTTACCCTACATTTACATATGAAAGTACTTTCTTGAAATTTCTATATACAATTATAAATTAAAATTTTAATGAAAAAGGCTAGTTCCTTGAAAACTTCTTTTTCGTTTACAAACTAAAAGTTTATTTAAAAATGTTGTCGAGGCGAAGAGTTGCATTAATTGCTATATACATTGTACATTAATGAGCTAAATTTACCTTCATTTTTTACTACCTTTAGAGTTACCAAAAATTTTACATACACAAATCAAAGATAATATTAAGTTGAGTTTTAAAACTATCTTATATAGGTATTAATAGGCAAGTCGATTTTTTGTAACACAAAACTGTATAGACTGTATAACTGTATATTGGCATTTCCATGTCATCGTACGTGACATTTGTACTACTATAAAGTGGAATAATTTTTGCAAAAGTAACAATAACTGAAACAAAGTTATATCTTTATGTAACATTCAGTGGGTACTTTATTAAGCAAAAATTAATTATATTCGAATCATTGTTATCTAAAATATCCAGAAAAATAAGAATATATCGTACGTGACATAAAACAGAAGTGATTTTGAGGTAAATATGGAAATATGAGAAAATCTAGGAATCTTGGGAGGTATTTCTTTTTTTTTAATTTCGTACACTAAACCAAGTATTTTTCATTTCAAATCCATCATACTTAATTGAAAACAATCTTTAAATGATTTTATAATTTTTTTATAATTCAATTTTATATGGTTCGTGACATATCGTACGTGACAGATTTTTCTCTAATAGTATTCTTAGGTAATAAAATTTATATTATGTTAAGAAAAAAAGTTAAATTATAAATAAGGTGCTCTGGCGACTGTTCAAATACGAATGAAGGAGACAAATAATGTTTTTGCACTGCATACGTGACATTGAAATAACATCCGAGGGAAATCAAAATAAGTACCGCTAATTGGACTCTATATTTTCTTTTTTCTTATGGATCTTGTTAATTGTTATTGTTACTTTAAGTTTAAAGCATACTTACAATTACAATTTATTTTTACAATTTAGTCGCTAAAGAAAAAATAGTTGATTGCAATTCTTTAAAATAAGTCAAAGAGATAATCAGATTAAACTCTTATTATTGCTCTTAAAATAATTTAATAAACTATAAATACCTGCGCATAGTAAAATTTAAGTGTTTTTTTTAACAATAAACTTAATTGAAAAACTTTCAAGACTTTTTATTTTTACAGTCGTGGTTGAGATATTCATGGAAATGTCGATATGTAGTTACACATAGATCGGTTTAATAAATCCTATCTGTTTTGTAATGCAAAAATTTTAATAATATTTAAATTTCATATAATTTTCAGGTAGAACTTCAAAGTCTAAAAATTCTTGTAATATAGATTATATTGATAATTTTTATTTCCCATACCTAATTTTGTCTATGTGCTTCTGTAAAAACACAACTCTGATAAAATGAAAAATCTTAGTTTTTAGAAAAATTGTAAAAAATGAAAAGAGCTATACGACTGTCAAATTTCTATCCATATTGTTTGACATTTCAAACTATATTGTATTCACACTATTACACTTTTTCATTTTATTTCAGTTTATGACAAGACGTAATACTTAGTATAATAGTGTGAAGCCACCTTTAGATATTAACAAAAGACTACTTGTACTTCTGTTTTTGTACCTTTCACATAAGATTGTTAAAGAGTATATCATTCCGTTGGATTATATGTATGAATGTATGTACATTATAGTACAAACTGTGTGAAGGGTTTATAAGATTCGGTACAGCTGAATATTGCGGTCTTACTTGTTTTATACTAATAACATACATTTTAACAAATAAATTTATTATAATTTTTTGGATTTGTCCCACAACATAAAATCTGATTTATTTGCTTATTTATAATTAATCTTCCAATATAAATTTTTAACTAGGATTTAAATAAGTGACGCCATCGGTTAACAAAATTACTAAGAAATTAACTGTGTATAATCATATTTTATAAAGCCATCCAGCAAAAAAATAAAAATCGTAACAAAGAAGTACTTTGAGGGAGGGAGGGGTTCAACCATTGGCATAGCTAAAAGTTTTTTTGGTGGTGGCGAAAGCAAAAAAATTTCAGGAAGGGAGTAAAGCTGAGTTAATTTTATATGTAAATATGCAAGCGATGTTTCATAAGTTGATAATGCTTGTTTACATGAATTGTTTAGTTACCAAAATCTAGTCTAGTGTAGCACCACAAACGAATATAAAATGGGAAAAAGCATCATGTTGTATGTACGTGAGTATGTACATTGGAAATTGTTTTAAATTTTTTGCATTTAAAAATTTTTTTTTTTTTACAAGGTATGTAGTATATCAGCTTCGCATAGGAAACGTTTTTTAATTTTTATAATATATTCCGACCGTAAAGAATCTGTTGTTTATTAAAGGGCATGATTTTCATAACATAAGAAAATCGCAAGAAAATGTGTGATTGGATACTTGCTTTGCAAAAAGTAGGTCTGATCGCACAGAAAGTACTATTTTTAAGAATTTTCTATCACCTAGATAGACTTATAAATGAAAAATAAAAATACAACTTTGCTCTCAATAATTCCAGCCAAAGGATGGATATTGAAAACATAACAAAAATTTATTACAGATATAAATGATTATGAACATATAGAAAAATGTCATTTGATAAGAGAAGGAAAAAGACAAATTTCAAAATAAGTTCTATGGTTCCCTAACTCTAATTTCATTGAATTGTAACATAAATACAATTTCAAATTACATATCAGTGTTTCGATAAGGAGTGCTGATGATAATATCGTGGCTTGTTTCTAAAATGCATTCCACTCGGCTAATATCGATCAATTTAATTTAGAAAATAGTTTAGGAAAATTAAAATATTAGAATAAATGAACTTGAGCCAAACTAAAAATTATTTACAGTAAAATTTAATATATAAAGTTCGAATAAAATATTAATATGGAAAAATAGAGAACTTCTTCAGGGTGTGTGTAGACTGATACATACTTATTGCAAATTTTTTTTTAAAGAAAACACCATTAGCTTCAATGTTGGTACAATTATGTTGCAGTTCTGTATACACCTGTAAATGTCTGATTATATTTTCGGCGTCGTTTTAGAGTTTTGAAGTTTTTCATTCATATAAGAATGATCAATAAAGTTTTTTTTGTTGATATTTTCCTTTGGGTGTGTAAAGGCTTAATATTCGATTCAAAGAATATGTTGGAACTAGATGTCGATCTAAAGACACCTAAAGAGATTCTTGTGGCCGAATTTATTCACTTTTTTAAGCTGGGATTTAGGTGCAAAATTAAATAGTCGCAAACCCTCTTTTGGCTTTGAGATTATGAGGGCTTTGGTGATCGAAATGAGGGAAATACGTTTTAAAAAATATTGTTATTTACGTTTCATTTAGACCAAGTGGAGAATGCAAACAAATTAATTTTATAATTATTAGTTAATTTGGTTCATAATTCCAAATCTATTTTTACAAAAGTGTTGAGAGAATTGTGTAGTGGGATGGTGTAAAATCTGTATTTCAAATGTTGGGTAATAAATATTTATTTTCTAAATTCAGGTATAAGTATATCAGCTAGTAATCCCAGATATTTAAAATAGTATTTTCTTCTCATGATAATCTCTATTATAATTGGCCCCTATTTTCCTCTTAGAAGCTCCTAATGGTTCTAAGGAAATATCATATTCGCTTTCAAAATGCTAAATTTAATCGAAATTATTTGTTTTTCCTTGTTTTAAATTATTCAACATGCATTACATTTTTCGAATTATAATATTTATTAAAAGTATTTAAAGTAAAAAGCGCAAAATTGTAAATACATATAAAACTAAACAATGAAAACAGGATTTATTAATGTAATTCGGGTTTCGAAAGGTGAGAAGTAAAATCGAGGTAGACAAGAAGGTTGTCAACATGGCAGATCAAGTGACAATGACACAGAGCTTTTGTGCATTAATAACACTAGATGCACGAAGTTCTTTTGATACTGTGAAGTGGAAGGTAGTAACGGAGACTTGAAAGAAAATAGCATAGACAACTACCTGAACAACATAGTCGATAACTTCATACACAATAGGATCCTACAGTGCGAAACAGAACATGGAAAAAGGAATACTAAATAACGGCAGGAGTACAACAGGCGTTTGTTCTGCGCCCTTTTCCCTGAAAAATAATGTATGATGGTCTAATGAATATGGATTACAGTATTGGGCGAAATTAATTGGCTGTTCTGGTATTCTACTTGTAGTATCGCAGCAATAACCGGAACTTGTCGAGATAGTAGCCAATGATAGAATAAGTCGCCACAACAGGTGGGCCCGCAACTGGCCGCGACAAAACCTGAAGCTATACAAAAGACAGAAAGAAATTCAAATACCAAACATGATAATACAAAACAATGTAATAGTTTTCAGTTATCCAGGCGTATAGTTAGATAAAAAATTAGCTAGCGTGGGTTCTTATCTATCTGAGCGTCAAATTTCATTTAGTTGCGTCCCTATGTTAGTAATATTATGCATTTCTTTGAATTTAACATATTAATTTGCAGATGGGCTTCAACTGAACAAGCTTAACAATTTAAATATTTAAAACTAAAATCAAAAGCAATGTAAAAAGTGGCTGTATTGTGACTAATAGTATCGAAATATTAAGTTTTTGCTAATAAATTCATCTTAGATAATTTTATATAGTCCTTTATTCTTCCAAAAACTTTGTCCATAGACAAATTATATGAATTTAAAATAAATATGGGAGATAGGCGGTTAAGTGGGCATGTCACCCTAATTTTTTTACATAACAACGACATTGACTAGATAGCTATTTGTGTGAAATTTCATCATCATGCCTCTAATTCTGTCGGTTTTATGAGCTTTTAAATTGCATTAAGAGTTAATAATGTGAGACGTTAAATTAGCCGTGTCAAAAAAAAAAAAAAAATTGGTGTCCAAAGTATATTTAATGATAATTATTTGGTTGTTGGGTTTAAACTGGTCTAAATGCATTTTACTAGTGCTTATGACAAATTTACCCAAATTTTTTAAAAGGATTGAAATATTATAAGATTTTTTTTTACCCTTCACCTGTAGTGCCTATGTGCATATATGTCTTTGTCATTCCATTTGTAATTTCTATTGAGAAATGATTGCCTGTCCGTCTGTTGATTGGTAACAATTTTTAGAAGCACCATATGTTACTCAAATCTGTATGTATTAGTCTCTTACAAAATCCGGGAATGAATTGCTATTGAATCAAGCATTATTGTCCCATAAGTTTTTGAGATATAAGCAAATAAATAAAGGGTCCGCCAAGTAACTTTTTTCTTTTTGAAAATGCTATAAAAAAGTGTAGCTTCGGCTGTGTGGCACGTAGCGCCGTCCTGTTGAAACCAAATGTTGCCAATATCCTTCTCTTCAATTTTTGTAAACAAAAATTCGTTCAACATGGCCCGATAACGATCGCCATTGACTACGGACACTCCTTGCTCATTTTCGAAGTAAAAAGTCCCAATTATGCCTCTGGACCAAAATCCGCAACAAACAGTGACTCGTTTTGGGTGTATCGGCTTTTCAATGTATGCGTGCGGGTTTTATGTGCGCCAAATGCGACAATTTTAATTGTTTACATACCCGCCAAGATCAAAATGAGCTCCATCTGAAAAGATAATGTTTTTTGGCAAAATCGGCAAAGTAATGTCGCAATATTTCCCAGCATTGTTCAGCGGAAGGATAAAAATTATGATCTGTCAAATCAGACATGAGCTAAGTGCTACCATTCACGAAATAAGCACTAGTTGAAAAAAAAACGTTAGATGGCGGACCCTTTACACCTCTCTTTGTTCTTTCCCATATGTTTCCCATGTTATGGGCAAAAATAATTTGGAAAAATATAAATTTTTTAAATATATCAAGTTTCTCACACATATAAGACATCAAATTACAAGCCGTAGTCACGAAAACTAGCAAATCCATTTAAAAGTAACTGAGATATATATAATACAAAATACAACTTTTTTTCCTAAAGTTTGCAAACAAAAATCAAATTTTTTCAGCTTTATGACCAATGAAGTCAACATACAAAAACTACACCAACGCAATATATGCTATAACAAATGCAAAAACCATAAAAGCCTACGAAATGGCATACAATAAATTTATGATGGGTCATTTTAAAATGTACGCCTTCCAACCACCTCATACACTTCAATTCTAAATAACAATTCCCTGGGAATTTTTTCCCTATTCCCTGTTCCCCTATTCTAAATAATTTCTCCCGGGGAAATTTGTTCCCTTTCCCTTTTCCCTTATTCTAAATGAACTTCGAAATTGGGAAATTGTTCCCTGGGAAAAAAGTAGGTATTACGAAAGGTAATTAAAGGGAGAATGTAATAACAATTTTTGGGACAAAATCCGCCAATAAATTTAAAGGGAGTTGTGACAAAAATGTAAGTGTTTAATATTTTTTTATAAAGAGTGTGATAAATATTGTAATTTATTGTTACTTTTAGGATAAAAACAACAAACAGGAAGCAGAATAATGAATTGTTTATTAGTTTTAAAATAATTTTAATTTATCTTTTTTTTAATTTTTGAAGTTTTTAAATTTTTTTAATAAAATGTTATATTTTTTAATTGATTTTTCAAGCTCGAGGTCTTTATAAATATTTGTTGATTTATTTATTATTCAATATTTCGCTACTCCTTTGTGTAATAATAAATAAATCAACAAATATTTATAAAGACTTCGAGCTTGAAAAATCAATTAAAAAATTTTATAAAATAAAGGTCAAATAAGAGCAATAAGAAAATGTTATATTTATTTATATGTATTTACATACATATATAAGAAATGGCTTTATTACAGAAATTTATTAGAGATTATTCGCAATATTTTTTCTAATATTTTTCTATTATATTTTCTAATATTTTGGGCAATGGATAAATATTGTGATGAGTCTAAGGAAACCACATCATTATCCTGAGCGCTCAAATAATCGAAATTTTCTACATCGTTTACTTTAGCTTTGCATTTAAAATGAATGCAGATATTATGCAACGCACAGCAAAATTTTGTTATTTTAGCAGCCTTTTTTGGAGCGTAGTGCAGCTATCTAGCACGAAGAATGCACCTCCATCTATTTTTTAAAACACCCTTAATGCGTTCAACCACATTTCAACACTGAATTTTATTTCAACAGACTCATCCTGTGGGCAAAAAAATGCATGTTTAATTTATGAATTGTCTGTTACTATTCAAAACTTTACCAAGAAGCCAATAATTGCTGCTGCTGCTGCAACTTTCCGTTTTTGCAGTTCAATTCTGCAGAAAGTTATTAACATTGGGCGTAAATGTTCCTTATATTTTAATAACTTCTGCCAGAACTTTGCTAACACTACACTGAGCCACAGACACACCGTAATCTTTACCAATACCCGTTTGGTACAAACCTTCAGCAAGGAAGTGGAAAGTCGCACTTAATTTCACGATTGGAGAAATTGCAAAGGACTTACGTTTGGGCTGAATACCTTAACACGTCCAACAGATATTTTAACGCCGGTTTATTTACTCTGTAATATTTTTCTAACCTTCCAAAAGTAAAATTTACAAAGTGTGCGGCAACTCAAGTGGGTTGCTGGCGTCACTTAGCATTTTCCTTTCTACCCTTTGCTTATTCTTGTGCTTCAGAGTTTTCTGCTTCAGCTATTATTATTATTATCAACGCTACACTAAACATTTTTGTTCACTTTTAGCAATTTTTTTTTTATTATTTACGAATATTCACTTTTTACGCTAAAAATTATTAACAAATATTTTGTCAAAACAAAACAGCAAAAGCAAACAGCTGACTTCGAAAATGTAAAATTCTCTCTCCCTTGTTATTCCCTTCCCCGACTGTTTAGAATAGGGGAATTTTATTCGCGGGAAAAATTAATTCCCGGGGAATTCAATTCCCTGGGAATATTTAGAATTGGGGTGATAATTTGAAAGAATACAGTAAACTATGAAAAAGATAAAGTCTAAGACAGCGCGCGTCCTGCTTAAAATGAGGGATGTATGGGTAAAATATAGTAATTACGGCTTTTTAACCCCTACAATATTGGTATCAAATAAAAGGGCTTAACCAGTAGAATACAGTTAACTGTATATAAGTAAAAAATCCAAAAGATTTAAGATGGCGTTCGAAATAGTAAAGCAAAATGGTGTACGACAATAAATATTAAGTCGAGACATGATGTGGTGTTTGTACTGATGTATATGATGGTGGAAGATATTTTAGATGCGGTACGGCCGAATATAGTGTTCTAACTTGTTTAAATTCATATTAACCAAATGAGAATTCAAAATAAAAACAAAACACTTTTTCAAAAACCCAACCAACAATTTTTCTTTTTTAAAGTATTTAATTTTTTTAATCTAATTCAAATTTAACTAACCAAAATGTAATAATCTGATGTACCATTAAAGATCATATAAACCAGCTAAAACCCAACAATCATATGAATATCATTGAATTATAAAT
Source organism: Phyto melanocephala (assembly GCA_941918925.1). Classification (NCBI taxonomy): domain Eukaryota; kingdom Metazoa; phylum Arthropoda; class Insecta; order Diptera; family Rhinophoridae; genus Phyto; species Phyto melanocephala. The sequence goes on along the minus strand of OW799235.1, from coordinate 61,449,091 downwards.
GGGAAGCATATCCCGAATAATTAAGAAAATTACACACTGATTTACATAATTTAAAAAATCATATACAACTAGATTAGGATCAAATTGGTATACCTCAGAATAAGTACAAATGAGGTATTTTTCTCCAAAATTTTAAATTTAATAAACCACAGCTATTTTAATGTAAAACTGTGCCAATCGGTTCAGACGTTTGGAAATATCTAAATTCGATCGATTTCCATTCGAAACACGAATAAAACCACGAACAATAAAATAACTATAATAACTTTATATGAACAAACTTTTGTATATTATCTACTTATGGCCATTTTTATATATTTATATGAGACTATATACTTATAAATATATTTTATAGGATTAAGTTGCGTATGGATGTGAAAATTTGCATTTACAAACAACTACTTCTGAAGTAATTTTTTTTTAAGCTAAAATTGATTTTGTGCTCGAATTTGGTTATATGAACTTTCAACAGTTTGTTTTGTATACGAGTCTTGTAAATTTTATTTTAATTAAGCCTAAAGTACGAACTTTTGTCGATTCGTCAAGTACATCTCTCTTATCACTGTATGCTTATTAAACATGCAAAGATTGAAAATTTGTCATACGACTTTTACATATGTATTCCTCCCGAAGGCATGTTATCTTTGTTGTGTCCACGCCTTGATGTCATTGTAGGTTAGCAAGACTTAGACCGCAGTAAACTAAGGCTACATTAAGTGCGAATTACGTGGGAACTCAGTCTAGCGAAGATGCTGGCGATTACAAAGAACTGTGTGATCAGGATTGTGTTAATCACCAGTCAGTCATCAGTTTTCTAGTCCAAAAAAATGTCTGTATTGGCGCGGGACTCAGTGAATTTTCTTTTTGATCTTAATTCAATTGCGCTTTTAACCAACACACAGATAGATGGTGTTTTTATGAATTTTTTTTTTACATCCAATAAAACAAAAAACATATAAATACAATTTTTAACATCAACAATTATTGCAAATCGTTTTCTATAAACAAGATTATTTTCTGTCAAATTGAAAAAAATGGTCAAATTGAAAAAAGTAATCTTACTAGCCACTACTCGAAACAAAGCAAACATATAGGTACTTACCACATAAATAAAATTAATTCCATTATAACTAGAAATATAACAAATAATACTCTTCATTGCTTACACTCCTGGCTTTGTATCAGCATTTGTATTAGTTACGCGCCTAAAACACCTGAAAATAAAATTGAAAAACATTTCAATCAGAACAGTATTTTCAAATTTCTTAGATATTTGTTGCTACATCAAAATGAAAAATAAAATTACTTGTTCTCATTAGTTTATTAAGTATAAGTAAAACATTTAATGAAAATAAAAATAATTTACATAAAAAATCTTTTTGCTTTTGCTCTGCGAAGATAGCTGTACTCGCACCATCGAACGTTATTTACGACATTTGGCTTTTAATAAGAGAAACTAATAGATAAATAAAATTAATATTGTTTTGAAGTAATAAAACCAAATAAAGAAAGAAAACAAGTAAGAGCGCTATATTCGGCCGTGCCGAATCTTATATACCCTTCACAACGTGTAGTCATGCAATAACAGTAGTTTGTATCACCATTCATTCCATATGAAATACGTACATACATACATATAAAAAACATACATATATAAAAACAACCCATTTTAAAATTATAACTTTACGTATGTATGTTATAAGAAAAAAAATAAAAATAAAAAAAAAATTAAAAAAAAAATTAAAAAAAAATTAAAAAAAAATTTAAAAAAAAATTAAAAAAAAAAATTAAAAAAAAATAATTAAAATATATATAATTAATATAAAACAAAAAAAATCAAGGTGGTCGTGGGTTTTGGCTCATATCTCAGTTGTTTCTGTACCGATGTTTCTGATTTTCAAACCGATCTACTCCCGAATATTTCTGATATTTTAATACCTCACCCGAGTCCAAGCGATGTCGGGGGGCTTCAAAAAGTTGATTTCAACATACACACGGACAGACGGTCAGACGGACAGACTGACAGAGCTTGATCGACTCCCCTATTCATAAGCTTTCAGAAAATATATACTTTATGGGGTCGGAAATGAAAATTGTAGAAATTTCACACGGAATGACAAACCTATATATACCCTTTTTCACTGTGTGAAGGGTATAATTAAAGCACTATGAAATCAAAAATAAACTACATATTTAAATAAATAAATTCACAGTAAAACACGCAGTCTATGCATTCGGAAATTAAAGTATCAGTTTCGTTAATAAACTTCATAAGCTCTATTGGTATGTGAAACAATTCGTTTTAAATTGATGTTTGTTTGTTTAGTCATTACACAAACAAATCACTTGCACAGAAAAAAAATAAATAAATAAAATAAAAAATGTCAAATTAATGCAAACGATAAAGCCAATTTAGCCGTTAAAGTGTTTCAATACCATCGTCACAAGAGGAATAGTAACTTGTAAAGGGTGTTTTTTTAAGCCCGATAGAACTTGAAATTGTAAAAAATAACACAAAAAATTAAATTGTAATCAAAATTTTTTTTTTATTCGAAAGATCAATGCGTGACATTAACATTTGAAAATGATTTCGGGCATTTGGGCACCGCGGCTGTTCTTGACGAAGCGCATTCTGGACGTCCAATTTTGGGCCACTTTTTCGAGCACTGCTGGCCGTATGTCACGAATAACACGAACAATGCTGGCCTCCAAGGCGTCAATTGTTGCTGGTTTATCAGCATAAACCAGTGACTTCACGTAGCCCCACAGGAAATAATCGAGAGGTGTCAAATCGCACGACCTTGGAGGCCAATTGACAGGTCCATTTCTCGAAATCAACTTATCGCCAAATTTTGATTTCAATAAGTCGATGGTTGCGTTCGCCGTATGGCACGTAGCGCCATCCTGTTGAAACCACATCTCCTCCGGATCAATGTCATCCATATTTTCAAACAAAAAATCATTGATCATGGTGCGGTAACGATCTCCATTGACCGTAACGCGAGCTCCGGCCTCATTTTTGAAGAAATAAGGTCCGATGATGCCACCAGCGTGAAAACCGCACCAAACGGTGCATTTTTCTGGATGTAATGGAGTCTGTAGGGTCTCTTGTGGATTGGTCTCGCTCCATATGCGGCAATTTTGCTTATTAACAAACCCGTTAAGCCGAAAATGCGCCTTATCGCTGAACACAATTTTGCGATAAAATTGGACGTCCAGAATGCGCTTCGTCAAGAACAGCCGCGGTGCCCATATGCCCGAAATCATTTTCAAATGTAAATGTCACGTATTGATCTTTCGAATAAAAAAAAAATTTTGATTACAATTTAATTTTTTGTGTTATTTTTTACAATTTCAAGTTCTATCGGGCTTAAAAAAACACCCTTTATCAGTGAAAGTTAATGAACATTAAATTTAAGTCATGTATTTTGAATACGTAATCATTTTGAATCTAACCATACAATTATTATCATCCAGATAAATACAAATATAAAGAGATACTCGTTAAATTTGTTTCTAATATGTTGTATTTTACACATCTTAAGATAAATTCTGATATCGCTGTAAGTGCAAATCAATGAGTTTATTTATTTTTATTTTTATTTTTTATATATATTTGAACTTTTCTAATCTTTAAGTTGTTTGTGGTTCATGTTCTTGCTTTAAAGTTGATTTTTCATATTGTTTTATTTTCTAAGCGATACCAGCCAAGTGGAATGTTTTTATTAAGCCAGGTATAGTTTCATCATCAGCAATCTTTGATTTTTGTAAAAAACCATATATTAAACTCGTCAAGTTATTAAAAAAATATAATCAGATAATCAAATGATTATTTACTACTTTGTTTAAGAAATTTAGTTAAACTTCTTTCATTATTTTTTAATAGTCCACTGCATGGTTTTCTATTTTAATAGTATTGTTTTTTTTATAAAATATATCCTTACATGCTGTTACCTTTTTCAGCAATGCGTAAAAGGAAGGCATGATTAATTTAGATGCTCTTGTTAGGAGTGAAATTAGTGGCTATTAATTGCAACAAAGGGACGAACGAATATATACTCAAATATAATACCTTTAAAAGTGCTTTTGGAAGCAGATAAGCGATCCAAGAAGCGCTTTTTGGTAATGCTGTTTTTTATGGGTTGTTGTTAATTCAGTTCCTTTTTATTCATCCTTATGTGGCGTTCATGTATTTTTTACTATTACTACCATTTGTCATAAGACTGTCGGACTTATCAAAATGTAAAGCAAGAGAAGAAAAGGATGAGACTTTGGAACACTACCTCTGTCAATGTTCGTTAACGTTAAATTAAAATTTAAAGTCCCTAAGAAACTATATTGAAGAGACTGCGTTCTTGACCTATTTTTAATATTAACTATTATTCATTCCTTTTGAGCGCACATAGCAGTTGGTAAACCCGTTATGGGTTTGGGTTTTTAATGCAACTCTTTTCAATCTAACCTAACCTGTTTCTTATCTTCTTCTTCTAGTATTACTTTAAACCCCTTTTTATTTGCTAATTTTCTATTTAATGTTAGAAATAAGATACTTGGTGAATTCACAAGACATCTTGAGAATCGCATAGTCGTAATGTCATGATTTTTTAAAATCTTACAATAAAAAAGGTTAAAAAATCTTACAATAAAAATACATCACTTTTACAATAATTTAATTATTATGACAATAGAAGAACACTTATACCCTGTTCAGACAGATATTTTTAATTATTTCAATTTAGTGTTGATTGAGCAATTAAAATAAGTGTTCAGACATACTCAATTTATCTTACTCCATTAGCATTTGATAGCTGGAAAAATACGATGTATTTATACCAAATCAAATAATGCCTTCTTTTCAGTGTTTTTCCTGTTGATAAAATATATTTACAATTATATTTATACATATATATATACTTATATTAATGTATTTAAATTTATTCAAACATTTTTTTAAAATTTTCTTCAAAAAATTTTAATTTTCTTAATTTTTATTTTTTGTATATTTATTTGTTTGACATTAGAAATGCCACCTATAGAATTTTCTTCTCACTGAACATACTTCTCAAGAGTTGTATTTCGAGTTTTGAACAATAAGTGAAACAATTAAGTATATATTGCTCAATTTAAAAATAATTTTTAGTATGGTAAATCGAGCTCAATAAGGCCTTTAATTGCGCTAATATTATAAATTGACAATTAAGGCGCGTGTGTGAATATAGTATTAGGACATCAGTTATCTAGTGATAAGAAGTATTCTATATATCAAAATCCATCCAGAACTAGAAAAACAAACAGACAGAAAGAAAAATTTCTGAAAAGCGGTTATTTGTTATCTCCGAAAATTAGTTTTTAATAGCTCATGAACAGACACAATTTTTTACATCTTTGTTATAAGTATAGAGACATCGAAAAATAGATATTTTTGGGACAGTTTAAAATGGAAGCAGTTGATTGTTACATTCTTTGTATATTGTTTGACTGCAAACTTATTTTTAGACACATACTTAACACAACTGCAGTAAATAGTAATTTGTATAAAACACTGGCAAAAAGAGTTTAATGAACCGTGTGTTTCAAAAACTATGTACAATGTACATTGTACATATCACTAGTAATTGAATCGAAATAATAAAAAACAGTATTTATCAAATCCATTCTGATGCATTTGAATCGGTCAGAAACCCGGCCGGCTGTGCTGTCTTCTAGAACAATATTTAAACTCACTTTACTTACCTTCATAATCTGCTCGACTTTCTCTAATTGAATCTAAATGTAATTGTTTTTTATTTGTTAATTATAAGATTATATGTAATTATTAAGAATGTTGATAAATATTAAATTCATATTCGTTACTGCAAATGTTAATGAATGATAAAAATTATTCATTATATTTAAGTTATTATAAATTATATACTACGTACTTAATTGTTTCAAACAATAAGTTATTGTAATAGCACGCTTTTCAGTTATTTTTTTACGGCTAAATTTAACCAAACAGTGAATGATACAGTTCAGAACTGTTGATGTTTGCAGTCAACAGCTGTAATCGTCTTAGACACAGGTAAGGCTCATTTATATTTTTTTTATATAAATAATTTATTTACTAGGTTGAGGTAGAATGAATAAAACATGTAATGGCTGTTCTTGAAAGTTTATTATTTAAAACGTTTTAAATATTTCTAAAATCCCTTTCTACAGCGGTTAACATATGTATTACAATTTTTTCGTGGGCGTAACCAGACAATTCTAGGTGGTGCAATGCAACCCTAGAATTGCTTTGGAAGAATTTGAAAAAATTAACTACTCATATTTAATAAACATATAAAATTAACTCAGTTTAAGATTTTGCCGCTTATTAGGCTCTTGCCACGCACAGAAAAAAAATTGTAGCTACGCCAATGCACTTTTGCGATGCAACTATTCATCATTGTTAATTGAATTGATGTTTTTATACCCTTCACCTGTGGTGCACAAGCGTATATATAGCTGTGTCATTCCGTGTGAAATTTCTACAATTTTCATTTCCGACCCCATAAAGTATATATTTTCTGAAAGCTTATGAATAGGGGAGTCGATTAAGCTCTGTCAGTCTGTCCGTCTGACCGTCTGTCCCTCTGACCGTCTGTCCGTGTGTATGTTGAAATCAACTTTTTGAAGCCCCCCGACATAGGTTATACGGGTAAGGTATTAAAATATCAGAAATATTCGGGAGTAGATCGGTATTGAAAATCAGAAACATCGGTACATAAACAACTGAGATATGAGCAAAAACCCACGACCACCTCGATTTTTTTTTTCACAAAAACAACATTACAACAACAACATACATACATACAAACGAGTATACTGGTTAGAGAAAACGTGGCATCAATCCCAGCTGAGCCAAAAAATTTTTTTTTTTATTTTTTTAAAATTTTTTTTTTAATTTTTTTTTATTTTTTTTTTATTTTTTATTTAATATATTATTTATATTTTTATTATTTTTTTTTTAAATTTTTTTTTAAAATTTTTTTTTTATTTTTTTTGTTTTATATATATTATATACATAATAATTTTTTTTTAATTTATTTTTTAAATTTTTTTTTTTTTAATTTTTTAAAAAAAATTTTTTTAAATTTTTTTTTAAATTTTTTTTTTTTTTTTTTTTTTTTAACATACATGCGTGAATTTATAATTTTACAATGGGACGTTTTTATATATGTATTTTTTTATATGTATGCACGTATTTCATATGGGATGAATGGTGACACAAACCACTGTTATTGCATGACTACACGTTGTGAAGGGTATATAAGATTCGGCACAGCCGAATATAGCGCTCTTACTTGTTTCATTTGTAATTTCTACAGTTTTTATTTCCGACCCCATAAAGTATATATTTTCTAAAGGCTTATGAATAGAAGAGTCGATTAATCCCTGCCCGTCTGACCGTGTGTTGGTTGAAATCAACTTTTAGAAGCAACTATATGTTCCTCAGATCTGTGTATGGTATCAATCTCTTGGAAATATCTGGGAGTGAATCGCTATTGAAATTCAGTAAATTGCCTTATAACTTTCTGAGGTATGGACAAAAAACCACGACCACCTCGTTTTTTTTTCACAATTACAACAACAACATGCATATATACTGGTTAGAGTTAACGTGGCATCGAATCCCAGCTGATCCAAACAAACATTATTTTTATTTTATATATTACTAGCCAAACCCGGCGCACGTTGCTACGCCCCTTAATGAATCAAAATGCATTCTGAATTTTATTTGAATATCAAGTGCAAAATCTTAAAAATAATATTTTTTTATGGGCGTGGCACTGCCCGCTTTTCTAGTCACGAAATTGTAAAGTCATAATAGCTCAATATGTGTGCAAAGTTTCAGAAAAATCGGTCCAGTGCAAGTACCTCAAAATTTAATTTTTTTTAAGGGCGTGGCCCTGCCCACTTTTCTAATCACGAAATTGTTAAGTCATAACAACTCAATATGTGTGCAAAGTTTCAGAAAAATCGGTCCAGTGCAAGTACCTCACAATTATAACTATTTTTTATGGGCGTGGCCCTGCCCACTTTTCTAATCACAAAATTATAAAGTCATGACAGCTCGATATGTGTGCACAGTTTCAGAAAAATCGGTCATGTGGAAGTAGCTTAAAATGATAACTAATTTTTTATGGGCGTGGCCCGTCCACTTTTTTCCACCCATAAACACTCCCTGGTATGTGTACAACAACTTACCAAAGTTTGAGCCCGATCGGTTTTACAGTTTCGGAGTCTATAGCTAACACACGCACACACACACAGAGTTTCACTTTTATATATATAGATTTATATTTTTATTATTTTTTTTTTTATATATATTTTTTTTGTATTTTTTTTTTTAGAAACATACATACGTAAACTCAATTAATAATTTTACAATGGTATGTTTTTTACATGTATGTACGTATTTTATATGAGATGGATGGTGATACAAACATTGTTATTGCATGACTACAAGTTGTGAAGGGTAAATAAGATTCGGCACGGCCGAATTTAGCACTGTTAATTGTTTAAATTGATTTTTAAATGCAATTGTATCAGCCAATGAGCAGTTTATCTATTAGATGTAAAAAACACATAATAACTGGTATTAACTTTTGACAACTGTCTAAACAATTATTTGTCTGTCTAACGTGTCTAAAATAAAAAACAACAACAAAAAGACATGCAATGACAATGCAATGTTCAATTCATGATGAAGTGATTCAAATTAGGTGGAAAATGCGACGCGTAATTAAACAGCATGTGTTTATATGAATTTATTAATAAAATTCACTTCATTGTAATAAATTCATAGAACGCATTCACAGCAGTTGAAAAGAAACCCATGTTTCATGAGTTAATAATGTTTGTTTACATGAATTGTTTAAGATATTTCTCATGTAAAGCGTGATTTTTTAAGAGCTATAGGAAAGTTTGAAAAAACACATAAAATTCAGAAAAATTCATAAAATCTTTATTTGACTCGACAGTACGGTCCATATAATTTAATGTTTGAAGATTATTTTATGCAAATGTTGACCGTGACTGCTCCTCAAATGGTCCATCCGATTAGTCAAATTTTGGCATACTCCTTCCAACATTTCGGCCGGTATCTCATAAATAAATGCTTTAATGTTGTCTTCCAATACGTCAATTGAAGCGGGCATGTTTGTATAGACATGAGCTTTAACATAGCCCCACAAAAAATAGTCTAAAGGCGTTAAATCGCACGATCTAGGCGGTCAGTTGACCGGTCTCGAACGTGAAATAAAATGTTCACCGAACTCGCCTCTTAATAAGTCCATTGTTAAGCGTGCTGTGTGGCATGTGGAACCGTCTTGTTGAAACCACATGTCATGTAAGTCAAGCTCTTGTATTTTGGGTAAAAGAAAGTTGGATATATCTCACGGTAGCGCTCACCGTTCACAGTTACGTTACAATTCGCATCATCTTTAAGAAGTACGGTCAAATGATGCCACCAGCCCATAAAACGCACCGAGCTGTGGCTTTTTCTGGATGCATTGGTAGCTCTTTCAATGCTTCTGGCTGATTACACTCCAAAATCGACAATTCTGCTTATTAACGTACCCATTGAGCTAAAAATTAGCTTCGTCGCTGAACACAAGAAGTGCGCGATGAACTTTCTTAACAGAGCACGCATTTTGATAATAAAATTCAATAATTTGCAAGCGTTGTTCGTTTGTAAGACGATTCATGGTTAAATTATAGACCAACCTAAAGACGTTTGACAGTGAAACAAAACACTTATGAATTCGAAGTCATAAAAAATTTTTATTCACATTGAACTATTACTATTAGTGTAAAGTTAATGTTATTGGCCAAATAAATCTTTCTTAACCAATTGTATTGAAAATATTAACGAAAGGTTACTTACATATGTTGATGCACTTATTTTTTGAAGTATGTGTAGTCAAGTAAAGTCAGGGCATATACAAAAAAAAAACAATAGTAACAACAATGAAGGCAACAACAATGGTGCTAGTATTAGATGTACTATACGTTACAATATAAAAACGTTTTTAATTAATTAATTTTTATTTACATACAGATATTATCCCATAAAAAAATATTTTATTTTCAAAAAGTCGAATTTATTGAAAATGTTCCATTTTATCAAGTAAAAAAATAATAAATTCAGTGTTTACTGCATTATTATTACATTTTTACATCCACAACTATATCTTGTATTAAATATTAATGGAAATCTTTACGCTTATTTTTTCGTTCAATTAAAAAAAAAGCAAATTCAATGTAAACTGCATTATAAAAATTTTATGTGACTAAATTTTAATAAAAATCTGTAGGGTTATATTTCCATAGCACTATACTATAAAATTCTCACACCAGTACGGCTGCAAAACATTTTTGGGTATCTTTGATTTAAAATGTTGATTTGTTGTTATTTACATATTAATAAATAAATATATGAATTTTTAAATGCCTGCTCTCAGTATTATTTTTTATTACTTTTAGATCTCGTCTTACATTTTTTAAACCAAGTTTTTGTTGATTAACTATTTGCAGATTTATTTATTGCTTCATAGTTGTTGTAGTACATTGAACTTAAATTTTTTTTTTTATTTCCAAATGTTTGTTTCTGTCTTTATTACCCTAGTTAATATTATGTAAATGTTTTATTTTGCTCATTTTCCTTTAGAAAAAAACTGTTTGATAGAGTAGATATTAGTATTTTGATGTTTTAATTTGTACCACTGGGAACTTCCTTGTTTTTGTGGGAATATTTGTGTTCGTGCTCTGTGACGAAATGATTTACATTAAATAAGCTTTCAGTTTTCCCATGAATCATTCACTTTCAAGTCGTAAATGCAAATTTCGTTATACCCACTATCACAAAAATAGTGTGGGGGAAAACATATATTGTCATATCGTTTGTAAGATCTCGAAATATTCATTTTACACCCAAAAGGTATATATTTATTAAGTCCATTGATTTTATTTAGGACGATCTATCTATGTTCGTCCATTAAAATCACGAACAGACAAAGCTATTGAGATAAAATTTTGCCAAGATATTTTCTATATATACGAGTGTCATAAGCGTCTGTCATTGAAAACGGGTTAAATCAGTTTAATTGATAAACTATCTCATTCGTATATATTTACTCACGGTCTAATTCATAATCTCTTAAAACAACCTTATAAGATGTTAATAAGCAAAAATCGCAAAAACTTTATTCAAAATCATTAAAAAGCGCTATAAAGCTCTTCTAAACCGTTTATAACTTTCAAACATTTATTGTAGGTTCAACCCTACATTAAACCTTTTAAAAATGACATTTATAGCTATGAAAACATTTTGGCATGTATTGATTATAATTTTTCTTTAATCTTTAATACAAACAGTAAAAAACGACGATAAATAAAATACTACAATTAATGTAATAAATTTAATTTCTTCAATCGGTAAGTTAATAAATACAGTCTAGTGTTGTACAACCAACAACAACTTATTCGGTATTTGAATAAGTACTTGCTGTACTCGGACGAAAATATTGTTTAGACAATCTCATTAAAATATTACACATTACAAAACACAATATGGCTATTTGTAAATAGTTTTGATAATTGCTACTAAGGAATCTTATTATACCCTTCACACAGTGAAAAAGGGTATATATAGGTTTGTCATTCCGTGTGAAATTTCTACAATTTTGATTTCCGACCCCATAAAGTATATATTTTCTGAAAGCTTATGAATAGGGAAGTCGATTAAGCCCTGTCAGTCTGTCAGTCTGACCGTCTGTCCGTGTGTATGTTGAAATCAACTTTTTGAAGCCCCCCGACATCGCTTGGACTCGGGTGATGTATTAAAATATCAGAAATATTCGGGAGTAGATCGGTATTGAAAATCAGAAACATCGGTACATAAACAACTGAGATATGAGCAAAAACCCACGACCACCTCGGTTTTTTTTTCACAAAAACAACATTACAACAACAACATACATACATACAAACGTGTATACTGGTTAGAGAAAACGTGGCATCGAATCCCAGCTGAGCCAAAAAAATTTTTTTTTCAATTTTTTTAAAAATTTTTTTACAATATTTTTTTTTATTTTTTTTTATTTTTTATTTAATATATTATTTATATTTTTATTATTATACCCTTCACACAGTGAAAAAGGGTATATATAGGTTTGTCATTCCGTGTGAAATTTCTACAATTTTGATTTCCGACCCCATAAAGTATATATTTTCTGAAAGCTTATGAATAGGGGAGTCGATTAAGCGCTGTCAGTCTGTCCGTCTGTCCGTCTGACCGTCTGTCCGTGTGTATGTTGAAATCAACTTTTTGAAGCCCCCCGACATCGCTTGGACTCGGGTGAGGTATTAAAATATCAGAAATATTCGGGAGTAGATCGCTATTGAAAATCAAAAACATCGGTACATAAACATCTGAGATATGAGCAAAAACCCACGACCACCTCGATTTTTTTTTCACAAAAGCAACATTACAACAACAACATACATACATACAAACGTGTATACTGGTTAGAGAAAACGTGACATCGAATCCCAGCTGAGCCAAAAAATTTTTTTTTTTAACTTTTTTAAAATTTTTTTTTTTATTTTTTTTTTATTTTTTATTTAATATATTATTTATATTATTATTATTTTTTTTTTAATTTTTTTTTTTTTTGTATATATTATATACATAATAATTTTTAAAAAAATTTTTTTTTTTTTAAATTTTTTTTTTTTTTAAAATTTTTTTTTTAATTTTTTTTAAAATGTTTTTTTTTTGTTGTTTTTTTTTTTAACATTCACACGTGAATTTATAATTTTACAATGGGACGTTTTTATATATGTATGTTTTTATATGTATGTACGTATTTCATATGGGATGAATGGTGACACAAACCACTGTTATTGCATGAATTCACGTTGTGAAGGGTATATAAGATTCGGCACGGCCGAATATAGCGCTCTTACTTGTTTTTTTTTTAATTTTTTTTTTGTTTTATATATATTATATATATAATAATTTTTTAAAAATTTTTTTTTTTTAATTTTTTTTTTAAATTTTTTTTTAATTTATTTTTTTTTTGTTTTTTTAACATTCATACGTGAATTTATAATTTTACAATGTGATGTTTTTATATATGTATGTTTTTATATGTATGTACGTATTTCATATGGGATGAATGGTGACACAAACTACTGTTATTGCATGACTACACGTTGTGAAGGGTATATAAGATTCGGCACGGCCGAATATAGCACTCTTACTTGTTTTTTATACCCTTCACCTGTGGTGCACAAGGGTATATATAGCTTTGTCATTCCGTTTGTAATTTCTACAATTTTCATTTCCGACCCCATAAAGTATATATTTTCTGAAAGCTTATGAATAAAGGAGTCGATTAAGCCCTGACCGTCTGTCCGTCTATCCGTCTGTCCGTCTGCCCGTCTGTCCGTGTGTTGGTTGAAATCAACTTTTAGAAGCAACTATATGTTCCTCAGATCTCTATATGGTATCAATCTCTTGGAAATATCCAGGAATGAATAGCTATTGAAATTCAGCACAATCGCCCCATAACTTTCTGAGATATGAGCAAAAAACCACGACCACCTCGTTTTTTTTCACAATTACAACAACAACATTCATACATACATACATGTAAAAAACATACCAAACAAAAAAAAATTAAAAAAAAAAAAAATATTAAAAATAAGAAAAAAATAATAAAAAAAAACTACAAAAAAAAATTTAAAAAAAAAATTTAAAAAAAAATTTAAAAAAATTTTGTAAAAATTTTTATATAATAATTTTTTAAAAAAATTTTTTTTTTTAATTTTTTTTTTAAATTTTTTCTTTAATTTTTTTTTTTCGTTTTTTTTTTACATACATACGTGAATTTATAATTTTACAATGGGATGTTTTTATATATGTATGTTTTTATATGTATGTACGTATTTCATATGGGATGAATAGTGACACAAACTACTGTTATTGCATGACTACACGTTGTGAAGGGTATATAAGATTCGGCACGGCCGAATATAGCACTCTTACTTGTTTTTTTTTCAGTTAGCATCACCGTTAGTTGATGTATGTTAGCATCACTAAACTTAAAATGGGATTAATAATAATACAGTGCTGTCAACATGCAATATCAGAAATAATACTAAACGTTTATAAATCACAGTCGTGATTCATCTCTGGTCGGGTTAAGAGCTCGCGCGTTTTTGCCATTATCACTTAATGGTAATCAGGTTGTCCCTTTTTATCTGACTTCGAGAGTTTTGTGTCTCACTTTCACGAGGTTAACTGTGTGGCGTCGCGTAACTGTGCTTTGGATACAGTTTCCAGACTATTCTACAGTTAACCGCGTGTTTTCGTTTTAATTGGAGGAGTACCAAATAAACTCATAATACTTGTGACTGGAGGAGTACCATATAAACTCAATTAACATGAGACTGGAGGAGTTCCATAAAACTCAGCATTAATTATTGTTCTGACGTCTCCGACTTCCTATACAATGGTATAGGTCGACCTGCGGTACCTGAACTAAAGTTTTATAACTGGAGGAGAACCATTAAACTCAATTTTTACTTATTGTTCGAGTGTCTCCGACTTCCTATACAAAGGTATAGGTCGACTTGCGGAGCCTGAATCAACACACAAACACTTTTGGAGGGATAACCTGGCAATATGCTTATGCAGCCAACCAATTTTAATAATCAAAAAAAAAAAAAAACGTGTATAAATACTGATTTTAATAACTGGTTTATAAGACAAAATGTATTTAATAACAAATGAAAAATTAAAACCTAGAATAAGATATTTTTATGAATTAGACCGCAAGATAAATTGTAACGTTCGTGTACATAATTATAACAAGTCAAGCAAAAAATATAATTCTTGCACAACTACAAAAACAAATTATACCAAACTGCAATTTTCATCAATTGAGCAAACGTCCGCAACTAAAAATCAGTGCAAAAAAACTTGCAAAAATTTGCACACCAAAAACAGCTGACGATTTAAAATAAATAAACCTGAGCTTTCAAAACTTTACGGCGGCAGAGGCCGTCACTTAAGTTGTTGTCGGAAGTACTTGGGATATTGAAAAAGAGTGCTTATTTTCTTATGTAATTTGTGTAATTTTCTATAAAGTTTTAATAAATTTAATAACCTCACACAACGTACTGTAGAACAACTAGAGTTGTTAGAAAATTATCGTAAAATTTGCGAAAAAAATCAAAACTTGTCAAAATGATTTTTATTAATCTAAACGCATATCGTTAAAATACATATAATTTATTTCCAATAAAAATAAAACATTTCGTTATAAAAAACAATAACCATTCTTAAAAATAATAAATATTTTTAAGTAATAAACAAAACATTATTTAATCAAAAAATGTATTATAATTTTAACAAAAAATATTGATCACTGTAATATAAAATATAAAAAATTAAGCATATATAAAGTATAGCCTGTATATTTTTAAAATATAAATTGCAAGTTTTTTACAATCAAAACAATTGCAATAGTTTACTCTCAAGTAATCAAAATTTGTTCTACATAAGCAGGTAAATATTTCAATATTAATTTTTTATTTTTAAAACATATTTAAATTGAAAGACTAAAATATATTCTTTTTAATTCTGCTGTATTGAACGAACATCTAATAACTTTTCTAAGGAGACGTGTTTTTAATGTTGAATTATTTTAGATTACAAATCTTATTTTCACATTCATAACTAAGTAATATTAGTATTAAATGCACAAATACAGTATTTTTATAGTTTAAACAAACACATGATGAAAGACATCGATTTTTTAATTATAATATTTAACAGGCTATTTTTGGTACTAAAAGTCGTTGAAATACTCTACACAAGTAAGTCGTTAAGTCTGGCAACTATAAGAGCAACATTAGGTAATGTCTCTTAAATGTCAATTGTGTCGTCTTGTGCAGAACTGAATGTGTATAGTATTGATTATTTCCTAATTTCTTGATTATATAAAGATTAGTTGTACTGACATTCAACAGAAATCTATTATCGAATATTTAAAACAACATAACTTTTGGATTGTTGGTGGCTTCAACATACATACATATAAGTGGGAGCTTTTACTGCTTCAAAGAAAAGCACGGCGTTAGATTTGAAATATTACCTGCGGCCAATCGCATGACAGTTATGGAGTTTTCTTTACAGTTATTACATACAACTCGGTAAAAAGTTAATAAGAACAATTTACATATAAATACATAATAAATACAATTCTACAAATTAATTCATCCATAGCAATTCTAGCCAACAAATTGAGAATGAAATATTTTTTTCGTTGTTTTAGGCATTGTTAATTGTTCAAATTAATTAACTTTCTTTCTGGAAAATTAAAGAACTAAATTTTTTTTATATACAAAAACAAATTAGTGTATATTTGCACTGAGTGCAAAAATGCTACCAAGATTGAGTTCCGCTTAGGTATCCGTAGGTCGTATTCATACTTCTTATTAACATTTTTTGTTAAGCTAATAAATACAATGTAAAGCACATTATTTTGCATTTAATTCTTACGGTAAAATTAAAATGCAATTAAATATTATTTTGTTTGTGTTAATTGTCAAACATGCAAATTTAATTAAACACCATGTTAAAGTTGTCAAAATCTTTAAACCAAATTTGCATGATACCGGATGCAACAAATGTTTAAAAGTATAACACAATAAAAGACAGTTTTTAATGATATAGAATAAATAAATATAAATATAAATAAATATTTTGTTTCTAACGGTAATTGCTATGTAATCATTTCTTTATAGTAAAGTATGTTTCACTATATTTTCTTTCATTAGAAGAATTTATCTTGAAACGCCTATTTTAATACCCACTTTTTAACTACTGTGATAGGTAGATATAAGTGGATAATATCACTTCTATTTGAAAAATACTTTTATTTTAAGACTAAATATTTACCAGAAAAACAATTAATGAAAAAATTGAAGGTAAACAAAGAAAGTCATACATTTGTTGGTATTTATTGAGAAATTGTTCTATAGTGAGTTGTTAACAAAATAATAAATTTTATACTACACAAAATCGGTGGTGAGTATCAAATATTAGGCAAAGCCGTATAAAGTGCTCTAGTTTTTTATTTAAGGACTAACGGATCGCAGATTAAACAAACCGAATTTTCACCCTTAAATAACTTAACAAATTTTTTAGTTCTATAATAATCGGAGCTTTAGGTTATTAAAGTCAAGAACTTATCTATAGATATAAAAGTAAGTAATTATTTCAGTAAATATTTTCAAGCCAGAGTAATAAGAAAGTTCATTATTTTGTAATAAGAGTTTTTGTTAGGAGTGTTAATCATGAAAGTAAATAACACGTTAAATATACAAATGACAATTAGCAGAAAAACTTCTGCCACCTTAATAAATTCGCTTTGAAAATTTGAAAATTTTTAATTTTGTCATTCAAAATAATGCATAACATGGAGTAGCATTGCTTACTATAAAAAGACCCCAACTCAGTTTCGTTTAAGCAATTCTCGACATGTTCCGAGATTTTTTCTTCATATGAAATTTGTGTGGAAAACCAAATATTTATTTAACAATTTATTTGTGCAAAACTCTAAGCTCGAAGAACGCATTATTAAAGATAGTAATCGAACTCAAAAATGTGTTTTTTTGGGCAACTGTTATTAAATTTCATTGTGCATTGTAACCAAGTGTAATTTTGGGGAGTTTGGTTAAACCATTAAAAAGTCTCAATTGTAAATATTGTATAATATGTGAAAATCATTAAGATGTGAACTATTAGCAGACATTAATTTATTTTAATTGGTTTTTTTTTTTTAATTTTTTGTACGCTATAATCTAATCTTATACGGAAACATAAAACTTGACAGCTTTACAATAGGACAGCGTGTGTATACATATTTGCAACAAGTTCTACATGGCTTAATCCGGGATCACTTTGCAAAAAAAAATTTTAAAATACTCAATTGATTGCAGTTGACAGACAGCAAGAATATGTTACAGTTTTTTGCTCTTTTTTTGTTCTTTTGTTTTTGTGTTTTTTTTTTATAATCGCTTTATTCTAAGGTTATTTTAATTGTGACCAAGTGTTCATGCATTAACATTTCTATTGTGGTCCATATAATTGACCGTAAATGGAATTAGTAGTTACGTCAGTGATAATGTTTAATATAAGTGACAACTTTCGAAAATTAAGGTGGGTTTTGTTATTAATCCAATAGTTCTTTACTCACTAGAATAATCTCGTTACTGCCACATGTGCATTTAGTTGGATGAATTATAAATTGTGAATATATTTCCATAGTAAAAAATTTTTTTATTTTAATTGGTAATTGTAAACTTAAAAATCATTAATTGTTCTTAAATTACAAAACAAAATAATTTAGCATTTTATATGAGTAAATATAAAATAGCTGGGCTATCATCACCTAAATAAGAAAAATTAAAAAAAAATATATGGATTGACCTTAAAATTTAATGGATTTTAATGGGTTCTAAGTAAAAGAGTTTGTTTTCCTTAGAATTTATTTCAAGTTCTTGATGCGACTAATAGCAATAAGTGATAGTATTTTAAAACTAACATCCTTGAATTTGATATTCTAAATGTCTTTGTAATAAATTGATTGATCGGTGAAAACACCAATTGAATAGGTGAAAGTTTTTTCTTTTTTATTAATAAGGCGTAAAGCGATTTGGTTAGTTTATCTACAAACTTTTATGTTTTAAGACAATGTTAATTATTTTTAATTGGTTTGAGTTTAATTTATTTTAAATTAGTTTTTATTTTAAGATATTAACGACTTTTATTTCTGATAACGAAAAACAAGTAACAGCGCTATTTTCGGCTGTGCTGAATTTGATAATATCCTTCACCGTCATGTACATAGGTATAAGCACCACATCGTAGCTAAGCCTAGATTTCATGTAATACGCCATTTTCTTTATTATTATTATTATTTCCGATGCCATTTTGAATTTTTACATGGTTAACTGTAGTCAAGCTCTCTCATTTGATGTCCATATTGTTGGGGATAAACAGACGCCATGTCGGATTTGACATTTTTTTAATAGTTTACTACATTGTTCTGGTAAAGCCCTATAATTTGATCACAATAATGTAGGGGTTGAAGTGAACAAAACCGTGACTACTATATTTGACTCATATATTCACCATTTATTTTAGGACGCCATATTGGATTTTTTTCTTTTAATATTTATGATATTTTGATACATTTCAAGGGTCATGGTAAGTTCGGGGGCTTTAAAAATTTGATTCCCACATACACATGGACAGGCAAAAAGACGGATAGATGGATACCTACCTTTGCATTACGAGCTATAACTCTCTTCCTAATATTCCGATTTAGCCCATTTTAAATACCAAACAAACCTTGTGTATAGTTAATATTCTGGCAAAGATTTGAGCACCCTAGCTTTTTCGGTTCGAGCTATATCGTGCTTTCAACAGACAACCCTTTAGATAAGCAAATTTAAAAAAAGTTCCAAACCTTGCGGATTAACTAACACAATTAAATTTATTTCCGATGTTTTCGTGTTTGTTTTTTAGTTCAACAGATATAAGGTTACAGATTTTATCTGTTTTTGCTCGTTTTTACTTTTATAAAGATTGAGTTTCCAAAAAACCCCTTATTAGTGAATCTATACACCAGAAGAGAAACCAATTGACGAAATTTAATGTCTTTCGCTTTTTGTGTTTGAGCTGTGTTATGATGATGAACCAGCCAGTCAGTCTAGTGAAATGTAATTCAATAATTATTAAGGGAAACAAGTAAGTCCAACAAAAATTTTATAGTTGGCCAAAGTTGTTCACGAACCACAAAAAATTATAAAATCTCAAATTATAATTTTGATTTTTAGAACTTTACACGGAATCGTGTAGTGCAATGTGGATAATTTTTTGAATAAAATTTAAATTTAAAACGCAAAGAAAAACAATGGTTTCGACATGATCACGACGGTCATTTTATAGTTTTTATAACAATATGTGGTTGTCGAAAACAAGTAATAGTTATTTTTGTTTTATTTCATCATATATTTTGTCACGATAATCAAGCATTTGTTTGAATTGTATCATTTAATATTTATATTTCGTAAAAATTTAAAAATGCTTATCATTTAAAAATAGTATGATTTAAAAAAATTATGACGACAAAAATAACATTATATTCAAAAGCATTATAAATTAAAAATAATCATTAAATAATAAGTGAGACACCAATATGATTACAAATTAATCAAGCAATGATTTTTTCTTGATAATAATTTGATTTCAACTGTTCTTCTTCTTGCTGAATAAATTTTTATTATTTTAAAAGTTTGAGATATCAAAAAAATTAACAAAAATTTTGAAAAATTAAAGAAAATTTAAAAATAAACGAGAAAATTTAAAAAATTATTGGTATAAAAACTGAAATTAAATTGGTAAGTACAATCAATATGTGTATGATACAGCAAAAGACAATAATTTGCCGGTAAAAAGCAAAGATTGCCGATTTCATTTGTAGTCATATGGTTATTGAATGATACTTAAATTTAACATAATAATGATAACTGGTAACCATTATATATTTTAACCATAATCATACAATTCAATTATAGTATGTTGCTCTTCGATTATGGTTACCACAACCATATTTTTTCTTTGCGTGCAGCTGTATTGAATTTTTTAATTTTTTTTTGTGCTCAGATAAAGAGTATAAAAATGTTATTCAATTTTTTTAACCTCTGATCCAAAGCTGGCAACTAAAACGAATTATTCTTCATGATAAAGTTATCCATATTAAATTAATTGTTATTGATAGCTTATTTGTAAACTGAAATAAATTAAATTAATCAAATCTTATAAAAAGCTATAAAGATCAATTAAATACCACTATTTCAAAACAAAATTGTTTGTGATTTGAAACAAAGAACTCAAAATCGATAAAAATATAAATAAAAGCGAAGAAAAAACTCAACAATGAATTTAAACAATTTCAAAATAACGGGTGATCAATTCAGAATTATTTAAACTGTTTTATATTCTGAGATCGAAATTTTAAATTATAGCATGCGATAACGAGTGTGTAATTGAGTGTGTAATTGTTTACATTTGACTCGTTAGCTCTACATCAATCGAAAACAATATTTTTGAATTGTATGTGAAAAGAAAAACGAAAAAATGTAAGTTTTTTAAGATAATTAAATTTTAAAACAATAAAATAAAATTATAGTCCTTTTGTAGGACAAATATTAGTATTATTAATAAAATAAACGGAAAGCAAAAATATGTTTTGGCCCAGTACAGACTGACTGAGCATCCCGATTTGGCCAAACATTTATTGCCAAATTGCAGCCAAGGTAAAGCAACAGCCAAATGATTATGGAAGGAACTTCCTCTTAAGATGAATTCCTATTGACCACCAACAAAACTTTATTAATTATTGGACTTCTACTTGCACAATATTTTATTTCACAAAAATGAATTGAATGAGACGCGAAAAATTAGTTTTTTTTTAAGTTCGTTTACAATCATGGTACAATAACATCTGGGTAATCTCGAAGCGCCAGTTGATAATTTTTTTATTTGCTTGTTCCGTGATATGATCTGTCAAATCACACATATTACATGGTATAGTTTGCTTCTTTCTCATCCCATAAAATATTTTGCGGCCACCTGTATATTATTGTACCATGTTTACAATAAACAAATGACAAAACATAGATTTTGAATCTATTTCAATGTAAAACAAATCTGGTACATTTTTTGAAAAAATTCGAAACGTCAGCTATCGAATGCAGTAATCCATCAATGAGATACGTGACGAACTTGTATTCGATAAGAAAGTCTACTCGATCACGAATGCGATAATTCGGCGCCAGAAGCTCAAATCTCATTCTATGAAACTGTGAAATGAAAAGGATTTGGATTGCAAAAGGTAAGGTGGTACCGTATGATATGACACACGAAAACTTATCATTTCATAGTTTCATAGAAAAACAATTTATACCCAGGCGTGACTGGTATCATACTGTTCACTATGTAAAGAATAAAAATTAAGGATTTCATCCGAAACAAAATAGCGGGTACATTTTACTTTTAAATTATCCTACCAATATAGGTATCCATAACAGTTCTTGATTAGTAGAATGCAGTACACCATGAACGTCTAAGGTGATGGCCAAAGTAAAATAGCTGATATTATATTTTCCTAATGATAGGTTTTATTTAAGTGTATGACAACGCTGAGTGTCAGTGAAGAACGAAATTAAGCAACAGCAACTTGGCCTTTATCACATTTATATGCCAGGATCTGGGTTAGAAGACTCAAACAATTCAAGTTGTTTAAGAATTCAAGTCGGTAGACATGCATTTATGCCTCAATTTTAATTTACAATATCTCAGTGAAGCTTGGATGTTTTTTAGACGATCTAAGTTCATTGGGTGCTGTCAACATCAAAAAAATTATCATCTTAAAAAATGATTTAGGAAAAATATAACAATCAATGGCCAGCACTACCGTGCCATGATAACGGAGCTTTTATTTTTCTTAATTAAAACTTCAAATACAGGCAGAGTTTTGCTTTAATAAGACGGTGCTACAGTTCACAAAACAAGTGCAAGAAGAACTGTATTAAAAAGTCATTTTGTTTAGCATCTAATTTCGAGTTTCGTACCAGTAAAATGACACTCTACATGGTGTAATACCACACAACTTTGATGTTATCTGAAGACAAAGGCCTTTGCCGACAAGTCATCTCCGGTTAAAGACTTTGAATTCAACACTACTTGCGTAATTTGCATTTCTATTGGCAATGCTGGTAGAGATAATTGAAAATATGATAATCCGCATGACTGCGTGAAATTATTAAACAAAACACAATCTTTGAAATCGCTTTTCTAGTCACTGTTAAAAACGCAATATCTATTGCACATATTTATTTTATTTTGAATATTTTATTAAAAGTCAAAGAGATCTAAATTGGTCTAGAGCTCCATTTTTGTTAAAAAAAGATCATGTGAAATAGTTAAGTGTTTTAAAGAATAACTGAATCAAATACAAGCTTATTTCTCTGAACGTATTAGTCTACATCTTTAAACTACATATTTGTAAGTAAATTTGCAAAAAAAAAAAAAAAATAATTTTACAAGAATGTCAAACTTATCACGTTATAATTTAAATGTAGAACAGAAGAACGTTAAGTGTCCTATGCCGTTAAAAGCCCAAGAAAATTTAACAATTTGAGACTTACCGTGTTTTTAGCGCACCGTAATCAATATAAATGCATTAAATGCTAACGAGGAGATACAGATTCGATCTCCTTAAAGTGTAACTTTTTGATATTTTTATTTTAATTACTTTCTTAGAACACTTTCAATTCGAAATAAATGAATTTATTTTACTTGATTTTTATCGGCTAAATAACATTTTACAGAAACTGTCAACACATTTGTTAGAGAAAATAAAAATGTATAATTTTTAAATTTTTTTTTTCACTTCTTGTTATGATGTTATTTACTTGTATTCTTTTTTTTTTACAAATTTAAAGCAAAAGGTAAATGTGACAAAATTTTTATTTTAATTTTATCAAAGAAGAATTGATTTAAAAACCTAAACACGTTATTTACGAGTAACAGCTCTCACAATCCAAATTACTAGTCGTAGTTATGTATATCACACTGATAAAAAAAAAACCCAAAAAGAAACATTCAAATGCGTGAATAATGCTGATTTGTACGTTATTTTTGTTTATTTCTTTTGGTTTCAATTTTTGTTTCTTAAAACACTCGCTTTACGTTGTTCTCTAACGTCATGTGATATTACGTAGTTTTATATTTTTTTATATTTTCCGTTTTGTATTCACTTTGTTAGCGCACTACAGTGTTGGCGGTACCGATCATCAGATAATACTAAATGTATTGGCCAATTGTTTAAGCCATATTGTTGTATTTCTACAAAATATATTTTTTCTGTTGTTATTGTTGCTCTCGTTATTCTCTAATAATCCAGAGATAAATAGACAAAGTTATAGTTACTCGTAGATAAATGTTGTTCGTTAACACTACATATTAGATAAATTTTTTCTGTAAATACTTGTTTGGAGAAACAGTGGCACATGTTCAGACCACAGTTGAAACTTGTGGAGCAATTGTACCAAATTTGGTACAATCGCAAGTCTAGCGGTACACTCAATATACAATTTTGGTACAATTTTCTTATATCAAATTAATATTTTTTATTTGTACTTTTGCTTAAGTCAATATTTTTCGATTTAGTCTGACTAGAGTTAGGGAAGCTGATTCGAACAATTTGATTGCTTGCGAAAACATGACCTTTTTAAAAACAGCTTCAGTTTACGTTTAATGAAACTAAGAAACTAAGAAACGTTTAATTTAACTAAATTTAAACTAAGAAAAGTAGACTTTATAGTTTTTAAGATGTAGAGATATATGTAAGGGCCATAATTTTTAGCATCAATAATATTAAAAAAAATTCCTTATTATTTTAGTTCTGATTAGTTTTGTTTTTGCTACTTGTTGTGTATGCATTGAAAAAATATGATTAATTTTTATTTGCGATTTTTTTTTTGTTATTTGTAAAATTTTGGTACAATTAATGTTCATTTGGTACAATTTTACCAATAATATGATATAATCGCAAAATTTGTAGATCCCGGCAGTGGTTCATACTAGTATTTTTACTTAAACCCAGAATGAATAAAACCAATCTACAACGCAGTGTTGCCAATTTGTGTGCCAATGTGTGTAATCAGTTTTACATGCAAAGAAAAAATATGGTTTTGGTAACCATAATCGAAAAGCAACATACTATGATTGAATTGTATGATTATGGTTAAAACATATAATGGTTACCAGTTATCATTATTATGCTTAATTAAAGTATCATGCAATAATCATATATATGACTATAGTTTGAATCGAAAGTTTTTGCTTGTTTAGGGAAAATTATTGCATTTTGCTTTAAGTTAGATAAACCAATTGTACTTACCATTTAAATTGCAATTTTATACCAATATTTTTTTAAATTTTCTTGTTTATTTTTAAATTTTCTTTAACTTTTCAAAATTTTTGTTAATTTTTTTGACATCTCAAACTTTTAAAATAATAAAAGTTTATTTAGCAAGAATAAGAGTAGTTGAAATCAAATTATTATTAAAAGAAACATTGCTTGATTAATTTGTAATCATACTTTTGTCTCACCTATTATTTAATGATTATTTGTAATTTTCAATGCTTTTGAATATAATGTTATTGTGGTCGCATTATTTTTCTTAAATCATACTATTTTTCAATGATAACCATTTTAAAATTTTTACGAAAAGTAAACATTAAATGATACAATTCAAACAAATGCTTAATTAATTAATTAATTTCGTGACAAAATTTATGATGAAATGAAACAAAAATACCTATTACTTGTTTTCGACAACCACATATTGTTATAAAAACTATAAAATTACCGTCGTGATCATGTCGTAACCATGGTTTTTCTTTGCGTGTATATGTAATTTGTATGTAGTACCACTTTGTGTTCTATTTTTCACTATTTTTGTTAAGTCTATGTGTTTGTTAAATTATTGTTCAAATTATAAATATAATTATTATATAAAATAAATGAAAGCGCACAAATTACCTCGGTAGCTTCTACTTTCCTATTATAAAATCGAAAAGTTTAAGAATTTCAGATGTTGAAATTGAATTTCGGCATATATGAACAACATTAATCAAGTATAAGGCCTCTCAACAGATGCATTTAATTAAGGAAATGCCTACAAAGATAATTTTAATTTATACAGAATAATTGTTAATTTTTCTAAAAAGTCCCTTACCTTGAGAGAGATCACACACAAAGTTTTTAATTTTTTAAATCAGCTTATTCTTTATTTTTCTGATTGGCATAAAACAAAGATAATGCAATGCACATGTCTGTTTTCTTTGTATACAAATCAGCAGCTTTTATGTGATGTCACAGTAGAAAGAAAATTATTTGTTTGAAGTGTTTTTCTATTCCAGCGATGTGTTACTAAAAATTTCAGATATAAAAATAGTTGTCAAAAAATGTTTTGCTGCCGGATTGGTGGGAGAATATTTAAGTACAGTGACATGAAGAAGTAAGCTCGCAGGTTTTCATTTATATTAAATCACATTTTTTTTGCTGTAAGAAATTTGTTAGAATGCAGTTTACACAAAAGTTGCTAAAAAGATCTCTATTAAAATTTAAACACCAAAAAATTGTTTTAGTTGTACAAAATGAATAATAATGCAGTAAACACAGAATATAATTTCGATACTTTATAAAATGGAAAAATGTTCAATACATTTTTCTATTTTCAACTTAAAAACTTTTCTCAATTCCATCATAATTTTTTTTTTACCAAGCATGTGCACTCGTCGCTGTCTGATGGTCGACTAAATTAAGTAGCATAAATATAAAAGAGGTGTGGCATACCAAAAACTGTTTGGTGAAATGAGCACCTTTGAATATGAATAAAAACAATTTGAAATATATGTATATTGGTTTATGCTTTTCAACTCACTGCAACGTCAAATGTTCAAATTTTCTATGAACTTGTGCTATTGGATTTGTGGTTGATTTTACGATGGATTTCAAATACATCTGGCAACATCATTTAAAAAAATGCATGTATTATTAAGATAAAGAAGAAGAAAAATATGTAAAAAAAATAATAGTTACAACGATAACTAAATTTGGCGCGATAATGTGAATAATTTAAAGTAAAATTTAAATAGCAAATAATACTAGTAAAACAAAATTATTTAATCAACATGAGAACAAAAAGCATAGAAAAAACAATGGGAAAAATAACACGTAAGAGTGGTATGTTCGGCTGTGCCAAATCTGGTAGGTTAGCGTAGATTTAATTTTCTTTATTATTTGCAATGACAATTTTGATCTGCCATTTTGTTTAGAGCGCCATCTTGGATTTGATATTTTTTTATAGTTTACTCTATTTTATTGGTCAACCCCCAAATTGTGAGAGTTGAAGAGGCTTAGCCGTAATTACTATTTCTGACCCATATATCCGCCATTTTATTTGGGACGGCATCTTGGATGCTAACTTTTTCAATATTTACTGTATTCCACTGGCTAAAGGACTTTGTTTGTTACCAATATTGATAAGGTTGCATTTTTAATTACTAGATTTGACTCATGTATAAACTAATTTTACGCCATTTTGCAGTGACAGCCATCTTGGATTATAAAATTTATTTGGTATCCTATATTCTGTTAGTCGAGACCCCTCTCTTAATATGCATACCGTTTATTCCTCTCTGTTGTCCAAAAGCGAAACAAATCGATTTTTCCTTGTAAGTCTTAGGATTAATGAAGTAATATATGTATAATTAACCTAGGGCTGAACAATTTTGATTTTGTGGTGAAAATATGGGAAAAAACAGAGGCAGTCGTGTTAATTTGTTACCATATTTAAAAGGTACGGCGCGAACAAATTGACTTCCAATAGCGATTCATTTTGGAATATTTGCAAAATAATTGGTATCACTTGTAGATCTGAGTAACATGTGGGGGCTTCTTGAATTGATTTCAACCAATATACGTACGGACGGACTAATTTGTACAATATACTTCGTTCAATTCTTTTTGTATTAACACGTATCTCGTCTTTAAATGCCTTAACAAATTATGACATTTTAATTAGATAAAGTTTTAACGAATTATATTTATTTATATATTTTATAAACAGATACTCTCCAGATATGTCTAACGAAATTGTCAGTTTGTGTTTTAACGCTTCTTATGTTACATATAGTGCGACGGTTTCACTAAATTGTCAATTGCATCTAAAATCGTCATTAATTTTTATTTTCAGCATTGTTTTCCTTTTCATTTTCATGTTGATTGAATTATTTTGATTTATTAGTATTATTTGTTATTAGAAAAGCCCGGCGCGCGTTGCTACGCGCCTTAATGAATAAAAATGCATTCTGAATTTAAATTGAATATCGAGTGCAAAATGCTAAAAATTATAACTTGTTTTTAATGGGCGTG
This sequence comes from Phyto melanocephala, assembly GCA_941918925.1. Taxonomy (NCBI): domain Eukaryota; kingdom Metazoa; phylum Arthropoda; class Insecta; order Diptera; family Rhinophoridae; genus Phyto; species Phyto melanocephala. Next base: position 61,420,976 of record OW799235.1, on the reverse strand, counting down.
GCACTGCCCACTTTGCTAATCACGAAACTGTACAGTCATGACAGCTCAATATGTGTGCAAAGTTTCACAAAAATCGGTCCAGAGCAAGTACCTAAAAATTATAACTTTTTTTATGCGCGTGGCCCTGCCCACTTTTCTAATCATGAAATTATATAGTCTTGACAGCACAATATGTGTGCTCCAAGTTTCAGAAAAATCGATCTAATGCAAGTAGCTAAAAATGACAACTTATTTCTTATGGGCGTGGCACTGCCCACTTTTCTTATCACGAAATTTTAAAATCATGAGAGCTCAATATGTGTGTGCAAAAATTCAGAAAAATCGGTGAAGTTCAAGTAGCTGAAAATGATAAATTTTTTTTATAGGCGTGGTACTGCCCACTTTCCTAATCACGAAATTGTAAAGTCAAGACAGCTCAATATGTGTGCAAGGTTTCAGAAAAATCGGTCCAGTGCAAGTACCTCAATATAGTAACTTTTTTTATGGGCGTGGCTTCGCCCACTTTTTGTCACCCATAAACATGTGTATGTGTACATGTACATGGAATGTGTACAACAACTTGCCAAAGTTTGAGTCCGATCGGTTTTACAGTTTCGAAGTCTATAGCTAACACACACACACACACACAGAGTTTCACTTTTTCAATTGTTCACATTATCGCGTCAAATTTGCTTACCATCCTGAATGTTAATTTTACATATTTCTCTTCATCTTTATTTTTACATGATGAATTTGAATTGAAAATTAAAATATAAAATAGGATTAGTCAACATGGTAAAACATATCAAAATTAACTTCGTCATACACTTATCTGTTAAATATGTATTAATATCAAATGTATTTTATTCCAAATTGGGTAAAGGACATCCATGATGTGACAAGGTAAAAGATATATCGAATATGAAAATTTTCAATACAACATTATTTTTTAATAGCGTTTAAAACGAAAAATTTATGGTTAACAATTATTGGAAAATTGTTAAAAAGTGGAACATTGTGTAGTGTTTTTAAAAACGTATTAAAAAGTAATATACATACTCGTATATATTAAGGGTCCGCCAAATATTTTTTTTCGAAAATGCTATAAACAAGTGTAGCTTCGGCTGCTTGGCACGTAGCGCCGTTCTGTTAAAACCAAATATTGCCAATATCCTCCTCTTCAATTTTTGTCAACGAAAATTCGTTCCACATGGCTCGATAACGATCGCCATTGATTACGGCCACTCCTTGCTCATTTTCGGATTATGCCTCTGGACAAAAATCCGCACCAAACAGTGACTCGTTGTGGTTGCATCGGCTTTTCAATGTATGCGTGCGTTTTTTCTGTGTCCCAAATGCGACAATTTTGCTTGTTTGCATACCTGCCAAGATCAAAATGAGCTTCATCTGAAAAGATGATTTTTTTTTGGCAAAATCGGCCAAAGTAATGTCGCAATATTTTCCAGCGATGTTCAAGCGTATACACAACCATATTTGTTCAGCGGAAGGATAAAACTAATTATCTGTCAAATCAGACCTGAGCTAAGTGTTACCATTCACGAAATAAGCACTAGTTGAAAAAAAAAGTTAGATAGCGGACCCTTTATTTATATATATATAATATTAAATATATTTTACCAAGAATTCATCTAATTTTGTAATGTTTGCTTATGGATATCATTGATAGAAGAGTTGTAAGAAAAGACACTTGACTTCAAAAAAAAAAACTTCCAATAACAGAAAATTAATTTATTTTTATTATTTTTCTACTCTTCACTTAGTGTGCTTTGTCGTTATAGGCAAGAATAATTGTTTAAAAAATATATATCTTTATATATCAAGTTTCTAAATTTCCTAAATAATTTTTGGGCATGATAAGCCCTAGTCTCAAAAACTATTTTTGAAAAAAGATATATATATAACGCTTGGAAACTAACTGAAATACAAGTACAAACATACATACATACAACTACTTCTGTGTTTTATCTAACATTTACATATCGATGCCTTACTTCCTAAGACTCGTATCTTAACATCCCATTGTAAAATTAAAAATTTACGTATGTATGTAAAAACTAAATAAAAAAAAAAAATTAAAAAAAAAATTAAAAAAAAAATAATTAAAATATAAATAATAAATATAAAACAAACAAAAAAAATAAAAAAACAATGTAAAGAAAAATTAGAATAAAAATATAAATAATATATTAAATAAAAAATAAAAAAAATAAAAAAATTATAAAAAAAACAAGTAAGAGTGTTATATTCGGCCGTGCCGAATCTGATAATACCCCTCACCATCATGTACATACATAGGTATAATCTCACATCGTAGCTTTACCTATATTTCATGTTATTCCCCTTTTTTCTCTATTATTTCCGACGCCATTCTTGATTTCAAATTTTTAAGTAGTTAAGTGTATTCAACTAGTCAAGCCCTTTAATTTGATGCCCATATTGACGGGGTTAAAAAAATTTTATCCGCCATTTTGTTTTAGACGCCGTCTTGGATTTTACATTTTAGAATAATTGACTGTATTCCACTGGTCAAGCTCTTCAATTTGATACCAAGATTGAGGGGATTCAAGAAGTTACATTTTAAAATACCAGATTTGGCTCATATATAAATTTATTGTCCGCCATTTTGTAGTGGCGGCCAACATAAATTTAAAGTTTTTTATGGTGCTTTTATTGTTCTAGTCAAATCTTTTCAGATGATACCATATCTCAGTTGTTCATGTAGCGATGTTTCTGATATTTTAATACCTCACCCGGGTCCAAGCGATGTCGGGGGGCTTCAAAAAGTTGATTTCAACATACACACGGACAGACGGTCAGACGGACAGACTGACAGAGCTTAGTCGACTGCCCATTCATAATTTTTCAGAAAATATATACGGAAATGAAAATTGTAGAAATTTCACACGGAATGACAAACCTATATATACCCTTTTTCACTGTGTCTGTGTCTGATCTGAGGATCTGAGCCACTAAAAAATATGTGGGTAAATATGGTTGAAATATAGTATTTAAAAATGTAGCCACTTCAACCTCCTCAATATTGGTTTCAGGTAAAAGAACTTGACCAGTAGAGTACAGTAAGCTATGAAATAATTAAAATCCAAGATGGCGCCCTTAGCAATAAGGCTGATAATTTTTTATCAACCCCATCAACATGGGTATCATGTGTGATATGATTTTAAAAAAAACAAAGTGGTCGAAAATTGGATTCATCGTTCCTACAGAAGAAGTCGTTGAGGCTATTTGAATGACGTTTTATTTAGAACTTAATTGAATCGATCGTACTTCACACTAAATAACAAACTTTTGATTTTTTTTTAACAATAAGTGTGTTTTTTTAAAGATATCAAACACGATGGTGCTATTTTGTCACACATAAAAAACAAATGGATGTTTTGAAAGAAAAATTCGGTGAATTGGTCACCAAGATCGGGCCATTTGCCACCTTCAGACTATTTTTTTGTGAGGTTTTTATAACCACTAACAAAAAATGGTATGAGGGTATATTAATTTTTGTTTGTAACACATCCAAATATCAATTTTAGACACCATAAAGTATATATTTTCTGAATCCTGGTTTCATATAAAGACGATTTAGCTGTGTCCATCCGTCTGCTGAAGGCACGATAAAGCTCGAACCGAAAAAGTGTGATAAATTCCAGAATATTTCTAATACATAAGGTTTGTTTGGTATTGAAAATGGGCTATACTATGTATATTAGAAAGAAGGTTATAGCTCGTAATGGAAGAATAGGTCAGAAAAACAATGTCGTTCCTACATCGAATAAAATTCAATTTTGTCTAAACGAATTGACGTAGTGGAATACAATTTCGTAGGTATATTTCCCGAGTTAAAAAGTATATATTTTTTTTTGAAAATTGCTTAAATCTATACATTACGAAAGGAGTTATAGATCAAAATGCACTAAAATTTATAGCGCGCAGTGTCTTTTTGGTCCTACTTAAAACTAAAAACGATTATGATTCAGAAATTTAGCAGAATTTGCTTTTTGGTCAATAAATTTGTAACAACGGAAAATTAGGGTGATACGCCCACTTTTTAACAATATATTTTAAATTCATATAATTTCTCTATAAACAAAGATATTGGAAAAATAAAGGATCCTATATTAAAATATCTAAGCAAAAATTACTACGATACGCCTACTTTAACTCCCGTTTGTCTTATATTTTACTACCAATGAAACTTAAAATCCAATAAAAGTGACAGAATAAGATGTTGGCTATAGAAATTTCGCATATATATGTAGCTTTCTGGTTAATGTTATTATAACGCCAGAAAATACAGGTGGCACGTCGACTTTAATGCCCGCCCCCATATAACACTTTATGTTGAATTCATATTTATTTGCTATGGTTAAAGATTTCAGAAGAATAAGAACTCTATATTGAAATATATAAGTTGAATATATTCGCAGAAACTACTTTAACGCCCACTTCTCACATATTCCACCATCAAAAAAATTCAAAAGCTAATAGAGCTTACAGAATTGATGATGAAATTTCGCTGATATTGTTTTCTGGTTAATTTTAATATAACGCAAGAAAATTGAGGTAGGCAGCGTTCTTTAACGCCCACGTCCCATAGAACTTTTTATCATAAGTTCATATTATTTCCATGTGAAAAAATTTTTTTGGGAATATCTAAGTTAAATTCAAGCATTAATTATATTATTTTTTAACTATCGTTTCCGTACAAATGCAATATTATAGTAAAAAGAGTGCAACGTGATTTTGTCGTTGGCTAGGATAGCTTGGTCGTGTCCAGAGCAGGGAAGGAAAATGGCTTTTATAATTGTGTACCAAGAATGAAAACAAAATGTACTTTTTAGGCCACGACGCGTCGCGACGGTACCATTTTTTTAGTATTTATTAATAAAAACATAAACTTTACAAAAATGTGTATGAAAATCCAGTATTAAATAAAAACTATTAAATATTACATTCACAGGTACTATTACTTGTTTTAAGTCGAAAGTGTACAACAATAATCCCACATCAGCTTAAGAGCTTAAAAAAAATATAGATCAGATATTATTCATTGAAAACAATAAATATTATTGAGCATTTTAGTAAAAGATTATGTACCTGCCGTGATAATAGATAGTCACTTGACTGACATAATTTTGCAGTTTTTGTAATAAACTTCTTTTTTTTATTAAAATTATAGTGATAAATTAAATTTCATCACCCTATACAAGAACATACTTAACATTTAAGTTTTTACGGGTAAATTTTTCTTTAGTGTAAATGCACTACAAACTCTAACTTAACGGCTTTCGTTTTTGTTAACCAATTAGTGGAGATTGGCGTTTTGTGGAGCTTTTTTGCATTGCCATACCTAAACGACCTACCTGAAGGCAAAATGAATAAAATCTTGTAAAACATTTTATTTTTTTTAGAATCTATATTTCAAAGAACTATGTTCATCCCCAATCAGTCCTACTTAGAATCTGTGTATTAATATTGTTTAAACAAACAAAAAAATGCTTTGGAAAATAATTTTCCCAAATGTACATTTTGTTTTGTATGAATCAGTCTGTTGGGATCAATGTCTTTGCTAAACGAATTGAGCTTTTTTTAAATGATAAAACTTATCCGTAGTCGTATTTTTATCCAGTCAGCTATTTTTTATTAGCACGAAACTAATTTACTAGAGATAACTGTTTGATAAAAAACTCAAATATTGATTTTATATAATTAAATTATTTCTGGTCTCAAACTGATTTGAATATGATGTTTTAATCCAAAATGATTTCGTACCAGAATAAAACAAGTAAGAGCACTATATTCGGCTGTGACGAATTTTTTATACCCACCATCACTTTTATGGCACAAAATTTATTATTTTTTCATTAACAGAAATCGTTATGTGATAATCCCATAATACTTAAATATGTATCACTTTCTTTGTATACTTCGATGTGTTTAGTCTTTCAATGAAAGTGGGCGTTAAAATAGGCGTGTCGAAGTAGTTTCTGCTTATAAATACTATTTAGATATATCAATATATTTTTTTTTCTTCCAAATCTTTATTTATAGAGACATTATATGAAATTAAGATAAAGCGTTATATGGGAGGTGGGTGTTAAAGTGGGCGTGTCACATTTATTTACCGTTAGTACAAAGCCTTTGACGAAAAAGCAATGTATGTCAAATTTCAGAACATTTTTGGCATTTGTTATCCGAGCTAATATTATTACAATTGTTCAATTAATATTTTCGAACCTTCGAACTCATGAGTTATTGAACTATCATCGCAAAACTGAGATACCAGGAAAGCTGATATTATATCATTATATTATTTGGCCGATTTTGTACTTATTTTAGGATTATTTAAAATTTTTTGCATTTTTGTATAAGTGAAAAAGGCCCTATTATATTTATACATATTTATAGAAATAATTTTTATTATACATTATTTTTGATTAGTTTATAAAAGCTCGATACATAATGGAAAAAGAAATATTCCTAATTTGACCCTGATAAATTATTAATTTAATGCCGAGTTAAAGTTTATATTAAAAATAATTCACCAAAGAAAGGTGTTAACGCCATGCCGAATCTTATACGTGTAGTCATGCATTAACAATTGTTTGTATCACCATTCATTTCATATGAAATACGTACATACAAAATACATACATATATAAAAACATCCCATTGTAAAATAATAATATTAAGTTAACGTATGTAAAATAAAAAAAATAAAAAATTAAAAAAAAAAAAAAATAAATAAAAAAACCATAAAAATATAAATAATATAAAAAATAAAAACTTAAATAAAATTTTTTTTTTTGAAATTCGATGCCACCTTTCTGTAACCAGTATACCACGTTTGTATGTATGTATGTATGTATGTGTTGTTTGATGTTGTTGTGAAAAAAACGAGGTGGTCGTGGTTTTTTGCTCATATCTCAGTTGTTTATGTACCGCTTTTTCAATACCAATCTGTGTCCGAATATTTATGATATTTAAATACCTAACCCGGGTCCAGGCGTTGTCGGGGGGCTTCAAAAAGTTGATTTCAACATACACACGGACAGACGGTTATTCGGACAGACTGACAGAACTTAATCGACTCCCCTAGTCATATGCTTTCAGGAAATATATACTTTATGGGGTCGGAAATGAAAATTGTAGAAATTTCACACGGAATGACAAACCTATATATGTATACCGTTTTTCACTGTGTGAAGGGTATAAAAATATTCATTTAAACTATTTACTATTTGTTAAAACTAAAGGCCATAATACACGAAATGTTTTTTACATCTGACTTTAAAATTTGTGAGACATATGTTAATTTTCATGTCTGTCAAAATTGTACTTTTACGCTGGCTGCTTTGCAGCAGCAGAGATTTCTGCCAAGGGCTGATGTCACATGTTTTGACAGAATAAAATAGAGGGCACTTTAATTAAAATTTTGTCAGATGTCTCAACATATGTTTTTTTACAGTAGTAGTGTTTTAAAGGTAACACACGACATGTTTGTATTAGCAGTGGAGAATTTGACAATTCAGATGTAAGAAACATGCCGTCTATTAGCTCCTTTAGTTGGCATAAAATTATAATTTGTTACGGTTAAAAAAAATTTTTTATACCCTTTTCCTGTGGTGCCAAGGATACAATATCCCTTTCCTACCCCATAAAGTATATAATTTTTGAAAGCTTCTGACTAGCGGAGTCGATTGAGTAATGACCACATGGAAGCCCCACTTGTTACTCAGATCTATATGCATGTATGAATTATCAATCTTTTGCAAGTATCAGGGAATAAATCGCTATTGATATTCAGCACAATCACCCAATAAGTTTCTGAGCTATTGGCAAATGAACACGACTGTTTCTGTTTTTCCCATATTTTTACCACAAAAATCAAAATTTTCAACCATACTTTAATTTAAAGAGATGTTTGTTACATTTGATAGGTAGGATATGACTCTAGAGAAATTTGTCAAAATTTTTAGAGAAATCGATTACTAAATGTATATTTTTTTAAATATATTATTAAAGTTATTAAAGCTTAAAGCTATGTTAGACATATTGAAGACACCAGACTACAATCCGTAGTTATTGTAACAACTGCTGAGAAAAACTGGCAAATCGGTTTGAAACTTATTGTACAAATATACAAATATTTAGGTGTTTTTCGTAAAATTTACAAACGAAAATCGATTTTTCAGCTTCAGGAAAAGAAAGTGTAACGATGTGGGTATCAAAAAAGAAAAGAGCTTCCGAAATAAAATGGCTGGTATATGGGTTAATAATACTAATTACGGCTGTGCCCCCTTCAAGCACCACAATATGGGTATGAAGTGAAAGAGCTTGCATGAAGAGAATACAGCTAAAAAATACAGTAAAAATTCAAAACCAAAAATGCCGTCAAAAATAAAAAAGCAAAACGGCATATAACATTAAATCTAAGCTTAGCTACGATGTGGTCACTATACCCATATTCATACATACATGATAGTGAAGGCAATTATCGGAATATAGTATTCTTAGTTTTTAAATTTTAGTTCTAAGCTCTTTTTGGGGTGAAATTTCATTATATATTTAGGGAAACACCTCATAAAGAAACATCTACCCCATGATTTTGAATGTACATATTTCATTTTATTATAATACCCGATATTTTTAATTGTTTAAATTTAGTGTTGATTGAGCAATTAAAATATGTGTTCAATTCTTCTTATTAATATATAAGTAAAATGTGGAAGAGACCAATGTTATTAATTAAATTACAAAAGTAATAATTTTTCAGCCCGTCTTACAAAATTTTCTTTTTCGAATAATAACAAATATTTCAAAATATATTTAAACATATAAAAAAACATAAAAAAGTATAAAACAAGAACGTGTTTTAAAGTAAACTAATAATTATACAACAAAAACAATTAAAATCAGGATACTCTTAACGTATTTTTTAAACTTTATTACAACCCCGTAAAACACTTACGAATATACATTAAAACATTCAGAGAACTATGAGAAACAACAAGAAATATTTATTGTATTGGATCCCATATAGTAGGTCAGACAAAATATGAACTTTGATTCATGTAAATACACATTTTTTCTAACCTGGGGCCAAATTACGGCATTCGATCACAATCAAAATTTGACTCGAACGATCAAATTCACTGTGCTTTAGGTATAGAGAATCTAATAAAAATTTTCAAATTTCGATCACGTTCGAATGCCGTAATTTGGCCCCTGTATTTGTGATGCAAATGGTTGTCATTGTGTTTTTAATTTATACAATATTCATTTCTGACCCCATAGAGTATCTGTTTTTTGGAAACCTTTTGAAGAAGAAAGTCGATGATGCTCGTGCATCTGTTTGTCTGAAAAAAAACTTATAAGTATTTGTGAAATAATCAGTATTACAAACCAGCAAAGTCGGTCCATAATATGCTGAGCAATGAGAGAAGATACATTTTTAAAATTTGTTTAATACAAACTGTATATAACAAACTTCTTGTATTTTTGAATGATTTTTATTAGAAAACGATACACTGTGCGACACAAGCTAGTGGACTGTCATATTAGGATTTGAGTTGAGCTCTGCCATCATACGATTGTGTACCACTGCGTAAAAGAGTATGTGAGAGTAATCGCCTAAAAGTAAATGGCAAAAGCAAGATACAAAAACAAAAAAATAAACAATGCAAAAAGTTAGAAAATGAGCACAAAAAAAGAAAATGACAAAAACAAAAACATATACATATGGATATGTGTTGCCAAAAACAAGCCGTCAAAGCTTTTTTTCACATGTTTAACTGACAGTTGTGAACGCCGAACGCACAAAAAATCCGAAGCGGAAAAGCCAAAGAGTGGCCAAAATGATAAAGCTCAAACAAAAACACAAACAAGTCAAGTAAATCCAAACAGAGCGGAAGAAAATTATCTGTATGAAAATTTAGTAAACAACAACAGCAATAAACAAAATTAATACTGTGCGCACATGCTTGTGTGGACTGACAGTTCTCGCTCTACAGAGAGGAAAAGCACCAGCAGTAGCTATATAAGCTAAATTACAAAAGCAAAACCAACAACAGCAAATTATTTGACCAATTCAAAGTTTCCATTGGAAAATACTTTTCACTTTTCAGTGGAGTAACGGCCACAGTTGAAAACGGACGTATCAATTCGAATACACAAGTACGTGCGCGTTTAAAGCGCCCAATTAAAATAGTATTTTATTATTATTTTTTGGCATTACCTTGAAACTGGGTGAAAATAAATACTAAGTGGCAACTAAATTGGGGAAAAAAACTAAACAAATTTTCACAACTAGAAAACTTGAATAAAATGTTTAGTTTTTAATAAAAAAATACGTACAAATTGAAGCAAAGAAAAAAATAAATAAAAAAATTTTAATAATAAATAATTTTATTAAAGGAAAAAAAAAATTACATATGTATCTGTATATAATAAAAAATATGTTTATAAATTAACTCATATAAATGTTATAATTAAAAAATGCAAAGAATTTCAATTTAAGGTGATTATCGAGTGATGAAATAAAGTTTTCGTGAAAAATGTGAAGAAATTGAAAAATAAAAAATAAAAAAATATGTAATATACAAATGTACATACATATATGTATATGTATATAAGTATGTAAAAGAAAATCTTTACAAATAAGTTAATGCACACAATTTTAATTGGAAACAAATAAGACGCAGCCTTTTTTGAATTGTTATTCTAAAAATTGATTTAAGCAGCTTGAAATTTACAACTTAAAATGTGAGATATTTACTAAAAACAAAAAAAAACATTTTAGTTTTTTTAAATATTCATACACATTTATTAAGCAATTTCGACATAAACACACATATTATAATTAAATCTTAAAAAATAATTTATTATTACGTATTTTATGAACTGTTTTTTATTTGTAAATGTTTATTGAATTTTTTTATTACTTGTTCTAAGTATACAATATGATAATTCTTCATAGTTTCAGAAATGTAAAAGAAAGTTGGACGAAGAGAAAAAAATAATACGCTGAAAAATCAATCAATATTTAGGCAAGAGAAAATATAAATACAATTTTCATTTCCTAAATCACACAGACATTCAAATAAAGTATTTATGTTTTGGGCTCAATAAACAAAAGTTTCAAAATAAGTACAATAACAGTAATAAAAGCTACAATAAAAAATATGACAATTATAATAAATACTAGAGAAAATATCAGGGAAAAACAAAACTAAATTCATAAAAACTCAAAAACTCAACAAAAAAAAAAAAAAAAAATCCACCCTCAATTATGTTTGTATGGCCACAAATTATTCCGTTGTACCAAAGTTGAACAGTTATTTAAGGTACTAAACGTAATAGAAAGTTAGTACTTTTCATCATAGATAACTTGTTAGTTGTTGTTTTTGTATAACCTTTTGATGTACTGTAAGTACTTGAGTAGTGTTGATCATATTTTAATTTGAATAAAAAACATCAAGTTTTATTTTATAATTTGTTTCCTTAAGTTTTAATTCACCTGTTTAAAAGTAAATTTACTATTTCTGAACAAACTCGTTCATACACATACACATCCATATAAACTTGGTAAACTGGATAAAATGAACCTGGCTCCGAATTCCGGCTAACACAAACATTTTTTTGTTGATACATACAGACATACAATTTTACTACGGGATATTTTCAAGCGGATAAAATTTTTGTGAAATGAAATTATGAGAAGGAAAATGTGTTACTTTTAGCCCCTCCCAAAATGAAATCAATTGAAAGCATGACCAGAAGAATACAGTCAGATATGAAAGACTCAAAATCCAAAATGCCAACCTAAACAAGATGCTGGATAATTGTTTTCTAAGCCCCATTATGTGGGTATCAAATGAAAGTGCTTGCTTGACTTGTAGAATACAATTAGCTATTAACTATGTAGGCTGTGGTAACTATTTATATGTAGCATCTTGGTGAAGATTATTAAAAGATTTCGCACAGCCGAATATAGCATTGTTACTAGTTTTGCTTAAGAAACTTTTAATACAAAAACTATTATATCACGCATCAGGATCTTAACTCAAAGAAGTAGAGATGCTGTATTCAGCTTTACTGATTTTTGTACAACAATAATGAATAAAGAAATATAAAAAATTGTCCATACGTATTATTGTTTGAAACCAAATGTTTGTTCGCGATTAAGTTTTTATGAATATTGAACCCATCAAATTCCTTTGCAGTATATATGCTATAACTGCAGTAATAACTTTATTATGAAGCATTTTCTTTATAGTTTCTATTGGATATAATGACAAAATTGTGCACTAGCTTTTGACATTGGTAATGCTATTTTGTTTCGAAAGGTATTGTATTAAATCAGGAAAATTTGCACAATATTTCAATAACGCTTGGAAGTTATATATAATTTTTTCTAAATTAAGATTTTAACGCCAGTTATTAGGAATCTAAAAAAAAGGGATGTTGAAAACGAAGTAGTTTGAAATCGAAAAATTTGCATTATTTTCGATATCTTTTTACTTAAGATTAAAGTTTAAAAACTTTGCCGTTGCAGTTTATGTTTAAATTCCCTTTTGATTTATTGTGAATTTTATAAAAAATATTTTAATAATAAGTAAAATCTTAAAGTTTTCAATTGATTGAACTTTTCCACACCTTTTTTAAATCACAAGAATTTGGATTATCTAAAAAAAATGTGTATGATGTAGTAAGTGCTTTAACTGAATACATACAACAAACTTTAATCACAGTCAAAAATAACTGTGCACGACGTTTTACTTATGCTTCAAACTTGAATAGTACTTTTTGCATATTCTTAAGGTACTAAACACACATAAAAATGTTAAATCAAATCAACTCTACTAAAACTTCTTTCTGAAAATGTGCTTTCGTATCAGAGTAGTTATTTGCGTATGTGTGTGAACATGCTCAACTCATATCTCATTTGTATCCACGATAATAAAACAAAAAAAAAAAAAACAGAAGGAAAACAAACAAAAAATAAAAGAGTAAAACGAAGCAAATTTTTGGTGGCATACATCGTTATTGTAGTTCGTTTGTCGCTTGTATAATCTTAAAAAACCGGTTTGAGTTTTATTCGGAAAATGAAGATATTCTAAACCCGGTTTCAGTTTAATACTTAATAGCCAAATAACCGTTAATTTCGTTTTGTATACTACGGAAAACATGTATTATATATTTGTATTTATATTACTTTTGCATTAAAACATTGGCATTTATTAACGAATTCAATATACTAAGTTTGTACATTCTCTCAACTTATAGGGTTTCGTTATATAGTTTTAATTTACCAAAAGAATTTCTCGATCACTCCGTCAATTGTAACTTTTGTGGTTAGCAGTGATGTTCGGGAGCACTTTGCTGAATAGCTTGTCCTCGTTGTAACGAAATTTTAAAAATTCGATTGGAATAAAAAAAATTGTTCGATTAAGAGGAACATGCCTATTAAAAGGTGAATTGTTTAGAAGTTTAATTCGCATGTGCACCGTTTACTAAAGTTTTCTCATATATCGCCAGAGTGTTAATGATGTAAGGGCATTTTTATTTTATCTCGAAATTGCTGGTGGTGTGTTTCTGGATAGTTGTGTCATTGCACCATTTTCGGGCAATGATTTTATTTACTGCCAAAGCTTTGGTCACTGTTGAGTGCTTGCAATTTTGCATGTCGGGTTTTGGTCATATGCTATAAGTTATTCTGAAACAAATGGAAAAGGTTTGCATAAAATCGGCTTGGTAGATACAGTTGGTTTGGTAGTACCACCTTATTTCAACTCAATTTATTGTATTTGTGTAAAAAGTTTTATAGAAATCAGTTTCAAAGACGTAGCTCAAAAGAGAGTAATTACTTTGCATTCTAAGCCCACTTTTACAACCGCTAGATAGTATTTCTACGGAAGATCAATGTGTATGCAAAGGTTTAAACGAATTGTTTAAGTAGAGTTAGTTTAAGAAGTGTACATTTACTTGGTATTGACTCAGAAATGCTAATTTTTTAAAATTTTTTACTGTCACCGAAATACTATACGTATGTTATGTTGGCGAAAAATTATTATTTAATTTTGATAAAAATACATTTTTAACGAAATAAAAAAAAATGAATGGGTGTAGATCTGTCACCTTTTTCAGTTATCCTGCTATTTGGTGATTATATGTCTTAAATTAAGAAATCACAAAGAACATATGTTGAACTGTCAAATAAAGTGATCGGCATCTGTTGAGAATTCGATTCTTCTTCTTTCAAAACATTTGCGTAGCAATTATAAAAAAAGCTGCGGAAGAAAAACTATCCATTTTTATATAATACAAGTCTTTCAAAGAACTAAATTACTAAACAAATTTAGCAATAAAGGTACCTGGCAAGTCATTTTTAAATTATTTTCCGTTGGCTACGTGCAAAATATTGAGCATTCAAAAGGAGCAAAGAAATTTGTATTAAAAAACAATGAAATTTCTGAAGTGTTTAACACGAATATAAATTGTAGAATATTAGGAAGGAAGTGTTTGGAAGGTAAAACATTTGGTTGAAGGGTTTCAATTTTGAATACTATATTTGTAAATTTCAACTGAGATAAATTGTTATTTTTTCTTTGTACTTTGCTAACTTTACAAAATGTTAAAAAATGTATGTACGTGTACGTACACCCGTCATAATAAAAAAGGGGATAAATATTATGACACAATATTAGTGTACTGTTGCCACATTTACGTTCACCAAGTACATACTAATCATGATGAGGGCAAGAGCATAAAAGTGGCGTTTTGTATTTTGAACATAACTTGTAAATACAAAGATATCTAAAAAATCTTATTATTATTTATCGTTTCATCCGTTTCGAAGTTCTCTTTCTATCTATCTGCAAACGTACTTAAAAATATGTACTATCAAGTTTATTATACTCAAATAGAAGAAGAATAAATAGTTGAGGAAACTTTTATATGCACCATTGTATTTTCCTATTGCTTGATAATTCCTTTTTTTTAGTAAATTAAACACGCAGGATGACAACAACTTGTGCAGTATGGACAGTTACGGTTACAATGATAATACAACACCAACAAAAAAGGACGAACACATAAAGAATAGTCAACCGTGTAAGAAGTATCCACATATACATGTACTTATGTACACGTCTTTATGTGTGCGCCACTTCTATGTTTATATGTATGACTGAATATATAGTATTTGTAAGTTCATATATGTGTATATTGTGTATAGACTTTTACGTATTTGTCGGAAAATGGCTTAACGAAATACTAATGTCTTTTACTTTTTTGGTCGTCATACTTTCAAAACGAATCGACCTAACGAGTATAATTTATGCATTGTACCTGCCATGTACATATGCAGGTTTTTGTATTTGAAACAGTTTTACTTTCTGGAATACTTTTAGGTACATACTTATGTGCCCTTAGTTATGAAAGTGGCCCAAGTAAAAAAAAAAAAAAAATAATTAAATGAGTTTATCAGTTCCCCTACACAATACATATTATTTAAAGCTTAATTAGTTCAATTTCATTTCCATGATGTTATCAAAAATTAACCATTTACGAAAGGTTGTTATTTCAACGTTAAACAGAATTCGTTTAGTGTTAATTGTGAAAATGGTCTAAGTCAAAAATTTTGTAAAAATTAGTTTTATTATATCAGTTTTTTTTTTCATTTGCTGATGACAGTAATGACAATGACAGCTACTTGTGTTTATGTCGATTTATTTAAATGGTACCGTTATTTTGTGTTACCCATGTTTTCATTATATGGAAATCTTTAGCTTTTATTTTGATTTTGCATTCATGTATGTTAGTTCTTTCGAAGTAATGTTTGTACAGAAAAAAACACAGAAAAAAATTAACAAAAATTTTAATGTAAAATAAATATGTTTAAACAAGAATTTATTTAATTTGGCTCCAATCATCTAAATTAAACTATTTATTAAAAAAAAAATAATTGTGTCAATTAAAACAAGTAAGAGCACTATATTCGGCTGTGCCGAATCTTTTATACCCACCACCAATTTTGTGTACATTTAAAGCACAATATTTATTATTTTGTTAATCGCTATGGAATAATCTCTTTATAATAAAGTATTTGCCACTTTCTTTGTAGAGGGTGGTTAAATTTTAAGGGCCCATGTTGAAGGTGAACTACACCTAGTCTTTAAATTTGTTTTCTGCATTTCACTTGACATTTCTCAATCTCAAACTTACTCAATTTGATCCGTGGAAAGATACGCAAATGAGCAACGCTTTAAAGTTATTCAGGTTTTTTATAAAAATGGGCGTTCAAGTCAAAATGCTTTTTGTGCATAATTCTTTTGATCAAAATAATCGTTCAAATTCGTCCACAATCGGGAAAATTGTAAAAATTATTTAAATTTCTGCAAAACAGGTCTGTATACACGCAAAGAAAAACCATGGTTACGACATGATCACGACGGTCATATTATTTTTTCTAAAACAATATTTGGTTGTCGAAAACAAGTAATAGTTATTTTTGTTTCATTTCATCATGTATTTTGTCACGATAATCAAGCATTTGTTTGAATTGTATCATTTAATGATTACTTTTAATAAAAATTTCAAAATGGTTATCATTTAAAAATAGTATGATTTAAAAAAATTAATTTGACAAAAATAACATTATATTCAAAAGCATTATAAATTAAAAATAATCATTAAATAATAAGTGAGACAACAGTATGATTACAAATTAATCAAGCTATGATTTTTTTAATAATAATTTTATTTCAACTGTTCTGCTTCTTGCAAATAAATTTTTATTATTTTAAAAGTTTGAGATGTCAAAAAATGAACAAAAATTTTGAAAAATTAAAGAAAATTTAAAAATAAACGAGAAAATGTAAAAAATTGCTGGTATAAAAATTACAATTAAATTGGTAAGTACAATCAACATGTGTATGTTATAGCAGAAGACAATAATTTGCCGTAAAAGAGCAAAGATTGTCGATTTCAATTGTAGTCATATATATGATTATTGAATGATACTTAAATTAAACATAATAATGATAACTGGTAACCATTATTATTTTAAACATAATCATACAATTCAATCATAGTATGTTGCTCTTCGATTATGGTTACCACAACCATATTTTTTCTTTGCGTGTAAAATGTTAGAAAATCTGTGAATGCCTTCTTAGTTCGTTAGCATTTTGCCGATATTTCGTTAAATACATAATTGAACCATACAAATATTATAATTACAAAAAGAAATAATAATAATATCCTAAATAATTTGTGTTTTATTTAAATTCAACATCGGTCCTTAAAATTTAACCACCCTTTATTACTTCGATATGCTAGTAAAATGCTTTTGTTTATTTAGTCTTGCAATAAAAGTGGGCGTTAAAGTAGGCGTGTCAATAAAGTTTCTACTAATAAATACAACTTAGATATTTCAATATAGTCCTTTATTTCCACAAAAACTTTATTAATAGAGAAATTCTATGAATTTTAGGTAAAACGTTATATGGGAGGTGGACGTAAAAGTGGGCGTGGCACATTGCTTTTCCGTTACAAGAAAGGTTCTCACCAAAAAGCAAAGTGTGCAAAATTTGAGAGTCGTACATCCAATTTTGTTGCTTTTATGACGTTTTTGTTTTTAAATATACCGAAAAATACACTGTGCGGTATAAATTTTCGTACATTTTGATCGATAACTCCTTTCCTTATGCATAGATTGTGATAATTTTCGGGAGCAAAAAATATTGTCTTTACCCAGGAAATATATATTCGAAGTTTCATGAGTCTACGTTAAGGCGTTTGGATACAATTCCATTTTATTCGATGTTCGAAGGACACGGATTTTATTTCGACCTACTTTTGCGATACGAACTATAACTCCTTTCCTGATATTCCGACTTAGCCCCCTAGCTTTTTCGAACCGACCTCTATCGTGCTTTCAAAATTAGATGTACTATTCTGAAAATTTTCAAACATTGCTTTTTGGTCAAAGGCTTTGCACCAACGGAAAATAAATGTGACACGCCCACAAATACGCCCACCTTTCAAATAACGTTTTATATCATATTCATATAATTTCTCTATGAATAAAACTTCTGGAACAATAAAGGACTATATTGAAATATCTTAGTTGTATTCATTAGCAGAAACATCTTCGACACGCCTACTGTAACGCCCACTTTTCACGTTATCTACAGTTAATGAATTTTAAAAGCTCATAAGACCGACAAAATTAGAGGTATGACGATGAAATTTGCTACATATATCCTTCTAGTCAATGCCATTGTTATGCCAGAAAATTTAGGTGACACGCCTACTTTAACGCCTACTTTCTGTATGGACAAAGTTTATTGAAGAATAAAGGATTATATTAAAATGTCTCAGTTTCATTTATTAGCAGAAACTATATTGACTCGTCCACTTTAATGCTCACTTTCGTTGAAAGACTAAATTTACGAAAACATTTTACTAGCATATCGACATTCTTGTAAATGATTGAACTTTTTCATACTGAGTGTGAAAAATTGCATTTGTTACAGCTTTTATGTTACACTTGGGATCACTTTTCAAGATCTTTTGCGTAACAATAAATTTTTGAACTTCTATGTGAATAATATACCTAAGTTCCTGAAGTAAGACGAACAAAAAGAAAAACAAAAATGGTCAGGACCGTTTAATTTGGGGAACTTATCAAAGAGCAGCATCTTTTGTTGTTTCCATATGAGCTTTCAAACATGGTTCGATATAGGTCCCCAGAAACGATGTCTGACTTCTCAAACTAATTTTCAAAAATTTATGGATCAGTTACATAAACAGCCATTATATCGCACTAAGAAGTTCCTTAGAAAGGTTGAAGTTATCGCTTATATACTACTCTGATATTTTCAGTCCACACATCCGAAAGTTTTGTTTACTTAAATTTAGTAATAATTCTTAGGTAAATTGAATTTAATGTGGAAACTTCCTCAGATGAAATTTTGTAATTCATCGTAGTGATGTTATATATTTTACATCAATCAGAATATAATCGTGCTACATCACATACTGTACCCCGATCCACAAAACGGTTTTTTAACTGTAATAATACTAGGAAGCATCGCAATATTAAAATGCTAACCGTACATATATTCTTTGTGTTGTGACGATTAATCGTACGGCAACATAATCAAATTCTACGATTTTTTAAGTCAGTCACTAAGCTTGAAATGTACAATTTCATAAATTCTTTACTATTTGGAAAAAATTAGTATGTTTAAAATAAAATCTATAAATATTTTAAATTAGCTAGTCCAAGTTGGCCAATCATGTATCTTGCAGATGTAACTTCAATATCTGTGTTTTTTGTTTGTTTTTGTATAAGGTCAGTCCGAAAATTGCTCGGTGTTGGTATTGTTATTTTTAAACTAATTTTTTTTTGTGTTGTTTGAACTTGGTGCATTTTTGATGTTTCGCGGTTTTAAATTTCAACAAAATTATATGTTTTTCTTTCACTCGTGGAAATCTAAGTATATTAAAAAAAATGTGAGAGTTTCGCTGATATAATCCAGCATCTTTTGCTCTGTTCTACGATAAACTATAATATTTGATTTTAAGTTAAATTAAATATAATTTTCAAATACAATTATACAGACAATTAGATCTACATAAATACATTTACACCCGGTGGCGAATTTGGGGCGACATCGTCGCAATGACATATTCATCAATGAAGCATTACCACATAGTCAGTACACGCAAAGAAAAAATATGGTTGTGGTAACCATAATCGAAGAGCAACATACTATGATTGAATTGTATTATTATGTTTAAAATAAAAATGGTTACCAGTTATCATTATTATGTTTAATTGAAGTATCATTCAATAATCATAAATATGATTACAATTGAAATCGACAATCTTTGCTTTTTACCGGCAAATTATTGTCTTTTGCTGTAACATACACATATTGATTGTTCTTACCTTCCTAATTGCAATTTTTTTACCAATAATTTTTTACATTTTCTCGTTTATTTTTAAATTTTCTTTAATTTTTGCAAAATTTTTTTTAATGTTTTTGACATCTCAAACTTTTAAAATAATAAAAATTTATTCAGAAGAGCAATTGGAATCAAATTATTATTAAAAACAAATCATATCTTGATTAATTTGTAATCATACTGTTGTCTCACCTTTTATTTAATGATTATTTGTAATTTATAATGCTTTTGAATATAATGTTATTGTTGTCGCATTATTTTTCTTAAATCATACTATTTTTAAATGATAACCATTTTAAAATTTTTACCAAAAGTAAATATTAAATTATACAATTGAAACAAATGCTTGATTATCGTGACAAAATATATGATGAAATGAAACAAAAATAACTATTACTTGTTTTCGACAACCAAATATTGTTAAAAAAAAAATATTATGACCGTCGTGATCATGTCGTAACCATGGTTTTTCTTTGGGTGTATCAAATCAAAATTTGTACGAAAAATGAAAAATCCATTGACAATGAAACAACCAAAGAAAGGAAGTTATTCATGACAACTCCAAGGGTCACTATATTTATTAAAGTTGAAACTTAGCGACATTTTCTGTTATAAATCCATAAAAGTACACAAGAGAGCGCCAATATATCATGATTATATTGTCTGTAAGGACTCATTAATACGTGGAGGCGTACGAGACAAAATCATCTTTGAATGTTTGGACATTTACTTTAGAAATTCATTTGTGAGGGCAAAGAAAAATCAGCATTTGTCATCAATGACGATGTCACGATGAATAATGATTACATTCGCTACCGGGTACATATATACACACACACACATACGTATGTATAACATATGATATTTCTGTGTGTTTTATAGCTAATTTATTTACTTAGCAATTAATTCCATTCCATATCAATATGTCACGAAATAAGATTTAAAATCCAATGCTCACGAAAAAATAAATAAATAAAACAAAGTAAAAAATAAAACACCTAAATACATGTATAAATTAATTTATATTTATGTATATAAATTGTTTTTTTTTCTTCGAAAATAATGTAGGTCAGTGTTAACAGCAGAAGAAAAATGGGTTCAGGAAACAGAAAATCATTAAAAACAACAGAAAAGAAATGGAAAATATACATAGAACTTTAGTAAATGAATTAAGTTTTAGCTGACATACATACACGCTCACTTTTAAAATACGCATACAACGTACATCTAAAAGCATACTTACGTACACTCCGATACACTCTTTTGCTATTGCAAGTTGGAAAGTACTTTTTGTTTTTCAACAAAGTAAGAAGAAAACAAAGCAAACAGGAAAATGTGAACACTGAACATGCTGATAATACTTTAATGTTGTAGTTTGCATTTTTTTAATAGTTGTTTGCTCGTAGAAGTTGTTAGAGGCTCTCAATCGACCTTCCTACTTCAAATTTAAAATTTTTTACACAACCACAACAAATTAAAAACAAGGAAAAATGGCCACAAAATCGCTCATAAAATCCAAGTATTTACAGGACGTTTAAATCACCTAAACTCTTATGAAGTTTACAAAGTAAAAAAAATAAATAAGAGAAATGGAGGTAGAGAAAAAGAGCGAGAGAATAAATTAAATATTTAGTAAAAAAGTAAATAAAATACCATAAGAAATTTGTTATCCTATAGAAGAGAGAGAGAGAGAGAGCAGAAAAATGAAGACTTGGAAAGTGAGAAACGAGAAAATCGTCTCTAAGCAGAGAATTTTCCAAAAATTGACATTCATATATGCTTTTGCGCTTTTGCTTTTCATTTGCAGAGTCATGAAATAAAGAATTTTAAATCATTACAAATTGTTCCAACGAACAAAGCAGATAGTAGAAACCGTTAAAGGATTTATAAATTTTTAATAAAAATAGAAAGCCCAAATTCTTTCATTGATTTCAAAAGCTTTGGTGAAATTACTAAAAAAAGTTTAATGCACTTGAAAACTTAAGAACATTTAAAAAAGAGTTTAAAAAAAGAAATACACCTGCAAAATATAAAATGAGTTACTAGTTACAAATTCTGTACTTGTTAAACAATTTAAGTGTGAACAATATTAAGAAGAAAAAAATTTTTGTTTTTTATAACTTCCAACAAAAAAATTTATTTGTGTCACATGCTAGCTGTATACAAATTAATTATTAACAGGAAAAATTAATAATGAAAAGAGTTTTTTGAAAACTTGTTGGGATGAAACAAAGTAAGTTTAACAATGAATGTGTGCTGCGTATTTGACATGTGTGTTTAGTATTATCGGAATTGCACCACATTTTGAGGGAGTGTTTCTAGAGCATATTAACTGTTGTTGTTTTACAATTTCAATGAGCCTGAGTGTCCATGAAAGTGCTGTGTGAATATTTTTTATATTTTTTGTTTAAAATAATTCAAATAAGCCCTGGCAAAGTATTACCATAATGCTTAGAAAATATTTTGTAATTTGTCAGGTTTCACAGGTTTATCAGATGAGATTTGTGTAAATAATTTTTTAACTTATGAATGAAATCCATTTATAGTTGAAATTCAACTCTAACTGTCTTGTTAATTAAAAATATACAAAATGTTTATAAAACTGATTTTCTAAGGAATCGTGACGTAAAATTCTTTAATAAGGCTGTTGTAATGCTTATAAGTGAGGCCGCAAAGTTATTTTTTTTCTGTCACCGTATCAAAACTTTGCAAGGTGTATAGGTAAAGTTTACATATGTATTTCGCTTGTGTTTTTTTTATAAAAGAAATGCTTTTAAAATTTAGTTTTAATTTAAAATTAAAATTAAGTTGGATTTTTATTTTGAGCTGTAAAATGTATTACAAGGTTTTTCCAATTCAAATTTACTCATCTAAATAATTACTAAGACATTTGTGTAATATAGAATCATTTTGTATAAGATCAGCGTTACTTAAAGATTATTTTGGATTAACGGTAAAGTCCTTCTCACACAATTGTATTTAGTCTATTTAATAACATTAAAAAATTCAAGTAAAATGAGAAAGCGTAAAAGTGTAACGGCAATATCTTTTAAAGAGTCAATAAATACTTGTACAGATTTAAAAATCATACCACTATACTGAGACATTTAATTTGATTAGAGTTGTGTTTTAACGCCATCATGAAAAGAAGCGTTGTGACGTTAACTAAGAATCTATTTTGTTTAATATAATAATTTTATAATTTGATAATACCCTTCACTTTAAAATACCTCATCGCAGCATAGCCTAAATTTTACATTTTATGTTATTCGGTAGTTGATTGTATTCTATTAGTCAAGTCTTTTCGTTAAATGCAAATTATAGGTGGAGTTAAGAAGAAAATATTTTCGCCAGTTCGTGTCGGTCTTCATCTTGAATTTTTTTTATAGTTTACTGTATTGTGCTAGTCGGGAAATTTCTACGATACCAATATTAATATGTTGTAGATTTTACTTTTATATACATTTATAGTGAGCCATTTGGTTTTGGAGACTCTGCTAGAAAAGACCTTTGATTTGTTACCCATTTCGAACTGTTCAGTTATCTACTTATTACTATTATCTCACACTTTATCTTAAGTACTATTAATATCAGTTACTTTCAAGCCAATTTGTGAGCTTTTCTCTTTAAGACTTGTTCGTGTGTCAAACTCAGTATTAAAGGAAATATATATTTCTCTAAATATTTTTTTCTTACAACAGTGCCGAATAGTGATCGGTTTAGCCAAAATACCCCCAGCGGTATATCATATGTAAAAATAGTAATAAATATGTCTCAAAATTAGCCGAATAATCAAAAATGGTGATTTTTGTATTAAAAAGATAGTTAAGTTCTTGGGCGATTATACTGGATTTCAATAGTGATTCATTCTCGATGAATTCGAAAAAAGAGAAAGTACCACACACAAGTGCAACATGTGGTTTATTTAAACCAACACACGGACACACAGACAATCGACTTCCATAATTATAAGTTTTTAAACAAGATAGAAACTACAGACAAAAAAAAATGTACGAGAGGTGAAGGATATAAAAAATTAAATTTAAGCTTTCTTTACCAATAATAATAAAAAATATTTGACTACATAAATCTTTTCATTTATTTTTCGTTTTAATAGATAATTGGGAAATGGCAAAGTCTTAATTTTTTTGAGTTACAAGTACAAGAAAACCGCGACAACGCAATTAATATAAAAAAAAAGAAATGTACTTCATATTCGATTCGTGAGTATAAAAGAAAATCAGCTGCTTATGAAGTATAAAGATTTTTTATATCAAACGCGTAATGTTAAGTTCCGTTTGATTTTTTGATAATCAGATCGTATTATTTTGAACGGACGAAATTCCAGAGAAGATCATAAAGGATTTTGATAAAAATATAATTATGGTTTTGGGAAGAAATATGTTTATAGCCAAACACACATTACAGTGCGATATCTTAATTAAAATTTGTAATTTTATTTAAATTGGTAAATGAGATATTTTATATAAAAAAATTAATTCTTTATTGCAAAATTTAAGTCTTAGTTTTGAAAGATAATTACAACTTTTGTTTTTGTTTTGTATTGAATAATTCAATGTTCTTGAGTTTGTTTGGTCTTGCACGCTTATTGCAAACTAAATGCTTCGAAGGAATGGGTAAAATGTTTATGAGTTCTTCAACAAACGTGATTATATATTTTCGGCGAGCAACCTAATTCTGTATAGATTTTTTAAATAAAATAAAATATTGTGAAAAATAAATAATTTGGTATATCTTGATGAGCTTTAACAATATAAAGAGAGTTATAAGCGTCATATATCAATATATCCTTTTATACTTAAAACAAAATTTATGTGTGAGTAGTGTGAGTTTGAGTCACAAAAAATCATTTTTGGTTGATCACAATTGTACATAAAACTCGTTTGATTCCTAAGCTGAGTTAGGCAATTTTTGTTTGTGACCAAAGAAATATTATGAATATAAAAAAAGATATGAAATCTATATGCATTTCCAAAATAAATTATTGTTCTTTTTGTGATTAATTACGTATGATGATTTCATGTATCTTTTAAATTAATTTCTTATCATACATTTTTGTTCACATTTCTTTGCATGTCAGTCTTTTAGACAAATAAAATATTATTTAGAAGGAAATTGTTTTGAAGTTTTCTTAAAGAGAAATTAATTAATAATAAAACTCAGTCAGAGTCTAGATTCTCCCGAAATATTGTAATAAAATAAATTTTACTTGTTGTCGATAACAAAATATTATTATAAATAGAGAATGTAATATGACCATCGTGACCATGTCGCAGCCATGATTTTTTTTCTGCCCATATGTTCAAGAATATTTGTTCCGATGTCTTATTAAATGGTGTAATTTTTTAAGATTGTAAAGGAATTTCTTATCATCTGTCGTACAAGGTGGGGGTACTTTATATTGTAGCCATAAGAAGATCAAACAATTTTTCAATAATATCTTATTAAATAAAAGTAATTCATTGTACCATCATATGGGTACTCATATGGGTACTTAAGTCATATGACATACTGTCTTCAATAGTCTTTGAAGTTTTTTAATTTTATAATTTTAGTAATCTTTCATGATTTTCGTCTGTTTATGTAAACTTTTTTACAAACATTTGTAACTAAAATTTTCAATACGAATTCCTCAATAGAAGATATTAGATTTTGTAGTGCGGTCTAGTCAATTAAAAAATGAAGAAAATTACGAAAATGAAATTGGTTCGAACCCAACTGCAATAATAAAGTGTCCATAGTATTGCGACTAGGAACAGAAATTATTTTTTATTACAGAGTAATAGTAATTCGTTTCAACATGTGAGTCGAACATGGAGTAAAAAAAATCTAGTTGAGGCAGCTTTGAGTTAATGGTTGTCAATATTATCACTCCTTTTGAAATGTACTTGACAACTGTTAGTTGCCAGTTGCCATTTTGGTAGCTGGACACTCACCTGAATTCTGATTAATACTAATAATTGAACGTTTAATTTATTTAATGATACATTTTTTGTTAAGAATGCAAATAAAAAAAAATTTGTCAGAAGTAATTTATATTGCACAGTTGACCTTTTTATAGAATAATTTTGCGATATAATTATATAAAATTTATATTATAAATTGTTCACTTTACATAGATATCATACGTATGAGTATTATCAATTCATTATCACTAATACGTATGAAAAGTTGAATTTGGAAAAATTTTTGAGATAAATTCACGATTTTTTTACGATTTTATTTAATTAAATGCTTATACATTTATAATATTTTATTTCAAGATTAATAAAAACGCAAAACTATATGACATATTTGTTTCTATTCTTTTAATGTTATTTTAAACATAACTGACAATGTATCTGGAATATTTTTTTAAAATTTTAATACATAAATTTTTATACATATGAATATAATTGAGGTCAAAGTTTTAAAATGCAAAACAATATTTGGTAGGATTTTAACGTTTGAGGCTTCCAAGAGTCGATTATCTTACTTTATAACCAACTTTTAACCGCGACATATTGAATTACAAATGATTGTGTTAGGCCAGCTATGCGTTGTTAGTAGTACCGTTATATATTTAAACATAAAACATTTATCAGTATGTACATTAGAGCTCACTTACTGGCTAGTAAACAAAGGTTGCCGTTACGATTTAAATTAAAATATTCTGCACTGCATTTCTAATAAAAACTTTAATTTTTTTGCCGAATGCTACTCTAAGATCTTGAAGTGCGATATATCAATGTTTGGAGATTAAGTAATCTATTGTAGTATTTATTCCCTAGATCTTTGTTCCTACCATACTAATATCTGAAAAATAAAGCACGAAAATATAACCCAAATTTGTCTCAGTAACTGAGTTGCTTTAAGAACTTATATAGAGACAAACTAAACAACTAAAATTTCAGAGGTACTATAAGTTTTTGAAATCTGAATATAAATGACCCAACAAGCTTTTAGTTATTTGGATTAGATTAGAGACAATTAAACAATGTACGATTGTAAATAGCAAAGCTCAAATAAAAGGTATAAAAAGACGGCAACGAGACAGATACAAATTATTCATTAATTTTTATAATTGAAATTTTCACTCTATTTTTCTTAAAGCTAAATTTTATTGTCAAGTTTATTTCTCACTTAATATTTAAAACTTTTCCTGTTTTTTTTTTACTTTCTGGCTATTTTATCGTTTTGTCTTGTATCGTTAAATTTATATATATTTTTATTATCCAGACGAAATAAATTTTATTTGAAGGAAAACAACAAAAAGAATTAAAAACATGCAAGAATAGAAATAAAAGATTAAACGTTTTTTGTAAATCGCATATAAAAAAACGAATAAATTTGTATAAAACTCTTTACAGTTTTATGTATTTTTGCACTTTGTTGGTTTTTTTTTTCATTTTGTGTGTAAAAAATATTTAACACTTTTATTTCCACAAAGAGTGAAAAACTAATAATTTTCCATTTTTTGTTTCTTTTTCTTTTTCAGCATCTGCTTACCGGAGTAATACTGTGAAATTATATAAAAAGAAAAACAAAAAAAGCAAGCAAAACCTTTAAAAAAATTATTATTAGATATAGAATAGAAAATATATGTAAATAAAACTATACTCTTGTTGATAACGCGAAAAGTGATAAATTATGATAATTGCCTACTTAAGCTAAATAAGTAATACTTCTACCTTACTCCACTCTGCTAGTTAAAACCGCTCGCTTGATTTAATAGAATTTTTAATTAAAACATTCATGTAAAGTCGAATAAGATTAATCAAAAAAAAAAAGGTTATTAAAATAGTAAATTAATTAAATATTTCAAAATCTCAAAATATGAATAGGTTAAATAAAAAATATTAACGATTATTAATAACTGGCGTAAAATAATTAACACCACTGCTTCATACAACACTCAGTAATTAAATTTAAAACTACAAACAAATCATTTGATCTTTGTGCGGCATCGAATACAGTGTATATTTTCAGGTAAGTCTCTTTTTTGTGGTTGTATCATTTATTTGTAACTTAGAAAACAGTGATTTATTATGTTTCCGAGATTTCGAAGTTCGTACTATACAAAAGTGGGAATACAATTCACAATCCTATTCGTTTTAATTGTGTGACTCCACTAATGTACAGTGATTGAAACAAGTTTAACGTGAAAACGTTGCACTTATAAATACATTTTCAGCTATTCGCAAGTATTACAGCATATTGTTTAGCAACTTTTGCGCCAAGTTACATTTACATATCGCATACTAAAAACAATAAATACACAACTCAAAATTCTAAAATGTTAATGAGAGACAAAAAAAAAACTGTTGGTAGTATTGAAGTAATGAACATAACGGTATTTTCCTGTCAAAAGAGACACTGATGAGAAAGAAATGTTTTGATTAACTAGTTGACGTTATTGTATGTAGTGCGATAGGCCCATGTATAAATTAAACTTACGTTTGCTGGCTGTAGAAATGTATTAAAATAAACTGTAACATACTTTCATAAAACTTGCTTAATATTTTATTTTCAAATTAAAGTACAAATACATTAAATATATTTACTACACAAACTGTGTATGTTTTTCAAAACTCTTTTTCTATTTTACACAAAAACAATGAACTGTTATTTTAAATTCCAATTCAGTTTTTTTTGTATTTCATAGCAACAGAACAATTTTAAACCTGTTATGTTTCTTCTATTAATATTTTAATTTTGCATTTTGCTAAGGTTTAACTCAAATTATTTCATTTTGATAATTCAATTTTATAGCTTTTGATCTGGGTTTTTAATATTAAGTAACAATATTTATTTCACTGTTAATCGTATGTTCTATGTTCTTATGTTTTTTCTACTATGTTGAATTGGTGTCACAAGAATTATATTTCATAACTTTCACTTAAAATTTTACTTTTCATTGTTGAATTTTAATTAGACCACAAAATATTAACTTTTCACGTGGAATTTTGGCTTCTAAATTTATTCTATCTTGAATGTATTAAGAGAAAAATAAAGTTGTTCTCACCAATAAAGTGAAATTTACACGGAAAAACCTATTACCCTACACAGGCAGTTTTTTTAATCTTATTGCCAATAGTAAAAATAGAAGAAGAAAAAATATAGCATGATAGGAAGCAAAAAAATAGTTCACAATGTTACAGGAATAAGTCCGTTAACTTTTATGCATACAGTTTTGCTGTAAAATAAAAGTAGTTACATTTAAAAAAGTAAATCACCGAAAAGATAAAACAGAACTGGACTACAAAACAATAAATTTTAAATTTGTCGTAGATTACAGCCGAAAGATGAAGCATATTTTCTCATAAGAATATTTATTCTTGACAATGTTGCCACATTATAAAAGATATAAGCATATGGATCATTAAATAATTAATTTCTAAAAAGCCCTACTGCACATTGTTCAATACAATGGACAGTGTGCTGCTGAAACATTCATTTAACTTTTACGTTTCTAGTCGGCAGGGTACATTTTGAGCAAATGAAGACTATCGTTGAATTCAGCAATGCAAACCGGGTTCAGCTACGAGCAGTTTAAAAACTTAAAGAGCTGCTGAAACAACACACATCTTAAAAGTTATTTCGGTAATTAGATAATTTGTGATAGTAACGAAGGTTGTTTGCTATATGACGTAATACATATTTTCCTCTTATATTATTGTACAACTTGGATAACAGCCTTCTTAACTATACTTTTGATATGAAATACTAAGATTATATCATATATGTACAATAAATACTTAAATACAATTTGGGTTTTATGTATCCACCAAGTTTTATGGTGCTACTTGTGCAACCAACTCAAACAAACTTAAAATTTTATGACATGCTTTTATGTAGAAATTGTTATGTTAGAACCTTTTTGGTGTAGCAATTTTTTGATAAGAAATAATTTGCAATATTTTTGGAGACTAAACTTAAAGAGAAACAGGCAAAAATGTATTTATAAATTGTAAATTCAAACACTTAACTGTATTTAAAAAATTACACACATATATGTGCTATGTATTTGTGTTGCAGACATACAAATAGTGCATATAAATATGTATGTGAAACAAAAAAAAAAATATGTTCACATATATAGTTGCCGATTCCGCAACCTTCCGTTAGCGTTGTATGTTCTACAACGCTATCTTCATTATATTATTGTAGAAAAAAAATTTACGATAATATTAAGAGTTCTTAAGAATAATTAAAATTGCTGATTGTGCTGTATTAAAACGTGTACAACTATTATTAAACACAACTTCTAAGATAGGTTGTGAATTGGGCAAATATGTATGATACATATGTATCTTTTGCCACAGATAGAAATGTCCTTATTCAAGAAGGCAAAAATGTACTATAAACTGTATTATCGTCGAGGTGTTCTTGTCTGAAATGTATTAAAATCTATAAGAAACTTAATTTCGTAAAAATACGAGTTAGGGCCTTTCTTACCTATGACCATCGATAGGAACATTCATATGTATAAATATTTATACCCGCCTTTATCGGACAAGCCTAGAGTCATGATAACAACCCACAAAAATATTTTGTTTTTCTTTTATTGTTGTTATCATTGGTCGTATTATTTATAACATGAGTAATAAAGAGTAAAAAAAAAATAACAAACATTATTTAAGAAAATAAAATAAAAACAACGGAAAAAATATCATTGTTTTTCCTTTTTTTCTCTTCTTTTTGTTGTTGTTAATTTGGTGTGTGTGAGAGACTATTGCATGGATATCTGAGCATCCGTAAAGAAAAATTACAGTAACACATAGATTTGTATATAAACAAATGTGTGTGCATACAAAATGGAGCCTACAACTCATCACTGTGTTAAAAACACTGAAACAATTGGATCCCTTAACTAAACACATAGAATGAGACAATACGAAAAGACAACCTAAAAGAAGTGAAGAAAATAGGAGGCAATCATTCGCTTTATTCAGCGTAATAAATGATTACGGCTTAACACTGTAATAGCTTAAAATGAATTCAAATTCTTTCACCAGCAGCGTTGTGAAACTTCAATATTTAAAATAGCATTCAAAACCGAGAGAAGAGTTCCTAATTTCATATCTCCATTAAATTACCATAAAGTGGCAACTTCAGTTGAACACTACTTTAAAAAAAGTTTTGAGCTTTTAATTGTCGGTTGGCTGACTAGAAAGAGTTCCGAAACAAAAATATAAAAAGCGTTTAAAACAGTACTAAAAGCGCCGATTTGACAACACTGTTGTTAATGGTATCTTTTTCGCCTAGCAGTAACCGCTATTCAAATGAGTCCTAATTGCTTTTTTTTTTTTTGCATATGTTGCTTTATATTGGTTACTTTTTTAAAAAGGAGGTAGAACAAATAACAATGATTGTTGGTATCAGTATTTTAGAAATATTTGTTAATCAACCAGTATTAGAAATCAGCAAACGCAATTCGAAAGCTGCTAAAGTATAAGCAAGAAAAAAACATGGCTGGCTCTACTTTTTCCATACTTTTAACAAAAAGAAAAAAATAATATAATTTTCAAGCATTTTTGATAATTACGAACCTATTTGTTATACCCGCCACCAAAAAAATGGTGGGGGTATATTCATTTTGTCATTCCGATTGTAACACATCGAAATATCCATTTAAGACCCGATAAAGTATATATATTCTGAATCAGGGTTTCATTTTATGACGATCTAGCTATGTCCGTCCATCTGTCCATCTATTGAAAGCATTAACGTAGAGTAATGAAACTTCGAATATATATTTCCTGAGTAAAAAAAAATATTTTTTCCCGACAATTGCCAAAATCTATGCATTAGAAAAGGAGTTATAGATCAAAATGTACGAGAATTTATACCGCGCAGTGTATTTTTCAGTATATTTTAAATTTAAAACCTAATAAAACTGACAAAATTAGATGTACGATTCTGAAATTTTGGACACTTTGCTTTTTGATGAGAGGCTTTTCTGTGACGAAAAATCAATATGCCACGCCCACTTTTAAGCCCACCTCCCATATACCGGTTTATCTCAAACTCATAAAATTTCTCTATGAATAAAGATTGTGGAATAATAAAGAACTATATTGAAACATCTAAGTTGCATTCGTTAGTAAAAACAACTTCAACACGCCTACTTTAACGCCATTTTTCATTGAAAGACTACAATAACTTCGACACGCCTACTACTACTACCACTTTTCACGTTATCTACTGTTAATGAAATTTAAAAGCTCATAAAACCGACAAAACTGGAGGTATGATGATGAAATTTGCTACATATATCCTCCTAGTCAATGTTATTGTTATGCCGGAAAATTTAGGTGATACGCCTATTTTAGCGTCTACCTCCCATATAACGGTTTATCTTAAATTCATGTAATTTCTCTATTGACAAAGTTTTTGTCAAAAAAAGGACTATATTGAAATATCTAAGTTGTATTTATTAGCAAAAACTTTATTGACACGCCTACTTTAAGGCCCACCTTCACTAAAAGACTAAATTTAAGAAAACATTTTACTATCATATCGAAGTTATTAAGGGTGGTTAAATTTTAAAGGCTTTAAATGTACACACAGTTGGTAGTGGGTATAAAAGATTCGGCACAGCCGAATATAGTGCTCATACTTGTTTTGTTTGAAATTGTAATTTGTGTATACTTTAAATTATGACATAATTTGTTTTAATTAGTCGTTTTCCAGAAAACACACCTTAAAACACCATAATACAAATACACATTTGCAACAATACAACAATGACTGTAGTATATCACATCTTGTGTAAAAGGGTTACAAATATTGAATAATCAAGCCGATACGCTTGATCAGATAAAGCCCAATAACCATCATCAGAACAGCAAACATTGGTTGTAGCATTGTTCGGTGTTTAGAAGATTTTTTTATTCAATTTTTAAACACTCTCAACAATACAATTTTACTACACATAAAAAAAGTTATTTATTATTTAAAAAATAATATTATTTTAAAATTTCACCTTCAAATGAAATAAATAAAAAATCGTTCAGACTTATTTATTTTTGAAAAAATTTAGATTTAAGAAAATCAACGACAATTAATTTATTTATTTAAAAAGAGTCTATGGCTACATTTATATTTTATAACACCCTTTTTTTCTGGTGTTTAGAGTCGTACCTGCAGGATCCGTTCCCTAAAATATTTTTTGAGGCAAAATACATATTTCTTTTGCACAAAAAGTATTAAGATTTCTTGCTTTTACAGGAAATGCTCAATTTAAACTTTAATCGGGAGAGTCTATTGGCGTTTCATTCATTGTTAAACAAAAACTGCAGAATCGTATATAAATTTCGTATTATATCATAAAACATGCTCTGCATATTACTTATTAAATATATTATTGTTTCTATTCTGTATTCAATTGAGCATGAGATACATATTAGTAATTGGTACCTTGACACCACATTCTTAGAGTGCGGGATTACAAATATATTTTGCGTACAAGAGTAATTCTAATTATCTCTAGGGTTAAGCAACTATACAAAATTTTCTAGTTTGACGTCATAGAAGTAGTTTATTTTAATATTATTTCTGGGAAAAATATTTTTTGTAATTTTGTTATAAATATTTAAAGAGTGTATGCAACTAGGGAAGCTACTAAGTACTTTTTGTTGCATACGTACATATGTAAGTGTAAGTGTATTTTATAGTATTAAGTGTTTGAATTTCAATTTTTAATTTAGGTTTCTGTTTAGTGAAAGCTTTTTATTTCTTTGTATATTGCAATTATATATTTATGTTTATGATATTATAGAGCTTAATTTTCATAATACTAAAAGGTATCAGATAAACAATTTGTTATTGTCATCTTCACAAATTTATCTGACAAATGCCAAAAAAGAGGTTACAATGGTTAGTTTAAAATGTAACTTACACCATATAAAAAAGTAAAATGTGGTCACTCTACCTATGTACATATTGGTGGCGGGTATTTTCAAAATCGGCATTGACGAAAATATCACTCTTACTTGTTCTTATTTCTTCTTATTTTCTGTTCTTATTTTTTTTCCGTTGTGCCTTAAATTATGACCTAAAAAATGTGGCTCCAATATACTGAAAATACGTCACTTTGTGGATAATAAAACAAAAGAAGCACACACAAAAATAGATAGACATGTCTGTGGGTCTTAGCCATTTCTCATTTGATGGATTCTCTTAGTTGCCTCTTTTAAAGTATTTTAAACTGAAATTTAAATTTAGTTGGCTTGAATGTCCTTATGATAGAGTAATCTTTCAGCTAATTTTCTACAATATGTAATAGAGGACGTAATGTTTTCATGGTGCAAAATATTAGAATATGCTGCAATAAAACTCGTAATGACAATATTGATATCAATTTATAAATATACTACCACGGCAAGAAACGTTTTTTTTTGTAAAATTACAAAGAAACGCTATACGAAAGAAATGCATTCACAATAATGAGTGTTTTTATTTTCTTAATATAAAAAAGAAATGTAAAAAATTTCTTTAGAAATATGTGCACAAATACAATTGTATGTTAACGTATGTATATACTCAGATATTTTACATAATATTCTCTTCCAATCCTGTGTGAAACTGTGTGTGAGGTGTGGTAGAGGCTTATATAAAAGAGGTAAACTAAAACTTGAAAACGTCATTTCATTTTAAATTAAAAAATGGAAATCTTGAAAACAAGAAATAAAACTATTCTTATATAAATCCTTATGTACATTACACGCCTACAAATTCTCTTAAGAAACAAATTTTATCCCTGGCATGAATTTAGTTGTTATACAGTTCGATTTAGTTCAGTTTCTATTGTTTTAAGTTAAAGACCGACAGAGTTTGAAAGTTACAATTGCCATTCATGTCAAAAGTTAATAGTAAGTTTTCTTTTAGGTTCGCATGTCTATATGCATACAAACCAATACATTTGTATTTGTAATTGTATGTGAATGCACTTGTGTATGAAAACCATACCCATGGACAAAAGTAAACAAATTGCGCAAAACGTATGTTGACGTGCCAGAAACAGGCAAAAGAAAAGAAAAATATTTTAAATTGTTATTACCTATATCTCTTCGATTGCATATTATTTTACAAGTCTGTTTGTCAACCGAACTACATACATATGTATGTATGTATATTTGTAAATAAAAATAATAAATGCCTTCATTTGTACATACATATGTACGTATGAACTTAGCAGCAATCCACAGATATTTTTGTACTTTAAAATAATAACAAATGTAGAAAAGTATGTTTTTGTTTTTAAATCCAATTAAATCCTCTTTTTAAGTGTTAAATAAGAAACTAGATTGTTAACGTTGGAATAAAATTTTTTTTTAATTTAATAAATGGAAAACGAAAATAATCCCTTAATATAACCAATTCTACAAGTATTTTTATGCTTTAAATTGCAAGTAGACTACACTATTTGTAATGGCTTGATTTTTGGTCTCTAATGATTCATAACACATAATGCTGGCAATGTAGCTTTGATATTGCTTTATGACTTGCAAATCAAAAGTAGCTATTGTATTTCTTATTTGGTTGTTGTTGCAATGCGAAATAAAATTGAAAAAACTAGAGTTGCATAATTATGTTAAACAAGTTAAACCCGGTCCGCTTTACTACGCCCAACAATATTTTTGTATTGTATTCATTTCAAGTTAAAATCTGATATCGTTGTTCGAGCAATTTCTTTTTAAATATAACTTTTTTTTGTGCTATTTTTCTATTTCCTTCTAGAAATTAAATATTATCTTAAGATAAAAGTTATCAAGTATAATTGTAATGTGAAAATTATTTGATCTTTTTATTATTGTAAATAAATTAAAAAAAAATAAATAATAAAAAATTAATTTTAAATTTATTCTCGCTTAAGTTCAATTTATTTTTATTAAAGTTATATAAAATATAAAATAAGCAAGCAATAGTATATATGAAGGTATAGGCAGTAGCGAAATCAAGTTATTTCTCCTCCTTTCCAAATGCTCATACTCATACTTTTCTTTGAACAGGAGACGATTTCAGTGTAATTTGCCGCTGCGTATACTTTGTTAAGTGTTTGGTCCAATATTTTTATATTAATATATTTAAATTAATGCCCAGTATTTACATAACTGTTTTTAATAAATAGTTTAATACCTAGTCCTTCGTTTATTCTGGAACAGTTGAAGTTGCTCTCCTGAAAAATGTTATTTTATGATTATCCATGAAAACAACAGAAATTTACTATGCACATTGCGACCGGTCGTGAGCATTATCATATAATTTTTTATAAAGATTTTTCTTAGCCAGTTTAGTCGGAGATACTCACTCAAAAAAAGCTGGAGAATCTCAGCTGTTGGAAACATTGGGTTAATATTTTTGAGAAATTTGAAAGAAAAATTTCACTAATCATCACTAATCGGCAAAATCACAGTTGAAAATTATTTGGAAAAATATATGTTTTTCAAATATATCACGTTACTATACCTCCTAATTAATTTTCGAACACACTAAGGACACGAAAATACACACCTAGTATCAAAAATTATCTGACAAATTGGTTTCAAACTAACTGTTATATGAGCACAAAAATACAACTCGGCGTTGTTTTCTAAAACATTCAAATATGAAAACTGGTTAACCGTTTTCTTTCTTTTCTTCTTTTAATGGAAACGTGCATAATTAATTTCCATATTAATTTCTAATATAATAATAGATAGTGAATAAACTTAAGTAATTTATTTAAAAGAAGAATACATTTGACTTCAAACAAACTTGAACTTGTGAACTTGAAAAAGTAAGCGAATTTACATTAAGTTAAAAAAAACAATTAAGCATTTATATTTAATAATAAAATATAATAAAAAAAAACTAATAAAAATGTTAGATGCTCTCTGGAATATTATTTTTTACGTATGTATTTTAATCGAACAAGATAGAATATAACAATTTTATATTTATTTTATATTTACAAATACCTAAGAATTAATCTTGAAGTAAGGAAAGTATTACATGGACTTTAACTTGTTTAAAATTTCAAAATAAATGATGTTGTACCTCATAATATTGTTAGTTATTTATACTTAATAGGAAAACTCGTGGACTTATTTTGAAAGGATTTTCTAAGGAAAAGCTTTTGTGGTTCTCTTTAACTTTTTTAATTGTCAGAATAAGATTCTATTACATCTTTGGGGTCGTCTTCATACTTACTTTGACTTTCGATGCTTTCTGCAATATCTTCCATTCTATCGTGAGGAAGTTCTTTGAACTATTCATGGTAAATTAATGGTGTGAAGCAATGCAAATACTGGAGGTACGTTAACTTTTCAAACTTTATTAATTTTACGCTCTGTCAGAGGAAGTACGGGGAGTAACTGCTGGGCTCGTCCAACATTTCGACCATTCAAATATATTTTGAAAAATTTTAAAAATTTAAAAAATTAAAAAAAATTAACGATAAAACCGGTAAAGAAATAGAATTTCTATTTATTCTAATTTAAACAAAAATGTACCCAGATGCAAAAGCCAGGATGTTAATAAGAAAGAAAAGAAATTGTTTCTTAACAATCCTACTAAAAGTTTTCCAGTGGGCCTGTTGTGATAACCATTAAAAAAATTAAATTAATCTCAGTCCAAATCAATTGTTTTTATAATTAAATTAAATAGTTCAATAGCAATAAGAAAGTAATTAAACACTTGACTTTGATACGAAGTTTTCTTTTATTTTTCACTGTTGAAGCTCCCTATTGTTTTTTCCTACTAGTATTTATATATAAAAATATATAGCAAATACATTTATAAATATATAAATACACATATTATACATACAGGATTGTGTATTAGATGAAAAACGAATGAGAGGTAAACGCAAACAAGTTTTTCTAATTGCGGTACTATGTAAGTAAGTAGTAAATATTAAAACCGATACTGATGTATCTATAAAAATTATAAATAATTTTTGTACATTACAAAAATATATACAATACTTTTGATCAATATTTGGCAAAGATCCGAATTGTTTTTATCTATTTTTTTATGTTTTATTTTTTTTTTTGTTTTATTTTTTTGGTTTTTGTTTTATTTTTTCTGATGATGATACGAGTCTCATCGTAA
This sequence comes from Phyto melanocephala, assembly GCA_941918925.1. Taxonomy (NCBI): domain Eukaryota; kingdom Metazoa; phylum Arthropoda; class Insecta; order Diptera; family Rhinophoridae; genus Phyto; species Phyto melanocephala. Next base: position 61,382,885 of record OW799235.1, on the reverse strand, counting down.
CGCTAAACCGTAGCCTCAAAAAGTGTTAAAAAAATAATTGTGCCAACATCATACAACTTATTACAAAAGATCGACTAAATTTTGCTCTAGTGTAAATCGTTTAAAGTTTCCGTTGATTGTTTGGAGGATAGGAGATATCAATAGCGGCTAAATATTATAATATTAAAACATAGGTTTTCAAAAAAAACTAAAAGTTTTCGGTTTTTGCTGATTATCTATCGTATTTAAAATCAGTGGTAAAAGTGACATGGAATTTTTAATTTCGATATTAATTCAACTATAAGCATTCAGGTAAATGCAACGGCAAATTGATACATTAAAGCAACTTTTTAGTAGATGTTGTCTGTCAAGGTTAATTCGTACATCAGGGATGGAAAATGCATTATTATATGATAAAGTTTGATTAAACTGGATATAGATATATTTATGAAAGCCATAAAAAGGAGTGTAAAGGCAACAAATATAAACAAATTTGATACACTTCTTATCAAAACAGTACACTTAAGTAAATTTTTCAACACCGAAATAAAAATCTCATTTCGCATCCCTGCATAATAAATAATAATAAGTACCTCGATATATAGTTAAACATTGTTTGCTTGTGACACACAATGGTGCTTCCTCTAAGCAGTGTTTTAAGTCTTAGGACTTATAACTGAGTCTGGATATAGTCAAATATTTTTTTTGGATAAAATCTTTGGACTGATAAACAACATACTTTTTAAAGAGTTAGATTTCTGATTAATCGATCTTATAATGGCAATAAAAATCCCCTAGCTTCCAAAGAAGTTATGCAAAGTGTTTTGGTTTTGACTAGTGCCTTTTTCTTTTCTCTTTTTTACAGAGTTGATTTTTTAAGCGGAATAGAATACGTGTGGCAGATAATATTGGTACCAAATTAGGAGTTTTAGCAAGAAAATATATTCTGTAAGATTCCTCAATATTTTTATTGCATTTAGTGCAATATATAATTAAAATGCCTAGAATTTGGCACCAAATTTAATAACGAAAAAATTGTCACTACTTTCAATACAAGCAATATTTTAGTAAAAAAAAATAGATCTGTAAGTATAAACGAATCGTAAGTTTTGACTGTGATAGTAAACTACGATAAATAGAACTAAAAAAAAATAAATATGCGAAATTTCATTATCTAATACATATAATTCTGAATATTATATGAACTTTTAAATTTCGTTAACAGTAAATTTTGCGAGACGTGGACGTTAAAGTAGGCGTATCAAAGTAGTATCTGCTGATAAATTAAACTTAGATATTTGAATAGAGAGTCCTTTATTCTTTCAAAATCTTTGTCCGTAGAGTGAAATTAAAATAAATAAAGATAAAAAATTTTATGGAAGGTGGGCATTAAAGTAGGCGTGTCACCTTAATTTTTTGCTATTCAAATAATATTAATGAGGAAGCTACATTTACAAAATTTCAACATCGTACATCTAATTTTGTCAGTTTTATTAGGTTTAAAATTTTAAATATACCGAATAAGACAATGTGCGGTCTTATTCAAATTGTAGATTTGAGGATTTTTTTTTCCACCTATGCGTTTACAGACAGACGTACGGACATAGTTTGACCGTCCTAAAATGAAACCAGGACTCGAAAATATATACTTTATGGAATCCAAAATGAATATTTCGATGTGTTACAAATTGAATGACAAAATGAATATACCCTCACACCATTTTTTTGGTGGTAGTCATTTGCTTTTTCTTTTACTTTTACTACATACAGATCCAACAGCAATAAAAACAACACTTGCATATTTGACTTTAACTGGATCTTGCTAAATATATTTACTTACAACTTATGTCAACAATTTTTGTTGGAAATAATATTGTTTTCGATTCCAATAAATACAGTTGGACAAGAAATATTGACAAATCGATATACATATATCCACGATATCTTGTTGATATACATATGTATAGAAATTTGAAATTTTGATTTTGTTTAATTTTAAGAAGAGACTTTCAGTTTACCCATATTAGTAACTAATTTGATACATTTAGCAGAAGAAAAAAAAAAACAATTGCAAGTGGCGGGTTTAAGACTACAATCTTTCAAAATAAGAATTCACACGATTGTTTGACTGCCGCTACAGCTACACGACCATCGTTAAAACAGATATGCAAAAGCAAATGTAATAGAAAAGAATTAAATAAGATTAAATTAAATTAGAATAAGCGCAAAAATTTATATTAGATCGTTGCTTTGCATTTGCTTTTATGTACGGAATTTGAAGTAAGGCATGACTTTAAATTCCATACACAACAAGTCACAAATTCTTTGTTTTACGGCCTTTAAAGATTTTTATAAGATTTAAAAAAATTTACTCTGGTTTCATTTTAAATTAGATTCATCTGTTTAAATGGAAAACTTATCAAAAAGTAATTTATAATTGAAAAATGGTTCAAAGTTTCTGCGTGTATGCATTTCTTCTTGATTTTAATTAACAATAATTTTCAGGTAAAGAAATTTTATTGGTAACATTTTCTTCAATTAATTTTATTTACATTTTATGCTGTAGTGTGTTTGAGTTCTTTCAAACAAAATCTTCGCACAATTTTGGGCAGCATTATTGGAACATTTTGTATACTCATTGAAACAACATGTACTAAGCTGACAATTGTCTATCTCTTCTTGATAAAATGTGACAATTTTTCTTGAAGGTACAAATAAACATTTTAATCAAAATTTTTAAATTTTATTGTAGATCGCAATTTTGTCCAGGATTTGGCCGAAATAAAAATCCACTTTATCTCTAAACGTGGTTTTAAAAATTCAGTTTTAAATATGCCAAATATTTTTCATGGGCGCATAAGCAGGCACTAGTGTTTTGAAATTTTTTATTAAATGAAAAACTTGTTTAAATGTCTGTTATTCTTGTGACATTATGACATCTTTAACCACAAGTATTGTAGTTTTTTTTATCTCATTCTAAGTTTTACTGAACGCACAGAATTATATGCTAATGTGAATTGTACATTTCGCTACATTTTCTAAGCCACACACACAACTAACAAGAATGAGAAAGTGCCATGTAATGTCACATTTTCTTATAATGGGTACTTATTTGCACTCAACTATTAGTAAATAAGCAAAAGCATTTAACAATTTATCTTTTATTCTATATCACACGTATATTCCTATACTAAATACATATGTATGCACATTAGACCGTACCGAAAAAGCATGTTTGAAATTTAGATTTGAATGCAAGACCGATTAGCCTGTTTTAATTATTCATTAAATCTTTTGCATTTACAGTCCGATATAATTATGTATTAAATCGATGTTTTTGTGTAGAGCGGATCACTGTTTTGCATCCAAGAAAATTTAAAAACTAAGCGCCCAATGTTAGGCAACAAAAATTATTTAATGAAATTAACATAGTTATCACAATACGTTCTTACGTCGTAAAGCGCAATTTTTTTTTTTTGCTTGTTAACTGGTACGCTCTAGTAAATCTACATTATACATTTTACTAATAGAGTGTACTTACAAATATGAAGCATAATTGAAAAATTATTTACTGTATACAGTAATACTACTTACACAAGTATACATTTACATAAACAAAAAGCGTTTTGTTTAATCATCATTAACTTTCATTAAGTATTGCGGTAACTTTCGTCTATTCGTTCGAATGTCTTTTAACTTTTTAATAATGGAAATATATTTAATTTTGTTTCTCTACTGTGAATCCGTTACATGCCAATATTAATGAAATGGTTGTACGTGAACTTGTATAAGAATCCTTAAATATGCAAGTTTTCTACAGAAAATTTACTTAGAGTCATTATTAGTAAATTGATTCTAGATAATGGAAATGTTGGAGTTTTTTTTTGTGAAATTATTTAGGTTGTTTTTAAATAACAGATATTTAAAAAGGAAATAGAAAAAAAGTTTAAGCATTTATTAAAAGGTATTTTTTGTAGCAAATGTAAAGTTTTATGGAAAATGTTATATAATAGTGAAAAATGACTCGGTCTATCATTTAATAATAACCATGAGTTTAGCATAAATTTCAATTATTTTTTGTACATCACTTTGAGAAAGATTTTTTTTAAAAGTGTGAAATACTTATATAAGTTTATATCTATAGGGTCCGCCATCTAACGTTTCTTTTTTCAACTAGTGCTTATTTCGTGAATGATAACACTAAGCTCATGTCTGATTTGGCAGATAATTAGTTTTATCCTTCCGCTGAACGAAAATGGTTGTATATACGCTTGAAAAACGCTGGGAAATATTGCGACATTACTTAGGCCGATTTTGCCAAAAAAAAAATCATCTTTTTTTAGATGAAGCTCATTTTGATCTTGGCAGGTATGTAAACAAGCAAAATGGTCGCATTTGGGGCACAGAAAACCCGCACGCATACATTGAAAAGCCAATACACCCAAAAAGAGTCACTGTTTGGTGCGGATTTTGGTCCAGAGGCATAATTGGGCCATTTTTCTTCGGAAATGAGCAAGGAGTGGCCGTAGTAAATGGCGATCGTTATCGACCATGTTGAACGAATTGAAGAGGAGGATATTGGCAAAATTTGGTTTTAACAGGATGGCGCTACATGCCACACAGCCGAAGCTACACTTTTTTATAGCATTTTCAAAAAAAAAAGAAAAAGTTATTTGGCGGACCCTTTACTTACATTAAAGAATTTTCCTAAAGTATTTGTTTACTCTGTAATAGAAATAAATTTTTTTTTAATAAAACTTGCTCATTAGTGTTTTAGCAATCGAGTAGAAACTTAAATACAGATAAACATAAATTGTTAAGTTTTGTTGCTTCACTATCTACACTTTTAGGAAAGAAAACAATTTATGCTTAACTTAATCCAAATTAATATACGACGTCGGATTTATCAACCGTTTTACATATATTTTCGATAAAATCTCCACTAATATTTGGCACAAAACTTGTATCTTTGTTTATAAAGGGTGTTTTTTTAAGCCCGATAGAACTTGAAATTGTAAAAAATAACACAAAAAATTAAATTGTAATCAAAATTTTTTTTTTATTCGAAAGATCAATACGTGACATTAACATTTGAAAATGATTTCGGGCATATGGGCACCGCGGCTGTTCTTGACGAAGCGCATTCTGGACGTCCAATTTTATCGCAAAATTGTGTTCAGCGATGAGGCGCATTTTTAGCTTAACGGGCTGGTTAATAAGCAAAATTGCCGCATATGGAGCGAGACCAATCCACAAGAGACCCTACAGACTCCATTACATCCAGAAAAATTCACCGTTTGGTGCGGTTTTCACGCTGGTGCCATCATCGGACCTTATTTCTTCAAAAATGAGGCCGGAGCTCGCGTTACGGTCAATGGAGATCGTTACCGCACCATGATCAATGATTTTTTGTTCGAAAATATGGATGACATTGATCCGGAGGAGATGTGGTTTCAACAGGATGGCGCTACGTGCCATACGGCGAACGCAACCATCGACTTATTGAAATCAAAATTTGGCGATAAGTTGATTTCAAGAAATGGACCTGTCAATTGGCCTCCAAGGTCGTGCGATTTGATACCTCTCGATTATTTCCTGTGGGGCTACGTGAAGTCACTGGTTTATGCTGATAAACCAGCAACAATTGACGCCTTGGAGGCCAGCATTGTTCGTGTTATTCGTGACATACGGCCAGCAGTGCTCGAAAAAGTGGCCCAAAATTGGACGTCCAGAATGCGCTTCGTCAAGAACAGCCGCGGTGCCCATATGCCCGAAATCATTTTCAAATGTTAATGTCACGTATTGATCTTTCGAATAAAAAAAAAATTTTGATTACAATTTAATTTTTTGTGTTATTTTTTACAATTTCAAGTTCTATCGGGCTTAAAAAAACACCCTTTATAACATCGTATAAATACACAAGGGATGGAAGAATTAATCCTGTTGTCGTTTTTTCTAATATATTAAAATGCATTTCTTACAACGTACAACTTCAACGACAGGTTGTAAATTGGGGCAATATATTCATAATAATTGTCCATTTATTGTCTTATAAATATTCTAAAAGACACAACATAATCGTACATTGTTTGGAAGTTGTAGAATTTCGGAATTAAACAATTTAATTGGTACAGATTTTTTCAAGTAGAAACTTTTTTCGTAATAATTTCATTTAAATTAATATTTTTTTTTTTAATTTTTAATACTTTTTAATATAAAGTTATTTTTGTCGGATAGCGAATATAAATAATATGACGATCGTGATCATGTCGTTACCATGGTTTTTCTTTGCGTGTAGTAACTCATAACCAAACAAATATTAAACCAATTAAAGCGATTTCGTAGAATAAATACTTATGCTACTTTTTGTGCTCCAACTATATTTAAATGCTATTGGTGGATCGGCAGTTTTGTCATATAATGGAACAAGGCTTTTAAAAAATTGCTAAGACTTGAATGTCAATTCCACTTCCATATGTGAGTGTTTACATACATTTTATTCGGTAGATGCTCGTTATGGTTAATGCTTTTTCTAATTTTCACTAATATTACTTATATGTATGTAAATGTTTAGACCAATTTAAGAGTATGGGACCCGTACAAATTTAAATTTTCTATTATTAAGATTTTATGGATTTTCTGTTATACTCAACAAAGTTAGCAGAATTCAATTTGCCAACTTTGAAAAGCCAGAGATTCTTGCTAAATATTGTTACATTTAAATGTATGATGTTCTCATGCATTGATCATATCTAACGACATAAACTTATATTTTATTACATTCTTATTATGTAAATAATTATCTACACATGCCATGACATGGTGTTCATGACATTCAAGAATTCACAGTTTGCTTTCTATCGCCTTAATATTGCTTGAGTATAAATGAAAAATTAACTTCAGCTATGCTTTCAATGTATTAACAATATGAGAGCATAAGAACATGAAGAAAATGTCATTTACTAGTTGCATTAAATTGTAACACAAATAGTAGCTTCAACTTATTTATAAGTATTCCGATGAAGAGTGCTGATGAAGAAATCGTTGCTAGTTTAAGTAATGCGTTTTATTCGGGTAATAAGTAATTTATTTACTGTTTGTTAGTCTAATCAGTTTTGTATGTTATTTAGCTAGACCATTACTTTCAGCTGATGTATTGCCTTCCTTCAATCTCGTCTAGAAATTCGTTTTTTCTTGTTCTATTCAAATATGGACAGAATAATAGGTTGTCTGCGTTTAATGCTTTTAATAAGGTCAGGATGTTTGTTTAAAGTTCTCATAACTGCGAAATTCTGCACTTTATTTGTCCATCATTTTATATTGAAAATTCTGCGGTAGCACTACATTTTGAATGCTTCGCGTCTAGTCATGTCATATAACGACATTGACCACGCAGTCCCAGCTGTCACTAGACAACAACCAAGCTATTTAAAATCATAAACTCCTTCTATGAGAAATTATTGCTTCTATTTACAATTGTAAATTTAGTATTTCGAATATTCATGTCTAGACCACAGTGTTAGCTTTACCGGTAGATTTGATCTTGAATGTATGCGAGATATGGTAAACTGTCTGCAAAAAGGGTTGTATCATCGGCGACTCATATGTGTTGTTTATAAATTATCCATTTACTTTGATGCTCATTTGTAAGTCTTCCTTTTTGCTGGAGCCTATATGCCAAAAAGAACTCTTTTTTATTAAAATTAATGATTCCTCACATGTGGACATCCTTTATATATTCTGAATGAATATTAAACAACAAGGATTATAGAATACATCCCTGAGTTGCAGTTTATTCGATTGGAATTTTATTACTTTAAATAGCTCTCACTCGAACCTCAAATATCTCATTTCAATATATTCTGAGTTCATCTGGTTATATTTTGCATTTCTTAAAAATTTTAAGATCAATTTTAAAATGTTCATGTTGAAGTGTGTTTAATGTAGATTGGGCAGGCCATTCATTTCTTATATCCATTACTAATATTCTCTTCTAGATTACTAACAATATATATGGAGAAAGTATGTCCAGGTATGAAAGTAGGAGTGTCAAACTTAATTTTCGTTCAACAAATTTAAATCGAATTTAGAAACACTGAGTCTCATAATAATGAAAAACAATTGACAAAATTCATCTTTTATTGGATAAAACTTTTAAAGTTGGCGTATCAAATTCACATCTACAGATTATTTAATTTAAGTATTATTATGAGAGTTATATTTATTTTAGATCTTTGATAAGCCTTATGAAAAATATTAAAATATGGCACTTTGTTTAGGCGATATTGCTTTCTGTTCTTTTCCAAATGGGCATATTCTTGCATTACAAACCATATTTTTTTTACTATTTTGTAGAATTCACCTATTTTCTGTACGTAATATTTCTAATAAATATGAAATATTTTAGACAATTTCTTGTTTAAATTTTATATGTGATCTCACATGATTTCAATGGCTAGTTTAGCTTGAAAATTTTCAGGCTTCAGAAAATATATTTTTTCGTATGCCTCACCTATTTTTTATGGTGGTGGGTGTATAGAAAAAAATATTGAAGTCTGATTAATTTTTAACACACGTAATTAGTTTGCTTCAGAATTTATTTTTATAGTTTTTATAAATGAAATCAAATAAGATGCAGAACTCAAGAACAGTTTCGTTCCTTTAAAATTTAATATATTCCTAGTCAACCAAATTAATTTAAAATTAAGCAATTGATTTCAATTAAAAAATTAAAAAAAATTTACTTACATAAATCGTAAAGTGCTTTATCAAAAATTCTTAAAATTTCCGTGGTATTGGCACACACACACACACACATTCGCACCAATTATCATATACACAAGCTTTTTTACATGCAAAATCAGAATCATATTAGACTCACGAAATTTTATAGAATTTTTTCATTTGCCAGCAAATACTTGGATTCAGTGAGACGTAAATATACTCATAGTTATGCAAGAAGAAAAGTCGTGTTGAGAATAAAATAAAATACCATCATGTCTATGGGAGATATATTGGCAAATTTAAAAGAAACTAAAAAGTAACCAAGCGAAGTACTAAAAGTTGTTCTTGGTTTTATCCCAAATGGAAAATTCCTAAATAGGCATGGAAAACAAGCTGAAAATTTAAGCAAAATGTGGCAAAAGAAGAAAAAAAATTTACAGAAAAGAGTCTACAATTTTCGTCTTTTTTGTTTACTATAGCAGGAAATCAATAATGTCATGTGTTTACGTACATGCATATGTGTTTATTTTACACTGATTAGTTGCATATGTGTTACATGCACACCTTCACCCATACATACATTGTATACATTAACATACTTACATGAATATGAACATAAATATGTTCTTAGATTTTTAAGTATGTTTGTAGGTAATACGATTATTATTAGTAGAAGTATTTGTAAGTATTTGCTATTATTGTTATTGTTGGTTCTGTCATAGTGATATTTTTGAGATGTTTTTATGTTGATAAAATTGATACTGAAGGTGGTGCCATACCACAAATACAACAGAGACTTAAAAGATACAGACATATCAACTGAAATGACAAAAGCAAAAAGTATATTAAACATAAATGTAAACCAGGGCAAATACCATTTGGCATTTGCAAAAATCATTACGTAAATAAATATTTTAACAGAAAATAATAATAGGAGGAAGACGACGACAACGAAAACAAACACTTAAACACAATTATAAACTACGTCGAGACGACAAATTGATAAGAGATTATTGATTTATGTAAATACTTATCCATTGTAAAATACTCAAGCTCAAACAATGAAAATGATATGAAATTACATTTAATACTATGAAAAGGGTTAAGCTAAATAGAATTACAAAAGTTATAAAAAATGAAATGTTTTACTAAATGCAATCACATTTCAAATAAGTAATACGCAACGAGGAGTTTTAAAAACTAGTATTGAAATGAAACCCACCTCTTTTTGTTATTCATATTTTAATTTTAATAATGGAAACTGAATAGAAATATAATGCGTTTATACGTAATTACATGTCATTTACATTTCACATACTGTCTCATATAAATACATGCATACACACGAATATACGTATATACTTCGTTGGTATGTATGTCAATCTTTAACGTTTAATTCACATTTTCAAAAAAAAAATATACTTTCAAACTTACACAAGTTTTGTGTCTGTGTGTATGTGTGTGTGTGTGTACGAGAGAGTAAAATATAATTTTTATTATGGAACACACCCAAAGATTAAATGTGCACACACATACATGTTTTAAATGATGTAGATAATATATATATTTATATAAAAATATATCAACTAAATGGATAATTTTAAAACTTTATGACAAAAACTAAAACTGAAATAGTTTTGCTTTTCCTCTCTAAAACAGTGTCTGATCAATATATCTTACATTGTTTTGATGACTATAGATGAGTTATTTGGTTGCAACTTTATGTCGCATATAGTGAAGATTTGTGTTAATTTGCAGATACTTGTGTTTTCAGAAATTGTGTTTTTACTTTAAGTCGATTTAATATCGCTGTTTTTATTAAATCAAAGTTGATATTGTGTCAGCTGTTAGTAATAAAACGATTACAAAAATACATATACAGCATCAACATAATGCTCTTGTTACTTAATAGCGGAACGGAATGAATAATAAGACACAGTGTGTATATTAGGGAACTTGCGAAGCCATATTTATTTTTATGCATTCCAGCAAAAACTAGGTAATGACTTGCTCTTACCAAATCACATACTTTTCAGTGACAATTAAATAATGTAGGTCTCACTAAGAAGGGCTTTAGTATTAACTTGTTTTATAATGTGATACATGAGTACTTATTTTCCAGACATTTGCTTAGAAACACACACAATGCAATTTCTTATTGTGCAATTTTTTAAAAGCCATTCAAATGCATACATTTTTATAAATCTTATGTAGTTAAACACACTTAAAGTATAAGTAATAATGTTTTTGACAATAGCAACAAAATAGTTCATTAGCAAACTGATGGCTGATAGTTTTTCAATGTTTTTTAGATTTTACATTAATGTATCGCAGAAAAATCAAATCAAAACTTTCGTCCTTGAAAGAATCGAACGACTCCTGTAAGTTGATATTATTAATTTGGTTATTTAGGTAACCAAAATCAAGTACTTAGCTATTGCTATTGCTATAAAAGTAAGTACTTATTTAAGTGCCTATTTATAAGCGTGCGTAATAAGTACTTATTCGAGTCCCTATTTGTAAGCGACCGTTGTAAGCACTTGCCTACAATGATATCGCTGTGTTAAAATATTGGGTTAAGTTGTCAAATTGTAGGAAGTGAAGAACTGGAGGCTAATTCTCACATTCGTGATTGAAATGCAACTCGTATCGAAATTAATTTCGATAGCGTACAATTTTCTAATGATGTTACTCGCTACGAAACGAATCGAGTGTTTAGTTCAGTGCTGTAAAGAACTTATTTTTTCATATTTAATTTTTTCATATTTTTTTGCTATTTTGATTGCATTTCGATACCCATATTAAGTGTTTCCAATTCCTTTCTTCGTATTTGCAACTATATTTCTTTAATTTGTTTGTCTAAGTATTGCTCCTCCTCCTTAATTTGTAGGCTTTTCTTTTTCATTTCAATTAACTGAATATTCAGTTCGACATTCTTGTTTTTTTATTTCTATAAGGGAATCTAATCTTTTTAGCATCTCCATCTGGTAGTTCTCTGTGGTCATCATTTTTTTTTTAAGCAAAGTAGTTTTTGTTTTCCTTTTCCTTACGCTATTTTTTTACTGCTCCGTATATAATTCTTTTTTTTGGCACTGATTCTTCTAAATCATCATCTTCTATACATGAGGAGTGTTCCGAGACTAAAGACAGAAAAGTGCATGGCAAGTCGTTATTGTGAATTTCAGGCGCTATTACACTTAATTCATCACCCAAAGGTTTTAGGTTTGACTTTGGCTCTGTTTGTGTTTTTAAAACTGATCTAAAGCTTTGCACAGCCTTCAGACCATAAACAGCGACTTCTATGCCAGCAGCAGCCAATATTTGTTTCTCTTCTTGAGTGAGAGTTTTTTTCTTCATACGGGCCACCACCGGTTCTTTTCTTCGAAGATTTATTAAAAGAAAACTTGTTTTTTACATGTTTTTTTGATCAGCGTATACCTAAACAAAAAATAATTACTAAAAGTAAAGCAATTTTTTCTTCTTATATTACCTTCCGCCACATTTTCACATCTTTTATTGGTGGACCAGAAGCATTAGGTTTTGCGGCTAGTTGCTTCCAAAGTTGGTTAGCCCGCGCTTTCACTTGCGAACTGTTCGGTAAAAGACTTTTTGCCAAATCTGTGTGCTTTGCCATAAAATCCCTGGGATCTCTTTTTGAGAATAATTTTTTTTTGTTAACTTTGACCTAGAAATATAACAATTAACTTTTAAAAAAATTCATAAATTTTTAACTTACATTTTCTTTTCTGTTCACTGTTATAGTTTAAAACGTTAACTCAAATGATTTTTTACTAACGAGTTTAAACTCGCAAGGTTGCATTCGAAATGTAGCTCGTTATGGAATGCCATCATTAGAAATTTCGATAGTCGATACTCAATATCGAATGAGATAATCCCAAAAGTAAGACAACTCGCACGTTCGAATATAATTTCGCTCGTATACAGATGCGAGAATCAGCCCCCTGGTTTTAGAACATTCAACTCATTATTTTGCTATGAGGGTTGAAGTTTTCATTTAATACAATAAGGATCCGTATATAAATGCTTAAGTACCTTGTACCTTGGGAATTAACGATTAACTTTTGCACAACTCTAATAAGTATACGCACAAATAAGACTCGTAAACTTGAGCTAATAATTTAATTAATGCAATTCACAACAATAGTTATATCGTACTATTGGCACTATTTTTGAATGTGTTTACAGTATTGTATGCCGGTTGTTGGTAATTTTAATTGAAACATTTTGGATTCATACAAAGATGGAAAGTGATTTTTTTTTTCACAGTAAAAAAATAATTTCTGTAGTATTTTTTTGCTTTCGAAATAACGAATATATATTAAATTGTTATCTTAAATGATTTGTTGATTTGTTATCTTTGATAAAACTTTTTACTAAAAATTTATTTAAAATATTTTTCGTAACTCTTCCAAGAAGGGTTTGATCTAGTTTTCCATTCTCGATTTTCATTTACCAGACGTTTAACATTATTTCACATTTAGCAATACAAGCATACAGTAATACAAGAGAAATTGTGTTCATAAGTAAATAGAATAAAACTGTATTTCAATAGTCGATACAGAATACGAGGTTGTGAATTGAACACTTTTTGAATAGAATTATGCCTCCGACTGAAATCTTTTATTACTTGTTTGGAATGCATGTCTAGTCCTATTTGAATAGGACATTTTAAAGAGTGTCCATCTTCGAATTTCCAAAAATTTTTACTTTCCATAATTTCAATACTTGTAACAGTGTAGGTTATATATCTTTATACAATAGCCGTTCAAATACAAAAATACTTTAATAACTTTTTTTTTATATAATGGGTGATGTCTGTGTTTTGTTTTTTTTATTTCTGTCAACCCCTAACCAGATAATAGCATTACATTTCTGTTTTGAACAAATAGTGCTGCATTAGGCCTGGCCTAATTTGATAATATCTATATGATGTATACAGACAGTGTAAATTTACAAAATATAAATACTCAATTTGACCTTTTTCCATCCATTAGGCTGTCAAGAAACTAAAAAAATTTAATTTTCTCACTTAGTTGCTAATCCATTGTCAGTTTTTAAGGAATAGTTTTAGAGGATTGGTTACCGTGGTAGTTCGTTGCACGCAAACAGTCAAGTAGAGTCTGTATGACTCCGTTTTAACGGAGTAGGTACGGCTTGTAATTTTGTGTTCTGTTTAAAATTAAATTAGGAGCTTAAAAAATTTGATGTGTTAAAAAAATATACATAAATTATTCTAAATAACTTTTGCTTATAACATTTACCGATGCGGGGTATATTACATCCATAAAAAATATGATAAAATTATTTGTTAATGTTTCACAAATTGTTGAGCAAATTTTTCCGAATAGTCCCAAAGGTTGATAGTAGTATGGAACTGGGGAGGCAAAATCATCTCTATGGATTTTGCCTCCCCAGTCATAAGCGCAATGAGGATTAATTTTATTTTATTAATTTTTGCTTTGTTGACCATAAGCGCAATGAGGATGAATTTTATTTTTATTAATTTTTTGCTTTGCTAACCATAAGTACAATGAGGATGAATTTTATTTTGTTAATTTTTTGTTGTATATGCATTTTACCCATGCGGATGACTTTTTTTTATTGTTGTGTAAAATTTTATTTTATAAATGTAATATGAGAAAATTTGAAGGTAAATTTTTTGGTATACGTCATATTAAAATGTTATTGTTTATGTGAAATTAAAATTTCGATTGTTGACCGTTGTTTTGTTTAATATCTCAAGTTTCGATTTTATAATTTTTGTTTTGGTGTTATAGTAAATGCAAAACATTAAAAATAATTTTGTTTCCTATATAGTTTCCCATAGAGATGAATTTTAATTTTAAAGATGAATAATTTTAAGAGAAAATTATCGTTTGAGTGAATTTTATAAAAAATAATAAAGAGTTAAAGTTGTAAAAAATCTTCTAAATGTGTAATTAACTAATAGATATAAAAGGATGATAATAATACTTTTCTGCATTAGTTTAATCGATACTTCAAAGTATGCTCAATAAAATGGTAAGAAACTGCATAATATTTTAAAGTTTTTACTAATTTAATTTAAAATATTTTAGATGTATGATCAAATAATAAGTATTGCCCAAGGATTAATGCCCCAGTATACAAAAATTGATGATATTCCTGTACATCAACCATATAAAGTCTTAAAGTTTGAATGGAAAGAATCACAATATGGATCAAAAGTCATTGTGTATTTGGATAATAATAAGTGGTTTTATCTTCCTCATAGAATTGCAAAATTTTTGAATAAGGAGGATCCATACTTGTCTCAAATGAATGATAAAATGTGGACAATTATTTACAAAGGTCGACAATCAGAAAATGGTCTCGCAATATTTGATCTAAATTATAAATAAATTTTTTTAAGTTTTAAAATACCTCTTCACAATAAAATAAATCAAACATGTTTTAATTTAAAATTACCAAAAATTTTTTATTTATTAATTTCTTAAAAATCTAAACTTAATTCTAACAAATATTCATCACCATCATTGTCCATATATTGTGCATATTCAGATGGTGCAGTGGATAAGGGTTTTTCTTCTCCAACTGGGGAACTTAAATTTATTTCCAATAAAATTCGATCCTCATCCTCATCCATATATTTGTGATAAGTGGATGGTGCTTCAGTTGATGATGATGATGATGCTATTGTTGCTGTAGGCAACCATCCTGATATATTCCTTATGTATGAATATATTTCTCGTTGCTTGTACGTTTTGGCTTTTTTGAAGCTGAAGTTGTGAAACTTCAAAAAATGTCTTTTTTTGTTTGAAGTGTTGATGAATGAGACATAAGGGCAAAACTCACACTTCAACTTTGAGTCCATTTTATAAATTAAAAATTGTTTTCAAAAAATTTATAAAGAACACTTCATAATTTTGTACAATTTCATTTCCGCAAAAAATAAAAAAAAGTGCTTAACCAAACATATTTTCAAATAATATCTCAGGAAAACGTAACTTAAATTTCCATTAAACTTAACCTTGAAATTGCCCTTGATTTAACACACATACATAATGCAATTTAAACAATTTGATTAGCACATATTTTTGAAAAAAGTGTTGTACCAAGCATATTTGAAAATAGGATCCCAAGAAAATTTAACCTTGAAGTTGCCCTTGAATTTAATATACATAAAAATTCTAAAAACAAGAATTAAATTAAAGCCTACATTTTAATACAATTCGATATTATTTATAATTTGTTGCTATGTAGTTCATGTATTTTAAAAATAATAACTTTAACAATGTAATTTAACTATACTTGGTAGCAGTTTGTAAAGTAATTTCAAACAGTTTAATACTATATAAAAGTTATTAAAATGTCGTTCAAGTGTAAATACTGTAATTCTATTTTTGTTGATAAGGAGATGGTGAAATCGCATGAAGATCTACATTGTACCGAATGCTTTAAATGGTTTTCTCATCAAAAGCATTTAAGGGAACATGAGATGTCTCATGCTAGTACATCACGTGTTCAACATTCTCTAAACGTGAATAATTTCAAATGTATAAAAAGTGCATTTAATGGAAAAATTGAAACCTTTTTATATGTAAATAAGAAGGAGGAGATTTTACATCCAAAAGAATTTTTTGAATTTTTGTGTAAGGAAATAATTAATATTATATACCATGCACTCAAAAAAAATATAGTGATGAAATATAACATGGAGGTGGAATGCGAATATATTAAAATTAAGGAGGATGATTTGTTTATATGTTCTATTACCCATAGAACAAAAATGACTATTCTAACTCTAAGTGATGATGTCGAGCAATCACTTCAAAAGCAGTTTGAAGAAATAGACAAAAAAATGTCAGAATTTCAGGAAAGGGATAGTGGATGGTCCCTTATTAAAATTATGTTTCTCAAAATTAATTTTAACAAATCTGCATTCATAAAAGGATCCAGATACATCCCATTACCGCCGTGGATACTAAAAAAACAGGCATGTAAAAATATTCAAAATAATGATGAGTATTGTTTCAAATGGAGCATAATCGCTTCATTTTGTAACAACATGGAAAACATTTGTATAGCCGATACAAAAATAGAGGTAGATAATCACATACTTAATTTTGAAAATCTGGCGTTTCCTCTCAAGTTAAAAGATATAAAAATGTTTGAGGAAAACAATAGCAATATCAGCATTAACGTATTTGGATGTGAGGGACAGAGTATCATTGGACCATATTACCTTACTAATAAGGTAAAAGAACATCACATTAATCTTCTCCTTTTATCAGATGAAGAATGGTTTCACTACGTACTTATTAAAGATATTTCAAGGTATGTGAAGAAGTTTTACAATATTTGTTGGGGTTACTTACTTATTTTTACTCTATTTTCTTTATAACTAGATTAATAAGAAGTAGTATTACTTCACACAAAGGAAGAATTCATTTATGCAATGCCTGCCTTCAGTATTCCCAGAGTGAAAAGCTGATACGAGATCATGAAGATAGCTGCAAGAAGATCGTATCTAAAATGCCCAAGTCGGATGAACGTTTGCTTAAATTTAAAAACTACAATAAGCAGTTAGAAGTCCCATTCGTTGTATATGCTGATTTTGAAGCCTACCTAGAAAAAATCGAGAGCAGCGAAACAAACGGTATTCAGAAACATATAGCATGTAGTTTTAGTTATTATATAAAGTGTAGTTTTGATGACAATTTAGATAAGTTTAATATTTATTTTGGTGAAAATGCGCCATATATGTTTGTAAATAATTTAATTGCAGACTGCAAAGAGATTTACATAAACTACTTAGCAAAAGACATACATATGACAGAACTTTCAAATGACGAACAATCTTCTTTCAACTTATCGACTGTTTGCCATATTTGTGAAAAAAGCTTAGGAATTGACAAAGTTCGTGACCATTGCCATTTTACTGGCAAATATAGAGGAGCCGCTCATAACTCTTGCAATCTTCTTTATAGAACAGCTAAGTTTATACCCGTATTTTTTCACAACTTTTCTTCCTATGACTGTCATTTGTTCATAAAGGAACTATCAAATTTTGATGGTGATATAAAACTTATTCCTCTTAACAAAGAGCTATATATATCACTGTCAAAATTTATACCTGTTGAACAAAACGAATTTTTTGAAATTCGCTTTCTAGACTCTTTTCGCTTTATGGCCTCTAGTTTGGAAACACTTGCCAACAATTTAAATGATTGTGATTTTCATATCCTTAGTAAAGCTTTCGAACGTAAAGAAGAATTTAATTTGATTCGAAGAAAAGGAGTATTTCCATATTCATATATTGACTCAATGGACCGCTTTAGTGAAACTAGTCTTCCCAATAGAGAACACTTTTATAACATTTTAAACAATTCTGAATGTAGTTATGAAGACTATGAGCATGCCCAAACAGTTTGGAGAATGTTTAAATGCAAGAATATGTTAGACTATACAAAATTATACTTAAAAACTGACGTTCTCCTCTTAACTGACATTTTTCAAAATTTTAGAAAAATTTGTAAAAATATTTATAAGCTTGATCCATGTCAATATTACACCGCGCCGGGACTATCATGGGATGCGATGTTAAGAGTTACTAAAATAGAGTTAGAGTTACTCACTGATATCAATATGTATAATTTTATACAGGATGGTATTAGAGGAGGATTAGTCCAATGTTCAAAAAGATACTCTAAAGCGAACAACAAATATTTGAAAGATTTTGACAACACTAAGCCTTCAGAATATTTAATGTACTTAGACGCTAATAACTTATACGGCTGGGCAATGTCAGAATATCTTCCATACGGAGAATTTGAGTGGATTTATGATGAGAAGATTTTAAAAAGTTTAGATATAACTACTGTTTCAGATAATTCGCATATTGGATACTTTTTAGAAGTAGATTTGGAATATCCTCAAAACTTACACGAAACCCATAATGATCTACCTTTTTGTCCGGAAAACAAAATTGTTGCTAGCTCTAAATGTAAGAAATTAATTGCAGACCTTACATCTAAAACAAAATATCAAATCCATTACAGAGTTCTTAAACAATGTCTAAAAAATGGATTGATATTAAAAAAAATTCATAGAGCTTTAAAATTTAAACAATCCCCGTGGTTAAAAAAGTATATAGATTTAAATACATATCATAGAACATTAGCTAAAAATTCATTCGAAAAAGATTTTTTTAAATTACTTAACAACTCAGTTTATGGAAAAACTATGGAAAATGTTCTAAAGCGAAAAGATGTTAAAATAGTAACAAATTGGGAAACAACTAGGTGCAATCATTTAGGAGCTAGAGCATTAATTTCTAAGCCAAATTTCTTAAGTATTACTCAATTCTCGGAAAACATGTTTGCAGTTCAACTTAAAGTTATGAAAATAACTTGCAACAAACCTATTTATTTAGGATTTGCTGTACTTGAACTATCAAAATGGAAAATGTATGATTTCCATTATCAATACATGAAACCAAAATTTCGATCTAATTTGGCTCTTAATTATATGGATACTGACTCCTTCATTTATACCATTACAACAGATGATTTTTATAGAGATATTCATGAAGATATTAGCTCAAGATTTGATACTTCAGAATATCCTACTAATAACAAATTTAACCTACCACTATTAAATAAAAAAGTTCTTGGTATGATGAAGGATGAAAATAATGGAAATGTAATGAAAGAGTTTGTGGGGCTTCGATCAAAAATGTATTCATTCCAAACAGAGAATATGGATGAAGTAAAAAAATCAAAGGGTGTTAAAAAATCGTGTATAAAAAAATTGTCACTTCAAGATTATAAGAAATCATTATTCGAAAAAAAGATTATTTCCGATTCAATGAATACATTTAGATCGAAACTTCATCAGTTGTATACACAGAAGTTGTATAAAGTCGTATTGAGTTATGCGGATGACAAAAGAATGATTGCTCCAGATCAAATAAATACATATGCACGAGGACACTATAGACTCCAACTTGAGCATGATGACTTTTTTTCAGAGACAGACGATAATATGTTTACGAATATTGATAATGATTATATAGAATTTTTAAATCATTCATCTGACGATGAGTACTTAATGAGCATAGACGTTTAATTTATATACTATAATTATTGTATAACAATTTATGCTTAATAATTATATATGTAGATATTTTTAATATAATAATATAATAAAACAAACAAAAATTATAATAAAACAAATTTTTTGTTATTTTTAATCATTAAATGTGTTTTATTTTCTAAATATTTTGCCATTGTACATTTTCAGTTTCATAATCTAACTTTTTACGATTTCTAGTTACTCGTGGAGAATACTGATACGGTAAAGTTGATTGCTTCAATTTTGTATGATTTTCTTCCTTTGATAATATTCTAATTTTTGGTGTTCCACTATTTGAAAAATTTTTTAGTCGCTTGGCTACTGAAGATGCAGAAGAAGGATTTATTTTTTGTACTGTTGTATCCATATCAATTTGATCATCGTGATCGTAGGTATAAAGATTCTCTGGCAAGTTTATATTACATTGTGTTCCAACACTACTTTGCTTTGATTGTGTTGTTTGAGTTTCAATATGCTTTTTGTATGTTTTTCTTGTCTGAGTTTCATTATCACGTAAATTGTTATATTTAGAACTTATGATCTGATTTGATGAGTTTTGTTTTCCAATTAAATATTTCGCTAATTCTTGTTTAATATAATACCATTTGTTAATATCTTTTAAAGTGTGTGAAGCATATAATGGTAAAAGTTTTCGATGAAGAAAATTGGAATCAGAATTTTTGTTTTGAAGCTTCTCATAAACTGACGGCTGTATAACTATTAGTTTTGATAAATTATTTGACATTTTCTAAAATTTTTCCAATAACTCCGCCTAGTACTGAAGAAATTATGATTGGTAAAAATCCTCCCTTTTGAATAAGATGTTTCCTCTTTTGTTTCATAGAGGTTTGTGGTGAACAAACTTTTCTAATTGTATTTTTATATGGTTTTAATTTTTCAAAAATTGTTTTGTTTATTTTATGATTTTTTTTAATAACATTGAAAAGTATTTCATGAATAGCTTTAATAGCAACATCATCAACATATTTTAAAATTGCATTACGTAGTTTGGGCTTCGCTTTTTTAAGAACATAAAGAATATGTTTGTTCTCCCTCAACAATTTTAGATTGGAGGTCATTATTTATATTTGCAAATATTGAATAGTGAGTATTATTAAATATATCAGTTCTAAATCTTAATGCGTTATGTATTTGTTGTGTAAGATCGATTAATAAATAACCATGAGCATGTTGAGTGCATTTATTATATACATCAACCAAAGCTTTTGAATTTTCGGGATATACTTGACGAGCCAAATGTTGAAATTGTAACTTATCCCTTGGATTCTTAAACATTACTATATATTTAGAGTTTAAAGAAATATCTCTTGAATAAGCACCTTTATGAAAAATGTTTTGTGTTACTAAAACTACACCCAAATTTCTATGATGTGAACCTTTAGTAAAAAGTTCACAAACTTTTTTATTTGACGATTCAAGCATTAAATCATCCAATATTATTAAAGTTGATTCTTCATCGTTAGTACCAAAAGTTTCTGGAATTCCTTCAATAAACTGAACATTTTTTATTAATGGTAGTGAATTTTTTTCAGAAAAACACCATACAATTCGATCAATGCCTTTAGATATTAAGTGTTGATTTTCAATCAAATTTTTAATAAACGTAGATTTCCCACAACCTGAGGGACCACACACCATCATTGTAAATGGATATATAAACTGTTGAAACATGTTTACACATTCATACACAACACGTAAATGAATTGAAGCTTTACATTCCTTCCATAAATATGAGTAAACAAACTCTTGTTAATGAACTTCATCGTCAAGCAAGAAAAAACTTTAAGCGTCGACGATTTATTCAGAAGGGTATTCTAGATACATGGCAAATAGATTTAGTTGAGATGATTCCATATGCAAAATTTAATAAAGGTTTCAAGTATATGCTTACTGTAATAGATGTATTCTCAAAGTATGCGTATGCTGCACCACTGAAATCTAAAACAGGAACAGAGATTTCAAAAGCATTTAAAAATATTATAAAGTTGAACGAACAAAAATCTCCGAAAAATCTTCATTCTGATCAAGGAAAAGAATCTTATAATAAAGACTTTAAAAGTCTAATGAAAAAATTTAATATTAATCATTATCACACTTTTTCAAATATGAAGGCATCTGTAGTTGAACGTTTTAACAGAACTTTAAAAAATAAAATGTGGAAACAATTTAGTATGCAAGGAAATTATAAGTGGATAAATATATTAGATAAATTATTGCAAGAGTATAATTCGTCTTATCACCGTACTATTAAAATGAGACCCAACTCTGTTAACAAGAAAAATGAAAAAAGGCTTCTTAGAACTATATACAATAACTTAAAAATATTTAAAAGAGGAAAATATAAAACAAATGATTTTGTTCGCATAAGCAAATATAAAAATGTTTTTGAGAAAGGATATACACCAAATTGGTCTTCAGAAGTTTTTCAAATAAATAAAAGTTTTTTAACAAATCCTATAACATATCAACTTAAAGATCTTAAGGGAAATATAATAAAAGGTGGATTTTATGAAGAAGAATTATTAAAAACTAAAGTTCCAAACGTTTATTTAGTAGAAAAAGTGTTGAAACGTCGTGGAAAAAGGCTGTTTGTAAAATGGCTAGGTTTCGGAAAGGAACATAATTCATGGATTCATCAAACCGACATAGGCGAATAACCTAATTTTAATCATATATGTATAGCAGTTAATGACTAACTCTAACCATTTCCTTTAATGATGGCTTCAAGTATAGAAGAAAGTGATTTCTATGTAACTTTATTAAGTAACAATTCAACAGATATTTATACAAACTCTCCAAGTACTTTTACAAATTTGTTAACCCAATCATTAAACTTAAACGATGAATGGGTAGTTGGATTATCAGATATATCTTTTTCATTAATGAATAAAATAAAAAAAGAAGTTAAAGAAAATGTTATAAAACGTAATAAACGAAGTGTCTTAAACCAACAATTAGATTATGAAATATTAAAAATGCCAAAGCCGGATGTTAATATTAGTCATGAAAGTATTAAATTGAAATTTAAAGAACTTATGAATAAAACAAATGAGCATACAAAACCGAATTTAAATAATGGTGATAAAATTTTAAACCGTTCAATTACTGTGGATGATAATATTCCAAAAACTATAATACCATTAGAAGAAAAAGAAGTTCAAAATAAAAGTAATCCAAATATACAAAGAAAAGAAAATAAAGGTCGTTCAAAAATTGAACAAAGTAGTCAAACTATAGATCAAGAGTTTGATTCGAATAGAAAAGATACTATTTTATCCTCGAAAAATTATATTTTAGATAAATCTTTAAATAAAGTGCCTACTAGTATTGACAACTTTTTTAATAAAAATGATACCTCTGAGATAAATGAAATTGTATTCATTTACACTGATATAATTAAACCTAGATATGTAGGAAGTAAAAAAATAAAATGTTTAAAAATATTTTCTATATCAACATTAAAAAATTACATTCATTTTAACCGAATTGAATATTTTCCTATTGAAACTTTTAATATAAATGATATTTCAATAATGATTCGAAATGATGAAGGGAAAAAAATAGACTTGTTAGAATATATTCCAGTTTATTGCACTTTACACTTTAAAAAGAAACGTATATAATGATTATGTAATAGAAAGATAAATCATTTATATTATAACCATGGATGTGATGTATACAAATTACTATAATAATCAGACTGGAAATAACTTACAAAATATTGGTGAAATATATCATACACCAAGAATTATACAGTATGGACGTGGTATTGGATCACTTTTTTCAGCAATATTCTCCCATCTAAAACCTTTATTCAAAACAGGTTTGCATATTTTAAAAAATAAATCATTAGATATTGGAAGAGAAATGATGGAGGAAATTGGAACAAAGCCAGTAAAAGAAATTTTATTAAATCAAGGAAGAAAAGTCATGAATGATATTGCGGATGCTACTATTAACAAAATTAAAACAATGCAAAAAGGCAAAGGAAAGCGTATAAAACTAAAACGTTTAAAACAAAGACCGCAGAATAAATCAAAACGTTGCAGAGGAAAGAACTTTAAAGATATTTTTGGTAATTTGAAATGTCTGGATTTATAGAATGTATGAAAAGTGAATTAGATTTATTTGAATCTCCTCCAATTCAAACCAGTGTCATTAAAACTGAAGAGATATGTTACAACCCAATAGCTTCTTTGGATAATTCTAGTACTATTGAGTTTGTATCATTAGGAAATGGCGAAACTTATAGAGATCTTAATAGTATTTATCTTAGACTTGTCGTTGAATTTAAAGGTAGCGGAAGCGTTGTTAATAATCTTTTACACTCATTATTTAGAAACTGTATAGTTCATCTTAATAATAAAAATGTATCACAACCTGACAATAATTATCACTATAGAGCATATATGGAAACATTGTTAAATTATGGAAACGATGCAACATCTACACATCTTGAATCTTGTGGTTGGGCAGTTGATACAAATAAAATTAATTCATTAATTGAGAAAGAAAATCCAGGATTAGATAAAAGAAAAAAATTATTTAAAGTTGGAAAAAAAGTAGAGCTTTTTGGAAAACTTCATGTAGATGTATTTAATCAACAAAAATACTTGCTTAATAATGTTGATATAAAGGTGACGCTAAATCTGGAGAAACCAGAATTTTATGTTTTAGATGGTGGAGATAAAAATGAATCTAATTTAAAAATACACGAAGCTAATTTATACATAAATCATCTTGCTATCAATAATAATATTTTAATGGCACATCACAATGTGTTGCAATCAAAAAATGCAATTTACCCATATAAGAGAGTAGAAATAAAAACATTTACTATACACCCTGGAAACCACTCGTTATCTTTGGATAATGTTATACTTGGACAGCTACCAAATTTTTTAATTTTTGGTATGGTCTCTAACAAAGCATATACAGGAGACAGAAAAGAAAATCCATTTAACTTTCAACATTTTAGCCTACAAAGATTCAATTTGGTTGTTAATGGAGTGCAATTTCCTGCACAGCCAATTGAATTTAACTATAATAATGGGACAATAATAAGTACCCGTGGGTATCAAACGCTATTTAAAGGAACTGGAATTCATCATTTTGATAAAGGTCATCAAATAACGAAAGAACTTTTTGATAACGGATATTTTATGCTAGCTTTTGATATAACTCCCGATCATAATAACAATTCTAACTGTGGAAATTTAATAAACCAGGGCACAATTCGCATTGAAGGACGTTTTGGAAAACCAATTAGTGAAGCAATTACCTGTTTGGTGTATTGTGAATTTGATAGCATAATTGAAATTGATAAATCTCGCAGTATTATTCAAACGCTATGAATTCAATCACAATTATACATACTTTGAATTCAAACAATATAATAAAGAATAAATTTAAAGGTGTTTATGCATGCAATAAATTACCGACAAAACCAGTCAAAAAACCATGTTTTTATATTGCTAACACTGATCCATCACATAAACCTGGGCAGCATTGGGTTGCTTTTTACTTCCCCAAAAATGAAGCGGCTGAATTTTTTTGTTCTGCTGGTCAACCGCCAATTAAAGAATTCATTTCATTTTTAAGAAGAAATTCCAAAACTTTCATCTGCAATACAAGACGAATTCAAAGTGAAACATCCAATTTATGTGGTTTATACTGTTGTATTTTTATTTATTTAAGAAGGAAAAATGTATCTTTTAATCAAATATTAAGAATTTTTAATTATTTTAACTTATATAAAAATGATACAATAGTACTAAGATTATTTAAGATTTTTTTTAAACAATTATGAAAATAAAAAAGGTATATAAACAAATAATATAATAAATTGATATTGATTATTTTTTCCCTTCAAAATCTTCCACTGCTTTTAAAATAATGTTGTCATTCCCATCATATAATGCCAGGAATAGTTGGAGCTCTATTGGCGGTAGGATGATCACTTCCTCTATATGTATCTTTTCCTTTTCTCCTGTACTTTCTCCGTTTTGGTTGTTTTTGTTTACAGCGTTTTTCTTAGATTTTTTAAGAAAATCCATGTTGCTTCTTGCACAGTTTTTTTAAAAATGATTGATTGTTTAAATACTTTACAAAAATTCTATCATATTCCTAAAATTTACACTCATACAAAATTCTAACATCTTGACCTATTCTAACAAAAGTGTAAATATTTTGTTTACTAATGTCAACAACCATTCATATTTTGTCTCTTTAGTTAATTTACAATTTTTTAAATTATTCATGACCATGTCTAACACAATTGAAAGAAAATACATTTTAAAGTCAACAAACTTCCAGGAAAATTTTTAAGAATACTTAAAAATATACTCAGCTTATTTTTTCAACTAAAAGTGCAATTTAAGAAATAAAAAATATAATAAAACTTCAAATGTCTAATGTAAATTATTTTTTTATCATAAAATTAAAGCGTTAAATTTCATTTCAGCTGTAGCACACGTCAAACAACAAATGTATTTCATATACACTATGTACATGTGAAAAAAAGAAGATTTTGTTTTATGTTTTTGAAAAAAAAAATTTTTTTTTTATTGATAATTCTTACTTAAAATATATAATAAATAATTAATTAAATGATAAACAAATTATGTTTAAATTATTGTATATACATGATGTTATTTTATACGTTTTTCCAATAAATAATATCTCCTGATTAGATTCTCTATGAAAATTTTTTTCTGCCCGTATATCATACATCCGCATGTGTCAGGACCCTCAGTTGTGGAATCCGTTGCCCAAATACAATTTTTGTAATGAACACCATGTTTTCCATGCACAGGTATTTCCTCAATGTCTTTACAACTCTGTGTTAATTTTAAAAAATTATTAATAAGACAAAGGTGTTCAATAAAAATATATCCGTTGAAGTCTTCCAAAAATTTAATAATTATATTTCTCGACATGTTAACTTAGGAACTATTTAACAATTAATAATTTAATTTCAAAGACATTTTTTGTTATTTATAGAAAATTATACATTTATTAGATCAATATACATATATGCAAACATATGTATATCAATATTTAAATTGAAAACTTATATACTAATGCATTCTTGGAATTTTTAATGGTTCCCAATTAAAAATAGGTTGAGTATTAGGAATGTAAATGTCTTCATCATTATTTTCATCTTTATCAATTTCAACCTGTGAAGGCATTTCTTCTAGCTCTAAAACGTATTCGTCATTGTTCAAGTTTTTCCTAAGCATAAGTTTTGCATTATCTGCTCCTCCAAGCACTTTGTCATCCAATTTATTATATCGCCTGGGAAGATATAACATTCCATTTTCGAGCTCTGCCATAACTACATTGCCAAATTTTGCTTTATGTCGAAACATTGATAAAACTCTATATGGTTTTGATTGTTGTAAAGCCTTTACAGTAAGGTACGGCTTTGCCTTTAGTTTGTTAAAAGCCTTTACAATTTCAGCACTTGTTATCTTCTTGTTGGGCATAACTTTTACTCTTCAAGGTTTGTGGTGAATGAATGAACAATATTTTGATACTCATGTAACTTTTTAATATATTTTTGTATCAATTAAGAAAATTTTTTTAGTATATCTTGAGTTTATCCCCATATATTTTTCATTTAATCCCTCTTTAATATTTTTTATAAAATTCACTCAAACGATAATTTTCTCTTAAAATTATTCATCTTTAAAATTAAAATTCATCTCTATGGGAAACTATATAGGAAACAAAATTATTTTTAATGTTTTGCATTTACTATAACACCAAAACAAAAATTATAAAATCGAAACTTGAGATATTAAACAAAACAACGGTCAACAATCGAAATTTTAATTTCACATAAACAATAACATTTTAATATGACGTATACCAAAAAATTTACCTTCAAATTTTCTCATATTACATTTATAAAATAAAATTTTACACAACAATAAAAAAAGTCATCCGCATGGGTAAAATGCATATACAACAAAAAATTAACAAAATAAAATTCATCCTCATTGTACTTATGGTTAGCAAAGCAAAAAATTAATAAAAATAAAATTCATCCTCATTGCGCTTATGGTTAACAAAGCAAAAATTAATCAAATAAAATTAATCCTCATTGCGCTTATGACTGGGGAGGCAAAATCCATAGAGATGATTTTGCCTCCCCAGTTCCATACTACTGTTGATACTACATTTAGGTCTGTGCGATATGTAGTTGCTGCAAAAAATTTAAATTCAACCAACACACGGAAAGACTTACATTGCTCTTTCGACTCCCGTATCAAAGGTTTTCGAAAAATATATACTTTAGGGGTCGGAAATTGATATTGTAGAAATTGAAAATGGGATGACACAGGTAAAAGGTATCAAAAGACTATCTCTTATTTTATTTACACGTACGTGTTGCAATTACATTTTACATTTTACAAATACATTTTTTCATATAAATGGTGAGGTCATTTATATTTCAGAATTTACGTGCTCACGAAAGGTCTTTACTAACAAAAATTTTTGTAAGTTGATTGTATAACGTTGCTACTTTTCTGTTTGTTAAAATAAAAATAAAAATGTTAAATACTTGAACATTGTACAGAATCCATAAAAACAATTCGACTGATATTGACAACAAATAAAAAATAAAATAAAAAGTGCTTAAAGCTAAAGTATAAAGCAGACGTTGTAGTGGCACTTTGTTCTCATCCGGCATCAACAATAATCCAACAATCAAAAATTTTTGTGTAAGCAATCTGTACAAGTAAACTGTGAACTTTCACATTGCAATGTGTTTTCTATTGCATTAAGCAAATATATAAATGAAGTATATAATTTGATAAACTACATTTTGTGTTTTATATTTAACCCTAGCGCTGAAGAATAAACCAGAGCGTCAACAGAAAATTTAGCTTATCTTGTTTGATAAATATAAATAAAAATTGATGTCAAGCCTATGGACTGACCTAAAGTAGCTAAAATTGCATTACCTTGCAACCATTAAAACAAATTACAGCTCTTCACTATCTAACGCTCTGTCAAAATATGATTTTTAATTGGAAAGCGTTGCCGCCGAGTGAGTTCGGTTTGTTTTGTACAAATCATATGTGTATGAGAATTTTTGATACTTAGAAAAAGTTTATGATTTTATTTAGGACTATCTGTTAGGTAAATGGCCACTAATGGATATGTCAAAATACATTCGTACACATGAATAAGCATACAAACTATACCAACAACAACAATAATCCACGCATTTTTTGACCACTATATACAAACATATGTAATCTTAAACGTTAATATACCATTCGGTTTTATGTTACGCTATTAACGCTCACGTCATGCAAGTGAGTGTAAGGGTGTATATAGGTTTGTCATTCCGCGTAAAATTTCTACAAAATTCATTTCTAACCCTATAATAGTATGTATTTTCTGCAATCTTATGAATAGGGGAGTCGATTAAGCATTATCCGTTAGTTCATATCTCTGTTTGTATGTTGAAAACAATTTTTTGAAACTCCCCGAAATCGCCATGTAAGGTATCTAAATATCAAAAATATTCGGGAGCAAATCGTTATTGGAAATCAGCATAATCGCCCGCATTACTTTTGAGATTTAAGCAAACAAACACGACGGCCTTTGTTTTTTTGCCTTTTTATAATAAAATTTAAATTTTCTAGACACAGCTGTTACTATTTGTGTATTCGCTACACCTCTGGAGATATAAATGAAAAATTGTGCACATCTTGTTCCCAAGTCAGCAAAGTTATAGGCAAAAGTTATTTGAGAATATATAAATCTTTGTTAATACATAAATTTTTTTCAAGGTCCTTAATAATTTTTGAAAACGCCTGAGACACCAAATTAGAAGCAGTATTCTTAAAAATTATTTCTAAGAAAAACTATCAAAAAATTTACAAACGGAATTCGTATTTTTAATTCTCTATACAATCGAGATAAATAATATATAAGGGCTGGAGTATTAATATATAGTTGGGTATAAAAAAAAGCAAGTTGGCGTCCTAGATTAAATGGCAAATGTATAGGTCAAACATACTTAGTAGTTACGGTTCTGTTTTTTATTTAAACCCTCACCATTACAATGTAGTAAGCTGTTAAAAAAGTGTAAATTCCAAGATGGCGTCTAAAATAAAATGGCGGAAAAAATTTTTTCAACCCCAACAATATGGGTATCAACTAAAAGGGCTTGACTAGTAGAATACAGTTAACTATGTAAAAATTTAAAATCAAAGATGGCATCGGATGACGGTCGGATATAGCGCTCTTACTTATTTTTAAATAAAATTTTGCAATGTTGTTGAAATCTAAATAAAAAAAAAGACATACCTGTTTTTTAGCTTATATTTTAGACGCTAATGAACTAAAATTCCTGATTTTCAATTCAAGAATTTTTGAAGGCATTTCTGGTATATTGATATAACATGGGAGACGGACAGACTTTAATCGACTTCTCTATCCATAAGTATTCAAAATAAATATTCTTTATGGGGTCGCAAAACAATACTGTAGCAATCATTGTCGTAATGCCAATCGTACTTATAGTCCTTTACATCTGTGGCTTGGAACTTAAAGGGCCAATGTCAAAATATTTCCTTTTGAGAAAATTGGAATTAAAGTTTAACTTTTATAGATGCTTTCATAGTGACATTGGCCAGCATTTTATTTATGAAGCTGTTCTGGGTTAAGTATGACTTTAGCTGTTTTACCATAATGAAATAGAGCAAGAAAAAAAATCTAATGCAATGATTAACTCAAAAGAGCAAAAAAGTGACATTGGCCCTTTTAGCTCCAAGCCACAGATATATACTCGTATGTAGTATAGCAAAAAGGTCGTATTTTGATTTTTAATGAAATAGAGATTTATTTCTTGCAAAGCTGCAAAAAATTAAAACACGCTCTTTTTATATTATGACATTGAAAATTGCGAGTAAATTGGAGTTTAATTTTGAATAGTAGTGCCTAGTTGTTTATGTACATTTAACATTTCCTTTGGTTAGCTGCTTCGTCGCCTAACATAAAAACTAATATTCGCTGAAATGTGTTATAATGTGCAGCATAATTGTAAGCACAGTTTTTTTTTACATGCATATTACATAACATTAACATAACGTCTTAATTTATATATAACGGCCTTCTAGTAATTAACCAGATTGCATGTACATGTAAGAAGTTTGTCAAATGTTACAGGCAACCACTTTGTTACTATAAATAGTCGAACAACACAGCTAACATAACAGTTAAGTTTGAGATTGAATTTGATAATAAATATAAGAGAAATAATAAATAAAGTGCTGTAAAGAAAAATATCTAAATGTGTTTAAATAAATACAGTGCTCTTTCCTGTATAATAAATTTTATGTGTTATTATTTGCAATACAAATGTATCTCCGGTTTATAAGATGTATAAACGTAACAATATTTTTTATTACGAAAAAACGTTTACACACTTCTTTTATAACTTTTCTCTGAATTAGTAAATCTTACTCCACGAGACCGTAGACCTATGATGCCTAGTGTATGGATTATATGAATTATTTTTACATTCAGTACTTTCTACTGCTTGTTCGCTGAAAACCTTTCATCTATATATATAAAAGTGAAACTCTGTGTGTGTGTGTGTGTGTGTGTGTGTGTGTTAGCTATAGACTCTGAAACTGCAAAACCGATTGGGCTCAAACTTTGGTAAGTTGTTGTACACATACCGAGGAGTGTTTATGGATGAAAAAAAGTGGGCGGGCCCACGCCCATAAAAAATTAGTTATCAGTTTTAGCTACTTGCACTTGACCGATTTTTCTGAAACTTTGCACACATATCGAGCTGTCATGACTAAATAATTTCGTGATAAAAAAAGTGGGCGGGGCCACGCCCCTAAAAAAGTTTTAATTTTGAGGTACTTGCACTGGACCGATTTTTCTGAAACTTTGCACACATATTAAGCTGTCGTGACTTTATAATTTTGTGATTAAAAAAGTGGGCGGGGCCACGCCCATAAAAAAAGGGTACAATTTTGAGGTACTTGCACCAGACCGATTTTTCTGAAACTTTGCACACATATTGAGCTGTCATGACTAAATAATTTCGTGATTAGAAAAGTGGGCAGGGCCACGCCCATAAAAAAAATTTTAATTTTGAGGTACTTGCACTGGTCCGATTCTTCTGAAACTTTGCACACATATTGAGCTGTTATGACTTTACAATTTCGTGATTAGAAAAGTGGGCAATGCCACGCCCATTAAAAAAATTATAATATTTAGGCTTTTGCACTTGATATTCAATTAAAGTTCAGAATGCATTTCGATTCATTAAGGGGCGTAGCAACGCGCGCCGGGTTTGGCTAGTTTTTAAATAATTGCGAAATAATACATTATGTTGTGGTAATAATACCATCCCGACGAATATTAATTTAATAAAACTATTGCGATATTTTAATTCTGTTTATTTTTTTAAACAATTTTACTTATTTATATGTATATTATAGTGTTTGTAGTATACGTACGTTATTATTGCGGTAGAATCTTGATGTAAAGTGATGCAAACAACACATCGCAATTAACTTTATGGTAAATACTATATAACATTCTTGTTGCAATTAGTGAAAGAAAGAAAAATGAACAAAAACCATAATCAAACATCAACTATTAAACATATTCCGTTGCCCTCGTTGTGACAAACAATCATATAAGGAAAAGACAACTGATGACGATCACTGTTGGTTGTTAGCGTCTGACAACATGACACAGTTCTTCAATATTATCTACATGCGCTCTACATGCTTTCTTGTTGTGAAATGTTTGTGGTGTTTCTGTGTTTTGTCTTTATTGAGGCTAAAGGCAAAAAAATAAATAAATGAACACTTTTACAGTTTTTAATCTATGTATGCTAGTTTGAACCAATATCCATAACCATAAAAAAAATGTTTAAATCACTTGCTAATAACCCACATGTTCACAATCTACATATAAATGTGTATGTTCATATCGTGGCCGTGTGTATTTATTTATTTATTTATTTTTGTCTCATACCAACAGACTTAAATCTATATCTATATACTATCTATCAACTATTGTCATCGCAACATCATCATAATCGCCGTAAAGGCTTGGCAAAACAAGTACATTACACTGTTTCCTGGCTAAAGTAGAATGTGTTTTACGAATTATATAAAAACTATAAAGTCTATAATGTATGTTGTGCGTAGATTTATATTTTTCATTAAGGAAACTTCCTTGGGGAGTTCACTTTATATTTGGTAAAGTAAGATTTAGCATACGCGTGTTTAAAAAAAAAAAACACAAACAAAATCCATGTTGTTGTTGAAACATCGGTCAACCTAAGCAACTATAATGTTACTATTTAATAATGTAGTTGTTGTAGTGCAGTAAAGCGGACTCGAAATGGAAATCCAGTTTCTTTTGACATATAAATTCAGTTAATATAAAATTGAGCACAAGATGACAAATCGATTACTTTTTGTAAATAAATGTACTGACGTTTCCACTATCAAAATTTTTAAAATCCTATAACAAGTGTTTAATTACTAAAACAGTTTTCAACGCCATGCACAACAAGCAAATTCTGTGTGGCAAATGAATTCTCGTATTGCTGCTGGTTGTTGAAACGAAAACAGTGTTCATTATTGGCAAGATCTGTGGGTATATAACTAAAAATAAAGAAGGAGAACACGCTATTGCCAATAACAGTCAGTAACTAATGATACACTCATACTCTCAAGAAATCGACATGGTTCTACACATCCTGCCAAGTAAAAAAAAGGATAACATTTTGTTAGAAACGCAAAGTGTTGGGAAAAAGTCTATGTGCTTATGTATGAATGCATGTGTGTGTGCGCCTTATTTACAACCCAATAAGCATCTTAAGTATCTTTATAAAGGAAACGAAGAAGGAATTATTAAGACTTGAGTGAAGTTTTATGCTGAAACACAATCACTTAACATCTCCATACATACTTACTATGTAAATCTGTATGCTTCTAATAGGAAAATGTATTAATCTTTAGAACCGCGAGAGGAGGTGCAGTAGTATTTAAAACGACTTAACTAGTTCTAAAAATTTAACCATAAACCTTTTATTTAAAAAAAATATATATTTATAAATGTTCATACATATGTAGGTATGTAGATAGAATAGTAAGTAATTTTCATAAAACTAAAAAAAAAAAATTGTATGACAGTGGGTTAAATACTTACTTATGTCAAGTAAGCAATAGTAAGCAATGTTGTGCAGTATTTCACAAAAAAAATGAATACGGAAGAGCTATAAACAATTTTGAATTACATTAACTCTGAATCGAAAGTAGAAATGACAGTTTCGTGTTGATAGCTGGATTTGAAAATTTGTTCAAATACATTGAAAATTTGTAGCAAAACTAAAAGCAATACAGATACAACCATGAAACTACACTACTAATACATCATAGGATTGGAAATATTTTCAGGTTCTTCAAACGAAACTTTTTGTAACTAGACAGTTTGAAACATAGAGAGACATGTGCTGAAAAAAAGTTTTATTCTAAAATATCCAACTTTTTTTGCATAAACAATATATGTGTGTTAACAGATATTACTTTTTTATTTTTTGTTTTGCTACACACATATGGTTTGTACATGCGTTAGTGTAGATCCTTTAGCACTCGACCAATTTTAATAGAAGGAAAATTTCTTTAAAATTATATATTTTTCATAATAATCGTTTGTACAATGTGAGCGTAAGCTGCGTTTCAAAAATCGTCTTGCATCTTAGTATGTAAGATGTTCGATTTTCAAATTCATTTTTAAAATTTATCGACAATATTA
Source organism: Phyto melanocephala (assembly GCA_941918925.1). Taxonomy (NCBI): domain Eukaryota; kingdom Metazoa; phylum Arthropoda; class Insecta; order Diptera; family Rhinophoridae; genus Phyto; species Phyto melanocephala. The sequence continues at coordinate 61,348,205 of OW799235.1, read as the reverse complement.
CAATTGTTTGAAAGCTCAAAAGTTATGTTATTATTATATTAACCCATTAAGAAGCAGACATAAGCTTACAAAAATACAAGAGTTTAGGAGGTATAAAAGTTAATTAGAAGACAAAATTCTTTGCCGAAGGCTGGCGAAACTTTAGTTTGGGGAGCCACTATTTGTTATTTGATTAAGTTAAATTGATATGAATACACTACCTATTTATCTACAATATATCAGGTAACATTTTTCTGTAAACATTAACAATATTTGTTTCAGCTTAAGGTCTCTTTTATAATAAAAAAATTGGTTTTGATTTTATCATTTTGCTCAATATTTCCCTACTCCTCTGTGTACGTCATCAGGAAGTTAAATTAATGTTTATATTTCAATAATATTTTTGTGTGTTGAAAATAAATTTGAAATAACAAACTTTTAACAAAATTTAACATATAAATTTCAATATAATGTCACCGGATGTCATATGTTTTAAGAAGGATTATTCTGTTTAAATACAACCAATACTACTTCATTCGCAAGTACTTGTATTTTGGAGCCATGCATACAGAAGAATATTCGCCTTTCGGGAGAGGGCTCTCCTTTTTAACTGTTTAGCAAGTATCATGTATTTCCCAAATTGTATGATGGTATATGCAGGAGCCATTCTTTCCTCTCTGCGCCTATCAAGAAGTTTATTTACAAGAACAAGTTTTAAAAACTTTTTGCACATAATGATTTGAAATATTGAGTTGATTATAGTTTAATGTTTTTGACATTAGCTGTGATAACTTTAAAATATTTCTCCAAAATTTTACATTAAGACTCAGTTACAAGAAACTGCAACTTTTATATGAATCTTTTATTTGCACCAAATTTCACACAGAAATGAAAACTGAAAAATTTCCTAAATACCATGATAAATAAAGCAGAATCAATTATGTTCTATATAACAATAATTAAAGAAATAAAACTATATATAAAACTCAGTTTTAATTGTAGCCTTCTTTAAACAGATTAAAAATATTATCTTCTGTCACAAATACATACAATACAATACAATACAATACAAAGCGCCTTCTTCTCACTGACAGATGCACGTATACAGTACACAACTGCAAACATGATTTTTTTGTACTTGGTTTAAATGATGCTTCTTTTAAGCTTTTAAGCAATCTTGAAAATTTCACAAGTGTTATAATGATGCTTTTCCTACTCGAAGGCGGTTTTTCTTTGTAAGCCAACCAAATAATAAAGAAAACATATAAAAATTAATAGTTGAAACTCATTCACCCACTTGTTCGTACATAAATGATGCTGAGCTTTTATAAACATGTACATTATTTATTAGGATAGCCCCAAAAAAGTATTATATATTTTGTCAATAATACGAGGCATATGCGCTGCAACGTTATATAAAGTTGAGTTGCACATACTGGCACTTTTCATTAGGTATTTTTATTAACTGAATTAAGATTAACCTACACATAATCCTTAAAGTCCTTATAGAAAAAAATTAATAGCGTTTAAATCAAGTTAACACTCCTGCCAGTTAAAATCTCTCTCTCTTTCTCTCTCTTTTGCCCTTTTGTTGAATGCACTTGGCGAAAATATTGTACTTTTTGTTTTCCACATCTTTACAACATCATTAACATGATAAAGTTATAGACCTAGAAAAACTTTATCGCTACCCTAAGGTACATGAAAGTATAGAACGGTGACAGTCATAAATACACAAATCTAATATAATTATTTTGTGTACTAATACAAATGTATATGCACATATATGCATGTAATGACTCTACATGTCTACCATATGATAGCAATTATTCTAAAGGCAGAAGGCAGGTAACGAAAAATTCCAGACAGAAGTTGATATATACGAATATCATTAAAAAATATTATTATGATATTAAAAAATAATATGAAGAAGTAAATTTCGATCAAAACAATTTTTTTTTATCAACAATATATGACACAGTCATTTAAAAAAAAAATGTTTTAAATATGTCCACCGCGCCTGTTTGTGTCATTTATGGCCTCAAAGAGGTAAATGGTTATTTCACGAGGCCCCACCGGAAATAATCGAGAAGTGTCGAATCACATGAAGTTAAAGGCTAATTGACAAGAACATTTCTCGAAATCACCTAATCGCCAATTTTAGGTCTATTTCGGATTAGTATCACTTTATATGCGGAAATTTTGTTCACTACCAAACCTGTTGCGCGAATCGATGACTGATTTTCAAAATAAAATTTAATAATTTAGTAGCGCGTTGATTTGCCAGAGCAAAGTGATCAAAAATGTTAAAAGTTCGTTTGAAATTCAAAGCTTTAAAAATTTTATCAAGCTTAAGGAAACACCCTTTACCTCTACGGTTAAAAATAAAAAGAACAAGCTTTATAAAATATACAAAAATTCTGGACGTTCTATGGATTATGCGAAATATTCGGTGATTCGTGCCCAATATAATTTAATAAGTCAGTCTTGTTACTTGATTTACTTAAATATTATTCGTCAAAATTTTAAAACTGATCCAAAGAGCTTCCACAACTTTGTTAATTGAAAAAGGAGGACAATTGCAGTTTAAAAAATTATATGGTCCTGATGGAATTCCGAGTAGCCTTCTTATTAAATGTGCTGAGGCTTTCGTTTCTCTCCTTACAATTCTTTTCAATATGTCAATATAATCCATTTATTTTTCTTCTACTTATGTGGAAGGACTCTTTCATTATAGCATTATTTAAGTCTGTTTGCGAAATAATATCGCTAATGACAGAGGTTTTGCTAAACTTAGCACAATACTAAACTTTTTGAGCAAATTATAACTGACCAGCTTTGCCATCATGTTGCATGTATATTGTCTCCTTTACAACACGGTTTTCGAAAGGGTTGTTGTTCACTGTTACAAATCTGTTGCAGTTTACTACGCTAGGGAATCTTGATTTTATTGAATAAAAGCAAACTGATGCAATTTACACTGACTTCAGCAATGCCTTTGATAAAGTCAACCATAAGCTTCTAAAAAAAACTTGATTTACACAGAACTGCTAAGCCAATATCCATTGTTTCTGGTGTTCCTCAGGGAAGTCATCTTGATCCATTGCTATTTTCTTTACTTATTAATGATCTACCAAATACTGTTAAATTCTCAAATGTTATAATGTATGCTGACGGCGTAAAAATATTTCCAAGTTATAATAATTACGCCGATCACAACCTCTTACAAAAGGTCGTAGAAGTGTTTAATTTATGGTGTGGACTTAACTTAATGGAGCTGAACCCTGGAAAAGTGAAAATATATGTGTTTCTATCGTAGATATTATATTAAAGTAAATTATGTTTTCAATAGTTATACATGAAATAGACTCGAATCCGTTTCTGATCTTGTAAGCTTATTAGATGTTAAACTAAATTTTATTCAACATATCTCTTAAGCCGCTAAGAAAGCACGTGCAGCCCTTGGATTCATAAAACGTTGGGCGAAAGAGTTTACAGACCCATATATAACGATAGAATTGTATATTTCTCTTGTCAGGTCTATTCTTGAGTATGGTTCAATAATTTGGGATCCAACTTACAATGCTTATATTAATAGCATTGAATCTATGCAAAAACAGTTCCTGTTACTTTGTCTTCGTGGCTTATAGTAAAATTCGTTAAACCTGCCGCCTTATACTAGTAGACTTGCACTTGTAAAGCTGCAAACTTTAAAAAGTCGAAGAACAATGCTAAATATTACGTTTGTTATAAATTTAATAAGAGGGTATATATGATCTGATTTCCTTATAGCGAATATCTTTTTTAATGTACCAGCTCGTTCTACACGTAATTTTTTTCCTTTATCAGTCAAAGTTTTCAGAACGAATTATGCCAACTTTGATCATCATATAGATTTTTCATTAAATTAAATTAATATCGTAAAATGTAAAATAATTTTGTTTTTGAATAACTAATAATAAACAATTTGTATGTACGGCTTTATAGCCTGTAAATATCTTAAATAAATTGACTCAAATAAATAAAAAATAAAAAAACTATATAAAAAATATACAACTGTGGACAAAATAGTTAGTAGATTTGTTCGTAAGCACTGAGACCATATGGTTGATATTTTTACAAATGTTTCTTCCTCAGTTAAACTGAATTATGTAGATGTATATGATATATGTAGATAACTGTGTATAATTGATTTAAATATTGCATAGTCTAAATACATACATATATATTAGACATTTTTAATAATAATCAATTTCCAAAATTGATGCAAGTTGTCTCAACTCTTTTAAATATTCCTTGTATGAAATGCATATGTTAAAGCTATAAGAAAAATTTTCAGTTAGAGCGTATTCTATTTTGACCTGACACAGAATTTTACATCAAAAAAATAAAGAAAAAAAAAACACAATAAATAAACAAAATTTTTAGCATTAGAGTTTCTAGATTTGCTAAGTCCGTTTCAAAATCTTAGTTTATTAAAAAATTACTTCTTATACTACATTTACACCTACACAAAATCTAGTACTTAAGGGATTTTGAGCGAAATCTACCAGATTTCCCATACAAAATGAAATCTACTTCGCCACTAGATTTTGGCAAAATCTACTTAAAATCTAGTACTACTTCGTGATGCGACTGTGGTTTTTATTAAATTGTACTAAAATTTACTACGCTGCACACAGAAAAATTCAATCATAATATACAAGGTGGTTGCAATCGCACAAGTACTTTATTGCTTACATTTTTTTTATATGGGGTTTGAATTTTGGAGAATTAGAGCATAGAGAGCCTCTCAGACCACCTTGTAAATAAGTATATTGTTTTGAAAACGAAATCTTGCAAAATGTCAAAAAACAATGGTATAAACGGTTTAGATTTTAATAAAAATTTTAAATCAAATTTACTAGATTTCGCTTAGGTGTAAATGTAGTATTACAAACACCACATACAAAACAAATTACTGAAAATGTGTTAAATAAAATTGCACACAAAATCAGTTATTGTAAGCAAAAAGAGGTTAATACATGCCGTCTTATTCAGCCTTGGTGTATGCTTTGGTTATTCGTTAAGGTTTTCATTTTGTGGTCAAGCTTTCATTGGTTAGCCCTTTTCCTTGAATCTAAACTTGTGGTGATTATAATTTAATAAAGGCTATTTTCGCAAATTAATTTTTTCCTTATCAATAACAAAAAAATAAAACAAATTTAAGTATATATTATATTTTTCCTTTCTTATTTATAGCATCTTAGCGAAACATTTATTTTGGTTCAGTATATTTGATTAATATAAAATGAGTTTTCTTTACGAAACATTGTTTATAATTATTGCAAACCATAAAAGTGCAAGTATTTCTATACCCGTATACATATATAGGTTTCTTTTACGCTGTGAAATTTCTACAATTTTCATTTCTGACCCTAGTAAGTGTTTATTTTCTGAAAGCATATAAATAGGGAAATCGATTGATCTGATTTTTTTAATCCCAACGACATTGCCAAGACTCATGTTTGGCATAAAAATATGAGAAATATTCGGAAGCAAATCGGTATTGCAAGTCGTCACAATCGCCTCATAACTTTGTGACGAATGAGCAAACAAACACACCGGTATCGAATTTTTTAAGGTCCTTTATAATTTTTAAATTAATTTTAGGAAAAACACCGAAGTAAGCCGATTTGTTACAAATGGAATTCGATATTTTTCAGTCTCTATACAACCGAGAGAATCTGTATGAGCATCAACTGTCAGATTGATTGATTGATTGTCAGATTCTTACTTGTTTAATATATTGTATTGCTTGAAGATCTCAACACAATAGTAGAAAAAGTATATTGAAAAGTTATTACAAATTTGACAGAATTGTTTCAGTAAAATAATTAGCCACAATAGCAACTGACCGGCCAATAAAGAATGAGGCCATCAGAATCATGAAATTTTACGGGATTGTTCTTTTAAAAAGTAACTAAAATTATTTTAAAAAATTCATTAACAAATAATTAAATCCATAATTTATACAATTTGCAATAGAAAGCGAGAATTTTGTTAAAAAAGTGAAGAACAAAAGATGTGATTGGACGAACTAATTTTGAATCAGAAGATAATGGTGTAGCGCTGAATAGAATCTATGAAAATGAAAACTTTATTTTCGGCGCTAGAAACTCTCAACTCTCATGACTAATACTCACAACCTAATTATTCTTTACTGCAAATTGCTAACACTGAACTCTCGTCTCGAGCGATAACTCTATTGATAAGAGCAAGAGGAGGACTTTTGCACATTAATGTTATCTCTTTCAGAAGTACATCAGATGTTATCTCTTCCCTTTGTAATTTAGATGCAATGGAAAATACTTTTCCTTTTATTGGTACATTTTCTATTTACAATAGATTCAGAAATACATTTTTCAACAAACAGCAACTAAACCTAATTGACCTTCTAAATATTCTAAATCATGATATGCCTTTTATTTTGGTTCTCACGTTAATTACCCGGAATTGTGCTTAAAATATAGAAAATTTATATAAAGCAAATCTTTTAAATCTTTTTTAATTTTGAATTTCTCAGAAAATATAAATATTTGTACTTAGGACTTTTGTTAAATAATTTATGCTGTAAATATGTATGTATACTGTTTTATTTTCTGAACTTTTATTTTTAACAGTTTTAATTTTCCCAATTTGGCTCAGAACTGTTTGTGATGCCAGTTGTAGATAATTTTTTAGAGATAAACAACGTTTTATTATTGTAATAGTAAATTAATCTATTAGATTAATAAAAATACATAAAAACAAAAGATACGTTGCTGTGAATATAAGTTATTTTGGTTTATTAGTACAGAATTTCGAATATCACGCCACCTGTATGATCCTGCTCTTAATATATATTTGGCAAAAATTTCAGCTAAATAGCTTTATGGTTCTTGCGATTATACGTCACCACAAAGAGTAAAATAGATATCATATGTATGTATATGCACATAAGTATATACATATAATCTTTCGGCTATAGTCGATAGCATCATAAAGTCACTCAATAAAAACTTTTTCGTTCATCAAAAAGACGGCGCAACATGTCACACAGCCTGTGCCACAATTGATTTATAAAAGGAAACCTTTTGTGACCGCATAGCTTCAAGAATTAACACTACTAGACCATACTAAGTTATAAGGAATTGCTAGTCTACGCCAATAAGCCCGAAACGATTGACTACTTGGAGAATAACATTCGCCGCGTTATTCTCGATATACGGCAACAAATGTTGGTTAAAGTTATTTAAAATTAGATCTCCGCACTAGACTATGTCCGACTTATCAATCATATGCCAGAAGTCATATTTAAGTTAGGCATTACAAGATTAATAAGATTATTATTAAAAACTCATCTTTGTTTTATTCCATTTCAAATCTCTTTACCTCTAAAAAAAACACCCATTACATATTTACAGTAACAAATAGTTTTTCGTATTTACCTAACTGGCTCTCATTAAATACTCATTTAGTAAACTAGATTTTTGTTTACTATTTGTTCACTGTCTTTGTTGCTGTTGACTTTACAACAACATGGTTTTTATTGTCCAGAAACACATTTAAACATGTCTATGAAGTTCTGACAAAACAACTCATCTAGGATTTTTTAATTCGGGATGATGAATATTCTTGACGATAATTTCTTTTATCTAATAAATCGTAACAATACTCGGATTTGAGTAACTGAGTCGAACATTTGAGGACGTTTTACATTAAACTAAAATTTTAAAATTTAAATAAAAAGAAGTCGTTGCAAAAATTAATTCAAATAATTAAAGTTTTCTACGCAAAAATATGCTGACCAGTATAGATAAAGCTTCCTAAAAATTGTATTATTGTGATTAAGAAGCTTGAAAACTTTTTGTCCTAAATTCGCAAAAGTATAGAATTCTAACTACTTTACAGTAAATAATTTTTAATAACTAATTAAAATAAATATGCATTTATATATTAAATGAAATGGAATAATTTAAAAAAAAATTAACTTATTAATGTTATCGAATACTTGTGAATTTGTTTCTCCCTCCTCTTCAGATTTTCTTGCATGAATGTTTGTATACGATTTACAATCGGTGAAATCACGAGGTGTCCTAAGTATCGTGTTGACATAAATATTTCAATTTACAATAACAAATGGTATATTTTTTTATCATTTTAATATATTTGGAAAATAAGGACATTATGACGATACGACACTTAGGACTTCTTGTAAAAGTCATACTCCTTATGGTCATAATGAGTTATAATACAAACCATATTTCTATTTGTTGCCTTTTCTTTTTGAACCCAAAACAAATATGTATGCTGATAATGCTATGCGATTTTAACTTAATCTACACATACGCCTGCATGCATTCCAATAATAATTGGTTTTATAACACGGGAAATTATACTTATTTTCATTCCCGTTAGTATTAGTAGAGGGTCCGCCATATAACGTTTTTTTTTCAACCAGCGCTTATTTCGTGAACGGTAACACTTAGCTCATATCTGATTTAACAGTAAATTAGTTTTATTCTTCCGCTGAACGAATATGGTTGTGTATACGCTTGAACAACGCTGGGAAATATTGCGACATTACTTTGGCCGATCTTGCCAAAAAAATCATCCTATTAGATAAAGCTCCTTTTGATCTTGGCGGGTATGGAAACAAGCAAAATTGTCGCATTTGCGGTGCAGAACCCGCACGCATACATTGAAAAGCGGATTTTGGTCCACAGGCATAATTGGGCCATTTTTCTTTGAAAATGAGCAAGGAGTGGCCGTTACAGTTAATGGCGATCGTTATCGCGCCATGTTGAACGAATTTTTGTTCACAAAAATTGAAGAGGAGTAAATTGGCAACAATTGGTTTCAACAGGACGGCGCTACGTGTCACACAGCCGAAGCTACACTTTTTTTATAGCATTTTCAAAATAAAAAAAAAATTTTATTTGGCGGACCCTTAAGAAGACAAATTTATAGTATGTTTTTGAAAAAAAAACCGTATTAGATTAATGATCTAAAAGTCAGGAGAATTACACAGCAACAATAAAAAAATCATTAGTGTTTCTAAATCTAAGAGTATGTAAGTTAGATATTAAAAACATGGCGGATTGAGAAAACCTAGTTTTTTTGCAATTTTGATTTTTCCATATTTTTCAAAATATCGAAACTTTAGATTAGAGTTTTGAAGAAAAAGTTTAAATTTAATAACTTAGTTTTTTCATATAAGAAATATATTCTTCTCGGGAAAAGCTTACACTTATTCCTTCCACATATTCCCTCACTTCTGTCATAATTTTCTATTGGCATTTTCTTATAATTTTTTTTTAATTCTCTCTGAAATGCAGTCATGGTCTGAATGTTGTCTAAAATACGATTTATTTATTTTGGAAATTTATTTTCAGAAAATCACTGTAAATACATAACCAAGGTATATGCGATATATTCTATAAAGTAACGATTTATACAATTTCGCTTTGAAAACACTATATGATTTGATAACCCAATTCAACTTTTTCCGAAAAAGTTTTAATCTAAAAAATTAAAAAATGGTATTTGATAAAATTTGATACGCTTGATATGTACCTTTATGCCTGAAGAGAAAACAAAAATGAAAGTATGAACGTTATTTCACCAATTTACATAAACCCTTAAAATTATTTTAAAATAAAACAAGTAAGAGCACTATATTCGGCTGTGCCGAATCTTTTATACCCACCACCAATTTTGTGTACATTTAAAGCACAATAATTATTATTTTGTTAATCGCTATTGAATAATATCTATATAATAAAATATGTATCACTTTCTCTGTAGAGGGTGGTTAAATTTTTTAGGGCCCATTTTGAAGGTGAACTACACCTAGTCTTTAAATTTGTTTTCTGCATTTCACTTGACATTTCTCAATCTCAAACTTACTCAATTTGATCCGTGGAAAGATATGCAAATGAGCAACGCTTTAAAGTTATTCAGGTTTTTTATAAAAATGGGCGTTCAAATCAAAATGCATTTTGTGCACTTCGTGATTATTTTGGTCAACATAATCGTTCAAATTCGTCCACAATCGGGAGAATTGTAAAAAATATTTAAATTTCTGCAAAACAGGTCTGTATAAAATGTTAGAAAATCTGTGAATGCCTTCTTAGTTCGTTGAATGGGAACCATTGCTGTTTTTTGCAATAGTGTGGCAAAACAGCAGTCAACCGCGACTCATCATCATGCCCAACAATTGAGCATCAACATTGTCATTGAAAATTTGGAGCATCAGATAGAGGAGTGTTGCCAAGGATGGGGGGGGGGGGGTTATTTGGCAGATATTTTGTTAAATACATAATTGAACCATACAAATATTATCATTACAAAAAGAAACAACAATAATTTCCTAAATAATTTGTGTTTTATTTAAATTCAACATCGGTCCTTAAAATTTAACCACCCTTTATAACTTCGATATGCTACTAAAATGCTTTTGTAAATGTAGTCTTTCAATGAAAGTGGGCATTAAAGTAGGCGTGTCAATAAAGTTTCTGGTAATAAATACAACTTAGATATTTCAATATAGTCCTTTATTTTCCTAAAAACTTTGTCAATAGAGAAATTACATGAATTTAAGATAAACCGTTATGGGAGGTGGGCGTTAAAGTGAGCGTGTTACCTAAACTTTTTGGCACAACGACTACATTGTTTAGTAGGATATTTGTAGCAAATTTCATTATCGTAGCTCTAATTTTGGCGGTTTTATGAGCTTTTAAATTTCATTAACGGTAGATAAAGTGAATAGTGGGCGTTATAGTAGGCGTGTCAAAGTTGTTTTTGCTAATGAGTACAACTTAGGTGTTTCAATATAGCTCTTTCTTATTCCAAAATCTTCATTAATAGAGAAATTATATGAATTTTAGGTAAAACGTTATATCGGAGGTGGGAGTAAAAGTGAGCGTGGCACCTTAATTTGCTGGCACAGTAATGACATTGCCTAGGGGGATACACGTAGCAAATTTTATTATCATACCTCTAATTTTGTCGGTTTTATGAGCTTTTAAATTTCACTAACAGTAGATAACGTGAAAAGTGGGCATGTCAAAGTTGTTTTTGCGAATGAGTACAACTGAGGTGTTTCAATATAACCCTTTATTATTCCAAAATCTCTATTAATAGAGAAATTATATGAATTTTAGGTAAAACGTTATATGGGAGGTGGGCGTAAAAAATGGCGTGGCACCTAAATATTCTTGCACAGTAATTACATTGCCTAGAAGAATATACGTAGCAAATTTGATCATCACACCTCTAATTTTAGCGGTTTTATGAGCTTTTAAATTTCATTAACGGTAGATAACGTGAAAAGTGGGCGTTATGGTAGGCATGTCAAAGTTGTTCTTGCTAATGAGTACAACTTAGGTGTTTCAATATAGCCCTTTATTATTCCAAAATCTTCATTAATAGAGAAATTATATGAATTTTAGGTAAAACGTTATATGGGAGGTGGGCGTAAAAGTGGGCGTAAAAGTGGGCGTGGCACCTTAATTTTCTGGCACGGTAATAATACTGCCTAGGGGGATTTACGTAGCAAATTTGATCATCACACCTCTAATTTTGGCGGTTTTATGAGCTTTTAAATTTTATTAACGGTAGATAACGTGAAAAGTGGGAGTTATAGTAGGCGTGTCAAAGTTGTTTTTGCTAATGAGTACAATTAAGGTGTTTCAATATAGCCCTTTGTTATTCCAAAATCTTTATTAATAGAGAAATTATATGAATTTTAGGTAAAACGTTATATGGGAGGTGGGCGTAAAAGTGAGCGTGGCACATTGATTTTCCGTTACAAAAAAGCGTCTCACCAAAAAGCAAAGTGTGCAAAATTTCAGAGTCGTACATCCAATTTTGTTGCTTTTATGACGTTTTTGTTTTTAAATATACCGAAAAATACACTGTGCTGTATAAATTTTCGTACATTTTGATCGATGACTCCTCTCCTAATGCATAGATTTTGATAATTTTTGGAGAAAAATATTGTTTTTACTCAGGAAATATATATTCGAAGTTTCATGAATCTACGTTAATGCGTTTGGACACAATTCCATTTTATTCGATGTTTGAAGGACACGGTTTTTTCGACCTACTCTTGCTTTTCGAGCTATAACTCCCTTCCTAATATTCCGATTTAGCCCATTTTCAATACCAATCAAATTTTGTCTATAAGAAAGATTCTGGCAAAATTTGAGCTCCCTAGCTTTTTCGGTGCGACCTCTATCGTGCTTTCAACAGACGGACAGACGGACAGACGAACAGACGGACGGACATAGCTAGATCGTCATCAAATCAAACCCTGATTCAGAATATATATACTTTATGGGGTCTAAAATGGATATTTCGATGTGTTACAAACGGAATGACAAAATGAATATACCCCCACCATTTTTTTGGTGGCGGGTATAAGAATGCACAGATATAACGGAAAGAGAAATACAAAACAAATTACACTTACAACAATATAACAATAAATATTCGGAAAAAAATATTAAAAAAATTTTGTTGGGACCAGCTTCGCGATCCATGGTCGTTAGTATTAAATACTTTTTGCAGTCTACCAAACTAGTAATTGTCATTACAATATACGCAGAGTTAGTATCTAGTCATAATGAATTATAGGATTGAGATCAAACCAAAAAAAAACCAGTTACTCTTCAAGAACGTCATATGCGGTTACTTTTTTTTTTAATTTGTAAAATAGTGATGCTGAAGCACACCGCTTGCTTAATAAAGATTATAATGAAAGCGTTGCATAAGTTTCAACGTGCAAAAGATGGTTACTGCGGTTCAAAAAAGGTGATCTTGACATAAGCCACCAAAAAAAGATTGCATACCAAGACTTAGAGTGATTACTTTATGAAGATTATTTTTAAACTCGACAAAAACTTGCAAATTCATGGGAAGCCATTCCGGCAGCATTAAAAAACGTTTTTAAGCAAAAGGATTTATCCACAAGCAGGGATATTGGGTTATATTTAAATTAAACACAATCTACGTTGAAAATAGATTTTTTAATATCGAAATGCTGCTTGAACTCAAAAAAAGAAAATCCTTTTTGCAACTAATTATCACTTGCGATAAAACATAAATTCAATGAGTAGGAGATCTGAACCTGACACCAAAACCAAATATTTACGGCGGTCCAGTAATGGTCAGTACTTGATGAGATCAAAAGGGTACTACCAATAAGCTGCATAAGTCTAGCCAGACCATCGCAGGAAACCTATACCGAATACAACTAATTTGTTTGAAGTAAATCTTGGCCGAAAAGTGCACAAAATTTGCGGTCAGTTACGAAATGTTTCATCATGACAATGGTCGGTCACATGTGTCAATTCCACTTAAAAAATATTTAGAAAGAAGTAATTAGAAAGTTTTGTTCATTCGCTTTATAATCTAGGCCTTGCAACGTCCAACTTCTATTTGTTGCGATTGATACAGCATGCTTAGATTGAAATAAAATTCTCTTCAGAATAGGGTATACCATTTTGGTCGGAAAAGACCAATAGTGGCAACGCTGTCAGGGATGCAAAAGTTAATTAACGATTTTGTTTTGTGCCAAATGTCTACCCAAAAGAAAATAGTGTAACAAATAATCTGCTGCTTTTTATAACTACACCACGTAACGCAACTTTGGTATAAATGCCTGAAAATAAAACCAAAAATTAAAAAAAATCTCGAATCTTTAAATTACACACCCAAAGGCTTACGCATTATTTTAATAATATTAGATATTTAGATATGCGCTTTATTTCATTTACATAGATATATTTATATGAAGGCAAATATTGTTCATAAGGTAGTCTTAATTGATCAGCTGATTAATTTTTTCGTCGGTTTTCAAAGTCCATAGATAAAAACATATCGTTCTCTTCTGTAAATTATTTTAAATTATAATCTTTATAAATTTGTATACAAACATACCTTGAATATACATACATGTGGGCATTTCCATAAATATGTCAACGTTTAGTAAAAAAAACACACTAAAATTTTAAAATGCGGAAAAATTTAGAGCTTACTGAAGAATTGCAATCAACTATTTTGTTTTTTTGACGACTTAATTCAAGTATTTGTAACATTGTAAAAATACATTAAATTTAATGTCACAACAATTAACAAGATCTATTGGAAAAGAACAAAAAATATCTTCCAAAATTCGCAGATTTTCTCATTTTTTCATACCTTAAAAAAACTTCTGGCTTGTGTCACGTACGATATACTCTAATTTTGCTCGATATGTTAGACAACAATGTTTCGAATATAATTAATTTTTTTTTAATATAGTTCCCTATGGATGGAACATAAAGATAAAAATTTGTTTTAGTTACTCTTAATTTTGCAAAAATTATTCCACTCTAACACTTTAATATCTTGATATAAAAGTGTAAACGCAATAAGATCTCGTTCAAAATTACTACCAACTATAAAATATTGTTGTGAGCATTGTTCAGGTTAAAAAAGGACCCTGGAGAAATTTTCATGAACATAGAATAAATAAAAGTTTTATTGACACAACCTGCTATTGTATACATACTTAAGTATAGTAAAAATTATCTATGTACACCCTGTAGACAAAATAACTGTGGTTTGAAATGTACTAGTTAGTCTTAACTTTATACTAGTTACCTAATTGTCCTTTTGTCATATATCAAACTCGATTGTAAAATTATTTAGCTATATGAGTGCAACGTGTATATCGTTAAAAACTATATTTTTTATAGTGGTATAAATATGAAATATTAGTATCTGTTTCAGATACATATATACAAAAATACCACCGTTTACCTAATCTAAAATAGAGTGAATGACGTGTAATTTGGGAAGAACATTACTTCTAAGTCAGTGTAGTCGATATTTCATAATCTTTCTTATTTTTAGTCCACTTTATGAGTCAATCACTTTTTCTACAGTCTCGTTACAACTAGTAATAGATTGTACAAAAACGTAATTGGTAACAAAATTAGCTGCAGGGTACCTATATGTGTTTAATACATCATGACTATCAGTTTAATCACATTTTTAGAAATTTGTATGTTGATAAAATTAACACGATGATTAAACACAGAACAGTTATGGAAAAATTATTAATGATTTGTTATTAAAAGTGTGTAAAATTTTAATTAGATATAAACACTGAAAGCTAAATGAGAAATTTTTCTGAACGGTTCTTTGTTATACAAAAAAAAAATAAAATAAAATTTCAAGACTTTGTGGTTAATACTTTGTGTAACAAGAAATTATATTGTGGACACGAGTTATGCAATATTTGTAATTTCTAAATGCTGTTCCATACACAGAAAAAATTATTGTTTAAATTATTTGAATTAGTTGACTAAGTAATTGACTTATTCTTAATTAATTTAAACAATCTTTTTAATTGATTTTAAATTTAAAAAAAAGGGAGATTTCTGTCAGTTATAATACATAAGTATTTTAAAAAATAAAATTGAAAAAAGTTACTTTTTTGTCAAGAACTCATTTTGAAGGAGAGATTTATTAAAATTTTGATTGTGTAAAATAGGGAGGTCAATATTAAAAAAAATTATCAATCAGCAGATTGAAATTCTAGAAAATATTTTTTCACATATATATGTATGTATATTCTGAATCGGGGTTTGATTTTATGACGATCTAGCTATGTCCGTCCGTCTGTTGAAACCACGATAGAGGTCGCACAGGAAAAAGCTAGGGGGCTCAAATTTTGCCAGAATATTTTTTATACACAAGGTTTGTTCAGTATTGAAAATGGGCTAAATCGGAATATTAGAAAGAGAGTTATAGCTCGTAATGCAAGAGTAGGTCGAAAAAACCGTGTCCTTCGAACATCGAATTGTGTCCAAACGCATCAACGTAGAGTCATGAAACTGCGAGTATATATTTCCTGACAATGTTTTTCCCTGAAAATTGCCTAAATCCATGCATTAGCAAAAGCGTTATAGATCAAAATGTACGAAAATGTATACCGCACAGTGTATATTTGAAATTTTAAACGTAATAAAACTGACAAAACTATATGTACGATTCTGAAATTTTGCAAACATTGCTTCTTGGTCAAAATCTTTGTTATAACGGAAAGTAAATGTTCCACGCCCACTTTTTTCTTTAAATTTATATAAAAATATATTAGTCATATTTATTAGCGTTCATTCATTTAAGAAGGCGCACAGAGTGTTGAAATGTACCAAAAGTGACGATTATTTCAAAAGCTGAACTTTATCCTACACATTCGTGTGTGGTACTGGGTGAAGGGTAATGAAATTCTACATCACTATTTGTCAAAAACTTTTGTTTTGAGTAAATTACTCTATCGATTGTGAGCTGTTAAAGTCAAATAATTTTTCAAAATTTTTCGTGCCGTGGCTAAAACTGAAAATTGAGATATTTTGGGTGCTGATAATTCTTATTAGGCGTATAATAGAACCATCAACTTCAGGTATTTTGCTACATAATTGCATTAATGTTTTTTAGATAAATGTTTTGCAAATATTTTTAATATTTTTTTTAAAAGTGCTCCATATTTGGGATATTTTCGTAATATACACAGAGTTTCATAAAATTTCTTGTTGCGATATAGCAAATTTCATTAAGTGATATTTTAATATAGTATTTTAGCTTATATATTCCCCACCAAACTTAAGCAGAGGCACCGCGTTTTTATACCCTTCACACAGTGAAAAAGGGTATATATAGGTTTGTCATTCCGTGTGAAATTTCTACAATTTTCATTTCCGACCCCATAAAGTATATATTTTCTGAAAGCTTATGAATAGGGGAGTCGATTAAGCTCTGTCAGACTGTCCGTCTGTCCGTCTGACCGTCTGTCCGTGTGTATGTTGAAATCAACTTTTTGAAGCCCCCCAACATAGGTTGGACCCGGGTGAAGTATTAAAATATCAGAAATATTCGGGAGTAGAACGGTATTGAAAATCTGAAACATCGGTACATAAACAACTGAGATATGAGCAAAAACCCACGACCACCTCGATTTTTTTTCACAAAAGCAACATTACAACAACAACATACATACATACAAACGTGCATACTGGTTAGAGAAAACGTGGCATCAAATCCCAGCTGAGCCAAAAAAATTTTTTTTAATTTTTTTTAAATTTTTTTTTTTATTTTTTTTATTTTTTTTTTTATTTTTTATTTAATATATTATTTATATTTTTATTATTTTTTTTTAATTTTTTTTTATTTTTTTTTATTTTTTTTTGTTTTATATATATTATATACATAATAATTTTTAAAAAAATTTTTTTTTTTTTAAATTTTTTTTTAAATTTTTTTTTAAAATTTTTTTAACATTCATACGTGAGTTTATAATTTTACAATGGGACGTTTTTATATATGTATGTTTTTATATGTATGTACGTATTTCATATGGGATGAATGGTGACACAAACCACTGTTATTGCATGACTTCACGTTGTGAAGGGTATATAAGATTCGGCACGGCCGAATATAGCGCTCTTACTTGTTTTACTTATTAAAATTTTTGTGAAAGAACTCCAGTTGCTAAATACTTAATCTGAAAAAACAAACAACAAATCAACTTGTTTGTTTTTAACTCTCTTTTGTCTTTATTTTCGGTATTAACGTTATTGTTATAAATGAGCTTGGTTTCTATCAGAGATGGTTGCATGAGTTTATGTTGACTCGCGCTCACTTACAAAAAATAATTTCTGTTTTATTTACGCCGAATTCTAATTTTTGTATACGTTCGTGCTTTTATTAAACTTAAAAGTAACTCACGAGCTCCAAATGATCACGAAAACACTGAATGTTCGCACAAAACTAAAGCTTAAATACTAATATGTATACCTATATATATAAAAATCAATGTGTGTTTGTATGTTTACATGTTTGTATGTTTGTTTGTGCTTTATAGACGGTTAACCGGCTGGACCGATTTCCTTGAAATTTTCACAGAATCTTCCTGTATGTCTGGAAGGAGCTATTGGCTATACTTTGGTTTGAAGTTGTAAGTGGGTGGGGTGCCACGCTCTATTAAAAAAATTAGTATTAAATATTATATATCACGAAAGTTAATGCAGCTAGGGTCTTCAAATTAAGTAAGGTAAACTTTGACATCCACATGCACATTTGGGTAAAAAATGGGCGGACTTGCAATAGTAGACGTGGCCACATGAATTAAATACTAAAATTCGTATATTTGGAAGACGATATCGATTAAAGTAGTAAAATTTTGCAAGAGAAACTTTGACACCCAAATCAACATTTAGGCAAGAAATGGGTGCATTAACAATAGTGGGCGTGGCATCTGCCATATGAAATAAATACTAAAATTTGGGGTGGCGAAGCACACCGGGTATTAGCTAGTTAAATGATAAAAGAAAGTCTAAAAAATAAGCTAACGCACAAATTCGGCAATAAGTTACGTTTTTATAAATAAATTTCTGGATAAAATTATATGTAGGTTAGGTTGAGGTTGAAAAGGAGGGGCTCTAAAAGCCCAAACCCATAACAGGTATACACTTATGCCCAGTTGGCATATTGTGCGCTATATGTAACTCACGAACACTGCACTTAAAAATATCGTGTCACGCTTCCATCTCTTTTAATTGTTATAGTTCATTATACCCTACATACAAAAATTGGGCACAAGCATGTAAACATACATAGAAGTATGGTTTTCATTTGCACTTTAATAGAACAAGTAAGGATTCCTACTATAAATTGGGTAAATTTTAACATGTTCTAAATAATTTCTACCATAAGCTATGTAAATTTTAAGACATTTCATATAAAATTACAGAGGTTGTTGAAATTTACCTGATTTATAGTGGGTAATTTTTTTTAATTTCAATTAGAGTGTGTTTAATTTTTATGTGTAAGCTGTTGATAATTAATGTTTTATGGTATATTAATATTTTGAAGTAAAAAATAAATTTAAATATTGAATTAAACTTCCTCTGTATAGGAGGGTATTTAAAATTCGGCACTGCCTTATTGATTTGTATTTCGTATTGATTGTGTCTGTTTACTGTGATGTTATTTATTTGAAGTGCTGTGCAATTGTACATTACTCGTTATTTGTATATTTATGACATTTTGTAAAAAACTAAAGTTGGATTTTAGATTAGATTTATAGTAATACAAATACATACATATAATATATTTTTTATTTTAATTTTTTAATAAAACATTGAGTATGCTTTAATTTTCAGTTTTACTCATTAATTTATCGCTTTTTATTCCAAAGTTACAGCCAAGGCATATTTATTCATCAGGTAATTGCAGTTCGGAGAGAATTTTTTTGTTTATATTTTTTATATATGAAGTTCGACATTTGAAATAAATTAGAAAAGAGAGAAAATTGTTTTTTATTTATGCATTTTGACAGCTTAAATTAAAAATAAGTGTTGAAAAAAATAATCAGCTGGCGAATCAAGAGTACCTGATGAATAAATATGCCTTGAGTTACAGCATAAATTGTGAACTATGGTCTTTATTTCCAAAAAAACAAAAATGCGCTTAACGGGTTAAACAATTTTTTTTTTAACTTTTTTTTCTAAAACGCTGTGTTTTTATGTGCTTATAATAACCCATCAATAAAAAATATAATATTTTAAAACTACGGCGTCTATGATCGTAATCGCTACTTTGGGTACTATCGAACCCACTGCGCGGCACCATTTTTTGTAGGTCAAAAGAACCGTGTCCTTCCAACAACGAGTAAAACATTATCGTGATCAAACGCATTGACGTAGAGTCAAGAAATTTCAAATGTATATTTCCTGAGTAAAAAAATATTTTTACTCAAAAATGGCGAAAATCTATAAATAAAGAAATGAGTTAAAGATCAAAAAGTATGAAAATTTATACCGCGCAGTGTTTTTTTCGGTATATTCAAAATTCAAATAAATGAATTTAAATTTAAATTAATTTAAATAAGATGTATGACTATGAAATTATTCAACCATTGCTTTTTGGTCAAAGGCTTTGTTCTAAAACTTTATTTAAAATTCATATAATTCCTCTATGAATAAAGTTTTTGGAAGAATAAATAAAAAATATCTAAGTTGTATTTTTCTTTCACTGTAAGACTTAAATTACCAAAATATTTTACTAGCATATCGATGTTATACAAAGAAAGTGATACATATTTTAGTATAAATTCTGAGCTATAAAAGTACATCAAATTGGTGGTGGGTATAAAAGTGTATATAGTGCTTTTACTTGTTTTAATATGTTAATATTAATGATTAATCAACATTTTAATTAGCCGTTCCTATAATATAATTTGTTGACACAAACTATTTTCATACCCTTCACCTGTGGTGCACAAGGATATATATATTGCTTTGTCATTCCGTTTGTAATTTCTACAATTTTCATTATATTTCATATATATTTTCTGAAAGCTTATGAATAGAGGAGTCGATTAAGCCCTAACCTTCTGTCCGTCTGTCCGTGTGTTGGTTGAAATCAACTTTTAGAAGCAACTATATGTTCCTCAGATCTGAGTATGGTATCAATCTTTTGGAAATATCCGGGAATGAATCGCTATTGAAATTCAGCACAATCGCCCCATAACTTTCTAATATATGAGCAAAAAACCACGACCACCTAGTTGTTTTCACAATTACAACAACAACAACATATATACTGGTTAGAGTAAACGTGGCATCGAATCCCAGCTGAACCACTAACAATTTTTTTATATTTTTTTTTTTAATTTTTTTTATAATTTTTTTTTTGTTTTTACTAATATTTTTTGTAATTTTTTACATAAGCAAACTCAATTTATAATTTTGCAATGGAATGTTTTTATATATGTTTTTTATATGTATGTATGTAATAATTTCATATGAGAATAATGGTAATATGGCACGGCCGAATATAGCACTGTTACTTGTTGTTTTAAGTTTTATTTTTCAATATACTTTTTTCAACTGACAGAAATATCTAAGTTTTACGAAAAAATTAAAGAAAAGTTAAAATAGTTATTTAAATTATTTAAAAATATTATTAAAAATTTCAAATAAAACAATTACAAAGTTTTATAGTTGAAATCTTTTGCGCATTTTTAGTATTTTAATATTTTAAAAATTTTGCATATATGTATTATTGAAGTTCGATATCGTTTAAAATAATATTTATTTAGAACGAAGAAAAACAACTGAAAACAAATTGTTATTAAAAAACTGCGTGATTGCTTTGTCATCATTATTTAATAATTATTTGTAACTATAAATGTCTTCTAATAAAGTTTCATATATAAAATTCTCGTGTCGCGGTGTTTGTGATTAAAGTCCTCCGAAATGGCTCGACCGAATTTCATGAAATTTTGTAGGCATATCGGGTAAGTATAAGAATCATTGAACATCTATTTTTTATACCCACGCCTTGCCATTTTCAAGCCCACTCAAGTAGGCCAGACCGGTCTTCTCGAAATTTTTACATAATATAACTAAGACTCTGGTATGATTAATAGGACACTTTTTTACAACTACTTTAGGGCCTCCTTTTTTAATTATGTACTTGCACCGATAAATTTTCAAATTGTATACAATTTATAGTCCAGCAAATGCATAAATAAACATTTGAGAATCAGTCAACATCTGTTTTTCGTACTACTTAATATTTAGGGTGATTCACCCCAAGGGATAATTTATGCCTCACCAAAATAACCTAACGACTTTGATGAAATTTTGAACTAAAATAGATCTGCACACTCAGAGTATGTTCGGTATTTTTATTGAACTAAAAAAATATTTCCTAGAAATAATTTATATGGCGAAAATACGTTTGCCGGGTCAGCTAGTGTTATTATTTATTTTATTATATTATTATTAAAATTTTTTTTTTGAAAAGTAAACTTAAAGTTATAAAACTTAAACAAACGAGGCGAAATAAATGATAAATTAAAATAACTTTGGAATTACTGCAAAGCTCAATTTATAGTAATCAATAGTAAAAGTCAATCAATATGCGAATAGTTGTTAAGAACAATAGACCATTTAATATATAAAAACATATATTAATGTATATTTTAGTAATTTACGTTTACAACTACATATCGTCGTTCGTAAATTATTTTGTTCTATGTGACATATAAAACCTATACATATAGAACACAATAATTTGCGAACGACGATATGTAGATGTAACTATGTATACTATCTTTATTTTTTATATTTAACAAACAAAATAGAAACACTTTGAACGCTTATAACTCCTAAAAAATTGAACCAATTTTAATAAGTTTAAGATTGTACACATCTGAATAAAACTTCCTCGCAAATGACAAATGTTTTTTTTAAATAAATCGGTTTTATGACGTGAACATATATTTTTAGAAACTACTTATTAAATTTATTATATTTTTTCATCAATATTCGAGATCTGCCTATCAAACGAATATAGGCTATTTTTTTGTCTTATATTTAAGGTGGGCGTGGTACCTCCCATACAAATTGAACACGGTTTCTGACATATTTTAGGAACTATAACATCTATTGCCTTACTTTGATAAAAATTTTCTTATTTGAAATAAAAAAAAAAAATAGATAGGATCGGAGCTGGGAGCATATTATCACCCAAATAAAAAAATACATTTGATGTCATGTCTAGGAAACTATAAACGAAAGACTCCTTGGCGAAAAATGACTTTTTTATTCTCCAAATTTTGAACTCTCAGTTCTGAAATAGTTCTAGACGAATCTCTAGGTCGAATAGTCTACACTCTGTAATATCTTGTAGATGCAGTCTATCGTGACCTCGGAAATTTACCAGAAATATATTTTAATTGGTGAAGTTAAAGAGCAATAGTATCGCATAGGAATAACACTTTCGATAAAATTTACAACCTTATTGTACAAAATTCCCAGGCCAACTCAAAACAGAAATCGATTGACGCTGTCATCAACATTGAGGATGCAGTCAATTATTAACAAGAATTTAAAAATTTGTTTAATTATTCTTATAAAACACCTCTTAGAGTTGATCATCCGATCATGCTTTTAAGAAATTTAAACCCTCCTACCTGTGTTACTTATTGACGAATTAAAAGGTAAATTAATTGCAGCAACTTTTCTCACCGTCCCTGGTTAGAAGCTGGTTTAAAATAGTCTTTAATGAGAATTTAACTGAATTTTGAAAAACTAAAAAAAAAAAAATCTTAATAAATCCATTAAAAAATTTATTAAGAAAAAAATAAAAATTACCGAAAATTACATATATATAAAACAATTACGTATAAATATGATAAAACTATAAAAATTTCCTGATAGGTGTAGCGAAGCGCACCGGGTGTAACATAAAATGGGCGTGTAACACTTATTTCTGCTAATGAATTCAATTTATATATTGAAATATATATTCTCATCAAGTATCTATATCCATGTATAAAATAGGAATTTTTGTGAATAACCGGTATATGGGAAGTTGGTATATCACATGCCTTTTCTTTAATTTATTCAGTTAATATTAACATTTGTGAAATTTCAATTTTGAATTAAAACCAAAAAACAAAACAAAGTAAGGAAGATAATATTCGGGAAGGTTTATTTTTAATAAATTCAAAAATATATTGTACTAACGCACTTTTACTACTCTGCGCGGTTGCGGACATTCTAGGACGACCTAAGACTATAGGCTGTTTAGTTTTTGCTCTCGGATAATGTTAGATTACCCAATTATGATGATGGTTATGAGTTCTTAAAGAAATATTTCAATGAGTTAAAATTAAATTATCTCAATTAGTTTTTATTTATTGGTGTGTATTAAAAGAATTTTGAATTTTGTTGTGTAGTGTAATTATGTAATGGTTTGTGTGTTGTATTTCAGTTTGTGCATAAATAAATCAATTTGTGAATATAGAATTTTAGACACATCATTATGTTAAACAAGTTGTTGTTTAAACAGTTGTTTAGTTTATATATGTTTGCACTGTGTATGTATTTATTTTTATACAACAATGTACAGGGTTGCCCATATTCGACGGACCCATCTGGCAACGCCATAACTTTTGACAGAGATGTCAGATCGCTTAATGACATACCGCGTTTGAAGCGTCAGTCCAAGCAGATTTTTACCATGCAACAATACACGAGACGCGAGCGCTCTAAAATAGTTGAAATTTACATTCAACAGAACAAGTCAATTGTGAAAACTCAACGTGCTTTTAAAATATTAAAAAACAAAAATTATCATGTCCGATGAAGCCCATTTCACATTGAATGGGACCGTAAATAAGCAAAATTGCCGTATTTACGCCACTGAAAATCCTCAGGAGATTCAAGAAGTGCCTCTTCATGACGAAAAAGTCACAGTTTGGTGCGGCGTTAGTGCGAAAACGGTCATTGGGCCGTTTTTCTTCCAAAATGAAAATGGCCATGCTGTTACCATCAACCAGGAGCGTTATCGCGACATGATGACCAATTTTGTGATGCCAATTATTCGTCGAAAGTGTATGAGGCAGTTTTGGTTTCAACAAGACGGCGCTCCACCGCACACAAGTCGCATAACAATCGATTTTCTGAAGAATTTGTTTCCGGGCCGTTTGATGTCGAAAAGTGGTGATTTGGACTGGCCACCGCGTTCGCCCGATTTGACGCCGCCTGACTTCTTCTTGTGGGGATATTTGAAGTCAAAGGTTTACGTTAACAAGCCAAGGACCTTAGAAGAGCTCAAGGACAACATTCGTGAACAAATAGCCGCTATTCCGGCCGAAATGTTGGCGAAAACGATGGAAAATGCTGCAAAAAGGGCACAATACGCCATCAACGCCAGAGGCGGCCATTTGAGAGATATCATATTCAAAAATTGATGTAAACAAATCTACTTGGAAAAAATTAAATGATTAAGATTGCCAACCGCCAAATTTTTATTTTTTTCTTTGATTTTTTTAAAAAAAACATGGGTCCGTCGAATATGGGCAACCCTGTATTGCATTAGGGTATTGTAAAATTATGCTTTTTTCGGCAAGTGCTTTTGCAACCATTTTTCAATTTTAAAATCTGCTGTTGAAAATAACAGTTACAGAAACTGATTTAGCAATCAATTTACCTCGAACCAAGCTTGACTTATTGTTTTAGTAAGACAACGATTTCCAATGGGATGAAACTTTAAACGAAGTTTATTTATAGCAGTTTTATCTTTTTTTTTTTTGCTGCACAAATGGTGCTTCCCTATGTCTGTATTTTAAAACGAATACAAATTCTGTGTGAGTTCTTTTGCTCTATCAGGTGGTTCATATTTCTTAAAATATACGCAAAGACAGCTAAATTTAGACTCGGGCGGATTTGTTTTTTTGTTACAGTTTGTTTTTAAGTTGCTAGTTTCTCACTATATATGTAGTATGTATTTTGTTGTTGCTTATCATTTTGAATTAAGTCATTTGTTTACACATAAATTATTGTATATTTAACAGATTAAAAACACAATAAAAGATTTTTTTATTTATGTGAAAATGGAAAATAAATTGATTCTGAAAATTAATATATGATTTACACAGTTGAATGGAGCGACAAAAATATACATAAATAAGTTTTAGATAATTTTATAGAAAACAATTGTTATAAGAAATATTAAATTTTAATATGAAACATAAACATAAATGACTAGGCTAACATGTACATTTTCTTAAAATTATATGCCCCATTTAATTTTAGCAAGATACTTACATTGGATCCGAAATATTTCAGTGTGCACTTATTGAATACTAGTAAATAGATTTTTTTAGACTTTTCGCTTTATATGGCCAGACTATTCAGAAAACTAGTTTGTACTAATCTAGTGAAAATTATTGCAACGCATAGTACACCGAAGTTATGGTTCACCGAGGTATCACCTATAGGATTAAAAAAATAACTAATCAAAATAAACATTAATTACTTAAATAATATGTACTTACATAACTATACTTACTTACATCTTCCTACACCTTTAGGTCATATTGGTGTAAAATATTTCAAAGAAACTTTGAGCGGTTCCATTAGTTCTCCACAGTAAATGAAAATTATGTATTAAAATATTCCGGACGTACCTTTGAGTTCTAACTTTTTAAATAAGTAACGGTACCTAATTTTAAGCACATTATTTTATAAGATTTTATTATAGTTGATCTTCACGAGAATGAAACGTAATTTCTTATTAATAAAATTTGTACAATTTTCTTCATTCTTTATTAGTGAATGCAGATTTTTTTTTGTTGATTTGTGATAGATATATTGTGCAATTTGGGATTTTTAGCGGGATTATCATCTTCAGAACTAAGGGAATATGAATACGACAAGAAACCATATTGGGATAATAATCCCCAAAACCCGGTTAAGACAACGTTTCGCAGTATAATTCGAGCATTTAAAAAAGAAGCTAATAATAAGAAATATCATTTTGGTGTCGATAAAAAAAAAGTCGTGCCAAAAGGGTAAATGACTGGATATTTTTTATTACGAATTATTTTTTGCATGTGACACAATGAACAACATACTTAAATAGAACTTTTAGTAACATTTTTGTGATAAACAGAGCATACATTCTAATAAAAGAAACTGTTTAATCTATATGTTTATTTTTAATTTTTTTTCAGAATCTGTCCATCTTTTTATTGTGCGTGAAATCAACCAAAATCTTAATTGTGGTAAGAATAAAAATACATAAAAAATAATAGTCTAATACATATGTATGTACATACATACACACACATATATATGAGTAAAAAAACTTGCGTCATTAATTTATATTAAGACTACTAGATCAAAATTGAGAGACACTGAAAACACACTTTAGTTTTTACAGCAACAAAACACAGAAATATTTATTTTGCTCTATGAATAAACATTCGTATAAAAGTGTTAAGATTTTTTTTTATTAAAACAATTTCAGCCATGGCGATGGCAGGCAACATTGCGAATGAGAAAAAAACAATGACGTTATAGATTTATTTAGGCTCAATGATTTTTATTTATAATAATGTAAGTGTGATTGTAATAGTTTTACACATGCTCGCATAATTAAACACATACATTGATTTAAGGGTATTCACGAAACCGGCTAATCGATTAGAGAAACGTTGTAATTTCTCATAAAAAATTACTGTTTCGCAGTAAGCAATTTTTTAGAAAATTTGAAATCTTGCAATTTAATTGAATTTGAATTATGTCAAATTAAATATTTAACTGCCGTATTCATAA
Source organism: Phyto melanocephala (assembly GCA_941918925.1). Lineage (NCBI taxonomy): Eukaryota > Metazoa > Arthropoda > Insecta > Diptera > Rhinophoridae > Phyto > Phyto melanocephala. Next base: position 61,321,017 of record OW799235.1, on the reverse strand, counting down.
GAAATTATTTAGATTTTAGCCTTATTTGACAAATTTCTATACAAAACCAATCAAATAAGTCTTTAATAAACCTAAAACATTTTTTATAAATATCACAGTAAATTAAATTTATAAAATTGCTTTCTTGTTACTAAACTTCTTTCAAGAAAAATACTAAGACAATTTCTTGATCCCATATTTATTGTTCTTGTATATTTTTTTATTATCTAAAAAAAACAACAAGATAAATATACACAGATGACTATTGGCTTAATGATATTAGTGACTTAAATTACGTAAAATTCTAACAAAGCAATTATGTATTATCAGAATTAAGCAATTTGCACGATACTGTGTGGAAATGAAGAAGGTCATTGCATTTTAATATTTTTACAAAATATTTATTTATGGTCTTGCAACAAAAAATAAATAAAAAAAAACAATTGAAATGCACAAATTTCTGTATGCATCATCGCCGTAGTCAACATGAGTACATATCGTCTAAAGTCATCACACACGTAATTATTTTATGGGGTGGGTGGATTTGTGCTTGGATGAACTCATGGATACATTAAATATTGTTTATTCTTAAATGCATCAACAGAAATGTTTATTTTTTAATATTAATTTTGGATCAGTTCCGGATTCAATGTACGGAACGAAGAAAATAATAAAACAAGAAAACAATTTGAATCAATTTCAACACAAAAACATTTATTTTTAACATACGACGACACACTTATTTATTTTCTCATCGTACACTTGGAGAAATTTAAATGTGAATATTGTTTACTTTTGCCAAAAAATAACTTAATACGTACTGGTAAATAAACACAATAGTTCATTAATAAATGTGTCATAATGCCCTTTGGGGGCGAGTTATTGGACGCAAATATTGGCTGACGCCAGTTGTATAATATCGAAAAGGGTTTGTGAAATAAAAAATTACAAGCAATACTATATAAAACAAGTAAGAGCACTATATTCGGCTGTGCCGAATCTTTTATACCCACCACCAATTTTGTGTACATTTAAAACACAATATTTATTATTTTGGTAATCATTATGGAATAATCTCTTTATAATAAAATATGTATTCCTTTTCTTTGTAGAGGGTGGTTAAATTTGAAGGGCCCATGTTGAAGGTGAACCACACCTAAACTTCAACTTTTTTCTTGCATTTCATTTGACATTTCTCAATCTCAGACTAACTCAATTTGAACCGTGGAAAGATACGCAATCGAGAGACGCTTTCAAAATGCATTTTGTGTACTTCGTAATTCTTTTGATCATAATAATCATTCAAATTCCTCCACAATCGGGAGAATTGTAAAAAATATTTAAATTTCTGCAAAACAGGTCTGTATAAAATGTTAGAAAATCTGTGAATGCCTTCTTAGTTCGTTGAATGGGAACCATTGCTGTTTTTTACGATAGTGTGGCAAAAGAGCAGTCAACCTCGACTAATCATCATGCCCAACAATTGAGCATCAACATTGTCATTGAAAATTTGGATCATCAGATAGAGTAGCGGGGCCAAGGATGGGGGGAGGTTTGTCATTTGGCCGATATTTTGTTAAATACATAATTGACACTACAAATATTATCATTACAAAAAGAAATGATAATAATTTCCTAAATAATTTGTGTTTTATTTAAAATCAACATTGGCCTTTAAAATTTAACCACCCTTTATAACTTCGATATGCTACTAAAATGCTTTTGTAAATGTAGTCTTTCAATGAAAGTGGGCATTAAAGTAGGCGTGTCAATAAAGTTTCTGCTAATAAATACAACTTAGATATTTCAATATAGTCCTTTATTTTCCCAAAAACTGCGTCAATAGAGAAATTACATGAATTTAAGATAAACCGTTATATGGGAGGTAGGCGTAAAAGTGGGCGTGTCACCTAAACTTTTTGGCACAACAATTACATTGATTAGAAGGATATATGTAGAAAATTTTTTCATCGTTCCTCTATTTTTGTCGGTTTTATGAGCTTTTAAATTTCATTATTTTTGCGAATGAGTTCAACTTAGAGCTTTCAATATAGTCCTTTATTATTCAAAAATCTTTGTTAATAGAGAAATTATATGAATTTTGGGTAAAACGTTATATGGGAGGTGGGCGTAAAAGTAGGCGTGGCACATTAATTTTCCGTTGGAACAAAGCATTTGACCAAAAAGCCATGTGTGCAAAATTAAGGAGTCGTACATCCAATTTTGTTGCTTTTATGACGTTTTTGTTTTTAAATATACCGAAAAATACACTGTGCGGTATAAATATTCGTACATTTTGATCGATAACTCCTTTCCTAATGCATAGATTTAGATAATTTTCGGGGAAAAATATTGGTTTTACTCAAGAAAAATATATTTGAAGCTTCATTAGTCTACGTTAATGCGTTTGGACACAATTTCACGGTTTTTTCGATATATAAATGTGCCTTCATACTATCAATAACTATATTTAGTTTAAACATAATTATTTTCAAGGTTTTTATTATACCCGCCACCAAAAAAATGGTGGGGGTATATTCATTTTGTCATTCCGTTTGTAACACATCGAAATATCCATTTAAAACCCCATTAAGTATATATATTCTGAATCAGGGTTTGATTTGATGACGATCTAGCTATGTCCGTCCGTCTGTCCGTCTGTTGAAAGCACGATAGAGGTCGCACCGAAAAAGCTAGGGGGCTCAAATTTTGCCAGAATCTTTCTTATAGACAAGGTTTATTTTTGTTGTTGAAAATGGGCTAAATCGGAATATTAGGAAGAGAGTTATAGCTCGAAAAGCAAGAGTAGGTCGAAAAAACCGTGTCCTTCGAACATCGAATAAAATCATATTGTGTCCAAACGTATTAACCTAGACCCATGAAACTTCGAATATATATTTTCTGAGTAAAGACAATATATTTCTCCAAAAATTATCTAAATCTATGCATTAGGAGAGGAGTTATCGATCAAAATGTACGAAAATTTATACCGCACAGTGTATTTTTCGGTATATTTAAAAACAAAAACGTCATAAAAGCAACAAAATTGGATGTACGACTCTGAAATTTTGCACAATATGCTTTTTGGTAAAATGCTTTTTTGTAACGGAAAATCAATGTGCCACGCCCACTTTTATGCCCACCTCCCATATAACGTTTTACCTAAAATTCATATAATTTCTCTATTAATTAAGATTTTGAAATAATAAAGGTCTATATTGAAACACCTAAGTTGTTCTCATTCACAAAAACAACTTTGACACGCCTACTATAACGCCCTTTTTCACGTTATTTACCGTTAATGAAATTTAAAAGCTCATAAAACCGCCAAAATTAGAGGAACGATGAAAAAATTTGCTACGTATATCCTTCTAATCAATGTATGTGTTGTGCCAAAAAAATTTAGGTGACACGCCCTTTTTAACGCCTACCTCCCATATAACGGTTTATCTTAAATTCATGTAATTTCTCTATTGACAAAGTTTTTGGGAAAATAAAGGACTATATTGAAATATCTAAGTTGTATTTATTAGTAGAAACTTTATTGACACGCCTTCTTTAACGCCCACTTTCATTGAAAGACTACATTAACAAAAGCATTTTAGTAGCATATCGAAATTATAAAGGGTGGTTTAATTTTAAGGGCCGATGTTGAATTTTAATAAAACACAAATTATTTAAGAAATTATTATCATTTCTTTTTATAATGATAATATTTGTATGGTTCAATTATGTATTTAACAAAATATCGGCCAAATAGCCTCCCCATCCTTGGCGCCACTCCTCTATCGATAGTCAAAATTTTCAATGACACTGTTGATGGTGAATTGTTGGGCACGATGATGAGTCGAGGTTGCTTGCTCTTTTGCCACGTTATCGTGAAAAACAGCAATGTTTCCCATTCAACGAACTAAGATGGCATTCACAGATGTTTTCACATTTCACAGAGACTTGCTTTGCAGACATTTAAATATTTTTTACAATTCTCACGATTTTGGACGAATTCGAACGATTATGTTGACCAAAAGAATTACGAAGTGCAGAAAATGCATTTTGATTTGAACGCCCATTTTTATAAAAATCTTTAATATTTAAAAACGTTGCTCGATTGCATATCTTTCCACAGTTCAAATTGAGTTAGTCTGAGATTGAGAAATGTCATATGAAATGCAAGAAAAAAGTTGAAGTTTAGGTGTGGTTCACCTTCAACATGGGCTCTTAAAATTTAACCACCTTCTGCAAAGAAAGTGATACATATTTTATTATAAAGAGATTATTCTATAGCGATTAACAAAATAATAAATATTGTGCTTTAAATGTACACAAAATTGGTGGTGGGTATAAAAGATTCGGCACAGCCGAATATAGTGCTCTTACTTGTATTTATTTATTTAAATTATTATTTAAATTTTTATTTTTTTTTTAATTTTTTTTTTTTTTTTTTAACATACATACGTAAATTTATAATTTTACAATGGGATGTTTTTATTTATGTATGTACGTATTTCATATGGGGTGAATGGTGATACAAACTACTGCTATTGCATGACTACACGTTGTGAAGGGTATATAAGATTCGACATGGCCGAATATAGCACTGATACTCGTTTGTTTCATATATTCAGCAACAAAAAATAAATAGAAACTTTCTGTCATAAACGTTGCGTTAAAAGTTAATGGTAAGATCGTTTTTCCTTTAACTCAGTGGATTTCAATCCTAGGGGGTACCGACATACAGAAAACTATTTATATTAATGAGAACGCTGAACTTGCTTGCTTACCTTTAATTAAATGCGAAAAATGTGGTTGCAATAGTGACACGCAAGGCATCTAAACGTTTTCTAAATTTCATTTATTCGTTGTTTTTGTACAGATAAGTTATTCAAAATTTAATTAATATTTTAGGTAGTTCTTTAGCTAGCCCAGGGTATTCTGTCTTTCACTTTAGCCAAAATGTAAAATTATTTTGAGATAAGTATTCCATTTCGAGCATACGATCTGCTGACAGTTCACATTCATATTCTTTCAAATTATTGGCAAGATCGGCGAACTCAACGCAGTTTGTTACGAATGGATTAAACACTTAGCAATCAATCACCATTTTTATCTTGTAGCGATTTTGATAAATAGCGGTATAGTATCTTTTTTTTAATTTTGCGGCGCTTCTATCATGGTAGGAACAAAAATTCTGTTCCAATACTTTCAAAGCTAGTGAAAGAATCAAACTTCAATAAATTCTTTGGATTTAGCTTTCGCTGATATAATGTTTTTGTCTCTCCCTTGCAAACTTGCATTTAAGATGTTTAAATGATGAAAAATTTATACAATATATGCTAATTCCAAAAGCCACTTAGGATTATTAAAGTTTTCATATTCGGATTGTCGTTCTTGAAAAAAAAATGTTCAATTCCGATCTCAATTAAATTACTCTTGTCAACAAATTTCCCTTGGATATCCACCTCATCTCTATGTGATAAAGAAGATTTTGATAGAAAGCGCCCATGACTTCACACACTGTTCGAAACAACCTGCAATTGCAAAAATTTTTTTATGGAATTTACAACTTTCATGACAGTATTAAGCACATCGCTTAAATTTGACGATAAGAACTTGACTGCCAATGCTTGACGATAGAGAAAACAGTGCGCCCACTTTGCATTTGATATCACTGATATCTTGCTACAAGTCCACTTTTATTGCCCTAGCATCGACAGTGCAAATACCAACACAAAGTTTTCAGTCAAAGTTCAAATATTTGGCGCCTTCCAAAAACATTCCATACAAACACTCGCCAGTTGTACTTTTCATTAAAAGATTTGCAAAACAATATTTCTTCGTAAATAGTATCATGATTTTCAAACTGAACTAAACACACAAGCAGAGCACAACCAGATATGTATATCTGTTGATTTGTCAAATTTTAATTTAAAGAATGAGCTACTTTTGACTTTTTCTATTACTTGATCGCGAATATCCTTGAATTGTGTTATCAGACAGGGAAATAGTTATCGGCTTATTTTTCGCCTATCATTATCTCAACCATGTATAAAATAAGATTTTCAGCGATTGTGTGAGGTTTTCCAGTTTTGCTCACGGGATGTGCTACTTTGGAACTAGAAAATAGAGAGTGTTCATTTATTTTAGTCGGCTGGTGTTTTAATGAAGACAAAATACATTACGAAACTAAATAGCTTCACAATATAATATTAATAATACCCGAGTTAAACTGTTCTTTTGCTATTCAAACATTTGTTTTTTTTATTTTTTATACATACAGAGTATGTACTTATATGCAATGCAACATACCGATGTGTAAACAAAGAAGCAATAATCAAATACCGCTACGTTAGCAAGCAGTGTCATGTTTTTGCTTTATTTTCATTGAATTTTCTTTTTTTCCTTTTTTTATAATAATATTTTCAAACTTTGAGAGTAAAAACATCCGGGGGTCTCCAGATTTCTTAAAAATCATTTTGGAGCCGTGGCTTCAAAGAGGATGAAAACCATTGCTTTAACTTATCGATCAACTATGTACATAGATACTTCCTTATTTTAGCTATTATTTGGTTATAATAATTATTATTAATAACAAATAGTAATAAGGAAATAACTAATTGTGTATTTGAAAACAATAAATTGTATGTGATCTAAAAACATTAAAAAAGAATAATCTAAATCGTGGTCAATTACGATTCCATTTATTTGCCTCAAAATCATCCTAACAGAAAATAAACCATCGTTAACGTAAACGTAACGTAAATATAAATTCATAGACATGCATGTATTTACGTACACACATACACGTACGGATTTTGATGCATTTTTCCTTGTGTCAAATATCAAACACAATTTGTAAGTTAATAGTGTCCACAAGAACGCAACCTCGATCTTGAAGCCAACTAGTTTAAATTTAATGTGTTTATAGTATGTTCAATATGTTCTTTAAATAGATGGACATATCTGTCTCTTCTTGTCTTGTCTTATTAAATATAAACAATTTGTATTCTTGAACTACTTTGAATTTACTGTGAATGATGTTAGAAATATAAACAAATTTGATGGATGAAAAGAACACAATAAAACAGAGACCACAACATAAATGCTAAAATAACAACAAAAAAAAGTGAATTTAGATGCCAAATTAATGAGCGTGATTGATATTGAAGGGTGCCATTGATGTCTTCTAAATAACAAAATAAAAAAAATAAAACAAAATTATAAAGATAACGACTAAATTGAGAGATAATAACAATAAAAAGTAAAAAACAAAAAACAAATTCACTACAAATGCATTTATATAAAACTTATCACAAGCAAACGGCAATATTTAGATGGGAAGGCCAATTTTTATATGTTACACTCAAATATAGAATTGTGTTAATTTTTGTGCACATCTTTTAAAAGTTCAACGTCAATAATACATTAAGAATTTGATACAAATTGTTGTTTACTATAATTAAATAAATCGTAGAATTTGTGTGGCTATCAATATTGTTTGTCGGTGGTTTTTATTTATTTTGAAGCACAATCAAATTTTTTATGAAGAAAACAACTACTGACCTTGTAGTTTTTTTTTTTGTTTTTTTTTCAAATTCAGGCTATTCTTTTCATATTCAAATAATCATAACCATATGATCGAAATGATATTTTCTAAAAAACATTTAAATTTTTTTTTATTTGGTTTTTCTGTTTTTAATTATTTAAGTGTTAAAATTAAAAACATGTGTGGATTTTCCAAAAATCGGATTATACCCGTGCTGGGAAAAATGTTCGGTATTATGAGTTGGCGATTTTAAACTCAAATTTTAATTGAAATTATAGTAAAAATATTAAACTAATCTAAACAAATAATGATTTAGCCACGAATGCTTATTGGTGTGTTTTTATTTATGGTAATTAACAATTTTGTACAAATAAATGTCTACACTAACCTGCGAAAAAAAAATAATAATAAATAATAAATAATAAATAAATAATGCATGATCTTAGAAAATGTAAAAACTACTTGGAATTTTAGTATTTGTATTTCCTTTAAATATCTTCAGTTATTTTACTTCAATCGCACGATACAAAATAAAAAAACCATGTCCAATAGGGTTTTCAACAGACAAGCCTAAAAACATGGGGAGCATTTGAAATATTGTTGGAAACTCATTTTTCTTGCCTACGGACATGTTGTGCTTGTACAAATTACAAAAATTAAGGCAGAGGGTGAAGCAAATATATACATTTAAGCAAAAAAAAAAAACTATGCCTTCGATATAGATATAATTACTAATATATGTTATTTTAATATTAATTTAATAACAAAGTGTCCATTTAGATTTGATTGCTTAACTAGCTGCGCCCGAGAAATCGCCTGGGTAGCCTGTCAGAGTGATTTCAAATCTTTCAACTTTAATATTGTCTTATATTTTTAGTATAATCTTTGGTATTACATTCTTCCATCCCGTCCACTTATTTTACATTCGAATTACTGTTATCTTAAAATTATATTACTGTTATCGAAAATGTTTTAAAATTCTGATTTTGTCATATCGGTAAATGTGTTTCTTATTTACCAATCTTCTAGTTCCATTGTAAGGCAGTAAGATATCGTTAATTCGCTGCCTCTTCAAAATTTTTCTGCAATGAGATACTAGCTAGCGGTAAATTTACTAAATATCGTAACTCTCATAACTAGCTTTTATCGAAATTCAATCTTACATTTGGTTGTTTGTAAGAATACTATGCTTTAGAGTTGCAAAAATTTAATATGTTTTTGCATCGCTAATTTTATATCAAATTTGAAAAGAATTCAAAATCACAAATACCCAATAACAGTTAGGTGAAACAACAGTATAGTTGTAAAGCAATTAACTCATGATAGGTTTTAAAATTGTAATATTTCGTTTTTAACGGTTTTTTTATGTTTTCTGCAAAGCTACAGATTTATGTACAAATACATGAACAGGTTAAGGTAAAGGAGAGTTTCAACTATTTTAAAAAGGATAGTTTAATCAATTTTACAAATCTATATATATATAAAAGCGAAACTCTGTGTGTGTTAGCTATAGACTCTGAAACTGTAAAACCGATCAGACTCAGACTTTGGAAAGTTGTTGTACACATGCCAGGGAGTGTTTATGAGTGGAAAAAGTGTGCGGGGCCACGCCCATACAAAATTAATTATCAGTTTTAGCTACTTGCACTGGACTGATTATCCTGAAATATTGCACACATATTGAGCTGTCATGATTTTATAATTTCGTGATTAGAAAAGTGGGCAGGGCCACGCCCATAAAAAAAAGTTATAATTTTGAGGTACTTGCACTGGACCGATTTTTCTAAAACTTTTCACACATATTGAGTTGTCATGACTTACAATTTCTTGATTAGAAAAGTGGGCACTGCCACGCCCATTAAAAGAATTTTAAATTTTTAGCTTTTTGCACTTAATATTTAATTTAAATTCAAAATGCATTTTAATTCATTAAGGTGCGTTGCAATCGCGCTGGGCTTTTCTAGTAAATAATAAAGTTTAAAAAAGTTGACATACAAACACCTTCACTACAAAGATTTTTATTATTTATGCTATTTTTCAATAAATTTGACTAGCAGCAGTGCTATAATATAAAAATGCAACAAATAAAAAATCAAGAGAACTTTTTATATATTATGCTTTGAACACTTAGAATTAATTAGATTTCTATATGTAGTGCAGGATATATCACTTATTTTAATATTTCTTCTATTTGCTGTAAAATACATTGCACAGAGATTTTTAAATTTTAGAAAAAAATCATATTGTTACTCAAAATACGGGAGAGATGACTATCTAAGTTATCAAAATATTGTTAATTATGCTAAGAAATGCATTTTTTCTCTAAATTGAGCATTTTATTTTGCATCATATGTTCCTTCTTTGTAAGTACTTAGGGGACGTATAATCACAGCCCTATCCTAGAATAAGTTTTTGCAGTTTTTAAACTTTGTACAGACCTCCACTTAGTAACACATATAATTGTAAAAAAAGAATTTACCACTTCATAGATAACTTGTCAATTAAGAGTTTATGTTTTTTTTAATTTAATAAGAAAAATATTGAATGTATTGTGTTTAGGAACAATTTAAAGTTAAAATAGTTCACAAAACTCCACACGCATATCATACGATATTGAATATGGAATTGGTTTGAAAAATAGCTCACACATACAAACCTGGAAGTGTTTTTTTTTTTAAATTTTATTACTGAATTTACTAAAGGGATGATTGAACACAATTCAGGTCATGTTTTTCATATTTATTTTAATTTTTGCAATTTCTCGTTCGTAGTTTGTTTATTTTATTTCTTTCAACAATTTGTTGCAAATCTATAAAAGAACAGTTTTTGTCCCCTTTTCATCTTGATGTCTTTGCCATAAAAATTTATTGCTTTTTTGATTAAATTCTAAACTGTACAATAGAAAAGTCTGGTTTCTTTTTTTGTCCCATAAATGAAAGAACATCGACAGAAGTAAAATTTATTTCAAATTTATATAGATAAACAGCAAAGAATAACTTTTTCTTCAATATTGAAGAAGTATTCATTCCTAATAACTCATTAAAAGCAAAGTATTTGATTTATCATTAAACACCGTTTTTTCACCAAAGTTGCATGAGTTTCATATTTTTATTAGAACGGAGTACACATACGATGTTAAATGATACGCATATGCTAAAATCATTAATGGTTTAACCTAACTTAAACAGTTGAACGTCTGCAGAATCACTTATTTTTAATTTGTTTTACTGGGTATGGATTAAAACTTACAAATATGATTTTATTTAAATATTCTTATGGATGGTTTTTACTCTATTGTATTGATCTTAAACGTGCATTTATTATTGCTTAAGGATCATTTTAATTATCAATTTATTCAGATTTTACTCTTCCATTTTTTTGTCTTGTCTCTTGTCTTTTGACAAAAACAAGAGCATATTTTATAAAGAAAAAATTAACAATTTGGCTTTAAAGTTTTGCCAAAAGATGCAGTTTTACTTGAAAACTATAAAAACGTCTAGAACTACTAACAAAGGCCACAGTAACTACTTAATTGTATTGTGATAGGTTGTGTGTAGGGTTTGGGAACCGATACTTCCCGCCCGGGAATTCTCGAGAATGAACCACTTAGTTTTCCCGGGAAAATTGTTATCTTATTCCCGGGAGAACGGGAAATAAAAAATATGTAGTGTAGTGTAAAGAATATTTGAATAAAAAGTAAGGTTTTTAATATGTTAGCGTTTTTTGCTTGTTAAGTATTTACAACTTTTCTCAAATACGAATATGTAAAATAAAAACAAACATCATCGGTCAAAAATATTTCACGCCAAAGTTAACGACTTTCTGGAATTATTTTTAATAAGTGCTTATAAATTTCAAGTAAATTAATTATATACATACATAATTAATTGTTTTCTTGTATATAAATGTTTTTTATAACAACCGTAAAACCAGCAGTAGTTTCCGTGGTACATTTTTATAAATATAATCGTATGTACAAATTGTTTTTAAAAGTGGTCACAGAATTTGTAAGTATAATTTTTTTTATTTATGATTGAATTTTTCTAATAATACTTTTTTTTAAAATTCACTTTGTTTAGAAGCAAACAATCTGAAGTTTGGAACTATTTTCAAAAAGTAGACAGCGCAGCACAATGTAATATTTTCCCGAAAAGGTTAATGTTCAAGGGCGGTAGTACTAGTGGTCTAATATGGCACCTTCTTTTGGTTCATAAAATAAAATTTGAAAACGATTCTTCAACACCTGCACCAAATAAAAAAAATAATTCCACCATTAAAAGTTTTTTAGACACCCAAACATTACCAGAAATTGTTTCAAAAATGGCAGCAGTCGATGGAATATCTATTCGAACAATTACACAAAGTTCTTTTATTCGTCAAAGTTTTTTTGGTAAATGATGACGTTACCAAAATGAAACTGATGTTAATAACATTGTAATAAAATATTACAACGCCGTTAAATATACGGTTGTGAAAACAATATCGAGTCAAATTTGCGACAATTTGAGGTTTGCTCTTGTATTAGACGAGTGGAGTAGTGATGCCCAAAAAAGATATCTGTTTACATGGCAATAATTATTTTTATAATTTGGGTTAAGTTTATATTTTCGGAAGATGTAATGCTGACACTATAAGGACTCTAATGGAAAATAAACTACTACTAAAACAATGAGTTATTAACCAAATCGTGATTTTAAAGTTAACAAGCATTATTTATTTTAAAAGAAATATTATTTTCGGGAATCCCGGGAATTCCCGGGAAGACGATTTTTTAATTCCCATTTCCCGGTAAAATAAAAAGACCGGGAAATCCCAAACCCTAGTTGTGTGTGATAAAGGTTTTGCGAGCGCTGTCACGTATGAGTAATATATGATTGGTACATTAATATTAAATATTACTTATACGTAGTGTGATAAATTAAACCTGAATTTAATTGAATAATGAATGAGTGCATGTAATGACGTGTTACGCTTATATATATAGACTTTTAATCTGCATAGATATGTTCTATTATTTATTTTTTAAATTACAAAATCATATTGAAATTTGAATAAAATTAAATTTCTCGTTTGTTGGTTCAAAATGTTCAAAATGTTTTTATTCTAAATTGTGTAACATTTTCGTTTGCTTGTTTGTTTTCTTAATTATCTAAACAATTGAAGTGAAACAAATCACAAAGGAATAATAATTTAAATTTCTGAAATCACTTCAATCCAATAATGTAACACATACGTGCATAAGCAATCAAACTATAAATGCCAAATTGTCAAAGAGCTGTATTTAATAGTATGCCGTCTACACATCATTTTAAAAAATTGAAATTTAGTAGAATTTTTTTGATTGCCAAATACATCAACTCTTTCTTAACAACTACTTCTAAAAACACAAAAAAGCTAAGAAAATTAAAAAAAAAAATTAAAAAAAAAGAAATAGTTAACAGCAAACAGGAGCTCTACACAATAAATATGAATATACCACAGTATTCGTTTAGGGGTGGGTCGAAATTTAGAATATATGGATTTGTATATAATATTTATTTAAATCGTTTAGCTAAGTCGTTTTTCAATTATTGAGCCGAAACTAAAAGGTGAGTCGTGATAATAACTTTTAGAATTAACGAAAAACGTTGGAAGTGTTGGATTAATACTGCGTTAACAATTTTTCAGATATATGAGACATGGCGGACCTAAATACTTTTCATTTATTATTTATATTATATAACATAAATAAATTATTTTTAAATTAAAATTGTTTGTGCAATTGACATCGGTTATTATTCAACTGACTGATTTTTATATATATTTTCATTTTTACATGATGAATGTTAGTAGACCAAGGTTGCTTTGTGTATAAAAGAACTATGTCAAAATCAAAGTAAAAATTAATTATCTATGTTAATATATATCCAAATACAGTCATATAAAATTAGTTTAAGAAATTTTGCTGTTTCTCATATTTTTGTTTTTTTCTGTTTTCATACATTTAATTCGTAGTAGTTTTTACATCTACGCAAGTGTGGAATAATCGAAACAAATCATTGTTTATGTCATTTATATCTCTTCTCATTTCAAAGTGATTGATGTTCTTAAAAATATATCAAAATGTTTATTTTTCGTATATTAAAATATCAAAAATCCTGCCAAAACTAAATGCTAAGATACGAGAAGATTAGCTATTCATGACGCATAATGGTATTATTTTGATTAAAGTTAATGTTAAATGTCCAACCGTTCTAAACATATTCACTCTAAGCTATGATTTTTGAATTATGACACTGTAGCAATTAATAAATAGGCATAATGTCTTACTATAAATGTTCTAAGTTTTTTCTCGCATAGAAATTTTTTTATTTATATAAGATATTTTTTGTCATTGTTTTTAGATTTTTAACGGCCAGAAAATCCTCATAACTCCAAAGCGCTTCCTTAGTCGCTTACTGCTACAAAGCTACTGTACTAGGTATGGTGTACATATTTCGTGTCCCATTGTTTAAGGATCTCTATTTTGTAATAAGTGAACAATAATTTCATGCTTATCAGGAGCAGCCTTATTATGCCTACCCCTTACGCACTGCTGGGCAAAGTAACAGCATTTAAAAAAAAAAAAAAATTAAATAATTTTAACATTTTCATCTAGTTCTACATTACTAAAACAAAATGTGTTAGAGAACTGAACTGAAAAAAAGACAACCCATAATGGTTATTAAAAGCTTCAAAATGAAAGGTTTACTAATTATGTTATTTTAGTAAACCTTAAGAAGAAATATAAAGAAATATTTCTTTTGATGTGGAACATCACTTGCTCGCTTAACATTTTTATCATTTTTAGCCCGAATAATTTACTAAAAACTCCTATAATTATTATCTCTTAAATATTATCTCTTATATAGCGTACAAAATTTTTGCTCAATCAAAATATAAAAAAATTCAAAACCAAACTTGCAAAACTTGATTTCAAAAACAAGGACATAAGCACACATGTTTAGCATACAGTAGTATAATGTTTAGCAACAAGGGTATAATATTATGGTTTATTTTTCATTTAATTGTAAATTACTCTGTAAAATATTTAGTTGATTATAAGACGTCGACGTAAATGGGCCTAAACTACAATAAATTAACCTTGTAGTTAACTGTTTACTAGAGAAATTGAGCCCATAATTCTCATTTATTTTCTTAATATTTAATGTTGCGGGATTTACAAATTAACAAAATAATCAGATAATTACTTGAGATGCTGGTAGTCTAATTATCCATCCTCGTCTTTCTTTATTGCAAAGGGTAGTTTTAGAACAAACTACTACAAACATATATTTTTATTCATATAGACAACATTTCAAAATATTGTTGCAGATAAGAAATGTAATTTGGATTTAGAGTTACATTGCTTTTATTACTGTCATCGTTTAAAAATTTGCAAAAGCACAAAAATATTTTCTTGGCACAAATATTGCGCAATATTCTGCAAAGCTTTTTAATTAAATATATCCTGTTTAACACTGTTATCGACGTTAGGTGATTTTTTTTTAATTGGACTGTACCAGAGAAAATACAAACGAAGGGCGTTGAGTAAAATGTCACCAGAGTATAAAATGACCCCAAAAAGCTTGCATATATTGTAAATCCACAAAACATATGTGCTTATGGTTATTTTAAGTTTTTTCCATCAAAGTGTGTTAATTTCATATAGATAAAAATTGGACCCGAAATTAGTGAAACGAAGAATGATCCCACAAATTTTTTTTCTCGGTGCTTTTTGTTTTTGATTTGATAATATTTCAAAACTTATTAAAACAAAAATAAATGGAAAATCAACTGTAACTTTAACAGAAAATCTTAGATAAAGCGTTATATGGAAGGTAGGCGTTAAATTGGGCATGTCACCTAAATTTTTTATTATTGCAAGTCTTTTGGTCCAAAAAGCAATGTATGCAACATTTCAGAGACGTACAGTTGTCAGCTTCAAATTTTAGGTAGACCAAAAAGACACTGTTCGGTATAAATTTTCGTAAATTCTCATCTATAACTTCTTTTTTAGTACATATATTTAAGCAGTTTTCAGGGAAAGATATTTTTTTTTTACTCAAAAAATATACTTCCGAAATTTTATCGCTCTTTGCCATTGTGTTTAGGCACAATCGCCTTTTATTCGATGTTGAAAGGATATTTTTTTACCTACTCTTGCACTACGACCTATAACTCTCTTCGTAATTAGTTATTTTCAATACCAAACAAACCTTGATTATAAGAAATATTCTTTCAAAATTTAAAATCTTTTTCTCGTTTATGTTAAACTAGCATTTAACCCGCTACTTCGTTAGCGCAGTTCTAACTATTTATTGAATGCTCAAGTTCTATTTATAATTATTAAATATTTTTGGTTCAATTTTTGAAAAATTGTATCTCTGATTCAATTTACTTAGAAAAATAAAAAGTAGAGTAAGGATATATCGGGCATATATTTCCTAACTAAAAGCAAGATCAATGCTACTGAGTTTCGAAAATTAAGATTCATAATTTGCCAAAATTACCCTAAAAATAATAAAACGCTGGCTTAACATGCAAAGGTAACAGTTATCTTATTTGTTGTTGTTTTTTAGTGATGAGCAAAAGCGCTAAGTCCAATTTATCACAAGAAAAAGCTCTAAGTCCCTATAAAAAGTACATTTTAACCATTTCTGTCAAATTGTTCCAACACATGTATTAAAAAATCGAATAACTGTTTTATAATAATTAACGTATGCTAAATTTTGTTCAATATCAATGAGTCAGTATTGCAGCGATAGTATAACTTAACAGTGTTAATTTTCTTGATTGTTAAAATTATTTCAGTTTATGTATAATTTTTTTCTGAAAACCTCTACATGAGTAAAACTATTTTTAAATATTATTATATAATATTATATTATTATTTTATAAAAAAATTTCAACTTAATAAGGATATATAATTTATAGTGCTTAAGGCAAATATATTAAAATATATTTAGATTCCCAAAAAATATTGTTAAATTATTATTTTATCACGCCAACCATGGAATTTACTGGAAACAGCAACTTTGGAACTTAATCAAATGAAAGCCATTATGGATTTGAGTTAGACGATGGAATCATAGGTCTGATCCATATGGTTTTCATAGTGACTCCTATGATTCATACGAGTTACCAACCAAATTTAAACTCGCAAAAAAAGAGTGCAAGTTGAAAATTCAGCTTGGTTTTTGGCCAAAAATAGAATTCGTAGAGAAAAGAGTAAACGTTTTTTTGGAAAAGTAAAGGACGGGAATGTTTGGAATTATGAAAAGATGAAAGAATCAAGAAAAATGAAGGATAGATGCAGATGTAAAAAATTCGGTGCCATGAAATGTGCGCAGGTAAATGACGATGATAGAGAAAATATTTTTAAAGAATTTTGGAAAATGAGTTGGGAAGAAAAAAAGTTTACGTTAAAACTTTGATTGAATCAGTTCCAGTTAATAGACCGCGAAATAGAAAAGTATTAAATGAATCCAAAAGAAGTCTAACTTTTAAATATTATCTCAAGGTACAAAACAAAAAATGCGAGTGTGCAGAAAGTTTTTCTTGAACACATTGGACGTAGGTGCAAAGGCTGTGCTTAGTTGGTTGAAGAAGTATTCAATTTCAAAAACAGATTCTAAAAAAATTATTCAGAAGAAGGAGTACTTAAGAAATGAAAGGCAATGAATGCCTTTATTTATTTTTAGATGCCCTTCCATCAATGGAATCGCATTACTGTCGTGCTGATACGCAAAAAAAAATATCTGTTACCGGAATGGCGCACAAAATGGGAACTCTATGTTTTTTATGTAAATGATTGGTGCAAAAAGAAGAACATGCAGTCACTCTCAGTAGCAACATTTTATAAAACACTTGATGATAAAAAATTGGCCCTGCTTATGCCAATCAATCACTGTGAATTATGTGCACGCTATTTAGTCGGTAACATTCCTTATGAAGAGTACGCACTTCACCAAAAGAAGGAAAAAAGTCTTACTGTTTTTTTGTGGAATGAAGCCAAAGGTGGACTACATGCTGAAGAATTTGCAAGTATATGGGTTTACTCTGTGGAAAAAAAGATTATCAGTGAAAATAATATTTTATAGTGACGGTTGCACTTATCAAAACCGCAGTTGTGTGATGAGTAATGCCTTGCTGAATACAGCAGTCAAACATAAAGTAACAATTGAGCAAAAAATATTGGAAATTAGTCACACTCAAATGGAAGCTGATAGTGTACACTCTACGATTGAACGAGCCATGAAAAATAGAAATATTGATGTGCCTGCTGAATATACTGCGATATGTAAAGCAGCAAGGAAAAAAACCTGAACCTTATGATGTGACTTATTTGGATCATAAATTTTTTAAAAAATTTCAATATGTTCAATTTTTCAAAAATATTCGCCCTGGCCGTACAAAAGGCGATCTCAAAGTAACGGACATTCGAGCAATACAATACACACCAAATGGTGAACTTAATTTTAAAGCTAGATTTCCTGATGAATGGAAAAAACTCCCCCAAAAAACAAATAGAAATGTAGTAGCAACTTCATCAAGAAAGGAGACAAAGAACGTCCAGAAAGTACGAAGACTTACAATTTCTAAAATCGACTTTGCCTATAAAACACCAAAAATTTAATGACGATTTGCCACACGAATAAAAATAGTTGTCACCAGTTCTCTTGCTTATATATGTACATACATATGTATGTACACAAGTTTAAATTATTATTATTTTTTATAACAGCATTGAAATGTATAATTTTTATTTTCATTATTTACATGTATACTAATATCGAAATTGAAATGAATTTTATAAAACTATAATTTAAACTGCAATAATAATGTTATTCATATTGCTGAATAAATTATGTTTCCTTTTCTACAATACTCGAAACAATCTTTACTTTTTTACCTATTCTTAGCTTTTTGAATAAAAACAATAAAAAAATCACAAAAGTGCAATATTTTCATTGTAGCAAATAAGAAATACAATGAAAGACAAGCTCTAAGAAAAAGACCTAAGTCCATAAAAAAATACAAGCTAAGCAATAGAAAAAGCTCTAAGTCCAAAAAATCGTTTATCTCGACAAATACTTATATTTTCATTTTGCGTTTACGCACATAGAAAACAAACAAAAATACCAAAAAAATTGCGTTTACAGAATTCAAAAATGTTTACGCGAAGAAACGTTTGGTTGTTTTTTGTCTCTCCTGTAAAATTTTAAAATATGGACTTAGAGTTAAGTCAGCGAAAAGTAACTTTTGTTTCTTCACTAAAGCTTCTACTTGGTTTATTATTATCTACATTCAATATCCTATGTACACAAAATATATAAAAAAGAGTAATTTTGATAATCGATAATATTAGGAGTTAGACCACGGATCAAAAAACACTAATATTAATCCATGTTTACAAATGTAAAAATGCGAAAAGCCTTTTTTTTTGTGTCTGCAATATCATTTTAAATCTAAAATTGAATCAATAATCCTTTATTTCACATATTTAGCTTTATAAACGTAGAAAAAAACAAAAAGTACAATATAAGTTCAAAAAAGTACCTATTTGGTCGCCCATAATATTTTTAGTCTCACCTTGTATCAATAGTCACTAATTTCAAAATTCTAGCATGGCAAACGTTGAAAATACAAAAAGTACCATAAAAGTTCAAATAAGTACCTTTTTGGTCGCCCATAACATCTTTAGTCTCACCTGGAATCAATAGTCGTTAATTTTACAATACTACCGCTATAAACGTAGAAAATACAAAAAGTACCATAGAAATGCGAAAAAGTACATTTTTGATCCAAGTTCCAAATACCAAGTTCTATCTATTTATGTTACAAAATATTTTAATAGACATGATTAAAAGCAGTAAATCTACTCTTTTTTGCATAAAAGTAATTATGTTCTAAAAAGTACCAAACTCTTCCCGATTTTTGCCTTTTCTACCCTGTTTGGAATGAGTTAAATTTTTTATTAAAATACATAATTTTTTATGTCTGGTGAAATCCCAATTAAATTACATAAAATTTCACCTAAATAGTTGTCCAGAGGAACTAATAATTGTAAAATTTTGTACCATTAAATAATATAAGAAAAGTTTCTTTGAAAAAACGTACCAAAAAAAGGGATAATTTTTACCCCTTATACATAAGAATTTGAAAAAAATGCCAAATTCTTATTAATATTTTTTCGCAGATTACTTAAAACAGTTTAAACCATTTTCCTAGCTTTATGTGTTTGGAAGTTACGCAGGGTACCAAAAAAGTACCAAATTATAGTTTTTACCCGTTTTTTCCCCTTAGGGTTAGAAAATTCAAAAAAAGGCCAGACACCTGTCAGCTTATTTTTTGTGAAAATTACAATACTTTTTGAATTTAATTTGTATAATTTTTAGTTTAGCAGATAAAAGATTACCAATTTTACCCCCTTAAACCGATTGTCTAAATTTCATGTCTCTAGCTCTTTGCTTTTGGGCTGTGCGATGATGAATAAGTCAGTCAGTCAGTCAGTCAGTCCCGTTACTCTTTTATATATATAGATAGATTTCATAATTTTTGTGTATATTTTAGACATCACAAACTTTTAAAATAATAATTATTTATTGAGGAAGAAGAAGAACACAGAAATCATAGATTGATAACTTTGTAATCACACTGTTGTTTCACCGATAATCAAACGATTATTTGCAATTTAAAAACTTTAGAACATAATGCTATTTTTGCGAGGACAACATACTGCTTTTGTCATAATGATTTTGTAAATCATACTACTTATTTTTATACCCGCCACCAAAAAAATGGTGGGGGTATGTTCGTTTTGTGATTCCGTTTGTAACACATCGAATTATCCTTTTAAGACCCCATAAAGTACATATGTTCTGAATCAGGGTTTCATATTATAACGATCTAGCTATGTCCGTCCGTCTGTTGGAAGCACGATAAAGGTCGGGCGGCTGACTAGCTAGGGGCTCAAATTTTGCCAGAATATTTTTTATGTACAAGATTTGTTTGGTATTGAAAATGGGCTACATCGGAATATAAGGAAGAGATCTATAGTTCGTAATGCAAGACTAGGTCAAAAAACCATGTCCTTCTAACATCGAATAAAATGCAATTGTGTTTAAATGCATTAACGCGGAGTCATGATATTTCGAGTGTATATTTCCTGAGAAAAAAATATTTGTGCCTGAAAATTGCAAAAATTTATAAATTAGGAAAGGATTTATAGTTCAAAGCTTTATAACGCACAGTGTATTTTTCGGTGTGTACTCAAAATTTAAAAGTATTGTTGCCTTCTATTGTCGGCCTAATTTTAAGGCGTAAAATATATAACTTTACGACACTTGGAAATTAACGAAACACTTACAGATATATATTACACTCGTTGCTGATTACTGAGCAAAGTCAGAATAGTAAAACAAAACGTCAAAAATGTATATATTCTATTAGCAGCTCCCGATCCTCATTTCTGGCCTTGTATTGTTTTCATTTGAAAATATATTCTGATAACATTGTTAGTGCAAATTAATAGTGTTGTTGTTTGGGCAAATTATTTTATATTTTTTTTTTCTTTATCGTGTCCTTATATGTTTTTATTTTGTATCTATCTTTTACTATTATTAAAAAAATACCATTTGGGTAACTATTTTTCTATTTTCGGTTAGAAATAATATACTGTCTCGCATTAAAAGGTTTCCGATATTCTTACTAACACAAAAATTAAATGCCAAATTCAAACAAATGCTTGATTATCGTCACGAAGTAAATGGTAAAATAAAATATAAAAACTATTATATGTTTCTGATAACCAAACACCATTACAGAGAGAATATAATATGATTGTCATGTTTTAGTCAAACACAGATATACTGTGTTTCTTTCATTACCGAATTTTGTATCAATTATTTAAAAATATAAAAAATTTACTCTTTCTCGGAAATGGAAATAGTAGTACTAAATGAAATCGTTAGTCAACAATAAATGTGTTAATAGCTCATCATGACAAGGATAATACTGATGTTAAAGTAATTAACTATAGCTGGCTGTGTGCTTCACATTTACACATCCATACATATATATCAAAGTTAATGTTCCTTTTTCTTTGTAAGGATTTAGTATTCTAAACTTAACTCCCATTAATTCCAGTTGTTTGGGTACTTTATAGAATAAATTGAAAGTGTAATAGTTAAAAAATAAAACAAAGAAAAATAAAATAAATAAAATTTGATACCTTTTCCTCCTTCTGTAATAGAAAACACATAATGTAATCCTATATTGGTGGCGACACACATACGAATAAACATGGTATTTGGAATTTTGGTCGGTCTTGTCGTTGTAGTAGTAAATTTGTAAATGTATGTGTTTAAGATTTTTATTGGTTAAAGAAAAGCAAACTAATGACGTCATTGATTTGCCATTACGTTTTACACGATGCATCTATATTTAAATATAAATTTCTGCCTTTTTACTGGTTCTGTGGTTTGTCGTTGTGTGTATGTACAAGTTTGATGTGCATTTTTTCATATCGTAAACAAATTTATATTTAAAAAAATATTTTTTTAACTAAAATTTTTTAGTGTTATCAATACTAAAGTATTTATTATCTTCAGTTTACCATCTGAATTTGTAACTTTCATGCTTGTTTTACCTTGTAGAAGTTTTGTGCTTTTCTAATACTTCCAATGCATTGAGAGTGATTTTCGAAAACATTTTCATTTGCGTCTGCGTTGCTATGAACTCGAGTTAAAGCAAAATAAGAGAAAAACAAGTAAAACCTGAAGCAAAAAATCGTAGTAAAACCATGTGCAAAAATAGATGTGTTCCGATTTGAACACTATTTACTTACGTTCGGTCTTATATACATACACACACACACAAACACACACACACTTCTACTCTATCTATCTAGTAGATATAATCGTATTGTGTGTGTGTGTGTTTGTTTGTTATAATATGTTATGAAAGATTTAAATCTGATTTATTAATGTTATTTTAAGTATTTCCTTTTTGTCTGCTTACAAGTTTGGCATTTTGTTTTCATGTTTATTTGTATTCTACTTGTTCATGTTCTCGCCTCTTGGTTGTTTGTCGTAGTGTCTTTCTTGTTATTATTTACGTTATGTGACTGTGTATGTGTTAATTTATGCTTTTATTTATTTCTAATATTTTCGGTTTAAGCCTACAAATGTAATTGTTACTTAAAATTTTTTTATTTATATGTTTGATTATTCCATTTCTTTTCACTCTATAGTCTAAAGAAGAAAATGTGCGTTAACACTTTACTTAAAGAAGAGAAAATGTAATTTTTATTAATTCAGTTTGGTATTTACCGCGCCCTATGATAATAAATATTTTTCTAAGTATTTTTCTTATTTCTCTATTTGAGAATTTGTTGTACTCTGTTTTGTTGTACATATTTTTGAAATTGTAAACATACACATGTACGTACATATGTATGTGTAGAGATACAAATGTAGAGTTTGACGGCCAACAGAAGAAAGGTTCTCACAAAATTACGATAGAAATATTCGCCGAAGTAAGACTAGATGGCCCAAAAAATATCTCGAAAATTCACAAAAATAAAATTCTTTTAATTTTAAAATAAATATATTATTTAATTGTGAGAGTATTGTTGATTCTATACGTTTTTCTCTTCTTTAAATTTACTTCAATTTTTCAATGTTTTTGATTTATTTTCAATTAATTTTAAGACATATATATCTTAGCATATTACGTCATAAATAAGCCTTCTTCACTATACCATCATATTTAAATTATTATTTTCTGTTGAAGACTAACCACCATAGACTTAAATTTAAAATCCGCGTAATCAAAAATTACATACAATCAGGCGAATTTTTGACTATTTTAAATAATTTCAGGAAACCGTGAAAATTTACAAACTTTTTTTTAACGAACAATAGCATTTGGAATAACTTGTAATTAAACCAAATATACGAAAACCTATATTTTCTTCAATTAATACAGCGCAGAATTCATATATAAGTCTTTGTTTTAAGGGATATAAATTTATAAAAATCAACTCAAAAATGTTAGAGTGCATCCCTGAAATACCATAAATATAATATAAGCACTTTTTCGTTATTGCCACAGAAATTATGATATTTTAAAATGTTGAAGCTTATTTCAAATATGAAACGAATTTAAAAAATTGACAGGATTTATATTATGTCTTCTACGCCATTTTGATAAAAGCTAAACCAATTTATAACTCACAAACCACCAAAATGGTAACGCTACAAGCAGACATTTGATTAAAGACGAAAACCCAATGAATGTTATTGGGCTTCACCAGAGTCTATGCTACGAGTATCAAGATTTGTTCTGCGTAAGTATTTGTTACACACATACAAACAAAACCTGTTTAATTTTGTATGATGTGCATTTGTTTTATCGCCATTA
Organism: Phyto melanocephala; assembly: GCA_941918925.1. Lineage (NCBI taxonomy): Eukaryota > Metazoa > Arthropoda > Insecta > Diptera > Rhinophoridae > Phyto > Phyto melanocephala. Next base: position 61,297,049 of record OW799235.1, on the reverse strand, counting down.
CTTTTATTATCTTTGATACGGTTATCGATTTAAAATTTTGTTTATCTATTTTCCAAACTCGACTAACATATAAAACAAACTAACGTACACATAAAAATTAAGTATTACTCACTTTGAATTTTAATGAGCTTCAATTTTAAAATTTTTCCGAGAGTAACAAAAGAAAAATTGCCAGGACTTTCACTAAACGGAATAATATCTCCTTATACATACTGACGTTAAATAACAAATTATTATCAAACTTACTTTAATGAATAATAGTTCTGAAGTAACAATGCCATTTGTTTTAATAATATGTTACCAAAAAAAATATCTACTTAAATTTTAATGTCGCAACACTGCCGAAATATGCAAAGTGGTTGCTGGCTTGTTTTGCCCATGTACTAGAGGTGGACATTTGTCAAAGATCGTTCTCCATTATGAATTTCTATGCTCATACTTTAATATTGGTAGTAAAAAATAAAACTTTACTGCTTAAAACTTTTTGATTAATTAACTATTCGGTTTGTCCTCAATTCTAAATTATATTTTTATCCTACTTATTATATAAGTTTTTTAAATTAATTTTCAATCTTTTCGCAAAATAAGAAAAATAAAAAATGAAAAAATGTCAAATAAAAAAGTATAATTGTTTTAGATTTGAGTAGGTTGTTAAATCAAAAGTTAAAGAAAAATAAAATACTGACCAATTGGTGACACGAATGAGTAAATAAAGATGTGTCATATTTCAAATATATAACAAATTATTTCACAGTTATTTTAGGTATGTAAGTATGGACAATTTTAAGGTTTATAACCACTACCGAAAGCATGGTGTGGGGGTGTATTTTTGTTGTCATTCCGTTTGTAACACATTGAAATATACATTTTAGATTCCATAAAGCATATATTATCAAAGTCCTGGCTTCATTTTAGGACGATCTGGCTATATCCGTTTGCTTATTCGTCTGTTGAAATCACAATAGAGCTTGAACCGAAAAAGTTAGGGTGATTAAATTTTGCCAGAATATTTCCTATACACAACGTTTCCTTGGAATTGAAAATGGGCAAAATCGGTGCATAACGAAGAGAGCTCGTACTGCAAGAGTAGGTAAAAAAAAGAGTTTCCTTCCTATATCGAATAAAATCCTATTGTATCTTAACGCATTGAGATAGAGTGATAAAATTCAATGAAAAAAATATCTTCCTAAAAATTGCTCAAATCTATGAATAATGAAAGAAGTTAAAGATAAAAATGTATGAAAATTTATACCGCACAGTGTATTTTTTGGTCCATTTAAAATTCAAATCTTTATAAAACTGGCAAAACTAGTTGTACGGTTCTGAAATTTTGGATGCATTTAAAAACAAATAACTTTCTTTTACTTTTTTTTAGTAACTGATATCTTTCTCAATAATTTTTCATTTAAAGATATTAATTTTTATTTATTTCCTGTATCATTTTGATTATTTCAACAAAACCAAATATTTATTAGTTTTGTAATTGAAATTAAAATTGAAATTGCTTTTTTATTGTTATTTTTCTGAGTGCATAAATGTATTGTTAGTTTGTCTGCAAAAAATATACAAATCGTAGAGAAATGTTCACATAGAAATTTTCTTTTTAGGAACAAAAAATGAAGTTTCATGGGTTAAACCCTTGCATGCATTTGCTAGTATTTTGCATCACATCATATATGAAAAATTATTTTTCTATTAATCATTCTCTTGCACTAAAAATTTATAAAAAGGATAGTAAAGTTTTCTAAGGCGTTCAGGTGTAGAGGATGTTTTCCCTGTACCACTTTAGTTTAGTTATAGATCTCGGGACATTTACAGTGTGACTCGTCGAAGTTTTCATTTTGATGAGATGTAAATTATTCTCATAAGTGCCTAATTACAGTTAACTTTTGCTAAAAAAGTGTTGCGATAAATGTGGCAATCCGACAAAAAAATTTACATACATATAGCACTTTATGTTCCGACTTAAAATACTAAAGTTGTAAATAAAAAACAAAAAGGGCGATCTCTTCTGCAAAAATATTGTATTGGATGGTGTGCGGCGAATTAATTTTGATTTTGCCCCTTTTATTTTTATTCAGCTTTGTCTTGTGTAACTTAGAAAGTTAATTTAATGTTATTTTCGTGATCATCAAAATGGTGATAATAATAATAATGATAATAATGGTGTTCTCGTTAAGTCCCTCCTTAGACTTCAAACAACATTAAAAATTGTCTTAAATAGATAATTTAGACTTTATGTTTTTTACTTGATAAAAAATAAGAAAAAAAAATAAATCGAAAATGTTTTTTCTGAAAAAGACATCTAAAGGATTTACCAAATGTACGTACATATGTATATGCTTGTATATATTTTATTATTCTGAGGCAGAACTTTAAGTTTTTTGTCTTTTTTAGTGAGTCTAAGTTACACGATATTTGCGAGCTAAGAAACAAACAAAAACAATAAAGGCATTTTATAGAAAAAAAAAACTATTTGGCAACAACTAAAGCTTTGTCATGGTCCAACAGTATTAGCTAAGCAAACTATAAACACAATAAGGATAGAACAAAATGAAACCGAAAAAATGGAAAAAAATCAACTTAAATAAGAAAATAAAAATAAACATTTGTGTCGACAAAAAAAAAAAATTAACAGCGATATCAGTATCTTAACGCAATGACTCTCACACACACATACATAAGTATATATGTTTATTATGTTATGTCGTACATTTAAATTATATTTTAACTTAAAAAGCTCTTTAAAGTAGATACAAATTGCAAAATAATTTACCTTAACAAGATATATTTTGCATATAAGTATACATACATACTTCAAACGATTTTGATTTTTTTTCCTTATTTTAATCTTATTAAGCTGAGTCGATTTACTTAGTCGTATTGAAGATACTTTTTATAAAGAATTGTTGCTTCCATATCCTGTCAGACTTTGATCAAAATATTTCTGAAAAGTAATGTATCCCAATGTTTTTTTTACAACTTGCCAAATTTTCCCTCATATTGCAAATTATTAACTTCCATATGATATTCATATCAATATCAAAGAATATACAAAATAAAAATATATCATTCTATCGGAAGATGAACTAACTTTTAAAAAAGATGTCCAGTTAAAGTATAGTTTTGATATTCCTGAAGTAAACAGTTACGAAATATATTGATAAGCAACGAAAAGCGATACTTTAAAATAAAGTATGAGAAATGTGGTCTATTTACTTTTCAGCGGACATGAAAGCTGTACACAGAGCCTTCGGAACACTAAGCTTCCAACTACCAGTCAAGTTATCCGCCAGAGCTTGAAACAATGATTTTTTTTATAAAACTGCGTATGGCTTAGGCAATAATTTGTGATTTTTTCAATTCATTATAGCAATGGATAAAGCAGGCCCTTCCTCTGTCACGAAGATGGTAGCCGTTATGTTTTAATTATAATCGAATATTTTAGCAAGTGGCCTCAGGTATACTAAAACCAAGCCAAGAAACCTAAACTGTCGCAAACGCATTTGTGAACAACTGGATGTGCCGCTATGGTTTTCTGCTAGATCAAAATTCTGATCTGATTTTAAATCTCCGATAATTAAGGAAATGTGCGAGCTATACGGTATCCAAAAAACAAGGACTAAGCCACTACAGACACAATCTGAAGGCATGGTCGAAAGATTTTGCCGCACGCAGGAACACCTAAGAAAAGTGGGAATTTCTGTTTTCAGGTCAGCCGTTCATGACTCTACATTCCGAACATCTGCAAAAATTATATTTAAAAATGAGCTGAAGCTACAATAGATGAGCACGAAGAAGACTCTTCAAGAGATGAAAGGCAACTTGAAGAAATTCATGAATTCGTACGTGGCCGAATAAAAATTACTAGCGACTGAATGAGGGCCAAGTACGATCGAGCAGCACAAGATCGAAAATGAAAGTGGTTCACCTCGAGCGCCTCGACAACTACGAAAAAGGTGAATTCGTGTCTATTCGTAACGAAAAGGCTTAAGAGGGCGGTAGCGTTACAGATTTAACATGATAATTTTATTTGTTTAATTTACAGTAGTTTTATTTGTATTTAGTAGTTAATGTACATTTAAAATTTTCTTTTGATGGCTTGTTGTTCGAATATCATGTTCAGTAATAGACAGTGAAAGTGTGTTATTTTATGCAGCATATTTTTAGGCACATTTATTTTTCCAACATATTACTTAACATTTACATTACGTCTTAATTTAAATGTAACGGCCTTCTAGCAGTTTACCGGAATGTTTAAGACCACCACTATGTTATTATACATCAATAGTCGAGCAACACAGCTCACATGATCAGTATAACGTAGAGCTTGATATACGTGAATCAAAGTGAGTTTTATAATAAAGGTGTATGACAATAAGTGAAATAAATAAAGTGTTATACAAAAATATCTACGTGTTTAAATAAATAAAATGATCTTGATTTTATAACGAATTTCAATTGTTAATGATTGCAATACATAAGAATTCCAAATTTACATAAAGGAAATAAGCCAATGTTTATAAAAGGTATAAACGTTACAATATAAACTATTCTAATGTTTTCAATAAATGATTTTAAATATTGAAAATCTTAAAAAATACTGTAATAAAAGAACCAGAAACTATTCATAATATTGTCTTAACATAAAAATTTAATAAAAAAAATAATTACAATTTCTTACCTTCACGTCCTTAATGACGTAATTTGAAATTGTATTCACTCATTTTTTTTTTTTCAATGAAATGAATTTTAAAAATTATATATACCAGTTTTACATTATTCTTGCCTATAACTTTGACGGTTAGTGACCGCTTTTTAAATTGGTTTTAAAATTATTCCTAGACACTTGTAATAGCTACAAATAGTAGCAAACGTATCTATTAATTATACTAAAAATAAGAACTTTTTTTTTATGGTAAAAATATAGGAAAAAGGAGAAATAGTCCTGTATATTTGTTCACATCTGCGTTTGGATTTAAAAATTGATTCAATTTTGACTCTTTTCAAAATCAAGGAAAAAGCTATGTTATACTTATGTATATGTTTGGCGACAAAAAGAAATATTTCTTAGTGAAGAATACATGGAAATTACATATTTGAGGAATATCTTACATCAGGGTAAGTAACGTCCCAATTATCACTTGGCGCAAAAAAAATCTGTGCAAAAATATTTTGAATTGCGCCACAACATGAATTCCATTTGAAAAAAATATTTTATATCTGTTTTCTTTACAAAAGAGCAAGCATAATTGATATTTGCCGCCGTTGTCAGAACTCATATTACCATGTGTTAGAGGGAGAACTTTTGTGATAACTTTTGCGTGATAAGCAAAAGTTATGCAAATCGTTTTTATTTCGGCTCAAGCTCATTTATTCTACTATTTAATTTCCAAAACATCCATATATCTAACCGCCTTTATTGCGAAACGGTTTATGAAATTATATTGTGAAATGTTGGCACATCCATAAAATATTATTATTTATGTATGTAAGTTGTATATTCTCATGTACGTACACACATTAAAGAATATAATTGTTGCTATTATTATTATTATTATTATTAATGGGTTTTGTGTATATTGTTAGTTAAATTGCCCGAACATCGAACAAGTATAAAATCGCAAAAAAAATTTACCAAAGTCTGTTTAAGAATATATGCACGTGTTTTTTGTAAATATGTAAATTATAATATTTTTCATACATGTGCCAATGCATGCGCATGTGAGAATAAAACCCGAGACAATATTCTCTGCTATAGATATTTAACATGTGCTTGTCACTTAAAATCCCCTAGCGATTTTAAAACTATTGACTGGGTAGTTCCTATGGGACCATATGACAGAATTGAAACCGGATACTTGTTATTTAATTTAAGTCATAAAGTGTATTATAAACTTTTGGTACTTTTACCTCATTGAAATTTAAAAATAAACTACAGATTTTAATCTTTTAGCTGTAAAATCTTAACATTTTCGGTTTTAAATATTTGATAATTTAAGGACTGTAGACGCTTTGTTAACTATATCACCAAAAAGATACCAAAATTTTCTACCAAAGTGTTACTTATTTTATATACAAATGTTTGTATTATAATCGTATTTATAAAAAAAAAAGATGATTATAAAATTTTAAGTTAAAAAATTCACCAAGATGTAACGAATTTACCATCTTTTTCATTTCCGTGCTCTGTCAATCCATTTTTTTTGCTCTTTTTTTTTGCTTGGCCAAATCTCTTAAATGATTTCTGGACTTTTGCCAAAAGCATTAGAAGAAAAAATAAGACATAAAAAAAACATAGGAAATAGTGTAATAAGAAAACCTAAATAAAGAGATATTTTTGTTTTTGCATTTAATGACGTCATTACTAAGGTATCATTACTTTATGAATTGAATGGAAGCTGTTCTGCTCTAGTGACTTCGTTTTTTGCACAAGTCAAATATTTATAAGTTGATACAGAAAACCTAAAATGTAATAACAACAAAAACGACTATTTATGTATATTTATGCAAACATATGTGCGTACATATCTATTTATATTTGATCAATGCTAGCGGATGCAGCTAATTTCATAGTACAATACTTTTAAAAAGAAGTCAATTATTGACAGCTATTTGATAAGGGATTTTATATCTGACTTTTTTGCTTCTATAAGGCACTGCGTAAAATGGCTCCAATGTAAAAAACGTAAAATGGTTTCAAGATCTTGAAGTCATTTTTCATGATGAACTGTTAGTCCAAATTTTTAAATGAAATTTTACAGAAAAAATATTGAAAAATTGTTCTAATATTGAAATGAAATGAAGCTTTAATAGACTCTTATCTTATGTAAATTGCTTTAGTTTAAAAAATAGTGATTCTCCAATAAAAGAGGGGAAAAAGTACTGTGAACAGTCAGCCTTTGGATGGACGTAAAAACATTAAACTCTCATGATCAATCCCCCTGGTGACATATAATAATTTCTTCTACCCCTACCTTTGTGTATTATAAGTACGGGGTACAAAGGAGTTAGCAACACTACGAACAAGGAAGAGCTAAAACTTTGGTCAAAGAATTGTTGCAATGCTGATAAGATACCTATCTGGGAATCAGTAAGCCATTAGAACTTGTTAGGTCAATGGCTGTTTATTTCTAAGCGTGTAAGCAGATTCGCCTGTGGTATAATAACCTTTTTAAACTTAATGCTGATTTCAACAACCAGTAATATTTCAAGGTGATATAGCCTTCTCAATAGATATAAAGAATGCAGTTTAAATCGCGATCTCTTATGCTAGAGGGAAACAAAAGCTTTAAATATATCTTATAACTGAACATAAGAGAGAGGGTTTAATTTCAACCATGAAAAATTGGAAATCGAAAGAGAAAGATATGATGATCAACTGTCCCGTTTTTCCAAAGAAAACAATGCAGATTCAGACAAATAGTCAAATACATAGCAGAAGTACAGGATAGCCTCTAGCCTAGATAAATATAACACAATAAGAGCAGGGTGAAGAAAGCTCAAAGAATTTGGCTCCTTTATAGAAGAGCGATAAATGAGGCAAAAGCCCAACGATTACATACTGGCTATACACGAGCGTCAGACATGTGATTCTATGGAATGCCTCGGTAGTATGAAGGGCAGCTTTTTCTGACGGTATATGAGAGTTTTAACTGCATCACCATAACACCAAAGGAGGGAGAATGTTATAAAATAATAAGGACAAGAAAAACCCCAAGCACCGATTGGGTATTGCCATGTATCGACAATGTGTGACCGAATCGTAATGGATTTCTATAATAAAAATCAAAGGGCATTAAATAGATGATGGATTTTGATAATGAGGCTCTGATTAGTATCTTTACGGACAGCCAATAAGTTATCTGTACGACAAAATTGCATCTATGAATGTTATGCAATGCAAGCAGGAGATAAAGTCTCTTGCAAATTTTAAACGTCTACAGATAATATGAATACCAATTTATCGTGGCATAATCGGAAACGAAGCAAGCCAACAAGCTAAAACATTTCAGAGGTTTAAAATGAATATGAAGTTTGGGCGATGGAAGAACACGTCAGAAAGTGGTAAAATACTACTGTCGGTAAGAAAACAAACTTCAACTATGAGGTTACTCAAACCTTGAGAAAACAAATAAAGTTCTGAGTACGCCAATACTTAGAAGATGAACTAGTGTAGTAACAGGTCACAAGGAGCTGAAAACTTACTTGCTGTCATGGTACTCCCAGATAAGGAGACACCTAGAGCATCCGATGCAAAAGTTACGACTTTGGGAGTGTGAGACACAAAACTTTAATGTGAGTACTATGCCCGACTTAGAATATCTAAGAAACTGGAAATTCCTAAGGAGCTATATTGAAGAGACTGGGTTCTTGATCCAGTCAAAATATTAGCTTTGTTTGTGACTATAATCTTATTATGGCCATTTTCATTCCTTCAAAGCGCACAATATACCATGTTAGCATATCTGTATTCCTGCCATAGGCTTGAATTGTTAATAGTCGTTTTTTCAATCTTACTAAAAACCCAAAAATTATTTGTTCGCAGGTGTACGTTAGAGCATAACACATTATAAGAGACAATTTAAAAATTATACTTCCACCTTCTCACATTTTTTATTATAAATATCTTTGACATTTACATTCGGATCTTCGCTGTTTTTGTATTAAAAGGACCAATATTGTCTACAATGAACCATTTCCTTAAAGATTATATTATAGTTCTTACCTACCAGATCTCAGCTTTATGCGCCCTAATACTGCACTTTTAATAAAAAGTAAAGTTCGCAATATATCTGTTTACTGTTCCTAAGAAAGTATAAGAATTTATTTTTCTCTTATTTTACCTAGTACAAGGAAAGCCTGCCTTAACTTCTCTTGATTTCAATGGCCTTTAGATTGAAGCAGTTTTTTTTTAAACCCGATACTTTCTATACGAAAGAATAGGGCATATTGAAATTAATTTATTGACATATTGAAGTTCATTTCTATAGGGTGGGACTTTCAAAGGTAGAAAAACACTCATTTATGCATATTTTCAAGTTTATGTTTGACATGACATAAAAATGAGACGATATGCGCTCAAACAAAATTGGAATATATTAAAAATTTACTTCGAAAGTAGATTTTTAATGCAAACTCTAAGAAATTTAAGTGCCATCATTCTCAGAAACTGAACATTTCTCGCCCTTCTTTGAGAAAAAAAATTTGGACTGATCGGAAGTGGTATTACCGAGCCAGTCCTGATAGTCATATGATTGATGTTGTGTTCCATTCTTTAATAACAAAGTTCGACCTTACCCAATAAAAAGAAAAAAAAATATAATTATCAGTTCTTTTCTAAAGCCGATTCAAATAAAAGGACCACCCTGTACCAAGTTCATATGAGTAGATAAACTATAAAAATATTAATAATATTAAAAACGATACACAAAAGACTACTAATCGTTGTGATCTGAATATAAAGGCAATCTACTGAAAAGCGTTTCTAAATAAAAAAATATGTTTTCATTATTGTTGAGTGGGGCTGACTGCAACATACGCATTTAAAATGAAGTCTTATTGTGTAGGCTTTCTTAACAAACTAATTTAATTACTTCTTGACTCTGAAGTGTTAAATTAATTTAGTTTTATACTTTGTATCTTACAGAGTTTGTGTTGTTTTTTGTTGTTGTTTTCCTAATAGATTTTAAATGTAAACAAGTTAAATTGAGTTGCTGAAACTCCAATTAGTTTTGTTGTCAAGTTCAAAGTTCAGCGACTTCTTGACTTGTGTCTCTTTTGGCCAAATAAATCACTTCTGGTAACACACAAATACAAACACATTGCATTAATTTTTCAGAAACCTTAACGTTCATACATATTTTCACACACATATGTACACATATCATTTATCATTTCTATATTGAGTTTTAATATTAGTTCAAACCAGACAGGACACGATTTATACAAAAGTTTTATCGCGTGCCACATAAAGTGAATCAAGTAATTTTAACTTTTAAATTAACATGTCCAATTAGCATTGTTCACATAACTAAACGTGCAAATAATTTTGTCATCGTAGTAGAATTTAAATACATTTATTGCTTAACAAATTTTGTAATTTCGTGTCGGCTTTTGATAAACTGTTTCATTGCTAATTGTAGTACAAGTCTAACAGTAATTTAGATAAGTAGACAAATAATCAAATGTTTCACGTCACCGGTTTTGCAAAATTGGGTAAATCTACTCTTTAAAATTAAGACTTTAAAAAATAAAGCCGACATTCTAGAAAGTATTAATGACTACTGATTTTTCTGTGAATACTTGAACCGACGAAAAATGTTCCCATTTGAAATTCGGAAAAATGGAATAATATAAATATGTAAAGGATGGTTAAAATTTAATGGCCGATGTTGAATATAAGCAACACCTAAACGTCAAGTTTTTTTTTTGCATTTCATTTGACATTTCTTCAGTTCAGACTAACTCAATTAGAACCATGGAATTATATGTTTTTGAAACAACAACAAAAATTCATATTAAGCTATTTATTTCTGTTATTTAGTTGTTCAATTTGAATAACTAACACTAAAGTTCATAGCAAAATCCTTTTTAAATTATGTAATGGGTTGTCATTAATGAATACATAATACACTAAGGAAGGGTCGCTACCATCTTTATTATTTTACAATACAAAAAGGACCTTTTGGTAATTACCTTATTGAATACTTTTATATAATTTCTTTAAACATTGACTAGTTTTATACTTTTAATTAACTCTAAGACATTTAGAATATAAAAATATTAACATCTTACACATTTATACATTGACAGTAAAAAAATAACCGGTTTATTTCAACTTTTTAGGTAACTAGTTATTTTCTTGTTTTTTGCATGTTATATTTGCAAGCAAGGATCAAAGATTTTGAAACAACTCAGAAATTATTAGTGATTTGGTCAAGAAAATAACAAATTCATGTACATCTCAATTATTACTTTCTTACATACTAGGTAAGTAAAAATTTAATTTTAGAGCAATATTTCATTACTCGTAAAGAATTTGCTGACTAATTAATATTACTCATACGCGCACGGACATAATCCTCAAGTCAGAAGATTTTCTACTTAAATTTCGGTCTTTCAAAGAAGTTCGTGTATAAAAAAAAAGCAAAGAAGAAACGAAATGCGAACGAAATTTCAGATATTTTTAACAAAGACGGGAAATGCTATTACAATTAGAGTCGACTTTATATCGTCAACTGAAAAATTAATATTTTTTTAACACTCGTATATTTTTTAAAGTTTCAAAATATTATCTTTTGTAAAGGAATAAATGAGAAATTTCGTTCTTACAATTAAAAGAAAACTGCTTATTAACCTTAATACATAAAAATGTATAAAAAATATCCATTCTGAAATATTGCAGTTATTTTAGCTTTTAATTTAAACAGGCTTAGAAAGCGGTAACACCAAAAATACCTCAATATATTTAAAAACAATATGAAACTTTTGCATTATAGAACAATTTTTTAATAGTTATAAGTAAGTTCTTAAAAGCCGTTGAGCTAACCCAATATGCGAAAAATATTAATAAATTATGTACAAATATAAACTACTAGCAGACCCACCCTGTTTTGTTGAAGCTATTCACGCATTTATGTATCAGTTATCTATCTTTTACTATCCTACAAAAAAAAAGTAATGTTCTTATAGATATTTTGTTTAACTGCAATGTGAGTATTACACATCCCATACAAAGCAAACAATATATGTCTATCGCATACCCAGATTTCTGTTATACCTAAAATTGCTGTAGTATAAAAATTGTGAGTCAATTTATGTTTCAACTTATTTTATTTCGTTCCAGAGACTATTCAAAAAAAAAAAGAAATCCATATCAGTCTGGCCGTTAGCCGGATATGCAGCAAAAACTGTTGGCTTTGTAGGAGAGATGTCACGCCCACATCAAATTTTAAGAGAGTCCGTACAAATTTTACTTGAAGGATTTTTGTAAGAAAAAATTTGCCTAATCAGTCTGGCTGTTCTCTAGTTATGGCATGACTATCATACGACATTTCATATCTGTATAAAGAGATTTCATATGGCTCGGTTTCTTGATATACAAAAAGACAGATTAGTCGGTTTTTAGTTTTTTTTTTTTAGTATTTTATGGTAAATCAAACTACCTATAATATTTGTGTAGGAAGCCTCTAATGCTTCTACACTACTTGTCTAATTAACTACCATTTCTAATGGTTAAGTACTATACTAATAAACATATAATTAAGTAAATATTTTTTGTTATTTCGAGCATTTTTGTTTTGAGTTATTTAATCCAAACGAAATTTAAATGATTAGCCGAATTCCCAAGAAAATAGGCATTTAAACAAATAAATTTTCTTTAATTCAACAAGACAGACTCCACTTCTTTTTAGTTTTTTTATTAGTCAGCCACAATAATTGCAACGGTTAAATAAATTAAAAATTTTAAACATTTTTAACTTTTTTAATTATAAACTGGTAACATTTTGCAAATTCAGTAATAAATAAGACAATTTTTTAAATTTTATTTAAATGTAACAACTGTTAAAGAACACGCAAAGGTATCTTATTGTAAAATTATCGATAATTTATTTTCTAAAACATTCAGTCCCTTTTTTGCAAAGCTAAAGTATGAAAAGTATTTTAATAATGGAAATTCTTACTTATAAAAAAACATTTTTTTCATTAATATACCACGCGCCTTCTTGTGTCACCAAGTTAGCATGAGAATTGTTTCATGTAAACAAATAAAATCAACTCATGAAACATGGGTTTCTTTGCACCTAATATGTATGCGTTCCATGCACTTATTGTAATTGATTGAAGTTTATTTATATATTCATATAAACACATGATCTCCAATGATGCGTTAATCTTAAAATCATGCATGTTTCACCTTGAGTGAACCACTTTATCATGGGATGAACCCATGCATACATCATTTATTTTGCATACCATTTTGTTGCTGGGATAACCCTTAAAAAATTTAATTGTTAAGCGTTTAAATTTTATTTTATTTTTCATATGAAACGCATTTGTGTGGGACTTTGTTCTCTAGATTGCATTGAACGAAACTTTGAATCATTTTTATACCCTTAATCTGTGGTGCCAAGGGAATATATATAGCTTTGTCATCCAGTTTGCATTTTTTACAATATTCATTCCGATTCCGAACTGAACTACTGACTAGGAGAATCGATTCAAGTTTTAAAAGTCCTTACATGTTGCATATATTTGCATGTACTACAAATCTTTTAGAAATATCCAGGTATGAATCGTTACAGAAATCCAACTCAATTGCCCTACATCTTTCTGCGATATGAGAAAATGGAGACGACTTTTATATTATATTTTAAATTTTAGGCTATAAGTTCAATGCGATAACAACAGAATATCAATGAAAAATTAGTTATCCGATACTAGCTGAGTGAAATGCATTTTCGAAACCAGCTACGGTTTCATCATCAGCACTCTTTTGATCAGAACTGATCAGACTTTTTTTCATATATGTATCACTAGAATAATTTATAAACAAATATGTGATTCTTTTTAGAGAAAATATGCCTCTAGTGATAAGTTTCGTATTTATTGGTCAATAATCGGCAAAGTTGAAAACTATATATTTTTTTTAAATATTCAAATCTTTAAAGCTCGTAAACAGTTTTTAAACACCTCAAAGAGAAACAATTATAAACTGCGGTTTAAAAAATATTAATAAGAAGAATTCAGAAAGCGGTTAGAAACTAATAGAGATATATATATATATAGAGAGAGAGAGAGTGAGAGCCAACATGGGTATCAAATGAAAAGACTTGACGAGATAAAAAATTAAAATGATGGCCGCTATTACAGCGTGGATGTCTACAAATTTATTTATGGGCCATATCTTGTATTTGAAAATTGATTGATTGGTACCAAGCAAAAACGGGGTTGACAGTTAACTATTAAAAGAATATTACATCCACGATAGCGTCTGAAGCAAAATGGAAAATGGAAAATGGTTTAACCCAATCAATATGGATATCAAATGAATGGGCTTGACTAGTAGAATATAGTTAACTATTTAAAAATTCAAAATCAGAGATGGAGACCGAAATTATAAATAAAATGACATATAATATGAAATTCGAAATCAAGGCTAAGCTAAGATTTGGTTATTGTATTTATGTACACTATGGTGATGGCTATTATCTGATTTGGTACGGCCAAATATAGCACTTTTACTTGTTTAAAGAAAGTACGATGTCAGCTTAAGGTATGTAAGAGTTTGTGGTGAAATAATAAAAATGTTAATGAAATCTAATAGAGGTAAAGCAGAAGCAATAGGGATTGTGTATATTTTGTTCTGTTGGATTCAAGAAAATTATATTTTGAATATTGACTTTAATATCTTTTAAGCACAAACGAATAAACTATAATTTTTCCTTTTTCTTTTTTAAAAAATTGTCAAAATTTACTTGAATAGCACCCAAAGTTTCTAAAGAATGTTAGCGCTAGTAGCATTATAAGCACTAATATAATACAAACTATTAAAATTATGAAGTTCGCCAAAAGACTTTGAATCGATAACTACAACTCAAAACTTACAGCAACAAAAAAAATAGATTTTATTGCACTCAAATCTAAAATATTGAGTAAAACATTCTGTTTTTCAAAATTCAATTTTGGCACTTATGCCGTATATTCACTGCCAGCTTTTGTATGCACAAACATCAGAAGATGCAACCTCAATACAATTTTCTGTCATAAAAAAAAAAAAAATTTTTATCAAAATGTTCCAAAATGGATTTTAAATCCTCATATTTATGAGTACAATGCTTAGAAATGTGTTGTGGATCTTTCTTTTTAAATTTATATTATTTAAGAACAATAAACAAATTTATATTTATCTTCTGGCTACAAAGTGCAAACAATAAATTCTTTTTCAAGCAATTTGTTAACAATGGGTACTTAAAAAGCAAGCACACACAAAGGATACACTTTTTCTTTGCACTCAAGTGTATAACATTGAGGTTTCCTTGTGGCGACAAAAAATTCCAGTCAAATCAAAGTGATAAGCTTTGACTTAGAATATTAACATTTTCAGTTAACCAATAAATCTCTAAAAGTTTAAAATATTTTATTCAAATCAATTAATTTGCGTGTGTTCCTTGAAAAGAACAGTTTAAAGTTGTAAGAAATTATTTAGTATTCAACACATTATTATTAGATGCTACATGTCCACAAACCTCAATAATATTTTGTACTAAAAGTGTAATAAAATATTCAAAGCCAAAATTTTACGCTTTATTCTAGTCAGCATCTCACTTATTTGTAGAGTATTTTTTATTACGGAAAAGCTTAGGTGTAATGACTCTTTAAAAGCTAGAAATTAAACGAATAGTTTTAAATGATTCTCTTTCTCTCTTTGACGGCCATACATTAACGGTTAAAGCTAAACAATATCTTTTCTTGTTTCCATGATCTATGACCCAGAAAAAGTTTTTCTTCAGGGCACCCTTCTTGTCCCCCATTTTGCTTGGCAAATATAGTTGTCTATGGGTTGAAAGGAAACTAATTTAATTTTTTTTTTTTTTTTTTGCGTTTTGTTTTATTTATTTAAAATCTATATATATAAAAATCAATGTGTGTTTGTATGTTTGTATGTTTGTGTGTTTGTTTGTGCTTTATAGACGGCTAAACGGCTGGACCGATTTCCTTGAAATTTTCACAGAATCTTTCTGTATGTCTGGAAGGAACTATAGGCTATACTTTCGTTTGAAATTGTAAGTGGGCGTGGTGCCACGCCCTATTAAAGAATAAGTATTAAATATTATATATCACGAAAGTTAATGCAGGTAGAGTCTTCAAATTAAGTACGGTAAGCTTTGACATCCACACGAACATTTGGGTAAAAAATGGGCGGACTTGGAATAGTAGGCGTGGCCACATGAATTGAATACTAAAATTCGTATATTTGGAAAACGAAATCGACTAGAGTAGTAAAATTTCGCAAGAGCAACTTTGACATCCAAATAAACATTTCTGGAAAAAATGGGTACATTGGCAATAGTGGGCGTGGCACCTGCCATATGAATTAAATACTAAAATTTGTATATCTGGAAAACGATATCGATTAGAGTACTAAAATTTTGCAAGAGGAACTTTGACATCCAAATAAACATTTCTGGAAAAAATGGGTACATTGGCAATAGTGGGCGTGGCACCTGCCATATGAATTAAATACTAAAATTTGTATATCTGGAAAACGATATCGATTAGAGTACCAATATTCTACAAGAGCAACTTTGACACCCAAATGAACATTTTTGGAAAAAAAAGTACATTAGATATAGTGGGCGTGGCACCTGCCATATGAATTAAATACTAAAATTTGTATATCTGGAAAACGAAATCGATTAGAGTACTAAAATTCTACAAGAGCAAATTTGACACCCAAATAAACATTTAGGCAAGAAATGGGTGCATTATCAGTAATGGGCGTGGCACCAACATATGAATTATATACTAAAATTCGTATATTTGGAAAACGAAATCGATTAGAGTAGTAAAATTTTGCAAGAGCAGCTTTAATATTCAAATAAACATTTATGGAAAAAATGGGTGCATTAACAATAGTGGGCGTGGCACCTGCCATATGAATTAAATACTAAAATTTGGGGTGGCGAAGCACACCGGGTATTAGCTAGTATTAAATAAAACACAACAATTTTAAACATTTATTATAATTAGTTCAGTGATGCCGAGGCAGCCACGTGACGTATTAAAGAAAAGGAATATATTGCATTGATCGCAAAAAGCATTTGTGCAACTAAACTTTTTATTGGAAGCACGATGAAAACAGCGTTTCTAATTTCCACGTACCTGGCTTCTGCGATCATATTCATAATAAATTTTTGTTCGATCCATTAGATCAACGCCTCTCATTCCTCTGTTGTAGTGTTGGATAATCAGGGGACAGATAATATCTATTTCAGCGGCTTGTCCAGCTACAAGCCTTTTTACTTTGAATACCGCTGTTGGGTCAATGAAGTAAGGCAAACACCTTGATTATCTATCCATTTTACGACTGATATGCTATCCGATGTAAAGTAACTCATATCCCCTCGCGTCATATCTTTGTCTTCCGGAAATTTCTGTTATTTCGAATGGTTCCATTATGCCATTTTGCTGCAGAATATGCATTAAGTTCAAGGACGAAAAAAAGTTGTCGAAATAAACTTTGATCCCTTTTTTCGTTAAAGATTTACATAGCTTCAAAAGAACAGACTCACTAAGGCCATGTCCAACAGAAGGCATTTTTCCGATATAGATATCGACACTATAAGTACCCGGTGTCTGACTCACAAAAATATCAAAGCTTAAATTCCCATGAAACAGGTTTGCCTTTCGTATATTGTTTTATTTCTTCAAATCGAAGCAGTCGCAAGATACCTGCGATTTGAGCTTAGTGAAACCTTGGACCAGTGGACTAATGAAGACGTATTGAGGGAAGTTCTAAGCTCATAAGGATGATTATGTCCATAAAAGCTTTAAGCTCATCCACAGTCAGAATAAAAATGCGCTCTTTTTTTAAGACGCATATATTTGACTGCTCCACAATCATGAGGCATAGTTTTAAGTCATATAACAAATGTGACACAGTAGTAGCTCAATAGGGCGCAGTTTTTAAAACTTATCTTCATAATTACAAACGCTGTTGAATACTTCGTACACTAATGGCATTTCTTCGTGCACATGCAAAACTGGTTTTAAAACTTGGGAGTGTTTGTGTGTGCAATCCTCTTTAAGTCCAGTTAAAGTTAAACTTTTATAAGCAAGAGTCTGTCTAAATCAGAAAGTTTTTTCGGGTAGTATGAGCAACGCTGATCTATTTGATTCTTGAACAGTATTTGAAGTCAATGCAGTTTGCTCTTTAATTCAAATTCAAAAATTTTTGCGGGTTTTCTACCCTAAATGACGATTTCTATAAGCTCATCAATTTGTAGTTCCATGGCGTCATTTTCAATAAAAATAATATATTCCTTGTCCAAATTAGTGGCAGCCTCGTTGTCATCATCTTTTGGTCGAAGGAAAAAAATACGATCTCGTCCCGACGCACTCATATTTAACTTGTTTACATTTGATTTACATTTGAAAAAAAGCGCTAAAAAAGAGAAGGTTCAATCTAGAGTTCCTTAAGCTGGATTCACCCATAAAATTTTAGTTCAGAACAAATTTTTTTTATACTGAGTTTGATGTTTTACTTTTGAGAGAAAGTTCAGAAAGTTTTTTCTTGAATTGTTTAATTTTAATTCTTGTTCAGAAGAAACTGAATTGGGATGCCACTTTTTTTTCAATATTTACATGAAAATTGAATTTGGTTGCCACATCACACAGTGTCAGTACATTTATTATACAAAAATTGTTTTTGCCGAAAATTAACAATTAAAATGTAATTTAATGAAAATATTGCTCAAAAATTAATAGAAGAATTAAAAAACCAGGAAGAGAATGTTTGTATGACATGAGCAATAGTGCAAACAAAAATAATTATTTAAAACAGGGGTTTTCTCACTGCGACTCATTTTATTTTCGATTTTTTTTTTATAAATTTCTTTTGAAAACAAATTGACTTTATGCACTTCAATTAAAAATAATAATTTTAGTTTTCTTCTTCCGACATTTTCTTCACATATATTTTAATGAAATAATTTACGTTTGTATTTATTTACATAGTTTGCTAGCGGTGCTGCCACTTTGTACAACTGTTTGCATTTTTATATTATATGGCAGCTTTGTTTTTGGGGACAAATTTTCTTAAATGGGTGAATCGTTCTGCAGAAAACTCTCAGTAAAAAATGTTATTCTCCGGAAAAAATTTTGTTCAGAACAAATGGGTGAATTCACCTTTATTTGTATAGATTTTGGTAAGAAACGAAAGAAAGTTTAAGCAAATTGCTATTATAACAGAAATGTGTTCGCAAGTAGGTAACATACTTGCCAAACATGTATTGATGACCTGCGGGCAGCGTCAAGCTTTTGAAAATTAGTTTTCTAATTTTTTGAAATTCATAAAGTGGATCTTAACAGATTTAACTCCGCTGCGACCTAAAACTAAAAATTAAATTTTTATCAAATTCGGTGTCTCGTTCGGGCCAAGTGGAGTAAGATAGCTCCAGCCAGTACCTTCTTATACTTCCACTACCTGCTTCTACTAATCTTTTCTTGACAATTTTTTCCTTCCTATTACCTGGACAACAATAGAAACCAAAAACTCCCGGCCTAGCATACTTGCCTGTGGTCGTCAAACATTATGTAACTCATTTATACGCAACATACTTGCACACACACAACATAAATCTCAAAAAATCTTGATGCGGTACCTGATGAGCATATCGGCGGTATTGACGGGTCACTGGATGTTAGGCAAACATGCAAGTCGGCTCGGACTCCCATCGAACGACCATTGTCGCAGTTGTCTGGATAGAGAGAAGGAGGAATCGGTTTTCCACTTTCTCTGCGAATGTCCTGCACTGGCGGCTAAGAGACACAGATTTCTGGGCGAACATATACTAGATGGCCTCTCTGCGATATCTGAAGTTGGACTGAATTATCTACTGAGATATCTCAGGGCCACGGGGTGGATCTAGTACCCTTACTCTTGGATTTTATTCTGAGTTACACTAGAAGCTGACGAGTGATGTGGTCCTGTCAAAACGGAGTCATACAGACTCTACTTGACTGTTGGCGTGCAGCGAACTACCACGATAACCAACCAACCAACCAACCTGATGAGCATAGTAAAAGATTCTACCAAGATATTGCCCAAATGAAAAAAAAGATATAACGGCAAGTAGTCCCCAGAAATGTTAGCTGATTCCAGCTGGGATATCAATCGTGAATCAGCAGATAAGAAAGCGATCAACAAAATAAAAATTAATTTTAAATACTGTATTATATTGGATTTTCTTTTACGGTCTCAGATTATTTCCTTTTGTTATATTAAATACGTTTTAAGTATTTCATATTTCAACATCAGTATTTTATTTAAATAAGAATATCTCAAATGTTTCCGATGTGTAAAATCAATCTTTAAACAGGTTTGGATTTAGCACGCTAAAGTCAATTAAAATCCCAAAATAAAGTTTTTGTTCCCAACTTTCTTTTTGACGACAAGTGTTGTTTTCGCTATTTATACTTCTAACATACATGTATATTTATGTAGGTTCACTAATAGCGGCTAAATAATATGCTTAAGACATTTGAATTTTTGCCATTGTAAATAAAAATAAAAAACTGTAACTTTATAAAAAAAGAAATTTTTAATGGTGTCTTCGACATGTGTGTTTTATGTATTATGTGTATTCCCAGCAAAAAAAAGACATGCAAAAGAAATATACATGTAGGGAAATATCGAAACAGACCTCTTCCATAAACGGGTCACTTCTCGATCCCTTCCGATTATATCTGAGTACACTGACTGCGTTTCTGCCAAGTGGCACTTCGAGCACCATACGTGCCTGTCTGCGTGTGGCCGTTTCCATTCCTTCCTTCCATACCTTCTCAGGTTCATAGATTCCACCCATTGTGGGACCTTTGCCCGCACTATCCCATCTCCAAGATCAACTCTAGGTTCTGGTCCGCAGAATGCCACAGCAGCCAGTTCGGCCGCCGCCTCATTCCCATCTATGCCAACATGTCCCTTAACCCCCATTAGCGTTACCACGTTCAAAGATGCACACCTATTGAGCTTCAGAACACATTCGAACACCAGTTTCGAGTTCACATCCGTACGCTTCACGCATCTAACCACAAACTCGTTATCAAGTGCAATGATGATTCTCCTCCCATGCACTATATCCTCCAGCAAGTGGTCCACCGCATGCAGCAATCCAAGCATCTCTGCCTGACATACGGACACATACTCCCCTCGAGCCTTAAGGAACAGGAAAGGTTCAACTCAATTGAATGGACCCCGGCTCCTGCCCTTCCGTTCACTCATTGTGCATGAATCCATGCAAAAGAAATAGTGAATGCATTAGTTCAATTAAGTTGAAACATGCATGATTTTTACATTAACGTGTCGTGTGTTTAAATGAAAACCCATGTTTCATGAGTAAATAATGTTTGTTTTCATGAATTGTTTAAGATATTTTTCATTTACGTATTTTCATGTATTTTGAAACACATCAATAATAGGTAACTGTTTTGTATCTGGAGAAGGCATTCTTCATGTCTCCTTTTGCACTTATAAATTAGAAGCCATGAAAAATATTATTCACACTGAACTAGTTAAATTTTTTTTTACTGGGTTGTATTTATTTACAAAGAATATACATACATGTGTATAAGTCTATACATTATTTTTGTTATTTATTTGTATACACGACTGTTTTTGGATGCACATCAAATCATTTTACTAAACAGTTCAAACAAAGAATAAAAGCTTAGCTTCTTACGCCATTGGAATATTTTATAGTGCTTAGTTGTATGAGAAGAAAGCTTGAGGCTTAAAACCTGCAAAAACTCATTTTGTTTTTGTGAACTTGTTATAATAATTTATCTATGTATGTGACCTGTGCCACTAAGGGCAAAATACCTACTTTGTTTCTTAGCAATGTTACATTTAAAGTGTATTTGTGTTAATTTATAAAAACAGATATGTATGTGTAATAACATCAACAATAAACGCGAAATTAGTTTTCAAATTCCCTTCAAAATAACATATTTCACAATTTTAAAAGAAAAATTAAAAAAAAATGAAAATTGAGATATAATTTACATTTACACTTACATATATCTAGTACTTGTTTTAAAATCCCTTTTTATACTCAAATATGACCCTCGTACCTAAGCCATTGCGCTTAGTTGATGACCTTTACCACCAATAACAACCACTTAATATCGACACCTACGTCACAATCACAACAAACAAATACATGTACATATATCTAGCGTTCGTTGATGATGTAAGGTGCAAGTCCATATTACACTTACAGCTATTTTTTTGGTAAAATAAAAAGTGTGTGCGTATGTAATAGATGTGGTGTTGAAACGAGTCAAAACTGTATATCGTTTCTTAGAGAAAATTAGTAAATTATTGTAGGTTGGCATGCAAACTTTCACTATTGGCCTTGGTAACAATATGTGCTTTTATTTTTAGAATTCTATAGGTTCCTAAAATAGTTGATTATGTTTTTTCCATACCCCTGTTAAGGATTTGAACTTTAGCAACATTTTATCACAAACATTTAAAAAAAAACTTTTGTGTTTTTGTTTATGAGTCTGGCATAAAATAAATTCCTATCCTGGAGTATTAGTTAAAGATTATTTTAATACACATACGTATATTTAGTGTATGAGTCTGTTTGTATGTATGTCTACATGTACATTTTTTTTAATCAGAAATACCTGCATAACAGAAATTCAAATTGTATTGACCAAGTTTATTAAGGATAATATTGTTGAAGGTGTTTCAAAGATATTTTCTAATAAATTTGCAAGACCTTCAATTTGGCATTCCATTGTAATATTCATTTTATTACGTAAATAAATCTAAAATAAAAAAATGTGAATAGTAAGTTAGCATATTTTAGTCTGATATTTACAGCTAAGGTCAAAAATTCGCTAAAAAAATGTTAAGAAAATTTACGAATGTAATATTACTAAGCGATATTCTTTGATTGTTTATTATTATCCGAAAACTAAAAGAATATAGTGGAGTTGATAGGATACCAGTATATAAGTTCAATCACATCATGATCCCAGCCGATAAACCAAAAATGTTAGTGTAATTGTAATAGCGGAAATTGCAATAGCAACAAATATTGAATATATATTAAAGATTTGCACGAGCAGCAGAGCGGCTTAAAGGTAGTCCCACTAAATTTTAAATATTGTCTTAAAGTAGAGGTTCAAGTTAATCGAACTTATTGAAGATATACAAAATTATTTACATGGGAATAATTAACTCTGCAGTTTGTGTGAGGATGGATTAAAATAGTGAAAATATTATAAGAAATAATGTGAAAAAATCTTTAATTTTACAATTTTAAAGAGCACCAATTGGTACAAAGATAGCAATGTTCATATAAATAGCATCACAATTTATAATTCACAGAGTGTTGTGTTATTGTATTGCCTTTATTTGACAACAATAAAACTTTGTATTTATTTGTGCAAACTCATTTGAAGCAATGAAATGAAATAACATGATGCCATATGAAAAAACTAAAAACATTCACATTAATCGTACAGCATTCGTTGATGTTTGTAAGCAACGTTTGTAAACACATATATTTTTGTCGACCTGTGTAATATCCGAAAACATTTTTATTTCTGTATCTAAAAAAATTGTTGTAAAGAAATTAACAATGTTTTAATTATACCTTCTTCACATCATTTTCCAAAGAAACACCAAAAAATGTAACAAGTCAAAGTTTTGTATAATACAACTTATGGCAGGTACAAAAATTTATTCAATCACCATAAAAACAATTCATACCAATCGTTTAGAAGTCGTTGCTTTTGGGACTGTTAAGCCTATAGTACACGAAATGTAAAAAGCCACATGCACATTTGGGTCTGACGTCACTAAAATGTTCAGCACTTTGGTAACTTTAACAAAAAAAAAACTCGCTGCATGCGATATTAAACGAAATGTATTTTAGTCAAAAAATCCAAATGAAACACATGTGGTCGAAGTGAGTACATTTATGCTCTATGATGACGTCAAAATTACGTCTCAGCCACGTGCGTATGTGCAGAACACCTGCATTTTTATCGTTACTCTCCGTTTTCCTTAATCAGGACACGCATTGCTTTACTAAATTGATGTATATTGTCAACAAAAGACTAAATTCTTGAGATTGTATTCAATGGCGTAAAATAGAGCAATCAAACCGTTCTCGAACTCCAATATTCTAATTAAGGCATATTTATTCATCAGCTAATTGCAGTTCGGGGAGAATTTTTTATATATAAAGTTTGACATTTTAAATGAATGAGAAAAGAGAGAAAATTATTTTTTATCTGTAGATTTCGACAGCTAAAATTTCACACAAGTAAAGAAAAAAATAATCAGCTGACGAAACAGGACTACCTGATGAATAAATATGCCTTGATTCTTATCAAGCAAATAAATATTTATCTTTTCTAAATATAGCATGTTCACTTTACATAACTTTTTCTCGACATTATTTTTAAACGACACAATATTTGTAGAATGTCCTTGAAACTTGTTGCGTTGCAATGGTATTGAGGTGTATTCATTGTTAAATTTGATTGCACACACAAAAAAAAATGTACTTGTGTATGTACTTAATAGAAAAGTAACATTTTATTTAAAGTGTAAAGTGTAGCAGTGTTGTAACCTTTTGAGTTTTCAGAATTAATAGCCAGCATAGATAAATTTCAATGTCTCTTAAAAACTGGGACCGCAAACAAAAACTATACTAAAGCTTTTATATATTTAAAGTATCTGTAGAGTTCAAGTATGTACATTTCTAACTGCATACATTCACTTAATTCAATGTATACATACATATATTTCTTTAAAAGTTAAACATGTATGATCTAATTGTTTATATGTATGTGTTATGTATGTATGTATGTGTTAAAACTAATGCTAACATTAAATTTAACGAACTAAGTTACCTCAATGGCATTGCAACATTTATATTTATTTTTTAGTTGCTTTTATTTTCATTGGTAATATTTCCGTTTCTTAAGTGGAATAATTTGCAGTATACATAGATACATACATACATACATATGTACGTAAGTATATTGTTGTATTATTTGTGCTTAGAAGTTCGCTTTATATATATCGTTTAAACAAATAAAAAAAAAAATTAAAAACATAAAACATAAAACAAGTTAAAGTGCTATATTCGGCCGTCCAGGGACTGATAACATAATTAACCAAAATGCCTTAATTTCATATTTAATGTTATATTCCGTTTCCTTTATAATTTCCCATGCTATCTTTGATTTTGAATTTTTTAATTAGTAAATTACAAATACAGTGATTTGAAGGTGTATTTTTTTATAGAGGTATAGAACTTTAAATGGGAATAAAGTAAATATGATTTTCTTAAATTGACATGAATGAAATTCATTCAAAATATAACCTTCTGCCTTTATAATTTAATTATGCCTTCAGGCATGTAACCCACACGGCTAACTCGAACGTAGTCTTATCAGCAGGTCCAATTTTCAATAAATTGTTTCAACCTTTGTGGCCGTACATCGGCAATAAAACGGCGAATGTTGTCCTCCAAGTGGTCAATTGTTTTGGGCTTATCGGCGTAGACTAGCGACTTCACATATCCCCACTGAAAAAAGTGTAGTGGCGTTAAATAGCACGATCTTGGAGGCAAATTCAAGGGTCCGAAAAATTAAACTATGTGTTTACCAAACGTCTGTTGTGGCATATAGCACCCTTTTTGTTAAAACCATAGCTTCTGCACATTATTGTTGTTTAATGTATGAGTCTGTAATCATGAAACTAAAGCAGGAATTTGTATGTAACGGTGTGCTAATATTAAAATAAAATACGTACTGAAAATAATATTACAACTATTAAAGTTTTTGCTTTGAAATTTTAATATTTATTTGAACGTTTTTGGCTGTTTTTATAATAACAAGCAAATTTTGGTTGGAAATTTCTATTGAAAAGAAAAACATGTTGATTTATTATTTCCTTTAAAAAAATATTTGTACATAAGGTGAACAAAAAAAAAAAAAAAAACTACGTCCCGCAAAGAATATACCAAAATAAATAATTTTTATCAAATAACTATATTTAATTTTATAAATTTATTTTGCATTTAAATATAAGTGATCATTCAATTATGAAAAGAGACAAAATTGATTCGGTTAAAAAAAATATGTATGAATGCTAGTTAAATGTTATATTCACTCTTGGTAACATTTTGGCAATTAATGCAGATGTTCACTAATTTTTTGCTACCAAGCGTGAGTGTATTTTTCTAAGTATGTTGCAAGTTTCTTACATCAACTGATTTTTTAGGTGATTATTAAATTAAATAAGTCTTTTTGCAAATTAAAAATATTCCCTTTATTAAATTTTCCAGAAAGAAAGTTAATTAATTAACTTTAAACAAATAATAATGCCTGAAACAACGATTAAATAAGACTTTATCAATTTATTGGTTATAACTGCTATGGATGAATTTATATTTGTGGAATTTTGTATTTATTTATATATGACCTGCTCCGAGAAAAACGGATTTGGACTTAAGAGTGAATTCTGGTACCTTAAAGGGTGTAGAATAAGATGAAATGAGTTAGATTTCAGATAAAAATTAATTTACCCCATAAAAACGTTGTTGCGTCGGTCACTGGTTGTGGCTTAAGAATCATGTATCGAGATCATAACAAACAGAGCAGCAACAATAGTAAACTTCATTTTCACGCACTAGGTCCCTTTTTCTTCCTTTTCTTATCCTTTACAAAGTTGTATGTATTAACTGTGAAGAATACTTCACAGCCGTTATAAGATTGGGCGTAGTCAGTATTTCAAATCGAACGCCCTTACTTTCATCTGAAGTGGTAAAAAGCTGCCACTTATTTGTGTTAGTTACCAACAATGCTGCAGTAACTTTTCATTGTTAGAAATATTCGAGAATATATTTGTGTTGAATTTCAGTACAACTATTCTTTAAATAATCAAGAAATAAGCTAATAACCAGAAAAACGAACATTCAGGTCCTCTGGCGAAATAATTATCATTTTAGAGACATTAGTTAATGTTACGCTTTTAGTTGGTTTAAAGATTTCTAGTCATTTTAACGTTTGAATACTTTAACTCACAAATCGGCGTCTCGCATCATGTAATTGCTTAAAATAATAAACAGTATTTTTGCATTTAATATTAATATTTGTTTTGAATGCTATAAACAAGATTCGGATTCAAAACTTTTAAAATTATTCAACTTTGAAAACACGCCTCCTTACAAACGTTATTAGATATTTTTGTCAATATAGCAGAATGACAAAGAATGATTTATATATAAATTTGTTTTTTTTTTTAAATGAAATATTTTTTTTTATTAATTAAAATTATTAATTACTTCTTAATATTGTTTTTTATAGTCCTATGTTATATTTTTATTGTTTTCAAAAAAAACGTTTTCTTTTTATACCCTTCACCTGTGGTGCACAAGGGTATATATAGCTTTGTCATTCCGTTTGTAATTTCTACAATTTTAATTTCCGACCCCATAAAGTATATATTTTCTGAAAGCCTATGAATAGAGGAGTCGATTAAGCCCTGACCGTCTGTCCGTCTGTCCGTCTAACCGTCTGTCCGTCTGCCCGTCTGTCCGTGTGTTGGTTGAAATCAACTTTTAGAAGCAACTATATGTTCCTCAGATCTGTATATGGTATCAATCTTTTGGAAATATCCAGGAATGAATCGCTATTGAAATTCAGCACAATCGCCCTATAACTTTCTGAGATATGAGCAAAAAACCACGACCACCTCGTTTTTTTTCACAATTACAACAACAACATACATACATACATACATGTAAAAAACATACCAAACAAAAAAAATTACAAAAAAAAAAAATATTAAAAATAAGAAAAAAATAATAAAAAAAACTAAAAAAAAAAAGTTTTAAAAAAATTTAAAAAAAAATTTTAAAAAATTTTTTAAAAATTTTTCTAAAAAAATTTTTTAAAAAAATTTAAAAAAAAATATAAAAAAATAATAAAATATAAATAATATATTGAATAAAATAAAATAAAATTTTTTTGGCTCAGCTGGGATTCGATGCCACATTTATTCTAACGTGTACGTACGTATGCACGTATTTTATATGGGATGAATGGTGATACAAACAATTGTTATTGCATGACTACACGTTGTGAAGGGTATATAAGATTCGGCACGGCCGAATATAGCACTGTTACTTGTTTTTGTTAAGATGATTAAAAGAAAGACATTTTGACATTTTTGATGATTCTGATGTGTTTTTTGTTCACAAATTTCAAGACTTTGCACTGATTTTTAAATAGTTGTGCAGATTTGCTCAAGTGATGCAAAGGTAAGCACGTCTTGCAAAGGCGATTTGCATCAAAGAGTGAGTCTCGCATTACTAAACTAAATTTAAAGGAAACAAGAGTACAAGCATCAGTACTAACAGCTTAGTTGTTTCCTTAAGTGTATAAAAACAAGTAAGAACACTATATTCGGCTGTTCCGAATCTTTTATACATACCCTCCACCAATTTTGTGTACTTTTTTAGCACAAATTTTTTTATTTTGTTGTTAACAGTAATCGCTATGAAATAATCTCTTTATACTAAAATATGTATCACTTTCTATGTATAACTTAGATATGCTATTAAAATGTTTTCGTAAATTTAGTCTATCAATAAAAGATGGCGTTAAAGTAGGCGTGTCACACAAGTTTCTGCTAATAAAGAAACTGAGATATTTCAATATAGTCATTTATTCTTCCACTACTTTGTCCATAAAAAGCATTATATGGGAGGTAGGTGTTAAAGTGGGCGTATCACCTAAATTTTTTGGCATAACAATATAATTGACTAAGTGAATAGCTGTAGGAAATTTTATCATCATACCTCTAATTTTGTCGGTTTTATGAGAATTTAAATTTCAGTGACAGCAGATTACGTGAGAAGTGGGCGTTAAAGTAGGCATGTCAATGTAGTTTTTACTAAACAATTCAACTTAGATATTTCAATATAGTACTATGAATTTGAGATAAAACGTTGTATGGGAGGTGGGCGTAAAAGTAGGCGTGTCACATTTATTTTCCGTTATAATAATGCCTTTGACCAAAAAGCAATGCTTGCAAAATTTCAGAATCGTACATCTAATTTTGTCAGTTTTATTAGGTTTTAAATTTTCAATATACCGAAAAATACACTGTGCGGTATAACTTTTCGTACATATTGATCTATAACAAAATTTGAGCCTCCTAGCTTTTTCGGTGCAGAATCTATCGTGCTTTCAACCGACGGACAGACATAGCTAGATCGTCATTTATGGAGTCTTAAATAGATATTTCGATGTGTTACAAACGGAAAGACCATTGTTTTGGTTTAGGGTATACAAATTTAAAAGTTCAAAATCAAATATGGTATTGGAAATAATAAAGCCAAAATAACCTACATATCTATCTATCTATCTAGGCTAAGTAACGCTGTGGTCACTATACCTATTTGGCATGGATGAATATAGCACTCTTACTGGTTCTTGTTTTCCCATCTGATTTTCTTTTGTTTCTCTTACATACATAAATTTGTTACAAGTTCACTGTTTAATTGCTCAGCAAATCTAATTGCTTTTGAAACCGATACTAAGAGTCTGAAGTCATCAGTATTGCATACTTGTTGCAGTTGAAGCAATAAAATTTGAATCTATACCTAGTTTATTCAAATGTTTATAGAAATGTCATGAAATTAGTTTTAGACATTTTAGGAAGGAACGAATGTTTAGTTTGCATGAACCTTCATAAACTTTATCAAAGTTTATGGATATTACTGCACATAAAAAGAAATGTAACGCAAATAAATTTATACACTTTATGCACGTTTTCTATTAGTTTTTCTTACGATGACCTCCAACATGCACACAAAATTTAAACAGTTTAATTTCACTGCCCTTTAAAATTTTTTGTTTGAGTTTAAAAATTAGATTTTTATATAAAATGATAAAAGCTTTTAGCGTTAAAATGTCGAGAATTGTTAAATAATATCTTAAAAATTCTTTTAAAATCCATTCAAAAATTCAAAAGAAAACTGGCTTTCGTTAAGTTGTTAATTATAAACGTTAATGTTGGTAAATAACTTTTAGTGTATTTATTTCGTTGGCGTAGAAATATTATGGCTGGGAGGGGGGTCGTTTTTTAGCTCTCCTCCGGATCGCTTACAAAATAATTTTTTACATAATATATTATATAAATTACAGCACTTTTTTGAAAAGGTGGCTTAAGCATTACGTACTTAATCCGGCCTTTTATAGGGAACAGTGGTCTAGGTACGTCGCGTTATACATATTAATGAAAATCATATATATATATTTAAAGATCATAATAGAAAACTATTTTATTAGAAACCTATTTTGTTCAAGTGAATAATAGCTCATATTGAGACATTATAATGGCACATAATGTATGTTCTCAATATGAGCTTTTGTACCATATTCAACTCATTATCTTTTTCATGCTTTGTTGAAAACAACAAAAAAATATCGCAAAATAGTAAAAACACAATAAACAAGTAACAGTGCTATATTCGGCCGTGCCGAATCTTATATACCCTTCACAACGTGTAGTCATGCAATAGCAATTGTTTGTATCACCATTCATCTCATATAAAATACGTACATATGTATATACTGGTTAGAATAAATGTGGCATCGAATCCCAGCTGAGCCAAAAAAATTTTATTTTATATAATATATTATTTATATTTTGTTATTATTTTTTTTTTATATTTTTTTTTTAATTTTTTTAAAAAATTTTTTTGAAAAAATTTTTAAAAAATTTTTTAAAATTTTTTTTAAAATTATTTTAAAATTTTTTTTTTGTAATTTTTTTTATTATTTTTTTTTTATTTTTAATATTTTTTCTTTTTGTAATTTTTTCTTTTTTTGTATGGTTTTTACATATATTTATGTATGTATGTTGTTGTTGTAATTGTGTAAAAAAACGAGGTGGTCGTGGTTTTTTGCTCATATCTCAGAAAGTTATTGGGCGATTGTGCTGAATTTCAATAGCGATTCATTCCTGAATATTTCCAAGAGATTGATACCATATAGAGATCTGAGGAACATATAGTTGCTTCTAAAAGTTGATTTCAACCAACACACGGACAGACGGGCAGACGGACAGACCGACAGACGGATAGACGGACAGACGGACAGACGGTCAGGGCTTAATCGACTCCTCTATTCATAAGCTTTCAGAAAATATATACTTTATGGGGTCGGAAATGAAAATTGTAGAAATTACAAACGGAATGACAAAGCTATATATACCCTTGTGCACCACAGGTGAAGGGTATAAAAATTTTGAAAGAACAATATGTTCAGAACAAATTAAATTCAATAAAATTTCACTTTGCCAATTAGAAACTGAATAAATAATACTGTTGATAGCTTACAGCTTATTTCGATAAACAGTGCGTTTTTGAAAAAGTCGTTCTTGTTTGCATGAAAAACTTTTCATAATTCAAAGTATCGCAGAATTTGAAATTCACGTATGTATGACCCATTAGGCCGTAATTAAGTTGGAAATGTTTCTTTGTTGATTCAATATTCATTAATTTTTTTTTTGTTTTTTTTTTTATACCAACCACCCAAGAAAATGGTGAGAGAATCATATTTTTCAAACATATTTCCTATACAAAAGGTTTGTTTGGTATTGAAAATGGGCTAAAGCGGTAAATTAGGCAGAGTGTTGAATAAAATGCGATTGTGTCTAATCGCATTGACGTAGTGTGATAAAATTACGTTTCTGTAATTTTGTAAACATTGGTTTTTGGTTAATAGATTTATAATAATAGAAAATTAAGGTGACATCCTTAACGCCCCCCTTCCATATAACGTTTTATATTAAATTCATATAATTTCGCTATGAACAAAGATTTATATATTTTAGTATAAAAAATTATTACAACTTTTAATAACAAAATAATAAATTTGTGCTTTAAAAGTACATCAAATTGGTGGTGGGTATACAAAATTTGGCACAGCCGAATATAGTTCTTTTACTTCTTTTAGTTAAATTGTGTAGGATCTGAAATAAAGCCTACATTCAAAATACTACAATCTATATTCTGTATTATTTGTTATCTGGAAACATGCTGCGACCTTAAAAATAGATTTAAGTCAACCTAGAATCAGATAATAAAATTTAAACAATTTTGTATGAAATATTGATTAAATATGTTTTACCATAGTTTTTGTTTCCACTCTGCCATATTTCAATGATTACACAGGTCAACAGCAAAAAAATGTTTTGATAACATCATGCATACCTTAGTACAAAAATGGTTAAATTTTTCAATTCTATGGATAATATTTTTTTTTTTTTTAATTTAAGGATTGTCAGACGCTGCTCCACAGTATCAATAATAACTCGAAAACTGTTAGTCTGATATTATTTAAATAAACTTTGAAAAATTAAGATTTAAATAGCCTTTTATTCGTTTATATATAGCGTTTTAATGGGCTCAGTAGTTTCAGACTTATAATAAAAAATTAATGCAAAAAATATATTTTTTACGTAAAAATAGCAATTTTGTTTTGTCTTCAAAAAAACATGAAAAATCGAAATCTCTATTGACAAAGTTGTTGGAAAAATAAAGGACTATATTGAAATGTCTAAGTTGTATTTATTAGTATAAACTATATTGACATGCCTACTTTATCGCCCACTTCCATTAAAAGAATGAATTGACGAAAATATTTTACTAGCATATCGAAGTTATACAAAGAAAGTGATACATATTTTAGTATAAAGAGTTTATTCCATAGCGATTACTGTTAATAACAAAATAATAAATTTTGTACTATAAAAGTACATCAAATATGTGGTGGGTATTAAAGATTCGGCACACCCGAATATAGTGTTTTTACATATTTTTTCTTAAATTCTGAGAATCGCAAACATGTCAAAAAGGTTTTTCTCCAAAAAATTTTTCTATGAGAAGAACATTAACTACACAGTTTGATGTATATCAAACAAAAAGACTTAAATTTTGTGAAAATGAGCTAGATCACTTGATTGTAAATAAATTCGAAAGGATTCAACCAATTTTTATGATTGATACTTTGTTTTGTTTCTATTACATGTGACTTTGCGATAAATTAATAAATTTGAAAATTGTTTGCCGTTTTCGATTTTTCATGATTTTTTGAATACAAAACAAAATGTTATTTTGACGTAAAAAATATATTTTTTTCTTTAATTTTTTTTATAACTCCGAAACTACTGAGCCGACTAAAGCACGATCTAAAATCAGATTAAAGGCTATGTAGATCTAAATTTGTCAAAGTTTATTTTAATAATATCGGACTTATCGTTTTCGAGTTATCATTGATTATGTGGAGAAGCGTCTAAAAAAATCATTCAAGATTTTTTTATTCAAAATTTAAAAAAAAAACTCTCTACAACATATCAAAATTGCATAGTGGTTTTAAAAGCCTTTTAAATTTTTAAAGTTTTGTTACCTTGTGTTATATTTTGCCTGTTTTGCTGTTGATGTAATTTTTCCAATTCATTTTATTGAAAATGTTTTCACACTTTCACATTTTTCTATATATTAGTTTTAAATTTTTTCTTTACCACTTCTTTTCCTTGGCGCCATTACCATTTGGCATTAATCTTAAGGTATGTAAAAATGTAATTTTTAAAGTCATTTGGACTTAATTTCCCGAAGTGTACATTTTTATTTTTGTACAAGAACGTATGTATAATGTTGCCGTTTGGTGCACAAATACTATACGAAAGCTATACGCACGCAGAGACTATGTGCTTGTTTGTGACCTTAAGATATTTAAGAATCTAGTAACCAATAAATCTTAAACAACAAAAAGGTTTCAATGAAAAAGCTCTATAAATTCGAGTGCATTTATAAGCCTTTGATATACAGTGCAAAAACTTTGGAACTTACCTTAGGAAACTACTTTCAAATTAAAAATAAAAGGAAACATCAAGTGCATCTTTTTATTTATTTTTTAATTATTAAACAAATAACATATCTTTTTTACACAAATACAGATTTTCTGGGAAAGTGCACTTTACTTGGGTACACTTTATCGGGTTTATTATTTTGTGCAGCTGTTTATAGATGCACTTTATCCACATACTGCACACTTTTATTCATGGAAACCTTTTCAAGAAGGACAATGAATGAATATTTAACAAAATACATACAAAAATATGTACATGCATACATATATATGTAAAATATTTTATATGCCCATACTTAATATAGACGCTTACGTATGCACATGTACGTTTATACATATATATAAGGTATATACTTACGTATGTACATTGAAATTCGTATGTATGTGTGATACTTGTGTTTGGGCACGTTGTAAGTGGGCACTTACACAACAATCTTTCTTGCACTTTTCTTTTCAGTTAAATGTATAATGTTTTGTTATTCAATTTGTATTGTTGTTCCTTTTTTTGCATGTTGCACATTTGTTGTTTGATAATGTCACAGCATAAATTGGATGGTGTTGGTTTATTATTATTATTATTATTAACGTACATTTTATTCTTTAAGCTTAGGTTAGGTTAGGTTGAAAAGGAGGGGTATAAAAGCCCAAACCCATGGCAGGTATGCACTTATGCCCAGTTGGCATGTTGTGCGCTCCATATGGAAAACGGAATTCCCAAACAAAAACCATAAACATAATTTCCCATAAATGACGGATTAGTCCAAGAACCCAGTCCCCTCAATGTAACGCCTTATGGATCTCCAGTTCGAGCTCCCCAGGTATTTTAAGTTCGGCATAGTATCCACTGTAAAGTTTTAGCGCCTAATATGCCCAAACGCAGGACAATGACAGAGGTAGTGTACCAAAGTCTCATCCTCTTCCTCGCATGCTCTACATGTTGTCTCCTCAGATAATCTCATGCGAGCTAGATGAGTTCTCAACTTCGTATGACCTGTAATCACACTGGTTATTTTCCTAAGTTTAGGTCTACTTAGTCTCAGAATCTCCTTTGATTTCCCAAGATTTGGGTCACCCCATAGTATTCTTGTCACCTTACCGACATCAGTGCCTTGCCATTTTCTGACATGTTCCTCCATCGCCCAACGTTTAAGTTCATCCTTAAATCGTTTAAGGGGTTTGGCGTTCTCCAAAGTTATAGTACTCAGAAGAGCTCCCATTTTGGATAATTTGTCGGCTTTCTCGTTTCCGATCAGCCCGTGATGGCTTGGTATCCATATTATCTCTAGATGTTCACAAATTGCATATGAGTTTATCTCACTCTTGCATTGCAAAACGTTCCGGGATTCAACTTTCTCCTTTCTCAATGTCTTAATCACTGATTGGCTATCCGTAAAGATACGAATCGGGGTTTCGCTATTCGTTTCCTTTATCCATTTAATTCCTTCCGTAATCGCCATGATCTCAGCCTGAAAAATAGTGTTGTGATCTGGTAGATGGAAGTATTTGCTTCTATTTCGGCTTAAGTCGTATAAGCCCATTCCAGTTTGGTCACCAATCTTTGAACCGTCTGTATAAAGATCGATTCCATGGGTGTTTCCCATCCTGATTATCTCATCCCATTCTCCCTCTTCCGGTATTATGGTGATACAGTTAGTATTCTCATATCTCATCGGGATTTTATCACAAGTTAATTCCGTAATATTTCCCATCGGTAAGATATCCGTTATTTTTTTGGTAATTTAAGCTTACTGAACATTTATATTAGAGAATGTACGGGAAATTGACATGTATTTGCTTCAACTACTAAATAAGTACCTGCTTATGTTGTCGGTGTAATGAAGAGTTTAATTTAAATTTTTTTTAAGCTTGCGGTATAAAATTGAGTACAAATACTAGAGTCAAATTCTTGCAGTTAAAAAGAGCTACATTGATAGCTTAAGAAATTATTATGATTATTGTACTATTCGGTATAGTGTCATGTTTTTATACCCTTCGCCTGTGGTGCACAAGGGTATATATAGCTTTGTCATTCCGTTTGTATTTTCTACAATTTTCATTTCCGACCCCATAAAGTATATATTTTCTGAAAGCTTATGAATAAAAGAATCGATTAAGCCCTGACTGTCTGTCCGTCTGCCCGTCTGTCCGTGAGTTGGTTGAAATCAGCTTTTAGAAGCAACTATATGTTCCTATGCAACTATATATACAGAAATGAATCGCTATTGAAATTCAGCACAATCGCCCCATAACTTTCTGAGATATGAGCAAAAAACTACGACCACCTCGTTTTATTCACAATTACAACAACAACTTACATACATACTGGTTAGAGTAAACGTGGAATCGAATCCCAGCTGAGCCAAAAAAAAATTTTTTTTATTTAATTTTATATTTTATTTAAATTTTTTTTTTAAATTTTTTTAACATATTTTTTTAATTTTTTCTTTAATATTTTTTATTATTTTTTTTTATTTTTAATATATTTTTTTTTGGAAACGTACATACGTAAACTCATTTTATAATTCTGCAATGGGATGTTTTGTATATGTACATATGTACATATGTATTTTATATGAGATGAATGGTGATACAAACAAGTGTTATTGCATGACTACACGTTATGAAGGGTATATAAGATTCGGCACGGCCGAATATAGCACTGTTACTTGTTGTTAATACTTTTAATCAGCAAGCTTTTATCATATTAAACTTATCTATACTACAATTCTCAAAAGTTAAAATATTTAATAGGAGTTTTAGTTTGTTTAAATTCTAGTTGGTTAATTTGGACCAATAAAGGATTCCAAGGATGCCAACGATTGTTTAACAGTCAAAGTTTCGTATCGTATATTCTCAAGTCACAAAATGCTTGTCTACGAAATGACTGGAATTCAGTTGCCTCATATTACTTCTTGTCATTGCAACTAAAAATAAGTCATTGTATGGCAGACATAGTCTTTAACTTTCTAACAATATTCTACAAATTGTGATCAACTTTTTTGCCGCGGAGCTGACAGCCATTTTTTAGGTTTGTTGGGACTTTAAACACAAAACTACACTCTAGTTTTTATTTTCTCTAAGTTTCGCTACATCAAAAATTTAAGCGTTAAGCTTAGAAGAAAATTTTAATTCTTTGGTTTTCATGGGCAACCACGTGTGCCTTAAAATCAATTTTTTTAGGAAAGCCACAAAACCTTTTTATATAAAACAACGGGTTGAGTATTGAACTTTTTAAACTTTTTTTTACCATTCATGCCAATAAATTTCCTAAAATTATCTTCAGTCTTATTATTTCAGACAAATATTATTTAAAAATTAGATAAGGGGGTAAAAAAGGGTAAAAAAGAGTAAAATCGGTAATCCTATATCTGCTAAACTAAAAATCATACAAGTTTAATTCAAAAAGTATTGTAATTTGCACAAAAAATAAGCTGACAGGGGTCTGGCCCTTTTTTGAATTTTCAACCACTTAGGGGAAAAAACGGGTAAAAACTATAATTTGGTACTTTTTTGGTACCCGGCGTAACTTCCAAACACATAAAGCTAGGAAAAAGGTTTAAACTGTTTTAAGTAATCCGCGAAAAAATATTAATAGAAATTTGGTACTTTTTTTCAAATTCACATGTATAAGGGGTAAAAATTGTCCCTATTTTTGGTTATTTTTTTAAAAGAAACTTTTCTTATATGATTTAATGGGACAGAATTTGATAATTATTATTGCCTAATAGAATATGGACAATTATTTAGGTGAAATTTTTGGAAACTTTTTTGGGGACAAAAAAGGTACCAAAAAGTGGAAAATTCCGTAAAATGTATGTGATTCCTAATTGGACGGCCAATTTTCACAAAATTTTTAATTGGGACTTCACCAGACATAAAAAATTATGTAATTTAGTAAAAAATGATACACTTTCATAACAGGGTAGAAAGGGGAAAAGTTGGGAAAAGAGTTTGGTACTTTTTAGGACATAATTATTTTATGCAAAAAAGAGTAAATTTACTGACTTTAAATCATATCTATTAAAATATTTTGTTATTTTAAATATGTTAAATGTTTAATCTGTGACGTTTTTGATTCAAATTTTAAATTACTTACACACCAAGAAGCGAAACACCGAATGAAAAGAAATGTCAAATATTCAAAAAAAAAATTGCATCAAATACTTAGCCGAGTACCGGCTATTATTTTTCCCTTCGATTTCTCCTCACCTATAACGATAAAAACATCTATAAACTCAAGAATAGCCCAACTATAATCGTCGTGCGCGACCATCGACTAAGATTGTGCCTACAATTCTAGTGTTGGGTACTCGATTTTAATCAATACTTTTAACAGATTTTTTTGAATTTTATTTTAAACAAGGCCTTATACATTCGCTTGTGGCCTTTAATACAGGTGATGCACATACAGGGTTGTATTTTTAAACAGAATTTTATTTTAGCCTGTTTAGCATGAGCATGCTTATGTCTACGATGATTTCATTAATTACAATATTATTAATAGGGTCTAATTTAATCAACACTTATACTATTTACAACATGCATGTTGTATCCTCCTACAATAAATGTATGTGTGTACATGCAAGTAGACATATCATAATTGTAATGAATTTTCTTAATGACTGCACAATAAGTTAAATGTCCTTAACCCGCTTTAGGAGAAGAATGTTCGTGTAAAAGATGCATTTAAGTTGAATACAGGTTAAGTTATACATTTAAGTTTAAGAAATTTCAGTAATAAAAAACATATTAGCAGCAATAACTCCGGTGTTATTCAGTTTATTTACCTACTTAGGATTTTTTTAACAATGTTTGGCATAAAATATTAGTGAAGACACGAATATAAATTTTTCAGTTTAAAAATATGTGAAAATTCGTTATGTTCACAGCACTCCACAAAGGTCTTCGTGTGTTTGAGCAATAATTAAAGGGTCCGCCAAATAACTATATTTTTTTGAAAATGCTATAAAAAAAAGTGTAGCTTCGGCTGTGTGGCACGTAGCGCCGTCCTGTTGAAATCAAATGTTGCCAATATCCTCCTCTTCAATTTTTGTGAACAAAAGTTCGTTCAACATGGCCCGATAACGATCGCCATTGATTACGGCCACTCCTTGCTCATTTTCGAAGAAAAATGGCCCAATTATGCCTCTGGACCAAAATCCGCACCAAACAGTGACTCGTTTTGGGTGTATCGGCTTTTCAATGTATGCGTGCGTGTTTTCTGTGCCCCAAATGCGACAATTTTGCTTGTTTACATACCCGCCAAGATCAAAATGAGCTTCATCTGAAAAGATGATTTTTTTTTTGGCAAAATCGGTCAAAGTAATGTCGTAATAATTCCCAGTGTTGTTCAAGCGTATACACAACTATATTCGTTCAGCGGAAGGATACCACTAATTATCTGTTAAGTGTTACCATTCACGAAATAAGAATAAGTTGAAAAAAAAACGTTAAATGGCGGACCCTTTATTTATTTTTGAATAAAACAAAGATCATCTATTGTATTTTAAATGAAGTTTATTTGAAGATAGTTGCGTTAGGGGTCATAAAAATTACGGGCGCACTTGGTTACTTAGATTTCATAAAATTATTGCAAAAAATTCGTCTTGAGAGAAACATGAACCGGTTAGCCTAACGTTGACACTATTTTCTAGTAAAAAACAAACTCAGCCTCAAGCAGGGCAGATAGTACACTATTAATATTACATAGAGTTACACCATAGAAAGGCTTTGTATTGAGTTTTTCGAACTTTTTAAAGATGGGAAAAAATTCTATAATTTTAGTAAATTTTAAATTCGTTATTACCACTTTAGTTTAACTTAATGCATGCTGATTAAATGACTTCAGATTAAATGGCTAATAGAACACATCGGTTTTTTTATGTAGATTTAAAAAATATTGGCTCACATTTTAATACACTTATTTCCATGGAAAACATTTATATGTGAACTTTTGAAAAATCAACTTAGGTCGATGTACGTAAGTTTTCATCTTTTTTCAATACAAAATCAAAATTTTCAAGAACTTTAAGAGATATCACGTAACTACTTATATTAATTAGTCTTTTAATAGTAATAAAACTAAAAAAACTCTATTCTATTCTTGTTTACATTTCAGACAAAATTTTATATATATTTTCATTTCTATATGGAGGACCCTGTACAAATTTTGCATAAAAACGAATAATAATTAAGACACATTCAGTCATACTTACATGCGATACGATGCCAATTATATAAATCAAATTTAGCGTCACCTCTTTAAGAAAGATACAAATAAAGGAAAATCTTTAATTTGAGGCAGGACAAAAGGACAAGCAGCAACAAACACAACTTTGCAAGAAAAAAACAACTCATTTTATAGTTCGGAAATAAATTTTAATTTTGTACTTTTCTTTTGATGAAATACTGGTTGGTGTAAAGAATGAAAAGGGGCAATAGATGAAATGTAATGGTAAGTTGCTTTTGGTTACTTTAATTCATAGAAATACTCTAAAATAACACCGATCAACACAACATATTGATATTTGCATCCTGTTAATGTTTCTTCAAAACATAAAGCAAAATAAAAAATGTTATAATAAACGTAATTCAAATATACAGTAATCGGGAAGTCTCATATTTGGTTTAACTTATCAAAACACATTTCAAATTTATATGATCTAGTTTTAGTTTTTGATTGATTTTAATAATATTTATATTCAATACTAACTGTCGCTGGTTATGAAAATAAATTAACCGTTATCTTAACATTATTTAATGCCTCGAAGTTATCTAATGATTAAATATCTTTGATTTTATGATTCAATCGGGTTTTTTTTTACTAAAATATTTATCTGCAGTGATGTCGAAAAACTAAGTTCGAATTTACGAGACGTATTTGTTGATCAGTGTAATTAATTATAGATGCATTGCATACTTATATAAATGTAGATGTAGTAGATGAATTTAATACCAAAAAAAAAAAAAAAATATATATATATATATATTAACATAAATAATGTTTTTCTGGTTGACGTAGCGGTTCTATGGTCGGCGAACGTGATCGAGACCGTGAAACGGTACGCTGGGAAACAGGTGCATCAACGCCACCGACCCAATACAATAATGGAGTATTACAAATGGTGGGACAATTGCATGGTGAACAGGCTACAAGCCAACAACAACAGCAAACAATACAACGTGATTCACAACAGCAACAACAACACCAAAAACAGAAACAATCACCACAGCAAATCATACAAAAACAAAAGCAGCAACAGGAATTTAATTATCAGCAACAACAACAACTGCAGCAAAGTAACAACTGGATCGATAACGAAACTTTTGGACGCAACAGTGCAACATCAACTACAACAACGGCCAACATTGGAGACGGCTGTGATAATCAACCCTACTACGACACCAGCGGTAATGTCGATTGGGGCAGAGCGATGGGAACCGGTGGAACTGGTGCATACATTGGCGGCGATGGATCTATCCCAGCAGCTGGCAGTATTGCTTATAACACTAGTCAAAGTACTACAGCCACGCGAGGTGCCGGCATCAATACCAACGCCTCTACTGGTGGCAACATGGATTATATTGACGGTAGCAGCATTGCTGGCGCATCCGCCACAACTACGCACACTACTGGCGGTATGGCAGGTGGCAGTACGGCGAGCGCTGTCGGCTGGTCGAACGATGTCACACTGGTTGGTGTACCCGGCAGTACGGCCATTACGACTACCACTTCTGGTTTGGGTACTGGCAAAGAAGTTCGTTACGCTCCATTTCCCATCAGCTCACCCACACATTCAAATCCCACTACTTCCCAACTTCATCAGGACGCAATCAATGCCGGCGCCCTCGAACGGACACATTCCAGATCAATGTCCTCCATCCCTCCGCCAGAACCCTTTATGATAGCACAGTCGAAGCAAATGAACAGTCGTGTATCCATCAATGTGGGTGGCGTCAAGCACGAAGTCCTCTGGCGCACCCTCGAACGTCTGCCCCACACACGTCTTGGCCGCCTATACGAATGTACGACCCATGAAGCCATCATAGAGTTGTGCGACGACTATTCGTTGGTCGATAACGAGTACTTTTTCGATCGCCATCCAAAAAGTTTTAGTTCCATTTTAAATTTCTATCGTACGGGTAAATTGCATATTGTGGACGAGATGTGTGTGCTGGCCTTCAGCGACGATCTCGAGTATTGGGGTGTCGACGAACTCTATCTAGAGTCGTGCTGTCAACACAAGTACCATCAGCGCAAAGAAAACGTCCACGAGGAAATGCGCAAAGAAGCCGAGTCCCTACGACAAAGAGACGAAGAAGAATTTGGCGAAGGTAAATGTGCCGAATATCAAAAATACTTGTGGGAACTGCTAGAGAAACCGAATACAAGTTTTGCCGCCAGGGTAAGTTCGATTGATTTACAACTTTATCGAATTGAGTACATATTTTAAAAATAGTCAAAAATTAATTTTGGTAATAAAAATCTTTCTTTTGTTTATTTAACTAAGTATTTGAAAAGCCTCTTATTTATGTATATATCCATATTTTTTTTTTTAAGTATTACTTTTCATTTCGATTTTTTCAATTTATATTTTTATTTTAATGATAAGTTTTTCAAATATCATTCAGTATACTCACAATTTTAAAAAGAAAAAAAAAACAAATCTAATTTTTACACTATTTACCAAAACTAACTACAATTAATTGGTATTCAATTAAACATAGATTGATAGCACTATGTTTAAATATTTTTTTAGTCTTTATTATATTTTATTTTTTCAATCTTAATCGTTTTACTAAATTTGTATAAAAAGATTTTTTGGAGCACTTTATTTGGTCACTAAAATAATTTGCTCACTGCCATAGTGTAAAAATTACTTAAACATTTTAAATCAATTTCATAAATCTAATCAATTCTTTTTGAAAAAACGCTGTAAAAACTGCCTTACTTCACCATTACCACTACAATAACTATAAATTTATATAAATACGAAAAATAAATCAATAAATAAATAAATAAACAATAAGTTAGGTTTTGTTTTTTCATTTAATACAAACATAAAATATATTTTAATATTTCTGTTTATTGTTATTGTTTTCAATATTGAGTTAAATATGATTATTAATACGCTTCGTTGTTTGTTGTATGCGAAATTGTTAACAAAATAATCAAAAAGAAATTAAACTTTTCAGTTAAATGTTCTATTGTATACCAAAAAACATTAATAAACATTATCTATCTTTAAAATTAAAAAAGAGAAAGAAACCCGCAATCACAGCTTAAAAGATTCTTCAACAATTATGCTGTCATATGCTGCTGTAAATAGAAATAAAGTTTAAATCATAAAAAAATACACTAATGTACATGTATGCATATTAAAGTATTTTCTGAATTTGTTGTTTATTACTTTGTTTATGTTGTTGTTATTATTATTTATATTTTTTTTTTTCAATAGATATAAAGCAAAAATGATACAAAATATTGTTTCGCATAAACCCGATTCATAAAGGGTGCTCAATTTTTACATCATAGTAGTGTGTTACAACTAGTAAAAGTATGTTTGCCCTTGACACAATCTATAGCGGGTGTTACAAAGTGCATGTACACTTCAACTTGTTAAAGAAAACTGAACCTCAAATAGTATTAAGGGATAAACTGTATTCACTGTGTACTTTTGAATTTATAATGCAGAGAGAAAGATAAACAGAGAGATCTAATGTATTTCAGGAATTGTCACAATTTTTTTAAATTTCTAAAATATTTTAAGTTATTTAAGTTATTTATTAGATTAGAAATTTAAAAAAATTATAGGGGAAAATTGGTTGACTTTGTGAAAAAGTTGTTCCTTTATTTTAAAATCTGATTTTGTTTCGTGAAAAACTTCTACAAAAAATTCCTACAGTTTCGGAGGTAATTTTTCGTTTTTTTTTTCAGTTTTATTTAAGCGTGTGCCGTCCCATTTTTAAAGGTCAAACACAAAAATAATTT
Organism: Phyto melanocephala; assembly: GCA_941918925.1. NCBI lineage: Eukaryota > Metazoa > Arthropoda > Insecta > Diptera > Rhinophoridae > Phyto > Phyto melanocephala. Next base: position 61,253,359 of record OW799235.1, on the reverse strand, counting down.
TCTGTTAAAAAATTTTCATAAACAGTGAAATCAGTAGTTCAAATTCAAAATTTCAAATAGCCCACTCTTTATATGATGTAAAAAAATGTAAAACTAAGGCGTATGCTACTTACCTAAATGACTTCTTATCAAGTGATGGTGGGCACTAAAAACTCTCGCTGCTTTTTAAGCCAACATCCAGGGATGGCCACTATTCATACAGGACATTATGTTAGTATGAAGAAGAAAAGATATGGATAGGAGAAAATAGTGAGTAAAGTTTGTGAGTTATAACATTAATTTAGTGGGAAAAGAAACACTTCTGCATAAAGTTTATTTTATAATAAAATTGTTCAATTGAAGAAAATATTTTCTCTTAAATAATATGTAGGTCCGTCGACGACATACGTTTGTATTTATAAGCACATCCAAATAATATAACACATAATCATTGTAAAAATGTAGTTATTGCAATCGAATTTCCTAATTTTATTACAGTTTTTAATATTACTGTATCGATAGTATAACGATACTTATGTATGTAACCGAAAATTATCTTTATTTGGCCTTGGCCGCAGTCTATGAGCTCCAAAATAGACCTTGAAACACCAACACATATGTAGAAGAGAATTAAATTTAATTTTTGATTTAATGTAGTTGATAGGAAGGAAACGAATAAATGAAGCAAAATATTTTCTGCGCCTTGAGCTTGATTATTTAACCAATTTGCATTTTCTGCACCTTTCGAGAGAGATATATGAAAAGAAAACTATTGACAGAAATTACTACTCTTTTAAATGCTATTAAGCACCACGACCATGTAAATAAAAAAATTTGAAACTTTCAAAAATGTTGTGCCGATTCATCAACAAAATAGTAGATGCTGAAAAGCTAGAATATCCTAACCTTTTTAACAAATTAATGAAGACTCTTATTGTGCCAGAAGCCTTCAACAATAGAGGGAGCTTACTAAATGTTTAGTGTAGATACATACTTATATCTAGTATCACGGAAATCAGTAAGACAATAAAACTTGAATCAGACCAGTTAAGTATTTGTGAGGCCTCTTCGAAAATCATGTGGTGACTGTAGTTACTCCCATATTTAATAAAACCGAGACCTGCACTTATGTCGGGCATCAATTAGCCGTTATTATTTCTGGGTGTTATTGCCTTTTCAACAGTAATATAGACCGGTGGTTTAATGACTGACTAATATCGTCTCCAAGGTCCTGTAGCCTTTTACTATAGTTGGATAGTTGTCGGCGTCTTTCTGAATATGGGTATGGAACAAAGGTTCGAAGATCTTAATTCTTTAATTTAATTTAAAAATATAATGAAATTTAACCTTTTTATAATCTAGAATCATTTAATTTTTCTTTACTTCATTTGCTTCATTAATTTTGTAATAGATTAAAGAAATTTTGTTTCATTTTTATTCTAAGACAAATATGGAGGGGCGCCAGACATGACGGTATTTCGATATTTTGACGATTTTTAAGAGCAAATAAGAAAACATTACGATTGACGATTTTTTGTGCAGAAAGTTTTATTTTTCACGATTTATTAAAACTACTGTCTTTTTTTTAATTTAGATTAACGCTGGTCATCACATAAAGTTGTTACGTACGTCTATTAGCATTTAAGCAATGCAAATGTGATATCAATCTTATGTTTAGAAAACGTCAAAATTTATTTGAAATATTTTAAGTAGTTTCTTAACAGAGGATTTTATAGTAAACTTGCTTAATCAAGTTTATTTTTCTAACAATACAAAAACATGACCTGTTTTTATCCCGTGGTTGAGGTTAGCGATGCTTTATTTAAATATTTGCAATCGAATAATGTGACAAGGATAGACAATTATACGTTAGAAACTCGAAAATAAAACTGCAAGAAAATTTAAAAAAAAGGAATAAAAGAGACAAACGATTTAGATGTTTCGTCTGATTCAGCTTTGCTGGTCCAAAACAAAAAAGATTTAAGAAAGTACACAAAAAAGCAAGTATAACAAATGATATTTTGCTTACAAATTTATTTTGATATGACTCAAAAATAAAATCAAACATATATGTATTACAAAAATCAAATATCTTACTTCATAACGTTTTCTTAATTCTATGACATTTTAAATATGGCCGCACACTAATTTGTTACACCTGCAGTGGGTGACAGCTTGTGCAGTGCATACTTTTTACTTTTAAGACAAATAGCAAACAAATTTCATAGGATTTTAATAAAAAGTGCGATATCAACAAAATATGCTGCAAATTTGTAAGAGCATAACTGAGAACAAAATAAAATATCTTTTACATCCATATATAGAAGACAACAGCAGCACATACATAATATGTAAGAACATCACTTTAGAATGACTCCAACTATTTCGCTTATCCTGTTTGTGTTGCATTCTTAATCTTACCAGGACATGGTTTATATAAAAAATAGAAAAAAAAAATTGACGTCATATTTCGAATATAAAAAAATACTTTCTACATACAATTGCTGTGTGTATTTAGCGGATCATTTAAATCGGCTCTTTTCACTGATATCGGAAACTGTATTAATAATTATCTTTGTTTACCATTTATAAATTTTACCCATGTGAAACTGGGTACTTGTTAGTTTGTCTTTTTGTTCTTTTTTAAAAAATTCTTTGTTTCTTTACTTTGGCAAGATATTTAAATTCCTAATTAATGCAAATCTCATTGCACTAATTTTGGTTACTAAACATTAGTTATTCGTAACCAAAAATTAAAATATTTTTCTTATATATTTACATATATAAGCAAAATGGTTGATTATAAATCATTATATGAATTCAATTATATTAAGAGTTGATTGGGAGATATTTTAGCCTTTTTTCCAACAGTACGTTCTTGGCTTTCAAAGCTTCCCAAAATTATTTTCTTTTTCTATTGGGCAATTTTCGAATTAGTTTTGTAGCTTATTTGACAGAATTAAATAAATTAATATTGTGCCTGTTATGGTGGATTATTGAGCACCCTTTAAGTTTGCTGAAATTAAAGAAAACAACAATATTTTGTAAAATCAATTTAATACATACACATCGAGACAAGTGTGTTATTGAATAATCATTGTGTGCATCCATCGTATGACCGTTCAATGTTTCGTGTTGTAATGGTTTATGAATACAACATCCTTTACCAATTTGATATCGTTTTTTTTCGATTTTATGTTTATACACATACTTTTTAATCCTGTATATAAATTATATTAATTTTTCTAACTTTTTATTGCAAAATTTTTATTTGGAAATTTGCGTACTAATAAACAACAAGGGTAATCTTAATTCATGATATTTGCCTAAATGAAGTAGATAAAATGTTTGAATAAAATAATTGGTAAAAATCAACTGACATCACCTTCAAAGAGACCAGTTTAAAACTAATTTGAATTCAAGTACAATAGGTACAATAAAATAGTAAAAACAAGAGAAAAAACACTTTTTTATATATAAGTCACGATAGAATGTGGCTCAATGAACTTTTGTTAAATGTGTGAGCAGTGGGCAGTAGGGTGAAGCAAATCAGAAAAATGCCATTATCATTTTACCAGTTTTGTTTTTGTTATTGTTTTTAATTTAAATTAATTTAAAATTGTTCACACTTTTGTTACTGTTTTACTTTGAGGTTACTTATTAATTCTTTTAATTTTACAACACAACAGTTTTGTTTGGATGAATAATTTTTTATTTTCTATTCGTTTTTTTTTTTAATAATCATAATAATAGTGATGCAAAAATATTAATAAAAAACTTAGAGTTTATAATATTTTCTAGATTAAGTATTCTCTTTAAATGAAACAAACATATATAATTATTTGCTATAATATTTAATTATTTATAATCTTTTAATATTAAAACATTTAACAACTTTTAATGCAAAATATTAACTTTTTTCCAACAATAACAACAAGAACAATTAATCAAAAATAAAAAATAAAAAACGCTTGAATGAAAAAGAACCGTTAAAACACCGCACACAGTACAAACGATAACGCAAACGAAAAAAACGTTCCGCAAAAGAACGCTTAAACGTTATAAAACTCTATTGCTTGTTAACCAATCAGAGTTTTTAATTCGAAAGAATATTTCCAACAACAAGCAACAATGTTTGGGAATGGGCAATAAGCGATATGACCAGGCGGCAGGTGTGCTGTAGAAATCCTCGAAATTATTGATGATAGAAAGATCTCTGGGGAGAAGTGGCCAAATTCGTGTTGTAATACATTTCCATACTATTTTTTTTACTAACTCTTTGACGCAAAACCATTTTAGCAATTCTAGATTCCTGAGCATTTTTCAAATCAAAACAACAACTCACCGTCCGCCTTCACTAAATATTTCGCTGTTTTGTATATAAAATGCTTATTTGTTTATTTACAAATTGATAGTGGCCCCAATAAATGTCCCTAAAACACTGTAAACTTATTGACAAACCACTGCCTTTAGGTGCGCTTTTTTTTGTGTGGTGTTAGTGACCCGAAATGGAAATAATTACAACATATTTGGGGGCATCTCCCATAGTTTTTCATTTTTTGTTCTTATGTTCAATGTATTTATTATTTTGTAAAGTTTTTAATTTATTTTTATTCATCTATGAGTTTCACTGAAATCATTAAGGAGATACAAATTTGTATTGAAGTAAGTTTTTGCAAAAATAAATCATATTGCTAAATTAAAATTATTATTACATGAATGCAAGTATGTATGTACAAATGTATGTACAAAATAATTTGAATCAATATTTTAAAAACAAAATCCATACAAAACAAGATTTTGTAATAGTTTATAACAATTTCTGTTCAAATGCATATCGCAATTATGAAAGTTCTAAAGCTAAATATTTCTTCTTTTCACTTGCACATATTGGTACTCGTATTTTTAAATGCACTTTTTTATGCCTAAGAATAGCTCTAGAAAGTTTTATGTAATAACCTTGGCTGTACTGTCAAAATCAAAATTCCCAGAATTTGTATCGCAGCAACTTCAACTTGGAATACAGAACAGGCGCCAATATTACTTGTCGTATGCAATGAATCGTTCAACTACATACAAAAATGATTTCAACTCAAAGAAAATAGTTTTTCAAACCATTCATATATTAGCGGAACTCACTCTTTGATGCAAACTACCCTTGCAAGTCGTGCAGAACGTGCAAGTCTAGCAAACAATTTAACTTGTGCACGACTACAAAAACAAATTCTATTAAATTGCAATTTGCATCACTTGAGCAAATATGCACAACTAAAAATCAGTGCAAAGTAATGTCACACAAATTTGCACAACAGATACACAATTTTTTTACTCTCAGAATTTAAAATCTCCACAAATTTAATTTCATACATGGCATTTTTTACCAAAAAAATTGTGACATTATATTTTTCCGCTGATTTAGGCATTGTAATTTATTTAAAATTAATTAATTTTCTTTTCGGAAAATACTAAAACACAGAATCTTACTCACGCTTTGTAGCAAAAAATTAATGCATACTTGCACTAATTGCAAAAATGCTACCAAGAGTGAATTCCGCTATTAATAGCATCTTTATCGATTTTCCCAAATGCTCAGATTATAAAATATAAAGAAACGTTATTGTAACTGCTTCAATAGCTTGTCATATAAAACTTCACATTTAATCACACTTATCTTTACTTAAGAAGCTTAAAAGTATGACTAAAGTCTGTGAATAAATTTCCCGTTAGTTAGATAGTTAAATGTATACAAAATTGAATGTATTTGCTTAGGATTTGTCAAACTTAAGCTATAATCACATTAGGAAAATATCTGAAGAAATAGGCGTATTTTTTGCTGCGCTAACAAATTAGTGTTTATTTTGTCGGATTTTGTCTCAATTTTTACAAATTCTAATATCAGCCAATTGTTATATGTTTGAGATATATTTTGTGTAAGAAAAATCAAATAAAAGAAAAATAATTGTTTTATTGAAACTAGTAGTTACGCTTTTTGGCAAATATTTGCCAAATGTATACGTAGGCTTAGTATTTCTAAGAGAATACTTACTTAACGAAAACAAAATTTTCTTTTAAATTAGTTCATAAGCAAAAAGTCACGAGAGAAACTAATCTGTCGTTGTACTAAGAACCCCTCAAGGCAATATGATTTATTCAACAACTAGTGTGGAACTTATAAATGGATGTAGAAAAATATTTTTTTGTGTTTTGATTAATTTTTATAAGTTGATTAACCCTTAAATCCATTATTTTGAGTTTTTAGAAAAAATGAAAAATTTTCGGAGTTCTTTGCCAGTTGTACCTTTTATGCAAATGTTTAAGTTTTTTATATTAAAATTTTTCTTTTCGTAATATCTTTTCAACAATTTTTTGTTTGTTATCAAAAATTGACAGAAAAAATTAAGAAATGAAGAATAAAACAAAGAGTAAAAATGAAAATGAAAATTACAGTTGAAAGAAAAAAAAAAAACTAAACAAAAAATTCCTTAATTAATAATTTTTCTTTTTGTACATTTTTAAGTTTCTAATACACCGCCTAAACACATCCTTTTTGAGAATAAGATAAATATGAGAACCATTTTACAATAAAAAAATATATTTTATAATTTATAACTTAACAGAAACAAAAAAAAAATAAAAAAAAAAACAAAAACAAAATGCAATACGTTATGTTATTTTTTCTATTTGCGTTTGGCAGTAAATATTTTTTTAAATATTTTCGTTTCGTCGTTTACGTTCGAAAATATAAATTTTGTTCCAAATACTTGCTATATACATATCTGCATATATAAAATATAAAATACTTATATAATTAATAATATAAAACTCGTACAAAAGACCACCAAAATATTAAAAAAAAAAAAATAAAAATAATAAATAATAAATATCTTTATACTCACTAATCTACTACAAAAAACATTGTCTTATTTTTTTGTTGTTTCTTTACCAAAAACCAATTTCAATTCAATACAATTCGATACATTAACGTTTATAATTTAAATACGTTCCGAAACCAACAAATTAAAACAAAATTTCAAAAACCCAACTCATTTATGTGTATTTAAATTTAGTTTTTTGTTTTGTCTTACATATTCTATTACATATTTATTTGTTCTTTGTTGATTTAAGTTTTATACATCTGTGTCGGTTATTCTCACACTACATTTAGAAATACCTTTAGTTAGTGTCATGTAAAACTGATTCTGTAATGTGCATAAATAATATAAATAAAAAATAGTAATTAATAATAATAATAATACAACTCTACTAATACTACTATTTAAAATTAGTACTATTGTAATTAATACTAATAAGTAACTGCTACTAAATGTCTTTCTACTGGTGTTTATTAATGTCTCCTTATATGTCTTTTGTTTAGCATTATTTTTAAATATCTTCAGTTTTCACAGTACATATTTACAATATTTTTGTTTTAATCATTAAAAAAAAACAAAAAAAAAAAATACACAATGATAATCTCCCACCAAATTAAAAAGAAAAAAAAAGAGAAACCTTTATTAAACAAGCAAGAAGTTGGCCATAGTGCATTTGAAACTATACAAAAAATATACAATTAAACTTAGTTTAAGTTTGCCGGTGGAATGATAAAAAATGATAATCGTTGATGAAAGAAATGCTTCAAAATTGAAACTAAAATTCTATTCGGTTTGTCTCGAATTTTGTTTGTTTTTTTGTAAGGTCGAAAAAAGTATGTGAACCCATAAAATGCATAAAATTTCAATTTCAAATCCAATTAAATAATCCACGTAGAGACGTATTTATTTTCATTTGTTTTTCATTCATTTTCATTTTCTTTCCATTCGTAGTTGTCTATATTAAAGGAGTGCCCTTGTCTAAAAAATAAATTAACAGTACTCTTAGATTCCACTAGCTCCACTACTTTTCTCATTTTATCTAAAAAAAAAACTTTATCTTTTTTCTTTTTAACTCCAATCTAACTACACTAAATATTACATTTTATTATTATGAATGTTTTAGTAATGTTTAATTTGAACTTATTTTGTCATATTAAATCACAACAACATTTAAAACATGTTTATATGACATATATGTACACAAAAATAATGTAAGAGAAATATTTAAGAAATTATCCAATACAACAGAAAGTAAAGTTGTGTGGCGATGAATTTAGATAAATGTCCGTCATTGGATTCTGATAAAATAAAATCTTTAAAAGCACACGCAAAGAAAAAATATGGTTGTGGTAACCATAATCGAAGAGCAACATACTATGATTGAATTGTATGATTATTGTTAAAACATACATATAATGATTGCCAATTATCATTATTATGTTTAATTTAAGCCTAATGCAATAGCAATATGTATGGCACAATTGAAATCGACTATCTTTGCTTTTTTACGGCAAATTATTGTCTTGAGCTGTTAGTTGCATGTAATGATTTACTTACCTTTTCAATTGCAATTTTTATACCAATTTGTTTTACAATTTTTGTGTATTTTTTGACATCTCAAACTATTAAACTAATAAAAACTTATTCAACAAGAAGAAGAACGGTTGAAATAAATATATATAGTTTGATTGCTTTATAATCATACTGTTGTCTCACCTCTTATTTGATGATTATTTTTAATTGATACAATGCAAACAAATGCTTGATAATCGTGACAAAATATATGATTCAATGAAACAAAAATAACTATTACTTGTTTCCGACAACCAAACATTGTTAAAACGAATATAAAATGACCATCGTAATCAGATCGTAACCATGGATTTTCTTTGCGTGCAGGTACAAACAAAACAGAAAGCTTATCCTTGTTATCCTTAACAATACACAAACAACACATTCTATTTATAACTTTGTTAGGAAGGCATATAATATTATTTTAGTATTACTGCAATGTTTTAATAATAAATGCAAATTACACTCAAACAATAATTCAGCTATTTGAATACATATATTCAAACATACACCATTGCAGTTTTCATATAAACATTTAATTCTTACCTAAAAGCGTAAAACCAAAATAAAAAAAAATAAGCTGATAAGCTGATGAATGCAGAAACCTTATGTTCGGACTGAAAACAAATTAATTGCCTAATTTCTGAATAAGGACAATTTCAATAAAAATCTAAAAATTTCTCTCACTGTATATAAAAAATATGGTCAACAAAAATGTATTATGTAGCCTTTTTAATTTTAAAACAATTTCTTTTTTGTTATAACAAAAAAGATACCACAAACACATACACAAACACGATCGCAAAAGAAATCTGGCACACACATAAACGAACGCACTTACGTACATACAACAGTACACACGTAGCAAAAAAACGTATGTATGTGTATGTTAAGAACAACCTATGCCATAAATTGTTCTAAATGTCGTTTACTTAATTATTTTTTTATTTACCTATATCTTTATTTTATTTATTTATTATTATTTTTTTTTTCTTGGAATCGTTTTACGTGTTTATGTGTAGATATGATGATGATTATTAAATGGTGATTATTTATGTGGTAATTTGCACGTTAAATAAATTTAATTACTTTTCTTAATCTTTGCAACAACAACACCAAAACCAACATTTTTAATTGTAGTATGCGTAGAAGTATGTATAAGTATGTTTTCAAATTTGTTTGTATCTTACAAAGCATGTGGCATGTCAGCATGCCATCTCGCCATCTGTATTTCTCTTTTTCACTCTTTTTTTATATTTTCTTTTAGTATAATTTTTGTACGAAAACTTTTAATTGCAAATATTAATTTAAGTTTATTATTATAAATTTAAATATTTTCATTTAAGTTTTTTTTAATGATTGGCTAATGTCCTAAACTTTTTAAATCAGTAAAAATTAAATTTATAATTTATCATTTATCAACAAACTAATGGTTGCTTAGTTAAGCTTGAAGGCTTTACCATTTACATTAGATACAGCACAGAAGTTACGTCTCATTTATTTTTATTATACATACCTTCGTTGTTTCTCTTTTCATTGATTTTTAAAGTTTACAATATAATACAATAATAAAAGAAGCTTGTATACAATTAAAAAAAAAAACACAGTATTAAATCTTAAATATATTTTATTTCAATATTTGTATACCAAAATTCTTATGAAATGATTACTTGATTTTACTTATGTGTGAATTCCTTGAACATTTCCAGTTTATACTCAATTAGACAATTTTAACTAAGACACTTGTATACGTCAGCACGTTAAAACCTACAACAACAATTTACTCTAATAATATATGTTTTGTATGCAAAATCCATACATTCCCTTTATAGAGAATCCATAAATAATTAAAATGAACCCATAATTTTCCCTTATTATAAATTTACAAATTTTCATTAAAATATTTTTAGAAATTTTTTTATTTCATACAAATTTATTTCAACAAAATAAAAATAATAATAATAATAACAATAATAATAAAAACAGTCGAATTATAAATGAATTAAATAAAGACAATTACCCTTAAACAAACTGCGTGGTTACGTACAGTGGTCTCCATGGTAGATGCGGACACAAATAAAAAAATAACATGATTTACAAATAAATCATATGATTATTAACATCAAATGAAATAAAATAAATAAGTAACCGAGTATAAAATAGAACCAACAATGATGTTTCTTTGCTATAGGGACGTCCTCATTTGAGCAACCCTTTGATCATTCATTTGTATCTTATGGATACGTAAGAAAAACTATTATCATTAACTTGAATTAATTCTTAAATAAATAATCATTTTCGCCAAATATTTGTTTACAAATCTTTTAAGTACATTGTTTAAATTAACATCATTTACTCCCAATTTGATTTTATCCATAAAATAAGAATTTTTATAAAAATATCTCTAAATGTATTCTGTTATTCAATTGTAATTAACTAGTTAAAAAGAAAGCCAATAATGTTTTGTTAACTTCTCTTCTTATTAATATGTTGTCACCTTTTCATTTACCTTTTTACTTTTATTTCTCTATTGTCCTGAAGCAATAATTAATTTGCAAATTAGTTTTTGCACCACCAAAAGATATTAAGGTACATTTTGAATATCTTTGAGGTTGTGAGTTTCAATTTGTAATTGAACATAATATTTTTTAAGATCTAATTTTGAAATCTAATTCATTTTACAAATAAAACTCTCTCTAAAAATAGAGACTTTATGAATAATACTTTCATAGAATCGTAGAAATTTCTTAGCCATAATCCAACTATATTTGGTCTTACAAAATCAAAAAAAGTAACAAAATTAGAAAATTTTACAGATTTTGGTGATTTCTAGATTTTTAAATTTAGTACGCAAGCAAAAAAGTCATTACCAATTATCGCTTCTAGAAGGTCCAATTTATTCCATGGATACAATACCGTATAGGAATGAAGTAGAAAATTCTAAACATTTTTTGAGAATGGTAGCAATAGAAAAAGGATATAAAACAATTTGCCCTAACAATACTAAAATGTGTGTTTAATCCCGTAATCCCGACCACCAAGGTATACAATATATTTACATGTACTTTTTTATGTGTGGTTTTCCTTAAGAAGACAAAATAATCCTTATTGAGTTAAAACCAAATGACACACGAAATGACTGCTAAAGTCTTTACAAATTGCTATTGTTTGTATATGCATATGCTCAACTGACATGTTGTGAAAAGAGAGAAATTCTTAACTAAGTCAAGAACCCATTCCTTTAAAGTAGTGCCATAGGATTTCCAATTCGATTTCCAAGTTCGGTATAGTTTACATGTTAAATTTCTCGCATCTGATATTCCTAAGCGCAGAACATTGACGAAGGTATTATTTTACGCTGACTTTCGACTCGAAGATGTTAACTCACTCAGATTTGCATAGGACAACGTTTAAGGATTCAATCTGTTCCCGATCACTAAATGAAATATATTAAATTAATTATAAAAAAGGCCTTCTAAAATTATACAGGAGCAAAGACTTTCATATTCTACATCAAAGCTTTTGTGAGTCTAAAGGTGCCCCTCAAAGCTAACGTGCCCTTGCGCATAGTGAAACTAAATATAGGATGATGATGCAAAAGTTCTAGACGGCGTAGGTGCTTAGCCGATTTTAATTTATATTTACAAATGCGCAATTACTCAGGTGTGGTGAAAAACATTAACTCAATGGAGAAAAAAGCAGCATAGGCAGGCTTAAAAACAGATATTTCAAAAATGAAGACAATGAGCTGGGCTGTGATTTTCATGAAATAAAAAATCAAAAAAATAAGCCCATAACATCCGCTAAAAAAGACAATGTTCCCCACAAGTTAACAAGAAAATGCTCGAAAAACAGAAGATGTAAAGGACAAAATTTTAAATATTTTGTTGCAGTTATAAGTGTGTATTAACTAGCAACAATTTAACATATAATACAGTTTCGTTTCGTTTTGTTTTGTTTTGCTTTGAGTTTAAACGTTATTAAGACAAATGCACAGCAGTTGGGAGCAGTGTCGAATTCAGGTGTATTTTTATTTTAAATTTTAATAATCCAAATGTATTAAGTGAACTTTTTTATATATGGAATTTGATATTTTACTACAAACAATATTGATCAGCTGATCGTGTGAAATCACCTGCCAGAAATCATATAAAAAAAAACTAGAATATAAACTGCTTTACATCTTTATGCTTTTCTGCTTAAAAAGAGAGTTTTTTTTTTGATATAACAAACCATCTTAAGTTTATTTATCATAAAGGTAAAATCTTTAAGCACTTTGTTTGAACTAACTGGCATCTCTCTACGTAAATATAACAATGCAAGGGATATAGAGTAAAAAGGAGAAGTTAGTTGTAATTTTTGAATTACTCTTTGTTGGTTTGCTTTTCTATAAAATTAGAAAATAAAATTAAACTATTTTTGTCAAAAGTTCACAGTCTGTACAATTTCGATTTGCAGTCACCTAGAAATATTTAATTTCAAATATTTAAGGATTCCAAATTAGATGTTTTTATCAAATGTCAGACAGATATTTGCTATTACGAATAGATGAAATATATTAACGAATGTTTGTTAATCAATAGAACTGTCAAGATGATAGTTAATACTCTGTATATTATCAAGCATAAATTTATGGATTCTACCTTTAGGTAAAAAAGAATAAATAAGAAGAACAAAAATTTCAAAATATACATTACATATGTACTTAAGAAATATATAAAATATGCAGGATTATGCATTAATAATAAGATATGTATACTGAAACAAAATGTTGCATTGAAAAAACAAAACAAAGAGAGTATAGGCACATTAACAACTTTTATTATCTTCGAATTTGTCGACCACAGAACATGCTAGCTACGATTATTCTGACCCAACAAAGTACGCAAAACACATCTTTGAGAAATATTAAAGAAACTTTGGCATTCCATCCGCCATGCTCTTCATTGGATTAAAGAAAATAACTTGCTTACATCCGATGTAGTAATTTGGAGCTGGAAGCCTCAAAAATATTAAAAAGCTTAAATAATAATTGCGTATCGAACAGACATGATTGGGAACAAATAAAATCGATTGCACTCTACGCTGCCCTTTCATTTGATGCATATGCAAATCAGTAGCTTGTTTTAAAATCGATTTTCATATGTAAATTGAAGGAAATACAGAGAGGAACCTTTGTTTTGGTTCTTAAGTATATCTCAGTTAATTTCAAACGGATTCCGTAGTTTATAATACCCGTCACCTGTGGTGCACAAGGGTATATATAGCTTTGTCATTTCGTTTGTAATTTCTACAATTTTCATTTCTCACCACATAAAGTATTTATTTTCTGGAATCTTATGAATAGAGGAGTCGATTAAGCCCTGCCCGTCTGTCCGTGTGTTGGTGGAAACCAACTTTTAGTAGCAACTATATGTTCTTCAGATCTGTGTTTGATATCAATCTTTTGGAAATATCCGGGAATGAATCGCTATTGAAATTCAGCACAATCACCCCACAACTTTCTGAGATAGGAGTCAATACATACGACTGCCTCTGTTTTTTCCCATATTTTTACAAACAAAATTAAAAATTTTCAGCCATAGAATAATTTATAGGTACCTTTGCTACTATTTGTAGATATAATATGTCTCTAGAGATATTCGTGAAAAATTTTAGATAAAGCGGGATCTAATCGGTAAAGTTATGGGAAAACATTTTTTTTTTTAAATATATATTCCAAAAATTTGTTTCAGCTTCTAGACATCCGAGTGAGTCAATGTTGGTATTATCTGAAAGGACTGGACCGGCGCAATATAAACACTATAAAAAATTCAAATTCATGTTGACCGCCACTACAAAATGGCGGACAATAAATTTATATATAGGCCAAATCTGGTGTTTTAAAATTTAACTTCTTGAACCCCCTCAATATTGATATTAAATGAAAGGGCTTGACCAGTAGAATACGTTAAATTTTTAAAATATGTAAAATGCAAGATGGCAACTAAACCAAAATAGCGGCACAATTTTTTTAACCCCATCAATATGGGTATCATGTGAAAGGCGTCGGAAGTAATAAAGAAAAGTGGCGTATAGCATGAAATTTAGGTTAAGCTACGATGTGGGATTATATTATGTACATGATGGTGAAGGATATCATCAGATTCGGCATGGCCGCATATAGCACTCTTACATGTTTTTTCTCTGATATAATGTTTAGACAACGACTGTACATTTAGAATTTTAGTCGTTTCTTAAAGTAAATTAGGAGCTTTAGCAATTGGAAATAGAGTAGGTGTTGCATCCCATTTTTTGAAGTAATAACTTGGTATACCGCAAGGAGTTATCTATCCCCAAAGACGTAGCTACAATTTTTTTTTTTTTTTTTGGGTAGTAAACGACTAAAAAAAGATTTTATATTCTTTATCAAAAATTTTAAACTAATTTAATTTAATATGTACTATATTAGATTTAAATAATTAAATTTTTGAAATTCTGGGGGGCACTGCACCCACCAGAATGGTTTGGTTGTGCTAATGTCAATCTCAACAATAAAAACCGCTCACAATCTCTTCTGATGTTAAATGTGCTTTGATCTAAAGTTTTAAAAAATTATTGTTCCATGGACTTAAATCCTCGACATCGTTTTTAATCTGTACATATATAAAAACTTATTCTAGTTTTCCCTTCCAAGTAGTATTTTTTTTTAATTTCATATTTTGTGTTACTTTTATGTTGAAACAAAAAAAAAAGTATTAAATAACACAACATATTAAATGGAAAAAGTTTTGTCAATGTTGTTTCAGTGAAGTTTTTTAAATCAGCTGTTTGTATAATTTTACATAATAAGTTATAACATATCTTGTGTTAATTAACTATTCTATTAAATAACTATTAATATATACATATTATATATATATATTTAAAAATATATACATTTCTATTTGTCTATTTCTACTTACAATATGACTTTTAGTTTTTCACCATCGAATGTGGCTTTTTAATTTTTTTATTTTTTTTTTGTTTTTCTTAATTTGATAAACTTGTTTTGTTTTGTTTGATCTTGTTTTAATTTTTATTGAAAATAGCTAATTATTTCAATAGACGTTTTTAATTATTTTCTTTAAATATTTTCAATCTACTTCTGTGTAAATGCTAAATTCTTTTGTAAAGTTTTCTCTTGAGTTTCTATTAAAATAAAATATTTTCCGTTTTGGTTTGTTTGTGTTTGTTCGTTTTGAGTATCTTGAGAAAGTACTTATTTTTTTCTACTTAAAAAAAAAAAACAATAAAAAACTAAAACAATATAACCACAACAGAACATTAGTATCACCTAAACCCTAAACACCTTTTTTCAATTAAGCAAAACATTATTGTTTTTTTTCTAAAATCGAAAAAAAGATATCAAATAATAATTAATAATAGACAATAAAAAAAAAACACAATAAAAAGTGACATTCAAACAAAATTGATGACATAAAATCAATGAACATCATTTGAAAAATAATCATTAAATATATCGACTGCAGACCCGGATTGTAGATGCTCGTTGTAGTTTTTCCATTCTTTACTAAAAAATTTATACATATTAAATCAAACCCTAATCAGTATAAAATTTTACATTTTTTTTCCTTTCAAATTCTTAACACGTTAAAAATTTAATAAAGAAAATATAAATAAGACTTGTGTCGGAAAAAAAATGTAAAATTTGTTGTTCAATTGTAGAAATTAATCATCATTTAGTCCTGAAATTTAAATGTAGATAGTACAAATAGATCTTCTCTTCTTCTACTCTTTTCACCCCCCAACCCAATGCCTTTTTCTTCGTTTTCTTCATCTCATAGACTTATTATACTAAAATATTGTATTTTTTTTTAATTTCTAATATGTACTGAAATATTAACATAAAACATATGTACATACATAGATTTGTGCCAACTAAATAGAATCAAGTTTTATCACAAAATATAATTAACGCCCCCTTTATCAGTTTTTCTACTTTGAAATTTAGTTTGTTTTTGTGCAATTATTTTTAATAGTATTTTTAGTTTATTTTCTGACTTGTTTGTCCACAATTGCTAAACAACATTTCATTTAAGATTTTATTTATAATCTCTTGTCCTTAAAGATTTTATTTCACATTGTTTTTTGTCTAAAAGAATTGGTATCGTTGATTTGTTTCCATAATGGAATTTATTTATTTGTTTCAAAATTACTTAGAGCTTATGTTTTGTTCATTATTGTAACCAAATTTATTAGCAAAATCAGCAGAAAAGTAAAAACAAACCTTTGAACACTAAATAATAACTGTCTCTTAACATGTTTCTCTTTACACCATTTTATTTCACTCTTAGTCTACACTTAAAAAACATTTTTTACTTAAAAGTCTATATGTGAAAATTATCCACACCTACACAACAAATCTATGAAATCTTTTGATTTCTATTTTATATTGTATAAATAAGTAATCGTCAGCAGAAAAAAAAACGCATAACGTTCAGGAAAATTAAACAAATTGTATTGAATTCGTGAGAAATCAAAAACTAAAGTTTTGTAGTAGTCTATGATTAGAAAGAAAATAAATATTAATTTATAAGAGTTTATTTATTTAAGCCAAAACAACGGTTAATTTTCTAAATTAATGCAGGTTATAAAAAGAAACTTTTTTCCAAATATCTACCCCAAATCTAGACAGTGTTAGAACTTATTAGCAATGTTTACATTTTACATTCTCTGAGTGAATTCAATCTCGTGTACATTGGTGTATGAATAGCCAAACCTTCAATTTTAATTCAATTTTGTTTTAAACAAGCTTTTTAAAATCCTATATTCTATATACGTAGAATATATATATATATGTATATATTATATACTCATTTATTAAGTCTATTAAAAGGCTGTTCACGCTGCTTAAGAATGCATCTAAATCAGCATCTTTAAGCACGACAGATTCTACTCATTAAGAAAAAATGTAATACCTATTTTGTATTGCAGTTAGAAAGCATTTCTCTATATTATATACAATAAATGAAAACATTCCTTAAAAATGTATCTCACAGATACCACCTTTTGAGGGTTTTAAGATTAAAGAAAAATCCGTCAAAATAACTATATCAGTTTAATGATGATTTTGTGCACTGTTTTCATAATCTTGGTTTTACTTATTTTGAAAACTATAAAATAATAAAATTATTACATTAGTAAAATACTACGATTAAACTTTTAAAATGCTTGTAATTGGCTACTTAAAAAAGGTATATTTCATAATAGTTGATGATTTCTCAGGAATATCTCTGTATTTTTTTCATCTTTTGCTAAAGACTTACATATAGTTTTGTGCAACATACACATTCTAAACTTAATAAAACGTATAGAACGTTCACTTACACACATTAATATGCCAACATCTCCATTCATACAAATGAATTGAAAAAAAAAAAATATATGTTTAACCGAAATTGGAAAATAATTTTTTTTTTTTTTTTTTTTAATTTTCGAAATTTGATAAGGACCCCCCTTTAGGTAAAAAACATTTCTACCCTCCCCCGTCCCAACTTACATTCAATTAACCCACTTTTGTTTATTACCAAATATCTGTGTAAAGGAAAAATGCAAATGTGATGCAACAAAGTAACCAACAACAATCTTCAGCTTGCAAGAAAAGAAAATAGTTATTTTCCTCCCCACGATCACTTCTTGAAAACAAAATGAAATAGTACATATTTTATTGGGAAGAAGTGTGTGTGCGCGTGTGTGTAAGCTTAGGTAAATGAGAAGAATATGTTGAAAGGATTATCGCTTCGAACTCATCGTAGATGCAAACAAATAAAATCATAATACTACTTCTGTTTATATTAGAGAGTTAAAAGAATTTAACATTTATTTAATAATTGTTTTTGTTTTCATATTTAAATTAAATACGAGCAAATACGCACTTTCCTTCTCAGATACTAAAATATAGAGGACAATAAAAAAGAAGAAAAAAAAATGTTTAAGAACTAACAATTGAAATAGTTAAAGTTACAAAACTTATAAAAGTCTCTATCTATCTCTTTTTCTCTCCCTTTCTCTTTTTATATACCTGATTTAATTGCTCGCTGTTGGGCGTGCTCAATTGATACAAAATAAATGAAAATATATATATATATGTGTGTGTTGATGTAACGAAATGTGTGTGTGCAGGTTATCGCTGTGATATCCATACTATTTATAGTCCTGTCTACCATAGCCCTGACGTTGAACACCCTACCACAGTTACAACATTATGACGTTGATACGGGTACACCGACAGATAATCCACAATTGGCTATGGTTGAGGCCGTTTGTATATCGTGGTTTACGCTAGAGTATATACTTAGGTTTAGTGCGTCGCCAGACAAGTGGAAGTTTTTTAAAGGCGGCTTAAATATAATCGATCTATTGGCAATACTCCCCTATTTTGTTTCCCTGTTTTTGTTGGAGACAAACAAGAATGCTACGGACCAGTTCCAGGATGTGCGCCGGGTGGTGCAAGTTTTTCGCATCATGCGCATCCTGCGAATCCTTAAGCTGGCCCGTCACTCAACGGGCCTGCAGTCGTTAGGCTTTACCCTACGCAATTCATATAAGGAACTCGGTCTACTAATGCTGTTCCTGGCTATGGGCGTTCTCATATTTTCTTCGCTGGCATATTTTGCCGAAAAGGATGAAAAGGATACAAAATTCGTTTCAATACCGGAAACATTTTGGTGGGCGGGTATTACAATGACAACTGTTGGCTACGGGGACATCTATCCCACTACTGCACTGGGAAAGGTTATTGGTACTGTGTGTTGCATATGCGGTGTTCTGGTAATCGCTTTGCCTATTCCCATCATAGTTAACAATTTCGCTGAATTTTATAAGAATCAGATGAGACGCGAGAAGGCCCTCAAACGCCGCGAGGCGCTCGATCGTGCCAAACGTGAAGGTAGCATTGTTTCTTTCCATCATATCAATCTGAAAGATGCCTTTGCCAAATCCATGGATCTAATCGATGTCATTGTTGATACAGGTAAGTCATTAAAGCAAGCTTTTTAACATTATATATAGAAATTGCAATAGACAATCAAAACAAATAAGAAAATACACATTTTCACATTTTAAATTCGAAACATTCATCGGATACGTATTGTATATTTTTACAAAATAAACTAAATGTGTATTTTTTTCCTTTTTGTTCACTACGGATTTAATAATTCGAATAATGAATAATATTACTAACAAAAATTTTAGTTCATTTGAAATTAATCAAACTATCTACAAAAGACTAATTTTATTACTCGTCCCATACAAATATCACATTAAACGTATAATCACTAAATATTTACTAAAAATCTAAGATAAAATATATGATCGAATTAATAATGGATATACTAACATTTAACTTTTTATTAATATATTTTATTTTACTCTTTTTAACGCTTTAAGTTTTGCAATTAATACTTTACTTTGATCGCAAAAAACAAAAATAGACAAATGCCTATTTTGTGCTTTTTTCTCATAGTAATACCAAATGCAATTGGACTTAGATCTCTATATCAAACATAAACATAAGATAGTTAATACTTAGTCCATTTTTTTTTTCTTATTTGCAATACGGCATGATTTTGCTATTAAGCTTTTGCGATTTTATTTAACACAATATAAATGCTTTTACTTACGTTACGTTGATTATGGTAGAAAAAGTATTTTACGTCCCCCTTAGTTTTATGCTTTTTCCATTAGACAGTTTTCAATTTTTTTTTTTTTTGCATTTCATTTTGTATACGAATCAGTTAATGATAGAAATTCGAATTGTTTTTCTTTAAGTTAAGTTCGCCTTGTTTTAATTTTTAAAGAATTCCAAAATTTTATTCAAGATGTATTTCAACAAATGAAAACAGTTAACAAATAACGAGTAAATACGCATGTATCAACACTTAAATAATAGTTGAGACTTATTTGAAAGAAAAAAAAAATGATTTAAAAAATTTCTATTAAATTTAAAGCCCTGTGCTATAAAATTTTGTTTGTAGACTTTATCAGCAATCTAGCCTTCGCTTTAGGTCCAACTAAGTGTATTACAAAACCGATTTAAAAACAATATACGTATCCCTCCAAATTTTTAATTTACAGTGGTGGACATTACGTTAGCACATTAGCTTTATACGCTCTTCTAGACAACAGATTATCTTGATGTATTTATAACTTAATCATTCCTACTCTCTAATGCTTTGCACGAGATACTTTTCGTTCCGTTTTATACAATGTAAAAAATTTTTTTTTTATTAAATCCCAAAAAAAAAAGGAATAAGGCTGGACATTAATTTAGCACAAATAAAAAAAAAATATTTTCATCAGGAAAATATAAAACAAAAAATTATTTAACATTAAACTTAAAACTTGGTAGGAAAACCCTTATTTTTAATAACAGCGACACATTTCATAGGCATACTGTTCATCAGGGCCAAGCATCTTTCCTGTGGTATTGCGTACCAAGCTTTTTGTATCTCTGACCACAAATCCATTACGTTTTTGGGCTTAACGGCATTAATATGTTGCTCAACATCATTCCATAGGTTCTCTATAGGATTGAGATCCGGTGATTGAGGTAGCCATTTTAACACGTTGACATTATTCTCTTCCAAACAGCACTTCACTACACGTGAAGTGTGTTTTTGATTGTTATCATGCATAATGCACCATCGAAGCGGCATTTTTTCCTCTGCATATGGCACCATTGTGTTCAAAATTATATTTTCGTAAGCGTGTTGGTCCATCCGTGTACCAATTTTGTATATTGGATAAACATCGCGTGCAGAAAACGCCGCCCAAGCCATCACATTTCCACCACCCTGCTCTACGGTCTTTTTGGTGTACTTGGGATTGTGCTGCATGCTTGGAAAACGCCTTTCATAACATTCACCGTCTGAACCCAAACGATAAATTTTTTATTAATCACTCCAGAGACACTTTTCCACAATATCATAGGCTTTCCTAAGTGCTCACGAGCAAATAAAATTCTAAACTTTAAGTTCTTCTTTGATACGAGTGGCTTGTGTTGTACAATACAACCACGCAAGTTTCTCTTATTTAACCTTTTTCTAATCGTTCCTGAGGAGATGTCAATACCAAATTTAGTTAAAAATTCCCTCATTTTAAATGGGTCCACAACTGAAGATCTATAAATAAAGGAGTCCTGCCTACGGGTGGTTTTTCTAGATTTAGTGCCTTGTACAACTAAATATGAATATGTTTTAACGCGTTGAGATCATCTTCCTGGAGCATTTCAAAATGGATGCAATATCCCCAATTATGCTTCCTTTCGAGTTCATTTTGCTGAATTATCTGACGCTGGTCGTCGGTGCACCATTTGTTTTTAGCCATGGCTAATTAACATATTTGTTCTTTATTTAAACTTTTAAAATAAAACATCTTTAAAACTTATCAATTTTTATTATCAAACAACAACAATAATAAAATATATCAAAATATGTAAAAAGTGCCAATTTGCTGTCCAGCTTAGATCACTAATTACTTGCAATTAATCATATATATAAAATATTTATATAAGAAACATTTCGACCACACCAGGGCAAATACAAAGAATAATTTGGATTAAAAACAACTAAATATTTTGATATTGATAGCAAGTATACGAGGTGTGCTAACCTAATGTCCACCACTGTATGTATAGACAAAAGAATATTTCTCGCATTTTTAAATAGATTTTCGATCTATAAGCAGCTTCAAAAGTATTAAAAGTTTTCAAAGTAACAAATTTGTTACATGCGGTGAAATGTTTGCTGATGAAATTACATTTAAATATTTAGAAAATAATGACACATAAGTATGAATAATGGCTGTAATGAAATGTCAATTAAATTTATTAACATTGAGAAACAGTATACATACTGCTACACACTTTGATAAAAAAAATATTTTTCGATGGTTACAGAGAAAAGAGATTCATTAATTTGTTTCGGAGTAAACAAAACAATTTGTAAACAGCTACTATCGACGTACATAGTTAATCGTCACATACCGAAACTTAAATATATAGTTTTTGTACTTGTAGTTATAAATATGTTGGAAATGTTGATTTTCTTATCTGAATTGTTTTAAAAACTACCTAATGAGGGTTTACAAAATTTTTCATGGTTGTAATCATGAGGCTGCTTGGAAAGCACTTTTAAATTTTTTGTTGATTTTTCAAAAATGGATTCTCTTTTGAATAAAAACTATTTTATGAATTCCACGCTTTACAAATTAAAGAGCATATTTATCTTCGTATATTAAACTAAACTGTAAGTTAAAACAAGTTATTATTCCAAATGATATTGGTCTTTGAAAGAATATACGCAAAAAGTTTTTACGCTTTAACTTCCTATAAAGTTGTCCAAAATAATTGAGAATTTGTCTGAGGGTAGTTTTGAATTCGTGGATTGCAATGATATGGTTATGATGCGTTTGTCCAAACAATATGTTCTAAGATTTCTTTGAGTTTTCATCATTGACGTTGGTACTTCAACTTTTTTGAAAAATTTCATAAAATGAAATGGCGATAGGACTGCCAAAACCGGAAATCGGATTTTATGATTTTTTCAATCAAAATGTGTGTAAACTATAGTACCTTGGTAAACTGACTTAGTTTTTAACAAATCAGATGACTTGTGATACAATCTAAATACCGCTTTATTGTGAGTTAATACCTCAGCTTTAACACAAAATTAAAAAATAATTTAAAAATTTTTTATCGATCACAAATGGTACTATAAGAAACAAATGCACGTATGAACATTACAAGAGAGAAAGTGAACAAAATTAATAACAAGAATACAAAACAATCGTACCAATAACAATAAGACTAGGCTAAGTACGTAATAAATAATAATGTCGTATGTCGACATTTTTCTTAATTTATTTCAATTTTTTTTAATTTTTCTTTTATTTTATCACATTTATACAAAAGATGCCTTTTACAATAAACACTTTTCATTTTAAGAAAAGATACATAATTTGTTTGTTTTAAAATTCCAACAAACCAATTGAAATTTTTTCAAATGAAGTTCTTAAATTTTCTCAGACATCTCACGCAGACAATATCGCTGTCACAGGTAGTTATTGATAAATATAAGTATTCAACATGGTTTTTAAGGTCGCTTTTAACTGTTATCTATCTCAATATTCACAAAATCATTGCCTGAATTCGATGCTCAATTAGACGACAACATACTACATAAATACATACATACACTTATAGTATCCCTGGAATACGATTTTTCTTGTAATTTGTGCGATTTTTAAATCGACCCACCCTAATTTATACACATAATATTGTAATTAAATCTGTTTACTCGCCCTTTAATTTAAGCTTGATAAATAGTTAGTATTTGTGTAAATAAACAATTCACAATCCTAACGATACAAAACGTAAACACACCGATATATCCGTAGATATTTTTCTGGTAATAAGGAAAAACTGCTTGTGTCAGCAATTTTGGTATTTTTTTTACTGAGTTGAAATAAGTTACTATTCCAGATAATAAAGGGTCCGCCAAATAACTTTTTTGTTTTTTTTTTTTTTTAAACGCTATAAAAAAAGTGTAGCTTCGTTTCTTGTTTTGGGTGCGACAATTTTGCTTGTGTACATACTTGCCAAGATCAAAATGAGCTTCATCTGAAAAGATGATTTTTTTTTTGGCAAAATCGGCCAAAGTAATGTCGTAATATTTCCAAGCGTTGTTCAAGCGTATACACAACTATATTCGTTCAGCGAAAGGATAAAACTAATTATCTGTCAGATCAGACATAAGCTAAGTGTTACCATTCACGAAATAAGCACTAGTTGAAAAAAAAAACGTTAGATGGCGGACCATTTATTATACGTAGGAAAAGGATAAGCAAAAATAAATGTTTTTGCTTAAGTTGAGTTAAACAGTTTTAGCATTTTTACTATAGATTTTGTTTAATTGTGCTCAAGTAATTCGTTTATTGACATGGCATTGCGATATTTATTTAAGCCGAAAGGCGTTAAGCCTTTAAGTCGATTTAAAAATGCAAATGAAAATCATTCTAACATTTATTTTACAAATTGCCAATCGTACTTATGTATGTACGTATCTACTTATATTATTGAGGAAAAAGAAAATGATACACAAGAAAAAAATATGAATTTTACTTACGAAATTAATGCTTCAATCATCGAAATGATATTATTAATTAAATGAAAACTATTAATTTTATTTAAAAAAAAAAAAAAAATCTCGCAAAATATCAATTTAAAAATGATTTAAATGAATTTAACAACGGCTTAAATTAAAGTTTGGAATTAATTTAAAAAACGCATTTAGTGTATCAGTAATATGAATTATTGATCCTGCTTCAAATAAAAGAACTCGAAAGTAAAACAGACACATTTTTTATATATTTTTTTTTAAACATAACGTATCAATTAATAGGCATATACATTTTTAATTATATTTTGAATATTATAAGTATTAACAAGGAATGCAATATAACACACTTAGGAACGTCATATTTTTAAAAGTAAAAGGGGTGCATTCTTGACCTTGGAGCAAAGAAATTTTACTCTTAAAAAATCTGTCTCAGACGCAGGGAGGGAACTCAAATGATTACTTACATGTTAGGCCTAGTACTGAGTTTCATTTTGTGAAATATGTTGAGCAGCTGTAATTATTTCCCATTTAACATTAAAAACATAATATGTACTGATTAGGCAAAATTATTCTATAATTATTTTTTACGAATTATTTTATATGGAGTTTGATAACAGTTCGCATGAAATACGAGAATACTAGGCTATACGGTGAGAATCCAACAAAAGATAATTGGCTTTCAAGTTCACACAATGACTTAAGTCACATCTGCAATAAAGTTCAAGCTCTCTATTATATTAATTAGTCTACTCTTTAGTTAGTTTAGTACATATGTACGTACTTAAGTTTTTCGAAAAGCTTTAATATCAATTTTTTTTCAAAAAATTCAAAATATAATTAAAATTTAAAAATAAATCACTTAACCAATAACAATAGTTAAAAAGTTCTAAGCATTAATTTTTCTGTGTATAGAGTAGTTTTTTACATTTTTTAATTTTGTTATATTTAACAAGTGCGGCTCCATACGACGACAGAAATATTTGGTGTATTCAACAGAAGTCGCATTATCATAATTTCCTAAAATATATAAATGACAAAAAGTAAAATTTTTGAAACATTTAAAATTTTGAAAAATTTTAAACAATATGACACAATATGGCCACATAAAAGCACATGTAGTGAATTCGCCAATTATAAAAAGTAAAACTAAAATAAAACAAAATACGTATGTGTGTATGGAGTTGTTTACAAATAAGTAGTTAAGTAGATAAAAATAATTTTAAACTGCTGCTGAGCTGATTATATTAGTTCAATCGTTTTTCCTTTTTTTTTTTTTTTGTTTGTTTAATTTTTTTACGTTTTCTTAGCTAAACACCTCTACTCGACAACTTTTAACTAGATTTTGCTTAATTTTTAAGTTTATCCAACAGCAACAATAACATATAAAAGAAACACAAATTTAAATAATAATAAAATATGTAGTTAAGTACATTTAAGAATCTTGTAACAATAAAAAATGCAATCGATTTCTTTAGCCAGACAATTTGCTTACACCCAGCCAGCTAAAAGTAAAGCTAAGCAACTAAGAATATTCTTGATTATAAGTCGTGCAATTAAAGTGAAAAAAAAAACATTTTTGTCTATGTCTGTTTCTCCCCCATTCTTTTTCTCGTGTGTTTTCTTTTAGGAAGCAAACAAACCAATGTCGTCCATCCAAAATGTAAGAACAGACAGTCGGCGACAAATATAGGAAAACAACCTCTAAGTAAAATTGTGTCAGGTGAATACAAAAACACATAGAAACGTACAATTATGTATATATGTATGTACATATTTCAATTTACAACTAAGACAACAAACAATTCGCTAAGTTTCTATTCAATTGATAAATGCTCACATCAACAACAAATTTACTTACTTCAAAACAACTTTCGAATACTCACCATCTTATTTAAATCGTATCAAGTAAAACCAATGTATATACAATTGTAGCATCCTACACTTAGAACGTACTTCAAACACTTAAGGACAAATAATTGCATCACTATCAAAAACTCACCCAAAGACAATTGAGTACACATCTTTACACTTAAAATTTTTTACACATTAATTCAGATTTTACTTAAGAAAAGAGAAAAATATATTTAATATTTATTTGTCATTATCACTTTCTATAATATTGACTTTGGTGTATGAAACTGTATACTCTCAGCTACATATATCCTTCATTTTAGGAACAAGAGCAAAAGTTGTTTTATTTGTACAACGTCTGCTCAACGCTTGTAAATATTTAGTTAGTTGTTGAAATTATAAAAAAAAAAAACAAAATCAGTAAAACACATTTGGTGTATTCACATGAAGTCCTAAAGTATTGTATTATCATTATGTCTAATATAGCTACCATCGCTACTATAGGTACCAAGGCGCCTTATCATTATGTAAGATTTTCCAAAAAAAAAAAAATTAAAAACGAATAAAAAGTATTGTTTTGTTTATTGCGAATTTTGTAAACCTCTTTTAAAAATTATAAATATGAGAATAATAATACAACACTTTGCACACCTTGTGAATTTACCAAATAAATACAATGGCCTATAACACTGCTATACAAAAAATTATTTTTTGTCTTCCCATTAATTAAAACTATATGAACTATAGGGATTTTGATGCGCTGAACTCAAGTCCGTTGTCGGTTTTTTCCATCAGATCGGGATTTTTTTTATGGGCGTGGCATATTTTTCCCCTAAATTAGTCAGGTACGGAGACATATTTCATGCTCACTCGAGAACCAGTCATCTGATTTTCAAAAATAAAACACCAGAAGATGTTCAATAAAATTGTATTTATTTCAGTTAAATAAATTTTTCTCTATCTCTTATCATTTTGGAATTATTCAAAAATTAATAGAGAAAACAATTTTTTTCGTGCAAAATTCGTAATATTTTTCAATTTAAAAATGGAATTAAAAAAAATATGAAGCAAATATTCAACATTTTAAACTTTTTTCTGAGAGCTACTTATCTTGGAAATAGAAAAAGCCATAAACCATAAACATCGGTTAAAAATGTAGATTTTATTGTCAATTTACCGCAGGTACCCAATACTGTAATGCAACCAGCCTTGCATATGATATATGTAACATTTCGTTAAGTGAGCGGGTAATGGAACTAAAGTACAACGGTATTTTGCATAGTTCTTGGAATTAATATTTATAACAGTATTTTTCAATTACCTGTGATTTCAAATTAAGAAAATTAGGGTAGATTCTGGTATTTATTGTATATATAGAAGCTAATGGGCAATAAGTTAGTCACTTTTAATTTGAATATCGTGCGGTTAAAATCAGCAACAGTCAATAGATCTTATAGTGTACTTTGTAATTGTGTAAAGAAATGAAGCAATTAAAGAATCCACAAACGCTTTCATATTACAAAATGCCAAGGATTTGTAAGAAATCTCTAAATTTATTTTGTTACGTTTGTGGACAATATCTTCCAAGATTCAAAATGCTTATCGCCGTTATTTTGGGTTTCCTAGCGATGGTAGAGATAAAAATTGGCTGCCATAAAATCGTTGTAGTAGCTGCGCAAGTTCTTTAAGAGGTTGCGTAAAAGGAAGTCATAAGCCTTTGCCGTTTATGAAGCCAGAGAATTGGAGTGAACCACAAAATCATCAAAATGATTGCTACTTTTGCCATACTAAAACACGTGTGTTTATCAAAAAAAACAAAAATAAAGTTACATATCCAAATACCTCATGCGCAAACGGCCAGTTTACCAGTCTACAAGTAAATTTTTACCTCCATTTCCTCCTACAGACGATGAAGAAGATGGGCTTTCTGCAGCAACTGAATCCACTTACGCCAGCATGGGTGTTTTTTTGCATTCGTTTGGAACGAGTAAACCTAATTTTCCAAATTAAACTGATATAAAAAACTTAGTTCGTAAATAAGGGCCTTTAAAAAAATAAGTCTGAGCTTCTTGCATCCCAATGAAAAGAATGGAGTTTGGTGCAAACGGACGTTAACGTCTCGTACTTTCGAAATAGAGAACAACCTTTTTTAATCAATTTCAGCAAAGAGGAAGGTTTGATATTTTGCGATAATGCTGATGGACTTTTGCGACAACTGTGTTTCAGTCATAAATCTAAGGATTGGCGGCCTTTTATTGATTCATCCAAGACAAGTTTGAAAGCCGTTTTACTTCACAATGGCAACACATTTCCATCGGTCCCACTCGCGTATGCAAGAAACATAAAAGAAAAGTATTGTAGCATGAAGACGATACTACAAAAAATTTGTATATTCGTCTTACTCATGGAACGTATGTGCAGATTTGAAAGTAGTAGCAATGTTAAATGGATTGCAAAGTGGATATACCAAGTTTTGTTGCTTCTTATGTGAATTGGATAGCCGCGCGAAAAAAAAACACTACAATGTTCAAATTTGACCGAAAAGAGTAAATTTTATTCCAGGAAAAAAAATGTAGCAGAAGAGCCTTTAAATCAAATAAAACAAACTCTTCTGCCTTCTCTTCATATAAAGCTAGGCCTAATGAAAATATTGTCAAAGCAATGAACAAGGACGGTGAAGGCTTTCTATACATTAAGAGTGAATTTTCTAGAATCCGAGATGATAAAGTGAAAGAAGGCATATAACAGCTTATGAAAGACGAGGTTTTTAAAACGAAATTTAATGATGTGGAAGAAATAGCATTGACAGCTTAAGCTACATTTTTATTTGAAAAATGTTTCCTAAATAAAAATTAATAATTATAACCAAAAATTTTGTGTTATTTTAAATAAATTGTAATTTCTTATTGTAATAAGTTATCTACGGGTGACGACAGGGTTGGTGCTTAATGTGAGGCGTTGCTACAAAATTGCAATCTGGAAATATTTGTTGTTTGTATTTGATTTTGCTGTTCGAAAATAGATAGAAGTAAAGAGTTGTCATTCATTGTTGCTACAAGGCGCTTTAGTGCGCCCACTCTGACGTTGTTTGCTGCATTACACATATTTGGTCAATATTGGGTATCTGCGGTAAATTGACAATAAAATCCACATTATTTAACCGATTTTTATGGTTTATGGATTTTTTTATTTCCAAGATAAGTAAAGGGTGTTTTTTTAAGCCCGATAGAACTTGAAATTGACGAAGCGCATTCTGGACGTCCAATTTTGGGCCACTTTTTCGAGCACTGCTGGCCGTATGTCACGAATAACACGAACAATGCTGGCCTCCAAGGCGTCAATTGTTGCTGGTTTATCAGCATAAACCAGTGACTTCACGTAACCCCACAGGAAATAATCGAGAGGTGTCAAATCGCACGACCTTGGAGGCCAATTGACAGGTCCATTTCTCGAAATCAACTTATCGCCAAGTTTTTATTTCAATAAGTCGATGGTTGCGTTCGCCGTATGGCACGTAGCGCCATCCTGTTGAAACCACATCTCCTCCGGATCAATGTCATCCATATTTTCAAACAAAAAATCATTGATCATGGTGCGGTAACGATCTCCATTGACCGTAACACGAGCTCCGGCCTCATTTTTGAAGAAATAAGGTCCGATGATGCCACCAGCGTGAAAACCGCACCAAACGGTGCATTTTTCTGGATGTAATGGAGTCTGTAGGGTCTCTTGTGGATTGGTCTCGCTCTATATGCGGCAATTTTGCTTATTAACAAACCCGTTAAGCCAAAAATGCGCCTCATCGCTGAACACAATTTTGCGATAAAACAACGGGTCAGTTGCCAACTGCTCTAGAACCCAATCGGCGAAAGAACGACGCATATAATGGTCTCGTGGCTTCAATTCCTGCACCAGCTGGATCTTATACGGGTGTAGGCCGAGATCTTTGCGCAAAATTTTCCACGTAGTGGACGGACAGAGCCCCAATTCCTGCGACCGACGACGAATCGATAAATTTGGATCTTCTTCCACACTTTCGTTTACAGCGGCGATATTCTCTTCAGTACGCACATTCCTTCGACGTGTTGGTGTTATTGCATCCTCTAGAGAGTATGTGGTACGAAATCTATCCACACTTCGACGAATGGCTTGTTCAGATGGACGATTATGTACGCCATAAAAATGACAAAGTCGTCTATAAGTTGCGCGAATCGACGACTGATTTTCAAAGTAAATTTGGATAATTTCGTAGCGTTGTTCAAGCGTGAGTCTATTCATGATGATTTGTCAGAGTATACTGAAACGATAAAAAAAAATATTTCATCAAAATTTAATTTTTTGTGTTACTTTTTACAATTTAAAGTTCTATCTAGCAAAAAAAAAACACCCTTTAGCTCTCAAAATATTTGCTTCATATTTTTTTTAATTCCATTTTTAAATTGAAAAATACTACGAATTTTGCACGAAAAAAAATTTTTTTCTCCATTAATTTTTGAATAATTCCAAAACAATAAGAGATAGAGAAAAATTTGACTAAATTAAATACAATTTTGCTACACATCTTCTGGTGTTTCATTTTTGAAAATCGGATAACTTGCGCTCGAGTTAGGATGAAATATGTCTCCGTACCTGACTAATTTAGGGGAAAAAATTTGCCACGCCCATAAAAAAACACGATTAACTATTTAAACATAATTCGTATTCAATGTAATTTTCTAAAGAAATTTGAATCTCAAATAAGCCACAGAATTTAGTCGCGATAAAAAACCAATTTTATTTTGGAGCGTATTTTCTTAGACTCATATTTTAATTAATTACCTATAAAATGGTACCATATTTTTATTTAAATAAATTCATGTATTTTTTGTCGTCTATTTAGTTCTTGCCGTATTTTTTTCGGTTATTCTGTTTGATCATCATGGATGTAGGCTCCCACGTTTTGATCTACAACTGCCTTAAATATAAAGAAGAATAGCTAGAGTTATTATACTGCACGATCTAGGCGTTTAGTTTAAAAACCATACTGCTCTATTTAACCGTGAATTGTGTTAGCCTTTTATCTCAGAATCTGAAGAAAAAAATTTTTTCCAAATATTTCCATGCCAAAAAATAATATGCTACAAAATGATTCACATATATTGGCAAAGCCCATTCTTCTCGCCACAGCCACAATATTGTACTTAATACGAGCTGAACTTGATCTATTCTATTGTCTATCATCCAATAACTCAAGTTTATGGATGATATTGACAGTGGCCTTGAAATGTCTATGAGCTACATCAAATATATTTGCAAGTACATGAAAGCTTTCAAATAACGCTGATTTTCATAATATTGTAAACGCTGAAAAATACTGTTGCGATGTAGGGTCTTAACTTTCTTTTTTTTTTAAGAAATCCCAATATTTGTCATTTTTATACCCAACTATAAGTACATTACTGAAATTTAAAGAATACCGATCGATTAAATTCTCAGTTCGATTCCATTCTCATTCCATAGTTTTGACATACATAATTCATAAATGTCAACAGAAACAACAACAAATGTTACTATCGAATATCGATATGTTGGACTCGTTGCCATCGCTTCCTTGAAACGCCAACTTACCTACCTACCTACATACCTACCTACCTAAACCGGTATAAAACTGTGAAAACTACACTTTAACTGAATTTTTAAGTTATCTGCGGGAGCGGTGGTTGTTTTTTGCCACCACCTAGGCTTGCCAATGCTGCTATTATAGAGTGAGTGATCTAAGAAAATTGAAAATATACAATATAAACAATTAAGTTAGCAAAGTAATTACTTTAATATTATTAACTTTAGTGCATTTTTAACTCAGCAGATCGTTTGGGACATAAATTTAACGTTTTTAATGATTTATTTTTTTGATAGAGCATTTTCCGTTATAATTAAACCTTTTTCACACTAACCGAAAACTATTTCAAAATAAACCAAACTTTATGCAAAATCTCAAGCTGAGTTAATTTTATATGTATAATAGTTAATTTTTTCAAATTCTTTAAAAACAATTTTAGGGTCGGCATTGCACCGCACAGAATGGTTTAGAAACGTCAATGAATAGTTCGCACAATCATTCGGATTTATGCAATTCTTTTCTCAATTACTCTTACTAAGTATAGTATGCAAAGTGGTAATTTCACTTAATATTGATTGTGAATGAAATTTTAGTTTAGAATATGCTTTATCTATCGGTATAAGCACAGAAGAATAAGGATGTTAAAATTGAGGTGTACATTTAATATTGTCCACCATATCTCGTATTTCTTGGGATAATGGATTCTTATATTATCCATAAATCAAAATAAATTTTGTGACTCTGGGTTGCCTTTAATATTATTCAAGAGCTGCCGAAGAAATACTTTGAATGGTACGAATTCACAATGGAAATGGAAGTAACCTCAAAGTAAATAACGCTAGCCTAATCTATCGCAGTAATTAGAGTCGAACTCCTGCCCTTTACGGTTGGCAATAAGTGTATATTAATTTACAGCGTTTGATGATATGCCTCCTGCAACTCTAGGTTTCGTTGTAGGCTTAAAGCTGTATCTAGATGCAAGATAAATGAGGCAGTTCGGTCACTTAGGATGTCTCCAGAAATATAGTTTAAAAAATGTAGGAATGCAAAGAAATAAAAATTTAGTGGTTGAGTTTTAGAATTCAATTGTTTTTTACCAACGCTCACCTGTTCAATCGTTTCGAGTCCAACCAAGAAGTGAGTTCACTGTCTCGTACAATAGGTTCTATAAATTTGGCGGCTTAATTAGAAAGTTAAATATGTGGTACTTCCACACGTGTACAACAAAGTCGATGGTAATGTTTACAATTCCAGGTTTATAAATAAATCGTTAAACTTATAATTTAATGTTAATAAATTCGAATATTGTTTCCTTTATACCATAATTTAGATTAGATTTCAGAAAATAATTTTATTACATATTAAATTCCAATAAATTGATGAGATTAAACAAACATTATGCTTATTTGTTAAATGGGTAACAGCGATTTTATAGTAATTGCTCAAAGAAATAATGCAAAGCAATAACAAGAAAATTCTAGAAATGTTAGAAATGCGGTAATTGAATTTGCAATCCTTTTAACCTTATTCAAATAAAGTTTAAATTTTTGAACAAAGTTTCTTTTATTTTGAATAAAGTTTGAAGAAGTTTTAATTTAAACTAAACTGCCATATTGAGTACAATGACTTATACGTTTGTAAGTGGTTGAGTTTTGTCAAATCAATTACATAAAAAGATTGTTTTTTTTTATTACTAATTCGAATATATTCAATCTAATTTCTTTTGATAATTTTTCTTTTGTAATATCATAGACAAAAAGCAATTTTTACACTTTTCAAGTGCTGATTATCAAATTATGTATGTAGAATTGAAAACAAGTTGCAAAATACGTTTTCAGCGACTCAGTAATGATAGTGTGCATGATTTTTCCTATTAGTTTTTAAAAATGCTGTTGATCAATTATTAGTTAATTTGTTTCAAAGGTAAACTATAGAATTGCTCGAAAAAACAAAAAACAAATCAACTGTTTCAAATTACTTAATACGCGTTCACATTTGTCAAGTATTTGCTAAAATAAGTATAACCAATATTTTTAGTTAATATTAATAAATTTGTATTACCCGAAATCTTTGACTGATTTGAATGTTTCATTGCATACATAAAGATGATGCAATATATTCGGAAATTGTTAAAAATATGTAGATGGTTACAAGTCGAAAGGCCCTGTCTCGTATTTTTTACGAAATTGAGTTCTTCAGTGACTTCAATACATTTCACACAAATATACCTACATAATCGATAAAAAAAAATTTAGTGCAATACTATCAGAAATAGTATGTTTACAAGCAGTTTTTCAAAAAAGTTGCATTACGATAATACAGTTTCTATTGCGTTTTTTGCAATTATTTGATTTAGGGCCTTTCTATCTGTGACCTACCATATGTATGGTAGATCTGTTACAAATTGACAGTGTGATTTGTTTTTCCTCTCTTTTCTATTTAACAAAATATTATTTTGTGAATTATATTAGGTTTTCTTTAAGTTCATTTAAATAAATTTAATTTAATTTTTCAATTATGTATTAAAATAACTAAATGCGAAGCTTCTTAGCATATTTTTGATTTTGAAATGTTAAAAGTTTATTCTGTTATGTATATGTATATGTATTTTAGTTTTTATTGTTATTGTTTCAACAAAAAAAAAATAAAAAATAAAAAAAACAAAAAACAACAAATAGTATTCCTCCAATTATTAGCAAATGTAATTTTATTTTGCTGTCATTACTACTACTACTACTACTACCTATACATACATAGATACTTATTATAATTATAATTAAGTTCGAAACAAATGTTAATATAACAAAATGAAAACTATGTAGCATAAATAAAAACTATAATAAGTTTTAACAATTTGTAAAATTATATATATTTTTTTTTCTTTATCTTTATCCCTTTCTCTGAACAAAAAATCTTTCTACTCTGTGCTAATAATCACCATAATGACACAAAATATTTATTAAATTTATCACAAAACTTTCACAAAAAATACATGAAAAATAATATTACACTAAATTGCCACCGATACCACTACAACACACCACAACATCAATCACTACTTTTAACTTTTTAACAACATTTGCAATTTGCTAAATACAAACACCGTCTCATAATTAAAATTGGAATATTCAAAATCTTTGCAATCGCATAATCATGCCAATCATATTTAATGTGTCAATATATTTTGCTTTGATTTGTTGTTGCTAAATGTGGATGGTGGAAATGTAGGCGAGAAAAATACATTGATTGAACCGCCACCGATACCATCATTTGGTACACCACGAAGAAGAGCATTATCTGCCCGCATACAAGAACTAAATCGTAGTCTTCTAGAGGAGCGAGATTCTCAAAACCAAAACAGTTACAGCGATGCCGATGACAGCGGATAAAAAATTCATTAATATAATTCACAAGATTTTTTTAATATAGTTTTAAGTATTTAGATTTTAGACAAAAAAAAAACAAGATAGTTTTATTGATAGCAAATAAGTTAATCAGAATAAGAAACAGTAAGCTAATTTATAAGTTGCTTTGTTTCCCTAATGGAAATTTATAAATCAAAGGGTAAGCAGTAAGCTCATCTGGACACATACACGTTTGCATTCATACATTTACAATACAGAACACATGCATATAACTCACACATCCTAACAGAGACGCACACTTGATGAAGGTTCATATTAAGTCAGTGCACTTTTTTTATATTGTTTTAAATTTCTCATCC
The DNA here is from genome assembly GCA_941918925.1 of Phyto melanocephala. Taxonomy (NCBI): domain Eukaryota; kingdom Metazoa; phylum Arthropoda; class Insecta; order Diptera; family Rhinophoridae; genus Phyto; species Phyto melanocephala. Next base: position 61,217,602 of record OW799235.1, on the reverse strand, counting down.
GTTTTAATTGTGAGAGAATTTAGATACAATTTTTGTAATATAACATTTTTCAAAATCAAGCGATGTAATACATATATTTTTACAACATTCGAACGAGAGTGTAAAAGGGTATATATAAGTTCGTCGTTCCGTTTACAATTTCTACAATACTCTTTTTAGATCTTATATATATGTATATACATATGCAGGGGGAATATCCAGCAGATCACTATCTTCCCGGGTCCCTATTCAATCCCCTACGCTAGTCGCAATTCAGCTGTAAGCATCGCTGCTACTACTTTGCTATTGGGTCTTTTGGTTTCTGTCTTTTCTTAGCTTTTCCTATAAACTTTCCACAAAAACCTAAAATTTTATTTTCGATTTTTGCATGGAATACATATTACGTTTGCTTTAGATTCAAGAAAAAACAAATTCGTAATGCCGACTAGTAATTGTCGACAAACCTTATCGCACAATCCTTTGTAATCGCCAACACCTGCTTTGGACTGAGTTTCCCCGTAGGATCCACACTTACCATGTTCTTACCAGTGATCCCCAATATTCCGCTCGCCAGCGCTGGACCTTGACATACTATATGCACTGCTGCATCATCCAGGTACATTCTACAAATATCATCATCCTATATCTGCATCCTCTTCAGATGTAATTTGAAATATTCATGTCCTATAATCAACGCAGTTATCCAGTCAATCGTACTCCGACTGAAACTGAGTACCCTTACTGCACCCCTACCTAGAGACTTCTAAAGCACCAAACTAGCCTATCTACAAGTGGTTCCCTCCAGCCACTTCCACACCAATTGAAAATCCTTGCTCGCAGCAACCAACCCACAGGGAAATTCTGGGTTCCTGTCTACAGAATGTAGTTGCAAGTCCTCTCCTCCCGGGTTCATCAGCATCCTCATTCCTAGTTAAGCTCACGTTTCTTTTAATCCAAATGAGCGTTACCTCATTCGCAAAGGCACACTTATTAAGTTTTAGAACACACTCAATCCCCAACAAGGAGTTCACATCTATACGGCACACACGTTTCATGACCAACTGGTTATCAAGTGTGATAAGAATTTTCTACCCCTGCACTAAATATTTAAATAGGTGATTCAACGCATGCAGCAAACGATTATTTCTACCTGATAGAACACGATACGATAGAACACGTACTTCACCAAACTCAAGGCACAGGATAGGTTCACCTCAAGTGAGTATACACCAGCACCTGTCCTTCCGTTCATAACGGATACATCAGAAAAGACGCTCTTATCGTGCACAAATCCATCCGTCATGAGCGTGCGATGTTGCCTCAACCACTTTCACCTGACTCATGCGCTCCATCGGCATATGAGTCTCACTAATCTCTCTATTCACGAGGTTCAGAATCCTCTCATGCCCCAAATTCGAACCAAAGCGATACCATGCATCCGGATGGCCGATCTTGCAGCCATTTCCCTTACAAATTAGTCCTGCGGCATCAATCCCAGCATCACCTCCATTAGCTGCCTTGGTGTTGTATGAATAGGACCACATTTACCCATAGAAGCAATCCTCTGAACTCCACCCAACTTACACCTGATGGTTGTCTTAGAAACCATAGGGCACCAAGCAAGAGATGCGTGAGTGATCATTGGCTTCACCACCACCGTATAAATCTAGTTTGCAGCCTTAGGAGAGATTACCCAACTTTGATTGCAAACCCGTTTGTGCAAATACCTCCTTGCCTTCAGTATCCTCGTCTAACTTATCGTTTCACGTTAGTTTCGTATCCAGCGTTAACCCTCAGACATTTTAGCTTTCTGGACACGCTTATTTCAGTTCCAAAATGCATCAAAAATTCAATCTCAATACTCTTCGTTCTCAGCGTGAAGAGCATACCATCGGAACACCCTTCCCCGAATCCTAGAGTACCCAACTCTGGGATTCATTGCCCTATATGCCTGCATGGAGACGATCCATTGCACCAAAATTAAATTAACCAAAGCATTTCTCAGTTTTTCAAAATAGATCCTGTCAAAAGAGCTTTTTATGTCCCTTTCAGTAACCTCCGACATTTCTTACAGAATACTCTCAGTAGATCTCCCAGCCCTGTAAACTTGCTGTCATCTACTCAATGGCCTATCCATCAACGAATTTTCCTTTTCATCGATTACCTTCGGAGGACACACGTTTTTGAAAGCAAGCGTGACATTGGAGTTCACCATCTCTTCTATCTGCGTAATATCTTCCGAAGTGCTCGATGTGGAACACTACCCGTAAGTCCTCGCCCTTTTTACGATCCATAAACCTCGGTACCATGATACGCTTACGTACCTTCTTCCGCCTCCTGCCATATAGAATTTCGAATTGGATAGTTTTGTGGTCAGACATGGTTAATCTATAAACTACTACAAAAAACCACCAGACTCTTCACCTCCTGGATGGGAGTCCGCTGTATCGTAGTGTAGGTAAGACGCTGCCACCAAAAATGATCGAACCCATACCTCTTATAACCACCGTAATATAAGCCGAGCAAAGATACAGATACAGTCCTCACACCATAATGCACCAGAATGCATGTTCCTCACCTTCCGCCTGTCTGCGAATGAATCATAACGACAGGCCGATTATGTTATCTCTAACAATCCATGGTTCCTGTTTCAAGGCTGTATCCAACATATCCTCCACAAATCAAATGGTTCAGTTCTTGTTATCGAACTTTTATTTCGTGGATATAGATTTTTTATTGTAACAATCGTAATTTCTTAGTGCTAAATACAAATTTATGCCCCGAAATGAATTTCTATAGATACAACCGTAAAATTCTACTAACACAATTAAACTATGCGATTGGAAATAATTATTGTACTCACAACAGATACTGTTTTCTCTGTGCAGTTATGTGGGCATATTACGAGCTAGTTATTAATATACAATTCTCATGTTCTTTAAAGCCCAACTGGCAATGCTGTTACAATATGTACCTTAAGACGTTTGTATCAGGTAAACTTAAAACTCATGGCAGTCATGTAGATCACCAACGAAATAAAATGTGTAAAAAAATATTTTTTAATAAAACAAGTTAACAAATATCACCTTAAATCATAATGATGATGATGATTAAACTAAAAATAAAACATAACAAGTAGTTATTAAATTCTGAAAGTTTGTAATTTAGTAATCACTAGGCGAATGAAATCAAAGACAAAAATAAAAATTAAGTTGTGATTCCTGTAAAATCTAGAATTAAAAATCAAAATACAACAAAGAAAGTGTGTAGATATTTTAAATAATGCAACAAAATTAGTCAATAAGTATAAAATGTGATCACTACAAACGGAAAAAGTTATTTTACAATTATTATTGACCTTAAAAAAATTATTTTTTGTATTATATATTGGGTTAAAATATTGTTATTATGTTATTTATAAAATTGTTTATATTATAATTTATTCCAAATGTTGTTTTTAATTATGCTTCACGTTTTTTAAATTTTAATTGAATACAAATTCTCAAATCAGCTTCTGCAAAAGTACATCATAATTGAAATCAAAAATCAGCACTTGAAAAATATTTTATTTTAGTGTAATAAAAAAATCTGAAACAAAATCCAATGCGAAAGAGTTTTAATAATAATTTAAAAGTAACCATTTTTAGTTATTACTCCATCAATACATACATGTAAGAGTTGTTATTGTTTTTTTTAAATATTTTTCATAGTTCTTAAGTCAGCACTAATTAATTTGATTTCATAGTCCTAACCTGTTTACCCAAAAGCATGATTTTTAACCATGACTTCAACTTACACACTTCTAGAAAAGCAGCTCTTAAAACAACCTTAGAAACGTAAACTTTTGTTTGGATAACAATATATAATGTGGAGTTATACAGAACTTGTTACTAAGTTTTTCTCTTCCGAACACGTGTACAACTGAGGTCAAAATAATAGCACCAACATAAAAGTTTCAGTAAATCGATTTACATCTTAAAAAAATATTGCCGCACAGAACTTGACATGTCGACAAATAAACGATCATAACTAACAAACAGTTATGAGATTTTACAAAACCACACTGTGAGAGTACAATAAATATGTAATGGTTTTTGGCATTAATTAAGAAAGTTCGTCTTTTATCTTATTGTAACTACATACTTATATACATACATTCACACAAACACATATGATAATCTTTGAAATAAAGTCAAAATTTGTTGAACAAAAATGTTTGTGTCTAAATAAATTGCTTAAAATAAAAAAACTTTATTTGCACTTCAAAAAACTAGATCTTCCCTACAAGCCTAATAACTAGGGCAACCGAAAAAGCACTTAACTCTTGAAAAAGCTTATAAAAAACTTAAAGTAACCTGTTAAAATTAAAAAAAAAAATGCAGTAATTTTTTTTTTCTTTTTGTAATTTTAAACGTTAAAGCATCGTTTAATTTTTGAACTTAAAACCCTGTAATTAAAAAAAAATTAATAAATTAAGAATTCATCAAAATTCTTTTACATGTTTACAAACTCTATAAACTTTATGTGCAAAACAGGATGCATCAGTTATACATATGTGGGTAATATAAATGTGTCATGACTCTTGTAGCTTTGACCAGATAGGGTGCGGCGGCATCACTTACAAAAAGAAGAATTTTATCTCTATCTGTGTCAAAATAATTAAATAATAAAAATAAATGTGCATTAGTGGTATGTTTGAGTTATTCTAATACAACTGTGTTTATTAAAAGATATTTTCTCAGAAACATCTTCTTCCACATGCAATATACGCACAACAACATTTGCCGCAAACCTAAAATCTATAACTTTTGACTAGATTGGAATTTTTAAACGCAGTTTCTTTTGTTTACTAGGTGAGACTATTGGCTTTAGGTTAAAGACATAAAACTTAAAAATCGACCGGTTAGAAAAATAGTTATGATTGGTTTAAAATGCTTAAAATGCATTTTAAGTTTAAGCTGATTTATGGTAAAAAAGTGTTAAAAACGTTCGTTTTGTATAAAGTCCTATATTTTGAGTCAAATTCGCAAGTAATACTTATTAAAAACTTAGATTTTGTGCGAAAATGCCAACCTTTGGCCTCCGTGAAATTTTTAGTACGAGGGTCCAAAGGTTGGTTTTTTGAAGTAGTTTGAGTTTAAAATTGGTTTATTGAGTCCAAAATAGACATTATAAATAATATATGTGAACTTTTTTTATAAAGTTGTTAATTTAAAATTGATTAATGTACATAAAATGATAAAATAACGAACATCCAAAGTTCTGAAAAAATACTATTAATTAAACAATTTTAGTAAATATTTCTTCTAACTAGCCTTGGTTTTCATCTTCTAGAAGTAGTTTAGCTACTACGTCTTATTCAATATAGTTAGTTTTCCATTTTTGTCGGATATTGGACGTATAGGGATCTGACGTGCATAATAAAATAGTAATCAGGTCTTCGTTAGTACAACATTTGGAAATTTTTCTGGTGTTTAGCTCGCTAAATAATCTGTAGTCCTTGTTTCTTTTTTCTTGCGTTTCTTTAGATGGATCCCCTATTGGTAATTCCCAATGGTACACAATTTTAAGAAGTGTGAATGGCGTATATGTATGTATATCCAAGAGAATTTCTCATTATAAAGTATAGCTGTTTGGTTTTGGCATGCTCTCCAAATTTTTTTGCATTTATATTTCTGCTGCATGCTAGAACTTGTAATATAATGTAAAAGCGCTCTATTAGTTCCAAGTCTAAACCTGTGGTAGATGCTGCAGTTTCTGAATCTGAAAAAAATCTTCTTGCAGTATTGCCATCATTTGTGTTTCCTCCGCCTTGCTTTGGCTGATCGATCATTAGGCCTAGTTCTAAATATTTTTCTTGAACTTGTATTTTTTTTGCTTTCTTATTCCTTCATTTTCCTTATTTTTTCTGGCTATACGTTCTAATGGACTAAAATCCAGATCATAACCTAATTTAAGAATATGCTCCATAAAACGTATTCTAGCATGAAGTGGGGACAATCCAAATTCATATGCTGCCTTAAAACTGTCATCTTCTGGAATGGGATGGCTTAGTTAGCTTGATGTCTTTTGGCATATAATGCAGCCTGACGACGCTTTTGTATCAGTTAAAGCTTTTGTATCAGTTAAAGTTAACATTTTAAAATTTACTTCGACTTCCTGGTCATCAATTGAAAATATTGCATGTTGAAGGGCTTTAAATTTTTTTTTTTCTTCTTCAGTTATGACATCTTTTGTTTCTTTTTGGAATGTAAATTTTATTGGTATACTTTGTTGACATCAGTTTTTGTTTCTCTACTACTTGACGGCTCTAAGCCGGTATAACTTTTTGTTAAGAGCAATGGAACGAAAGAAATTAGCATCTGATTAATTTACAGAGATATTACATTGTTGTATTATCTCTGACCAGAGGACCCATCACATCCCAATTTAGAAATCAAAGTAATGCTGTCATTTCCAAATTTTTTCAAACATTAATCATCAAGCGCTTTTAACAACCGCTCGGCAGTGTGTTCAAGAAGATATTGCCATTTTATTTCTGCTGAAGTGGAAGTGACAGTTGTAGCAGTTTGAGGAGGTAAACATTCTTTTTTGACAACGATTAAATCTCTATACTCTGGAAAAATCCCAGAATTATTTTCATTGGTTCGCTTCCGCAATTCCTTATACTGGCTTTTAGTTAACTTTAAATCCAAAAATAGCGCTATTGCTTCTACTGGAGTAAATTTCTTGTCTTCATTTGATGTAGGAATATTTTTTAAAATTCTGTTTTTGCGCCTTGGACTTGCTTCTATTACTATTTCAATTATCACATTTTTTGTTTTTTTATTTTGTGTTGCAAAAATTAATCTTTGATAATTACTGGAGAAATTTCTTCATTGATATTCTGAAGTTTGCGTCTTCGAGTTATTTCACAATTTTCGACAATTGGTTTTGCTGGTCGATCCTATTTTCAATATTCATTGGCATTTGTAGAAAAAATTTCGAAACAAGTTCCTTTGACAACCATTCATGGTGACGTTCGTACATCCTTTTCTTGTTATAAGAGCATTCAACGTACCGTTTTTTCAATACCTTTGCAAAATTTTAAATTTTTTTGTGTGTGTAGTTCAATCTCATCTGTATTGCATATTTTAAAAAATTGATAGCTTAATATATGCAATTCCACATCGCGCACTTCATTTTGTTGAAAAAAAAATATCAGCGAGATCTCTATAAGTGTACTTGGTAATTGTTCAAATTGTAAATACTCTTACTCCCAAATAAACAACAAAAAAATACAGCTAGACGGCAGCGTTATCGTTGAAAATTCTTAAAAAGGGACACAAAAAGGGCATTTAAAAAAAAAGTGGCAAAAAAAGGGGATTTCTGAGAAAAAATGGCACCTTAGTCGCAAAACGGTAACGCTGTAGACAGGTAGCATCACTATCAAATGCGCTCATATGAAGGGTGGGAAAACCATAACACAATCGATAGACGTTCACACATTGTTTTTCCAGGAATTTCCATATCAACTTTTAACATTTCACGCACAAGATAATTCATACCCTATTTGATGACATTATCATAGAAAACAACAAATACTTGCAGGTTGTTTATGATTTTGTTTATTGTTTTAATAACTTATAAATTACATTCTCACATAAGTATTTTGCTTACTAAGAAGTCTATAATTTTTGGCTAATTCCTGTATTCTTTCCGATTTTGTACTTCTACCTATAAGAACGATTGTTACATATCATTGGTGTTTAGCATAATTAGTTGAGATCTGTTTCTATTATTGCGTGCCGTTGTAAATATATACATACATACATCCATCTAAGAACCGTCTCTCATAAAAGCAATTTAATAAAAAAAAATAAAATACTTAAAAAAGCACATTACAAAAAAAAATATGTTTAGCTCTTTTACTTAAATTTTGCAAAAAAATATTTGATTTTGTGTCACAAAAATTGGTCTGGTGCTCACGGTTGGATCGTCCCGGGTACACAATGGGGTATAGGGGTATAGAGAAGAGTTTTAACTACTAAATAGTGCTAATTTCTTTATGTTCTACAGAAGTTATGCTCTATTAAAAATTGGAATTTAGGAAAATTTTGACCTTAAAAAATATTTCTAAACATCATAAGCATCATAAAATTATACAAAATTCATTTTGTTTCAAAATCTTTTTAAAGCAAGAAGTTATAGAAGTTTAAAAATCAAAATCTTACTAAGAAATTTCCCAGTATAGCAAAATGTCCATTTTGAATCACCCTGTTCTCTGTAAAATATGTGAAATAAAGTTTTAATTTTTTGGCTCACGGGTTACAGTAGTGTCTACAATAGAATGAACTTTAACATTTTTCAATCGGTGACCATAAAAAGTAAGTTTTGGCCGCCTTCTCGTAGAATGGTCCACTGTGCGGTTGTTTTGAATTTAGAGATTCAAGTAAAATGTTGATGTATTTTTTTATTTAAGTCAATTACAGTCAATTCATGAACCACTTATAGAACTTTATGAAGAATATCAGAGTTACTTTTTATATTACTCAAACTCAAAATTATTTACTCACTTAAATGATTTCTTTACAACGCCAAAGTTCCTTCTTTATATCTTTACCGGAGCATGGTCTGGCTGTATTGATGTTTTGAGCTCTCTGGCAACAAAAAGTACGTTGTCATGGTTGTGTTTTCTTAACAGGAAATGTGCCATGAAACTGAACAAAATTTGGCTGGAAAACAGAACTTCATCGGTTAACCATTTCAGAGCTCATTGACTGAAATTAAAGCGTTAATATAATCCTTAAACAAACTTTTAACCAAGAATCTCGTTAAAAAAATGCATAAACTATTTCTTAGATATTTGTTTGGGACGTTTCCGAATGTCGAATTTGGTACAATTTGTTGGAGCCATTGCACTTGTAGAACTTTATTAAATAGTTAAATGTAAATTTTTTAGATTCTATTTCTCTTAGTCTGTTGTGGTTTTTATTTTGGAATTATTTTATCTTGTAATTATTATCAACAGAATTAGGTTTTGATAACATCCTGATGTATCCAGTCTTAGGCGGTGATGATTAATTTGCACGTACTGGGTATTTGGATTTGTATCTACTTCTTTTCGCATTTTGTTGTTTAACTACTGGAAGCTTATAGATAAGCCTGGCACATTCGATTCACTAGAGGTGGAAAAAAAGCCATCTAAAACGTACCCTCCAGTACTATGCATCACTGTCAAGCCCTGTAATTCAATAACATAACAAGTCACATAACTTGAAAATCTTTTGGCTTTTGTTATGTTTGTTTTTGTTTTCTGTTGAGATAATAAATATAATATCATAATAAAGAGCTATACTTAGTAAAGTAACGGTAAATCATAGCGTATGCAGCAGAACACAGGCAAAAACAACAAAAAATAGACAATGGTACTATCAGTGTAGTAATATTTTAAACTATTTTCTCTACTCTTTAATAACTTAAAAAATGTTTATGCTCTAAAATATACCTAAGTTCTTAGTTTTGTTAATTTATTAATTTCGATATTAAATAAAAAATATAATTTTTTCTAAATCATTTCAAATAAATATACATAAGTATTAGTACTTTTTAAAACCAACCAAAATTTAGAAATTTTTAAATAAATTTTAAATCGTAATTGGACGGTCATTCTGAAATTATGGCTTAAATTTTAATTTTAAATCAAAATTGTTCCTTTTAAACATTTAAGACTTTTGTTATTTTTTAACAAGCGTGAAATAGATATAAATTCATATGTATGTATGTCATGTAAAAGCTTAACTGAATCGACATTTCTTTTAAAATTTTGAATTTATGAAGAGTGAATTGTTTTCCTTTTTTATTTAAAATTAATAAAAATATATATAAATATGTTTTAAAAAATATATATTTGACATTAGCGTTGCATTCCAAATGAACAGAAAATATATAAAAAAGAACATGTTTTATTTTTCTTTTTTTCGATTGAATACATTTTAAAATTTAAAAGTCGACAACGATGCAAGTAAAAAAATCAAAGTTATGAGGTTGTTTTCGATTTAATAATTTTGAAAATTTAAAAGTTGACAACACTAGTAAGCAGCAAGTAGGAAAAAATAAAATAAACAAAACCAACAGAGCATGCCAACTTGTTCTGCTGTTGTTTTGATGTCCTACTTCTTTTTTATTCTACTTCGATATGTTTTTGCTTCAACCTTTTTATACCCGCCACCAAAAAAATGGTGGGGGTATATTCATTTTGTCATTCCGTTTGTAACACATCGAAATATCCATTTCAGACCCCATAAAGTATATATATTCTGAATCGGGGTTTGATTTTATGACGATCTAGCTATGTCCGTCCGTCTGTCCGTCTGTTGAAAGCACGATAGAGGTCGCACCGAAAAAGCTATGGGGCTCAAATTTTGCCAGAATCTTTCTTATGGACAAGGTTTGTTTGGTATCGAAAATGGGCTAAATCGGAATATTAGGAAGGGAGTTATAGCTCGAAAAGCAAGAGTAGGTCGAAAAAACCGTGTCTTTCGAACATCGAATAAAATGGAATTGTGTCCAAACGCATTAACGTAGAGTCATTAAACTCCGAATATATATTTCCTGAGTAAAAACAATATCTTTCCCCGAAAATTATCAAAATCTATGCATTAGGAGAGGAGTTATCGATCAAAATGTACGAAAATTTATACCGCACAGTGTATTTTTCGGTATATTTAAAAACAAAAACGTCATAAAAGCAACAATATTGGATGTACGACTCTGAAATTTTGCACACTTTGCTTCTTGGTGAGACGCTTTTTTGTAAACGAAAATCAATGTGCCACGCCCACTTTTACGCCCACCTCCCATATAACGTTTTACCTAAAATTCATATAATTTCTCTATTAATAAAGATTTTGGAATAACAAAGAGCTATATTGAAACACCTAAGTTGTACTCATTAGCAAAAACAACTTTGATACGCCTACTATAACGCCCACTTTTCACGTTATCTACCGTTAATGAAATTTAAAAGCTCATAAAACCGCCAAAATTAGAGGTGGGATAAATCGGAATATTAGGAAGAGAGTTATATATAGAGAGTTATATATATAGCCCGTAAAGCAAGAGTAGGTCGAAAAAACCGTGTCCTTCGCATATCGAATAAAATTGAATTGTGTCCAGACGCATAAACGTAGAGTCATGAAACTTCGAATATATATTTATCGAGTCAAAAGAATATTTTTCTTTGAAAATCGCTTAAATCTATGAATTAGGAAAAGAGTTACAGATAAAAATGTACGAAAATTTATACCGCACAGTGTATATTTCAAATTTAAAACGTAATAAAACTGACAAAACTATATGTTCGATTCTGAAATTTTGCAAACATGGCTTTTTGGTCAAAGTCTTCGTTATAACGGAAAATAGATGTGCCATGCACACTTTTTTCTTTAAATTTTTATAAAAATATATTAGTAATATATATTAGCATTTATTCATCTTACACTGCCCATTTATTGTACTGTGGCTAAATATAAGATAAAGATGATAAGATAGATGACTCTACTAGCAACTACTAGATGGCATGCTAACAACTTATGCTTATGTTCTCCTGAAGTTATGCTGTATTAAAAATGGGAATTTAGGAAAATTTTGACCTAATTAAAAAAAAATTATCTCTAAACATTATAAACAATATATTTTCATGTACTAATGACTAACAAATTTTAAAATTATACAAAACTTATTTCGTTTGAAAATCTTTTAAAAGCAAAATGTTATAGAAGTTTAAAAATCAAAATCTTACTAATAAATTTCCCGTTTTAGAGAAATGCAGAGAATGTATATTTTAAATCACCCTGTGGCCCTTACAATTTAACCACCCTCTACAAAGAAAGTGATACATATTTTTATATTATTAACACACGGTGATTCAAAATATACATTCTCAGTACATGAAAATAAATTGTTTATAATGCTTAGAGATAATTTTTTTTTACTTAGGTCAAAATTTTCCTAAATTCCCGTTTTTAATAGAGCATAACTTCAGGAGAACATTAGATAACAAAAATAAATTAGCACTATTTCGTAGATAAAACTTTCCTCTTAAATTCATGTAATTTCTCTATGAATAAAGATTTTGGAATACTAAAGGACTATATTGAAATATCTAAGTTATGTTTATTAGCAGAAACTTTATTGACACGCGTATTTTAACGGCCACTTTCATTGAAAGACTAAATTTACGAAAACATTTTACTAGCATACCGAAGTTATAATGGGTGGTTTAATTTTAAGGGACTATGTTGATTTTGAATAAAATTATTATGAAATTATTATCATTTATTTTTATAATGATAATATTTGTATGTTTCAATTATGTATGGAACAAAATATCGGCCAAATGGCCCCCCCAACCTAGGCGGCACACCTCGATCCGATAGTCCATATTTTCAATGACACTGTTGATGCTCAATTGTTGGGCACGATGATGAGTCGAGGTTGCTTGCTCTTTTTCAACGTTATCGTGAAAAACAGCAATGTCTCCCATTCAACGAACTAAGATGGCATTCACAGATGTTTTCACATTTCATACAGACCTGCTTTGCAGACATTTAAATATTTTTTACAATTCTCCCGATTGTGGACGAATTTGAACGATTATGTTGATCAAAAGAATAACGAAGTGCACAAAATGCATTTTGATTTGAACGCCCATTTTTATAAAAATCTTTAATATTTAAAAGCGTCTCTCGATTGCGTATCTTTCCACGGTTCAAATTGAGTTAGTCTGAGATTGAGAAATGTCAAATGAAATGCAAGAAAAAAGTTGAAGTTTAGGTGTTCTATAGCGATTAACAAAATAATAAATATTGTGCTTTAAATGTACACAAAATTGGTGGTGGGTATAAAAGATTCGGCACAGCCGAATATAGTCCTCTTACTTATTCTATTTCAGCTATGTTCTTAGAAGCTATTGTTTGAGAGTACATAAACCTTTTTTTTTGAAATGAGAAGAGAAGGTGAAAGGCACTGGTTGAAATGAGAGACGATGGCTTATAAAACATTTTTTGGTGCTTATTTTCACCTCTAGTATTTACTAACCTAGTCTGGGTCGCATTTAGCATTCAACTCACCAAAACCCATAACCGACACCGTGAGAGTAGGGTTTTTGGAGATTATAAGACCCTGACCGGATGCCTTGGGGAAATGTAACTCCTGTAACATTGATTTTTTTGGGAATGTATTTTAAACCTACTGCCGTTAAAAATAACTTGCCAGCCGAACAATGTTTGAGTAGACGATGGACCGACAGGGACCAGCTCGCATAATTGACAGCGGACGTCTCTCCAGAAAGCCTAATCTGGAAAATTCAGTAAGCTTCTAAGAGAGAATAAAATATCTAATAGACGCCCTCAACATAGAGGATCAATAGGCAGAGATTACCTTCTATAATCACTGCATGTAAACCCCGTATTGCTACAAGATGGGTTCCCAGTTCGCAAAAAAAAAATTAAAAGTTAAATAGATGCAAATTTAGAAAATAACCAAATCCCATCGCTTATTTTAATAAAAAAAAACGGTTTAACAATTTTCGATTTTGAATTCTACAGCTGTTGCCGGCCTTTTACAAAAATACATAAAAATACTGTATTAAAACAAAGTAATCTTTTTATAAAATCTACGCTTTGGATTTCGTTTTAATTTTACTTCTGCAGACAAAACGTAACAACAAGAGTAAATTCTGAAAGACTCAAATTTGTAACCTTAATACATTTCGTATATCTTTTTTGGCTGGATTTTTTTTTATATTTTTTTAAAGTTTACAAATTGTTACAATTAAAACTTCATGCCATGTGGATAATACGTATATCCTGTTTACTTTATTACTACAATCTATTTGGAAAAGACTGTAGTTATTATTTTGTATGAAAAAAAGTGGGCGGGGCTACGCCCATAAAAAATTAGTTATCAGTTTTAGCTACTTGCACTTGACCGATTTTTCTGAAACTTTGCACACATATCGAGCTGTCAGGACTTAATAATTTCGTGATAAGAAAAGTGGGCGGGGCCACGCCCCTAAAAAAGTTTTAATTTTGAGATACTTTCACTGGACCGATTTTTTTGAAACTTTGCACACATATTAAACTGTCGTGACTTTATAATTTTGTGATTAAAAAAGTGGGCGGGGCCACGCCCATAAAAAAAGGCTACAATTTTGAGGTACTTGCACCAGACCGATTTTTCTAAAACTTTGCACACATATTGAGCTGTCATGACTAAATAATTTCGTGATTAGAAAAGTGGGCAGTGCCACGCCTATAAAAAAAAGGTATCATTTTGAGGTACTTGCACTTGACCGATTATTCTGAAACTTTGCACACATATTGAGCTGTTATGACTTTACAATTTCGTGATTAGAAAAGTGGGCAGGGCCACGCCCATAAAAACAATTTTTATTTTGAGGTACTTGCACTGGCCCGATTCTTCTGAAGCTTTGCACACATATTGAGCTGTTATGACTTTACAATTTCGTGACTAGAAAAGTGGGAAATGCCACGCCCATAAAAAAAGTTATCATTTTGAGGTACATGCACTGGACCGATTTTTCTGAAACTTTGCACACATATTGAGCTGTTATGACTTTACAATTTCGTTATTACAAAAGTGGCCAGGGTCACGCCCATAAAAAAAATTATAGTTTTTAGGTTTTTGCACTTGATATTCAATAAAAATTCAGAATGCAAATTTATTCATTAAGGGGCGTAGCAACGCGCGCCGGGTTTGGCTAGTAATGTGATAAATCACAATTAAACATTTTTTTAATAAAAAAAAAATATATAAATTTTTTATAAATTAATTAAAAATTTAAAATTATGCAAATAACTTGCAAAAGATTTTTAACGTCATAAACCATGTTTTACTCTTCGAAATTGATATTAAATCTTGTTTCGGGCATTTAGAAATAATAACAAAAAAAACCCTGTTACAAGAACAAGAATTTTCCCAACTTTTTTAAAACTACTATTTTAATATTATATTTTCTACGAATAGGCTATACAGTATTATATTCAAATATCCGAAATAAAGAATAAAATAATTTTAATGTAGAATAAATGGCCACAATACCAGAATTAGGAAAAACAGACTTTTTTCTTGGTCACATAAGAGCTCACTACAAAGTTTTTCAGATATTTCCAATCAACATTTTATAGTTTATTTCTAACATAATTAAAGAACTGAAACTAAATTGTCCTTTTTCCATTGTATGTTTTAAAAATTATAAATAAAACTCTTTTAACTTCACTTTCTACGTAAAAATATTCCTAAGTTATAATAATTACGCCGATCATACCCTCTTACAAATGGATATAGATGCTTTTAATGTATGGTGTAGATTTAATTTAATGGAGCTGAACCCTGAAAAATGCAAATATATGTGTTTCTTTCGTAGATGTTATATTATAGTTAATTATGTTTTAAATGGTTTTACGTTAAAAAGACTGGAATCCGTCTCCGATCTTGGAATCCTATTAGATGCTAAACTAAATTTTATTCATCATATTTCTTTAACTGTTAATAAAGCACGTGCTGTCCTTGGATTCATAAAACGTTGGGCGAAAGAGTTTACAGATCCATATATAACAATACAATTGTATATTTCTCTTGTCAGGCCTATTCTTGAGTATGGTTCAATAATTTGGGATCCAACTTACAATGCTTATATTAATAGCATTGAATCTGTGCAAAAACAGTTCCTGATATTTTGTCTTCGTGGCTTACAGTGGAATTCGTTAAGCCTGCCGCCTTATACTAGTAGACTTGCACTAGTGAAGCTGCCAACTTTAAAAAGTCGTAGAACAATGTTAAACGTTACGTTTGTTCTAAATTCAATTAAAGGATGTATATGCTATGATTTCCTATTAGCGAATATCTTTGTTAATGTACCATGTCGTTCTACACGTCGTTTTTGTCCGCTATCAGTCAAAGTTTTCAGAACGAATTATGCCAACTTCGATCCGTTTTTGAGGATTTGTACCGAGTTCAATAAACTTTATCAACATATTGATTTTTCCTTAAATGTTAATATTGTAAAATGTAAAATTATTTTGTTTTTGAATAACTAATATTAAACATTTTGTATGTACTGCTTTTTAGTCTGTAAGGATCTAGAATCCATAGACTTAAAATAAATAAATAAATAAATAAATAAATAAATAAATAACTATGTTTATAATTAAAAAACCTTCATTTATTATTATTATTATTATTATTATTTTTACTTATGTATGTATTTGGTTTTATTAAAACAAATTTTTATATAGAATTTTGCGTTTTTTTAGAAAAAGAAAATAATATAATAAGTTGTTTCAATAAACAACATTTTGATTTGAACGCAACGCTTAAGAATCCGCAATGTGTACGTAAGAGTAATGAGGCCTTAGCAATCCAAATTTTCACCTTAAGCCGCTAACACACAGCATGTTTTTTATATCTGGCTTGACAAATTTCACACTGATAAATACGAACATGTCATGTGTTACTTTTAAAACATTACTTCTGTAAAAAAACATATGGTGTGACATCTGACAAAATTTTAATTAGAGCTTTATTTTCTTCTGTCAAAACATGTGACATCAGCCGTTGGCAGAAATCTCTGCTGCTGCAAAGCAGTAAGCGGTGGTTGCATGTAAAAGTACATTTTTGACAGACATGTGGATTTACATATGTCTCACAAATTTTAAAGTCAGATGTAAATAAAGTACTTAAATATTTAATTCTTTTAAAGTACGTATTTATTTCAGTCCCTTCTTCTTGGCGAGTACTTGCCTACAGTGACATCGCTGTGTTGAAATAATGTGTTTAGATGTCAAATTCTAAGTAGTGAAGAACTGTTTTAATAAGTACATTTGCCTCATTATAATTATCTAATAGTCACGTTACCCTAACTGTTATGCATACGTTATTGCTATTGAAGTTAATTTAATTTAGCAAACAAATTAACAAAAAAAGAAAAAAAACTAACGCCAACTTTAACGCCCACTTTCACTGAAAGACTAAATTTACGAAAATGTTTTAATAGCCTATCGAAGTTATACAAAGAAAGTGATACATATTTTAGTATAAAGAGGTTATTCCATAGCGATTACTGTTAATAACAAATTAACACATTTTGTAATATAAAATAGAAATCAGATTGGTGGTGGGTATCAAAAATTGGAATATAGTGCTCTTACTTGTTATATTTCCAAACGCAGAATACTTATTTTAAAATCTTGTTCATACTCTTACACTCTTGATTTGACTTTCAAAATTTATTTGTCATTTCTGCTAAACTTGAAAAATTCATAATTCCGCCATTTTTCGATCGCATTTAAATAAAAGTAAACATTTGAGACTGAAAAAGTTAAACTCAAATTTAGAGGAAATTAAATCAAATTCGTATTCAAATATGAGTTTTGAAAATTACCATTTGTTAAAGATAAATTTGATCTGTGTAACCAGGAATTGCTACACAAATTTTTTAAAGGTTAGTCAAGTGAAAGATCCGTAAAAATGTTTTAAATGATCAGCGATGCATCTTAATAGGTGTTATAAATTAAATATTTTAGTTTGTTTTTTTTTCTCTCTTAATATTGTGATGAAAAAAAAAATGTTGTGACAAAACTAATGTTTAAATTAAATGCTTGAATTTGAAATCATAGGAAATGCAGACATTTAAATTAAGTACAGAAATTCGCATGGGCACTTTCCTTCATTTACCCAATACAGTCTTCAGGTTGTACGTTATCTTGTCGCCTGCATTTATTGTTTTTAAATGCTTAAGTACAGGGAGGGGACTCTCTTAAACTACTAATTTGAAATAGTTTATAGCTTCCATATATTTGAGAGACTTAAATTGATTTTTTTACTGAATGCAAAAATTATTAATATTATTTTATTAAATGCGAAAAAAACATCTTTTAAATTGTTTCGGTTTTGCGTTGACATATAGTTTATCGTTTTGATTCCCTTTCGCAAAATCAGAACTGCCATTGTAGCTCGTATTTCCATCTTGTTGGAATGATTACTTATAACTATCCAACGTAAAAGATGATGCATACTTAATGCCACCGTAGAAACACTTTATGACTGCGTAGGGCAAGTTTCGGTCAATATAACCCTCTAGCACTATACATATATGTAAGTTCCGTTTACAAATATATCCATTTGAATGATAATAGCTATACTTTGTCACTCATAATGAGATTTTAAAATATTATAAAAAATTTCTTTCGCAAAAAATCATGGCGATAATCTTTGAGTGAATTGATCTGATAACATCCTCAGATCAAATTGTAGTATGCGTCGTAGCAAGTGATACAGATGGATTCGTTTTGATACCTTCTAGTACCACATCCGCAGCTTGTCGAGCATGATTTGTTGTCTTGTTGATACATCTGCATCTTGATCCTTAAAACATATCCTATCGTGTAAGCCATTGTGGTATAAAATTGTTGACGGTATTTTATTTTGTGTTGTGTCGGATATTCTTACATACCCCTGCACTGAGTATTTTAAAGAATTTTTTTATATTCTCAAATATAAATAAAATGAAAGACATCATTGATTGTTATGAAAAAAAGCTATTACACTAAATTAAATATCCTGATGCCGGTTTTCCACCTTGTTAATACCAGAAATTTTTAAGACGCATTCTACACATTAGCAACTGATATGTTTAAAATTCTTTCTTAGCTATACCTTTTACATTTGGGAGGTTTATAGACAGACAGACAGACAGACATTTTCTTTTGATCGTAATAGGGAAATTGTTATAAATATAAATATAATGTTTTTGTCGTAATAGGGAAATTGTTGTAAAAATTGCTCGAACGAAGTTTTAACTAAATTTCGTTTATAGTTTCCAATATATCACATCAAACTTTTTTTTTTTTTTGTATGGAGAATAGTAAGACCTCTGATCTGCTCCGATCCTATCCATTTTTTCCAAATAAGAAAATTGTTATCAAAATAAATCGTACAAGATTTGAATGGAATAGCTGTTATAGTTCTTAAAGAAGTTCCACGCCCACCTAAAAATTAACAAAATGTATAGGTTATAACCTTCCGGAGGGTAGATCTAGAGCACTGATAAAAGAATTTTAGAAATTGAATAAGTAGTTTCGAAGATAACTCATAACATGCAAACACACAATTCCTCTCTATTGAATTAGTATAGATTAGCATAGAGGAGAATTATAGCTAGTTGTTTTGATAACTAAGAAGTTGACAATAAGTTCGTTCGAGTACTTTTACTGCACTTTGTAGTAAATGAGTAATTGTTTAGTAAATTGAAAATTTTACTCTCAAAAAGAGAATTTGTCCAAAAAAGTACTCGAACAGACATTTGTAAAAATTCATAAGATTGAAGCAACAGCTGATGCCAAATAAACATTGTGTTGTTTAATGCGCCAGATTCAGGCAGTTCCATTCTTTCATCTGTAGACATTGTTAACTAACTTTATTTCACAAACAATTTAAATTTAATACTATTTTGCACTTTTGTTTGGATTTTCCTTTTTTTTAATATTTTTTTCACAAATTGTATACTTTTTGTTTGCTTACTTTTGTTTGTTTAGCTTTTGAATCATGTGTTTTTTGGTTTTGCTAAATCTTACTGCAAGAAATTTCTGTAGTAAAAATTTGCAAATACTCAGTCAAGAACTGTCACTTTTCGCTCTCTATTTGTGCTCTCATTTACTACAAATATGTATAAACGAACGCAATTTCGTAAAATGCAGTAAAAATTTTTACAAATTCGTACAAATTTGTGAGTTCTCGAACGAACCTATTATCATCTTAATATTTCTTATTTGTATATATGTACACCAAAACTGTGTTACATTAAACATAAACAAAAGTCAATTCAAGTGCTGTAGTTGTTTTTAAAACAATTAACGAAATATAACTGTCATTTAAATACGATGGAAAAATTTCCGAACACTAGGAATATATTTACAACAAAAATGCGATTTAAAATTCAAATTTCAACAACGAAATACATATATGTACTTTTGCAAACATGCAAGAACTTCTTTTATAATTTTGGTAAACATTATCATTTTTTTTTTTTTTTTTTTTTTTTTGGTAACCATAATTTTCTCCGTTCATTTAAACACACTATTCTGTTTTTTCTTTTTAAGCAAAACCAAAAAAAGGAACAAGTAATAGCAAAACTATTACTTTTAATAGCAATCTAACAAGGCATTACTTATAGTATTTGTTATTACTGTTATCGGGTTTTAGGTTACAAATAGTTTAAAACGCCTTAAATAATTCGCTTTAGAATATGATGATTTACAAGTTGTACTATAATTACTACATTTATAACACACATGCATACAAATTTATTCGTTGTGAAATTAGTCTAATTATGTAAGTATAGTTGTGTATGTATTTAAGTATTCATTAAGTATAATGTAGAAAACAAATATACATATATGTCTAGGATTAGTTTAAAGAAGCAAAAATTTCGGGAAAAAACAAAAACAAGTTAAAAAGCTTTTTTGATAATGATTTTTTAATGAATCCACAAACAAAATTATATTTAGATTTTAAGAAAATACGCAAAAAAAACACACATTAATACAAAAAATCAGCCAAAATTGATATAGAAACCAAATCGTAGAAGAATTATTTACTTAAAGTGCACAACAACGAGCTTAATTAATTTACTTTTTAGCACAATTTTAAATATATTTACAATTTACATAAAACAAACCAGAAATGGTGTCTACACATTATGTTCAATTTACACTTAAAATTGTTTGAGTATTTACTGCTTCGGATCTGAATATAATTCAACCCCGTCATGTGTTTAGCTTCCTCATAAATAAAACTAACTAAACTATTATAAAACTAAAAACTTTTAAAATAAGGATTCTTAACACGACAATAGCTTCAATGTAATATATATTCTAACTCTATTGAGAAATCAAATAAAGTGAAATCCGCAGGAGATAGAAAAAATAATTCAATACTTCTCCTAAATATTTTTAGTGGACATACTTAAGTACTGAGTCGATGAGTTTGATGATTTTTATGAGTCTTTTGTCACTAGCATTATAATAGTAATAATAATAATAAGCAAAAAGGCAGACAATGCTTATTGCGGATAATGTTTAATTATAAGGTTAACAATTAGATACTAAGTATATATCAAATCGCTTTAAACGAAGTGACAAAGTACATTTTGGTAGGCAACCTTTGTTTACCGTACTCGTACTTTGATGCTTTGGTGTGTTTACATCTAAACGAAATCTAATAAATTTCGTTGCAAGTTGATCACTTAAGTATGTAATTGTATTATTGATAAAATTTCAGTGCATCGACTTCTATGAACTTACACTTACATACTTACATGTGGCATCGTAGGGTTAATGATAAGGAGATATTGGGATGTATCAGTAGTTTGTTTATAAAATTTAGATTATTTTGCATACCAGGCACAGTGAAACTTAAAATATATCTATTAGATGACCTAAAGCTAAAACATATCCACTTGAATCGATTTTTGCGTTTCACTGCGAAAAAGTTTTATAAATTTGGCAACAATTTGTCAAGTAAACAATTTAAATTTTATAGGGATTTTTACATCAAAAGCTTAAAAATAATGTTCGATTTAAACTGTGCAACGCAAAATTGTTAATTTTTCTTTGAAACAAGATATGTAGGATTTTGTTGACTAGAGTAATAAATAAAAGACAAGTAAGTAGTTTGTGTCACGTTTAAAACATTTTAAATTCTTTAAAGAAAATGGAAAACACTTTTGAATATCTTAAGTGTGTTAAGTTAACCATTTTGCCTTTTTATACCGTTATTTAGTTAGATCTTTTCATACATTTTTATGCAATATGTGATAGACTAATTGTTGTTTTTAATTCGGCGATACATAAATAAAGTAAAATATTGTATGAAAGTGTTTTCTTTAAAACTAATTGGATTAGAATTAAACAAAATTAAAAGCAAATGCATTTATATAAATATAAAATGATATGAAACCAAAAAGAAAAATGCCTTATTTAGATAAATTATATACGTACGTACGTATGTATGTATGTATATGTAAATGTTACAGTTATAATTATTTGTTTTTATTTTTATAAATTGTATATCTATAAGTTTCTCCGCCTTTTTAAAACTTCATTTTGAAAGATAATTTAAGCGATTTATATCAATGTATAGTAAGAGTAGTTCTTTATGGGAATCCAATGGAAGTTTTTTACAAAATTTTTTTAAACTATTTTTACAAAATTGAATAAAAAGCAAGAAATTATGTATTATTTTAAGCTAAATTAAGTAAAATGCAAAAAGTTGCTGTTATCTTTCATAATCCATACAAACACACACACACACACACACAAAACAACAACAACAAAAATCAAACAAACAAATAATATTTCAGAGTTAAATTATTAAAAAAATCCAAAAATGTATTTGTTATATGTAATTAGCTAGTACAAATAATTATAAATTTATTTACAATAAAATAAACACATGATGAATTAATGAATGATTGAATGAAACAGAAACAAACAGAAATTCACACATCCTTACGTATTTACATGTGTACACCCAACAAAATAATCGGTTTGATTTCGAAGTATGTTTGTTTGAATAAAGTCTTCTTGCTGCAACCCACCAACTTTGAACTAATGTTAAGAAATACTTTTACACTTTTTTTATACCCATTTTGTCATTCCGTTTGTTACACATCGAAGTATCCATTTAAGACCCCATAAAATATATATTTCTGAGTCCTGGCCCGTCTGTTGGAAACATGATAGAGATCGAACAGAAAAAGTTAGGGGACCACATTTTTCCAGAATATTTCTTATACACAAGGTCTGCTTGATATCAAAAAAAAAATAAAAATGAGCTAAATCAATATATTATAAAGAGAATCAATAATAAAACCCATGTCCTTCCTACATCGAACAAAATGCGACTGCGTGTAAATGCATTGACGGAGAGCGATAAAATTTCAAAAGTATATTTCCTGAAAATTGTCCAAAATGCGACTGCGTGTAAATGCATTGACGGTAATCGATAAAATTTCAAAAGTATATTTCCTGAAAATTGTCTATATCTAGAGTACGAAAGCATTTATAGATTAAAATGTACGAAAATTTATACCGCAATGTTATATTATGTTATATTTTAAATTTAAAACGTAATCAAAACTACAAAATTTGATGTACGATTCTTAAAATTTGATCAAAATTTTTGTAATAACGTAAAATTAAGGTGGGATGCCCACTGCAACACTTTATTCTTAAAGAAGTTTTTAATGGATTATCTAAGTTGAGTTCAAACATTAATTATATAAGTTTAAAACTAGGAGTTAGCATACCCACACAAAGCTAACATTATTTTCTAACTACCTCTGTGTATCATATTATACTCCCCAGTTTCCGTTAAGATACAACATTGTAGAAAAAATGAGTCAGAAGTGTCATATCATGTAGATATGCTTAAGGTTTAATTGCAAGATCAAATTCAAGAAAATAAATTAATAGCAAGTGGAAGTTACACAAAAAAAGTGACACATTTTTTAGTATAAAGGGATTATTATATGGCGATTACTGTTAATAACAAAATAATAAATATTGTGCATAAAAGAACATCAAATTGGTGGTGGGTATATAAACGTTTTTTAAAGGGGAATATAAATAATTTACAATCATTGAGCTAAGTGTAAGAAACCACACCCCGTGCTTATGCTGGCATTTATTTGCTATTTTTAGAAAAACTTTGCATAATATTAAGCAATTTCTGTTCGAATATTCTGCTGTAGCTCTTAAATGTTTTGCGGTTTGTTTTCATAAACCTGTTCAGAAGCCATACACAAATTTTTAGGACCGTTAAATCGGGGGCCACAAAAAAAGCCATTTTCCAATTATTTTAAAATATAATGGTACTGACAGAATCGCCAATAAATTGTAGTTTCATCTGTCTGGAACTACATATATTCACGCTTACTTACTTTCTTAACATGGTTTGGTATACCGCTGCTGAACCGTCTAACTGTTTACAATAATACTCGTTACAATTTATCAACCGGTAAAAGTGTAAAATAATGAAAATATCAAATTTTTTGTTATCTGAAATGAAATAAAATAAAATAAAATTAAGAGCCTAAATAATTAAAAACACTAAAAATCGATTAGTACAAGTTGGCCTACTCTGCAGTGAAACCTATACATTTTTCTCTTCTATTAGTATTTCAGTGTAATTACAAACACAACTGCTTCTGAATCAACAAAAACATTTTGCTGGTATAATGCGAAAGAAGACACACGATCGTATATATTTATGTAAATATGAATGTGTGTGTTTAGGATAATTATGACTTTTAATTTAGATTCATGATTTATAATCGCAAATGTATTCTATATATATGAACTATATACGTATTGTATGAATATCCACGATATATGTGTCTGTAATATGAATGAATCTGTACAATAAAATGAACAACAAATACAACATTAATCAAATAAAAATAAATATTGTAATTAAAAAAAAAAAAAAAAACTCAAAATAAATTTTCTTTTTTTATTTTTTTAAATTTTTAGGAAAAAAATCAATTTTAAGATTTTTTATTAGCTCTTTAGTGGGTTTCTAGTTTAAGAATTTCTATGATAAAACTGATTAAGATGACACCTGATAGATTTTGATCTACAGTCGCCGTAACGCAAATGTAGCCTAGAAATGAAAATAATGTTAATTTTTTAATAACTATATCGGCGGCTGAATGTTAGGAAATTGTATCTCGGCTTCTTTCTTAGTCGATTTTTTTACGTATTCTAGTAGTACACATACAAACACACATCTTCCCTGGACAATTTAATAATCCATGATCAAAAATATTTTATTTACAGCTGCATAGAAACCCTAATTTCACAACTTTTAAACCATCGATATACACAAACAATCTCAGATACAATTTAAAGATTTTCTGTTTCTGTTAAAAATCTCAGATGATTTATATTGCAAGTTTTTTAAATCTAAAAGTCATTTCATTTTTAAATGTGAAGAAAACTGATCTTTTTAAGCGAATCTTTGAAGTTGTAGAAGGAAAGATATACTTGTGTGGGACCTAATGCTTGTTGACAATAAACATAGTCCACATCAGTATATTTTAATTCTAGCACTTCATATCGTTTCGGGAATGGCGAATTCCAAAGAGCGACTAGAAGTTGAGAATCTTGATGTTAATTTTTGAACAATGACAATTTTACAATCCTTATAGGTAGGTGCTAGAATATTGAAAAACTGCGTAGTAGATAAGTTAGGAGCTAAGATACGCTGCAGTTTATGTTGTTGTTTTTTTATACATAAATTTTTTTATTGAAAATTTGTTCTAATTTTTACCGTTTTTGCAGAGAATTTTTATAACTTCAATAAATGTATATTGTTCCAGTTTTATTAAAGGCATCTGCCAGGAAGTTACTTAGTACAGGTAGTCATGGCAATTGTGCAAATGACAGTTTTTTATGAAAGTTTATAAAATCGTTTGAAAATTATTCACTTTTCTTAATAAGAAGTAAAAAATAAAAAATAACAATTACATAGAATAAAAATTTTGCAACAACATTGTTTAGAATTTCACTTGAATAAGTTGTCATATAAAAAATTCATTGTAATTTTGAAAGTGGTCGATTGTGTTTAGCATTGTTGGGTTCGAAAAGTTGCCGTTTGGTAACAGTTCTCTTACTGACTACGAATAACAGTCATACTGCATTTGACCACGACTACGTTACCTAATCTCGCACATGCACAAAAGATAGAACAAGCAAGTTTCTACACTTATTATCTTGAATAAGGATTACTGTTTGAATCTTTATTTAGATAATAATATTTGGTGAAAAATATTACAAATCTAAAATTTAAATCAACCTTTTTAATAAAGTAGTAGGTTCCAAACTCAACTGAAGCGCAATTGATTTAGTGTGTAGGTCCGACTTATGTTTTTGATATTTACTAATTGATACGTTAGGACACCTTTCATTTAATTTAGATGATTAAAAAGTATGTACACATATGTTACCGGAGAGTCATTTCATTAATACATTTTGTGTGCACAGAGAAAACAGATTCGTTATGACAACCGAATTTGTTGCCAATCGAATTCCTTCGGTTCCAACTACTATCTCTCAATTCGTTCACAATAACAGAAATTTTTGTTTCTTGTTATGATTTTTAGTAAGCCAGCAGTTGTGGTAATATATATTTTTAGTTGGTATTATGGAATTAAAAAAAAACAAACTATTTGTGATTCCAAATATATTATTGATACAACTGAAATAAAATATAGAATTAGAAATCCCAAAGGAATAATCAGTCGTCTTTATTAATTAAACAAGAAATAATGGCAAAAAGCATTTTTTTTATTTATTTATATATTTTGATTATAATATACATATTACAAAAACAAGAATTAAATTACTATTAATATTTTTAAATAGTATGTTTAATATGTATAACATAAGCTTGTAATCTTATTTGATAATTTTTTTATAGTTGGTAAAAAATTAGTTTAAGAAATATAATTTAGTTAATTTATCTAAGAATTGCTTATTATTTGGGGTTTAAGCTAATCCTAAAAGTTCCTTATAATATTTATTGGGGTTAAAAATATATATGAGATTTCATATACTTATGTATGTATATACATATGTGTATGTATTTACATACAGCATCAAAGATATAATGGAATACTTTAGAAAAGTATGGACATTTTTCTATTGCAACTGCTGCTGGCTTCATTTAGTTTTACACGTAAGAATAACTCGATAAATACAATTAGTTATAAAAACTTTATCTGAAAAAGAAACAAAGAATCTCAAAATAGTAATAAAAATAAATATGCATGTACATTAGAGAGTATCGGAAAAGAATTCCACCGTACACTTTTAAATATAAAGTCTTAATACGAGGCAATTTAAAAAACAAATTTTTTTGACAAAAATAATTGTGGGTTCCTATTTACATATGTATGTATATCGTTTTATCTTTGGTATTTTTAGTCGGAATTTAAAGTGTGATATATCGAGGTCTAAAGAGAGCTAAGAGAAATTATCATAGCTATAGCAATACTTTTGATTTTTACAAGCTTAAGATTTCTGATTTTAGGGTGGAACATTAGAGTGGTAGGAACTGAGATCTAGAAGGTTATTACTAAACGCTGAACATTGTTTTCCTCGAGACAAAAATATTGATTTACCACTTTAATAATATTTGATCAATACCAGAGAAAAAACAAAATATTTAAAAAGGCAACCACTACGTTTGGTTTTTTGTAATTCTTTTGCCAATTTTTTTCGTTAAGGTGTAATGTACATATGTATGATAAAGAGCAGACAAAGTCTAGGGCAGAAACTAATATAAACACTTATGTATATGTATGTACACATAAACTATATGCAGTTTAATATATCCTAATTTGAAACTATTATACATACATATGTAAGTATATACATAAGTATACTATTGGGCTATTTCTACTACACATTGATGCTTCCATTGCAAAGAATTCTGCACATATCTGCATTTCTATTTCCGCTTGAGTTAGATTTTGCATATAGAAATCACACTTAGATTTTGAAGGGCAAGTTGTCTCCTTTATTTCATATTGTAGTGCTGAAAACTAGATAAATGTGTGTTAAGAGTTAAAATAATTTTACAATGTTTAACACTTTTTGAAAAAAAAATATGCATATATCTGTTAATATATGAAAAGATTACAAAATAAAAAATTAATCTCTTACCTTTATTAAATTGATTTTAGGATCCTTTTTTAATTTGTTTTAAAATTTTTTTATAATTTTTTCTTTAAGAATTTATTTTTGTGTATTGATTTTTATATATTTTTTTTAACTGACAGGAAAATCAATTATTTTAAAAATAACATTTATATTTATTACTTATAACAAATAATTAGTACACATAACTCTTATTCGTTTGTAATTTCCAAATAATGTTTAACTTTCAGTTCATTTTTACTATAATCGAATTATTATAATACAAGTAACCAATGATTAGTTACAATAACTGAAATCACATTTTTGTTTAAAAAAAACGTATACACATAGGTTTTTATATTACACAGATCAATATTTGGCATTTCACACCAAAACAGATAATTAAATTCGATTGTGTCAAAAGTGATATGGATACAAATCTTTTTAAAATGACTATTTAGTTATGAAAACTAATTTAAATGTTCTGAGTATTAAAATTCTGCTACTATTGTAATTTTTCGTTTATAAGTATTAAAAATCAGTTTCTTTTATAAATTTTTAATATTTACAGTAATATATTAGTTCTTTTCCATAAATTTTTATTGTTCTTACCGTTTTACAACCAAAGTTTTTTCTGTGTGTGTCTTTTTATACCCTCCAACAAAAAGTGTTCTTACTTGTTAAATATCTTGTATGTATGTATATGTGCAAAACAATGTTATTTGAGTGTCGAACTTAACTCTTTCTTGTAACGTACATATTAACTTATTCAAAATTGATAAAAAAAAAAACAAAACGTCACTGAAAAAATTCTATATTCATATACTTATATATAATACACAGTCAAAATAGATCTGAAAATGTATTTTCTAGAATTTTAATTATATGTATGTATGTTTAAGAATTAATAGAGGTTACGTTGAAAAGAGGATGATTAACCCTGCCGGTAGATTAAAAAATAACCGAATCCTAGATTAAGAGACCATTTGGTCCATATATATTTTATAATAAAAATTAAATTTTCATAACATATTGACTATGATTCGAAAAGTAACGAAACAAGTAATTGTGAAATAGAATGTGGGTGGCATGATCGCTATGATCGCCTTCGTATTGCTTAAAAAAATAGTTTTTGCAAAAGTATATCCGCATGTACATACATTTTTATTTTATAAGTACACAAGGCAGTGAAATAAATGAAGACGTTCATGGTGTTTTTTTCATAATATGAAGTACGCTGCGTTTTAGTCTAAAACAAATGTTACGCTGTAACGTAACAATGCTCCTATTCATAAATTGTTGAAGCGCTGAAAACTCCTTCTGCAACTATTATGAAAAATTTACTGTTAATTTAAAACTTTTAATATTCAAAGGACTACTTATGTTCCTTTTGAGAATTCATGCAATTAAAACCTGGATAATACGGTTCAAAATTTTGATTAGCAGTAGATCCAAGGTTGGGCTACACTAAAACTCGAACAAAACCATGCACATCGCGTTATCTTGGAGTTAATGGAAGGTTTGAAAGAGTAAAATATAATAACTTTTTCTCTACTTTTGATTAGAAAAAAATTACTTGATAAAAAACTTACATACTTAAGTCGCAACAGGATGTAAATACATAAATATTTAATTTCCTCCGAAGTTGATGAATGTAAAAAACCTGCCTCTGTATATGTCGACATTTGTTTTTTATTGATAAGAGTGTGACGAATGAAAACAGGTGATTGTTTCTTATTAGAATTCGACTAAAGTTAGATATATTATTTTGTTGTTTGTCTAAAGTTGCTAATGCTTTGTTTCTTATAGAAGATGTAGATAAAGCTTATGAAATGTTCGACCCTTTTGTCACAAACCGCAAAACAACTCTGAGATCGACCTTTTATGGCACTAGCTGAATAAAATCGTTAATTTCCAGAGTTTTTGCATCATTTACTATAGACGAAAGATACTTAATGTTTTAATTTTTTTAAAATAAATACATGTTGGACCAAATGATCCCTAATGTAAGATAAGTTAATTTCTATTTTTTTCCAACTTTATGTTCAATAGTTTAAATTATAAAACAACGTTGGCTAAAAAAGAAAATAACGTGACCAAAATTTTCAAAACAATATATAATGTCGTTTAAAAGTTATAGAGATAACAAAAAAAATATTGGATTAAATGGAGTTAAACTAACAGCAGGGTTAAAATGAGGCTAATAGGTTATAACCCTAAACCAAGTTATTGGATTGTAGTCTTATTTCTACAATAAGATAGAATAAGAAACTAAATACGTTTAGAATTCGATTGCTCCCCTTAAATAAATAAATGTTGGGTAGTGATTTAGGTAATATTCCATAGTTTCGATGTCTATCTGATGACCTGAAATTGCTGCTTTCTATTACTTCTATCCTGCAAAAGAGTGCTTTTAGGTCTGTATGTCCCATAAAAAATTTATCGCTATACTTAATTAACGTTTTCTTAGTTTTTAAAATTTCGTATGTTACATCCTTATTAGGGACACGTCAAAGTAATCTAATCATCCTTGCAGGTGCTTCAATATTTTAGTGTGTTTTGCTACAATTATATTCAATTTTTTAACTCTTAATTCATCGATATATAAGACAAATAAAATAAAAATACTTAATCGTGTTTCGTGAAGACTTTAAACTTGTTTTTTTTTTCGATTTATAAAGTATTCCTGATTTAGGTTTTATGTTCCTTGTGGGCTTATAATCTCAATGATATAGATTAAACATTCTGCTATAGATTAGACTTCCACGTGAAGTCTTTGGTCTGAAGTAAAGCTTGGTGTCCTATTTCTTAAAACAGAGGCCCAGTATCGTTCTTTCTCATTCTTTAGAACGATCTGAGTGGCAACATGTCGCCATAAGTATCTGCTCTAGAATTTTTGATCAGTTATACATGTTATGCAATTAAATTGTTCCACAGATAAACGGTTGGATAATGTTGCTGTTTGCTTACATCTATCCAAAATGTATCGACATTGTCTCATGTATTTCTGATCAATCCAATATTTTACTGCTTGTGCGCGCCTTGTTGTAAGTGCCATTTATATAAGCTTATTTACAATTCTATTGACACATTGTACCATTTTTGGATTAATGCCACATGTGTAGCATATAGCTGCCCCAAACATTAATCAGAACCTGTCCGCTTTATTATATTCGCTTCAAGTGGTGCCCCAATTTAGTTTCAGATCGAAGATTGCCTCCAGGTATTCATATATATATATTCATATGCTTAAGAAATAATTCTCGTTTTTCTAGTAAACAACAGATTTCAGTTTTATCTCAATTTACATTCCATTCTCCTAGTGGAGACCATTATAAGTTTTTGCACAGCAAATTCTGATCTTTTCCACTTTCTGCATAGCAGACTTTACTAAATGTCTCACAGTTGACTGTGTATTGTGGTTTTTATAACAGACTGCACTTTGTTCCGGAAAAATAATTTACCTGTTCCATAGCATATCTAGTCCTGCAACACTCGACTAACTTGCAAACGTTAGTATTTTATTAAATCG
The DNA here is from genome assembly GCA_941918925.1 of Phyto melanocephala. Taxonomy (NCBI): domain Eukaryota; kingdom Metazoa; phylum Arthropoda; class Insecta; order Diptera; family Rhinophoridae; genus Phyto; species Phyto melanocephala. The sequence continues at coordinate 61,186,327 of OW799235.1, read as the reverse complement.
AACACCGACAACGATTGGTTCTGGTATTACCACTGCAATCTACTTAGACATCTGATCTATTCATACCTATGTTACAACATTGCTTTTCATATAATAGGTGTAAATTTTAACACTATGTACGGTTTACGAAATAAGAATATATTGAAATTTAAAGAAAAACTAAAAAGTAAATGCTAATGAAAACTGTCTTCATAAATGATCATAAATGTATAAGCAATTTTTTCGAATTTACTCTATAACAAACATGCATCGTTTTCTACCATAAATACGTAACAGTATTTAACTTACCTCTATAAACTCATACATATTCGTATTGCACTTATTTGTCTGACTCAATAAAAAAATAGTCAACTGTTTAATCATGGCTTTGTTTTTGTCTACTTTTTATTTACTGTTAATAAATTTATTTGTCGTCCACTTGTATACTTACATATCTGTGGCTTGAAGCTAAAAGGGCCAATGTCACATTTTTGCTCTTTTGAGTTAATCATTGCATTAGATTTGTTTTCTTGCTCTTTTTCATTATGGTAACACAGCTAAAAATAAAATGCTGGCAAATGTCACTATGAAAGCATAAATAAAAGTTAAAGTTCAATTCCAATTTTCTCAAAAGTAAATATTTTGACATTGGCCCTTTTAGCTCCAAGCCACAGATATATACTTGTATTATATGTATGGTGTGTGTGTGTGTGTGTATGTATATACATATCCCAATATTATTGGGACTATTATACATGGTAACACTATTATACAAGCCACTACATTTTCTTATAGGAGTGTTTTCAATCCTAAAAGTACTGAGTTTTAAATTTTTTGACTCGTATAGTAGTGAAGACATTACTCACCTCCTTATACTTTGTTGTTTTCTGATAGTAAATTCGTTTTTATTTTTTTAAAATATGTAACATATATTGAATTTTTCTATTGATTGCGAATAAGATTCTTATCTACCTATCTCTTTTCAAACTATAAAAAAAAATAGTTTCCATACTTTCTATTATCAATTTTAATCCAATTTATTTATTATGCCTAAGTTTCTATTTACTTATGAAAACATTTATACTCAAATAATAGTATATGAAGACTTTTTTGTTGCTGGTAATATTTTAAATCACTCATGTCGTGGTTTAAAATATATGTGTTATATAAAGCTGAACAATTAACAATCATCAACCGAATACTACATTAAAAATAAAACACAAGTACATAAATACAGAAACATATTTACATACATACATATCGATGATGCCTTACTTCGTCAACGTCGTAACTTAAAAAATACGGTTTTGACTTTTTCATATCAAACGATTGTTTTATGCTTTAACTAAATAAGATTAGTATATTATTACTACTAATATACATAAATACAATCAATTCCTTAATAATTGCATTTAAACTTTTAACCAAACACCGAAGTATAAAAAGATGAACCGTTTTTTTTCTCTCTCCTGAAAACATATTATTTTTTAAGATACGAGGTTGAGGAAGTAAGGCATTCGTATGTGCATTCGCATAAAATTATTCATAAAAAGTGCACAAACATTTTGTTTTATTTTTAACTAGAAAAACCCGGCGTGCGTTGCTACGCCCCTTAATGAATAAAAATGCATTCTGAATATAAATTGAATATCAAGTGCAAAAAGCTAAAAATTATAACTTTTTTTAATAAGAGTGGTACTGCCCACTTTTCTAATCACGAAACTGTATAGTCCTGATAGCTCAATATGTGTGAAAAGTTTCAGAAAAAAGGTGAAGTTCAAGTGGCTGAAAATGATAACTTTTTTTAAGGGTGTAGCCCTGCCCACTTTTCTAATCAAGAAATTGTATAGTCATAACAACTCAATATGTGTGCAAAGTTTCAGAAAAATAGGTCCAGAGCAAGTACCTCAAAATTATAACTTTTTTTATGGGCGTGGCACTGCCAAATTTTCTAATCACGAAATTATTGAGTCATGATAGTTTGATATGTGTGCAAAGTTGCAGAAAAATCGGTCCAGTGCAAGAATCTCAATATTATAACTTTTTTTTATGGGCGTGGCCCTGCCCACTTTCTTAATCACGAAATTATAAAGTCATGACAGCTCAATATGTGTGCAAAGTTTCAGAAAAATCGAACCAGTGCAGGTACCTCAAAATTAAAACTTTTTTAGGGGCGTGGCCCCGCACACTCTTCTTATCACGAAATTATGTAGTCATGACAGCTCGATATGTGTGCAAAGTTTCAGAAAAATCGGTCAAGTGCAAGTAGCTAAAACTGATAACTAATTTTGTATGGGCGTGGCCCCGCCCACTTTTTTCCACCCATAAACACTCCCTGGAATGTGTACAACAACTTGCCAAAGTTTAAGTCCGATCGGTTTTACAGTTTCGGAGTCTATAGCTAACACACACACACACACAGACATCAAGCACATTGAGACGCATTACAAGTAAATAAACATGACTGTGTAAAACAAAGCAACCAATATCAAAAAAAAATTATTAAATCAATGACATTAAGTATAAAATAACTTAAACTGTTTCTGAAAAAAATAAACCAAAACAATTTAGGTTTGTGTATAAAGGCGTCCAAGACAAAGGAAACAATTTTATATATCTTATACGATATTTTATTCTTTATAACTTCGGGTCATCTATGCGGAATGGATTGTCTCGACTCGATTAACCGACTCGTTCTCGGTATGTAAGATTCATATTCCACTTAGTGAATAAAAAAAACTTTCGGTAAGTTTTAGATGAAACAGTCCATATTTTGTTCAGCTTGTGGAGTGTTCAAACCACAACATCAGATCATCACCTCCGTACATAAAGTTTATTTCTTAGATGAGTTTTTATATTTGTCACAAAGCAACCTTTTTTGAATATTTATCCTAATATGTATATGGTCAAATTTAGTCACTTTTTCATTCGGTTTGTAAATTCTATAATATTCATTTCTGACCCCATAAAACAAACATTTTTTGAATGCTTATGACTGAGTCGATTGAAGAATATCCGTCTGTCCGTGTATCTGATAATATCTGTTAAGATCTGCATATAGCATTAGTCCTTTTCAAATATCCGATTATAAATTGCTATTAAAAGCAAGCACAATAGACTTACAACTATCTGACAAATGAGGATATAAACACGACTACCTTTGTTTCTTTCTTATATTTTTACCATAAAAAGAAAAATGTTTTAGCTTAATGATTAATAATAGGCACGCTTGCTACTATTTTTAGACATAGAGATAATCCTTTAGAGCTATTCATTAAAAAGGTTGAATAAAACGGTCACTAACCGGCAAAGTTTCAGGTAAAATTTTTTTTTTTTAATATATACCATTTTTTAATATATCAAGTTTCTAATTCAGTTTTTGACATGCTAAAGACGTAATCTTGAAAATTATTGCTGATGAATCACTTAGGAACTTGCTAAGATACATACATATAAGCACAAGAATACAACTACTTCTTTGTTTTTTTCTAAAATGTACAAACGAAAAGCGACAACAGACAGAGGCGACATGGGTTCCAAAAGAAAACACTTGACTAGTTAAATGTAATACATTATAAGCAAACTTAAAATCCTTGATGGCCGCCATTTCAAAATGGAGTAAAATAAATTTATATATGGGTCAAATATTGTAATTAAAAATGTGTCCACTTGAGCCCACTCAAGATTGTTATCAAATAAAAGGGCTTGCTCCGTAGAATACAGTAAACTATAGGAAGTAAAAATCCAAGATTGCGTTCGACGTAAAATGGCTCCTTCAATGCCAGTACCGCTACTAACTACTTATGTAAGAAATTCAAAATAAATAAGGCGTAGGAAATAGCAAACCAAAATGACGTATAATATAACAACTGATATCTAGACTAAGCTACGATATAGTTCCTTTACATATGTTCTTGATTTTGAAGTTTATTGTCAAATTCAGCACGGCTGAATATAGTACTTTTACTTGTTAAATTGTTGTTTTTGTTTTGCACGCAATGTTTTTGTGAGAGTTTTTGTTTTAATTAAACTAGCGTTGGAAATAAAAAAAAGCGCTTTTGATTTAAAAACTTATATAAATGTTTTGTTTTTTAATAAAAATATTTTTAGAATACTGTTATTTGTAATTAAAATATTTGTTGCTTTCGTTTTGCACAGCACTATATTAACTTACGACGAATTACTTTAAATAAAAAAGCCGCTAAATAAAATTATATATTCTTGATGACTTAGATGGGTTGGGATTTCCCGGACTTTTTAGCTTCCATGGAAAAGGATATTAAAGATATTGGAAATCGTTTATATGCTGAAAACTTAAAAAGATATAGTTAAGAATTCTTAAATTTTTTAAAGATAATAATAGCCAATATCAACGATCTTATTATGTGAATTCATTTATTAAAAAACTAGATAAATATGTATATATATAGAAAATAATGTGCGGTTTAATGTTTGCCTTAACGACTTGTAAAAATGTAAACGAATGATAAAGAACAATGTTCTCAGCTCACACATAAGCTACGACCACATGAAGTTAGCAACAGTTGTAAACTATAAAGATATTTTTTCTGTAACATTTAATGGTATAACATGCATTTTTAAATAATTTTTAAATTTATTTAAAAAAAAAAAATTGTAACACTAAAGTCGTTTTAATAAATTTATTCGGGGTCATTCGAACTTTGCTGGCTATCAAATTTAAATCCTTATTTTGAGGAAATATTACTGTTTAAATGTTCGATGCGTGTTAAATTTGCTATCAAATACAATTTTTTATACCCTTCACACAGTGAAAAAGGGTATATATAGGTTTGTCATTCCGTGTGAAATTTCTACAATTTTTATTTCCGACCCCATAAAGTATATATTTTCTGAAAGCTTATGAATAGGGAAGTCGATTAAGCTCTGTCAGTCTGTCCGTCTGTCCGTCTGACCGTCTGTCCGTGTGTATGTTGAAATCAACTTTTTGAAGCCCCCCGACATAGGTTGGACCCGGGTAAGGTAATAAAATATCAGAAATATTCGGGAGTAGATCGGTATTGAAAATCAGAAACATCGGTACATAAACAACTGAGATATGAGCAAAAACCCACGACCACCTCGATTTTTTTTCACAAAAACAACATTACAACAACAACATACATACATACAAACGTGTATACTGGTTAGAGAAAACGTGGCATCGAATCCCAACTGAGCCAAAAAAATTTTTTTTTAATTTTTTTAAAAATTTTTTTTTTAATTTTTTTATTTTTTTTTTATTTTTTATTTAATATATTAATTATATTTTTATTATTATTTTTTTTTTAATTTTTTTATTTTTTTTTAATTTTTTTTTTATTTTTTTTTTTATTTTTTTTTTGTTTTATATATGTATATTATATATATAATAATTTTTTTTTTAAATTTTTTTTTACATTTTTTTTTTAAATTTTTTTTTTTCGTTTTTTTAACATACATACGTGTACGTATTTCATATGGGATGAATGGTGATACAAGCAACTGTTATTGCATGACTACACGTTGTGAAGGGTATATAAGATTCGGCATGGCCGAATATAGCACTCTTACTTGTTTTCTTTTTGATAGTTTTTTTTTTATAATTTTGTTTTGAGTGCTTGCAAGAGTGCTTGTAAGAGTAATTGCGAAACGAGTATCAAATAAAGTTCTCATTTTCAGGTATTCAATAATTTAAAGTAGCTTTTCGATTTTCGAATTTAAAAGTTTAATTAAATATTATAAAATAAGTTGTCAGTAAAAGAAGACAATTTTTTGACTTATAATTAAATTATTTTATTCGTTCACGATAGCCCAATTGTTTGTTGTATGCGCGCTATAGCATTAGTTTTTTTTCCGCAGTCAAGGATCAAACATCGCTTTTAATTATATAAGTATATTTGGAAGTTTCCAAGTTTTGTCGAAATTTCCAAACCTTGGCAGCTAAACGTTTAGGGCATTAATGGTTACAAAGATAGATAAAGAGTCTCAATTCAGTTTCATATGCCTTCAATAAAAGTATGTATAGCGCCCACAAAAAAGGCGTAAATCAACACAGATATTAATGTTGGTATAAAATAACACAACTAATGTATAAATATTACATACTTTCTTAAAACATCCCACTAACAAATAATGTTAACCAAGAAAATAAATAAAACGTCAAGTTTATATATGACCCAAACCAAATCATTTCATATTATTGTATGTGGACAAAATTTCTTCAAACAAACTAAAAAAAATAAATCTGTAATGGATTATCTAAGTTGAATTCAAGCATATACACTCTAAAACACTTTTGCTGAGAATTAGGTCGATAATAGTAGGCAACACTTTACAAGCTATTGTCGACCTAAAATTACACAACTATTTCTTGTAAACATAGTGTTGATTTTTGAACATAATTTGTTTAATTTGGAACAAAAAATGTTTAAATTTTTTACACAAATTGTGTTTAATTTCTTCCCATTTTTGTTTAATTTTTAATATTTTTTCTTTTATAACAAATGCGTGAAATTTTTGTATTTTGTAAAATTACATTTATTAAAACAAAACATTATACACAAATAATATATAATAATATGAAGCTTTTTGCCTCTCATTTGCGAGGGATAAAATCTAAAAATAAAATCTCAAAAGTTTGCGATATATCCTTAGGATAACCAATGTTAAATATATAATAACAATAGCAAAGCAACTGCAAAACTAGACTAAGTATATTAAAATCCTTCGCCTTCGATGTAATCTCCTTTTCAAACCAAATATAAGCAGCGGACGACCTTTCTCTATGGATATTTCTAAAAGTACAAATGAAAAATTTAATTTAGAACAATTTTTTTTTAATTTAAATCAAGTATAAAAACGACGTTTACCAACTATAGGTATCCCAAAGTAACTATTTCTATATTGTCTTTAACCTCGTCCATCGTGGAGCCAAACTGTGGAATACAAAAAGGATATATATTTAAGAGTCTTATAAACTTAGGTTTAAGAAAATGCAGACATTACTTTATATTCTTTAAAGATGAGCGTAAAAAAATGGCAAAAGTTCAGCAAACATCTGATCTGATTATGAGACCGCAAATTATTTTTGCGGTCGAGGCCCATAGAAGAGTGATTCCGTGTGAAATGTACTGCGTAGTAATTATAATTGCTAAATATTTTTCGGCATTTTAAATACAAACACTTAAACACATTGTTTTTTTTTTTCTTTATGTGAGTACGAATGCAAATTATAAATTTTTAAACTTTGCAATTTCTTTTAAAAATTTTGCTCACAAACATTTTTTAATTTTATAACTTAACTTTATCTTATCACTATTTTATATATAATCAAAGCAGAGTATAAATACTACATAAAGAAACGAATAATTATAAACTTTAAATTACTTTAAACACAATAAATTTGTTTTAATCACTATCGAAAAATATGGCGTGCTTCTATTGAAGCGTTTACACTTTTATGCTTCCTCTTTCTTTTGTAGCTTTGTTTAAACATTTTTCTGCTGTTTTTAGACAGATATGCTTAATATTCAACATTTTGATGTTACTTAGGCATATACAGCTGACTTTGAAACACAATATGTTTAAAATTAAACACTTTTAACGGCATATTTGTTTTTTTGAGTAAAATTAGACAAATTATGTTTTTTTGCTACAAATAACCACAAAATCGATTTAATATTAGACATCACGAATTTTTTCAACAATAATTTACACACTATATGATCCTAAATTTGGTATAAAGTTTTAGAGTGTATGTATGTATAAATTTAAAGGGCCCATGACCACACAAAGCAAATATTATTTTCAACTACATTTCGTTACCAAATTATACACTTTGGTTTCCGTAAAAGTACAATATTGTATTAAACAAGTAACAGTGCTATATTCGGCCGTGCCGAATCTTATATACCCTTCACAACGTGTAGTCATGCAATAACAATTGTTTGTATCACCATTCATCCCATATAAAATACGTGCATACGTACCCGTTAGAATAAATGTGGCATCGAATTCCAGCTGAGCCAAAAAAATTTTATTTTATTTTATTTAATATATTATTTATATTTTATTATTTTTTTTATATTTTTTTTAAATTTTTTTAAAAATTTTTGTAAAATTTTTTTTTTAATTTTTTTTAAATTTTTTTTTGTAGTTTTTTTTTATTATTTTTTTCTTATTTTTAATATTTTTTTTTTTTGTAATTTTTTTTGTTTGTTATGTTTGTATCTATGTATGTATGGTGTTGTTGTAATTGTGAAAAAAAACGAGATGGTCGTGGTTTTTTGCTCATATCTCAGAAAGTTATGGGGCGATTGTGCTGAATTTCAATAGCGATTCATTCCTGGATATTTCCAAGAGATTGATACCATATACAGATCTGAGGAACATATAGTTGCTTCTAAAAGTTGATTTCAACCAACACACGGACAGACGGACAGACGGACATACGGACAGACGGACAGACGGTCAGGGCTTAAACGTCTCCTCTATTCATAAGCTTTCAGAAAATATATACTTTATGGGGTTGGAAATGAAAATTGTAGAAATTACAAACGGAATGACAAAGCTATATATACCCTTGTGCACCATAGGTGAAGGGTATAAAAAGAGTGAGAAGAATCACTCCTAATACGTAACGTTTCATTGTAAGACTTAATTTAAGAAAACACACTAATAGCAAATCAAAGTTACACAAAGAAAGTAAAATATATATTTTAGTATAAAGAAATTACTGTCAATAACAAAATAATAAATTTCGTGTTATAAAAGCACATCAATTAGTGGTGAGTATAAAAAATTCAGCACAGCCGAAGGTAGTGCTTTTACGTTTTATAATAACGTGTATGCCTGCATCTGCGTCAAAATTAATTCTGTACCCCCATACCAAAGTTAACTACATTGTAAAAATAAACTTTTATGTTTTAAACATTTTTAAAACTAGTTACGGTTTTTTATACTGTAAACATTTTTCATAACTATTAAAATAATTCACTCAATTACAGTCGAACTTCTCTATAACGTAGCAGTTGGAGACCGTAAAATTTCTACGTTATAGAGAAAGTTCGCTATAGAGAAGCTGCAGAAAATTTTGACTACATTTTTCTTATGTAGAAAATATATTTATTAAGACAAAAAAAATAGTTTTTACATGAACACATTTAAATTTTTTTATTTAAATGTAGAAAAAAATATATGTATATTAGCAAGCAAGTTTTTATATGGTGTTAAAGAAACATGTAATTTTCATTTGCTTTCGATGTTTCCACTTTTCTTCGTTAACAAAGTCTTTACAACGATTAAGAAGGGAAAAAATATCCTCAGGTACATTGTTTCTAGATTCCAAAAAGGTTTGTATCGTGTTAAAAGACGAGTGTACTTGGGAAAAAGAAGGCAATTCTGAAATATTTTGTTCTATGTCAGATTCTTCATCGTCTGATTCTGAAAGAACAGTGACTTCATAGTAAGTGGATAAAATGCTTTGTAGAATATCTTTATCGGAAGGACACTCCATGGTGATTCTTCTACCTCTACACCTTCAATATTATTGCTGTTTGCATATTCCAACCATAACTCTGACAGATGGGAATTATTTTCATCTACTATATCTGCAGTTTCTGTAGAATTTATCGGAAATCCAGCTTTCTTAAAACAGTTACGAATTGTTCCACTTTTGACATCTGAATTCCACGCTCTGCGTACGTAGGTGTGTAAACTTATGCCACTGTTTTCTTTTTTATGTGACAGTCGTAACAAGCGTTAAAAATGTAACGTATTTTACAGTTATATTTTCTGTGACTAAATTGATACAAAAAATCGATTGCTAAAAGCTTTGCAATAGAAAGATTATTTAGTGTGAAAAATTCTATTTAGGTCTTAAAAAATTTTCCGTTACAGAGAGAACTTCGCTATAGGAAAGTTCGTTATAGGGAGATCAAAATGTATGAAAATCCTTACAAAAATGTTGTGTTCACGAACTTTATTTATTATAGAGAAGATTTCGTTATAGAGAAGTTCGACTGTATCATATTTTTAGATTGCTGTTGTTTGTACTTAATAAATTCATTCACAACAATGCAATGCATAGGGTGGCATTGCTTTTCATAGATACCTATGTATGCAGGGTTGTGTAGACAAGATTTGTAACTAAACATGTTAGTGGAGATGTTTTGATCATACATACTTAGATTGTGTGCGAAAACAGAAGAAAAATTTATGTTTTCGATTAAAACCAGAATGAAAAACGCACTATAACAGTGAAGTTCACACTAGACTTGATTGTTGCTATTTGGTAAATTCCCTATAAACATATTTGGTTGTTTGAAAGCGTAACAAACTAACAATCTGTCGATTAACGGCTACCAAACAAAATTTTCTGTTAGTTTAGTTAGTTTGATTAAAACTAAAAAGGACACATGATCGATCACATAAAATTACACTTAAAGCGTTACATATAAAAGATTTGAAAAGTAAATTTTAGAATTTTTTTTAATTTATTTTAAATACAAACTAAACTAAACCATCCCCCCCCCCCCCACTTTAATCGTATAACTGCAATACTAAAAGCTAAATTTTTTTTACTGATTTTCCCTAATTAGAATTACTTAATATTTTTGTATTAATGCAATTGACTTAAAAAATATGTATGATTTGTTAAGTAATTTACTATAAAATTGTATGTAAACTACATAATACTAGTACGTACGTTGACTTAGTGGATAAAATACCATCATCACTAACTAAGCTGTGTGTTATTTTATATCAATTATATGTACTCACAACCTTAAATAACCGTCTTAGTATTTTTGTTAATTTATTATTGTAATCGTTTATAACATATTAGGCATTAACTTATAGCGTGCTAAATTTGTTACTTAATCCTTACCATATTTTCCCACTAATACTGCTAAAAATATTACTGCTACTACTACTACTAAATATTACTAATGTAACTATTATATGTATTATACGTACATAACGTTAATTGTTGTAAGTTTGTTGTGTTCTACGTGTTAAAACTACTCAAATTCTGTGTTAAAATAAACAAAAAAAAACTTTCCCTCTTCTTTTTTTCAACAATCTACACCATTATAACGCTTTTATGAATTGATCCTGGTCATCATCTTCCGAATTTCAATCTATCAATTAATCAATCAATCAAATGAAAATGTATGTTAAACTACGACAAATAATCAATCTCAACCGAAAAATAAAAAAATCAATAAACTGGCTTAAATATGTGACCAACACTTAATTGATATTCTAATACGAAATGTATAAAATATTTACAACCAACAACTACAACTACAACAACCAATACAAACAATTGCAAAAAATTTGTTTCTTCCAAACGAATGATACAATAACGTTTCCAAATTTATATACATACATATGTACTACTTATTGTTAATGAAATGTAAAAAATTCAAAACATTATTTAAAACATTTTATCAATGCGGCCTAATTGATGCATGACTCAATGAATGATTTAATGTATGGATGGTATGATTATGAAAAACTATCAACGCCATATTAAAAACCAAATAATATCGAATAATCATAACTAACAATTGAAATTGATATTATTAATAAACTCGTGTGCATGAATTTCACTACAATAAATCCATTACACATTCATTAACTTCATAACTTTTTTAATAATACCATAAAATGAATGCCATTTATAACAACATGATCATTGCATTACTATTATTATTTATATAAAAATAAAAAATAATTCAATAACGCACACATTAACATAATACTCATACAAACAAATACACACATGCATAAAACATGTGAACCCAATGACACTACTAATACATTAGAAAAGCGCGAAAGTCGCAATAGATCCATAAACAATTGGCAACGTTTAACAAAAGCCCTACGACGATCATTACCCACAGGGCACAATCTCTCACAGACGGATGGGAATAGTACCGAGGGCGATTCGACTAGTGGACGAAACCCGGCTACAACAGGAATTGGTTGCTATAAAAACTATGATCACGTCTCCAATCTAAGAAACTCTAACGTTCCACATGTAAGTCAGCACTCTGTATCATATCTATATTTTGTGTCTTTCCCTTTTCATCTTCTCCTTCTCTCTCTCTCTATCTATTTCTCTCTTAGTATCTAATTGTTTAACTATGTATATGTACACATTTATTTACATATCTATTATGTACTAATCAAAATATTTCTATGAATTTAGGTTGCATTATTAACAACAACACAAAAAAGAAATAAAAAATCACTTAAACATTATAGTGTTGAACGTTCCCCGCCTATATGCAGAAGAGGGAACAAGAGATTATGTTTTTCTCAAATGCATTATTAATAGATGTTTTTTCTTGTTTTTACATTGTCCTGTTTAGCATCGTTCACCATCTGTACCTGATCACCATGATGCAGTCCCACCATACTCTTTTGAAAATCCCAATGCGCGCCAAACCTCTATGATGGCAATGGAGAGCTACAAACGCGAACAGCAAGCTTTACAATTGCAGAAGCAGCAACAACAAGTTTTGCAATCGATATCACCAGCATTGGCATTGACCACCTCAAATGCTGCCACTACAACGGCAGCAATTGCAACAGCGTCAATACAGGCACCACATCAAGCATCTGCAATTGGAGCAGATGATGCTGCCGCCAATACCTCTCAAGCTGGCGATGAAAATGGTCCTACATCGGTTATACCAGTCCAAATGATGATAAAACCAGGGGTAAGTTTAATAATTTATGACAAGTTTCACTTACACATCATTTTCTTCGAGAAAAGTTTTTAAGTTGATCATGTATTTTCACGAACATACAATATAAGTTATCACAGCAAAAAAAGCGAAAGTAAAACTTAATTCAAAGATCACATTAGACTTCAATCATTTTTTTCTCTATCTGTTTCTATCTTTCAATTTTATATCATTTGTTTACAAATACTTACTTGTTAGTTGTAGTAAATTAATACAAAACAAACAAACAAAAATCATAATAACAGCAGTAAAACATTAATTCTTATTTATAATTTATTGTTAATTTCACTTACATATTTCTAAAGCAACAACTACAAAATATTGAATATAAAAACTGTGCATGAGTCAATCAAATGTTGGCCTTTCAAGTCGTAATATTATTTGTCACAAACTCATTAATGACTCTTAGGGGAGTCATTGCGCTAGCCTTGTGCCATTATTACATATTCCATATCTTTTACATATTAGCACAAGTTGCAATGAGAGACAAATATAATAAATATATCGTCGAACGATGGTATAAGTGTTCTACGTGCTAAAAATGCATTTTAAGTCAATCAATGTTGAATTTTAACATATTTTTTTTTTTTAAATACTCGATAGGATTTTTGATTTTTATACCACATATTTGTTTAAAAAAGATGATTCTCAGGAAACGTTTTTATCATCCGTTCGCATCTACAATTTTCTAACGGCAATTAAAATCCTGCTTGCTGTATATGTCACCTTAAGCGTATTTCCTTGCAAATACATACACGTAGAGAAAGGTAGCACCAACAAAGCAATAAAATATTATTTTTAACAATAAAACATTATTTTAAATAGCGCTATAATGAGTTATGTACATACAAGGTAAGCAAAAATGCTCAACATTTCACAAATATATAACGAACTAGAATAATCATTTAAACATTAAAAGCATATTGCCGACATTGTAAAGTCAGAAATTCGCTCTCAGAAGCAATAGCTACAAATATGACACCGAGGGATTTTTTCCTCGATCCGGTATATCACGTTTAATTCGCACTGAGGAAAATATCAAACGTATAGAGCAAAGTGTTAGTGAAACACCCGAAATATTTACCAGATGGCATTCTGCTCAGCTAGGAATGGTTCGTATGGCACTACGGCGCTGTTATTTTTACAAAAGGTTCCATTTGTGTTAGAACTTATGCCAACATATTATCGTTAATGCCTAAATTTCGCAATTAAATAAAAACAGTTGGACAGAAATTAAATCATCTTTATTAAAAATGTGTTTAAATCAGCGCAATCGACAGATTTTAAGCACCCGACAATTGTCTTTGAATTGTTTGAAAAAGCAAGTTAACAAGCCTGAAACAATCCCAGAACTAGAGGCCAACATTGTTGCAGAAATTTATTCGCTACAGCCACAAATTTTAAAAGATGTTATAGAAAGTATGGTTACCTTTGGGCCACCCTGATTTCTAAAAAATTCAAAGTCTATTATTTTAATTTATCACTTGAAATATCTTCAATAGTTGCTTTATCACGATTAAATTTCGATTGTAAGAGAGAATATATTTTACGACAGTAGTCTACATTAAAGAATGAACTCTTTATAATTCTTTATAACAGAAAAACATGTTGAAATATATTAGTATTTAACAAAAAGTCCACCAGTAATTTCAAGATTTTGTACCGAAATTTAGCTCTATGCACCATTGAAATGGAAATGAACACCATTTATCTTAGAAAATAGACGAAATAGCAGAAAACGGATGTTTGAGTTATAACACTGTTATAGTTAATAAACGACATATTAAATATCAGTCTGTCATTATAAACAACATTTCGATAGTGAGAATAGGCATTCAAATATGTTTTGATAAGGTTAACATAAATAACCGTTTTATTGAATTCTTTCACAAGCAATTACACTCCCCGGAATATCAACAAAAAGTTTTCGAAACTTGAATAATGCTAAACGAGTAATTACCCAGTAAACCAACATAATTTTTAGAAACTAGAAGAGGAGGTACATTCTAATCATGTGTCCATTCTACGTTCTATTTATTAAATTGGTCCAAAAAAGATAAGTCAAAAGGAAACTTTCATTCCTTTTAATGTATGCATAATGTAATTCGTAGACTTTGTAGATGGTTTTTATACCCTTCACATAGTGAAAAAGGGGAAATCAATTTTTTGAAGCCCCCCGACATCACTTGGTCACCACTTGGTGAGGTATTAAAATATCAGAAATATTCGGGAGTAGATCGGTATTGAAAATCAGAAACATCGGTACATAAACAACTGAGATATGAGCAAAAACCCACGATCACTTGGATTTTTTTTTCACAAAAACAACATTACAACAACAACATGCATACATAAAAACGTGTATACTGGTTAGAGTAAACGTGGCATCGAATCCCAGCTGAGCCAAAAATTTTTTTTTTTATTTTTTATTTTATATATTATTTATATTATTAATATTTTTTTTAATTTTTTTTAATATTTTTTTTTTTTGTTTTATATTTATTATTTATATTTTAATTATTTTTTTTTAAATTTTTGTATTCAATTTTTTTTTAAATTTTTTTTTTATTTTTTTTTTTTTAATATACATACGTAAATTTATAATTTTACAATGGGATGTTTTTATATATGTATGTATGTTTTTTTTATATGTATGTTTACGGAGTCACCCTGTAAGGTCTGATGAAAATTTGTACTCTTATATTTCTACATAAAATAATAAATTTATAAACTCCCGAATATTTTTTAATACGCTTTTTTAAATCGCCACGAAACCGAAATTTTGTTTTGCCCCGTCATCAGTGTCCAGTGTCCGAGTGGAATTTTTATGCTCATGCCGCTTATCTTTGAAAAAATCCTCCACTAAATCAGCACCTAGACAGCAATATGTTAACAAGTAAAATTTCTGGTAAAGTGATACGTTCCTGTATAAGAGTTAAAACTAGCCTTGTTGTATGTCTTTGTAGACTCATTTATGAACAAATTCTAAATAAATATATGTACAAATGTACATATGTATATGAAATCGACTTATGCACAGTTTAAAAATTCAACTCTAATCAACAACATGCAAAAGTTATTTTACATAATACATACACTTACACACTCTCATACACGTTAAAACAATAATTAATTTTTTTAGATGTGTTTTCTAAAAGACAATTTAAATTGAATCGATATTTGTTTGTTGTTGTTTATTTCACATTTTAATTCTACACATATTTCTTGTTGTAATTGATTTATATGTTTTTGTTGAAGAAACGAAAAAAGCAAAAGAAAAATAATATAAAAATATCTTTAAAATGTATTTGTTAGTATATGGTTTTACTTTGATTTAATACTTTTTTAATAAATTATTGTAACAATACAACCATTAGAATTTTGAATTTGAATTAGTTTTTTTCATGTTTTTTTTTTTTTTTTTTAATTTGGTACGATTTGGTTTCTTCTTTCTTTCATATTATTTTCTATCGTTGTTTTGTCATTATCTACTCTTTATATATATTTTTCTCTCATGTAGAATTAAACTTTATTATTTAATATAACCTTATAGTTATATAGTTTTAAAACTTGCCTATTAATAACTTTTTACAAATGCTATTAAATAAATTACGAATTTGTTGTAAATTAAAACACACAACCTTTTAAATTATAGATTTTACGGGGACGGAGTAAGGAGGTATAACAACATACCTTAAGATTGTTATTTTGTTTTATTTTTATTTATCTTTTAAATTATTACAAACTTATTGTACTTTCCTTGAATACTGTTTTTATTTTTATAACTTTTATTGTTTTACTCTTTTCTCTTCCTTTTAACTGTCTTGTTGATAAATAAAAAATAGAGGCTGTTGTTAAAACGCTAAACGGAAAGAATTTAATTTGATTTGTTATAAGAACAAATAATTATATTTTCTATTGGCACCGGTTATGCTCTACTCAAAACTAGAAATCTAGATTTTTTAAAACATTTTGTCATTTTATTAGTTTTATTTTGAATGATCTTTTTCTTTTACAACAAATACAAAAATTATTTATCGCTTTTTATACATTAATGGAATAAAAATTGCCAAAAATAAAAAACTAAGTTTTATTCGTTAACCAAAGGACTCTTATTTAAAGTCCGATTTCACTTATTTGTTTTAATTAAGTTTTGTTACTGCTTACATCTGAAAACAAATCTATCCTTGGAAATTCAAATACGCACATATTTTGAGGACCCAATGAATTAATACATTTGACATTTGACCAATTCACAACCAGTGTTGTGTTGTAAAATCGTTTAATTTAGTCAATTTTTTAATAAAAACTTGGACTTCTTTATATAAACGTATTAAAATTAAAAATGAATTTAAGCCAAAAATAAATAATAATTGTTCTATTTGCTTTACAATAGAAGTTGTGAATTGCGCAGCTACTTATAGGCCTATAAGTTAATTGTATTATATGTTCATCGCCTTTCCACTTGTATGATCAAATATAGTAATAATGCTATCCTACACACTAATAATTAAAAATGAGCTTAAAAGTTATCTCTTGGGTAAACAGAATAGATTTTAGTAAGCTTTCAGAAAATATATACTTTATGGGGTCAGATATGAAAATTGTAGAAATAACAAACGGAATGATAAAGCTATATATACCCTTGTGCACCACAGGTGAAGGGTATAAAAATCGAAATTGAATTTCTCTTAACAGTTTAAATATTAAAGAACGCAAATAGAATTTTTATTTTCCTTGAAGCGAAGTAAGCTGCGTTGCAGTTTTAGTTTATTAAAAATATATTTGAAACTGATTATTATACCCTTCACACAGTGAAAAAGTAAAGTATATATTTTCTGAAATCTATGAATAGGGGAGTCGATTAAGCTCTGTCAGTCTGTCCGTGTGTATGTTTAAATCAACTTTTTGAAGCCTCCCGACATCGCCGACGTTAAAATATCAGAAATATTCGGGAGTAGATCGGTATTGAAAATCAGAAACATCGGTACATAAACAACTGAGATATAAGCAAAAACCCACGGCCACCTCGTTTTTTAACACAAAAACAACATACAACAACAACATACATATCGTCGGCTAAAGTCGCAAACGTCACAAGTCCACTTTTTTCGAAAAATGAGATTTAAATGCGGTTGAATAGTTTTTTGAAAAATACACAATTTCCATTTTTGTTGGTAATTAAAAATCTCGTTTTTATTCATGTTTGGCGATGATATGCAATAGTGTCAAGTCCCATTTGTCAAAAAGCGCGCGCTAAGTCCACTGAACGTACATATTGCATCAGCTGTTATATATTTATAAATATGGATTATGGCGATGAAGCAAATGATGGTTTTGTTCAATATGGAAATGAAGAAGACGATGGAGTTGTTGGTCTAGTTCCGTATGGATTCCACAGCAGTACGGAAGATTCAATAGAACTTCCCATTAAGAACAAAAAGCGAAAACGGCGAGTGCAACTAAAAAAAAATGCGTGGTATACATTGAAAAATAAAAGTCTGCGCCAACATGAGAAAAAATACTATGGCAGAACGAAAGAAGGTGCCCACCTTGGCAATATAATAAAGTTAAAAGTGCAAGATCTATGAAAAAAAGATGCAACTGTATTGATAAAGGTACAGCTTCAATCATGAAATGTGGAAAAATAACAGAACCTCAAAGGGAACAAATTTTCAATGAATTTTGGAGAATGAGTTGGCACCAAATGAATGTATATGTGAGGACATAAATTCAATGTATTAAACCTAAAAGACAACGAAATCGCGCAATTGAAGACGTTTCTAAAAGAAAGAAAACATTGCGGTACCACCTTAGAGTTAACAATATTGTTTTGCGTGTATGCCGCACTATACTCCTAAACACGTTAAGCATTGGTAAGCATAATTGTTTGAATTGGTTAGATACTCCTTTGGATCACCACATTTTTCAAGAAAAACAACAACCGCATACGAAGCGTGTTCAAGATATGTATTAATTTTTCGATTCGATTCCATCAACAGATTCCCATTACTGTCGATCTTCCACCACCAAAAAATATCTGTTGCCAGAATGGCAGTCCAATAGAAGTCTTAATGACTTTTATAAAGAACAATGGTGTCACGAACGAGAAACTGATCCGGTGTCAATAACAACTTTCAATTCCGTTTTCAAATTAAAAAATCTAAGCTTATTAGATTAGTCTTATATCTAAGACTGTTGGTTGTACCTACCAAAATCGTAATTCAACAATGGCAAACGCTTTACTAAATGCTGCAATCAGCAACAATATAACTATTGAGCAGAAAATATTAGAGGTTGGACAAACACAAATGGAAGCCGATAGTGTCCACTCGGTGATTAAACGCGCTTTAAAAAATATAAATATAAATGTACCTGCAGACTATATAAGTTTATGTAAAGGTGCGCGAAAAATTCAAAGCCCTATTATGTAACTTATTTAGATTACACATGTTTTAAGTCTTTTAAAAATATAACATTCTTAAAAATTATTCGTCCTGGTCGTGGAGATCCAAAAGTCACGGACATACGAGCACTTAAGTACACACCTAATGGTGATATTTTTTACAAGTTAAGGTTTTCTAACGCGTGGAGCGATCTGTCCCAACGTCTAGATGAAAAAGTTGTCATACTGAAGTGGTGTATTTTAGCACAACTTCACAATGAAAAACGACAAATATCTAAAAGAAAGTATAATGATTTACAAATATTGAAAGAGATACTACCAAAAGACTATTATAGTTTCTATAAAAACTTGGCATATGAATGATAAAAATGAGTGATATATCGTGTTCCTTAATAATAATTAATATTTTTTTACATTGAAATGTTATCGTTTTTAGTTTTTTTTTACATTAAAATAATATAACAACAAAGAAGAAATTTTTAATTTAAGTGTAATATACAACAAAGTTTTGAAGACGCTTCAAAAATAAAAGGCGTCAAGTCCAATAAAAAGAAAAGTATACTTGCGGAAAATAAGACAAGTCCAAAAACAGCAAAAAACGAGTGTTTAAAGTTTTTTTTTAGATTTAAAAACTTTATATATTCAAACAATGGGCGAAATAACAATGTATTGCATATACAGTTTCCACAAATATTGGAAAATATATTATTTAAACGGTTTTTTCTCTCTCCTGAACAATTTGAAAAAATGGACTTGTCACGTTTGCGACTTTAGCCGACGATATATGCAGACGTGGTATACTGGTTACAGTAAACGTGGCAGCGAACCGAACCCCAGCTAATCCAAAAAAAATTGTTTTTTGGTTTTATTTTTTATTTTATATATTATTTATATTTTTATTATTTTGTTTTGTTTTTTTAATTTATTTTTTCTATTTTTTTTTTAATTTTTTTTTTTAATTTTTTTATTTAATTTTTTTATTTTATATTTATTATTTATATTTTTATTATTTTATTTTAATTTTTTTTATATCATTTTTTATTTTTTTTTGTTATATATTTTTTTAATTTTATTTCTAATCTTTTTATATTTTTTTTATTTTTAAAAAATTTATTATTTTATAATGGGATGTTTTTATATATGTACATTTGTTTTTTTTATATGTATGTACGTATTTCATATGAGATGAATGGTGATACAAACTATTGTTATTGCCTGAATACACGTTGTGAAGGGTATATAAGGTTCGGCATGGCCGAATATAGCACTCTTACTTGTTTTTACTTAATATTTTACATACATATTGCCGCTGCTCCGGCGATATCGGTTATGTGACAATTTTTGAAGTTTTTTTTATTGCACTGTTTTGAACCTTTGTTTGTCAAACATCTATTATAGATATTTTCACATTTCATACAGAGCTGTTTCGCTGAAATTTAAATATTTTTCATAATTCTCCCGATTGAAGACGAATTTGAACGATTATGTTGACCAAAAAAATCACGAAGTGCACGAAATGCATTTTGATTTGAACGCCCATTTTCTTGATAAGCCTGAATAATTTTAACGCGTTGCTCGATTGTGTATCATTCCATGGTTCAAATTCAGTTAGTCTGAAATTGAGAAATGCAGCAAAAAAACTTGACGTTTAGGTGTAGTTAGTTCGTTGACCTCGAGTCATCATCGTGCCCAACAATTGAACATCAAAATCGTCATAGAAAATATGGACCATCGGATGGAAGTGTGCCGCAGAGGTCACCATTTGGCCGATATTTTGTTCTACACATAATTGAACCATACCAATATTTTCGTAATAAAAATAAGTGACAATATTTTCCTAAATAATTTATATTTTATTCAAAATTAACTTTGGGAATTAAAATTTAACCACCCTTTATATACATATAACTTACTATTTCATATTTATATTATAGACTTACATATAAACTCATTTTAAATTTTGTAAATTATATAAAACTAGCAGCCCGGTACGTGCTGCGCTACGTATCAAGTGAAATGATAAAAAAAACTACATGCATTAGGTCCAAAGATACAAAATTACCGATTTTACCCGTTTTTAGCCCTTTGCCCCCTAAATTCCAATATCTCGAAAAAGTACAAAAATTATTTAACGATTCTTTTAAGGAGAGTAAAACTACGTTTCATACTTTTTTCCTATTGCTATCCTTCACAAAGATAAATGCTGTTCAAAAAAGTACCAAAATTCAGTTTTTACCCATTTTATCCCCTTAAAACTCAAAACTTCCAAAAAGTACCAGACACATATCCAATTATTTTTAACAGGCTCTTGGGTCCTTTCTGAATTTTTGTAATATCTTTTACCCTTTTTTACCCGTAAACCGCTCGAAGAATTTTGTGCAAACTTCACATAAACCATCTACTAAATAGTCCGAACAAAGCCTAAAGATTCGGTTCGGATAAGTGAGCCCGTTCTTGAGTTATAAAGTCACAACGGACTTGCAACAATTTTTTATATATATAGATTATGGTGATATATATTTGTATGTGCATACGCATTAATAGAATTTTATACATTTTAAATTCTTATATATTTCACATATATTTAATATACAATGTATTAGTTTATTATATATATCTAAACGATGACCGATGTTGTTATAAAGAAGCACAAAAAAAAGAGCACATGACTAGCTTACAAATACCATAATACATCTCGAATTTTCACATTTTTATTCAGTTATTACTGTGTTTAAATTTTTTTTCTAAATTACATATTTTTGCTACTTTTAGTACTTTTTTTGGTCTCCCTAAAAGTTTCCAAAAATTGCACCTAAATAATTGTCCATATTCTGATAGATAATAATTATTTTAATGATTATAATCATTATCAAATTATGTTTTATTAAATAATGTTAAAAAATTAAAAAGAGAGCACAAAAAAAAAAGGAAAATATTTAATCCCTTATACACATATGCGCACTTGAAAAAAGTGCAGAAATAGTATTAATATTTTTCCACTGATTACCTAATGCAATTTAATTTTATTTTCTTTAGCTTTATGTGTGACATGGGTTACCAAAAAGTACCACATTATATTTTTTACCCGTTTTTCTATCTTAGGGATTGAAATCAGCTTATTTACTCTTTTTTATATACATATAAATAGATTACTACACACGAATCGGCAACATTGACTTTGCTAGCTGTAGTTGTTATATAAAGGGTCCGCCAAATAACTTTTTTTATTTGAAAATACTATAAAAAAAGTGTAGCTTCGGCTGTGTGGCACGTATCGCCGTCCTGTTGAAACCAAATGTTGCCAATATTATCCTCTTAAATTTTTGTGAGCAAAAATTCGTTCAACATGGCCCGATAACGATCGCCATTGAATATGGCCACTCTTTTTGCTCATTTTCGAAGAAAAATTACCCAGTTATGCCTCTGGACCAAAATCCGCACCAAACAGTGACTCGTTTTGGGTGTAGCGGCTTTTCAATGTATGGGTGCGGGTTTTCTGTGCCCCAAATGCGACAATTTTGCTTGTTTACATACTTGCCAAGATCAAAAGGAGCTTCATCTGAAAAGATGATTTTTTTGGCAAGATCGGCCAAAGTAATGTCGCAATATTTCCCAGCGTTGTTCAAGCGTATACACAACCATATTTATTCAGCGGAATATCCTTCCGTTAAGTGTTACCATTCACGAAATAAGCACTAGTTGGAAAAAAATGTTAGATGGCGGACCCTTTATATAGTTATATGTAATTGTTTAGTAATATTACGTTCAGTTAACATATTTCTTTTAGCCGCATAAGATCAATGGCTTTTCATAATTTAATAATGATCCCTAATATTTAAATATATAATAAAATTAATGAACTACGATTCGTTATTTGTTTTGAAAATAAATATTTGGGTTTGTTCCTCAAATATTAGACGTAAACATTTCTGCTTCACTTTATCAACATATATTTTTTAAATGATATAAGAAATAAAAATGGTTTTCAGTTCCTGGTTTTTTTTTATCTTAGTGAAATAAATGGTGCTAATATTTGGGTTCCAGTAAGTAAGTTCGTCTAGTGTACGCACATACTTACTTAAAAATACGAACCAATTGTGTCATTCTGTTTCAAAATGTTCGTTGAATTCGACACGCCCACTTTAGATTTTACAACCTATATTAAGCTCATTCTACTATTTTGAGTATAATCGTAAAAGAGTTCTAATTGTAAAAGAGTTTTATAACATACTTGAAATAATTTTCTGGACGTGCCCACTTTACGACTACTTACTAAAATATGACTAAAATAAATATCGTCATCTTAAAGACCTAATAACCTATCTGCACAAATTTCAAAATTGAGTTTTTTTAGGGAGTATTATTCGCTATATTATAACGCATATAAATATGTGCAAAATTTTGAACATCTAATCTTACTAAAAATAACTTTTTATTTTAGGGCCGCATCCTTAAAAAATATTTTAGGTTTATTAAAGGCTTATTTGACAGATGTTGTAGAAAAATTTCTCAAATAAGCCTTCAATTAACCTAAAATATTTTTTATTAATACGGCCCTTAATCATTAACATTACAATAAATAAAAAAATGAATTTCTATATAAAAACACTTATAACTGTTTATAAATATCTTTATCCATAGAATTTTTGTACCTAGCGGACCGTTACGCACTAAAAAAGAGAAAAATAAATCATCAAAAATAACGATAAAAGTTTTATTTTCTTGCATAGTGTAATTTAAACAAACATTAAGTAAAAGACACTATAACTGGCATTATTTAATGTATATAATATTCATATGCATAAAAAAATTGTTATTTATTCATACTAACTAATTAGTACTGCTAAAGGGGAATTTGGTTTCAGATTTTTACAATTCCTAACAACCTAAGTGCCATAACATAAGCTGAGTTTAGAAAAACAAAATTTTCTCAATCGATATATTATATTTCTGGTTAAATTTTTATCAAAATATGTAATTTTCGTTTCAATATTGCAGGTAGTTCCAATTTTATAACAGTTTTTCCCTCTCCTGTAAACTTTTGAAAACTGCAGATAGGTTATTTCATCTTTAAGGTGACGATATACATACATATACATTTGTATGTGGAAATTTATTTGATTTTTGCAATAAAATTTATTTGCCAAATGGCTCTATTTACAACACAATACTTTAATTGAAAAGTATGTCATATCCATACAAAAAAAAAAAAAAAAAAACAAGTAAAAGTGCTATATTCGGCCGTGCCGAATCTGATAATACCCTTCACCATCATGCACATAGGTATAATCCCGCATCGTACCTATATTTCATGTCATACGCCTTATTATTTTCGACACCATCCTTGATTTTGAATTTTTACGTAGTTGACTGTATTCTACTAGTCAAGCCCTTTCATTTGATACCCATATTGATGGGGTTGAAAAAATTTGATCCGCCATTTTGTTTTAGACGCCATCTTGGATTTTACATTTTTAATTAATTAACTGTATTCTACTGGTCAAGCCCTTTCATTTGATATCAATATTAGGGGGGTTCTACAAGTTAAATTTAAAAATACCAGATTTGACCCATTTATAAATTTATTGTCCGCATTTTGTAATGGCGGCCAACATGAATTTTTTTCTGCTTATATTGCGCTAGTCAAGTCCTTTTAGATGATACCAATATTGACGCTTTCGGTTTTCTAGAAGATGAAAAAAATTTGATTTTCGTTTCTAAATTTTCGGAATATATATTTTTCAAAAAAAATTTTGCCTATAACTTTACTGATTAAAGCCCGATTTATCTAAAAATTTTCACGAATATCTCTCTAGGCATATTATATCTACAAACTGTGACAAAGATACCTATCATACATGGGCACTTTGCAGTACCAGTACTTCTTCAGTATTTTCTTTTTTTTACTGGTACTGCACTCAGTGAAAAAAATCAGTATTCAGTAAATTTTACTGAATACTGAAAAAAATTACAGTAATCATTAAATTTTAATGATTACTGATAAGAATGCAGTATCGGTAGGTTTTTACTACCTATACATACAAAAAAAAAAAACAAGAATTATAAAACTAAGAATTTTCGTACTCAATAAACGTTAATAAAACGAAATTCTAATTTGCATATAAAACAACAAAAATACATATGTATGTTGTAAAATATAAAAAAATACCCACAATTGAAAGCCGTGCTTTGCCTCAAAGACCGCAAAAATCATTTTGAGATCTTGGAGAGGAAAGTAGTGGTAACGATTTGCATCTTATTTACGATTAAATTTTTGTATTTATTATTCACATCCTTATCTTATTTTCTTAAACAGATGCGGGCATAACTACTAATTCAGGTGACTTGGCAAACTATCTCCACGAAACAATTCTGTACCTGGCCGAACAAGACATTAGTATAAAGTGTCTGCATAATCACAGTGCTATTAAAAACGTGTTTTTGAAATACAATACTCCTTTGCCTTCATCTGCTCCTGTAGAAAGATTGTTTTCTTTCGCTGGGATTGTGAATCGTTCCAGAAGACAAAAACTCAGTGATACAAATTTTGAAATGCTTGTATTCAGAAAAGCCAATAATATATAAAATCTTTTATCTTTATTCAACAATTTAAATTTACAAATATTTCTTGTGCTAAACCCGCAAAGCTTTGAGCTTGTAAAAAAAAACAAAAAATGTAATCGTGACTCAATTTTCAGTAATCAATAAAATTTACTGAATACTGATTTTTTCTTCCAGTAATCAGTAAATCAGTAAAAAAATTTACTGGTAATGAAAATTATATTTCATTACCAGTAAGCATTTACTGATTACTGAAACGCTTGCTGCAGTAAAAAATAATGCAGTATGCCCATGTATGGTACCTATAAATTTTTCTATGGTTGAACAATTTTAATTTTGGTGGTAAAAATATAGGAAAAAAATAGAGGCAATCGCGTTTTTTGCTCATATCTCAGAAAGTTATGGGGCGATTTTGCTGAATTTCAATAGCGATTCATTCCCGGATATTTCCAAAAGATTGATACCATACACAGGTCTGAGGAACATGTGGTTGCTTCTAAAAGTTGATTTAAACCAACACACGGACAGACGGGCAGACGGGCAGACGGTCAGGGCTTAATCAAGTCCTCTTTTCATAAGCTTTCAGAAAATACATACTTTATGGGGTCGGAAATTAAAATTGTGGAAGTTACAAACGGAATGACAAAGCTATATACATATACCCTTGTGCACCACAGGTGAAGGGTATACAAAAATATGATTTTGAAATCATGTTTTTCAACACACCCAGTTTAATACTAAACATAATTATGTATTTAATTTATGTACTTATTAACTTATTATTAGTGGGAAGTTACATGCCCATGCGCATAACAAGATTATTCTGAGAGGATTTAAAAAAACTAACTTTTTATGTTAAGTGTCCATATAAAATGAACTCAGTTTAACATTTTAAGAATAAAAAAATGATCCATCTTTAGAAAGAATTTGTAGCTACGTGAAAGTTCACGCCCACACAAGGTTAATATTATCTTCTTCATTCTGGGTAAAAATAAAATATTGTTGAAAAAAAAAAACTTTTTAAGTATCACACCCATTGTAGAAACACATTAATTATAATTAATTAGAAGCAAATCGAACTTAAACAAAAGAAGTACTACATATTTTATTTTATTTTATGGTGATTGCAGGTTTTATATAAATGTACATTTTAAAAAGCTTAAAAGCACTTCAAAAGATATTAGTAATTAAGAAAAATTAGTAAATGAGAAATAAATATTTTGGTGTAATCACATACAAAATGGCGGTCAGATCAAAAATTTCTGCGCGCTTTTACTTGTTGAATTTTAAAATAATCTGTCGACAATAGAAAGTGTTGTTTTATCTTTGCTTTCAATAAACATTTTTCGAGATAAATTCATTCCACTTCATTAAAATATTAAATTTGATTCTAAAATAATAAAATTAAAATGTTAAAAAAATACGAAGATACCAAATAAGCATGTATTCAAAAACATTTGAGTTAAAAAAAGCTCAACTATTTGTAATAAAAGTGTTGATAATCGGGCGTCTTATAGTGCTGCAGCTTATGGTTCTGCTTCTGGATTGGTGCCCGATTTGCAATATTTACTACGGTAGGCACTGGTGTTGGTTTCTCAGCCTCCTGTAAAGGCTGCTTAAGTTTTTCCAATAAATCGTTTAAGTCAACTGTTATTTTAGGCTGTGTTATGCCTTCGGCTGCCTGTAAGCCTACCATTTGTGATGACAAAGCGTCGACATCTTGACGAGCAGCAAACAGCAATTGATCATGAGCTGCAAGTTGTAACTGAGCCGTTTGGGCACGTATAGCTGCAGATGCAACTTCTTGTTGGGAGTCTTGCAGCGCAGCAGTTATTGTTCGTACATGATTGGCAGCTTCTTCAAGACACTGCTGGGCCGAATTAGCTACAGCTTGTGCCTTTTTGATTTCGGCTGCTTCAAGTTGTACTCGTGCTTGTGCAATATACAAAAGTTGCACTAAACTTTTCAATTCTTTAGCCTTTTCCTCTTGATCTTCATTTTTACTCACATCATGTTGAACACTAACTGATGACATTTGTTGTTGCGTTTGTACTACTGTTGTTGTATCCTGGACTTGTGGTACTTGCGTTGTACTCAATATTGGAATAGTTACTAAATTATGAACATATACAAACATATTTATGTAAATTGACGTACACACATACATATATAAAAATAGATCTCATTTTGTTAATCTATTTACCGCATTCTGTTGTTTCAACGCTAGGTGGTAATTCTGTAACAGCCGTTATATCCGAACGTAATAAATTATTTAACATCAGTTTATTAGGTCTTCGAATGGCATTCAAATAGGCTCCATCTTCTACATCTGGTTCGCAATCAAAATAATCATCATAGTTTTGAAGTTTACTTTTTAACGTATTTGCCATGTAAAACATTCTTAATATCAAAACTAGATCAAACAGTATCAACTCAATATAAATTTTTGATGTTACCATAATTTATTCTTACCAATCCACATAATTAGTCTTCGGTTCATTGATACAGCGTTCAAATAACTTTCAATAAATATTAATATTTATAATTTATTTGATTTGTGTAAATTGTAATTACTTTTTAAAAAGAGAAATGCCAAAGAAATTGTCAAATTACATATGTATATAATAGAAATTATGTATGTACAGTTGCCCAGTAAAGTCTACATACAGCACCACAAATATGGTTTTAACGAAATTGACTGAAGATTTAACACATTTTTTTATGTTAGATCCTATTTATTAGTTATAGTTGAAAATGAGTTTCAAAACATTTATAATTGTGCACATTTATTGTACCAAAATGGAAGTATTTGCACTTTGGTGCCCAAAAAAGTGTACACACACCGAAAACACATCTCTAAAAGTAAGAAGAAAATACATCTCTAAGTAACGGTATTTCGTTTTTTTTTGCTTATTTTTTGACTAGTAATAAAAGAAAACAAAATAATTAAGCAGCTGAAGGGATTTTGCAGTCTATTATCCTTAGAATGTCACAGGATTTACAAAAATGCAAAGATATTTCGCAGGAAATTAGAGAATTTAGAAAATTAAATTGAGAAATGATGAAAAATCATATGGACAAATTGAAAATATTGTTGGAATTAGCCGCTCTACAGTTCAAACTATTGTAAGATTTCAGTGCGCGAAAAGCGGAATTTTGTCAGAGTCGTAACAAATAATCCAAGAATAAATGCTGTGAATATCGCAAAGGGCCTTGAAATTTCTAAGCAGATAAGTATTCATCTCGAAATGAATGCGCAATATTTTGAGAGCTAATAGTTTTCGCAGTGGTATTCAAAGAAAAAAACCGTTTATTTGCGAAACTAAATTAAAGAAAACGTTTTAAATTTGCAAAACAACATTAGAATGACGGATTTGATTTTTGGAAAAATGTAATCTTTAGTGAAAAGTCTAAATTTAATATATTTGGATACGATGATAAACAAAAATTATGTTTAACTAAAGTTTACAAAACTTTTTTTTTAATGAAAAACTTGAGTTAATTGTATTGTATGTATTATGCAACTGTATATACTTATGTAAGCATATGTGTCATGGTATGAACAAATACTCAATTGGCCAAGTAGATGGTCAAAGGTCAGATTGCGTAAAAATTAATAAATGTACATGTAGTTACCAGAACGTTAAGTAAACTCTTTGGTCTAAATAATTTGTTGAATAAAAGTATTGTACAGCAAAATTATAATACATTTTATTAGTTACGGTTGTCAGATTGTACAATATTGTCTGAAAAGTTGATAGCAAATACCTAACAACGGTGTGAACTGGCAATTTTTTCCTAACAATGCTGGCAGAAAAATCATTGACAGACGGTTACCTGGCAAGAATATTGTCATATATATGACAATCGTTTGAATATCCATCGTCGTTCTTGTCAGACCATTGACACATATTGCCAGATAATTTTTAATTGACAGATGTTCAAGTTTTGTGCATTTGGCAATGGCGTCAGTGTCATACAAGTCAGTGATATCAGATGTATAAAATTTTCCTTCTAGCATTGTTGAATTTGTTGTCGTCGCTTTTATGAATTTTTTTTTACATTCTACTTATAAATAAAAACAATTAAGAGCGTTATATTCGACCGTGCCGAATCTTATATATATACGCTTCACCAACACAAAGCCCCGACTTGTATTCTGCAAATAATAACTTAATCCTAATTTACAAAGGAAAAGTTAATAGCAAAAATATATAGTAAATGCATACATATATACAAACACTGTAATCATAAGTATCTACACATACACACATGTACATACTATATAATCTCGGACTTCTATGCATATGCACATACATATGTACATACATACATAAATACATACCTGCGTATATAAATTAATACATGCTAACTATGCCTTTACATTTGATATCAATATTGAGGGGGTACAATTTTAGTTGATAGAATTGGCTCATACCCATTCCCGTCATTTTGTGGTGTCCGCCGTCTTGAATTTTAACATTTTTAAAGCGTACTGTATTCTACTAGTCAGGCCCTTTTCTTTAATACTCATATTCAGGGAGTTGAATCAACTATGTGATCCGCCATTTCGTTTTGGATGCCATCTTGGATAAAGAATACTTGTTAAGTCTATTATATTTCACTGGTCACTTCCTTTCATTTGTTACCAATAATGCAGGGGGTAAGTTTTTAATCATCTCATGCATACAAATTTGTCCGATATTTTGTATTGGCGGACATTTTGAATTTATAGGTTTTACTTATATGATATACTGTATTTTACTAGTTAGTTCCTCTCATTTGATGCCAATATTGCAGGGGATAAATAAGATAAATTTTGTATAACTAAAATTTGACCCATTATAAAAATTTACATAAATATGGGAGATTTATATTTATAATATAGAAGTTACGGCTTTGTCCCCTTTAGCCGCCACAATATTGGTATCAAATAAAAGGGCTTGATTATTACAATATAGTAAATTAAATATTAAGAGAGTGTTATATCTGAAATGGCGTCTGAAACAAAATGGCGGAACAAATTTGTTTAACCCCTATAATATGGGTATCAAGTGAAAGGGGTTGACTAGTAGAACTTGTAGTCGAAAATAATAAAGAGCGTACTACATCACATCTAAAATCTAGGCTTAGCTACGATCTGGTCATTGACTGGTTACAACTTAGTAAGAGTTGATAGAAATCGGCATGCGGGTGGAGTTGTTATGTATATTAGAAAAGAATTAGCTTACAATATTAAATGCTGCTCTAATGATGACAGTACCATTAACGGTGAAAGTCTAGTTGAATACGTTTTAATAGAGATTATATCAGAGGGAAGAAAGTTACTGGTGGGATGTCTGTATAGGCCAAATAAGAACGTATCTATTGGACAATTTTGTAACATTTGGAGAGATCTATCGGTTCTTTATAATGATGCCATTCTTGTGGGTGATTTTAACTGGAATCTTTTAAATGATAGTAGCTTAGCTTGGACTTTGGACTTTCACCAATAAATACAATTACACCTACGCACTTTACTTCATCTAGTAGTACCTTAATAGATCTTGCCTTTGTTTAAAATCTTAATAAGGTCTTACTATACGATCAACTACTCGTACCTTGTTTTTCCAAACAAGATATTATAAACATAACCTACGAATTTTAATTGCAAGTCCCATCATACTCAATCACATTTCACATATAAACTACAATGCACTTGAACTAGATGTTTGTTGTGTTAACTGGAATGAAATATATTACATCAATTATGCTGTACCACTTAAAACCAAAATTATAAATCAAACAAATAATCCATGGATTTCGTCAAGAATTAAGCAACTTATTAAATATCGACAGCTTACCTATTCACGTTGGAAGATGTTTAGAACCACAGATTTAAATACAGAGTATTGTGTTGCAAGAAAGGAAATTCATAAGATAATTAAGCAGGAAAAATACAAATTTTATGTTGAAAAATTCGGTGCAGCAGTGGAATCGAAGCAAACCTGGAAAATCATTAAAGGAATTGGTATAGGAAAATTGAAAAATAATGAAGCTAGTCATTTTGATCCAAATTATATAAACGTAAAGTTTATAAAAATTCCTATGATCGAAGCTGATATAAGTTATTACCATGCTTACAGCAACGAATCCTCTTACAACTTCTCTTTTAGTTGCGTCAGTCACTATGAGGTCATTACAAGCTGCATGTCCATTAAGTTTAATACTGTTGATTCAGATGATATTCATCCAAGATTTTTTAAAATACTTTCGCCAAAGTTACTGCCATTCATTACTCACATTATTAACACAATTCTTACCACCAGTTGCTATCCTACAAATTGGAAGAAGGCTAAGGTCATACCTATTCCAACAAATAAATCGGATTACAGACCTATTGGCATATTACCTTTCACGTCTAAAATATTTGAGATAATCATCCAGAAGCAGAAACGAATTTTTGTATATGATCAAAATTTGTTAAGTGACAAACAATCTGGTTTCCGTAGTAATCAAAGTTGCGTAACTGCACTTGTAGATGTTGCAGAAGATAAAAGAAAAGAAGTAGATGAACGAAAAACTATTTTCTTTAGTACTTTTATATCATTCTAAATGCCTAGTCATTCAAAGTCAAAGTCATTCAAAAGCGTCCTACAATTAACATCATACCTTATATTCACCTCAATAGTACACGAATAGAGATAGTATCTTCAGCCAAAAATCTTGGAGTTTTTTTTAACAAAAATCTTTCGTGGTCCAACCATATAAATTACGCATGTGTACGAACATATTCAATGCTTAGAACTTATGGCCAACGTAATATTGTACACTTATCAGGATAAGATCAATTCTCGCTAAAACCTATTTAATTCCTATTCACTTATATGGATGTGAGTTATTTGCTACATGTGACGCCGCAAGTAATCGGAAACTAGACATAATATTTAGAAGCATCATGCGGTTTGTGTATGGCCTAAAACGATTTGCATCTGTATCACCATTTACAGGTAAATTATATGGTATCCAGTTTGATGATATATTGAAAACAAGGATGCTTATATTCTTGCACAAAATCGTGTACAACCATCAGCCATTTTATCTTTATAACCCTTCAAGCTTTTCAAGATCTGATCGAGGTAATAGGCTTATATATTTTGGACATCAAAGTTTAATTTCTGATTGGCAATTTTTTATTAATGCAATTCGTCTTTGGAATTCCCTCCCGTATAATATACAAATTATTAGTTACGCACTGAGCTTTAAAAAAGCATTATACAATTTGTTTTCAAAAAAAAAAAAAATTAAAAAAAAAAAATTTAAATAATAATTTTATTTCTTTTAAACATAAAACTGTATTTTTGTTTTAGTTATATATATTTTTTTATTGTGTTATGTTACCATAAAACTTTGTTTATCTTATATGTATTTATTATATTTTAATTCATTTATAATTCGTTTATATATTAAACTTCTTTTTTTTTTGATATTAAGGCATTCTATACTGTAATAAGAGTCTATAACAAGTCTTGTGTATTTGAAATAAAAATGTATTGAAAAAAAAAAAATAAATAAGAAAAATGAAGGGTATTTTCAGATTCGGCACTTCCGAATATAGCGCTCTAACTTTTTTATATCGTCGGACTACGTCGTCGGCAGCTTTTTCTGACAAAAATCTTACAACCGTCTGAACTGACAATTTACTTTTTGGAAGCAATTTTCATTGTCATAAAATTGTTAGCATATGTTTAGGTGTAGCAATTATGTCTAATCTAACAATCGTCTGCACAGGGCTTAAGTAAAACTGCTCAGATAATAACTACAGCGACGATCAGAAATGGTACAAATGCAGCTCAAAAATTCAATTAAACCCATCTGATACAGGAAACTTTATGTTTTTTTATTATACCCTTCACCTGTGGTGCACAAGGGTATATGTATATAGCTTTGTCATTCCGTTTGTAATTTCTACAATTTTCATTTCCGACCCCATAAAGTATATATTTTCTGAAAGCTTATGAATAGAGGAGTCGATTAAGCCCTGACCGTCTGTCGGTCTATCCGTCTGCCCGTCTGTCCGTGTGTTGGTTGAAATCAACTTTTAGAAGCAACTATATGTTCCTCAGATCTGTATATGGTATCAATCTCTTGGAAATATCCAGGAATGAATCGCTATTGAAATTCAGCACAATCGCCCCATAACTTTCTGAGATATGAGCAAAAAACCACGACCACATCGTTTTTTTTCACAATTACAACAACAACATACAAAGTTTCGATAATTCTTTTCGGAATATAAGCCCATTCCGCGTGTATATGACTAATATTTTTTATACCCTTCACACAGTGAAAAAGGGTATATATAGGTTTGTCTTTCCGTGTGAAATTTCTACAATTTTCATTTCCGACCCCATAAAGTATATATTTTCTGAAAGCTTATGAATAGGGGAGTCGATTAAGCCCTGTCAGTCCGTCCGTCCGACCGTCTGTCCGTGTGTATGTTGAAATCAACTTTTTGAAGCCCCCAGATATCGCTTGGACCCGGGTGAGGTATTAAAATATCAGAAATATTCGGGAGTAGATCGGTATTGAAAATCAGAAATATCGGTACATAAACACCTGAGATATGAGCAAAAACCCACGACCACCTCGATTTGTTTTTCACAAAAACAACATTACAACAACAACATACATACATACAAACGTGTATACTGGTTAGAGAAAACGTGGCATCGAATCCCAGCTAAGCCAAAAAAAAATTTTTTTTTATTTTTATATTTTTTTTTTTTTAATATTTTTATTTTTTATACCCTTCACACAGTGAAAAAGGGTATATATAGGTTTGTCATTCCGTGTGAAATTTCTACAATTTTCATTTCCGACCCCATAAAGTATATATTTTCTGAAAGCTTATCAGTAGGGGAGTCGATTAAGCCCTGTCAGTCTGTCAGTCTGTCCGTCTGACCGTCTGTCCGTGTGTATGTTGAAATCAACTTTTTGAAGCCCCCCGACATAGGTTGGACCCGGGTAAGGTATTAAAATATCAGAAATATTCGGGAGTAGATCGGTATTGAAAAACAGAATCATCGGTTCATAAACAACTGAAATATGAGCAAAAACCCACGACCACCTCGATTTTTTTTCACAAAAACAACATTACAACAACAACATACATACATACAAACATGTATACTGCTTAGAGTAAGCATGGCATCGAATTTCAGCTGAGCAAAAAAATTTTTTTTTAATATTTTTAAAATTTTTTTTTTAATTTTTTTTTTATTTTTTTTTTATTTTTTATTTAATATATTATATATATTTTTATTATTTTTTTTTTAATTTTTTTTTTTTTTTTTTTTTTTATATATATTATATATATAATAATTTTTTTTTTAATTTTTTTAAAATTTTTTTTTTTAATTTTTTTTTTATTTTTTTTTTTTGTTTTTTTAACATACATACGTGAACTTATAATTTTACAATGGGATGTTTTTATATATGTATATTTTTATATGTATGTACGTATTTCATATGGGATGAATGGTACACAAACTACTGTTATTGCATGACTACATGTTGTGAAGGGTATATAGGATTCGGCACGGCCGAATATAGCGCTCTTACTTGTTATTTAATATATTATTTATATTTTCATTATTTTTTTTTAATTTTTTTTTTTTAATTTTGTTTTAATTTTTTTTTATTTTTTTTTATTTTATATTTATTATTTATTTAATTATTTTTTTTTTAAATTTTTTTTAAAAATTTGTTTAAAAAATTTTTTTTTATATTTTTTTTTTTAATTTTTTTTTTTTTACATACATACGTAAACTTATAATTTTACAATGGGATGTTTTTATATATGTGTGTTTTTTATATGTTTGTACATACATACGTATTTCATATGGGATGAATGGTGATACAAACTACTGTTATTGCATGACTACACGTTGTGGAGGGTATATAAGATTCGGCACGGCCGAATATAGAGCTCTTACTTGTTTTTAATTTGCTCTCTCGGTTGTCTAGAAGCTGAAAAAATTTGATTTTCGTTTGTAAGTTTTTAGAATATATATTTAAAAAGATTTTTTTGCCTATAACTTTACCGATAAGAGCCCGATGTATCCAAAATTTTACACGAATATCTCTAAAGGCATGATATATCTAAAAATAGTTGCAAAGGTACCTATAAATTATTCTATGGCTGAAAAATTTTAATTTTGGTTGTAAAAATATGGGAAAAAAAACAGAGGCAATCGCGTTTATTTGCTCATATCTCAGAAAGTTATGAGGCAATTTTGCTGAATTTCAATAGCGGTTCATTCCTGGATATTTCCAAAAGATTGATACCATACACAGGTCCGAGGAACATGTGGTTGCTTCTAAAAGTTGATTTCAACCAACACACGACCGACGGGTAGACGGACAGACGGTCAGGGCGTAATGGACTCCGCTATTCATAAGCTTTCGGAAAATATGGGGTCGGAAATGAAAATTGTAGAAATTCCAAACGGAATGACAAAGCTATATGTATATACCCTTGTGCACCACTGGTGAAGGGTATAAAGAGACAAATTTGTTTTTTTATCTACGAACTTTGGCAGCTAAATTTTAAAAATTAAAAGAAAGAAACAAGACTTCCTGATAATTAAATATGCCTTGAGTCATGCAAAAATCAAAAACTAGTAGACTAAGTTTGCTATCGGAAAGATCTGTTACAGAATTAACACCTAGCGTTGAAACAACAGAATGCGGTAAAATTTATTTTAGTTCTATTATATAATTTTTACTACAGAACATCCGCATTTTGCATAGTATTGGTAATTCCGACTAGTGAGACGCAAAATTGTATTCTCTTATTTAAAATTATGATTTCAGAACAGAAGTTCGTATTTCTTCTATGTTCGGGATTCACAAAGTCAGTAGTGCGTCTTGAAATCGTGTATTATTAGAACATGGGGGGAAATACATTACGAGTGGATTGTGAACTTATGTTAGACCTCTATTGTGCCTTCTATAAATAAACAGATGAGTAGATAGCTCTTAAATTATATGAGAATTTAGATAATGTATGACCTTCAACGAATATTTCTATGTGCTATAGCTGGTATGACAAGAATTTATCCCACACATTTTTTTGCGAGTTTGCATACATAAATTATTGACGTATAGATATCAGTTAAGAACCCAATCCAATAGTATATCTTAAAACATTTAGTCGCATTTTGTTTTTATGTTCGTTTTAAAATACTAGCAGCTTTTTCTCTTTATTTTAATTCAATTTATAATTTTGTATCTTTAATTAGCACGTTCTTAAAAGCAGCACTACTACTACTACATACTCCCATTTCAGATGATATAATGAAACTTGTAGAAACTTCAGCATGTAGTTTCTTTAAGAAATGCATGATGCTCTTATGATTTTCCTACATCTTACACATACATATGTACAAGTAAACGTGCGTTAACATAATTATTCAATATGGAAAATAATATACATACAAAATCATAAATATATAATGTATATAATAGATACATAATTAATATTTGTCATAATACATAAGTATTATTCTTTTCTACATCTCCATGTGTGACAGCGCAAAGACAAAGGGACCTAAGGGTAAAACAGGTTTTGTTCAGGAGAGCCATTTTAAAGATTTAAATACGTGTATCTTTGGTGTACCATCACTGAGCGTGTTGGTATTGGTCTCATTTGAAAGCGGCACATCTCATGACGTCAGGAACATGTTGGTCAACCTTTAAAATGTGCGTAGGTCGTCCCTACCTCTTTGTGTTGTTGGTTTTTACAGTTTTCTACCTAGCGCGCTGCTTTCATGAGTTTGACATCAATTTTGCTCGCGTTTTTTCGAATCCAGCTTTATTTTCTGAAATTATTAATTGTGAATTATAATAAATACTCATTTATAATTCTTTTAAATCGTGAATATCACTCTGTTAGTACGAAAATTTTTTTACATAACCTTATTATGTTATTCGCGAAAATAATTTTAAACTGATAACATTCTTACTGTTTGTTTTAGGATGACATGATGGACGAATTCGAAGAATTAGATTTACTTTATCGCTTCCCTGATGACGAGGATGATAACGATCACTTATCAGAATTATCGGATAGTGACTCTGAAGATGATACCGATAATATGTACCTTGATAAATCTGATCTTGATTTACGCGAAGAAAACGTAGTTGCTCGACTGTATGGTTCAAAAATACCTCCGTGTTGTTCAAATCAATGCAATGAATGAAGTGATCCCTAAGAAGATGGCTGTGGATTTTCGTACGTCTTTCATGAATTTAGATAAGGAATCCCAATGCTCAGGTCAAAAGTTGATGATCGATCGCGAGCTATGAAGAAACGGTACAATATTCGGTATTATTTTCGAAGTTTGCCAATATGCCGTGATATGTATGTACTTTCGTAAAATCAAGTTATTTTGTTAATTTAGTAGGGGAAAAAATTAAAATAAATAAATTTTACCGTTAGGTCCCTTTCTATTTGCTCTTAGAATCGTCGACTTCACTTTTATAAAACGCGCATATCTCTGGGAGGGAACACTTCTGGGGCATGGGATCGGTCTCATTCGATGGATACTCAGATGTTGTTCACATCCAAAAAACAAAAAAAGTGAAAATTGTTTTTTTTTACCCTTAGGTCCCTTTCTCTATGCGCTGTCACATGAGCACATCACACATGTAAAAATGTTTTTGTATTAAATACATACATATGTATGTGTGGATCTTTCAACCTGTCTATATAGAAATATTTAAAGATATATAAAAGAACAATCTATTTATTTTTTATTTTATTTAATTATATAGTACATATCAAGAGGTGAACTCTTTAGCCCAGCTGTTCATCAGCTGTAAACGAAGTTTAAGACCAGAATGTCAAAATTTGTGTTTTTTATGATTGTAAAAAAAATGTAAACAAACGTTATATTATGTCAGAAAATTTTTGACAGTTTGGTTCAAATATACAAAAACAAAATACATGTAGTTTTGTGTTTTTGATCACCTAATTGAATTCGCCTTGGTATATATATTTGATGTTAATTTTTTTATAAGTATGTTTCTATCTCCTAAACATATGTATGTATGTATGTATGTATGTATTTATGTATGTCTGTAATTTGTCTTCCAAACTTATTGCATCTTAAATTTATTGTGAATTCGTTTTCTTCTTCTTATTAAAATTTATTTTTGATTTTTAAATTAAATTTAAAATTATAACCGAAAAAAAACAACGAATAACATGAAAACACTTTTTGTAGGAAGTGGCAGAGTTACGTCGCCAGGTGGCGCTTGAAAATTTGCAAAACCAACGCATGGATAATTTTGATCAAGATGTACCAGTGGAATTTGAATGCTGTTTTTGCACATCAAAGGTATATGAATTATTATTTAATATAAATATAATAAAACAAAAAAAAAACATAAATAGCAACTGCATATTATCAACACAATATTATAAAAAAAAGTTGCCAGCATTAATATGCAGTCAATCATTTAGGGGGTTCATTACATGATTATATATGTATATGTGTATATAAATCTTTTTTTTATTTTTGCTTTTATAAACTACATATGTATGTATGTCTTTAAATCAAATATGTATAATTTATTTAAAGTATACAAATTTTGTTATGTACACAGTTTCAAGGCATCATTATTCTTACGTCAATGTAAACATGTGGCACAGCTGATTTTTTGTCAAACTTGTTTGTAAATACTTAAGTACTATTTTATAAACAAAATTGTTCGTGTAGTATAAGTGATAGTTGGTCAGTCAATAAAGAATGAATTGCCAGTATAACTGAAATAAACTACATTAAAAATATATGCAAAAAAAGAAAAACAGAGTAATGAGACCTAAAGTTTTTAAAAGCCTTTTTATCAAA
Source organism: Phyto melanocephala (assembly GCA_941918925.1). NCBI lineage: Eukaryota > Metazoa > Arthropoda > Insecta > Diptera > Rhinophoridae > Phyto > Phyto melanocephala. The sequence continues at coordinate 61,146,728 of OW799235.1, read as the reverse complement.
GTGCGAAATGAAGCAATTATTATTTTGTACTTTGATATTTATATATTTGAATAATTCTCAAGATGTCCTAAATGTCGTATTGTCATAATGTCAAGATTGTCAAAAATTTTAAAAATATCTCAAAATTTTACAAAAACAATACAAACCTTTCCTCTTAGGACACTTTATAAATTAGTCAATTAAAAAAAATAATCTATTACACTTAAATACCTGGTTGTTGTTCACTTAAATAAAAGTTGAAAATCTTGAGCACAGTTTCGCGTTAAACAATTTATGTATATAAAATAAGCACAAATAAAATTTGTTCTATGTTAAAAAGTAAAATCCTAAAAAGTTATTATGTATGTATGTATATCAATGGCTTTATTTAAATCCGGCGTATATCGATTTTCTATTACTTTACTCAAACCTTCATTAAATATAAAATAACAAAATGTGGTCGATCTTTTTTATGCGTCTTAAAATCAACCATGGATCAAAAACATTTTTCAGAGGTGAGCTAGTAGATTACCAAAAAGTGTAAAGAACGCAATTTTGAAGAAAACTATCGAGATATTCTCCTATTATATTAAGCCATTAATAATAATATCTTTTTATTCTCTTATAATGGGTGAACCACAACAAACGATGAATTTTAATTTGTGGACACTTGTGTGTTAAATCAAGATAAAAGATTTCTGTAGACTAGATATAGTAAAAATTTTACAATATACTTATACGAGACTACGACTTTCACACCATTGAATACATTCTAAAAATAATCAAAAGAGCGCTATAAGTATGTTTTTTTTCTGAAACCAATCACCAATTGTTTTTAGCCATAAAATTAAAATTTTTGTTAACTGTAATCAGTGAAAAATAATCTATACTTTGTTTTAGTTCGATTCGCTATAAATTTAATCTCAAATATTTGTTGTACCTTTCGCCAGCGGTTACAAGGGTATATATAGCTTAAACATTCCGTTTGCAATTTCTACAATATATGTATTGTAAAAAGGGGAATTGATTAAGCAGATCTGTTCGTATGTTGGCTGAATTTAACTTCTAGAAGCAACCACTTGTTGGACAGCCCTGAATTTATTCATTGGCGTAATTTGATCTTTTCAAAAATTATTAAAAGCTACTACGTGAATCTATTGAAATTTTATCTGTAAAAAATACAGAGCACATACGTGCTCGATTCGGTTTAAAGCAGGACTCTGTTGTGGCCAATACAATTTTTCAATATTAACGTCTTTAAAATGGTTGTTGGCCATTTCACTCGTACTTAGGGAGTATTGTTCCTAATCATTTTAGAGTCGTTTTTGACCATTCATCTTACACCTTTTGACAAAAACAGCGCCAAACTATTAGGCTTCCTCCTATATGCTTCACTGAATTGTTGATGTTTTTTAGACTTAAGCCTTTGTAACGGGCCACACAATACGCGTTTTCAACTTTTTTCATTTGTGAGCTAAAATTTTGACTCATCTTACCGAAATGTTTGTGGTATATTTATATACTTTTAGGCAAGGTGTTATCCCTTTTTAATATTTTCGGGACGTGGAAGAGGTTTTTTTCTGCAAATTGATTTTTAAAACTAATCTCATTTAACATTATGCGTTTGTTTCGGGTTGAGACACTTAATTTCATCTCATCTTTGATAACTTTTGAAGATGAAAAGAGGTTCTTCTTAATGAAAACTGCGTTTTAACCATTTTTCCGTCTCCTTACCATAAAATGATATACTTTTGAGCTAAAACTTTATATGTCTAACCGCTTTGACTAACTTTTATTAATAAATTCCTAACTTCTTTGAATAAAGGTTTCATCTTATATGTTCTTGGCTGTTAGGACTTTCTAGGGTCGTTTTTTACTACAGAATAAAAAAAATTTATATCAACATGTAATAAAAACTAACTATATTTTTAATGAATATTTTTGTAAAGCAATAAAAAAACCGTATCCACAACTACAAAATTGCCCTAGTCACCGATTGTGTCTCCAGCATAGTAAAATAAGGAAACAATTTTAGAAATGAAGGGTAGTATATCCATATTTGTATATGTATGTTCTCTAAAACTTTTGTTTCTTCTACATTTCTTCTACACCGTTAACTTTATTTTCTCTTATGGGGTATCAAGTTTCTCAAACACCTAAACAATTTTTGGACACTAAATTAGAACTCATAATCTGAATAATTATTTTTGAAAATCAAATCGGATCGAAACTATCTAAGATATACGCTCAAAAACAAATTCAGTGTTTTTCCTAAAATTTACAACTGATGTTTTAACGCTTCGTTTGATACATGTTTTGATTTTAGAATTCGAAACACATGAGTGTAGGCAGACCCACTCAGTTATATTATTAATTTGAAAAAATATTTCTTGCTCAGAATACTAGTGGTTACTACTGGTGTAATCTAAATTAGACAAAATAAATTATATTGATTATCTAATTAAATCATTGAAAAAATTTATCTAACAGCCATAAACAGTTACATAACTAGCAAGTTCGGTTCTTCATATTGGACAATTTACATAAAAAATCTCGTCTAGCATTGTTACTCAGTAAAAAATAATAAATATTTGAACAAAAAGTAATTAATAAAATAATTGATACTGATCGCTTGTTTAACAGCAATCTTAAATGTTAACGGAATCTGAAGAGTTAGTCACCGATTAATTTATTTTATTATTTTTAAATATTTACATAAACTGTACAAAAACTTTAAAAACTAAATATGTTTGTGGAAAGTTTAATAATAATCGTCCAAGTAGTAGTGGATAAAAAAAAATTTTTAATTTTATATGGAGCTAGTAATTATAACTTTAAAATCACAATGCAATATTGGGTAAAAACAGTGTTGAAATATTATACCAAAGTGGGCGTGCCATGTCTTAAATCAACCAATTTATTTTAAGTTTAGTATAGAACCAAAGACAGTTTACTGTCGTATTTATAAATAGGCCTTTAATAAACTTTAAATATCATATGAATACGACACTTAAACCTTAAACAATGTACAAAATATACAAAGTAGTTGATTATGATTTAGATGAAAGGCAAAAGATAAATTATATGTGCCAGGGTAATATCTTCAAATACCCCCAAAACCATATTCCATATAGGAAATATATAAATTTAAGCAAAACCTCATATGAGAGGTGAATGTGAAAGTAAGCGTTAAAGTAAGCTAGCCTCTTTTATATTCTTTTATTACAATAACAATGCTCCTAGATCCTTTATCTAATTCTGTCGATTTTTATAACGCCTTTAAAAGTAATTTTTTGTAATAATTTCTACTTAGATATTAAAACACAGAGTTGATTATTCTTTCATATCTTTGCAAAATATATTAATTGAAGGAAAATCGTTATATGGAAGGTGGGCGTTAAATTGGGTGTAAAACTTCATTTTGTACTATAACAATAATTTGAAGCAACAGCCTATATTTGAAAAAATTTTAAGATTCGTTTATCTACTTCTGTCTGTTTTATAACGTGATTACCTCGTTAATTGATGATAAAGAGCAACTGGTTGCCAAAAATGTTGGAGGTTAAATGCCGCTGCTACAACTTCGTTCTAGGTTCGTCTTTGGTTGTTCTATTTTATTTACCTCTTCTTCCTTTAATAAAACGCACACACTTTTGTTTTGATTTTGTCTGTTTTTTCACCTTTTATTTATTCACAACTTTATATTAATTTTAACTTTTAATTTAATTTAATGTTTCTGTTCTTTTAATGGCGACCAAGGCAGAGAAGTGAACTTTTCTTGTTGTTTTCTTTTTAAATCAGTTTTTAATTTTGGCAGGTATCAAATGGGCCGTACAAACACCGCACTAACATGTGGAGTTGCCAGAAGGTGTTAACATGCATGGATGGGCTTAAACAAAAATGTATGACAGAGCTTTCATGCATGTTAGCACGTAACAGACACCAACATACCGCCCGCCTTGCCATAATAGTGCAACAAATATATATACGTATGTTGAAAATCAAAAAAAAAAGTAATAAAGCAAAGAGTATTATATACAGTAATTACAATTCAATTATTCAGTTAAAGATGATAATTAGAAAAAATTAAAGGAACTAATGTTAATATTGTTTTGAAACAATACAATAAGGTTTTCATTGAGGGCAACAACAGAAAAAAAAAATTAAGTTATTCAAATTCAATATGACATAACTAGGGGTATAAAAATACAATAATTAATTTGCACGATCTGCCTCTCCAAAGTAAAGGAGGCAAAATATAGAGTCCTGTGTATAAAGTGAACCTTGATAACCCTTGGCAGGGCCTTTCAGAATTTTGCTGCAAATGTCCGCCCCTAGTACGAGATGGTATCTGTGGCGTTGGTACCAGTAACGGTTAGCAGACATGTCGTTTGCTTGTAATTATCGCCTGCAATTACGTCTACAATAGGACTGTGGCCGAAATCGGTGTCTACGACTACACACTCCACGTCTACTTGACGATGCCCATCCTCATATCCGTGTTGAACTGATGGGATTATCCGGCCTCTGTTGGCTACACATCACAAGGTGTCAACTTTGTTCCGCGTGATTGACGATCTCGCTACAGCCGGATCAATTACAGCCCGCATCCAGCATTCGCTATTACCGCATCGAGTTCCAACGCGGATAAAGGCCGTCATTTTTACCCATATGCGATCCTCGGGCATAGGATGCAACCACGAATTAGCCTGTTGCATGCAGCGACGACAACGATCGATACTTTTGCAGTTGTTCATGGTGTGTGACTGTGCAAGACAGTTATAGCACAGAGAGTATTGGGCCACGGTTCTTAGTTTCTGTTCAACGTTCATAACTATAAAACGAGAACACTGTCTTATAGCATGAAAACGATTACAGAGAGGGCAACAAAAGTTCGGGTTAAAAAATCCGTCACACATATCAAACTGAAAGGGAATAGAAACAAGTATTGAATTATTTGACATGTGAAATTCTTAGGGAGAAGCAAATTAAGAATGAAATTTAAGGCAAGAGTACTAATTTGTGTATCGGTCGTGTGATAAGGCCATTCTGAGTTTTTAGTTCTACGACTCGGACCTTTCCATCAGAACCAGGACAAACTTTCACAATACGACCTAGACGCCACTCAGTAGGACAACAGGGATCGTTTTTAAGCACAACGAGATCATTTTCTTTTAAGTCCGCTTGGGGGCACTTCCATATGTTACGCTTTTGCAGCTCTATTAGATATTATTTTTTCCAACGGCGACAAATGTCTTGCTGCAATACCTTAACTTTACGCCATCGATTAACAATACTTAATGGCGATTAAAGTTCTTCGGGGTCCGCAGGACCGAGCAACGCAGAACCTATCAGAAAGTGTCCTGGAGTTAGTGCAGACACTTCAGTGATGTCTTCGGACATAAGCCCAAGAGGGCGAGAGTTGAGACACGCCTCTACTTTTGCTAAAAGAGTAGTAAACTCCTCAAACGTATGCCTCATCTGGCCAACAGACTTTTTAAATAATGTCTTAAAACTTTTTACACTTGCCTCCCACAAACCTCCCATGTGAGGAGCTGCGGCAGGAATAAAATGCCACTCTAACCGATTATGACCGTATTTTTCAATCGCAGTATCTCGGAGCTCTTTTACGTGTTTCTCAAAGTTAATCTCAAGTTGTCTCGCGGCGCCAACGAAGTTTCTACCGTTATCTGAGAAGATATTGTTTGGGCAACCACGACGAGCGATAAAGCGATCTAAAGCGGCAAGAAACGCAGGGGTGGACAAATCGCTAAAAGCTTCAAGATGTATCGCTTTTGTAGAGAAACAAACGAAGAGGCACACGTAGCCTTTAGTAATACGGCAATATCGACCAGTAAAGCTCTTGATGTCAAATCGACACCTGTGTTTGAAAAGGAACGACTCAACGTAGTTCTTTCTTGCGGTAACGCTGCCATAATCTGAGTTTGAAGTTTTTTACGATGCAAAACACAGATTTTACAATTGTGAGCAACTGTTTTGATCAGATTTTTAACCTTTATTATCCAACATTCCTGACGGACAACATTCAAGACTAAACGAGTACCACCATGATGAACTAATTTATGAACAAATTCTACATAAAGACGTGATAACCTACTGCCATACGCTAGCATTTAGGGTGTCTTTCATTGTAGGACAGACAAGTGGTTGAACCAAGGCGACCGTTAGCGCGAATGATTTTATGTTTGTTCAGAAATGGAGAAAGGGTTAATAGGGGGCTACGAGAATCAAGTTTCTTCTTCGACGACAAGCAATTGAATTCTTTTAGAAAGTGTTGTTGTTGAGACAAGAAAAACAGTCGGTTACGCACAAAGGCTAATTCTGTCGCCGTAATTCTCTTCGTATCATACTTAGCATCCTTATAAAGGCTTTTACGGGTGGGATGATAGAATCGAAACAAGTATGCAATCACATGAAGAGCTCTGGGTAAACTTGAAAACCGGTCAAGTACATCTTCTATTTCTGACGATCGAGCAACATTAACTTGGACTCTTTTTGAATCTTCTGAAGTTTGAAATTCTAACGGAGTTTGGGGCCACAAAGATTTATCTAACCTGAGCCAATCAGGTCCTTGCCACCAAAGTTTGTTTTCTCGTAGTTCAGAAGGAGTCAGCCCCCGGATTGCTAGATCGGCAGGGTTGTAATTTGTAGGCACATGAAACCAATTTTTGTTGCCAACTTTTTCTAAAATAGTAGCGATTCTATTTGCCACAAACGTTTTCCAATTACAAGGTGGTTTTCGAAGCCAAGCTAACACAATTGTAGAATCGGACCACAAATATAAAATATACGAATTTAAATTTAAATTGGGAACCACACTATTAAACAAATTTGCCAAAAGTACTGCTCCACATAATTCCAAGCGTGGCAATGATGGCTTTTTCACTGGAGCCACTTTCGTTTTACAAGTGAGCAAATTTGTGTAAACTTTATCACCAAAACTAATTTTAACATATATTGTGGCTGCATAGGCTAACTCAGATGCGTCGCAAAAACCATGAAACTCAATGTGACAGTCTGGGGTATAGTCAATCCATCGGGGAAGTTTTATTGAGTCGATATCATTATATTTCGTAACAAAAGATTGCCATTTAGTAAGAGCCAGAGGTTTTATCGGGTCATCCCAATCTATTTTATCGAGCCACATTTGTTGCATTAAAATTTTGACTTTGATAACTACTGGGCCTAACCAGCCTGCTGGATCAAAAAGTCGAGCAATAATTGACAGAACTTCCCGCTTTGTGTAGGTCTGCTTAAGTTTTATTTTCTCAGTCGTAAAGTAAAATACGTCTTCTGCTGCATTCCAGCGTACGCCAAGCGTTTTCGTTGTGCTCTTATCATCGAGCGATAAAAAATTCGAATTTAGTAAATGCTCTTGGGGCAAATTTTTTAAAATTTGCTTTTAGTTTGACGTCCATTTTCTTAACTCAAACCCTGCAGTCTGTAATATACCAATTAATTGGTCTCGTGCCACCAAAGCATCAGAAATACAGTGAGCCCCTACAAGAGCATCATCAACATACATACACTCTCGCAATATTCGAGCGCCGAGTGGAAAACGTAGTTCTTCGTCATCAGCTAATTGAAGTATCGTTTTTAGGGCAAAATAAAGAGCACAATTTACGCTAAAAGTGAGCGTTTTCAGTTGAAAATCTTCAATTTCGCTATCTACTGAACTACGAAACACAACTTTTTTAAAAGGTCTGTGTTCAGGATTTACTAAAATTTGGCGATACATTTTCGCAATATCCGCATTAAATACAAACTGATAAAATCGCCATTTCAAAATCAAAGATACCAAATCAGCTTGCAAAATGGGGCCTACGTACAACATGTCGTTGAGACTCTTACCACTAGAAGTCGCACTAGAGGCATTAAAAACTATTCTCAATTTTGTTGTTGTGCTTTCGGGCTTAAACACTCCGTGATGCGGTAGATAATAACTTGGACTACTTTCAGAACCTCTGAGTTTCTCCATATGTCCTTACGTTAAATATTCTTTAAGGACCTCATCCTATTGAGCCTTAAATTCTGGTTTACGCATTAATGATTTTTCATTTCTTAAATACTGACTAAGAGCAATATGCCTATTTGGACCAAGTGAGGCAATATTATTCTTAAAGGGCAGACTAAAAATATACCTCCCCTTAGAATCTCTTGTGGTAGTAGAACGATAGATCTCCTCACATTTCTTATCCTCTTCTGATAGAACCTTTTTACGAGAAACTTCTTCTAACTCCCAAAACTTTGCCAACTGGTCATCTATGGAGACTCTTGTCACATGAGACATTCTTACTGATCATGTGGAACCATTACTGGGTGTTGGGCCAGTTGCAATCCAACCAAAAATTGTTTCTTGAGCCACTAAGGATTCAAAAATACCGTGTTGGACTCCATCACGAAGAATAAAGGGATACAAATCACCTCCTAATAATAAGTCTATTTCACTGCTTTCATAAAACTTCGGATCAGCATAATTCAATTTTGGAAGTTTATTGCTAGCTAATGGACTAAACGAATGTGTTGGGACACTACCAGTTACACGAGGCACGACTAGAGCTTGAACATTAAGAGACACATCCTAATTGAAAAGTGATACAATAACAAACGATGCCAGCTTAGAAGATCTGCTTATTATATCTCCTCCTAGATCCGTTATAGCGGTTTGTACAGTAAAGTGTACCGTTTATCTTTATTAAAATAAATTCCAACCGAGACACAAATTGTATGCTGTACTGAGACACTTTTTGTAACTTCAAAAATAAATTCACTGTACGCATCTTAATTTTCTTTGCCGGGAGAAGGACCAAATGATTACCTCGTTAATTGATGATAAAGAGCAACTGGTTGCCAAAAACGTTGGAGGTTGAATGCCGCTGCTACAACTTCGTTCTAGGTTCGTCTTTGGTTGTTCTATTTTTGTTTTTTGTTTTGATTTGTCTGTTTTTTCACCTTTTATTTATTTACAACTTTATATTAATTTTAACTTTTAATTTAATTTAATGTTTCTGTTCTTTTAATGGCGACCCAGGCAGAGAAGTGAACTTTTCTTGTTGTTTTCTTTTTAAATCAGTTTTTAATTTTGACAGGTATCAAATGGGCCGTACAAACACCGCACTAACATGTGGAGTTGCCAGAAGGTGTTAACATGCATGGATGGGCTTAAACAAAAATGTATGACAGAGCTTTCATGCATGTTAGCACGTAACAGACACAAACATAACGTTTTAAATAGACTAAGAAACACTGTGCGGGGGATCAAATTTTACCAAAATATTTCTTATACACAAGGTTTGTTGGGAAAAGAGTTATAGCTCGTAATTCTAGAGTTGGTCAAAAAAACAATGTTCTTCCAACATCGAATAAAATGTGGATTGTGTCTAAACGGATTGACGTAGAGCGACAAAATACCACAACTATATTTACTGAGAAAAAACAAAATCTTTACCTGAAAATTGCTTAAATTTATACTTTACACCGCATTTTACCGCACACTGTCTTAAATGTAGAATGTAATAAAACTGACAAAATAATATATACCATCCTCAAATTTTGCAACCATTGCGTTTTGATCAAAAGACTTCTAATAACGAAAAGGTACCATGCCCACTTAAACGCCCACCTTCCATATAAAGCTTTATTTTATATTTCTGTATGGACAAAGATTTTAGAGGAATAAGGGACTCTATGTTGAAATATATAACTTAAACCTATTAGCATAAACTACTTTCAGACGCCTACTTCAACGCCCACTTCTTACATAATTTACTGTTAGTAAAATTTAAAGGCTCATAAAACCGACAAAATTAGATGACAAAACTTTGTATATATATTTCTCGGCAATATGTGTAAGTATAATTCCAAAAAATTGAGGTGACACTTCCACTTTAACGCCCACCTCCCATATTACGCTTTATTATAAATTTATATTACTTCTAAAGGGTCCGCCATCTAACGTTTTTTTCTCCCTTCTACACCATTTTTCATTGAAATTGAGAAAATTCAAAAAAAATTCCTATATTTGGGGAACTTACGTTTGGTACATTCATCTTTGGTTTAACATTACTCTTGATTTTGGACCAAATACTTTCAATTGGATTAAGCATTGGTGAGTAGGGGTTCAATCGTAAAAGTGTGGCTGGAGAGTCTTCAAAAATAAATTGTAGACGATTGTGGCAGGCAGCATTGTCACAAACCAATACAAGCTCCGATAACTCAATTCCTAGCTCTTCCAACCTATCAAGACCAACTCATTTGCGCTGTCAGCTCTAAACTAATCTCTATGACTGTCCATTAGAATAACACAATGTACGTACGTATATAGTTAAAATTAAAACAAGTAAGAGCACTATATTCGGCTGTGCCGAATCTTTTATACCCACCACCAATTTTGTGTACATTTAAAGCACAATATTTATTGTTTTGTTAATCGCTATGGAATAATCTCTTTATAATAAAATATGTATCACTTTCTTTGTAGAGAGTGGTAAAATTTTAAGGGCCCATGTTGAAATTTGTTTTCTGCATTTCACTTAACATTTCTCAATTTCAAACTTACTCAATTTGATCCGTGGAAAGTTACGCAAATGAGCAACGCTTTTAAAATATTCACATTTTTTTATAAATATGGGAGTTCAAATAAAAATGCATTTTGTGCACTTCGTAATTCTTTTGATCTATATAATCGTTCAAATTCGTCCACAATCGGGAGAATTGTAAAAAAAATTTAAATTTCTGGAAAACAGGTCTGTATAAAATGTTAGAAAATCTGTGAATGCCTTCTTAGTTCGTTGAATGGGAACCATTGCTGTTTTTTGCGATAGTGTGGCAAAAGAGCAATCAAACTCGGCTCATCATCGTGCCCAACAATTGAGCATCAACATTGTCATTGAAAGTTTGGACCATCAGATAGAGGAGTGGCGCCAAGGATGGGGGCCATTTGGTCGATATTTTGTTAAATACAAAATTGAACCATACAAATATTATCATTATAAAAAGAAATGATAATAATTTCTTAAATAATTTGTGTTTTATTTAAAATCAGCATCGGCCCTTGAAAATTAACCACCCCTAATAACTTCGATATGGTAGTAAAATGTTTTCGTAAATTTAGTTTTTTAGTAAGAGTGGGCGTTAAAGTAGGAGTGTCAATAAAGCGTTTGCTAATAAATACAACTTAGATATATCAATATAGTTCTTTATTTTCCCAAAAACTTTGTCAATAGAAAAATTACATGAATTTAAGATAAACCGTTATATGGGAGGTAGGCGTTAAAATAGGTGTGTCACCTAAATTTTCTGACATAACAAAAAAATTGGAGTTATGGGAGGTGTGCGTAAAAGTAGGCGTGGCACCTTAGTTTTCTGAAACAGTAATGACATTGCCTAGAAGGATATACGTAGCAAATTTTATCATCATACCTCTAATTTTGTCGGTTTTATGAGCTTTTAAATTTAATTAACGGTAGATAACGTGAAAAGTGGGCGTTATGGTAGGCGTGTCAAAGTTGTTTTTGCTAATGAGAACAACTTACATGTTTCAATATAGTCCTTTATTATTCCAAAATCTTTATTAATAGAGAAATTATATGAATTTTAGTTAAAACGTTATATGGGAGGTGGGCGTAAAAGTGGGCGTGGCATATTGATTTTTCGTCACAAAAAAGCCCCTCACCAGAAAGCAAAGTGTGCAAAATTTTAGAATCGTACATTTAATTTTGTTCGTTTTATTAGGTTTTAAATTTAAAATATACTGAAAAATACACTTCGCGGTATAAATTTTCGTACATTTTTATCTATAACTCCTTTCTTAATGCATAGATGTAAGCAATTAGGGAGGCATATTGTTTTGACTCGAGAAATATATATTCGAAGTTTCATGACATTACGATAATGCGTTTGGACACAATTCCATTTTATTCGATGTTCGAAGGACACGGTTTTTTCGACCTACTCTTGCTATACGAGCTATAACTCACTTCCTAATATTCCGATTTAGCCCATTTTCAAAACCTTGTCTATAAGAAAGATTCTGGCAAAATTTGAGCCCCCTAGCTTTTTCGGTGCGACCTCTATCGTGCTAGATCATCATCAAATCAAACCCTGATTCAGGATATATATACTTTATGGGGTCTAAAATGGATATTTCGTTGTGTTACAAATGGAATGACAAAATGAATATACCCCCACCATTTTTTTGGTGGCGGGTATAAAAAGGGGTTGCTGTTGGTAAAATTTCAGTCAAACTCGTTGTGGTAAGAAAATATTATATAGGAAACTAGCTTATCGAATTTAATTAACTAAAAGCCTAGGTGTTAAATAAATGATATTTACATCCAATGCTTTATTACCGATCAAAGAGTTTCAAAAATGCTTTCCACTCGACTAGTGTTGGCAAAAATATGCTTTTTCATATTATACTTTCATTATCTCAATTAAGTTTTTTAACGAAAATTTCAAATAAACTGTAGCTTAAATAATATTTAAAAATATTAGCAGTAAATTTTCTTTATATCTTTTTACAGTCTGAAACATAATACTGGGTTTCACTTAAATTTATACAAGAAAATTAAGTTTTCAACTTCAAAACAACTGGTTAGGCTCAAGTGAAATAGAGTGCATCATAAAAAATTATTCAAATTTAAAATCAAAATGGCATACGAAGCAAAATAATATACATACATATATATATCAGGGTAAAGACATGAGATATATAAACCCTGAAATCTAGGATATTCTACGATTTGTTTTTTTTAGAATTTTACTATTGTTTTACTAAAAACATGATGGAGAAGTTTATGTAATATTTGGCAAAGTCGAATAAAGCACTCTTGTTTTAAATATTATTTTTTAGTACTACAGTTTTTTGCAAGTAATAATAAAAAACTTACATTAACCGTTTTGCTTAATTAACTAATGTATAACTTAGAAAATCTAGCAAAGAATTTAACAAATTAGGCAACACTGCAACAATTCTATATGCTACTACATTTGCCATATGTTAAAAAGCTCACGTACGCTTTTCAACAGATAACATATCTGTCATCATACGTAGGAAATTTGTCAAGCACTTAAAATATGCTGTTTACACGATATGTTGAAATCGTCAACATACATTTGTTGGCATTGCTAAAAAAAGTGTCAGCAAATGATGTTAAACATACGTATGCTGAAAAAATTTTGCGTTTACACGATATGGTGGCACTTGAAACAAATTGTTAAGCATGAATTTGCTGATTCAACATATCGTCTAGACTAAGCTTAAAAAATGTTTAAAGTTAAAGCAGAACGACTACGTTGTAATTGCATTTCGACACCATTAAAAAGTAAGAATTTAATGTAAGCAGTCTGCCGCATATATGGTGAATATATTTTTATACCCGCCTCCAAAAAAATGGTGGGGATATATTAATTTTGTCATTTTGTCCGTCCGTCTGTTGAAAGCACGATAGAGGTCGCACCGAAAAAGCTAGGGGGTGCTAGAATCTTTCTTATAGACAAGGTTTGTTTGGCTTTGAAAATGGGCTAAATCGGAATATCAGGAAGAGAATTATAGCTCGAAAAGCAAGAGTAGGTCGAAACAAGTAAGAGTGCTATATTCGGCCATGCCGAATCTTATATACCCTTCACAACGTGTAGTCATGCAATAACAGTTGCTTGTATCACCATTCATCCCATATGAAATACGTACACGTATGTACGTTAAAAAAAAAACGAAAAAAAAAAAATTTAAAAAAAAAAATTTAAAAAAAAAAATTTAAAAAAAAAAATTTAAAAAAAAATTTAAAAAAAAAATTAAAAAAAAAATTATTATATATATAATATACATATATAAAACAAAAAAAAATAAAAAAAAAAAATTTAAAAAAAATTAAAAAAAAAATAATAAAAATATAAATAATATATTAAATAAAAAATAAAAAAAAATAAAAAAAAAAATTAAAAAAAATTTTTAAACAAATTAAAAAAAAATTTTTTTTGGCTCAGTTGGGATTCGATGCCACGTTTTCTCTAACCAGTATACACGTTTGTATGTATGTATGTTGTTGTTGTAATGTAGTTTTTGTGAAAAAAAATCGAGGTGGTCGTGGGTTTTTGCTCATATCTCAGTTGTTTATGTACCGATGTTTCTGATTTTCAATAGCGATCTACTCCCGAATATTTCTGATATTTTAATACCTTACCCGGGTGAAACCTATGTCGGGGGGCTTCAAAAAGTTGATTTCAACATACACACGGACAGACGGTCAGACGGACAGACGGACAGACGGACAGACTGACAGGGCTTAATCGACTCCCCTATTCATAAGCTTTCAAAAAATATATACTTTATGGGGTCGGAAATGAAAATTGTAGAAATTTCACACGGAATGACAAACCTATATATACCCTTTTTCACTGTGTGAAGGGTATAAAAACCGTGTCCTTCGAACATCGAATAAAATGGAATTGTGTCCAAACGCCAAAACGTAGACTCATGAAACTTCTAATATATATATTTTCTGGGTAAAGACAATATTTTCCCCCGAAAACTTTCAAAATCTATGCATTAAGAGAGGAGTTATCGATCAAAATGTACGAAAATTTATACCGCACAGTGTATTTTTCGGTATATTTAAAAACTAAAACGTCATAAAAGCAACAAAATTGGATGTACGACTCTGAAATTTTGCACACTTTGCTTTTTGGTGACACGCTTTCTTGTAACGGCAAATCAATGTGCCACGCCCACTTTTACGCCCACCTCCCATATAACGTTTTTACTAAAATTCATATAATTCCTCTATTAATAAAGATTTTGGAATAATAAAGGCCTATATTCAAACACCTCAGTTGTACTCATTCGCAAAACTAACTTTGACACGCCTACTATAACGCCCACTTTTCACGTTATCTACCGTTAATGAAATTTGAAAGCTCATAAAACCGCTAAAATTAGAGGTATGATGATAAATTTTGCTACGTCTATCCCCCTAGGCAATTTCATTACTATGCCAAAAAATTAAGGTGCCACGCCCACTTTTACGCCCACCTCCCATATAACGTTTTACCTAAAATTCATATAATTTCTCTATTAATAAAGATTTTGGAATAATAAAGGACTATATTGAAGCACCTAAGTTGTACTCATTAGCAAAAACAACTTTGACACGCTTACTATAACGTCCACTTTCACTTTTGAATTGTGTCCAGACGCATAAACGTAGAGTCATGAAACTTCGAATATATATTTATCGAGTCAAAAGAATATCTTTCCCTGAAAATCGCTTAAATCTATGAATTAGGAAAAGAGTTATAGTTAAAAATTTAGAAAATTTATACCGCACAGTGTATATTTCAAATTTAAAACGTAATAAAACTGACAAAACTATATGTACGATTCTGAAATTTTGCATACATGGCTTTTTGGTCAAAGTCTTCGTTATAACGGAAAATATATGTGCCACGCACACTTTTTTTCTTAAATTTTTATAAAAATATATTAGTCATATATATTAGCATTTATTCATCTTACACTGCGCCATTTATTGTACTGTAGATAAATATAAGATAAAGAAGATAAGATAGATGACTCTACTAGCAACTACTAGATGGCATGCTAACAACTTATGCTTATGTTCTCCTGAAATTATGCTCTATTAAAAATGGGAATTTAGGAAAATTTTGATCTAAGTAAAAAAAAATTATAAACAATTTATTTTCATGTACTAATGGCTAACAAATTTTAAAATTATACAAAACTTATTTCGTTTCAAAATCTTTTAAAAGCAAAATGTTATAGAAGTTTAAAAATCAAAATCTTACTAAAAAATTTCCCGTTTTAGAAAAATGCAGAGAATGTATATTTTAAATCACCCTGTGGCCCTTAAAATTTAACCTTAAATTCACTTTCTTCCTCTAAAATTCATGTAAATTCGCTATGAATAAAGATTTTGGAATACTAAAGGACTATATTGAAATATCTAAGTTATGTTTATTAGCAGAAACTTTATTGACACGCGTATTTTAACGGCCACTTTCATTGATAGACTAAATTTACGAAAACATTTTACTAGCATACCGAAGTTATAATGGGTGTTTTAATTTTAAGGGACTATGTTGATTTTGAATAAAATTATTATGAAATTATTATCATTTATTTTTATAATGATAATATTTGTATGCTTCAATTATGTATGGAACAAAATATCGGCCAAATGGCCCCCCAACCTAGGCGGCACACCACGATCCGATAGTCCAAATTTTCAATGACACTGTTGATGCTCGATTGGTGGGCACGATGATGAGTCGAGGTTGCTTGCTCTTTTGCCACGTTATCGTGAAAAACAGCAATGTTTCCCATTCAACGAACTAAGATGGCATTCACAGATGTTTTCACATTTCATACAGACCTGCTTTGCAGACATTTAAATATTTTTTACAATTCTCACGATTGTGGACGAATTCGAACGATTATGTTGACCAAAAGAATCACGAAGTGCACGAAATGCATTTTGATTTGAACGCCCATTTTTATAAAAATCTTTAATATTTAAAAGCGTCTCTCGATTGCGTATCTTTCCACGGTTCAAATTGTGTTAGTCTGAGATTGAGAAATGTCAAATGAAATACAAGAAAAAAGTTGAAGTTTAGATGTGGTTCACCTTAAACATGGGCCCTTAAAATTTAACCACCCTCTACCAAGAAAGTGATACATATTTTATTATAAAGAGAGAATTCTATAGCGATTAACAAAATAATAAATATTGTGCTTTAAATGTACACAAAATTGGTGATGGGTATAAAAGATTCGGCACAGCCGAATATAGTGTTCTTACTTGTTTTATTACAATAAGCCTACGTATAAACGTAGTGATACATGTAAAATAAAAATTATTTTATAAATCAGCACGGATAAAACTACTGAAATATAATTTCTATCAACACTTGTTAGAAATTTTTTCGAACTACGTAAAAAATACTTATATACATATGTAGTTTAAAATGCAACATGTGTTTTTCAATTTAAGTACAGTGAACAATATAGAACTGAAATACATGCTCATGATCAAATTTTCACATTATCACTAGACGTACATATGTATATGTATTAGCCCGGTTCATAGTATATACGAGATAAAATGAAATGTAATCATACATACTTGTATTCTTATCACAGATTATTGTATAAATATATATTTTGTTAGTTGTGATGGTATTTACTATGTATGTGTTAGAACGTATGTACATGCACTGCATAACTACATATATGTACATACATAATTGTTGTCAATTGTAAATGTTTTTGAGATGTACAAAAATATTGTTTTGTTTATTGTTTATGTATAAGCATCGATATTCTTTCTGTGTACCTTTTTATGTATGCCTTTATATAATAAAAAAAAAAAAAAACAGGGGCAAATTGCGGCATTAGAATGCCATCGAAATTGTTGTAAATCGTATAAGAATATATATTCTTAAAGTACAGGTAAGTCGATCTTTCGAGAAAAACTTTGATCGATTTTGAATGCCGTAATTTGTCCAAGGTTTTTCTTTAGTTTTTTCAAATACGTATGTACATATGTACATAAATATATTACAATAATATTCTAATAGTTTTTCAAGAACATCATCAAGATTTTGTTGTTTAAAATAATTGTAAATATTTAATATGAAATAAATATTACAGGATCGAGTTTGCACATTCCATAGCAGAAATTATACAATGTCTCAATTGGCCCGCCCGCCACCTTCACCAACAAATTATAGGATTTTACAGCGTATGATACAAACTGGCGCCATAGATGTTTTCTATCTTTAAGGGGTAACAATTCTACTGATCTTTCAACTAGTACTACCTCGCGATATATTTCGCAAATTGCTAAACAAATTTTGTTTTTTGTTCAATCCCTTATCCCCACTCTTTTGAAATTGGATTAAAAAAAAAGTTTTTTTTAGAATTTAAGATACATATCTTGTAGCTGTTTTCATATTTATTATTTTGCTAAATTTTTATCATATATTTTATAGATACGGCAGTAAATGTTTGCTTCTATTTTTTATTATAATTTTTTAATAATAAGTTTTCAATAAACTTTTTTTAATTGAATTAGTTTATAAACAATATTCTTACACTAGGCGAATAGAGTGGATACAATTTTAATAATCCTGTCTTAAATTTAAATAACTATTTTGCATAAAATGTTGACATCTGGAATACAAATCTGTATTGAAATCAACTGAACCCGGATCTTATTACTGATCCCAACAAAATTTCTGAACTTTTGCCATTAGAAGATATTTTTTGATATTGCTGTTAGTGCGATTCAAGTGAAGTGGCACAAATGGACAGCTATGATAATATATGTTTTATACAGCAAAGAAGTTGTCTAAAGACAAAGGCTTTCTGCAAAATCCAGTTTCTTACTCTACAATGAAACCCGAATTCCTGCTATTATAGGGAATTTTCTCTTCAATTCTTTGAGGCAAACTATCTTTGGGGCAAACTATCATATAATCATGAAGAAAAACCAGCAGATTAATATTTATTAACTACTGAGTTCTTTTAAATGATATATAAAATTGCAGTGTCCGTCAGAACTCTAAAAGAATGTTCTCGCTTATATATTTGAGTGGACGTTCATAAGGGTTTTTCTTACGTTTCTACTTACTGATATATTAAATGTCATAAATTACAGCCTAAATTATTGATGCGCGCTCAACTAAGCCAGCACCAGTTAATATTTTGTAATAACTAAGTGAGCCTAACATAACGTAGAAATAGCTTCTATATTCTGTTGTGCTTTATAAAGATAAATTACTTTTGTTAATAGAAAATGTGTATATGTTGTAAGATTTCCTGTTTCATTTCATCCCATGCGGACGAATCTTTTAAAAGTGTTATAAAGGAGATTAAGTTTTTATTCAAATATATGAATTGCTTGTATCATGGCTACAAAACGACTAATTAATTTTCAAAATAAAAATTATTTTCTAACTAGAACGGGACAATATCCTATGTCAACACCACACCACCCTTGCCGGTCAGATTGTTAATATGTTTACTGTAAACCTTAGGTTATTTAACGGATCCTAAAATATCTTATTACTGGTATTAGGCCTTATCAAGAAAAAAATTATACCACTTTGTAACTACTCTCTCTCTCTCTTTTTAATATGATGTTTGACAATGAAGAATTATGAGAGAAGATAGAATTTATGAACTTTGGACATTTGGGTAGTAACAGCTGATGATGAACTCATTAATTGAAACCACCTAATTTATTATACTCTGAATTATATAAATTTTTCATTTCTCAATTGCCACAAATCCTTTAGTTTTTGTATATTTTTCATTTTTTTGTTTGTATTTCAACTTCTGCATTTATGCCAATTTATTATTATTTTTATGTTTTTGTTTTGTTTTATAAATACTGCAATTGTAAAAGTTAAAGATGTAAAGAGGTCACTTATAATATTCATTTATTGTATATAAAATAAAACTTATATATCATTGATTCAATATAACTGTTGTATTTACACAATTTTCGAATTGCGTGTATTATTTTTAGTCTATTGGTGGTATCTGCTTTTTGTACATGTACGTAAAGACGTATTCTTAAGTTTTAGTTTATTTGTTTGTTTATGTTTATGTTAATTTTGATTTTATTTTATTTATTTTTTTTTTTTTTTATTTTCTTAAAGGGATATCAAAGATGTCAAGGCGAGTGTGTTCCATTACGAGCTAATAGTGTTTAACAATGAATATTTGTGAATTTTGCTGATAAACCAAATTAGTCGATCAATCGATCGATCCGTCAATCAAGCGATCATTAAGTGCGAATTAAGACAAATCCAAATCAAATCCTAAACAAAATTTTACTATTTTATCGTATCAAATTGCCTTATAATGTTGAGATAATAAAATTAATTAACATACGTTACACATACATGTTCATCCATATAGAGATGTGTATCGATAGTAATTGCAACAATTTAAAATTGTTTGACAACGACATAATAACACACATACTAACAAAACAAAAAAAGGAAAAAAAACATATACATAAATAAATACAATTACATTCAAATATTTTACATAAGGGGAAATCACCCTTCGTTGGAAACAGATCATGCAAATGTTGCAGATCTTGCAAGTGTAGTATATATATATTACATTTCCCACACAAGCACTTATTTCCAATACTAAAAACAGTTGGAAATTTTCAAAAGCAACGTTTGCAATAGAATATATAAAAGACTTGCAAGATCAGCAACATTTGCATCATGTTTGCAACGAAGAGTGATTTCCGCTATAGTTAGTTTTCAAATCTTGAGATATGTACGCTTATACATACATATATACATACACACATACATACATATTTATAAAATTAGTTTTTGTTATATTTTATTTTAATTTTAGTTTAAATATTTGTTTCTAAACCTTCATAAATTTAATGATTCTTACATAACGATTTTAGTTGAATTTTTATTTGTTTTTTTTTTTCATTATTTTAAGATTTTATTTGTTTTCACTATGTGCATTACGTGTAGGTTTAATTGGTTTTATTTGAATAAATCGTATTACGAAAATAAGTGAAAATTAATTGAATAAACAAGTTATAAAAGACATGGACAAATTTTCGGAATTTTTGTTTTATCTTTTCTATCACAATATGTATACAAACCAACATACAATTAATTCTAATACACATATGTAGGAACATATGAAAATTTGCAATAATAAAATTGTTAAACACAACCACAATTTAATTGTAACTAAATGGAATGCTTTAATTTATAAGTACGAGTAGTTATTAGAAGAATTTTATTTATTATACAATACAATTGTTTATTATAATTTTTATTTTATTTAAGATATACATAATTTATGAAAAAGTTTTAAAATTAATAAAATTCAAAATAATTTATATTACACTTAATTATTACATGATAAATAAATGAGTGTCGATTAATCTATTTATTCACTACATAATAAAACAGACAACGAACATAACATTGCAATTACACTGCAAACAAAAGATACATATATGCTCAATTTACAACTAGTTGTAAGAAAGTCACTTCTCTATGTTGAAGCAAAACGGCGATAGGACTTACTTTTCAAGCTATGATTTATTTATATGACATTCTACATTTTTGTATTATTTTAGTTAATATTTAGTAGGCAGCCCAACTAAACAGTAGTGATTCACTCAAAATTTATTAAAATTAACGCATTCAAAATTTTTTTTGCCTATTCCAAAGTTGTTCTTTCCATTATTATGCTGGTAAAAAATAGTACAAAATAGAATTCCCTCATTTAATGTTAGGGATTTCAAAAAAAATCAAGTGTACTAACGCAATCTATGCTCAACACTATTGCTCAATTCACACGCTGTCTTAGCAGTGGTATACATTTCGTTTATAATTTCTACATTCATGATTTATACAACACTTACAACAATTTTACCTATATTTATATAGGGTGGGCCAAAAAGAAACCAAGCGGTGTAAAAGTTTAATAACTTTTTCGTTTATTATTTTTTGTTATTTCTTCTTTCAGATTATATAATATACAAAAGGGAAATTTTTTTACACTAAGTATGAAAAATGATGTCTCTTAAATGACCACCGTTTTCAGCTTCGCACTGATGGGCTCTTTTTAGAGCATTTTCCATAACACCTATCAAAACTTGTGGCTGTAGCGTTCGAATTTCTGCAACAATGTTTGCCTTGAGTTCAAGAATTGTCTCTGGATTGTTCACATACACTCGCTCCTTCAAATAACCCCAAAGAAAATAGTCGGGTGCTGTCAAATCTGGCGATCGCGCTGGCCAAATAATTTCCGAATTTCTGGAAATTATTCGCCCCCCAAAAATTTGACTTAAAAGTGCCATTGTGTCTCAGGCAGTCTGGGCAGTGGCTCCGTCCTGCTGAAACCACATATCAGGTCTGTTTTCAAGAGCAGTGCGTAAAAAATTTTCTATCATAAACCGATACCGCTCTCCATTTACGGTTACAGCACTGCCATCTTCATTCTCGAAAAAGTAAGGCCCAATGAGATTTTCAGATGTGATCCCACACCATACTGTACACCTGATGGGGTGCAATTGGCGTTGATGAATGGCTCTTGGATTTTGAGAATCACAGAACCTACAGTTCTGCTTATTAATAAAGCCATTTAAATGAAAATGAGCTTCATCACTCATAATCAAATTTTTAATAAAGTTGATTTCATTTCTGGCCAACTCTTGAAATTTAACTGCTACTGATCTGCGGGTTTTAGTTCTTGCACCAATTGCACCTTATATGGGTATAACTGTAAATCTTTTTTTAAAATGCGCAGTAGTGACGTACGAGCTGATCAGAACGCCTTCTGGCAGATATTTCTGGTGCTTCGTTAACACTTTGCTGTACTCGTTCAATATTTTCCGCAGTGCGACTTAAACGTGGTGTACCGGTTCGAGGCAAAAGTGTTATGCTGCCATTTTGGTGATGACGATCAACTAAGCAACGAATCATTGCTTCAGTAGGCGAAATTCTGACGTTAAAATGTCGACGATGTGCTCTTTGCGTTCAAATAATTGATCTCTGGTTTAAATAATAAAATTCTATTGTTCTGGATCTCTGTTCAGTTGTGAACCTCTCCATTCGTCGTCGTGGGGACTATAGAGAGGTCTCTCGAATTCGGGCAGTATACTATGGCAGCCTTCTTGGATATAGAAGGGGCCTTCAATAACGTAACCACCCTTGCGATTCAGCATGCCCTCACTGGTCTAGATGTTGAGGAGTACATCAGCAACTGGCTAGTGTCCATTCTGAGCACAAGGGTGGTTATTGCTAATCTTGGTAACACCACTATGTCAAGGCTACTGGAGAGAGGTACACCTCAGGGCGGTGTGATCTCTCCACTGCTTTGGCTTATTGTTGTTAACAAGATTCTTATTGAACTGGACAATAGCTTAATAAAGGTCGTGGCTTATGCGGACGATGTTGTGATACTAGTATCGGGACTGTTTCCGGACGTGATTAGTGATATCATGTCCGACGCCTTGAGATTACTAAGAAACTGGGCCACGGACAGCGGTCTAGTAGTAAACCCAAGCAAAACGGAACTGGTGCTGTTCACAACAAAGACCAAGATTCCGAGCTTCAGACCACCGAGGTTGGGGAACTGCGAAATTCCCCTATCGGATAGGGCGAAATATCTGGGTATTATCCTGGACTCTAAATTGTCGTGGAAGCTGAACGTCCAGCACAGGGTGAAGAAGGCTACGGTGGCCTACTACACGTGTCGTGGGATGTTTGGTAGGAAATGGGGACTTACCCCCAACATGATTAAGTGGATGTATACGGCCGTAGTACGTCCGATTCTCACTTATGGATCTCTGGTATGGTGGACTGCAACAGGGCGTAAGTATGTTGTGGACCAGTTGTATAGAGTACAGAGATCGGCATGCATTGGGATAACGGGAGCGATGCGAACTAGTCCTTCGGAGGTGCTGAACACTATGTTGCATCTCGTTCCCATAGATATTCATATATTGGCCACATCCGCAAGTAGTGCGGTGAGGCTTAATGCGACTGGATGTTGGAGGTCGAGGACGTATGGCCATGCGAGTATATTGGCCACGCTGCCTTCGAGCGTGAATCAACCCTCTGACTACATTACGCCCTACATGGATTTTGATGGGGCGTTCAGGGTTCTTATTCCCTCCAGGAGAGAGTGGAATGGGGGTCGCCTTTTGGGGAGCTTTGACACCAGGATCTATACTGACGGTTCGAGGATGGAATGTGGTGTTGGATCTGGTGTCTTCTCTGATGGACCGGAGATTGAACTCTCCTTCCGTCTTCCGGATGATTGCAGCGTTTTTCAGGCGGAAGTACTCGCTATCAGGGAAGCATGTAGGATACTGAATGACGGGAATATCCACGGGAGCATTGGTATATTTGTCGACAGTCAGGCGGCACTCTTGTCACTCAGGTCATACATTATTACGTCTAAATTAGTTGGCCAATGTAGAAAGGAACTGTCAAGGCTTGGTCAGCGGGCTGACGTTACTCTAGTTTGGATTCCTGCGCATAAGGGCCACTATGGTAACGAGCGTGCTGATGAGCTAGCCAGGGGAGGATCTGCTCTGGATATCTCTAATGCAATTGCAGTTGCAATCCCGTTGGGGACTATTAAGAGCAGAATCTCCAGACACTTTCTCCGGAAGGCTGATAACAGGTGGCGTGGGCTGAGCACGTGTAAGGTGGCACGGCTTACGTGGCCCTCTTTTGATGCACGACGTACATTGCAACTTACCAGTCGAAGTCGGAGGGACATATCGAGATTGCTGGCGGTATTGACGGGTCACTGGATGTTAGGCAAACATGCAAGTCGGCTCGGACTCCCATCGAACGACCATTGTCGCAGTTGTCTGGATAGAGAGAAGGAGGAATCGGTTTTCCACTTTCTCTGCGAATGTCCTGCACTGGCGGCTAAGAGACACAGATTTCTGGGCGAACATATACTAGATAGCCTCTCTGCGATATCTGAAGTTGGACTGAATTATCTACTGAGATATCTCAGGGACATGGGGTGGATCTAGTACCCTTACTCTTGGATTTTATTCTGAGATACACTAGAAGCTGACGAGTTATGTGGTCCTGTCAAAACGGAGTCATACAGACTCTACTTGACTGTTGGCGTGCAGCGAACTACCACGATAACCAACCAAACCAACCAACCGAACCTCTCCATTATAAATTCTCCAAGTGATGTCTATATAATCTAAAAGAAGAAATAAAAAAAATTAATAAACGAAAAAGTTATTAAACTTTTACACCGCTTGGTTTCTTTTGGTCCACCCTGTTTAGACATAGGTAAAATTGTTGTAAGTGTTGTATAAATCATGAATGTAGAAATTATAAACGAAATGTATACCACTGCTAAGACAGCGTGTGAATTGAGCAATAGTGTTGAGCATAGATTGCGTTAGTACACTTGATTTTTTTGAAATCCCTAACATTTAATGAGGGAATTCTATTTTGTACTATTTTCCAACAGCATAATAACGGAAAGAAGAACTTTGGAACAGGCTGAAAAAATTTAGAATGCGTTAATTTTAATAAATAGTACAAAAATTGTTCACGTGACGAATTTCGAAATCTGATTAACATTAATAACATATTTTTAACGTCAACCAAAACATCTTGTGTAAAGTAAAACACCTTGAAGTGTTATTGTGCTCGAATTGCGTTTATGTTTAAATTTCTAGATTTGAAACACAAAGAGCTAAGAGCAACATTGATTTAATTGAAGATACAAATATATACACATACAAGGTGGGCCAAAAGAAGTCATCCGATGTTGTTTGACTCTCATTTTTTTTTTAAATGAAAAACTTTGATTCTGTTTATTTGAACCTTTAGAATCAATCAATCAAGATCAAGTCGAGAAGATGATATCGACCAAATGAGCGCCGTCACTATTGATTGCTTTACGGGCTCCTTTTAAGGCATTTTTATCATTTCAACGAGATCTTTGGGCGACAGATTCTCGCACTCGTGTCGAATGTTGTCTTTGAGGGCTTCCAGCGTCTCGAACTTGTTCATGTAAACACGGAATTTTAAAAAACTCCAGAAAAAAAGGTCTGTAACGGTTAAATCGAGCTATCTTGTGGGCCAATGTAAATCGCCAAAACGAGGGATGAGGCTATCCGGGAACGCCGCGTTCAGAATATCGGTTGTGGCTCGCCCAGTGTGTGCCATTGCTCCATCCTGTTCGAACCACATGTCCTCCAGTCCTTATTCGTTCAATTGCGTACAAAAAAACTCGACTAATATGGCCCTATAGCGTGCACCGTTCACTGTTGTCGTTTGACCAGCGGCGTCCTAAAAAAAATGGCCCGATGACTCCTCTAGCATGAACAACGCACCATCAATCACTTTGAGTGGGTGCAATGGCTCCTCGTGTATTACTCGTGGATTTTCGGCGCCCGAGAAGCGATTGTTTTGCTTTTCCGGACGACCGGGGAATCGGCGCGGAGTTCGCGCTGCGCCAATACCATAAACGAATTGTTACGCAAAAAAATAGACACAATTATTCCGCGTTCTTGGGAAGTGTGTCGCTCCATGACTTGTTCACTTATATTCTACATCTGTCTATTTCACAAACGTCAAAATAGATTTGACATTGGCCGCCATTTGCAAAAATAAGACCATCTTCCAAAAGGCTGATTTCTTTTGGCCCACCTTGTATTAAGTAGCTGCTTATATAAAACACAATTTTAACATGCATATAGATATATATACACATAAGTTGTCTTGATCAATTTTTATCATTGACAATTTCTTTTAGTCTCCACGTTATTTTCATTGCCGTAACTAAAAAATTCACGGCATGTCTAATGCCTTCTTAGATCTTAATTTTGAATCAAATTGAAAAAAATTCAGTACATACATATACTACATATACACTTTTGTAACTTATTCTTTTCTAAAGCTTTTTTATCTATTTTCATTGTGGTCATTGTTAATTTTTTATTCAAACGTAACATAGTTGCAATTTTGAAAAGTCTTTAAGAAAAATATATTTTTTAAGAAAATGCTAAATTTGTTAATATGTAAAAAATGCGGATTATAAATTCAAAGTCTGTACCACTGTACAACAAGAAAGAATTAACAATTTATATACATATAAGACCATATAAGAGCAGGTGACCTCACAACCCCATATAATTATTTTTCTATACATGAAAAAACAACTGTTTTCGAATGGAGTTTGATTTATTTCAAATTAGGTACTGAGCCCATCGGATATTATACCATAGACAGACGACAGCGTTAATTTGCATTAAAATCTCACTAATGCAAATTAAAATTTTGCTGTGACAGACGACTGTTTCTGCATTTATGTAGTAAAAATTGTAAATGCACTAGCAATCACAAATCTGAACATGTTCCTACAAGTTGGGATGGCAGAAGGACACTCTGAAATAAGAGAAAGGGAATTGTGGAAATTCGAAGGTTTAATGGTATCTTTTCATGGAGGTTATAATTCATACATATGTACATATGTATGTAGGTAGGTATGTGGTATTTTTTTAAAGGACCGTAACAGCACTTTTTGGGAGAGTGACGTGCTTACGATGAACGATACCAGTATTAAGGACAACTTTCGCCTAAACAGAAAGGCATTCCAAAAAATATGTAAAAAATTTCAACATATCGAATCTATTTTTATTTTACATTTTTGATTTTTTAATTTTTTGATTGATTGCTGACCGTGTTGCCATATTGAAATTGCTAAATGCAGTATAAATTCAATTTGATTTAGTGCATTAACGTGAAATTTAATACACATTGGAATGGGGATAATTCAATAGTTAATTTGAATTAAGACTTTTAATGCAAGTGAACGCTGTCGTCTGTCTATGATATTAGTTCGTCCATATTAAAAAAACTATATGAAAATAGTTTAAGATATGCGAAAGTTTTTTAAGCAAAAATCAATTTTGAGCAGAGCTAATTTTGATAAACAAGTTACAGGTGTAAATGACAAGCAAACGGCACCAACTAGAAAACTCCGAAACATCTAAAAGTATCTCAACAAAAAGTAGCTTCAGTGATATAGGAACAAAAACACGTTTTCAAGTTGAAAGTGTTCAAAGATTATTATGGTTACAGCTTAGAAAGTCGAAGAGTATTTTGTTTTAATTACCGCAGTTTTAACTGAAATGATTTAAGAGTATAATATAAAAAGTTTGTTTTCTTTTGCTTCAACAAATAATAAATATAGACAGTAAGACTCCTAAGCGGTTATAGACTGTCAGACTTCTGTGCGTCAACGCACTGGCCAGTATTTTGAAAACATTGCAGTTGTAAATGTGTAACCAGCAGAACATGAAAAGTGCTGGCAATTTGCTTAATGTAATGGGGCAAACTAAAGCCAGTGTCAATTTTCCTAAAGAAATCTTCTCCGTGAGTACTCAAAACTGTTGAATAAGGGACTCAGTAGTTACTAATGCAAGAGAAACAATTGCATCCGCAATGATTGTGATAAACGTGATTGTGCCATAGTTTTTTGAAGGACAAAATTTCAGTTATTGAAAACGGCATTCCTTACAGGAACGTTATAACGGAGTTATTGTGACCTCAACAGATCGGCATTAATCTATACGATATGTAGTTTCAGCAAGACGGTGCAACCTTTCACACTGCATCTGAAACAATCCATTTTTTGCAGCAACAATTTTCAGAACAAACAACTTATAGAAATTCTGGTGCAAACTGGCCACCAGGATCATGCGATTCAAACCGAACAAGTTATTTGAATCGAACAAGTTATCGATAAGATACATCTCTGTAAAAAAGTCATTAAAATATTGATGAAAACAGTAATGGCCAAACTTAATCGAATCTTGTCTTTCTCAAAATCACTATTTGCGAAAGTTCACTCTATAAATGAAAAAATTTTAAGTCATCTTTCACAATAAGTTGAAGAAAAATATGAAAAATTAAAAAAATAAAAGATTAATTTTAGTTTCGATATTCCACCTTGAGCCACAGAGAAAATTAATTTAAAAAAACAGGAAATTTTTCAAAAATTGCAGAAAATTTAGCTTTTTAAACTAGTTCACCTATACAAATGAAGTAATTTAAATTTGTGCAGATTCTGTATTTAATATTCCCAACAAAAATTACTGCATAACGGGATGCAGGTTTACAAGGGGGAGACAAATGTCCCAACCTGCTTCTGGAAGGCATGATTTTTATACCCTTCACACAAAAGTGAAAAAGGGTATAAATAGATTTGTCATTCCATGTAAAATTTCTACAATATTAATTTCCGACCCCATAAAGTATATATATGATTACTACACTTTTAACACATCCATTTTATTGGCTTTCCACAGAGTTTTAATCTGCAACGTCTAGGTTTTCCATCTATCTGCTCTACGGGAATGTGCTTACAATCGACTCTTGACAAGTTGCGAAATAAAAATTCTGGAGACTTTTCTATTCGTTTAGATGACAACAAATGCTTTTTTGGTATTATAACACGGAAGCTTTTTTGTGGCATAGGTTTTTGATGTTTTCTCTTTGAAACAAAGCAGCAAAAAGCAAAAAAGCGTTGACAACGAATGAGCTTAAAACTGAAAGAAAAAACGGTCAATACCACTTTTTTAATTGGATATTTTTTCTATAATTTTAAACGGCATTGTCATGCAAATCAACACCACCCATGCCTTGGATATAACTGAAAAACATATGTGACTGTTGATAACTTTTTTTTCTTTTTTTCCATTTTTTTTACCGAGTGAAATGGCTCAATTTGGTCAAAATTACTTCAAATTGTCACTTCTTTATTATTAGCCCAATGAGAAGCCAATATATTGTTCGTTTAATCATATTGCAAATCAGAATCACTACGGTTCAATTTATTTCCTGTTTTTAAAGGTGCCTTTCCAATTCTATTGTTGCGGGCAAGTCCAGTAGCACAAAATTGTTTGTCGCTAAGCAAACACATTAGTTGATATGACGTTAAAAAGTTATCGAAAAAAAACTCTGTGATAATTTGGGTTTTCAACATTTTTTAAAAATTTTGGTGATCATAATTATCACTGGCACCCGCATACGGTATACAGTTATATAAATACCCATACCATACCCAGCAAAGACACCACAATTTGTAACCAAATCGAATCGGTTTGTTTCTTATGTACATTTTACATGAGTGGCGTCCGAAATATGGAACCATTTGTTCATCGATCGACAAATTGGAACTCCTTATGCCAAACAACACGTATTTTGAGTTTGCCTTGTCTATCAATCTCACAGGAAGTTAAAATTTATTTACCTTGGATAACTTATCGGTAAGATCCAAATTATTGTTATTAAGTAAAATGTATAGATCGCTTTATGCCTTTGAACATTTTTTTTTTAATTATAAATGTTAAATAGCAGCCAACGTTCGCGCTTGCGAACTGTTTTCAACTTTTATTTAGTTTTTATACCCGCCACCAAAAAAATGGTGGGGGTATATTCATTTTGTCATTCCGTTTGTAACACATCGAAATATCCATTTTAGACCCCATAAAGTATATATATTCTGAATCAGTGTTCGACTTGATGACCATCTAGCTATGTCCGACCGTCTGTCCGTCTGTTGAAAGCACGATAGAGGTCGCACCGAAAAAGCTAGGGAGCTCAAATTTTGCCAGAATCTTTCTTATAGACAAGGTTTGTTTGGTATTTGGGCTAAGTCGGAATATTAGGAAGAGAGTTATAGCTCGAAAAGCAAGACTAGGTCGAAAAAACCGTGTCCTTCGAACATCGAATAAAATGGAATTGTGTCCAAACGCATTAACGTAGACACATGAAACTCCGAATATAAATTTCCTGAGTAAAAACAATATTTTTCTCCGAAAATTATCTAAATCTATGCATTAGAAGAGGAGTTATCGATCAAAACGTACGAAAATTTATACCGCACAGTGTATTTTTCGGTATATTTAAAAACAAAAACGTCATAAAAGGAACAAAATTGGATGTACGACTCTGAAATTTTGCACACTTTGCTTTTTGGTAAGACGCTTTTTTGTAGCGGAAAATAAATGTGCCACGCCCACTTTTACGCAAACCTCCCATATAACGTTTTACCTAAAATTCATATAATTTCTCTATTAATAAAGATTTTGGAATAATTAAATGCTACGTTGAAACATCTAAGTTGTACTCATTCGCTAAAATAACTTTGACACGCCTACTATAACGCCCACTTTTCACGTTAATGAAGTTTAAAAGCTCATAAAACCGTTAAAATTAGAGGTATGATGGTAAAATTTGCTACGTATATCTCCCAAGGCAATGTCATTACTGTGCCAGAAAATTAAGCTGCCACGCCCACTTTTACGCCCACCTCTAATAGAACGTTTTACCTAAAATTCATATAATTTTTCTATTAATACAGTTTTTGAAATAATAGAGGGCTATATTGAAACACATAAGTTGTACTCATTCGCAAAAACAACTTTGACACGCCTACTATAACGCCCACTTTTCACGCTATCTACCGTTAATGAAATTTAAAAGCTCATAAAACTGCCAAAATTAGAGGTATGATGATCAAATTTGCTACGTATATCCCCCCAGGCAATGTCATTACTGTGTCAGAAAATTAAGGTGCCACGCCTACTTTTACGCCCACCTCCCATATAACGTTTTACCTAAAATTCATATAATTTCTCTATTAATAAAGATTTTGAAATAATAAAGGGCTATATTGAAACACCTAAGTTGTACTCATTCGCAAAAGCAACTTTGACACGCCTACTATAACGCCCACTTTTCACGTTATCTACCGTTAATGAAATTTAACAGCTCATAAAGCCGCCAAAATTAGAGGTATGATGATAAAATTTGCTACGTATATCCAGAAAATTAAGGTGACACGCCCACTTTTACGCCCACCTCCCATATAACGTTTTACCTAAAATTCATATAATTTCTCTATTAATAAAGATTTTGAAATAATAAAGGGCTATATTGAAACACCTAAGTTGTACTCATTCGCAAAAGCAACTTTGACACGCCTACTATAGCGATCACTTTTCACGTTATCTACCGTTAATGAAATTTAGCAGCTCATAAAACCGCCAAAATTAGAGGCATGATGATAAAATTTGCTACGTATATCCAGAAAATTAAGGTGCCACGACCACTTTTACGCCCACCACGCATATAACGTTTTGCCTAAAATTCATATAATTTCTCTACTAGTTAAGATTTTGGAATAATAAAGGGCCATATTGAAACACCTAAGTTGTACTCATTCGCAAAAGCAACTTTGACACGCCTACTATAACGCCCACTTTTTACGTTATCTAACTTTAATGAAATTTAAAAGCTCATGAAACCGCCAAAATTAGAGGTATGATGATCAAATTTGCTACGTATATCCTTCTAATCAATGTTATTGTTGTGTCAAAAAGTTTAGGTGACACGCCCACTTTAACGCCTACCTCCCATATAACGGTTTATCTTAAATTCATGTAATTTCTCCATTGACAAAGTTTTTGGGAAAATAAAGGACTATATTTAAATATCTAAGTTGTATTTATTAGCAGAAACTTTATTGACGCGCCTACTTTAATGCCCACTTTCATTGAAAGACTACATTTACAAAAGCATTTTAGTAGCATATCGAAGTTATAAAGGGTGGTTAAATTTTATGTTGAATTTAAATAAAACACAAATTATTTAGGAAATTTGTATTATTTCTTTGTGTAGTAATAATATTTGTATGGTTCAATTATGTATTTAACAAAATATCGGCCAAATGCCCCCCCCCCCCCATCTTTGGCGCCACTCCTCTATCTCATGGTCCAAATTTTCAATGACAATGTTAATGCTCAATTGTTGGGCTTGATGATGATGCGAGGTTGATTGATCTTTTGCCACACTATCGCAAAAACCAGCAGTGGTTCCCATTCAACGAACTAAGAAGGCATTCACAGATTTTCTAACATTGTATACAGACCTGTTTTGCAGAAATTTAAATATTTCTTACAATTCTCCCGATTGTGGACGAATTTGAACGATTATGTTGATCAAAAGAATTACGAAGTGCACAAAATGCATTTTGATTTGAACGCCCATTTTTATAAAAAACCTGAATAACTTTAAAGCGTTGCTCATTTGCGTATCTTTCCACGGATCATATTGAGTTAGTTTGAGATTGAGAAATGTCAAACGAAATGCAGAAAACAAATTTAAGGTCTATGTGCAGTTCACCTTCAACATGGGCCCTTAATATTTAACCACCCTCTACAAAAAAAGTGATGCATATTTTATTATAAGGAGACTATTCCATGGCGATTAACAAAATAATAAATATTGTGCTTTAAATGTACATCAAATTGGTGGTGGGTATAAAAGATTCGGCACAGCCGAATATACTGCTCATACTTGTTTGTTTTGAATTTATTTTGTTTATTTGTTGCTGTAATTACTGTATAGTTACAATTTTAATTCTTGAACAATAAATATACATGATGGGTTAAATTAAAAACCTCTAAAAATGGTGGTGTACTACAATAATTCTGCGTAAAAAATTTAAACATAACAGTTCATTAAAGCAGGAAAAATTACCGATCAAAATGAGTAAGTTTTGTGTTCGCAAGTGCGAACAGAGGATGGAAATGGGTTAAGCTCTGTCAGTCTGGCCGTCTGTCCGTGTGTATGTTAAAATCAACCAAGCCCACCAACATCGCCCAGACCCTTGTACGGTATCAAAACATCCGAAATATTTGGAAGCAGATTGGTATTGGAAATCAGCATAATCGCCCCATAACTATCTGAGATATGAGTAAATAAAGGCGACTGCCTCAAAAAATAAAATTTTCCAGCCTTATGAATTTATAGACATAATTGTTACCTTTCATAATTTTGTTATGCCTCTGCAGATGCTCATGAAAAATTTTGCACAAATTGTTCACTAATCGGCAAAGTTATGGGCAAAAATTATTTCAAAATATACATATTTTTTTAAAAACATCAAAATTTTGTAATCTCCTAAATAATCTTTGGACACGCTTAACATACTAAATTATAAGCCGTAATCTTAGAAATTGTTTTTTAGAAAAATTAACAAATAGGTGTAAAACCAACAGAGATGTAGGCTCCAAAAATAGATATTTTTCGGCTTCTACACAACCAAGCCAATATTGGGATCCAATGAAAGGGCTTAAATATTAAAATATATGTAGTTAGATATGAAAAGAAAAAATTCAAGATGGCGTCCTAAATTAAATGGCGAATATATGAGTCAAATATAGTAAAGGGTGGTTATATTATAAGGCCGATGTTGATTAAAAATAAAAGTCAAATTATTTAGGAAATTATTGTCATTTCTTTTTATTATGATAATATTGGTATTCAATTATGTACGGAACAAAATATCGGCCAAATGACCTTCGTGACCTCGGCGGTGCACCTCCATCCGATGGTCCAAATTTTCAATGACAATGTTGATATTCAATTGTTTGGCACGATGATGTATCGAGGTTGACTGCTCTTTTGTCACACTATCGCGAAAAACAGCAGTGTTTTCCGTTCAGCGAACTAAGAAGGCATTCACAATTTTTTTTACATTTCATGCAGACCTGTTTTGTTGAAATTTAAATATTTTTCACAATTCTCGCGATTGTGGATGAATTTGAACGATTATGTTGACCAAAAGAATCACGAAGTGCACGATATGCATTTTGATTTGAACGCCTATTTTGTTAATAACCCTGAATAACTTAAACGCGTCGCTCGATTGTGTATCTTTCAATGGTTCAAATTGAGTTAGTCTGAAATTGAGAAATGCCAAATAAAATGCAGAGAAAAAAACTTGACGTTTAGCTGTGATTCACAGTCAACATTGGCCCTTAAAATTTAACCGCCCTAAAGTTACGATTTTGTTCCCTTTAACATCCACAATATTAGTTTGCAAAAGTCGACCACTACAGTGAAGTAAACTATGTAGTAAACTAAAAAGTGTAAACTCGCAGATGTAAATGAAAGGGCTTGACTAGTAGATTACAGGTAACTACCTAAAAATTCAAAATCTAGGATGGTGTCGGAAATAATAAAGAAAAATTGCGTATAACATGAAAAGCTATGATGTGGGATTACACCTATGTACAAGATGGTAAAGGTAATTATCAGATTCGGCACGGCCGAATACAGCACTCTTACTTGTTTTAGTACCCAAATGAGGGAAAAATTTTACCCTTTATGCATAAGAATGTGAAAAAGTGGCGCAATACCATTAATAATTTTTAGTAGAGTAACTAATACAGTTAAAATGTTTTCCTATATTTATGTGATTCGACAGTTTAATAAGGTACAAAAAAAGTACCAAAATATGATTCTGTTTTTGTCCCTTAGTGGTTGAGTATTTAAAAAGCCCGACATATGCCAGCTTTTTTTTTAGATGATTACGATACGTTTTTAAGTTAATCTGTGTTATCTTTAGTTTAGCAGATATCTGTGGCTTGAAGTTATATATGAATAAAATATTGTAACATTTAGGTGTGTTTAAATAAAAAAAAAGAAAAAAAAAACTTAAATAACGCAAATTTCTAGATTGCTGATTGTTGTTTGCCTAAAGAGCATCCCGGTTTAAGGGAAATAAACTAACATTTATAAAACGTATAAACGTAACAATATTGTGCTTTCACCTATTCTTTAAAACTTCTTTTTTATTTTATATTAAGACAACATAAGATTTTTGTAATTCATATTATATTTTAAGGCCAAACATAGCAAAGTTTTAATGACAAATAAGCAGATTATCGTGAAGGGATATATGATTAACAAAAAAAAAAGGAGCTATGATTACCAAATATTTTTTTAGAGAATATAATATGACCGTCATGATCATGTGGTAACCTTGGCTTTTCTTTGATCACTATATTGGTGGTATGATTGCCTGAAAACAAAATTGCTCCGCAATGTAAAAAATTGCAAAAAGAAGAGACATTTTACGAAATTTCACAACACTCCGAAGTTAAACTATAATGTTTCAAACTGAGTCTATTGTACTAAACTTACGTTGTTTATTCTAATTATTCTGAAAATATATTTTATAAAGGAATAAGTTTAGTTCTCTGTAATTTGCATTTGTTTCTGCACAATCACAATTAAAAATAGTGAGAAGCTTGTAATCTACATTCACTTTTAATGATTATTCCTAAATTTAAGGTAAGTAGAAATAAAAACAACAAAAGGTTATACACATACAATAAATAAGAAAATATATATTTGTTATTTGGATTCAAAATAAATTGTTTAAATCTGCATGTTTCCTATTAACAATATTTTTTTTTTGTTTTATAATTTCTTCATTCAAACTCAGACCAATCTTTGCTTGCGATAAGTAAGAAGTATGTATGATATTCAAATATGATAACATCATTATTAAAGTTTTCAGCAAAAATATGTTTGTACTAATTAAAATCATGTAAATATTTATAAAGGTGAAACATAAAATTTTTATTTACAAAAAACCGTAGATAGTTAATTTATAAAATTTTTTAATTGATTTTTCAAGCTCGAGGACTTTATAAATATTTGTTGATTTATTTATTATTCAATATTTCGCTACTCCCTTGTGTAGCATATTCAGGAAAGAAATTGTGTGTTTTTACAAAACTTTTGTATAAGTTTCTAACATAAAAATATTTTAATATTTATTTATTTTATTTATTTATTTATTTTTTGAAGATGCTACACAAAGGAGTAGCAAAATATTGAATAATAAATAAATCAACAAATATTTATAAAGACCTCGAGCTTGAAAAATCAATTAAAAATTTTTATAAAATAAAGGTCAAATAAGAGCAATAAGAATAGTTAATTTATTCTTTTAACATACTTTTATTTTCCAAACCTCAAAAGTCAAATGTTCAAAAAAACCATTTGTAATTGATTTATATTTATAAGAAGGCTTATTGATATTTTTTAATTAAAAAAAATTATTTTTTTATATCAACGACTTTGTTCTCAGCATAATGAATACAACTTCAAATCCTAAACATATTATGTCTTTATTCAATTGTTTCTATACTGGAAATATAAAAATTTTTAAAAGATATAAATAAAAATAAATTCAAGATATTATATAGCCTTTTCAATCGTTTTGTAATTGATAATTCAATTGAGCTTTTGAGATCAGTTCTTTTTTTAAAAGCCTTTTT
The DNA here is from genome assembly GCA_941918925.1 of Phyto melanocephala. Taxonomy (NCBI): domain Eukaryota; kingdom Metazoa; phylum Arthropoda; class Insecta; order Diptera; family Rhinophoridae; genus Phyto; species Phyto melanocephala. The sequence continues at coordinate 61,110,009 of OW799235.1, read as the reverse complement.
ACTTTAATCCATTATCCATTTTATATGTTTGAAGCTTTTCCTAAAAATCTACAGATGGTAGTAGCGAAATATTCGATTAAAATAAAATAATGTTTTTTTATTAAAAACTGATCTCAAACTTAGTTAGATGTAGTTGAACAAAGTGAAAATAAATTCTTTAATTATGCATTTTAATGTATCTAAAGCCTCAATAAGTTATGTTGGCTTAATATTAACAAAAAACAAAAAGAAACTTTAGACTGTGTGTATAAGAAAGTAAATAATAATAAAGAAAAATAATATTTATTAAAAATTTCTTTGTTGCAGGACTTTAAGGAATTTACGGATGCTGAAGGGGTTATCTCACTTCCAACGTCGGACTTCCATAAGCCGATTTGTTATGAAATGCGACAAGCTGCAAATCGTGATCTACAACAATCACTTCCATATGGCCTAATAACATCGACAGTGACGACAGCACTGACAGCAACTACCGAAATGCCGCCTGCGTTGCAAGTATCAAGCCAATTGCAGAAGCAACAACAACAACAACAACTATTGGCTGGTATAATCTCGGCCTCGACGGGAACAACACAAACGAAATTAGTTTATTCTGTCGGCAGCGGAGGTGTTATACGTGGAGTTGCAATACCACACACTGCCACTGGTGCTGCGCCAATCTCGCAATCTTCTTCGACCTCATCGTCGTACGGTACCACAACATCCACAACCATAGCGCTACCATTAGATACGCCTATAATATATCCACCGCACATTACCAACAGCAGTATCAACTCAACTGTTTACAACTTCAACCACAACTTCAATAACAACTTCAACACAACATCTCTGGGAACTTGCCATCCGCTGTCAATGAGCACAAGCCAACAGGGTGCACTGCCAACACTGGGGAACAATTACAGCAACAATAATTTGAACAGTTTAAATTTTAATAACAACAATGCAGATCTGGCGAGCGTTGATAGTTCAGATACGTACGCCAGTTGTCAAACCCACCCATTTTTGTCGCAAGGCGATCTAACGTCCGACTTTCACGACGAGGTGTGTGCCTTAGATATAGACATGGATAATTTGTACATAAATCCATTAGAAAAAGATTCGTCCGGTAATTCAGCAACCGGGTATATGGTTGGTCTACCGCCTACCCCCTCATCAGGTCAAATACGTGCTCATGTAAAAAAGAGTGCCTCCGGTGATACGGCTTTGCGAAATTTGGCAGCAGGCGGTCTAAGTCCCATGGATGATGTTTATCAAAATTCCTTTGATGTCCACGACCGAGGCAGCCATATAAGTCTCAATGAGAATCCAGTGCCAAAACATCGTAAAACACGATTCCAGCAAAGCTTCACCGTAGCAATGCCACCACATTCCGTGACTGCAGTTGGTCAACCAGTCGCAAAACCTCGAGCCCGTTTTGAAGATTCAAAACCGGCGCATGAAAATCTCGCCAACGAAAGTAGTCCAGCAAGTAGTACGGGGAAAAAGAAACGTTCCTCGTTTATGCCCGGCAAAAGTTTAGCCACTGCGACAAAATTAATAAATCAGCACCTGTTCGGTATACAAAATGTTGGACCCAAAGGTAATAAATGCTTGAAAAAATTCACTTTTCGGTGTACATATATATATATTAAGTTAAATCGTTGTAATGAATTCTTACAAATTATTTTTTTTTATTATTTCTTTTAATTAATATTAATGTATTTCGTTTAAATATATGTATGTTCTATAAATATTTTCTTTTTAATTACAATCGTGTTTATCTGTGGTCTCTCCAGGATACAATCCAATTAAGTACTTCTTCTGGTTATTTGAATTTTCAATTAACCTTAATTGTCTTATCTCAAAAGACAGGACAAGTTTCCCCTTAGCAAAGAGACTTACGCCCTGTTCCGGTTTACATTTAGCCCTCGATCAGATACCTCACTGCAGCGTTCATTGACATTCTTTATTCCGTGTTCTTACTTCATTTGCCTCAAAATTTATCGATCTGTTCCTTAACATATTGCCTAATCCACGGAATTAGGTCAAGAGTTAACCCTAAGTTCTCCAAAGAACCAATAAGACTTAAGGTCATTATATTGTAGAAAGCTTTTTCTATGTCTATAAAGGCAACCAGTGCATATACACCTAATGTAAAAAAAAAGAATGATGTTAAGCTTATAGGTCTAAATGTTATAGAATTTTCGTAGTTTGCCTTCTTCTGCTTAGTTTTTAAAATGACTCTCGCCTCTCTCCATGCTACCGAGCATTTGAATCAACGAATGTTTCCGGTTTCTTCCTTGCCAAATAGATTTTCTGTTCTTCGAGGCAGGACATGGAGTTTTTGTCCTACCTCACTACTATCAGAGTTACATCATCAGTTTCCTTTCCGATAAAATACTTTCCACTTATCTACTTTCAGAACTTTAATCGATTTGCCAATGATTCTTAGCATGGCTTTGCTATCCAGCTTGGTTAGAGATCTCAGCTTTTTTTTCACCCTGGCAAGTTTTCCAAATATACTTTGGGTTTGTATGTCTCCCACTAGGTCGTTCACGATACGTACACACTATCACTTGAAGGTGTTAGCTAATCTTGGTTATTTAGTAGTTGAATCTTTTGGAGGAAATAATGAAGCCACCACCTCCTTCACTTCACTACCGAGAGTATTGCCAACAGTATTTTGTTCCTCCGTAGATCGAATCCTCTTTTTCTTAAGGGTAGAAATGGGTTTAGATAATTCTTTTCCCTTAAGAACATCCCGATGACTTTTCTCATTTAATTTCTGTTTTATCTTGGCAGATTTTATCTGCTGCGCTCCGCAGAGAGTTCTCTTGTTGTTGTGAGTTTAGTTTTTATATCCTCAACCATTTTATTTACCTCAGAGGTATCTTTGTTTGAGTCAGAGTTCTTGGAGTCCCCTCCTGGCTGGGAATGCATTATGCGCAACATTGGATCCGATCCCTCGTTTTCTTACAGGCGCTTGATGACGACCACTCTGCGCCTGTTTGGCTCTGGTACTGGTTTATCAGGCTTTGCACCGTTACTTTCCTTTCTTCTTTCGATCCTTCCATTCTTAGTTTGATTTGGGAACCTCCCCATACTTTTTTATTTTTGGTCATTGAATAGTTCTAAGAACCCTTAAGGCCAGAGATAGTATTCAAAGTCCTCACATTTATAAAGTCTTCATGCTCCATATAGTACATTAGCATAAAATATATAAAACATAAAATATATATACATACATAAAATATTTTGAATATTATTTTAAGCAAAGTTTAAACAAACTAGCAGAATATTTTAGTAGAAAACAAATTAGAGCACTATATTCCACTGTGCCGAATTTTTGACACCCATCACCACTTTTATGTACTTTTTTAGTACAAAATTTATGATTTTATTACTAACAGTAATCGCTAGTATAAGTAAATATTCCATAGTTTACTCTTAATATCAAAATCATAAATTTATTGTTATAAAAATACACAAAAGTGGTGGTGGGTATCGAAAATTCGGCACAGCCGAATATAGCGCGTAGGGTTTTCACTTAAGGCAATCGTCAGGATTCGAAAAACAGCACATTAATTTATATTGTAAATTTGTTTGTTTATTATTTTTTTTTACAAATAAATTGATAAGTTTTAATAAAAATAATAATTAAAAAATATATTTTCGTTGACGTAAGCCAAGGAAATTGTTGGTAAATACTGGACCAACAAAAATCATCTTATCACTAAAATTTCTTTATAAAAAAGAAAATTTTTAATTTATAATCTTAATGCTTAACAATTTATTTTGCAAACGAAAAAATGTTTACCAAAAATCATGTTTTGATTCCACAAAAAATTGTATTTTCCATTTCAGTATCTATGAATCTAATATGACATTTGAAATTTCCATGCATACAATATCTTAACTATTAAAAAAATAATATATTACAAGGGTACTTTTAATTGGAAAAATAACTTTACGTTAATCTTTTAGATACATAAAGGATTTCTTATGATGTTTTTAATGAGCCCTCCGATTTATGCCAACGTGTAATTTGAAATTAACTATTTTAGATCCGTGACATCAACGTTTCTTAAAAAAAACAACAAAAACAATTTCAGTGATACCTGGTTCCTACTTTTTTCTCTTTCAAATTTTCAAACATCTTTCTTTGTTTATTAAAGAATCCTTTATGTAAAATTGAAGAGAATATTCTTGCAATATCCGATATTTCGACTCGAAATGTTGAGAATTGTCATAATTTTATATATTTTTTTTTAAATTGTTAATACAGTAGCTAATGGTGACAGCATTAGTTTTCGTACATCAAAATAATTTCTAATAAATCCTCCTGGGGTTGTGAAGATTTAATGGTATTATTTTACATATCTTACATTAAATAACAGTATTTTTTAACTTTTTGAAAAATTTCATTGTTGAATACTATTTTTTTTTTTTCATATTTTAACTTGTGTTAGACAGAAATTATGTTTATACGAACACTTTATTAGATTTATTTTTGTTTTTGCTGCTGTAACTAGTTATGAACAAAATTTTATTAAATTTTTAATTTTAAGTATTTGATATAAAAAAATTATATATATTTTTTGATATATGTACATATGTGTTTGTTAACAATATACTTTTATTTGCAAAACAAAACAAAAACAAAAATAATTCATTTGTACATACATACATAAATACGTTGGTGTTGTTTGCTTGCTTGTTTGAATTATTTAGCCAAATTTGAAAGTAAACATTCCTCATCGATAGACTCGATAGATGCATCGCCAAATTTAGGACACCATCGACGTTCCAAGTCCATACTGAAAAACAAATCAGATGTATCGCGAGTACTGGCAGATCCTGAAAGTGAACGTCTGCTAGCAGACAACATGTCAGGTTCAGGAGTCTCAGACAACGGCACTGTCATGGTAAGTTTTGTATTCATTCACTTAAAATAATGCAGCCTGTATTATATGTATACAAGTAGACGTACATATACAATACATATATTTTAACAACAACAAAAACCAATTTTTATTTTTTTGTTATCATTTAATGTTTTTGTAAAAGGAATTTACTGATATTTGGGATCTTGCCCAAATAGTTTTCTAAAATTCAGTTCAAAATTGAATTATTGGAAAAAAATCATATACAGCCAGTATATAAATATACTAGCATTTAACCCGCTACTTCGTTAGCGCAGTTCTTACTATTTATTGAATACTCAAGTTCTATTTATAATTATTAAATATTTTTGGTTCAATTTATGAAAAATTTTATCTCTGATTCAATTTACTTAGAAATATAAAAATGAGAGTAAGGATATATCGGGCATATATTTCCTAACTAAAAGCAAGATCAATGCTACTGAGTTTTAAAAATTAGGATTCATATTTTGCAAAACTTACCCTAAAAATAATAAAAGTAACATTTTTCCTTCACAAAAACTTCCACTTGGCTTATTATTACCTTTATTCAGAATTCTATGTATACAAAATATATAAAAAGAGAAAAATTAATTTTGGTCGTCCATAATATTAGGATTTAGACCTCGGATCAAAACACACTTATTTTAAGAATCTATGTTTACAAACGTAAAAATTCAAAGAGTACAATAAAAATGCGAAAAGGCTTTTTTGTGTCTCCAATATAATTTTAATTTTCAAATTGAATTAACAATCCTTTATTTCACTATTTTAGCTTTATAAACGTAGGAAATACAAAAATTCCCATTAAAACTCAGAAAAGTATCTTTTTGATCGCCCATAACATACTAAGCCTTACCTTGTATCACTAATTTCGAAATTCTTGCTTCGCAAACGTCAAAAATACAAAAAGTACCATAAAAATTCAATAAAGTACCTTTTTCGTCGCCAGTAACATTTTCAGTTTCACCTGGAATCAAAAGTCCTTGATTGTAAGATCCTACCTTCATAAACGTAGAAAATACAAAAAGTACCAAAAAAATTCAAAAAAGTACCTTTTTGGTCGCCCATAACATTTTTAGTCTCACCTGGAATCTATAGTCCTTGATTGTACAATCCTACCTTCATAAACGTTGAAAATACTAAAAGTACCATAAAAATTCAAAAAAGTACCTTTTTGGTCGCCCATAACATTTTTAGTCTCACCTGGAATCAATAGTCCTTGATTGTACAATCCTACCTTCATAAACGTAGAAAATACCAAAAGTACTACAAAAATTAAAAAAGTACCTTTTTGGTAGACCATAACATTTTCGGTCTCACCTTGTATCAATAGCCACTAATTTTAAAATTCTAGCTTCGCAAACGTAGAATATATAAAAAGAACTCTAAAAATTCAAAAAAGTACCTTTTTGGTCACCCATAACATTTTTAGTCTTACCTGGAATCAATAGTCCCTTATTTTACAATTCTACTTTTATAAACGTAGAAAATACAAAAAGTACCATAGAACAGCGAAAAAGTACATTTTTGGTCCAAGTTCCAAATTCCAAGTTTAAAATGTTCAAATATATATGTAAAAAAATATTTTAATAGACATGATTTAAAGTCAGTAAATCTACATTTTTTGCATGAAAGTAATTATGTTCTAAAAAGTACCAAACTCTTCCCGATTTTTCCCTTTTCTACCCTGTTATGAATGTGTTTCAGTTTTTACTAAATTACATATTTTTTTATGTCTAGTGAAATCCCAATTAAAAATTTTGTAAAAATTGGCCGTCTAATTAGGAATTACATACATTTTCAGGAATTTTCCCCTTTTTGGTACTTTTTTTGTCCCCAGAAAAGTTTCCAAAAATTTCACCAAAATAGTTGTCCATATTATATTAGAAAATAATAATTGTCAAATTTTGTCCCATTGAATAATATAAGAAAAGTTTATTTTAAAAAAAGTACCAAAAAAGGGACAATTTTTACCCCTTATACATATGAATTTGAAAAAAGTGCCGAATTCTTATTAAATTTTTTTTGCGGATTATAAAATACAGTTTAAATTTTTTTCCTAGCTCTATGCGTTTGGAAGTTACGTAGGGTACCAAAAAAGTACCAAATTATAGTTTTTACCCGTTTTTTCCCTTTAGGGGTTGAAAATTCCAAAAAAGGCCAGACACCTGTCAGCTTATTTTTTTGCAAATTACAATACTTTTTCAATTTAATTTGTATCATTTTTAGTTTAGCAGATATAAGATTACCGATTTTAGAGGAGTCGATTAAGCCGTGTACGTCCGCCCGTCTGTCCGTATGTTGGTGGAAATCAACTTTTAGAAGCAACCATATGTTCCTCAGATCTGTGTATGATATCAATCTTTTGGAAATATCCAGGAATGAATCGCTATTGAAATTCAGCACAATCGCCTCATAACTTTTTGAGATATGAGCAAATAAACACGACCGCCTCTGTTTTTACCCATATTTTTACAACCAAAATTAAAATTTTTCAGCCATAGAATAATTTATAGGTACCTTTGCTACTATTTGTAGATAAAATATGGCTCTAGAGATATTCGTGAAAAATTTTGGATAAAGCGGGCCCTAATCTGTAAAGTTATAAGCAAATTTTTTTAAACATATATTCCAAAAATTTACAAACGAAAACCAATTTTTTTCAGTTTCTAGACAACCGAGAGAGTAAATATTGCTATCATATAAAGAGAATTGACGAGCGCAATATAATCACTATAAAAAAATTTTAATTCATGTTGGCCGCCACTACAAAATTGTAAACAATAAATTTATATATGGGTCAAATCTGGTATTTTAAAATTTAATTTCTTGAACCCCCTCATTATTGGAATCATATGAACGGGCATGGTCAGTAGAATACAATAAATTAATAAAAAAATGTAAAATCCAAAATGGCACATCAAATTTTCTTAACCCCATCAATATGGTAGCTTCACTAGTAGAATACAAATAACTACGTGAAAATTCAAAATCGAGAATTCCGTCGGAAATAATAAGGAAAAATGGCGTATAACATGAAATGTAGTTTAAGCTACGATGCGGTATTATATTATGTACATGATGGTGAAGGATTTCATCAGATTCGACATGGCCGCATATAGCAATCTTACTTTTTCGGTTATTTTTACTACAAAAATTGTAATTGTCCATCCCTAGGAGAAATTAAAAACGCGGTTGTTGCTATTTATAGATTTAGTATGCCGTAATCTCAGAAATTATTTAAAAAAACAGCAATAAATCGCTTTGGAACCAACAGAGATATAAGCAACGTAGTACAACTGCTTCGATGTTTTTCCTAAAATTTACAAACGGAAATCGTTATTTTTCAGTTTCTGTACTACCGAAAGAGCCAATATGGTGATCAAATAAGAGGGCTTGTGTTTGCAAATATAATTTGATACAAAAAGAAAAAAAGCCAAAATGATTATTTGCAAATATATTAGTCAAATATAGTAGTTATGGCTGTGTCTCTTTTAACCCCCACAATATTAGTATCAAATTACAATGTAGTAAACTATTAAAAAAGTGTAAAATCCAAGATAGCTTCTGAAACAAAATGGCGGAACAAATTTTTTAGACCCAGCGATATGGGTATCAAATGAAAGGGCTTGACTAGTAAAATAAAGTTGACTGCATCGTTATACGTGTTTCAGAAACCTGGTTTAATGGCGATTTCAATGACTTTTATGTTTCTTTAAATGGTTACTCCATACTAAAAGCGGATAGACCTAGTCATGGTGGCGGTGTTGCCATATATGTTAAAAACGGAATTAAGTATAATTCATTACGGATAACTGATACTGATGATAAGAACGAACATATATTTATTGAATCTGTGATTGAGTTCAAAAATGCTTCTTTTATGGATAGTTTACATCATTTTTCTATGTTGTGAAGATGACATCTTATTTGAATTCCATCTAAGCGATCACATGAAGTCATTTGGATTAATTCCAACATATACCACGACACCGACACACTGTACAAAAGCAAGTTGTACTTAACTAGACGTAATTTTTGTTGCAAATCCTTAAAAAATCTTTTATATGATCAAATATCTAAGCGCGACCTTATGTTGATGCAGGAATTTCATATATATTATCATAGATATATTAGAATCTATTGACGATATATTATCATATTTAGGAGGAAAACAGTAATGGCTCATTCGAAAGAACTGTGCAATTAAAAACAAGTAAGAGCGCTATTTTCGGCCGTGCCGAATCTTATATACCCTTCACAACGTGTAGTCATGCAATAACAGTAGTTTGTATCACCATTCATCCCATATGAAATACGTACATACATATAAAAAACATACATATATAAAAAACATCCCATTGTTAAATTATAAATTTACGTATGTATGTAAGAAAAAAAAATAAAAAATAAAAAAATTTAAAAAAAAAATTTAAAAAAAATTTTTATTTTTTTTTTTAAAAAAAATTTAAAAAAAAAATTTTTTTTTTAAATAATTAAAATATATGTAATAAATATAAAACAATAAAAAATAAAAAAACAAATTAATTAATTTTTTTAAAATAAAAAAAGTTTTTTTTTGGCTCAGCTGGGATTCGATGCCACGTTTTCTCTAACCAGTATACACGTTTGTATGTATGTATGTTGTTGTTGTAATGTTGTTTTTGTGAAAAAAATCGAGGTGGTCGTGGGTTTTTGCTCATATCTCAGTTGTTTATGTACCGATGTTTCTGATTTTCAATAGCTCCCGAATATTTCTGATATTTTAGTACCTCACCCGGGTCCAAGCGATGTCGGGGGGCTTCAAAAAGTTGATTTCAACATACACATGGACAGACTGACAGAGCTTAATCGACTTTCCTATTCATAAGCTTTCAGATAATATATACTTTATGGGGTCGGGTCTGTCATAATATGCACAGCATATTTGATCTGTGCAAATTTGCACAGTTTCAATCGTGAGTTCCCTAAATATTTTTGAAAATAATCTTAGATTGCCTGATAACTGGAAACCCAATGGTAAATAAAAAAACATAAACAATATATTTGTTATATATTTTTAGTACAAAAGATTTTGTTAGCGAACTTATGTATATGCTTTTTCGTAAAGAAAATATTTTTTGAATTCTTGAGAATGTTATTTCGAATGCTTTTGGATGTGCACCCTACTTTCAGTATGTTGAAAAAGTACCAAGTCTTAACAAAAACAATCTGAATTTTAAAAGTTTGCAAAAAATTGTTCCCTGATGTTCGCCTTTTTTAATTTTAATTGTAAATTAAATTGCTCTTAGACTCGGCAATTTCTTAGACACGCATAAATGTGTGTGATAGAAGCAATTTAGGAAAATAATACAAACTTTGAATTCTTATTAGCAAAAAAAAATAAGTTTAGCTTTTTTAATAGTGATAAAGGGCTCGTCATGTTTGGAATATATTTATCTATACGCTTACTGAAAATATGCGAGATTTTTGTCGTTTTTGATTTTTTTTATAAATTTAAAGAAAACAATTACATGTTATTTTCAACTTTCGTTACAATTTTCTTAACATATTTGAAACTAACAAGCAGATTTATTTAAAAGGTAAAAATAAGTGATAAAATAAAAATTTTCTTAAAATATATGTTTTTACATATTTAGTACCAATTCAAAAAGGCCCAGTGTGCTCCACAAGCCACCATCATTAAATACCCAGAAAAAAAAAAAAAAATTAAAAAATATTAAAAAAAGGAAGTCGTGCAAAGAAGGTAACATTTTCAGGACTTCTAAATCAATAGTGCAAAAATATTCACTCTAAATGCATTTTGAATTTGTCATAAAATTTATGCTTCAAAATTAATGAAAAATATCTTAAACAAACATTATTAATTTAAATCGTGGATATTGTCACATTTTATTTTTAATAACAATAAATAAATACATGTATGATCATTTATTTGTATCATATTTGTCAAGAGCAAACAATTTTTAAAATAGTAAAGATGTAAATTCATCATGTTGAATGTAACAAATTAATTATTAATTAATGCTATCGAAATTATCTTATACAGGTTACAAGGTTTGGGTGTGTTTAAAGAACCATGGCGGAAATCAGGGTAGTGCTTTTGAGTCATGCAACGATATGTTTCAATATTCTTATATCATATATTAAAAAACTCAAAGTTATTTTGAAATTTGTTACTATTCAAATAACTACTTATGTGTATGAATTAAAAAAACTAAAGAAAATTACATTTTTTCATAGTTAGAATTATGTATTGTATGTCACGGGCTATTTTTGTAAACAAAAATTGACTATATACTTCTTATATTTTGTTTTGTGCAACAGGGCGAATCTGGCAGTGATTACTCACCGAATAAATTACCTCATTCTGTTTTAGCCAAGTCTATATCCCCACCACCCCTTAGGCATCGTATCCTAATACAGCAACGCTCAGGTCCAGCTAATCTACAATCGAAACCGACCAAATTTCAAACGCCTCGCTATCCGGAAGAACAAGCCCTACGTCACGTAAAACCGGTATTGGCACGATCCACTGCATCACCACATGTATCTGGTGAAAGCAATCGCTATGATTCCACGAACCGAGACAGTAGTTTAGGTAAGTAGTCTGCCTGATGCTCTAATCACAGGAGTTTATAAATATATTTAATTGCAAACAATTGTTCGTTAAACTCACATGTTACAATTTTATATTTCATTTGTTAATGTCACCGATTCACCATCAGTCATATTCGATGCTGCATTCTAATTGAGATCATCTTTAACAAAGTAAAACAATCTATCAAATGATTTGCATGACTCTTACGCATTTCAACTAACCCAAATACATGCATTAAATTTTTGTTTTGTAACGGATACCTCCAAGTTTTGGTAGTAACAATACATATTAACTATTTTACACTTTTAATTTCCAAATTGGTTGCAATTGTCAAGCTGTTATAAATATGAAAATTGGAATTATTTAAAAATTAGAAAGAAAAATAACAAAAGAGGATTTTCATTTTTTAATCAATTTATAAAAATGCACCACCAAAATGCACCACGGACCCTTTGCCTTCAAAGTATCGTTGAAGAAATTTGCATAAAAAAATCAATAATATTTTTTTATTTTTTATGTCTATTGTAAAATTAATAAACAAAAAAATTAGTTAGTAGTTGACAACGATATGTCCGTATGTGCATATAAGTATATGTACATGTGTTTGTGTAAATTTCACCGATATTATATTCCTCGATTGAACTTACCTTACTTTTACATAACACATTGTTAAATTATTTATTATAAATATATCATACTAAGTAGATTAAGTTTGATTACAATTTCAAAATATTTGAGATAATGTTTAGTTATGCCATCCACAGATTCTGAAACAACGTTTACATCGCATGTTAATTTACGCAGCGAAGCAGCTGACAGTGGGAATGATGGTAGTGGAGATGCTGGCGGATCAAGTGATGAAAATCGTTCTTTATTACAACGAGATAATTCTACTGAACGCCCTGAGGAGCAAGGTGATAATAGTGCTTCAAAGGCGTAGCAGTTAATGCAAAATAAAACTAAACATGACTAAATGTTAATCATTTAGTAGTTATGGAAAGCATTTTAAAAACAATTTCATTCGCCACACTATAATTATCCTTTAAAACTCTCTTCTAACACGCTCAACTATTTGAGTTCATTTATATTAGCACTCAAATGCCAATTGATCTATGTGGTGTGGTAGGTAGTAAACTAGAAATGCAAACAACAAACTATCCTCGAACAGTATGTGAATATGAAAAGCAATGAACATATTATTTTAGTCTGATTATATTATATTTTTATTTTTAATTAATTGAAAAATGTTGAACAAAAAATCCCATATGCAAAAAAAAAATGTAAAAACAAACAAATATATAATAAATATAAACAGTTATGAAATTAAACCAATTTAGTTAAGCTTTAAACAATCCTTAAGATGTAAAAACAAAATATACAGCTTCAATATTTTTCTATACATGTCTGTTATAAAAGTTATAAAGATAAATGACATATATAATACTAGCACACATACATACATACTTATTGTACATTACATTCTACATAGAATTTAAACAGCAAAAACTCTAAGATGGAAATCCTAAATAACAACTTAACTAAATAAGCAAACGAACACAACTTATCACCACAAAAGCCTACTTAAACCAAGAACAAAATAAAATGCAAATTTAAATATATTATATTTAGTCAACAAAATATAAAAAATTTAATTAATTAATTAATAGCAAAATAATAATTAAACACTTTATACAACAAGCAACTGCGTATTCCAACAAAAAGCATCGATTCTTTATACACCCGACATACAGAACAAAAATAAAATGAAAACAAAACTTAAACAACAACAAAAATCATAAAAAAAATAATTTAATAAATAAATAAACATTTACACACATATATTTACAAAATTATTATAATTAAAAAACAACTCTATTTAAGAAATCTAGTCTAATAATAAAAAATAATTACGAAAAGCTATTTGTGTGCATCGCTAAATTATTTACATTAAAATTTCTTTTCAAAACTACATAAAACTAAATAGTGATTCGTAATTTATCACGAAAAAAATACTGCAAAGTTTTTATATATTTTGGAAACATTATTTTTCTTTTTAATTTATAAAAAAAAAATTTTAATTATAAAAATTACATATTCAAGTAAAACAGCTGCTGTTCTACAAATGTTAATTTTTCTCTTTCCTGAAAATATACTTAGAAAAATTATAATAAATAGTATGGTTTCCATACATACATCCGTACATAGTTGAAATTTATGGTACATAATTCGATACAATTAAAGCCTAAATTGGCTCCCTCAATATTATTTGGTAAAATTTTCGAAATAATCTAAAATTTGATAATAAGAAGTTTATAATAAGTAATGTTTTTAAAAAAATTCAAATCTAACAAACTCTACTACTACTCTCAAAAGTTTTTTCAATATCCAGTTAATACATGGTGAAAGGGACTTTTATGCTGAAAAATATATAACACTAGAAAAGCTCGGCGCGCATTGCTACGCCCCTTAATGAATAAAAATGCATTCTGAATTTCAATTGAATATCAAGTGCAATAAGCTAAAAAATATAACTTTTTTAATGGCCGTGGCAAAGTGCAAAGTTTCAGAAAAATCGGTCTAGTGCAAGTACCTCAAAATTATAAATATTTTATCGGCGTGGCCCCGCCCACTTTTCTAATCACGAAATTATATAGTCATGACAGCTCAATATGTGTGCAAAGTTTCAGAAAAATCGGTCCAGTGCAAGCAGCTAAAAATGAAAACTAAGTTTTTATGGACGTGACGCCGCCTACTTTTTGCCACCCATAAACACTTGCCAAAGTTTGAGTCCGATCGGTTTTACAGTTTCGGAGTCTATAGCTAACACACACCCACACAGAGTTTCACTTTTATATAAGTATATAGACTATAAAAGCACGGCGCGCGTTGCTACGCCCCTTAATGAATAAAAATGAATTCTGGATTTAAATGGAATATCAAGTGCAAAAAGCAATTTTTTTTTTGGCGTGATACTGCCCACTTTTCTAATCACGAAACTGTAGAGTAGAGTCATAATAGCTCAATATGTGTGCAAAGTTTCAGAAAAATCGGTCATGTGCAAGTAGCTAAAAATGATAACTAATATTTTATGGGCGTGGCCTGCCCACCTTTTTCCACCCATAAACACTCCCTGGTATGTGTACAACAACTTACCGAAGATTGATCCCGATCGGTTTTACAGTTTCGGAGTCTATAGCTAACACACACACACACACACAGAATTTCACTTTTATATATATAGATAAACCTTACTTAAAAGTTAGAGGTAATTGAAGCATAAACTTAGCTGATCGATCACTTTTAGGTGAAAACTGTAGTTACAATAAAGAAAAACCAATAATCTCTTTTTCAGATCCTAATTTTAATTAATGGCATTGTGTGTCTGTCAACTTAAATTTCAATTAAACCATCGAACAAACTAGTGTATGCCTATATTTGTATGTCTGTCAGGGGTATAAGAAAGAATTTTCAAAATGAAATTTTAAGGATTTTCTCCCTAGCCTTTAAAATGTATTTTAAATTATAGAAATCATTTCAAACAAAATACGTTAGTGCATATTAGTTTAAAAGATATATTTAACATTTTAAAAATGTACAGAAGGAGATACAAAAATTTATAACAGCCTTATAAAAAGTCTTATTTATTTATGTATTAATTTATTGTATTTATTTATTTAACTAGTAAAGAGTACCTTTTGTCCTAAATTCAACTAATTAAAACCAAATAAGTCAACTGCATTTATGTCAGTTATTGCGTAATTGTGCAGCCAAACGTATGAAAACTGTAAAAATTTCATATTTAGATATAATTTTTATGATAATCTTTTTTACAATATTTTTAATTTTTTCTTTAAGGAATTATATTTTATATATTCGAACCGGTTAACCGGTTTTTTCTTAATTTTCAAAATAGCAACCGGTTTTTTTCAAATTCTAAATTTCAAACTATTTGAAAACCGGTTTCTTAAAAAAATCGAATAGTCGATCACCCTAGTATAAATATATTTTTTTTTAAATATATCATGTTATTAAAACTAATTTTAGAACACGCTGAAGTCGACAAAATATACACTGTTCTCCGAAACTAATGGTGGGAGAAACTGACAAAGCAGCCAGGAACTAACTAAGATATAAGAACAAAATAAAACTAGTTCGTCGTTTTTTCTAAAATATAAAAACGAAATATATTTTCAAAAGGCTCATGACTGTCGATTGGAATATGTCCGACGTCAAATATGTTTTCACATCGCCACGTTTGTCGAGAAATCATTAGCTCTGACAACCCAGTATGTAACTTAAGTTAATATTATAAATAACTGTAACTAAATCTGTATACAAATACAAGAAAAACAAGTAAAAGCACTATATTCGGCTGTGCCGAATCTTTTATAACCACCACCAATTTTCTGTACTTTTATAGATAGGGTTTTTTCCCGAAATTTTTGTTTCCCGGGAATGCGAGATTTATTTTTTAATATCCCGGAATCCCGCAGCAAAACATATATAAAGTAAATTTGTTTTTAATTAATAAAAAACTTTTTATTAAAAAGCATAAAATAGTTTATAATGTAAAAGAAACACTTCAAAACTACAAAAATTAATAAAGAAACTTGAATTTAAAATATAAATTGAGCAAAAATATTTTTTACTGAAAAAAATATTATTCTCTAGATAAGAGATCAAATATGAGCACAAAAAAACAAAAATACAGGTAATTCAGCTATGAGATCAAAAATAGAGTCATTAGAATTCAATTTCAATACAAACAATATAAACATCTGCTTTCGAATCATAGCCACCTTTTTCATTTCTCGGGATCCCGAATAATAATCCCAGAAAATCTGGAAGATAAAATAACTCAAGTTCCCGGAAAAATCACTATTTATAGCACAAAATGTATTATTTTGTTTTTAGCAGTAATCGCTATGCAATAATCTCTTTATACTAAAATATGTCTCACTTTCTTTGTATAACTTCGATATGCTAGTAAATTTTTTTATAAATTTAGTCTTTCAATGAATGTGGGCGTTAAAGTAGGCGTGTTGAAGTTGTTTCTACTAATGAATGCAACTTAGATGTTTCAATATAGTCCTTTATTATTCCAAAATCTTTATTCATAGAGAAATTATATGAATTTGAGATAAACCGTTATATGGGAGGTGGGCGTGTCACCTAAATTTTCCGGCATAACAATGACATTAACTAGGAGGATATACGTAGCAAATTTCATCATCATACCTCCAAATTGGTCGGTTTTATGAGCTTTAATATTTCGTTAACAGTTGATAACGTGAAAAGGTGTGGTAATTGTGGGCGCGTCGAAGTTGTTGTATCTTTTCAATGAAAGTGGGCGTTAAATTAGGCGTGTTGAAGTTGTTGCTACTAATGAATTCAATTTAGATGTTTCAATATAGTCCTTTATTATTCCAAAATCTTTATTCATAGAGAAATTATATGAATTTGAGTTAAACCGTTATATGGGAGGTAGGCGTTAAAGTGGGCGTGTCACATTTATTTTCCGTTAGAACAAAGCATTTGACCAAAAAGCCAGGATCGCAAAATTTCAGAGTCATACATCCAATTTTGTTGCTTGTATGAAGTTTTTGTTTTTAAATATACCGAAAAACACTGTGCCGTATAAATTTTCGTACATTTTGATCTATAACTCCTTTCCTAATGCATAGATTAAGGTAATTTTCGAAAAAAAATATTGTTTTTACTCAGGGAATATATATTCGAAGTTTCATGAGTCTACGTTAATGCGTTTGGACACAATTCCATTTTATTCGATGTTCGAGGGACACGGCTTTTTCGACATACTCTTACTTTACGAGCTATAACTCTCTTCCTGATATTCCGATTTAGCCCATTTTCAATAAAAAACAAACCTTGTCTATAAGAAAGATTCTTGCAAAACTTGAGCCCCCTAGCTTTTTCGGTGCGACCTCTATTACATACATACATACATACATACATACATACATACATACATACATACATACATACATACATACATACATACATACATACATACATACATACATACATACATACATACATACATACATACATACATACGTACATACATACATACATACATACATACATACATACATACATAACCCTTTTTTATAATTTCATAATACGGTAGGTTCGTAAACAACTGACAAAAGGGAAAAATAAATTTCATATATGTCATTGGAAGTAGTTAAACACTGTGGTCACTATGTATGTACAAGATGATAAAGGGTATTATCCTATTATCCTAGTCGGTATTGCTAAATATATCACTTTTACTTGTTTCTTCATACAAATAATTGTTTACAACAGTTTAAATATTCGGCTCCATATATGGTTAGATATTACAACTACTTTTACTCATTTTTATCCTTTTTTTGCAAAAATTTGTATTTAGATACGGTACGATCTGTTGACAACAGTAGTATTTTTTTTTCTTCCCATAATACAAGATCTGAGTCCAATATTTCTAGAATTTGTTTACCTCTTCCAAAAAATAAGATTCGTCGTATGCATTTGTTTGTGAGATCGTTAAAGTCGAATGAATCACTCCTATCCTAGCCATTTCTTTAGGTGTTAAAACAAAAAATAGTCACTCGTTATTAGATCCAGAGAAAGGAGCAATTAGTTGTCTATTTTTTGGATATTTGCAATACAAGCGAATCCTTTTAAATTTATCTTTTTCCTAAAGCTGAACTGAATGGCACACCGTTAAAAATTGTGTTTTAATTGGTAAAAACGTACCACTAACTTGTAATTCTACTATATTGATATAATAAATATATTAAGTCGGCCTCTAACAGTTACACTTACAGCTAATTTCATAGTTTTGTATTATTAAACCTAAAAACCGAAAATCTATACCAAATATTTTTATTTATGGAAAAATGTAGGTTCATTTGCATATACATAATTACAAAGATATCTGCATGTATGAATGACTTGGTGTTATTGCTGCGATATTGAACGTTTTCCTTATCTTATTCTGTTTCTGTTATTTAAGTTTCATCTGAAGGAATTAAATAAATAATATAATATTCTAAAATTTTCTTTACTTCAAGTAAACTTTTTGTTTCAATAATTATAACAATCATATATAATTATATGATTATTATTTCTATATGTAGTTAAAAGAAAACAAATATTAAGAAATTAAGGAACTGGGTTTTGAATAAACTAATGTATAGAGAAGAGGCTGTTGAATTCGTAAATTGTATAATGTCACTTGATCTTTCAATTCAGAAATTCAAAGCTGCAAGTTTGTTGTAAGCAGCATTGAAAAAAAAAATTGAAAAAAATAAATAAAAATTAATCAATAAAATAGTGTTGGTGATATGTACTTTAGTGTAAATTGTAATTTTGTTATTCTTTACCGTTAAAATATTTCCATATAAACAAATGTACAGTTAAATAATATTAAGTAATATAAGTTTTAATTATTTTTATAAGTATGTATATTCAGATATTTTATTTAAAGCGTGTCGGTAATTGGAAAGAAATTTTTAATATTTTTTTTCAAACATGCAATTACTGTTAATTTTATTAAATATTTAAAATGAACTGATTCGAAAAACAAAATGTATTGAATATGAGGTGTTACAAAATAAATAAAAAAAAGTTATTTAAATTAAGCTGTGAATAAAATATTGTATGTTTTTATTTGAAAGAATGTCTTTGTTTGACTTTAATTTTTGTAAATTTTGCTTTTATACGTGTCAACATTAATACTTACTTTAACGAATAAGTTGTTCAATAACTATCATGTCATTTTATTTAACATATAGCGAAAATATAAATAAAAAAGAAATACTTAATAGTGTTGTCGTCGCCTTTTAAACATCAATCACCACCGAAAACCGTCCACTAAGTAAAAGTTGTAAAGTCGTTCAAATTCACTTGCTAATAGTTATTCATTTATTTATGTATTTTTTTAACACATATAAAACTTACCAGAATTGGACATATTAGGCAGTTCGACAGCAAGTAAAGTAAAAACAATTAAGACATTATTTATCATCTTGATTGGTTGCTCTTGTCGTATTGTCATATTTATCAGTGCGCATTTAATCAATAGAGATTGTAATACTAGTTGTAAAATAACGTAAAACTTGAGATAATTCAACAAAATTGCGGCAACAACTAACTAAACAAATAGTTGTTTTTCCGTTACTTGTTATAACAGACAAGGGCACAGAAGTTTATGTACGTAGTTTTCTCTAATCTTGATCCAAAGACGTGTTTGTATTGAATATAAATCGTTTTTGATATTTTAAATTCAGAAGAGATTTCATTAATCTGAAAGTGATAAATAATGTGATGTCTTTACCAATTATGGTTTCTTCGTTATTGATTTGAAATTGTTAGACCATTTAAAAAGAAATAATTTCCATCACATACCTGATTATTTTAAAATGTCTACATACTTGAGTTTGCATATACATACATATGTATATGTGTGTCTGATTAACGTATTCTTTTTTAAGTACCATATTCTAGTATGTCTACAAATACACTTGCTTTAGCCGATATTATAAACACGCACTAAGTACATTTAGAAACAGCATACAAATGTTGCAAAGCATTTTTGCAAACAAAAATATTAAAATACACATGTTAGGGAATTTAAATATAAACCAAAACCCACTTTAAACTGATAATCGTTTAATTTTTTTTTTATAGAAAATAATAAAATTAAAATACTACAATATAATATAATAAAAATAAAATGATAATAAAAAAAAACACACACACACACACAAAAATGCTAAAAACTATAAATTTCCTTCAATAAAATGCAAAGCAAGCAATAACGAAAAACATATGCTAACCATTAACTTAATTGTATTAATTATCTAAAGTACACTGATAGAGGCGCTGTAACATTTTATTCAAGCTCATTTACAACTAAATGTTTAATAGTAATTAACCTGAATTCAACTTACATTAAGAGAAGAAACCCAATAAAATAATCGATAACACACTTATATAAAGAACATATTGGAAATATTGTATTTTTGTATGCTAAAGGTACAGATTCTGAAATAAAATGTGAAGTGAAAGAAATTTTATTAAACATACAATATTACATGTACAAGCAAGCAAACGAAGAGTAAAACTTAGAAATACACAAAAAGGCATTTATTATTTATCAACTAAATATTGTCCAAAATCATAATTTATTATTGTTAAAATGAGACGATTAAAAATTATAAATAATTTAAGTGAAATAAAAATTGTTTTACAAAACAAATCTATAAAGTAAAGTTAAAGATTATAGCATTTTTAAGCAACAATAGAACTAAATTATATTAAATTTACAAGACGGCAAGAATGCAAAAGAATTATTTTATTAAGCTAAGATTTGTATGTACATACGTACATGCAGACATTTATATAAATTATTTATGCAGGCGATTTGGAATACTAGGCCGACTTCCTAAACGCAAGTAGCAATTCATAATTTAAAAAAATGCGAAGCAATGCTAAACATGTCTTAAGTGCAACCTTGCGCTGGATAGATTTTTTTTGCATTTTATCGGCATTTAGGAACGCTCATGGATCCACTTTTTGTCTCTGCAATATAAAATGTTTAATTATTTAAATTATTAGTCTGTGATTTAAATAAACTCTATCAATTATAAATAATTTATTAAAAATAAACAAAGAAAATACTAACTCAGCCATTGCAGCTCAAATGTTTGCATACAAAATAAAAATGATGCTGATACGTAGTAAAATGAGTTGCCAAACGATTAGGAACATTGGACATTGCTAGAAAGTTTACATATGCGTTTACGAAGTGTATGCATTGTAAATATGCATTGCAACTTGCGTTTAGGAAGTCGGCCCTACTACTAATAATAATAATAATTAATGCGTTTATAATTCACCATTTAAATTCTTAGGCTCCTTAGAAACATATCAGTGAAAGAGCATCACAATACAAACATACTTTAAAAACAAACACACTCACGCACATGCATTGAAAGTTTCTTTCAATAATTTTACTTGAAAATATTTAAAAATCAAATAAAGTGCATTTTTGTATTTAATAATACTTGTTCACTCTAAAATTAAATTTGAGTAATGAAATAAACTTTATTTGCTTACACGTCCCGACAAATATATTTATTTTTGTAAAATTTAGTAGAACTGCTGTTTTAGTACATATTATACACGCTTTTTATTTCGAATTTTTGCAATTTTTTATAAAATTGTTTACAAGTCGAGTCTGATTAAAGTCGTTTAAATGAATTATTGAAGTTGCTAAAATATGTTTACTTCAAAAACATGTGCAGCAAAATCTACCCTTACCAACTAAGTCAGCAGGTAATATTGGAGATATATGTATGTATGTACATAAACTACATACTTATTTGTTGACCGAATAACTTCCGTTTTTTGTTTGAGTTGTCATAAAATTCATGACCCTCTCTTACAACTGTACTTATAAAAACTCAACAAAACAAAAGTTCCCAATAAAGCTGAATTAAGTATCAATGTTCACGTTAACATTGTTCATATTATAATACCCTTAAAGATATTTTCTGTATAGGGAAATAAAGGGTGTTCCAAACGAAACGCATGATGTTAATTTCAAATAAAACAAAAAGTTTTCAGAGAATCATCTTGCTATTTTTTTAAACTAAGATACTAGGAATTATGACAACTATTTATGTTAAAAATGAAATATTTGTCAAATTCTCGCACCGGTTTCGGTTGCATACTTCTATCCGATGGTCCAAATTTTCAATGACAAAGTTGATGTTCAATTGTTGGGCACGAAAACGAGTCGAGGTTGACGGCTCCTCTGCCACAGTATCGCTAACGACACCAATCTTTCCATTAACTGAACTGGGCGAGCATTTAGAGGTGTTTTCGCATTTCCTACAGACCCGATTTGTTGAAATTTGCACAGTGCGCACGATTTTGGTCATACTCGATTGATTATGGTGACCAAAGGAATCACAAAGTGCACTAAACGCATTTTGATTTAGAGACTAATTTTCGTAAGGAGCTTTAGCAATCTCAACGCGCTGCGCAATTGTGTATCACTCTATGGTAAAATTTGTCTAAATCAAAGATATGTAAAATAAAGTTGGCCAAAAAAACTAGACGTTAAGGAGTGGCTCACAGTTATCATCGTGCTTGACGGCTGGAACACCCTTTAAAATAAAAAATATTAACGAAGGTCTCTTAAAATAATGATGTTGGTAACGACCCCTAATAACTATGTAAAGTATGAAATAATAACAACCTATTACGAATTTCAAAAAGATTTCGCTCGAATGTACATATGTATGTATGTATGTATGTATGTATGTATGTATGTATGTAATTTTATTAGCTCACTTAGGCAAACTCCAAAATATATGTATATGCGAAATATGTCTAAAATATGTTGGTGAAGGCTTTTTATAAAATATTTCTAAGAGTAGATTTCTTTTGTTTTAATTCCACTTTTAAACAGAATTGCAAAGTTTTAAATTTTTTATAGAGAAAGTAATACATAAAATCGCAGTAAACTATCACGTATGGAGTGACACTAATTCACAACAATCCTACAGATTACATTCATGTAAAAAAATTCTCCGTTTAGTACGGTTTACATGATAGTGGCACCATCGGACATAATGCTTAAATTAAATTAAATGTGCCATAAACATAATGTCATAATCAAAAGGAACCAAAACTCAATTGGCTATGACGTTATTAGCCGTAAGTTTGGTTCAAACAGCTGTTTTGTATAATTGTGATTATGGCACGTTTTACTCAACCATTAATTATAAATACTAGAATTTTCATTACCTCACATATTCTGTGGAATGTAATATTTTAAATAATTTCTTGCCTCCATAATGAGCAATCGTTTCTGGTTTTAAAGAACAATAAAATATTTGCATTTAATTTCTTTTATTATTTAGCCTTAAGTTATGTTCACTTTAGGAAAATATTTGACGAAATAAAAGTAACCACTAAAAAATAGTAATTATTTATACAAAAACCATTTACATAAAATGCAATACGCGAAATTTTTGTATGTGTTGATAGCATTTGGTGTAGGAGCAATTACACAATATTAAATAATTGTTAAATTAAAATAATGGTCATGCTTATTTAAGCAAATATTTGCAAATACAAAATAAACTGTAGTCACGGCAGATTAGTCACAAAACTAATGGTACGGGGTGCTATAAGTGACCCTGATCGCCTTAAGAAACACAAACACTTTATATGCAAAAAAAAAAAAAATCAAATAGTGCGAGCAAGTAAAACTGTGTTCCCTTGTTGCTAACTATCTAAATCTCTAATACAAACTTTTTATTCTGCTTGATTTGGCAATTTTGTGATATTGTGCTTTCCTTTTGCCTCTTACCTTTACTCTTTTGTCTTTTATTTATTCTCTGGCTGTAACATGCCCATTTATATGTTAAACAATAAGGTATTGAATCATCAGTTATCTTGGTTGATTTTAATTTTCCAAGTATTTAAAAAAAAACTAGCAAATTTTGCAAACAATTTTTTCGAAAACCCCTCCAAAGTCAATTTTGTACCAAAAAAAAACTATTATTTAATATTCGCTTTTGTGAGCCATCTGAATGTATTCAAACTGCTAATTTAGTTGCTTACAACTAATGTTTCTTAAATGATAGTCATTTAAACAAACAAAAAACAGAAAACAAACAATTTAATTATATTCCATAAAACATGAAAAAACTGACAATTGTAAAATACATAAGTATATTTAAATATTTATTATGTAAAATAAATTTGTAATTATTGTAACAAATATGAAAACTTTAAACACAAAGACTTAAATAAATTATTAAAAAGAAATAAAACAACTAATTCAACAAAAACAAAAATACAAGTGTAACAATAATTAAATAAAAACTTTTTCAAAGCAAAAAATTATTAAAAACAATACCTCTTATGTAGATAAATGATTTAACTTTTATTTAATTAAAGGTTATTATACCCTTCACCTATGGTGCACAAGGGTCTATATAGCTTTGTCATTCCGTTTGTAATTTCTACAATTTTCAGTTCCGACCCCATAAAGTATATATTTTCTGAAAGCTTATGAACAGAGGAGTCGATTAAGCTCTGACCGTCTGTCTGTCTGACAGTCTGTCCGTGTGTTGGTTGAAATCAACTTCTAGAAGCAACCATATGTTCCTCAGATCTGTGTATGGTATCAATCTTTTGGAAATATCCCGGAATGAATCGCTATTGAAATTCAGCACAATCGCCCCATTAATTTCTGAGATATATGCAAAAGAACCTTTGTCACTATTTGTAGATATAATATGCCTCTAGAGATATACGTGAAAATTTTTAGATAAAGCGGGCTCTAATCAGCAAATTTTTTTAACACATATTCCAAAAATTTACAAACGAAAATCAATTTTTTCAGCTTCTAGACAACCGAGAGAGTCAATATTGGTATCATCTTGAACTTGACTAGCGCAATATAAGCACTATAAAAAAATTAAAATTTATATTGGCCGCCACCACAAAATGCCGTACAATAAATTTTTAAAATGTAACTTCTTGAACACCCTCAATATTGGTATCAAATGAAAGGGCTGGACCAGTAGAATACAGTAAATTGTTAAGAAATGTAAAATCCAAGATGGCATCTAAAACAAAATGGCGGATCAAATTTGTTTAACCCCATCAATATGGGTATCGAATAACTACGTAAAAATTCAAAATCAAGAATGGCGTCGGAAATAATGAGAAAAAATGGCGTATAACATGAAATATAGGTTAAGCTACGATTTGGAATTATACCTATGTACATGATGGTGAAGGGTATTATCAGATTCGGCACGGCCGAATATAGCACTTTTACTTGGTTTAAAAATTTCTTTTTTTCGTACCCTTGACAGTGTGTAATGCACACATACATACATACAAACATACACACATACATACATACATACATACATACATACATACATACATACATACATACATACATACATACATACATACATACATACATACATACATACATACATACATACATACATACATACATACATACATACATACATACATACATACATACATACATACATACATACATACATACATACATACATACATACATACATACATACATACATACATACATACATACATACATACATACATACATACATACATACATACATACATACATACATACATACATACATACATACATACATACATACATACATACATACATACATACATACATACATACATACATACATACATACATACATACATACATACATACATACATACATACATACATACATACATACATACATACATACATACATACATACATACATACATACATACATACATACATACATACATACATACATACATACATACATACATACATACATACATACATACATACATACATACATACATACATACATACAAAACAATTCTACATAATTTCTACAATATACATTTGTGATCCCATAAATTGTACATAGATTTATCTGACTCAGCACTGTGTCTACTGACTTGCAGTACATGTTTTCTGTAATTTTGTTACTTAACATCAGACATGTCCATACAGTATTTGCTAAGATGTGAGCGTCTCATTCATCTGCATAATTGAATTCTTATTTCTCTCTATATCTAAATATCTATCTACAATTCTTTATTGCAAATATCTTTGATTTTCAACATGAAATATTAATTTATGAAATAATTCTGTAACACAGTGTGTCGGTCTTATACACTTTATTATGAACAACAAATTTAATGTAGCTTTTAAATAAACTGTTTATAACATGTCCATAATGATTAACAATTGATAAAAAAAAGTCGAATACGTATTCAAAATAAAAACACTTTTTATTAATCTGTGGGTTTATTTTAAAGCCCTCAATTACCTTTAGGCATTAGATGTTACATAGACGTATATAAAAAATAGTATCAGAAATATGAAAAAACAAGAGACAACTGGTAATTGAACAAGTAAGAGCACTATATTCGGCTGTGCCGAATCTTTTATACCCACCACCAATTTTGTGTACATTTAAAGCACAATATTTACTTTTTTGTTAATCGCTATGGAATAATCTCTTTATAATAAAATATGTATCACTTTCTTTGTAGAGGGTGGTTAAATTTTAAGGGCCCATGTTGAAGGTGAACTACACCTAGTCTTTAAATTTGTTTTCTGCATTTCATTTGATATTTCTCAATCTCAAACTTACTCAATTCGATCCGTGGAAAGATATGCAAATGAGCAACGCTTTAAAGTTATTCAGGTTTTTTATAAAAATGGGCGTTCAAATCAAAATGCATTTTGTGCACTTCGTAATTCTTTTGATCAACATAATCGTTCAAATTCGTCCACAATCGGGAGAATTGTAAAAAATATTTGAATTTCTGCAAAACAGGTCTGTATAAAATGTTAGAAAAACTGTGAATGCCTTCTTACTGCGTTGAATGGGAAACACTGCTGGTTTTTGCGATAGTGTGGCAAAAGAGCAGTCAACCTCGACTCATCATCATGCCCAACAATTGAGCATCAACATTGTCATTAATAAATTTGGACCAACAGATAGAGGAGTGGCGCCAAGGATGAGGGGGCCATTTGGCCGATATTTTGTTAAATACATAATTGGACCATACAAATATTATAATTACAAAAAGAAATAATAATATCCTAAATAATTTGTGTTTTATTTAAATTCAACATCGGTCCTTAAAATTTAACCACCCTTTATACCTTCGATATGCTACTAAAATGCTTTTGTAAATGTAGTCTTTCAATGAAAGTGGGCGTTAAAGTAGGCGTGTCAATAAAGTTTCTGCTAACAAATACAACTTAAATATTTCAATATAGTCCTTTGTCAATAGAGAAATTACATGAATTTAAGATAAGCCGTTATATGGGAGGTAGGCGTTAAAGTATGCGTGTTACCTAAACTTTTTGGAACAACAATTACATTGATTAGAAGGATATACGTAGCAAATTTGATCATCATACCTCTAATTTTGGCGGTTTTATGAGCTTTTAAATTTCATTAACGGTAGATAACGTGAAAAGTGGGCGATATAGTAGACGTGTCAAAGTTGTTTTGCGAATGAATACAACTTAGGTGTTTCAATATAGCCCTTTATTATTCCAAAATCTTTATTAATAGAGAAATTATATGAACTTTAGGAAAAACGTTATATGGGAGGTGGGCGTGGCACATTGATTTTCCGTTACAAAAAAGTGTCTCACCAAAAAGCAAAGTGTGCAAAATTTCAGAGTCGTACCTCCAATTTTGTTGCTTTTATGACGTTTTTGTTTTTAAATATACCGAAAAATACACTGTGCGGTATAAATTTTCGTACATTTTGATCGATAACTCCTCTCCTAATGCATAAATTTAGACAATTTTCGGGGAAAAATATTGTTTTTACTCAGGAAATATATATTCGAAGTTTCATGAGTCTACGTTAATGCGTTTGGACACAATTCCATTTTATTCGATGTTTGAAGGACACGGTTTTTTCGACCTACTCTTGCTTTTCGAGCTATAACTCTCTTCCTAATACTCCGATATAGCCCATTTTCAATACCAAACAAACCTTGTCTATAAGAAAGATTCTGGCAAAATTTGAGCCCCCTAGCTTTTTCGGTGCGACCTCTATCGTGCTTTCAACAGACGGACAGACGGACGGACATAGCTAGATCGTCATCAAATCAAACCCTGATTCAGAATATATATACTTTATGGGGTCTAAAATGGATATTTCGATGTGTTACAAACGGAATGACAAAATGAATATACCCCCACCATTTTTTTGGTGGCGGGTATAAAAACGGTTTGGTTAATTTTTACAAGTACACTTTTTATTGTATATGTACTTACATGCGAGTTAAGGGTACTTAAGATTCGGCATAGCCGAGTATATCACTCCTAAATGTTATTTATTTTACAAGAAGATGACACAATTCACACACAAGAAAAAAAATAAACAACAATATTTAATAAATATAACGCTCATTTTGTAAATTATGTTTCAATAGTTGCATTGAAAATGTGTTATAATTTTTTATATTTTATTTTTTTTTATTTTTTGTATAGTTCCCCATAGTTTTAAGAATTTTGATTCTAGTAGTAAGAAAAAAAACAGAGCAAGGATTTTATGAAAAGGTTAATATATTTATTATTTAATTGCATCCGATGTATTAAATTAATGAAATTGTTAAAAAAAAATAAAGACGTATAATAAAAACTAAATTGAGTTGATTTTTTTAATTCATTATTAAAAAAAATATAGCGTAGAAATCATTTTTGAAAAAAGTAAACAAGACCCAAATTAGAACAATCTACAATTAGTCAGAGAATATGAAGTCATATATCTCGAAGTATGATAAGTCGTCTAAAAACGAATTCGTGTTTACAGTGTCTCTCTCACACTTTCATACATAAAGTAGGTACAGACAGAAAAAGGTTTGTTTCTAAAGCGGTAAAAACAATAAAAATACTTTGAAAGAATATAATAAATATATTACTGCAGCTATAGAAAGTTAATAGAAGAAACCAATTTTTTATGTTTATAATTAATACTCAGTATGTATAAATTAGTTTTCTCACAGCATCTTCTTTACATCTGACTTGCCAAAATTTTTTACTTCTGTGCAATTCTGCATCACTGTCAAAATTGTTACATTACAATCAATCGCCAGTGATTGTTTGCCAGCAGCAAAAATTTCTGCCAACTGGCAATGTCATGGTGACTTGTCAAAACAAAAAAGAGCACGCTCTGAAATATTGCCAAATGATTAAGCACATTTGTTTTACAGCGTCAATGTTTTAGTGCTAACACAAGACATGCATGCATGTACGTATTTATCAGTGTTAAAATTTACAAGCCAGATGTTAAAAACACTTCTGCCCAGCAAAAAAAAATTGGAAGTAGTGCAACGCGAATTACATTTACAAGACTTCTAAGTCAATTGTGTAAAAGCATTAATTCTAAATTACTTCTTAATTGCAAAATAATTTGTCATAAATGATGTGCTTAAAAATGAATGCAACATCATGCACGATATCTTAAAGAATTCATGCAAACAAACAAATTTAACACATGAAATATCCGATACTTGTCACCAAAAATGCATGAGTTCCATGCACTTATTAGAATGGAGTGCAGTTCATTACAATATTCATGTAAACACATGATCTCCAATGACACGCTAATGTTAATGTTTTCACCTAAATTTAATCACTTCGTCACCAGTTGAACCCCTGCAAAATCACCTTTTTGTCATAGATTTTTTTGCTGGGTGCTTACATAGTCTTTTTGATCAAGTTTGTGTTCAAATCACTTTTATCACAACCGAATTTAATTATGCATGTGTATTGGTGTGCAGTATGTACTAAAAATTAATCTATGTAATAAAGAAAATCACATTTATCAAACCTACAAACGGAAAAAAGTTATGTGTACTAATTGTTAGCTATAAACAATAAATAAAAACATCATTTTTATTATACAACTGGTTTTCCCGTCAATTAAAAATAGAAAATTACATCAGTCGATATACATATGTAAAACAAAAACATTTTTTTCATTTAGAACAATTTTGGAATAAATTTTGAAAAATTCAAATTAAATGTACAACTAAGAAATTAAACACGGTACACTCATAGAAGAAACAGGCTATATTAAGACTAAACAGGCTTCAATCGAGCCGAAAACGTCATGAAAGTCTGATTGAAAATGCTAAAATCAAGATGAAAGCCTTAAATTTAGAACGATAATTTTATTATGCTTCGTTCTAGTTTTAAGAATAAAAAATTTTACTTTATTAGTTTTGCAGTCTTGAAATGAGCTAAGTGTAGACTTATTTCAAGTCTAATCCATGCTTGATTTTGAAATGTTAAATCTTATTTTAAGGGTGTTTCCTCTTAATTGCACAAAACCAGCAAACAATATACAAAATTAGTAATAATATTTGAGTTTATAACAGTTTTGCTTAAGAATTAAAAAAAAAAAAAAAAAATCATATATGTGTGTATGTAATTCCTAATATATATGATGTATATTAAGGTCTAATGAAGGCTTTGCTATTATTTATATAATATACATGTAAAGGTGGACGAGTAAAGTTACAAATATTTATATTTAATATGCACAATTAGTAGAAATAATTTTGAAATAAATATTTAAAACTTAAGCTGTCTCCATAACTTACATATATTTAAAATAAACGTTTTTTTATTAATTAAATCGATTGATTGTTCTACAACAATTGTATATATGATTTGTAATTAAATACAGTTTGTTTTTTAAATATCCATTATACCCCAGAATAATACAATAAAGCTTACGACTTCCCGCGTAAAAAAAATTAAATTTTTTGCGCATGTCATCCCAATGCCTTCCCTGAAGCTGTGTTTCTATCGGCCAATACTTTAAAATTGCCTCTGATTTTAATGACAGGGTTGCAAGATCACAGATAGTGATTAATTTATTTATTCATTTGAGTCTATGATGGATTCCTTACAGACTATGAAACAGTACATACAAATTATTCAATATTAGTTATTCAAAAACAAAAATAACTTTACATTTTACAATATTAATACTTAATGAAAATCTATGTACATGTTGAACGTGTTATCGAAGTTGGCATAATTCGTGTAGAACGAGATGGTACATTAAGAACGATATTCGCTATAAGGAAATCAGAGTATATGCATCCTTTTATTAAATTTAGAACAAACGTAACATTTAGCATTGTTCTTTGACTTTTTAAAGTTGGCCGCTTCACAAGTGCAAGTCTCAAATTTATCATTATCATTTAGCTGATAAAGATTAAGATCCATTAGCAAATTCACGAACTCTATATGATGCGTATTTAACCTTGACGCTGTCGGAGTAAAATAACCATTATCAAATGATAAATTCCATAATAAATATGGCATATTAAAATCTCCAAGAACAAAAACAGAATCGTTTTGATTAGCAGCTTTAGCAATTTTTTTTAAATAGCTTCAGCATGTTCACGGTAAACCATCTCAGGTGAATAAGAAGGGATATAGGAAGAAGTGGTGAAAATTTGCTTACCTAATGACAAATTCAATATTAAAGAAAGATTAATTTAAAAACGCCTCAGAAGAAAGTTGATTGGAAATTGTAATTAAAACAACACCTGGTTCAGTGAACACAATAACGCTGTGGGTAAAAGCGAAGCTTTTATTGAACATGGCAGATAATTTTGTATTTAAGCCACGAATGTTTTGATAAATTATTGAAATATCAGTAGAAACATTTAGTTTTTTGGAGTAGTCGGTAGACGAAGAGCAGTCCTGCGGTTTTCTTTGTAAATATATGAGATCTTCAGGTACAGCAATTTTAAACGATGTTATTGTTCTCAGTTGGGAGTACATATATTTGTCCAGAGAGTTTTCGCAATTTGTTTGAAGTTTTGATTGAATATAATATTCAACCTCCTCAGCAGTAGTTTTCGCAGCTAAGCGTCATAAAAAAAATATTTTTATTAGGCTCACTTAGGTGCAACTTTGTTGGAAACAGTAGCCGAAGAAGTCAAAATTTGAGCATTTATTTATTTAAGTAAGTAAGTCTATGATATAAATCCTTACAGACTATTAATATAAAGTGGCAGAAATATATTACAATTACGAATTTAAAAACACTATGATATTACTGTTAATAACATTAACACTAATAGAAGAGTCAATTAAATAATAAAGATTATTAAAATCGCAACAAACTATACGAAAAGGATTATCATTAGCATAATTTAGACGAAAAAATTGCACGCGCAATGGGTTAAAATTTCTAGTTGGACGAGATGGAATATTGAAGGATATATTGCTTAGGAGGAAACTAGAGCATACATTACCGTTAATCAATTTAATTACAAACGTTACATTCAGCATTGTTCTACGGCTCTGTAGAGTGGGCAGTTTAATTAGTGCAAGTCTAGGTTTGTAAGATGGTAAATTTAAAACACTATTCCGAAAAAGGTGTCATAAACAAACCAACATAAATTGTTTCTGTACAGACTCAATTTTATCAGAGTACAAATTATATTGAGGATTCCAGATAATTGAACCGAATTCTAAATTTGGCCTTACTAAAGATGTATAGAGCTGTTTGGTGATGAAAGGGTCTGTAAATTCTTTTGCCCAACGTTTTATGAACGCAAGAACCCCACGAGCTTTATTAGATATTAGGGTAATACGCTGATAAAAATTACGTTTAACATCAAAAAGAATACCCAAATCAACTATTGAATCAACCACTTCCAGTTTGTAACCATTCAAAAAGAATAAAATTATCTCTTCTATTTTACGGGAAAAGTGGATGTGTTTACATTTATTTAAATTCAAATACATTAAGTTAGTATTACACCATACAAAGAAACTATCTAAGTCTTGTTGCAGCAGATTATAATCTCCGCAGTTATTACCGATATGAAAAATCTTTACGTCATCAGCGTACATAAGAACATTAAAAAATTTAATAGCATTTGGTATATCATTTATTTACAGGGTAAATAAAATTGGACCAAGATGGGTGCCTTGTGGAACTCCAGATTTTACTAAAATATGTTTAGACAGAGTATTATTAAAGCAAGCCCGTTGGTTCCTGTCCGTTAGATATGAATTAATCCAATCCAAGCTATTATTGGTGAATCCCAACATATTAAGAGAATGTGGTAGACTTTATCAAGAGCTTTACTAAAGTCCAAGTGGATGACATCTGTATACTGACCATTAGAAAATCCTCGATTAATTAAGTAAGTTAGTTGAAGAAGATTTGTTATTGAGCAACCTTATCAAAGCCATGTTGAGAGGATGCCATTATTGGTGGAACTTGATGACACAGTGAATCGGTAATACATTTTTCGAAAAGCTTAGGAATTTTACTTAATTTTACTATACCTCTGGTAGTTTACAACTCGCGATTCATTTCCAGATTTAAATAAAGGAATAATTTAAGACTCTTTGCAAGATTTAGGGAAATAGCCGTATTTTAGTGATATATTAAACATAATTGTTAATGGAATTGCTAAAGCCTGAGCACAATTTGAAAGTTAAGTAACTAGGAATGCCGTCAGTTACACTTTGGTTTGTAGGTTTCAGCTTTTCTAAGTTTTTCACAGCATCATCATAGTGTATAGGCGGAAATGATATTGATTGATTGTGCGTTATCGGATAAGGGTATTTGATTGAATTATTATTGAAATCGCCGAACATGTTACTTATGACTAAGTTGTCACGAGTTTCATGATTTAGAGTGTTCATAATAGTCGAGAAGCTAGAAGATTTTCTTTTAGAGTTAACAAATTTCTTTCTTTCATTTTTAATAAAGATTTCGTTCAAGAGTGATTTATGAGTTATTGACTATGGGTGAAATTCCAGAAGTGACAGGTAAAGGATCCAAGGAGTTAGTTGTTTCAGCTATAGACACTGATGTGGATCCAGATGCAAAAATAGTTTGGGGTAGTGAACTAATAACGACTAATGAAGCAGGCGCATTGACAGAATCAGAAATTGTTTTGAACGATATGATGATTGAGACCTCAAATGCGCTTTTTGCGTTTAGGTGATAGATTTTGTTGCATATTGACGAAATTTTCCAAATTGAGGTAACTATTAAATAGTTCTCCAAATTTGGCAAGTTTATTTTGTTACATACAATTTTCGAAAAAAAGTTTTCAATTTTACACATAAAACTAACTGGCAACTCATGTCGCTTCTCAAACTTCATGCAACCTCTGTTCCAGCTCTCACACAAACTTTTACTGTGGGCCTTATCGTAATCTGACGGGATATCATGCACATGGGGTAATATTTATTTCTATAACTCTGACATTATACCAACTAATCGAAACTTCTTCCACAACCTTTCGTTTTCTAAAAGACTAGAGTTGCTACACACAAAAAAAATATTTGAGTCATGACAATCGAATTTATTGCAAATCGAATTCTATTGGTTCCACTTACAATATCTTATAGTAACTGAAAATTTTGTTTCTTGGTACGGCATTTTTATTACAAGCACCAGGTTTTTAGTAAGCCAACGTTTGTGGTAACAGATATTATTAGTTGGAATTGTGGGTATTTCAAATTATTGACTATTGGCAATAGCTTATGTCTGTCAAAATTGTCATTTTGCAAATGGTTTGTATATTTTGCTTTCACACGTACATATTACGGTGATCGATTCGGTTTTACAACTGGTGGAAAACACGTTTTTTTTTTCTCTTTTGTCTGGCGGTTTTTTCTATATGTTGATTTTTCGAATTTCGATTACACCGTTTTTTTTTATCCGAAAAAGCCGGTTTTTTTATTTCTTTAATTTTATTTTCATATATCTTTGTTACCAATCGTACGATATTATATTTAGTACGCGAAAAGTTTCCAAAAATCAGAAAATAAAAACTAATAAATTTTCGTCCATAATATTGTAAGAAATTAATTTGTTGTTTAAAAAACAAATGTAAAATAAGAAAAATAATTGAACTTAAATATTATTATACCCGCCACCAAAAAAATGGTGGGGGTATATTCATTTTGTCATTCCGTTTGTAACACATCGAAATATCCATTTAAGACCCCATAAAGTATATATATTCTGAATCAGGGTTTGATTTGATGACGATCTAGATATGTCCGTCTGTTGAAAGCACGATAGAGGTCGCACCGAAAAAGCTAGGGGGCTCAAATTTTGCCAGAATCTTTCTTATAGACAAGGTTTGTTTGGTATTGAAAATGGGCTAAATCGGAATATTAGGAAGAGAGTTATAGCTCGAAAAGCAAGAGTAGGTCGAAAAAACCGTGTCCTTCGAACATCGAATAAAATAGAATTGTGCCCAAACGGATTAACGTAGACTCATGAAACTTCGAATATATATTTCCTGAGTAAAAACAATATTATTCCCCGAAAATTATCTAAATCTATGCATCAGGAGAGGAGTTATCGATCAAAATGTACGAAAATTTATACCGCACAGTGTATTTTTCGGTATATTTAAAAACAAAAACGTCATAAAAGCAACAAAATTGGATGTACGACTCTGAAATTTTGCACACTTTGCTTTTTGGTGACACGCTTTTTTATAACGGAAAATCAATATGCCACGCCCACTTTTACGCCCACCTCCCATATAACGTTTTAGCTAAAATTCATATAATTTCATATAACACCTAAATTGTACTCATTCGTAAAGATAACTTTGACATGCCTACTATAACGCCCACTTTTCACGTTATCTACCGTTAATAAAATTTAAAAGCTCATAAAACCGCCAAAATTAGAGGTATGATGATCAAATTTACTACGTATATCCCCCTAGGCAATGTCATTACTGTGCCGGAAAATTAAGGGGCCACGCCCACTTTTACGCCCGCCTCCCATATAACGCTTTACCTAAAATTCATATAATTTCTCTATTAATAAAGATTTTGGAATAATAAAGGGCTATATTGAAACATCTAAGTTGTACTCATTCGCAAAAACAACTTTGACACGCCTACTATAACGCCCACTTTTCACGTTATTTACCGTTAATGAAATTTAACAGCTCATAAAACCGCCAAAGTTAGAGGTTTGATGATCAAATTTGCTACGTATATCCTTCTAATCAATGTTATTGTTGTGCCAAAAAGTTTAGATGACACGCCCACTTTAACGCCTACCTCCCACATAACGGTTTATCTTAAATTCATGTAATTTCTCTATTGATAAAGTTTTTGGGAAAATAAAGGACTATATTAAAATATCTAAGTTGTATTTATTAGCAGAAACTTTATTGACACATACTTTAACGCCCACTTTCATTGAAAGACTACATTTACAAAAGCATTTTAGTAGCATATCGAAGTATCTGATGGTCCAAATTTTCAATGACAATGTTGATGCTCAATTGTTGGGCATAATGATGAGGCGATGTTGACTGCTCTTTTGCCACACTATCGCAAAAACCAGCAGTGGTTCCCATTCAACGAACTTAGAAGGCATTCACAGATTTTCTAACATTTTATACAGACCTGTTTTGCAGAAATTTAAATATTTTTTACAATTCTCCCGATTGTGAACGAATTTGAACGATTATGTTGATCAAAAGAATTACGAAGTGCATAAAATGCATTTTGTTTTGAACGCCCATTTTCATAAAGAAACCTGAATATTAAACCTGAAAATTAATTTACAAATAATTAATTTACAAATAATTAATTAACAATAATTAATTAATTAATTAAGTAATAATTAATAATAATGAGTTTTCCTGAAGATGCTACACGAAGGAGTAGCGAAATATTGAGAATTTAAATACAAAAATTGGATAATTAAATATGAAGATTTCAAAAAAGAGATCAAATAAAATAAATAGTTAAACCTGAATAACTTTAACGCGTTGCTCATTTAGATATCTTTCCACTGTTCAAATTAAGTTAGTCTGAGATTGAGAAATGTCAAATGAAATGCAAAAAAAAACTTGTTGCTTATGTGTGGTTCACCTTCAACAGGGGCCCTTAAAAATTAACCACCCTCTACAGAGAAAGTGATACATATTTTATTATAAAGAGATTATTCCATAGCGATTAACAAAATAATAAATATTGTGCTTTAAATGTACACAAAATTGGTGGTGGGTATAAAAGATTCGGCACAGCCGAATATAGTGCTCTTACTTGTTTTTTTATAAGATATAAACCCAACGTTAAAAGTTAAAGGTAATTGAAGCATAAACTTAGCTGATCGATCGCTTTTAGGAAAAAAATTTAGTTAAAATAAAGAAAAACCAATAATAATAATTTAAATTAATGGCTTTGAGTGTCTGTCAACTTAAATTTCAATTAAACCATCGAACAAACTAGTTTATGCCTATATTTGTATGTCTGTAAGGGGTATAAGAAAGAATTTTTAAAATGAAATTTTAAAGATTTTCTCCCTAGCCTTTAAAATGTATTTTAAATTATAGAAATCATTTCAAACAAAATACGTTAGTGCATATTAGTTTAAAAGATCTGTTTAACATTTAAAAAATGTACAGAAGGAGATACAAAAATTTATAACAGCCTTATAAAAAGTTTTATTTATTTATGTATTAAATAATTGTATTTATTTATTTTACTTGTCCTTAAATTCAACTAATTAAAACCAAATTATGTAAAAATTTCATATTTATATATAAATTTAATTATAATCGTTTTTACAATATTTTTTAATTTTTTCTTTAAATATTATATTTTATATATTCGAACCGGGTTTTTCTCAATTTTCAAGATAGCTACCGGTTTTTTTAAAATTTTAAATTTCAAACTATTTGGTTCCGCGTCAAATGCAATTAAGTTTGGGATCAGTAAGTTCTAAAAAAATAAAAATATTTTCCTTATAAATTCATTAAATGATAAATAAATTATAAGTTTTTAGAATGTGATTTTGATTATAATCATATAATTACATTAAGAAATGTAAATAGTTAAATAATTATAAAATAAAAAAATTTTTAAAAAATAAAAAATTTTGAAAAAATAAAAAATTTTAAAAAAATAAAAAAAAATCTTAATGGGGTTTCAGAAATCGGCTTCGACGCGGAAAATTTTTATTCCGAAATGACCTGAGGAAACATTTTTCGTGGTAATAGGGCCTTATTTTGGTTGTACCCCTAATGTACATGTATCAAATTAAAATTTTCAAATATACATACTAATAATGAAAATATAAATCTCATCACTTATTAAGATCAAAAGCGGTTAATTAGTTTGTTTTTAATTTTGAACTACACACAAAGAAAAAACTTGGTCTAAGTGATTGTAACCTTAGAGAAACTTTGATTAAATTCTATAATTGTGGTTAAAACATTAAATGGTTGCAAGTTCTCATATTTATATTTTTATTATGACTGTAAATAATTATCAATATTCCGAACTAATAAAATTTATTCTCCGGAAGAGTCCATGCGCCTTTAAATCTTTTGCAGGTTTCTTTTGATATCATTCCGAGAGAACTGAAAGGCAGAGTCCATGTCCTTGATTTTACCTAAAACTTTCCACAAAACAGTACATTTCCTACGTTTTCCGCCACCTTGTAAAAAGAAACAGCTGTGTTTCATTATAAAGTACATTTGAATATTTTTGCCACCTTTTTAACAGAAACAATAGAGCTTACCTTTGTAAATTTTGCAATTTTTTTAAACGCACATCAAAACAACTCTCTTGCGGCGTTTCTAATACTTGTCGACGACGCTTTAAAAAAGTATACATTGTCTGGTTCTGGTTCTATTCTGCGTCATTATAAAACACTTTACTTTGTTTGACTCCAAAGCAGCTTATGTTTTAAAAGTAATTTTAATCACGATGTTGATATTGGCGGGTTTTAAATCTGAAGATCTTCTGATTCAAGTCGCAACATTTGTTGATCCTCGGAATTTATATGAACTAATTGATCGCTGTCAAGGGTCAAAAGATTGCTGAGATAATTTTCGCTATTGTTATTGGCGTTATTAGCATTTTTTGCTGATACTGTTACATTGGTGAGGCCACCATCATTGTTATTATTTGCTGCAGCAGTACTAAGTGCTTGAAATTGTGGATATCGCCGCTGCACTTGTTGTACTCGTTGCATTTGATGAGGATGCTGTTATATATGGAAGGAAAAAACATAACATTAATTTTGTTTGAAAACAAAAATATTAATAAGACAGAAATGCTTACATAGCAATTGACAGGCGAACTCCAATCACCAGCAGACCCACCACCAGCTGCAGTGGTTGACGTTAAAACAGAATTCGTTGAAAATCTGTTTGCATTAGGATCGTAAACATCCGCATGTGTTGAATCATATTTGACACCGCCGGGCATTGTGTTGGTAGCATTATATTCTTTGGTGGGTGAAATCAACCGTTGACTACCTGGTATTGCTGTTGTAGTCGTGCTGAACGGTGGAGGAATGTTGTGATTATATGTGCTGGTAGGTGATAATGTTTGGGGCGATGGTGACAGTTCCATCGGAGCATTATATCTAACAAATGATTGTGGTGATGTGTCTACAAGACAATAGATAAATAAAAAATTTTGTTCAATTGCATTTACTATTGTACTTCTTTCTATGTGCATTGTACAATGTACATACAAAAGTACGTCTCTATGTCTAAGCTAATTGTGGATGTTTCGTGTGTTTCGATCCAAATTGCTTGAAATTGTCATATACATATGTATATTCCTTAAGGAGCTCATACACGGCATGTTTTTTACATCTGACTTGTCAAATTCTCCACTGCTAATACGAACATGTCGTGTGTTACCTTTAAAACATTACTTCTGTAAAAAAAAACATGTGTTGAGACATCTGACAATATTTAAATTAAAGCTCGCTCTATTTTCTTCTGTCAAAACATGTGACATCAGTCGTTGGCAGAAATCTCTGCTGCTGCAAAGCAGTCAGCGTAAAAGCGCAATTTTGACAGACATGTAGATTTACATATGTCTTACAAATTTTAAAGTCAGATGTAAAAAACATGCCGTGTATTATAGCCTTTAAGAAACATTTAATATCACTGGGAACACATGACAGGTACATGTGTTATAATTTTTACAAATTAGAAAAAGTAGATTTTCGATATACTTAAATTTTTGTATAAACAATTAAGATCCAACCATACCTTTTGGCTCCGTTTTAATCGCAGGAATATTTAAAGTCTTCCAGCAGGACATACTGTCTTGACCTAAAAAAAACACCAACAAACATTAATATATATTTAATTTTATAGGCAGTTATTAGGTGTTAGCTATAATAATGAAATCGGCCTAAATTTTTAATAACAAATGCAAAGAGAAATAAAAGGAACATGAAGAATAAAAACGACAAACAATAAAGAAATTCTAGTAATTTCGTGCATATTATTCGATTTAAATAAAAATTATTTAGTTATCATATTATGTATAAGTGATATACGTCCATATACATATATACAATTGTATTGTTTTCTCCTCTTTTACTAAATTAAACAATAAAATGATGGTCACAAGAAGAAAGGCCATAACTCGTATCTTTTACGAAATTGAGTTGTTCAGTGATTCCAATACATTTTAAACGAATAGAGCTCGACACAAATATTTAATGCAATCGTATCAAAAACAAAAGTTTTACAAGCAATTTAACAAAAGAAATTACAGCATGATAATACAGTTTGTACTACGTTTTTGCTTTGTCCTGTAAAGTTACAATTACTTGAGTTAAGGCCTTTGTACTTGTGATCAACGAAAAAATACTGTTTAAATAAATTTTCTCGTATTTAAAACATTAAAAGGGAATACCAACAAAATACCATAGAAATAAATGCAAAAAAGAAAAGTTGCAAATATCTTCATTGTTTTTCACTAAATTCTTAGAAACTACATTTTTTACTTATACGACACTTTGCTTCGAAATAATTAGACCTATTATTGAAGGCTAGACCTGTCATGAAGTGAAGGAGTGAAAATTAAAGTAACCAAGAAAGAAGAGCTACTGTGTTAGCAAAAAGTATGTATAAATCAATTAACTATAATAAACAATGTGGTAGTCATACTCTTCGAAAAGAACAAGCAGACTTTTAGCCACACTGCTCTTTCGCGATCTCCACTGTATCTGAAATTTATCGACTGTGCCACAGCATTCGATATTATCTACCATTAGGTAATTAAGCATGCACCAGAAGAAAGATTCTACCTCAACTAATATACCTTATCAAATCTATGTACTACGTCAATTCAACAAACCGAATACTGAATGAATAAAATAAAGTGAAGCTCAAAGATGTACAATCGTTTTGCTACTTAGAACCAGAAATAAAAAACTAAAATAGTACTAAATACCCAACAAAAAAGTTATTTTGTCAATAAGATGGTACCTTTTACAAAAATTATTAAAAAATCAAACTAAATAAATTAATTATTTTTATAGAAAGAAATTTTTAAAATTTATGTAAGATACATTTGCTCACTTCACAACCTGTCGTACGAGTCGTAGGTTGGAAGTAATTCACTTCACCATATTGAAGAAAAGCGGCAATAGTACTTACTCTTCCAGCAATTTTATATTTATAAGACATTCTATAAGCGTAGCTAAAATCGTTTTTAGTGTTGAAGAATAAGATATTCGTGAAAAATTATGAGCAAATTAGTCACTAATCGGAAAAGTTAGAGTAAAACTCATAAATAATTTTTGAACAAGCTTATAATACCAAATTATAACCGTAATCTTAAAAATTATTTCAAAGAAAAACTAACAAATCGATTTGAAACTAACTTAGATATCAGCACCAAAGTATAACTGCTTCGGGGTTTTTCCTAAAACTTTTAAACGGAAATATATAGATTTCTGCTTTTTTACAACTGATAGAGCTAATATGGGGATCAAACGAAAAGGCTTGAGTATTGCAATATAGTTAGATATGAAAAGAAAAAAATTAAAAAGGCGTCCTAAATTATGTGGTGAATATTAGTCAATTATAGTAGTTACGGCTTTGTCCCCTTTAAACCCCACAATATTGGATTAATATAAAAGCGCTCGATCGGTATAAATTTTTTTTAACCCAAAGAATATGGATATCAAATGAAAGGGCTTGACTAGTAGAATACAATTAACTGTGTAAAAATTAAAAACCCAAGATGGCGTAGGAAATAATAATGAAAGTAGCATTTTACATGAAATCTAAGCTAAGCTACGATATGGTCATTATTTTTACATGATTGTGAAGGGTATTATTAGATACGGCACAGCCGAATATAGCGATCTTACTTGCTTTTAATTCGGATGCTGTGTCAGTTACCTTAGTATAAATTGAAACTGTTTTTTATTTACAAATTTTTATAGCGCCTTGATAGTGATTATGAGATAACTAAAATTTGGTTGTGACAACATTTGTCGTTCGATCTTAATAGAGCTTTGGTACTAATTATTTTGAAAACTATTCAAATTCGTTT
The DNA here is from genome assembly GCA_941918925.1 of Phyto melanocephala. Lineage (NCBI taxonomy): Eukaryota > Metazoa > Arthropoda > Insecta > Diptera > Rhinophoridae > Phyto > Phyto melanocephala. The sequence continues at coordinate 61,067,509 of OW799235.1, read as the reverse complement.
TCTTTCCTAAGTTTCTTCTTTTGTATTTTGAATTCAACAAAAAAAAATTTTTAATTTTAATTGTACGCTTTAAGAGTTAAGCTCACCATTCACCACCAAAAAATTGCAGGGGGTTTATACATAACACATCTAAGTATCTGCTCACAGGGACTTTTTTGGTCTGCCGGTCTAACGTAATAAATGTGACAAAATTTAATGTGTAATAAAAACTTTATCTTAAATTCATATAATTTCTTTATGGACAAAGATTTTGGAAGAATATAGCAATTTATATTAATGTATCTAAGTGAAGCTCATTAGCAGAAATTCCTTTGACATGCCTATTTTAAGGCCCACTTTGCACGTATTTTGCTATCAATAAAATTCATAAAAGCGAATTAAACATAATAGATAATAAAATTTCCCCTGCAACCTTTCTGGTCAATGTTATTATAATGCCAAAAAATATAGACGGAAATCTCACTTTAACGCCCACCTCTCGATAACGCTTTTTCTTAAATTCATATAATATCTATATGGACGAAAATATATATAAAAATTAAAATCTATCATCTAAATTTCTTGATCTTTTTATTGATACTAAATGATTTTTATCCAAGCTTGAGAGCGTTTTTTCGTTTATTTATAAAAAATTATTTATTAGTAACCAATATTTCGCTACCAAACAATGGGTAGCTTCATCAGGGTAAATATGTATACAAATTTTATAAAACAATGATACTGAGAGTTGTGACAAGGTTTATGTAGGAACAACAACACATAAACTAAAAACTAGAATTGCTGGACATAGATCTGATCAGAAATACAGAAACACTACATTGACACAAAAAACAGCATTATCATTATATATTCAGGTCTTTTTTTATGCGGTTTTTAAATATTCAAATTTTTTTTTATATAAAAATAATATTTAGATAATTGATAACACTGGGCTTTGATATTTCTGTTAAGGTTTGTGCTTTCTGTAAAGTTTGTAGATTTCTGTTAAGGTTTGTACTTTCTGTTAATTAATGCGTTTCATGCGAAGACCAGCAGCCATTATTTGAAATTTGGGATTTCCCTTACAAATTTTGTAAGCAGGCGACGAAGAAATGTTCTAACGTACGTTTGCAGTTTAGTCATTGACAGTTGAATTTTGCATTAAATTTAAAATGTTTATTGTGGTGGAATTTTATAGAGATTTTTAAATTTTAATTATCGAAGGTGTTGAAGTTTCGCTCCAAAAAGTAAGTATAATTTTTTTTATGGTTTCAATGCTAACATAAAATTTTTGGATTCGATTTTAAGAAATTCATGTAGAGAAAAATAAGAAAAAACGACAAACGATTTCTTTAGAGACCAAAATCGAGGCTTTGGCAGACCACTTCAAACTAGGCGAATCATCAATCAGAGCCATAAAAAAAATGAAATTCCCTTTTTTTATGCGAATTTGGTACATTTTTAATACTTTAATTTCAATTTATGCGATTTTTTAAATTCCGGAACGTATCCCTAGTTTTTGTATGGAGCTAGAGTCTTTTTTTATGCGATTTGTTTTATGCGGAACGCATCTATCCTTCACCGTCATGTACATATGTAGGTATTGAACATATCACAGGGTAGCTAAGCCTAAGTTTTATATTTCATGTAATACGTCATTTTAAATTTTTACATATTTAACTGTATTCTACTAGTCAAGTCCTTTTATTTGATACCCATATTATAGGGATTAAAGAAATTTGCTTCGCCATTTTCTTTCAGACGTCATATTTGTTTTTTTTTCATTTTTTTCATAAATTTCGAGAGTGACTCATACTTCGGTGTGATAAATTGAACTAAATATGAACTGGTTAAGCCGTCATGCAGTTCTATACGCAAGACCAGCTGGAAGCATTACGATTTTCAATAGAAGCATTCGATCTACCAGGTTTGCATAATTAAAATAATTTCATTTGATAGTTTTCTTTGCTAAACTTAATTTTTTTACAGGACCAATAACCAATTCCCAAAACACCGGTAAGTTCTAGAAGAGGATACTTGCGGATCAGTGACTTTTAAAGTAAAAGGGCTCCTCCAGACAAAACCATCGATATATCATCGAAGATTCGACTGTAAGAACCGAAGAAAAGAAAAAAAAAATTAAAAGGCAACCCGTACGTTCGTCAAAAAAACATAAAAATATGTTTTAAATAATTCTGCTACAATTATCGAAATACTTCCTTTACAAAACTTTTATGAATTTTTGCGTGCTTTAATTTTATAAAATTAAGGCTTTACATTTGGGTTGTAGGAACTGTAATTAAGTGGGTAAATATTAGAATGGGATATTTGACATCAATTGCTATTAACTTAAAACATTGGTCTTCTCGAGACAAAAACCTCGATATATCACACTTTAAGATTCGACTGTAAATGCCGAATAAATAACGAAAAATTATATTTGGGCTACCTGCCAAATACTGCCTTGCCACAATCAATACTTTATATTTATTCAGTGGTGTACGGCGAACTTTTTTTCGCCTGTAAGGCGATACGCTCTAATATACTAAAGTGTACATATATACAAGATTGATGGATAGAGTATTTAGTCATTTTGTTTGTTTAGTTTGTGCAAACAAAAACACGAATAAAGTTCGCATATTTGTTAAAAAGAATTTCTTGTTAAAGAAAATATACACAAAAACTGATGGTTTTCACTAAAATAGTTAGATAGTTTCAGCATTCCAGATTTCCTGAAATATAAACCAGCAAAATTGCTCATGCTTTGGTACTTAAGCTATTTTTATTTTCTTTACGAGAAACATATCTTTTTATACCCTTCACCTATGGTGCACAAGGGTATAAATATGTATATAGCTTTGTCATTCCGTTTGCAATTTCTACAATTTTCATTTCCGACCCCATAAAGTATTTATTTTCTGAAAGCTTATGAATAGAGGAGTCGATTAAGCCCTAACCGTCTGTCCGTGTGTTTGTTGATCAAATCTGTATATGGTATCAATCATTTGGAAATATCCGGGAATGAATCGCTATTGAAATTCAGCACAATCGATCAATAGCTTTCTGAGATATGAGCAAATAAACACGACTGCCTCTGTTTTTTTTCCATATTTTTACCACCAAAATTTAAATTTTTCAGCCATAGAATAATTTATAGGTACCTTTGTTACTATTTGTAAATATAATATGCCCCCAGAGATATTCGTGAAAAATTTTAGATAAATCGGGCTCTAATCGGTAAAGTTATAGGCAATAAATTTTTTTGAAAATTATATATTCCAAAAATTTACAAACGAAAATTAATTTTTTTTAGCTTCTGTACAGCCGAAAGAGTCAATATTCGTATTATCTAAAAGGACTTGACTAGCGCAATATAAGCAATATATAAAAATTAAAATCCAAGTTGGCCGCCACTACAAAATGGCGTACAATATATTTATATATGGGTCAAATCTAGTATTTTTAAATGTAACTTCTTGAACCCCCTCAATATTAGTATCAAATGAAAGGGCTTGACCAGTAGGATACAGTAAATTAATAAAAAAATAATAAGATGGCGTCTAAAAAAAATGGCGGAACAAATTTTTTTAACCCCATCAATATGGATATCAAATTAAAGGGCTTGACTAGTAGAATACAGTTAACTACGTAAAAATTCAAAATCGAGGATGGCGTCGGAAATAATTAAAACAAAAATGGTATATAACATGAAATATAGGTTACGCTACGATGTGGAATTATAACTATGTACACGATGGTGAAGGGTATTATCAGATTCGGCACGGCCGAATATAGTACTCTCACTTGTTTATACTTAAAATAATTTTAAATAATTTATAGTCATTATTTTAGTTAACTTTTTGTATTAAGTAATAGTATTTGCACAGAATAAAAATTAGTATAAATAATTTTAAGCCAACGTTTGATTAAACATCGGAAATACAACTTGTATATTTTTACCATACTACCAACACCACTCAAATAATTTTCTAAATTAACATCTACAAAAGATATAATAACAATTAGATATATGAATTCACTATCACGATAATACAAATGCTACGTAAAACAAAAAAGTATTAGAGCGAAAGCTTACGATTATCCTGGCAATCATTTTGGTGCTGATTTTGCTGTTGTTGTAATAACAATTGTAGGGGATCACCATTTGTCTTTTTACGTTTACGTTTCAAATGAGCGGGATCTAAAAAGAGTTTAATTTGTTATTATATAACCATTATATAGGGTGTTTTTTAAGCACGATATTGTAAAAAATGACACAAAAAAGAAAATTTTTTAATTAAACAAATTTTTCCAAAGATCAATACATGGATGCATTAACATGTGAAAATACCTCCGGCCTAATGACCACCACAATGTAATTGACAAACAATTTTATATTTTATATTAGCCTTCAAGGCCTCAATAGTGACTTCATGTGGCCACAATAAAAACAAAGGTGTCAAATCGCACGACCTTAGCGGATTATCGAAGCCAATATATCGCAAAATTTTTATTTAATGAAATTGACAGTTTCGGTCACCCAATGGTACGTAGCGCAATCATATTTTAAACAAAAAATAATTTATTGTGGTGCGATAACGAGCTCCGGCTTCTTTTAGAATAAGAAAGAAGAATAAGTGTGGATGTTTTGGAATTTTACCGTTTATTGCAATAACAAATACGATTTGGAAGCGATTTCATAGAATTGCATCATTCATGTTTCAGATTTTCATTCTTTCATGAAGATCGTCTTCTGGTTACTAGCTGCAGGTCGTTAGTATGTCTTTTTAAATTACATTTGTTGAAGTGAATTTTACACAAAATATATTTTAATGAGCCAAAAAAGAAGGCAAAATATTTTAGAAACGTGGGTTGAGACCTTAGACCTTAACTACAGTAAAGTCAGTCTACTACTCAATGATCCAAAGATAATTTGTATCTTGATTTTATTTTAATTAAAACTTTTTGCGAAAACAATTAAAAAAATTATATAATTTTTATTACAAAATCATTTTTTTGCTTGTGTTTCTTTTATTTTTTTCAAAGAAATGGGGCATGAAACCAATGAAATACAAATTATGTAGTTGAAATGTACAATAAATAGTGTTTCGGTTAACAAAACCGATAAAAATTTGTCCACATAATATAAAATACATAAAACAATAAGCCACAACTTCATATTATTCATCTCTATCTATATAGATGGTATATCTATACCAATATCTATGGGGTCAACAGGAACAACAGGCTTACACATCGGAACATGTATTTTCAATGCTAGATTGTGTGTTAACTTCAATTGGAGCTAGAGCTAGGACTTCAAATGCGGATAATCTAGATGATATTACATTATCGAGAAAGCATACGAGTTGGCACAGAACCCATTTGTCGCAGTCGCAGAAGAAGTTTTAGACAAAAAGTTTTTTTCACTTCTGTTATAATGTCTGGATTTATTGTCTTTTTTTTTAATTATCTGACGAGTAGTGTGATCTTGTAGAAATGGACTTATCTCAAACCTACTGATCTGTTTGCGAAACATTGAACGTAAAGGTACCAAACAAATTGTCAAACAAAATTGTTCTTAGTAAAAGCGGGTAAAGGAAGTGATTGTTTCAATTGATTCATTAGAGCTGCATTTCCAAACTCTATATTTTTAATTAATTTCATCATTCTTTAATTTAGGTACTGATTTCACGTCATTTGGACACCCTTTTTTTCATTGTCAATATCAGTAGAGTTCTGTGTTTTGTGAAGTTGTGGTATTGGTAACCCATTCATAGTTGGTAAGTATATTTAAATTAATAAACAACAACAACACCAACAAAACTTTTTTTTTTATTACATACATTGGTATATGTTTCTACATCTTGATTTCAAAACCAAAAAACATCTAAGTGTATTTTCCTACCTGAATCCATGGGTATGTACTCAAAGGGGAGTGGTTCACTTGTCGCACCATCAGATGGTCGCTTTAATTGTATAAACACCTAAATTATATACAAAAAAAATATTTGTTAAGATAAAATTATGATCATCATATGATTATTCACAGTAAGTATGTGTATTGTACCTTTGCTGGCTCTGTGATATCCAAATTACGATATCGTGGCGTTTTAAATGATATGGCAGTTTGCTTATGTACATCAGTGTGTTGAAATTCTCCAAATGCTTCCCATATCACTTGACCATTGTTTTCTTCATAAAAACGTACGGAAATATCTTCTTTCGCGACTTTCTCGCACAATAAAATTATTTGTGTATTCCCTAATACACTAGCTGAGCAGCTACACAATCGAAAAATTATTAGATCTGACATGGCTTTTTTGTCATATATTGGTTCAGAAACCACTGGTGCGAGAGGGTGTGTAAAACGACCCTTCTGATCGTCCTCCATGAAGACTTGGAAACATAGTCTAACCGAGTTCATATCAATACTGGATGGCTGAAATCGATGAGAAAATCCAGCTAAAAGTCAAAAATTTAAAATTTTATTATAAAAATAATAAAAGAACAGTAAAAGAAATCGTACTTTTAAATGGATCAACGCGAATTTCTTCCCTTGATTTAAGCGCAGCATCTATATCCTTCTTCTTAACGCACTGTATTCCCAGATTACTAAACACAGCCTTCATTGTACCTGAGTTGATTTCAAGCGTACATACACCCTTCTTGCAACCTTCTTTACCTACTAAATTATGTGGATGAGGTCTTAAACGATAAAGTAATTTTTCAAATAACATTACGAAGTAAAATATAAAAAAAAACTCTGTCCTACCTATAGGGCTGATCTTTAGTGACGCATGACACAACAACCACTGCACGTCCTTTACAACCTACAACCTCTATGGTGGGATATGTTTTATTTTCTGGGGTCGAATTTTCACCAGGTATAGAACCGGCCGAACGACCCTCACACTCATAACGAAATCTCAAAGCTTTGCTGGCCGGCTGTTCCGTTATTTTAACGTAAGCTTTTTCTTCCAACATTTGTTTGTTATAAGACGGTTGCTGTTGTTGCGAGTATGTTCCATTATTATTTGCATTCTGTTGTTGCTGCTGTTGGAGAGAATCCATAATATGCCCATTAATATTATTATCCATTACAGCACCATTGGATCCTCCTGCATTTGCCAAAACTTTGAAATTTCTAGTAGTTTGAAACATTGAGATGGTAAAAAAATAACTGTAAAAAAATTGATAACATTTTTTTTATTATTTTTACAAATAATGTTTATTAAAACATATTTAAAATAATGAATCATATTTAAAAACATTTAATATCAATTGTTTGTTGTTAATTTGGTATACCGTGGAACAATTTTGTTTATGCATATAATTTGTTTAATGGTTATTTAAAACTAATAAGTAGTGAGAACAAAAAATTACAATCCACTCAAACAATCAAAACAATAATTTTTGTGGTTAGTAATTATTAAACAAACATTAGATGCGAGTTAATAGTTGCTATTATATTTCTAAAACGCAACACACTTTATAGTCATAATATTCTTGTTTTCAATTTATTGCATACATATCTTGAAAATGTCCAAAGGACGTGCAACATGTTGTATTTACATTTACTTATATAAAAATCAATGTGTGTTTGTATGTTTGTTTGTGCTTTATAGACGGTTAAACGGCTGGACCGATTTCCTTGAAATTTTCACAGAATCTTTCTGTATGTTTGGAAGGAACTATAGGCTATACCTTGGTTTGAAATTGTAAGTGGGCGGGGTGCCACGCCCTATTAAAGAATAAGTATTAAATATTATATAACACGAAAATTAATGCAGCTAGAGTCTTCAAATTAAGTACGGTAAACTTTGACATCCACACGAACATTTGGGTAAAAAATGGGCGGACTTTCAATAGTAGGCGTGGCCACATTAATTAAATACTAAATTTCGTATATTTGGAAAACGATATCGATTAGAGTACTAAAATTTTGCAAGAGCAACTTTGATACCTAAATAAACATTTCTGAAAAAAATGGAAAAATTATAGGAAACTCTGTTTAATTTTTGACATATATAAGTACATTTATGAATGCGAATTCACTTTATTGTGAAAGACGATTAACTAAAATGTTCTTAACACACCTTTTATACGAGCCTTCTATTTGTTTGCATATATATGAATGCCTCAAATTTCGTACATTAAAATATCAGAGTAAAATTATACTTTTTTCGTATTGAATTTAACGATTCTTAAATCAAATTCATGGCTCATTAAAAATAGTCAATGAAATCGATTACAATTTAACAAATCGCCATTTCGCCAAATCAAAAATAATAAGGGACGTCAAAAAAGTTTTCAAATCGCCACGTTTGGCGTGAAATCACCAGATCTGACAACCCTGGATATAAAAACAAAATTTGTTTGGAACAAATGAATGAATTCCCTGACCGCAATAAAATGTGCTTACGGTATCAATAATGAAGTCTGATCATTTAAAAATGCTTTTAAGAATTTTAAATTCACTATAATAAATAGACCATCAACTATGTAGCTTATAATGTGTGAATTACATTTCCTTATCCAAAATTCTCATTAAATAAATGCAATTCTTTATTTTAATAAACTAAATGCATTCGAGAGTTTCTTATTCATGAGTTATTATTTAACGCCTAATAATTGCATTCAAATTTTGTTAATTCATGTTGAATTAAAAAACAAATTTGATTTACTCACCGAGAATGGACGAATTTTAAATGATTAGTAACACGTTTTCGTTTTTCAATCGATGTTCGCGGACTCACTTAAGTTTTTAACTGTCATCTTAAGTAAAAAAAAAATAGACATCTTTTACTTTAAAACGTTATTTTAACATATTTAACACTTAGTTGGAGACTTGAGATTTTAGATACGGTACCCTCCTTAAGTTAAGTAGGTTAAAGTTTAACAAAATTAAAATTTAAAGGATATTGGAAAAAACTTTCCCGAATATTCAACTTCATACATCACATTTGTAACACATATGGTCTAGTTTTTTTTTATATTTTTTATTGCGAAACGATGCCCGACAAGATTTTTTATCTAAATCTTCCAATATTGAAAACCGAATATTTATACATATATGGTTCATATACTCAAGCAATTAATTATTTTTAGAATAATATTATTAGATAATTAACAAAATTTTATTTTGACTAATTTAAATTACAATATTAGTGAATTTTTGTTTTCAAATTAATTATTTTTAAAGCTCAATGGGTCTGTCTTTACGTTTATGAAGCCATTAAGCCATTAAATATATTGAAGTAACTGCTATTTTGCACAGAAATATGTCATTGACTATTTAACATGATAAATAAAAATACTAGAACAGCAATGTTTTATCTAAAATTAAAATAAACTAAAATTACTAAGACAAACTAGGACAATATAAATAGTAGACAAAAGTGTTTATTAGTTACAGCTCTACATCTAAGAACTGCGCATTAATTAAATGGATACCACAAATCATTTTTATTTTAATTTTATTTGTTAATATTTTTTTAAAATACAACCACAATTAAATACAAATCTAAAACGCAAAACACTTTTTACGAAAGAGTTTATGGTGTCTTTGCATTTTATATATTTGGGTAGACCATTGTGCAACGAAACCCCTTTATATATTTAAAGGCTAAATCAAATAATATTGAAATAAAAAAAATTTATAAATTTTGCTATAAAAATAATATTGTTTTTGCTTACCTTAATTTGAAAAAAAACTATTTAAATATTAGATCGTTTGAATATTCAATATGTTATGTTGATAAAAAAAAACTTTTACTATCCTTCTCAACACTCTTTAACAATAAAATATTTTATCACTTCTTTGAATTTTGTATAGCGTAGATACATACATGCGTATGTATTTTATTAGCACATTTCACCATAAACTTGTAGATATTTTCACTTTTCTTTTGATATTCGAACATGTACATTTAATTCATTCAGCTGAAATATTAACACATACATACATACATACATACATATGTACTTTCGTATGTATAACTTTCATTAAAGAAAATACTTTTCGATTGATGTTTTTTATTTTAATGTTAGAAAGACAACAATTAAAGCAACCTTGCTCGCGAAACTTCCAAAAGCAAACTGATGCATTCTACAATCATTTAATAGTGAATGTATTTCCCTTTCAGGTAGCAGCTACCTTCATTCAAATTTACCTGAATAAATATGTGCATTAAGCAAGTTTTCCTTTTTGCAAGAAAGAGAGAAAGCCATGGAAAGATATTTCTTGTAAATATTTCTGCTCAAAGTAATGGTTCAGTTAGTAGGTTTGTACAAATCAGCTAACAAAATATAAAACATAAACATACTTAAAATGTACCGTAAAAATACATATTTTTTGGTTAAAAACGTAAATTATGACATATTGCAAAAAGAGACAACACTATTGGTGTTTTCTTTTCAGACGTAAATGTTGCATTAATTCTGCCCTATGCCGTTTTTTGTGATCTTTTTTTAAAAATATGCAATATTATAAACGGGTGACAAGTTCTTTTGTAGTAATGTTACCAGTTACCATAAAAATGAGAAAAAATGTTACATGTCGTACCCTGAATTAAATCAAAGGGTTAGAATATTACACTCTTTAACAGCTGATATTAAAAAGGAGAATTAAGTTTTTCTAATGGTTAAAAACAATGTTTGGTCCCAAATTATTAAAATGATAACAAGAAATGCAGTTTTACATAAAAAGCTGAAAACTGCTGTTGTATTCTGCTGATTATAAAGGTAGAATTTTGTTAAGGTACAGGTGACCTTTGCAAAGTGTGTTACAATAAAAGGGCAATATTGTTTGTCAGAAAAGAAAACACCATAGACAGACACACTCATTATAGCAATACTGAAAGCTATAAAGTAACATATAAAATATATATTAACTTTACCATAGACCAAGAGATTTGAGTCATTATGCTCTGTTTTTACATGGGGTGATGTCGGTCGCATATGCAAACGTTAGTAGTTTAGAATTTTTTTGTCGAAAACTTGTGTCTGCTCTCAAAGTCAAATGAGCAAATTAATATGTAGTTGCATCGTTATGCAGTATATGTATATAGGTTTGTCATTCCGTTTGTAGTTTCTACAATATTCATATCAGACCCCATAAAGTATATATTTTCTAAAAGCTTATGACTAAGGAAGTCGATTAACCCATATCCTTCTATCCGTGTTGTTGGTTTAAATCGACTTTCAAAAGCTCCCTCATTTTACTTAGACCACTATGTGGATCAATCTTTTGCAAATATCCGGAAATGAATTGCTATTGACTTATATATATTAGATGATAAAAAAAGTCCTTACAAGTTTAAAAAATTTTAAAATCTGTCCCTTTTCAAAAAAAAAAAAATATATATTAAAAAAAACACTTCAAAAAAGGCCTGAAAATGACATCACTGATGTATTTTTGAAACTGAGCATATTTTACTCTTTAATAACACTATCGTAAGTGTGCTAACAAAAAGAAAATTTTAAAAATCACTTAATAGTGCTTTATTATTATTTTTATATGTCATTGTAATATCATACAACAAATAAATGAATCGGCTTTATTTTACTTTTTTTCTTTTTTTCTTTCGAATTATTGTTTATATACAACTTAATTATTCTAAATTTTTCCAACAAAATTTAATTTTGTTCGTTTGAATAATTGAATTGATTGAATTTTTGTTCGATTATAAACCCTAATACCTATGAATGTGTATATGAGCCATTTTGAAAAAAGGTTAGAAAGGAACAATTAACAATGTCATTAAATACAGGTACCTCTGACAGCAAAATCAAGAGAACTTCATACACAATCATATACAAACATACATTCATATATACATACATATACTTTAGTAATACAATAACAGCACGGTATTTATAATATTTTAATTAATAGTTGATTTTATTACCTTTACGGTATTTAACACACACAAAAATTGTAAAGAAATCCAGAACTTTATGAGTTTTTAGAATTCACAAACAAAATTCAGTTGTTTGTATATTGTTTTATTAACTACATCTATATTGTGCTTTCATTACGAGGGTTGCTTTGCTTTGCTTGGATGGTAAACTTTTTCAAGTCTTCTTCCCAATGTCTTTCATATTCATATTCTCTAATATTTACATTTCGAGCGAGGACTGTGAAGGTAATTTTCTTTATGTCGACTCGACAATTTTAAGCGTCAATAGATTTTTCATTTCCTTTAAGATGTGTGTTTTGCTTTAAAGCTGCGACATAACCTTTTAAAATAAAATATTTTTACATATATTTCTACATATAGTATCGTCAATTGAAATAAAAAGTTTGTACGATATGTATTGAAAAGCAACTGAAGATCTTCTTGTTTATTTGGAAGTATCCTGGCAGTATCGAGACTGCCAACGTTAATTAGTTAGCCGACATACCAACGATATGCTTATTATTCCATTCATATTTTCAATATTGAATTTAATTTCGTTTGCTATAAATAATTTCGTTGAATATTATTTACGTATAATTTAAATGAAGCTTTACCTGCTATTCTCTAAATTGTAAGTGTGTATACTTATGTTATCATGATTTAAGAAGACTTGGAGCAAATGAAGTGCAATCGTTTACACATTTTCAAACGTTTAGGACATAATTTTTAGCACAAATACATCTTGGCCAGTCTCTAAAGTAATGAAGTTGTACTATTTTTATAACGGGTGTTTTTTAAAGAGATATAGAACTTTACGTTGGCAACACTTTTTTAACTGGCAGTTATTTCGTCAGCATTCAAGTGATGTATGTTTATTATGGTTTGGCTGTAATTAAATTGATGAAAATCCCCACGTGTATGTTGAGACATTATTAAATACAGAAAAACTGATTGTTTGGTGTGGCTTAGAAGCTGGTGAACTCATTGGTTCGTACATCTTTAAAAACGATGCTGGTCAGAACGTTTCAGTCAATGGCGACCGCTATAGAGCCATGATAACTGAATTTTTTGTCTATCAATTAAAGAACCAAGACTGAGAAACATGTCACCGAGCTCGTGCCACAATTGATGTATAAAAGGAAATGTTTGGTAACCACATATTTTCTAAGAACGTGAGATTTAACGCCGCTAGACTATTTTCTGTGTGAAGTCGCCAGTATACGGCGATAAGCCCGAAACGATTGACCAATTGAAAGACAACATTTGTCGCGTTAAAATCAATATACAGCCAGAAATGTTGGTAAAAGTCATTGAAAATTGGACCTGTTGATTAGATTACGTCCGAACTATCCATGGCAGCCATACTCGTTTGTCAGTAGTCGTCTTTATATTATAACTTCAGAATATTATCTTTCGAATAAAGTAAATTTCATGTCAATTTAAACAAGTGAGAACACTATATTCGGCTGCGCCGAATTTTTAATAACCACCACCAGTTTTGTGTACTTATATGGCACAAAATTTATTATTTTGTTTTTACCTGTAATAGCTATGGAATAATCTCTTTATACTAAAATATGTTTTGCTTTTACTCCGATTTGGTATTCATTTCTTTCCTTAAATTTAATATTACAATGAATCATTAAGTATTTATAAACAAGAAATGACACTACTGACTCTTTTTTCAACAATGTTGTATTTTTGCGGAATCAGAAAAGTTTAATTTGGTACCCACAGCTGGTCAAAAACTAATATTAATATTATACCCTTCATACAGTGAAAAAGGGTATATATAGGTTTGTCATTCCGTGTGAAATTTCTACAATTTTCATTTCCGACCCCATAAAGTATATATTTTCTGAAAGCTTATGAAAAGGAGAGCCGATTAAGCTCTGTCAGTCCGTCTGTCCCGCCTTTTTAAAAAAATTTGTTTTTGAACATTTTTAATATTTTAATTGTTAATTGTTATAAATTGTAATTCTTGCCCTGAAGAAGCTACCCAATGTGGTGGCGAAATATCGGAATAAAATAATAATTTTTATAAAAAAGTAATCTTTAGCTCGAAGAAATAAAAACAATATATAAATATAAAAAGATCGAAGAAATTTACATAATACTTTATTTAATATTTAATATTTTTATTATTTTTTTTTATTATTTTTTTTAATTTTTTTTTTATTTTTTTTGTTTTATAATTATTATATATATTTGTATTATTTTTTTTAAATTTTTTTAAAATTTTTTTTTTTTTTTTAACATACATACGTAAATTTATAATTTTACATTGGGATGTTTTTATATATGTATGTACGTATTTCATATGGGATGAATGGTGATACAAACTACTTTTATTGCATGACTACACGTTGTGAAGGGTATATAAGATTCGGCACGGCCGAATATAGCGCTCTTACTTGCTTTTGTGTGGGCACGGCACCTCATACTTTTCAAATTATATAATTCTGTGGTCGCAAGGAAAAACAAGGTAACTCCATTTTTTTAAACAGTTGAAAAAACACCACAAATTTTATGGATTTTGGATTAACCATCACTCTGTCAGATCAAAATTTTGAAAAAGTATCACATTTAAGAGTAATCTACAAAATAAAAATCGCTTAAATACCAGTTTTTAGGAAAAAAAAGGTAACTCCATGTGTTTTAAGGAAAAATCAGGTAACTCCATTATATCTTAAAGAAAAACACTAGGAGATTGATCGTTGATGTAAACAATAATTGAAACTAGAATTGGATCATTAACATACAACAAAATTAACTGAATTCCTTTATTTTTAACAGCAAACTAAAAACTAAAAAATGGAAATTTTTCGATTTTAAAATCAATACGAAATTCATTACTTTTTTTGATAACAATTTAAAATTACAAGTTTAGTCTCTTTTGCTGCAACCTTGACGATCTTCTCCATAAGACGATGCATCAGACGATGAAAACTTGCCTTAACTCCATAAAATATAAGAATAAATTCAAACAATGAAATTTTTAGGAAAAACCAGGTAACTCCATTTTTAGGTAAAAATCAGGTAACTGACCTTGATATTCGCTTCTGACGGGTAAAACGTTTTTTACTGCAACCCAAAATGTTCAACAGGATGTAAAATTATGTTTTTTTTAATGCGCAGACATTAGAATATGAATTAAAAAAAAAAACTAGTAAAATATGTCGAAAACTTTAAATGCGTTTTTCTCGAGTTTTAAAAAAATGGAGTTACCTTGTTTTTCCTTGCGACCACAGAAATAATGTTTGAACTCAACTCAGATACTCCATTACAAAAAATTTTGAAAAATATTTCTACATATTCTAGAAATAATATAAATTTAAGATAAAGCGTAATATGGGAGGTAGGACTTAAATTGGGTGTGTAAACAAAATTTTTTCGTACATATTTGTTTACCTACTTTTGCATTACAATCTACAACTCTCTTCCTAATGTTCCGCGTTAGTTTATTTTCAATACCAAACAAACCTTGTGTATAAGAAATATTCTGGAATTTGAGCCCCTAGCTCTTTCGGTCCGACCTCTATCGTGTTTTCAACAGACGGACGAATATATCTAGATCGTCCTAAAATGATACCAGGACCTAGAAAATATATACCATATAAGGTCTTAAATGGATATTTCGATGTGTTACAAACGGAATGACAAAATGAATATACCCACACCATTTTATTGGTGGTGGGTATAAAAAATTCATTTTTGTTTTATTCCATTTCAAAGTTACATTCCTCTATAAAAAAACACCCTTTATTTTAAACTCATTTAGAAGGTACAGCTACCCACACCACATTAAGTAAAAATTTTAATTTTTCATACTGAAAATCTTACTCTTAACTTGGCAGTACATACCAAATCGTTATATTGTCAGGTGAGTTGGATGTTTGTGCAAAGTTTAATAAGAATACACAGAAAACAAAAAAACGAATAAATTTCAATTACGAAATTAATATTATTAAGTGAAATTTTATTTGGTTTTGCTCCAATCATCAAATTAATGCTATTAATGAAATAAAAGTTAATAGTTTTATTTTAAAAATATCAATTTAAACTGTTCATTAATTTAAGTTCCTGTAATTTAAAAATATTATTTTAATTAATTTATTCACGCCTTTAATTAAAATTAGGGATTCATTTAATGTAATTGTTGTATTAGTAATTTAATTTATTGAACCTATTTCAAATAAAAAGACTGTAACGTGGTTTTGTCAAAGGCTGGGGTAGTTCAGTCGTGTCCAAGGTCAACTTACGGATCCACGAACCCTAAGTATAATGAAAGACCAATTATTTACCCTTATTCGGGGTTGACAATAGAATTTACTTTATTTATACGTTTCGGTTTATATATAAGATATGAAGTACAACAAATTACTTGTGGCAATGGTGATGTGTCGGGGGTTGCTGGGGAGCTGGATCGGCGGCGGCTAGAATCGTTCTGCAGCGGGATAGGTTATGACGAAGTATCGTGAGTCGCTCGGTGAATAAGATCGGTAACGGCTAGAATCGTTCGGTGAATGAATCGGCAAAGACGGGCAGGATCGCTAACGGTTAGAGTCGTTCGGTGAATAGATCGGCAACGACGAGCAGGATCGGTAACGATGCTGATTCGTGAGTTGCCCGGTGAATAAGATCGGAAATTGTGAAGTGGCGAACTCACTCGGTGGACAGGATTATGATTAATTCTTAAAATACTTATTTCTACGCTTCGTAAAATACTACAATCGCCTTATTTCTACGCTTCGTAAAATACTACAATCGTCTTATTTCTACGATTGTTACAATACTACGTTCGTCTTATTTCCACGCTTCTTACAATACTACAATCGTCTTCCTTCTACCTTAACGAAACAGTCAGCCGAAGCCGCTGTGGCGAAACAGTCAGCCGAAGCCGCTGTGGCAAAGCAGTCAGCCGAAGCCGTAACTCCAAGTTGGGCTAATTCTTGTCTCGTTTGAACCGCCCCTACTACATGCTAAGTTGGTATACTTATACGTATTGATGAATAAACCTAATGAGAATTCTAAGTAAAAAAGTAAACAAAAGGGTATTAGGGGTATTTAATATAACCCGTAGTAGTAAGAGCATTCCTACCATTTACTGTATTCCATACGTATTATCTTACTTATAAAAATGACTATTATACCATTACTATAATATACGTATATATATATTATATGTGCGTGGTTACCAAGATAACCATGTCACAAGACCCAAAAACAAATTCGGCATATTATTTTAAAAATAAAAAGATACACAAATTCTAAATTACATTTTGTATATCTATATATATAAAAGTGAAACTCTGTGTGTGTGTGTTAGCTATAGACTCCGAAACTGTAGAACCGATCGGACTCAAACTTTGGCAAGTTGTTGTACACATTCCAGGAAGTATTTATGGGTGGTAAAAAGTGGGCGGGGTCACGCCTATAAAAAATTAGTTATTGGTTTTAGCTACACTTGCACTGGACCGATTTTTCTGAAACTTTGCACACATATTGAGCTATCATGGCTATATAATTTCGTGATTGGAAAAGTGAGCAGGGCCACTCCCATAAAAAAAAGTCGGGCTTTTCTAAATAGTAACAAATAAAAAATAAATAAAAAGCATAAGAATGTATACATACAATATGCCACGTTAAGGAATTTGTGGTATAACCAACCGTCATATTTTAAAATGTAAAGTGGTGCATCCTACATATTATCTTTACATTTGATGATAAGAATTTAATGGAATATATTGTGCAGCAAGGTATATTGACTTTAGTCACATCTGCAAAAAATATTAAATAAAATTAAATATAAATATTATTAAATATCATCCTCCCTGTGTTACATGATTAATCAAAGTTTGAATAAATGTTTCCTTAAAAATTAAGTGTTGCAAAATGGAAATTTTCTAAATTTTGTGTTTAAATATTTCTTCTACTGACAGAAATTTCTAAGTTTTTCGAAAAAATTTAATATCAATTTAAAAAAAATTATTTAAAGGAATCGAAAATATAATTCAAATTTAAAAATAAATCAATAAGTTAATAAATATAAAAATTTTAAGCTATAATTTTTTTCTGTGTACAAATTCAACTTACTTAGTTTAAACAAGTAAGAGTGCTATATTCGGCCATGCCGAATCTTATATACCCTTCACAACGTGTAGTCATGCAATAACAGTTGCTTGTATCACCATTCATCCCATATGAAATACGTACACGTATGTATGTTAAAAAAACGAAAAAAAAAAAAAAATTAAAAAAAAAATTAAAAAAAAAAATTTTTTTAAAAAAATTTAAAAAAAAATTAAAAGAAAAATTATTATATATATAATATACATATATAAAACAAAAAAAAAATAAAAAAAAAAATTAAAAAAAAAATTAAAAAAAAAAATAATAATAAAAATATAAATAATATATTAAATAAAAAATAAAAAAAAAAATAAAAAAAAAATTAAAAAAAAAATTTTAAAAAAATTAAAAAAAAATTTTTTTTGGCTCAGTTGGGATTCGATGCCACGTTTTCTCTAACCAGTATACACGTTTGTATGTATGTATGTTGTTGTTGTAATGTTGTTTTTGTGAAAAACAAATCGAGGTGGTCGTGGGTTTTTGCTCATATCTCAGTTGTTTATGCACCGATATTTCTGATTTTCAATACCGATCTACTCCCGAATATTTCTGATATTTTAATACTTTACACGGATCCAACCTATGTCGGGGGGCTTCAAAAAGTTGATTTCAACATACACACGGACAGACGGTCAGACGGACAGACGGACAGACTGACAGGGCTTAATCGACTCCCCTATTCATAAGCTTTCAGAAAATATATACTTTATGGGGTCGGAAATGAAAATTGTAGAAATTTCACACGGAATGACAAACCTATATATACCCTTTTTCACTGTGTGAAGGGTATAAAAAGCCTTAAGGGTAACAACTTTGATTTGTGTTGTCAGGGAAGCACAATTTACATATTTGCGAAGTTTTATAAATCTCCGCTAAAGTATGACTAGTTGTTAGAGTATATTATGTAATGTGATTTTTTAAATTAATCAGGTATAGGTGCACACAGGTAAAGAAGCTAATAAAAGCGTATTAAATACATAAAGGTTTTTCATCGAAAATGCAATGTCATTATACAGGCACAGGTAGCTGTTAAGAGAATTTACCATATCTTCAAGGAAATTTAATGTCTTGTGCGATAACAGGTTATTTTTATTGCTTGTTATTTATGTTAATAGCTTCGCCAAGCACATTTTATCATTTATTTGTCTGTTCAGTTGTGTTATCATTTCTTGTTAATGAGCATTTCAACGAAAAATATATATCATCGCTAGACGTTAAAATAACATTTGAACACATATATATTATTTTGATCGGTTTTTAGAACTATATATTTAAACAACCACTCAAGATACTTGCACATGTTTTAAACGGTCCGCCATCTAACGTTTGTTTTTTCAACTAGTGCTTATTTCGTGAACGGTAACACTTAGCTCATGTCTGATTTGACAGATAATTAATTTTATCCTTCCGCTGAACGATTATGGTTTTGTATACGCTTGAACAACGCTGTCTGCGATCGACTTACAGAAGATGCCGATTTTGCCAAAAAAAAAATCATCTTTTCAGATGAAGCTCATTTTGATCTTGACGGGTATGTAAACAAGTAAAATTGTCGCATTTGGGGCACAGAAAACCCGCACGCATACATTGGAAAGCCGAAACACCCAAAACGAGTCACTGTTTGGTGCGGATTTTGGTCCAGAGGCATAATTGGGCCATTTTTCTTCGAAAATAATCAAGGAGTGGCCATAGTCAATGGCGATCGTTATCGGGGCATGTTGAACAAATTTTTGTTCACAAAAATTTTAAGAGGAGGATATTGGCAACATTTGGTTTAAACAGGACGGCGCTACGTGTCACACAGCCGAAGCTAAACTTTTTTTATAGCATTTCCAAAAAAGAAAAATTATTTGGCGGACCCTTTATAACCTAAGTCAGTCAAAATAAAAATTGGATTATTCATCTAATAATACTTTTGAAAAAAAAATTTATTAAACCACAACTTACACTTATTGGTCTTCTTAAAAACGATTACACAGCTGAGCAAGTACTAAATTGCTTGAATATATAAACGTTAATTAATCCGTTTTCAATATTCTCAATAAAAAATATTAAAAAAAAAAAATTGAAAATAATCAAAAATTAAAATAATATTGATCTTTCCATTATTTTAACAAACTATAAGATTAAAATTTATACAGATGATATCCAACTTTAACCAGTTGTGAAAATTTAATGATCATTTTAATCAGCAACTATATCGAATTCAAACATGTGCATCTGCTATTAGTCATGGAATCAATCCTAATAAATTGATTGAATTATTATACAAAATCATTTCACAAGCCTAATATTATATCTCGCATATTTATCAATAACACAGGTCAACAGCAAAAAAAGGGTTTGATAACCACTATATAGATTTGATGCATTATGGATACCTGAGTATAAAAGTGGTTAAATTTTTAAATTCTATGTATAGTTTTTTTTTTTTAAATTTAAGATTTTTTAGACGCTGCTTCACACAATCAATAATAACTCGAAAACGGTTAGTCCACTGTTCTAAAAATAAATTTTAAAAAATTTTGATTTATATAGCCTTTAAACCGTTTATGTATTGCGTTTTAATCGGATGAGTAGTTTCGGAGTTATAATAAAAAATTTAAAAAAAATATATAGTTTTTACGTCAAAATAGCAATTTATTTTTGGTTTTCAAAAAATCATGAAAAATCGAAAGCGGCAAAACCTGTTCAAATTTATTACTTTATCACAAAGCAACATGTAATGGCAACAAAATAAGATATCGATCATAAAAATCTATTGATTTCTTTAGAATTTATTCACAATTAAGTAATCTCGCGCATTTTCACAACATTTTAGTTTTTTTGTTTGATATACATCAAATTGAGTAGTTAATGCTCTTCTCCTAGAAAAATTGCTTGGAAAAAATATCTTTGACATGTTGGTGATTCTCAGAATTAAAAAAAGTAATAAACAAAAGGTTGTTTAATTTTAACGATTGCGATACCAAAGGTTTAAACGCTCATAAATGTGCGTGCACGCTGAATTGCTACGTGTAATGGCTTCCTGTAACGGATGATTTGTTTGCTTAAAATTACTTAAAATTTTTTCAAGATAATATTTAAGTTGTGTTTATTAGCAGAAACAACTTCGACACGCCTGCCATAATGCCCACTTTTCACGTTATCAACTGTCAATGAAATTTAAAAGCTCATAAGACCGACAAAATTAGAGGTATGATGATGAAATTTGCTACAGATATTCTTCTAGTCAATGTCATTGTTATGCTAGAAAATACAGGTGACACGCCTACTTTAGCGCCTACCTCCCATATAAGGCTTTACCCTAAGTTTATATAATTTCTCTATCAACAAGGTTTTTGGAAGAATAAATAACTATGTTGAAATCTCTTAGTTGAATTAATTAGTAAAAATTACATTGACACGCCTACTATAACGCCCACTTTTCACGTTATCTACTGTTGAAGAAATTTAAATGCTTATAAAACCGATAAAATTAGAGGTATATTGATGAAATATGCTACAGATATCCTTCTAGTCAATGTCATTGTTATGCCAGAAAATTTAGGCGACACGCCTACCTCCCATATAACGCTTTACCCTAAGTTCATATAATTTCTTTATGGACAAAGTTGTGGAAGAATAAATGGCTATATTAAAATATCTAAGTTGTATTTATTAGCAGAAACTATATTGACACGCCTACTTTAACGCCCACTTTCATTGAAAGACTGAATTAATGAAAATATTTTAATAGCATATCGAAGTTATACAAAGAAACTGATACATATTTTAGTACTAGAAAAGCCCGGCGCGCGTTGCTACGCCCCTTAATGAATAAATATCCATTCTAAATTAAAATTGAATATCAAGTGCAAAAAGCTAAAAGTTATAACTTTTTTTAATGGGCGTGGCACTGTCCACTTTTCTAATCAAGAAAATATAAAGTCCTGATAACTCAAAATGTGTGCAAAGTTTTACAAAAATCGGTCAAGAGCAAGTAGCTCAAAAAGATTACTTATTTCTTATGGGCCTGGCATTGCCCACTTTTCTAAGCACGAAATTGTATAATCATGAGAGCCAAATATGTGGGTGCAAAGTTTTTGAAAAATCAGTGAAGTTCAAGTAGCTGAAAATATATTATTATAATCACGAAAATGTAAAATCCTGACAGCTCAATATGTGTGCAAAATTTCAGAAAAATTGGTCAGTGCAAGTACCTCAAAATTATAACTTTTTTATGGGCGTGCCCATGAGAGCCCAATATGTGTGTGCAAAGTTTCAGTAAAATCGGTCAAGTGCAAGCAGCTAAAACCGATAACTAATTTCTTATGGGCGTGACCTCGCCCACCTTTTTCCACCCATGAGCACTCCCTGGTATGTGTACAACAACTTGCCAAAGTTTGAGTCCGATCGGTCTTACAGTTTCGGAGTCTATAGCTAACACACACACAGAGTTTCACTTTTATATATATAGATAGATAGATAAAAAGATTATTCCATAGCCATTACTGTTACCCAGCAAAATTTTTACTGACCTAGTAAGTTAGCAAGTAATATTGGAGATACACATAAACTAGTTACTTTTCGACCGAATAACTACTTATTTTAGTTTGAGTTGTCCCAGAAATCATGACCCTCGTTTACAAATGAACTTACAAAAAGCAATAAAATAAGTAGTTACCAATAAAGCTGAATTATAGCTGGATATTTTTATACTGTTGCAATACAAAAAAAATACAAAAATTTAATATTGGGCATATTATAATATTTATGAAGTTAGTTTAAAAAAAAAACATATAAAAAGTATTTACGAAGGTCATAACCAATAGGCCATCACTCTGTGCTTTAAAATAATTATGTTGGTAAGGACCCCTCACTACTATGTAATATATGAAGAAATGACAACCTATTACACAATTTCAAAAATATTTTGCTGGGTAATAACAAAATAATAAATTTTGTGGTATAAAAGCACATTAAATTTGTGGTGGGTATAAAAGATCCGGCACATCCGAATATAGTGCTCTAACTTGTTTTTTTTTTTTAATTTTGAGAATCACAAACATGTTAAAAAGGTTTTTTTCCAAACAATTTTTCTAGGAGAAGATCATTACACACATATGTAGGGGGAATATCGAAGCAGACCACTACTATCACGGGTCCCTTTTCGACCCCCTTCGCTCCTCAGTGATTTCGTGTCTACTGATCAGTATACCTTCAACCACTGAGTCCCGCGCCACCGGCGTTTGCTCTGGACTAGGAAAACGATTTCACACTGCCGACTGCTGATTGTCGACAATCCTCATCGCACAGTCCTTTGTAATCGCCAGCATCTCCCTCAGACTAAGGTCCCCCATCGCACTCACACTTAAAGTGTGCTTGCCTGTGATCCTTAATCTTCCGCTCGCCAACGTCGGACACTCGCATACTACATGCGCTGCCGTCTCGGCATCTTCCAGGCACATTCTACAAATATCATCCACGATCCGCATCCTCTTCAGATGATATTTGAAGTTATCATGTCCTGTAATCAACGCAGTGATCCAGCTCATCATACTCGCAGTAAAACCGAGTATCTTCACTGCACCCCTGCCAAGGGGCTCCCTGAGCACCATACGGGCCTGTCTACACGTGGTTCCCTCCATCCACCTTCGCAAGTTCATAGAGTTCACCCATTGAAAGATCCTCGCCCGCACTAACCCATTACCCAGAGCAGTTCTGGGTTCCGATCCGCAGAATGCAGCCTTAGACCCCTTCTTCGCAAGTTCGTCAGCAGCCTCATTCCCAGCTATGCCCACGTGTCCCTTAACCCACATCAGCGTTACCTTATTTGTAGAGGCACACCTATTGAGCTTTAGAACACACTCAAGCACCAAAGAGGAGTTTACATCTATCCGCTGCTTACGTTTTATAACCGACTGGTTGTCAAGTGCAATTAGAATTCTCTTCCCATACACTCGACATTCCAAGAGGTTGTCCAACGCGTGCAGCAAGCCAAGCATTCCTGCCTGATAGACTGACACGTACTCCCCCAGATTCAGGGTGCAGGATAAGTTCAACTCAGATGAGTACACACCAGCACCTGCCCTTCCGTATATAAAGGACCCATCAGTAAAGATACTGATGTCATTCTCCATGCACTCATCGTGCATGAATCCATCCGCTATGAGCGTGTGATGTAGCCTTTCAACCACTTTCACCCGACTCATGCGCTCCATCGGCATCTGAGCCTCCCTAACCTCCTCATCCACGAGGTCCAGGATTCTCCTATGCCCCAAAACCGATCCGATACCACATGCCATCGCTTCGCATCCGAATCGCCGATCTTGCCGCCGTCTCCCTTACAAATAAGTCCTACGGCAGCAATCCCAGCATTGCCTCCATCGCTTGCGTTGGTGTGGTACGTATCGCGCCACATATACCAAGATCATTAACTACTCAATTTGATGTTTATCAAACAAAAAAACTAAAATTTTTTTAAAATGAGCGAGATTACTTAATTGTGAATAAATTCGAAAGAAATTAATCGATTTTTATGATCGATATCTTATTTTGTTGCTATTACATGTGGCTTTGTGATAAAGTAATAAATTTGAAAAATTTTTTGAAAACAAAAAAATTGCTATTTTGAAGTAAAAAATATATTTTTTTCTTTAATTTTTTATTATAACACCGAAACTACTCATCCGATTAAAACGCAATACATAAACGGATTAAAGGCTATATAAATTTAAATTTTTCAAAGTTTATTTAAAGAATATCGGACTAACCGTTTTCGAGTTATTATTAATTATATGGAGCAGAGTCTAAAAACAACTTGAGTTTTAAAGAAAAATTAAAAAAAAAACCTCTCCATAGAATTTAATATTTGGACTATATTTGTACCACTGGAACCACAACACATCAAAATTGCATAGTGGTTTTAAAAGCATATTAAATTTTTAAAAATTTGTTGCCGTGTGTAATCACTCTATTGAAATAGTTAATTTTTCCAGAAATTTTGGGATTTAATTTAATGGAACTCTAACCTTGCCAGATCATATGAATTATACTTTTATTATACTAAGAGCCTTTTGGCAAAATAAAAAAACCTTGCAAAAACTAAACTTATTCCTACTTTAACTATTTGCTATTTCCGGTATGTGTACGGTTTAAATAGTAGAACGTCTGTTATC
The DNA here is from genome assembly GCA_941918925.1 of Phyto melanocephala. Taxonomy (NCBI): domain Eukaryota; kingdom Metazoa; phylum Arthropoda; class Insecta; order Diptera; family Rhinophoridae; genus Phyto; species Phyto melanocephala. The sequence goes on along the minus strand of OW799235.1, from coordinate 61,042,335 downwards.
AATGTTCTCATCAAAGTTGTATGGAATCTTTCTCGTTAGCCTGCTTTCTCTGAAAGTATCAAACATTATGCACAAAACAGTTTATACTCAACAGCCCTATTATCTCTCCAGTAGTCTTTTCTTTGCAAATAACTGCAGAGGAAACAGATTTTGATCGTTAGAATAAACAAGCCTTATATCGCAGTCGCATTTCCATTTATTCGCAACATCCCTCTTGAATTCTATTTCATACAGCTTTCAGGCATTAAGTAACAATCGTAAATACAAAGAAAAACGTATAAAATTATATTCTCCTTATATCATAGTTTATCTTCATTAGTTTGATTGTTAGTTTTATTTCATTTTATCTTGTATTTTTTTATATGTATATGTATGTATATATTTCTACTATAAGTCTTATATATGTACATACATACATACATATACTTATATATCGTACATAAAATTTAAAGTCTCTTACTAAAGGTGCAGTCGCACTCGGTAAATATTAGCCAAAACGTGACAAATATTTCACTGCTAACAACTTATTTTGGCAAAAAAAATTCATTTGTCAGTAGACGTAAATGTTTTTTTTTTTTTTTTTTTTTATAAAAAAACTGATTTTAAGTATTTATTCAGTATTCCAGTCATTGTTATTTTTTTCAAATGTAAAATAATTTTCGATCAAATTCTAATCACTTATTTCTTTATCGCATCCAAGTTTCATAATGTCACAAAATTCAGAAATTACTATAAAAATTAGACATTCACAATCTACCATTTCTTATCACTTTCCATTTCCATTTTCATTTCATAAATAAAAAAAATAGTTTTTTCGTTTCTTCATGTTGTTGTCAATCTCAAATTGGATCAATAGTTCCTAATTAAAAAAAAACCTAATTTCAGAAACTTAGGAAATACAAAGGTACCCATATTTTTTGAGTCGCCACTATCGTTTATTATTTACTATTGTTATTTCATCTCGGATCAATAGTCCCAAAATACAAAATTGCAGATTCATAAAATTGGAAAATACAATATTTGTTATATACTTAAGTCTCCCAGATAATTTTCTATCTCAACATGGATATACTGTTTCTAAATTAAGTATGTTTCTTAATGGCGTTAATTGCAAAATTAGATGCGCTAATTTTCTGCATTCAGAAAAAAAAATACATGAGCCAAAAATTAAAGACTAAATTAATTATGACTGATGGAGTGTGACACACCTAGCGTGGGGAAATGTAGGATAAAACAGTTATAATTTTGCAATAATTAAACAAAGTTGTGAAATAAATATATATGTATGTACGTTTCTCTTACATAAACCGAAATTGAAAACACTTACTGTGCTCTTTTTAGAAAACAGTTTGAAATTAATTACAAGTGCGTATCGGTTTAATTGTACTTATTTATAATATATTTACTTGTATATTAATTTTAGCAACGCCAAGAGGCTACTCCAATCAAATAATATAATTTTTTTAGGTAATAAAACGACAAAACCACAATTTTTATACCCGCCACCAAAAAAATGTTGGGGGTATATTCATTTTGTCATTCCGTTTGTAACACATCGACATATTGATTTTAGACCTCATAAATCAGGGTCTCATTTTATGTCGATCTTGCAGTGTCCATCCGTCTAGATGTCGGAACGAAAAGGCTACGAGGTTAAAATTTTGTGCGAATATTCCTTATACACAAGGTTTGTTCGTTATTGAAAATACGCTAAATCGGAATATTAGAAAGAGAGTTATAGCTCATAATGCAAGAGTAGGTAAAAAAATTGTGTCCAAACGCATTAACGTAGAGCCACAAAACCTCGAATATATATTTTTTCAATAAAAAAATATTTTCCATGGAAATTGCTGAAATCTATGCATTTGGAAAGAAGTTATAGATCAAGACGTACGAAAATTAATTCCGCACCGTGTATTTTTCGGTATATTAAAAACTTAAAACCTAATAAAAGTGACAAAATTAGATGAACGATTCTGAAATTTTGCAACCATTGCTTTTTGGTCAAAGACTTTGTATTAACGGAAAATAAATGTGACACGTCAACTTTTACGCCCACCACCCATATAACGCTTTATCTCAAATTCATATAATTTCTCTATGGTTAATGATTTTAGAAGAATAAAGGATTATATTGGAATATCTAAGTTGTATTTATTAGCTGAAACTTTATATTATACGCATTTATATTTAACGCATATTTTAACTTCCACTTTAATTAAAAGACTAAATTTATTTTAATAGCATATCGAAGTTATACAAAGAAAGTGATACATATTTTAGTATTAAGAGATTATGCCATAGCGATTCCAGTTAATAATAAAATAAATTTTGTGATATAAAGGTACACACACCAATTTGGTGGTGGGTATAAAAGATTTGGCACAGCCAAATAAAGTCCTCTACTTGTTTCTTTAAACATCTGGCATTAAATATTCTACATGTAAAATACTGCTATAAAAGAACAACACTAAAAGTACTTAGCAATGCATATTAAATTAGTTTACAAGAATCAATTTTATACCTTGTGATTTATATTTCATGGTCAATTTATGTTTTTGTACATAATTAATTAATAGACACGATATTTAATATTTCTATGTACACAAGTCAAGACATTTTGAAAAAGGCCGATACTAAGGCGTTAATATTACATACTTATTTAAAATTAAATCTTTTAATAATTTATTAAATGTCGTAATAACCTATTTAGTATTAAACTTTTTTAATTGTGAAGCCATTAAGTTACAAATCACTTAATAAGTTGTATACTTCTTATCTAATTAGACCTTAACGCATTTCTTAAAAATGTTCTCTGACAATGAAGAAAAAAATTTAAGAAAACGAAATTATCGTAAAATCCGGGAATTGGTACATATTTCTTTTAGCTTGGGAGTTAATTTAACAAGCCCGTCGTTTGTAAAGGAATCACTGAGAATGTAAGTAACTTTGAAAATACAATATTAATATTGTATAGTAATATTTATATACACACATACGTATCTAGCAAAATCCTTTCTTAGTAAGTAAGCAAGTAATATTGGAGGTAAACATAAACTATTTACTTTTTGACTGAATAATTACCTATTATACCTTTCACACGACACACATTGGGTTGAAATTGCTAAAAACGGCTCTTAATTCAGACGTTAGAGATAACACTTATTTTTTCGTTTTGTAGTACTAAATGGGTCATTAATAGTTAAAAAAAAATCATTTTTGAAAAAAAAAAATTTTATTTTAACTCAAGAGATATTTGTTTGAATATTTAAATTGCTTTGCAAACTCCATTTTTAAAGATAAATGAATGAAATTTGACGCATATGATTGTTTTAGGTTAGTAACTCAGAATACAAAAATTCAACGGAATCGGTAAGTGATTTCGTATAGCCCCCATACAAAATTTTCCCAGAAATAGGACATACTAATCTTTATTTATTAAAAAAGTTCTTATTGATATTAATATTTATAATAAATTTACATTTTATTTTTAATATTATTAATCTTCATATTCGCGGTCACTAAAATAAATATCATCGGAATTATTTTCTTCAGAAATTTTAGGTAATATTAGAAGGTCCAATACCTGCTGTGGTAACACGCTACTTTTATTTTTGTAATGTTTGCTCATATTACTAACAATAGGATCAGATCTTATTAAAAATCTATTGAAAATATCTTCATTGTACTTTTTGCGACTGTATTTCCGAGAAAAAGGTTCTCTGTATGATTTAAAATCTTAATTGCGAGCTTCCTGCGCTTCCTCCGATAACTGACCAATAGGTAACAGTGCATGATTAATAATCTCCGAACCATGTATTATTTATGTAAAGTGGGAGACATGTTATACCATGGGTATTTTCCAACAAAGTTTTCTGCGGTCGATAAAGTCAAATTTCTTAATTTTTCAACATTAATCTGATGACCACACGATACAGCAACTAAAATAGTATGCAACTTTTTGATCAGTTCAACGTCGATTTTTGTAATTTTCGCTAAAATTCGTAATTTGAGTTTCCAAACCCTGGATTTGGCTGGTCAACTATAAGTCCGGTTTTTTGTCTGAACTCGACCTGTATTTTTGATCTGGTTTCATCAGTACTTTTACATATTAGCCGATCCAATGACAAGTACATGGTAAAGTCCAATGTTATTTTACCAGTATTAGAAACGGAACTTCAGATTGGAACTGCTGGGTAATAATATTAAAAATATTGATAATGAGAAAATTAACAAAAATAAACAATAACAAAACTACATACCAAACATATGTATGTACACACTTACATGATTAATACAGTGAGTGCATTGCTAAAAACTATAATACACGGCATGTTGTTTACATCTGACTTCAAAATTTGTGAGACATATGTAAATCTACTACATGTCTGTCAAAATTGCGCTTCTACGCTGACTGCTTTGCAGCAGCAGAGATTTCTGCCAACGACTGATGTCACATGTTTTGACAGAAGAAAATACACCGCGCACTCTAATTAAAATTTTGTCAGATGTCACACCATATGTTTTTTTGAAGAAGAAATGTTTTTAAGGTAACACACGACATGTTCGTATTAGCAGTGGAGAATTTGACAAGTCAGATGTAAAAAACATGCCGTGTATTAGCTCCTTAAGCATACACGAATTTTTCTTTGATGTTAAATTGAAAAACTATTTTTATACCCTTCACACAGTGAAAAAGGGTATACATAGGTTCGTCATTCCGTGTGAAATTTCTACAATTTTCGTTTCCGACCCCATAAAGTATATATTTTCTGAAAGCTTATGAATAGGGGAGTCGATTAAGCTCTGTCAGTCTGTCCGTCTGACCGTCTGTCCGTGTGTATGTTGAAATCAACTTTTTGAAGCCCCCCGAAATCGCTTGGACCCCGGTGAGGTATTAAAATATCAGAAATATTCGGGAGTAGATCGGTATTGAAAATCAGAAACATCGCTTCATAACCACCTCGATTTTTTTTTCACAAAAACAACATTACAACAACAACATACATACATACAAACGTGTATACTGGTTAGAGAAAACTGTAATGGTTTTTCTTATGTTGTGTAGTGTAAGTTCCCTATAGCCCTTGGTTATTTTTACTAGCTGTCAGGGTTTCAGCTGATTTGTAAGGCGTTCAAAGGAACTGCCGAATTATTGTTGAGACTTCAATTAAAAACACAAGGCAAGTTGTTGCCGAATTAGTATTATAACTTCAAGTCTTCTTTATTTTATTTTTATTGGTTCTTATATACTAAGTTTAAAATTAATTCTTAGCCTTTCTAACTTATTATACTTATTGATAAATTTCTATCTGTCTTTATCAGTACCATTAATATATCAAAATTCACTCTCCCTGTAATTGTATTAGCCAATCAGAATGTTGGTATTTGTAAATGTACTCATTTATATTAAAACACTCAATGTGGTTTGAATGCATTCTCATTGTATTCATTTCCATGCATTCCTATATTACTTGACCTACATTCTAGTGAATATGAGGTAATTAATAAATACAGTTATTTGATCTATTGCATACCCTACTCTAATTTGGATCGTATGTATGAATTTCAGAGTGGGCAATGTGTGTGCAGTAGACACTTGTGAGGTACACTACACCCTCACCGCTAAGAGAAAAATTAGGGGAGTAATTGTTCTTGATATATTCATAGTATTGGTTATTACAATTTCATTTATACACTATTATAGAGTGATTACACTGTGCTAGTTGAAAAAACAGACAAGCCGGGCACCTAGCGTTTTAACATAATTCGGGTACGCTAAATCCAGTGGTGCCCTCGGTTTTTTAAGATTGGCTCTGGTTTTCGAGATATACCGTTATTTCGAAAATGGAGGAGGTTCCACCACATATGTTCGCGTAACTCAAAAACGCTTTAGCTTATTCCAAAAACTTAAAAAATCGAAATTCCGCAATAAAATTTCCTTTAAGAAAAGTAAAACTTCTTTCTAATATCCGTAGTCGTTTTAGAAAAATAATTTTTTTTTTGAAAAAAAAATTAGTTTTTTTATCAAAATTTCGAAATTTTTGTTCTTTAAAAATTCATAAAAAATTAAAAAATGCAGCTAGGCTTCTAATTTTTTGCAAACATATAAAAAAACAAAGCTGCTAACAAAACAAGCCATAAATGATTAAAATCTGTTAGCAACTTTTGATTTTATTCACAAAAGTCGACAAATTTTAATTAATTTAAGAATTTCATAAAACGCAATATTTGTATGGGAGCCCCCCTAAGGGATGGTGATAAAGGGAAAGTATAATTTAAGAAAATGTTAAGAACGAAAAACAATGAAGGTCGGTCATACATTTTATCCCCCTAGGAGTGAATCCTAGGCCTTAGAAACAAATGTTGGGAATGAAAAATAAAGTTGCGCTGGTCATACATTTGGCCCGTTTAGGGGTATCTCAGGCGCTGCAGGTGCAAAATTTAAGGCTAGGGTTCTACGCGTATAAAAAAATTTTAAATTAGTGACATGTAGCAAAACTGCTTTTAAGCTACTTTTGGAAGAATCAATAAATAAGCGCCAATCTCCAGGATTACATTCATTTTGCATTGTACAACGGTATTTGGCATGGTTCTTGGAATTAAAAATTAAAACATAGTATTTTTGAATTACCTGTGATTTCAAGTTATTGGCAATAAAATCTACACCTGGAAACGGTAGAAATATTATTCGTCCTTGCTTTTTTTTTACAAAACATGCGACTAGTACTTTGATTAAAACAATTACAGTATAAATAAGAGTTCCTCAACCCCTTCACTGTCATATGGAAAGTGCTTGCGAAAGTGATTAGTGAATTTTAAAGCCTCTGACAGTCTTGTATCTAAACAGTTATATTGAAATATCTAAGATGGGGCCGTGTAAAAAGTTTAATTACTTTTGTTATGTGTGTGGGAAATATAAAAATATACCAAGTCGCCGTAAAATCACTACTGAAACAAGTACCTTGTATGAATCACATTTTTCTTTAAGTGTTATATATGGTAAGAGTTGGACATCATCAAAAGTGTGTACACACTGCATTTACCATTTAAATAAGTAGGGAAAAAATGGAGACACCATGCCATTTGGTGTTCCAATGATTTCGAGAGATCCCATAGTTCATGTTGAAGATGAGTGTTATGCGTGCATAAATTATACAGCGGGTATGAACAGAAGAAAAATTACTTATATATCTTATACATTCTGATGAAATTCCTGTTCCGGATAGCCATATACCAACAGAATATATTTCCTCAATACTTCATTCTGTTGAAGCGGGTGGACCAGCTACTTCAATGTATCAACCGTCATGCATCACGGTTCCATGCAGTCACAATGAAATCACGCAAGATCGTCTGGATATAATGGTACGGCGTCTAAAATTATCTCAAATTCAGAGCATTCTCTTGACAAAAGAGTTAAAACGAGCTAATATTTTAGCACCAGGTGTACAATTATACGGGGCTATCAATCGCCATAGACGATTTACGACTTTTTATACCCTTCACCTGTGGTGCACAAGGGTATATATAGCTTTGTCATTCCGTTTGTAATTTCTACAATTCGCATTTCCGACCCCATAAAGTATATATTTTCTGAAAGCTTATGAATAGAGGAGTCGATTAAGCCCTGACCGTCTGTCCGTCTGTCCGTGTGTTGGTTGAAATCAACTTTTAGAAGCAACTATATGTTCCTCAGATCTGTATATGGTATCAATCTCTCGGAAATATCCAGGAATGAATCGCTATTGAAATTCAGCAGAATCGTCCCATAACTTTCTGAGATATGAGCAAAAAACCACGACCACCTCGTTTTTTTTCACAATTACAACAACAACATACATACATACATACATGTAAAAAACATACCAAACAAAAAAAATTACAAAAAAAAAAATATTAAAAATAAGAAAAAAATAATAAAAAAAACTACAAAAAAAAAATTTTAAAAAAATTTAAAAAAAAAATTTAAAAAAAATTTTTTAAAAATTTTTCTAAAAAAATTTTTTAAAAAAATTTAAAAAAAATATAAAAAAAATAATAAAATATAAATAATATATTAAATAAAATAAAATAAATTTTTTTTGGCTCAGCTGAGATTCGATGCCACATTTATTCTAACGTGTACGTATGCACGTATTTTATATGGGATGAGTGGTGAAACAAACAATTGTTATTGCATGGCTACACGTTGTGAAGGGTATATAAGATTCGGCACGGCCGAATATAGCACTGTTACTTGTTTTAAATCTATTGAGAATAATTCTATTGCGTATTGTACTGACATCCGCGGATTGGTTTTAACAATGCAAAATGAATATAATCCTGGAGATTGGCGCTTATTTATTGATTCTTCCAAAAGTAGCTTAAAAGCAGTTTTGCTACATGTCACTAATTTAAAATTTTTTTATACGCGTAGAACCCTAGCCTTAAATTTTGCACCTGCAGCGCCTGAGATACCCCTAAACGGGCCAAATGTATGACCAGCGCAACTTTATTTTTCATTCCCAACATTTGTTTCTAAGGCCTAGGATTCACTCCTAGGGGGATAAAATGTATGACCGACCTTCATTGTTTTTTGTTCTTAACATTTTCTTAAATTATACTTTCCCTTTATCACCATCCCTTAGGGGGGCTCCCATACAAATATTGCGTTTTATGAAATTCTTAAATTAATTAAAATTTGTCGACTTTTGTGAATAAAATCAAAAGTTGCTAACAGATTTTAATCATTTATGGCTGGTTTTGTTAGCAGCTTTGTTTTTTATATGTTTGCAAAAAATTTGAAGCCTAGCTGCATTTTTTAATTTTTTATGAATTTTTAAAGAACAAAAATTTCGAAATTTTGATAAAAAAATTAATTTTTTTTTTCAAAAAAAAAATTATTTTTCTAAAACGACTACGGATATTAGAAAGAAATTTTACTTTTCTTAAAGGAAATTTTATTGCGGAATTTCGATTTTTTAAGTTTTTGGAATAGGCTAAAGCGTTTTTGAGTTACGCGAACATATGTGGTGCAACCTCCTCCATTTTCGAAATAACGGTATATCTCGAAAACCAGAGCCAATCTTAAAAAACCGAGGGCACCACTGGATTTAGCGTACCCGAATTATGTTAAAACGCTAGGTGCCCAGTTTGTCACGAAAAAAAAGTGTCAATTTCATGCACAGTGTTATTTATGTCTATATATCTTTATATGTAAAGTTTATATTATTTTGTTTGATTTATATATTAATGTCTAAGGTTTAATTATAAAATTTGTTCTTATGTATACTTATTCATTATTTGTTATTGCTATGTATGGTTTTAATTGATTGTTATGAAATTCTTTCTCTATTCCATTGTAATCTATTATTGTATTTACACCGTTATTCCTAATTATTCTGTATGGGCCTTTGTATGGGCTTTGGTTTTTCTTTCTATTCTCTACTTTTATTAAAACTAAATCTCCTATATTCAAATTTAGTTTATTGGTATATCTGTTTTCTATTACTCTTTTTTCTTTTATTCTCGTTGTAAGCTCTTTAGCCCTATTTAAAGAATACTGTAGCCTTTGTCTCAATTCTTTCGCGTAATCTTCATAATTGTATATTTTAGTTTTTTCATAATTACTAATTTCCGATGGTAAATATGGTAGTTTACCATATACTAGTTCAAATGGCGTGTAACCAGTGTCTATGTGGGGTGCCGTGTTGTAGGCAAAAGTAAAGTAATTTATCCACTCATCCCATTCATAATCATTTGCTGTAGTTAGCAAAAATTCATTGAGAACCCTGTGATTTCTCTCTACCGAACCTATTGTCTCATGGTGGTAAGGTGTTGAAAATGTTTGTCTAATATCAAGTAATGAACATATGTTACGCATCAGTTCGTTTTTAAATTCAGTTCCGTTGTCTGATTTGAGTACCTTAAATTTACCGTATTTCAAAATCAATTGTTCTACTAATGTCTTTGCAGTTGTAAGTGCATCCTTCGTTGACATTGGGTGAGCAATAACGAACTTCGTTAGTTCGCACTGCATAGTCAATATGTATCGATATTCGTTCGAAATACGAAGTGGTCCTACTGTGTCAATTGATATTACTTCAAAACTGTCGTTTGGGGTGTTCGTTAGCGTAAGTGGTTCTCTAATGTTCTTGGTTTGTTTATTCATGTTACACTTGTCACAATATTTTACAAATTGTTTAACCATTTTGTTCATATTTTTCCATATGTACCGTTGTTTCAATTTAATTATCGTCTTTCTTATTCCTAAGTGGCCTGCGTGTTTGGCATTGTGGAATTCATCGATGAGTTTATATTTCAGAATATCATTTGTTATTCTTGTTGGGGCATTGTAAATTAATATTTTAAGTTGAGGACTTTTGTTGTTTATTCTTATTTTTGCATATGCTTCTTTTAAATCTTTCATTGTATACATTTTAAATATTTTATCATTGTTTGCTAGCGCTAATTCCTTTATATTTTCTTTTCGCATTTTAGATATCAGTTTCCTCAGAATCGAATCTAGTTTCGCTGAGTTATTGCTGAATCTTTCATACATGTTACTAACATCTTGTACGTTCTTGGCATGTAACTTCTTCATAGTCGAATCTTGTTTCGATGAATTATCATTACATCCTTCATTCATATAATTATCATTTTTGGTACGTGATTTCTTCATAATCGAATCTTGTTTCGATGAATTATCATCACGTCCTATGTGCACAATATTATCTTCAATTTTTATGTCGACTTCTTCTATATTTTCAAACTTATTAAATTGTAATTTCCTTATATTCTTTACGTCATTTATGGATGTGCATTCCCATATTAGAAGTTGATCAGACTCCTGAGAGATACATCTTCCCATATTACTTCTATTCGCGAGCTCTGTATTCATATTTATTTCTTTACCTTCATCAATCTTATTTGCCTCTTTATTCTTATTTTCATTTTTCTTTGTCATCGCCCTTGTAGTTATTAGTATTTTCTTTTCATTTTCATCATTTTCGAACGGTATCATTTGTTTTAGTATGTCTGAGTTTATTTCTATTCTTGATAATGCATCCGCATTAGTGTTAATTTTTCCTTTCTTATAAATTATCGTGAAGTCATAATCGCTTAAATCTAGTCTAATTCTTGTCATTTTTGATGATGGATTTTTGTGTGAGAATAGTGATATCAATGGTCTATGGTCTGTCACTACTATGAACTTTTGACCGTATAAATATGGTTTGAAGAAATTTATTCCCCAGTGAATTGCGAGCAATTCTTTTTCAATGATTGGTTTATTCACATCATGCTTTTGAAGAGATTTGCTTGCGTAGGAAATTGGTAAGTCTTTGCCAATTTCACCCTGTGACAGGACTGCTCCTAGTGCGTAGTTCGAGGCGTCAGTCGTTAAAATAAAAGGTTTGTCAAAATTTGGGTACTGCAAAATTGGTGGGTTCATTAACTTTTCCTTTAGGGTATCAAAGGCAGTTTGGCATTCATTTGTCCATGAGAATTTTACTGATTTTCTCAATAGCATATTCAAGTGCTTTGCAATGTCCGCAAAATTTGGTATGAATTTCCTATAATAGTTGCAGAATGCAACAAAACGTCTAACTTCATCTGCGTTTTTAGGTATTGGGTAATTTCTTATAACCTCATACTTAGCTGGATATGTCTTTACACCGTCCTTTGTTATTAAGTGTCCTAAGTATACTACTTCTGGTCTTAAAAAACAACATTTCCTTGGATTCAGTTTTAAATTGTATCGCTGAAGTCTGTCTAAAACTTTGACAAGATTCCGATTGTGATGGTTCAAACTACATCCGTATACAATTATGTCATCTACATAGAGAAAAGCTTCTGAATCAAGTCCTGAAAGTGCTATTGTAAGCATTCTCTGAAAACTGTTTGATGAAATTTTAAGTCCAAATGGTAGTCTTTTAAATTGGTAGTGTCCCTGTTGTGTAGAGAAAGCTGTAAGTGGTCTGGAACCTTTTTCCAATTGAATTTGGTGAAATGAACTAGTCATATCAAGAGTCGAAAACCATTTAGCTCTACCTAGTTTGTCTAAAATATCTTCTAATCTAGTTAGTGGGAATTTGTCATTAACTATTTTGTCATTTAACTTTCTAAAGTCTACTACAAGTCTCCATTTCCGTTTGTCTTCCACATTCTTCTTGGGTACCAAAAGAAGTGGAGCATTGTAGGGGCTAACTGATGGTTCTATTATATCGTCGTTTAGCATATTTCGTACCTGTTCATTTATTATGTCCGTTTGTGAGTGTGGTAGTCTGTAGTTTTTTATATACACCGGAGTGTCATCTGAAGTTGTAATGTTTTGTTTATAAAAATTATTTACAGTCAATTTTTCATTCTCTAAATGAAATACATCTTGATATTTTCTGAATATTTTCATTAATTCTGATTTTGCATACTCATCAGTTTCATTTAATTGCAATTCATTCATAATTTGTTCACAACGTTCATCACTGTTTATGTTTGTGTAATTTAATACGTTATAATTTCTTAGTGGGTCAGTGTGTATTTTAATGCCCTGTAAAATTTGTGTCTCATTCGTTGTGTTTAAAATTTTAATATGTGTCATACCGTTTTTTGGTGCTATTGAGTTGCTTAAAAAAATACCGCTTTTTAATTCATTATTAAGTATTACGCAATCTTCAGTGAGGTTCAGTTTCAATGGTTGTATAATTTCTGTCCGAGGGGGTATCGTAATTTTCAATGTGTTAAATGCTTTTGTTTGCATTGGCAGAATTATGGTCTCATTGTTGGTGAACAAAGAAATTGTAAACGTCTCGTAGTCTATTTTGCACAAGTATTCTCTTAAAAAGTCTCTTCCTATTATTCCGTCCGTTTCTATTGGAAAATTGTCATCTACTAGATGAAATTTGAATTTGCATATATGGTCTGCTAGGGATAATTCAAGTTCACTTGTTCCTAACGAATGTATTTCTTCTTTAGTGATGCCTGTTAGTTTGCATCTATTTTCCACATTTAGTGGTTCATCATCAAAAATTGTTTTAGTGCGACATAATGATATATCGGCACCAGTGTCGACAAGAAATGTTAAATTTTCATTTTTATATTTAGCGATTATGTAATTTGTGTTATTATTGGAAACTTTAAATACTCTTAATTTTGGCTGTCCGGAATATCCCTGTATTCCGAGCCTTCCTCGTTTCCCTCGTCTTGTACTATATGTACATTACGTCTGTTATTGTTGTTGTTTCTATTGTAATTGTTACTTCTATTGTTGTTATACTTATAGGTTCCATTACCGTTGCTAGGTGAATTACGGTTGTAATTGTTGTTTGCAGACGAATTTGTGTTGTTTCTGTTATTGTTTGAATTGTATTTGTTATTTCCACTGTTATGGAAGTTATTGTCATTCCTAGTGTAGTTGTTAAAATTTCGGTTGTTTCCATTATTAATGTTATTCTTAGTGTTATTAAAATTGCCATTATTGTACCTGGTATCATTATAATTACGATTTTGTCTTCGTATATACTGCACTGAGTTAGTAGTTATGCAAAAATGGCTATCTTTAAATTATCATTAATTCCTCTCTTAAATGAATCTAGAGCAAGTTTTGAGTTCAGTCTGATAATGACATTTTTCTCCGCTTCCGTGGCGTCACTACTAAGTTCTTCTATTCCTAACCTGTTCAGGTTGTCTATTACTGTCAATATTCTTTCCCTGAATGCACTTACTGATGATTTCCCCTGGTAAATATTGCTTAGTCTGGATTGCAATTCTGGAATTGTCTTTGTATTTTTGTACCTTTGTTGTAATAGTGTCTTTAACGTATTAAAGTTTTCTGGTTTCGCATAACTACCTATCGCTGTTCTTACCCCTGAGGTTAACTTGGCATGGTAGACATATTGTAGGAAATCTTGTTTTGCTGTTTCAGCAAGAGTTTTCTCAATGAGTTCTGCTGTTATTAAGAAACTTTCTAGTTCGTCAAAGTTTCCAGCAAAAAGTGGGAGTGCTTTAGAAACTGTATCTAAACTAAATGCCGCCATTGTATTTCCTATTTCCAATGGTTTTGTAATGTCACTAATTAAGTATTCTTTTATTCTCTTAACTATATTGCTAAATTCTAATCTGAGCACTGATATTTTATTCTCGTCCTTTTCTTCTAGTTGTGCTAACTCAAATTCCCTTGTTATAACTTTTATATCTTCTAACTTAAGATTTATTGTTTTTTCTGAATATGTTCTTCCTGGACTTTTCTTTAAGTTCCTTAATATTTCCTTAAGTTTTATTAAACTTTCTTCCATCTTCAAATTTCATACCTCTGTTATTTTATTTATACTATTGTTTTTGTTTCTAAAATTATTCATAAATTTATACATGATATGTAATATTAATGTTACTAAAGTAATAATTACAAAGATTTTTGTTATTTTGGACAACATTGATAATTATTATATATATAATTATAATTATTAATTATAATTAATTGTGCAGCGAAGATATTTGTTTTTATTATAATGTAATAGTTTTTCTTTACTGTATTTTACGTTTATTGGGAACAATTATTCTTTTAAATTAAATTAAATTTATTTGACATATTTTCTTTTCTTCTTTTGTATAATTTTATTTTAAAAATTTTCCTTTTATTTTTACATTAGGAAAGTAATGTATTTCATTAATCTTATTTGCTAAACATTTGTTATAGCATTATTAATCTTATGTTTAATTTTTATATTTATATATTTGTACACATATATATATATATATATAGGCCGCTATTGTACCTTCTTTATCTCCTTCCTTATTAGCATCTGCTGTTTTTTATCTGTTGCAAGGTTTAGTTCCTTGTATAGTATTGCCAGCTTTTTCCGCTTTTGGTACTGCTTACCCGCTCTCTTCTTTTTTTTGCTTCTTTATAGGGGCGCTCTCCACTGGTTTCTTCTGTCGCTTCCTATATTCCTCTAGCGTGATAGCCTTTGGACCAGCTGAGATTGGTAGCGGTTCGTAAGGAGGTGCTGCATTACCTGTTGGTTCAGGCTCGTACTCTTCTTTCTGTATGTTTTCAAGATACGCCGACCAACGTGCAAAGATTTCGTCTATTTCTTCGGACATTTGATATTACGGATCCTAATTTAATGTTTGCCAATTGTCAGATTTGACAGATTTGGCAGATTTAGAAGATTTGGCAGGATTTGGAAAATTTAGCAGATTTGGAAGATTTGGCAGGATTTGGAAAATTTTGCAGATTTGGAAGATTTGGCAGGATCGCCATGTAATGGTTTTTCTTATGTTGTGTAGTGTAAGTTCCCTATAGCCCTTGGTTATTTTTACTAGCTGTCAGGGTTTCAGCTGATTTGTAAGGCGTTCAAAGGAACTGCCGAATTATTGTTGAGACTTCAATTAAAAACACAAGGCAAGTTGTTGCCGAATTAGTATTATAACTTCAAGTCTTCTTTATTTTATTTTTATTGGTTCTTATATACTAAGTTTAAAATTAATTCTTAGCCTTTCTAACTTATTATACTTATTGATAAATTTCTATCTGTCTTTATCAGTACCATTAATATATCAAAATTCACTCTCCCTGTAATTGTATTAGCCAATCAGAATGTTGGTATTTGTAAATGTACTCATTTATATTAAAACACTCAATGTGGTTTGAATGCATTCTCATTGTATTCATTTCCATGCATTCCTATATTACTTGACCTACATTCTAGTGAATATGAGGTAATTAATAAATACAGTTATTTGATCTATTGCATACCCTACTCTAATTTGGATCGTATGTATGAATTTCAGAGTGGGCAATGTGTGTGCAGTAGACACTTGTGAGGTACACTACAAAACGTGGCATCGAATCCCAGCTGAAGCAAAAAAAATTTTTTTTTATTTTTTTTTTAATTTTTTTTTTATTTTTTTTTTTTATTTTTTATTTAATATATTATTTATATTTTTAATATTTTTTTTTTCAATTTTTTTTCATTTTTTTTTTAATTTTTTTAAAAATTTTTTTATTTTTTTTTTAACATACATACGTAAATTTATAATTTTACACAGGGATGTTTTTATATATGTATGTTTTTTATATGTATGTACCTTTTTCATATGGGGAATGGTGATAGAAACTACTGTTATTGCATGACTACACGTTGTGAAGGGTATATAAGTTTCGGCATGGCCGAATATAGCGCTCTTACTTGTTTTTTTCGGTCTTATCGCAAAAAACACGTAAAATGTTTTTATATGATTTGTAAGTAGACATATCAAAGAAAACTAAGAAAAAAAATTTTTACCCAAGCTTGCCCAAACCGAATTTGAATTTCTACTTAAAATTGAAAAATGATTGTTTTTTAGACCAATTTTCAAAAAAATATTAAAAATATTTATATATTATAATATAAAAATTTTACTAAAAATTTTTTTTTTAAATTTTTACCACTGTATTCAAAAACTTAAAAAAAGTTCAAATTTAACAACGCACAACTCGAAAAGTAAATAACAGAGGAAAATGAAAAAAATAGTTAGTGTTGCAGAATTTTGTTTACTATAACCTGTAATTGATTACTTTTTAAAAATTTTAATTTTAAATTTTCAATTAAGAACCATTATAGGGAATTTCAACGTGCGACAGTGTAAGAGAGTATATCGTCGCTATTCTGACGCAATCGGTTATGTAATAATTTAAAAAAATTATATTATCGTATTTTGAACCTATTTTGTTCGTACACCTAACCACCAAACCGTTTAAGAATGTCTTGATTGGTTCAAAATTAAACAAGAGCCGATATGTGTAAGTTTAATATGATGAAGCAACAAAATAAATCAATTTTTTTTCTCTACTGAAAACTTGGTAAAAAACACACAACTAAATTTGCGAGAACCACGACGATATATAGGTTTGTCATTGCGTGTGAAATTTCTACAATATTAATTTCCGACCCAATAAAGTGTATATTTTCCAAAAGCTTATGACTAGGGTATTCGATTGAGCATTATTAGTCTGTCCGCTAGTCCGCGTATATGTTAAAATCAACTTTTTAAGGCCTCCTGACATCTAGAAAAGATCCGCGTAAGGTACCAAAATATCAGAAATATTTGATCGCAGATCTTATCACTTTCGGTGATTTAAGCAAACAAACCAGACAGCCGTTTTTTTTTCGCTTTTTTACCACAAAAGTTAACATTTTCCAGCCCTAGGATTATGTATAGACACAATTGCACTATTTATATATTTGGGATACCTTTGGAGATATTTGTGAAAAATTTTAGATAAAGTTGTATCTAATCGGCAAAGTTATAGGCAAAAATTGCTTGAAAAAATATATACTATTTTAAATATATCATTTGTTTCAAACTCCTTAATAACTTTTTGAAGTATTCTCCTCGACATTACCATCACAACTCGGACAGAACGGATAAATACCATAACCAAATCTGTATAAGTATGACCGTGTTCACTAAGCAACTGCGTAACATAGAAGTACAGATCCCTATGTTCCCGCTTAAGCCATGGGATAAAGTCAGGAATAAAAAAATAAAATAAAAGGAATAAAACGTCCATGTTCATTTCTCTGGATCTAAATATCCAGTGCTTCATCATCTGATACAGTCCGGAAAGCACAAATAACTCGCAAAGCAGCCAGTCTATATACTGGGCTTATAATTCCCCTGCAAGACTTTAACCCAAGAGCCCGAGACCAGATAGGTGATGCATACATAAGCACACTCTTAACTACTACAGTCAGAAGTTTCCGACGTAAGCATTTTTGGCCTATCGTAATTGGCATTATACGAGACAGAGCAGTATATATTCTCGACTTCCCAGCAACATATAGCAGATGGTCCTTTAAAGATAAACGACAATCCATCGTAACTCCAAGATTTTTAAGCGAAGGTTTCGTCTCAATACAACACGATCCCAATTTAATTTCACAGACTCCATTGGCTTACGGCTGGATATCAAAATCGGCTCTGTCTTTTGGTCAGCGAGCCCCAAATTAACAGATTCCAACCAGGAGCGCACCATTCCTATGCCTGCATTAGCAATGGTCGTAAACTCCACTAACTTCCTAGCGACACATATCAGGGCTATGTCATCAGCAAAACCGACAATCTTAGCCCTATCGGAAAGAGACACACGGAGTATGCCATCATACATCACATTCCACAACAACGGTCCGAGAACCGAACCCTGTGGGACCCCACCTGTGATGTTATGCTGTCGCATACCTTGTCGGTTTCGTACAGCAGGATTCTGTCACGGAAGTAATCCTTCGCTATAGCCAACAAGTACTCAGGAATGGCTAAGCGCATGAGAGAATTCACTATAACCTCCCAGTTCACAGAGTTAAATGCATTCCTGACGTCGAGCGTTACCACTACGCAATACTCCTTTGTGCCATTCCTCCATCGTTTGCCCTCAATCGCCGCAGTGGCCGTATGAACCAATACTTTCAAAGCATCCACAGTCGATCTTGCCTTTCTAAAGCCGAATTTATTATCAGATAGACCTCATACGCACTCAACATATTCCTTTAGTCTCCTATAAACTATGCTTTCCAACAGTTTCCCAAACGTATCAATCATACAGAGTGGTCGGTAGGAGGAGGGATCTTCCTGACGTTTTCCCTGTTTCAATAACAAAACGAGCTTTTGCCTTTTCAACATACTCGGAAATATACCATGGCGTAAACACGAATTGATCAAATGGATAACCTGATCAGGGCAATACTTGAAAGTCTCCCTTACTACCGCATTCGGTATACCATCCAAGCCAGGGGTTTTCCCGTCCCTAAATTTGCCCATAGCAGCTCAATTGTCGTGACAAGCGGAAAGTCAAATACCATAAGAACAGTATCAGTCTGCCAAGATGTCACACCTTGGTAAGGAAATAAGTTATCCACTATGCGCCTCAGCATCCTTCGGTGGTGGAGAATTTAGACACTTTAGCTTTTTTGTTACAAGCTTATAAGCCAGACCCCATGGGTCGTTTTCAGCCTATTCACACATCTGTATGAAACATGCCCTCTTACTCCTACTGATCGCCATTTTCAAGGATTTTCGGATGCGCCTATATTGGTCCCGGTACTCATCATTCCCTGGCCTACCTCGGCTTCTCGTATACCATTATCTGGCCTGGATACATTACGACGGTAGTTGGGAAGTTTTCCCGTTCCGCCAATATACCGGTCGCTTGTTCGCACTCATCCTCCTTTTACTCATAGACGTATCGCATGCCTCTGATACCCTACTTATGAGTTGCGCAGCAATTGTTTCAGGCTGCCCTTGCAACCTCATATTTTCCACCGCTACTCCAAATAATTCCCTATCAAGGCTGTCTGTCTTCCATCCCGAAATTCGTTCCGGGTGTATGTATGTATGTTTGTATGGATGTATGTATGTGTAACCATGTAACCATAAGATATTTATCATAAATACAATAAACATCCATTTGGAAAAAAAATGCTGAAAAGATAGAAAAAAAATAAAAATCACCACACCAGGAAGATTCAGAGACCTCAACATCTAGATGTCCACATGGGACGCCAATAATTTGAAAAAAAAAATAGTCTTACCTTTTTGTTTTATATACCAAAGTAGATTTTACTTTACTGCCCACGAAAAAAAATTAATTAAAAAACAATTTTAATTAACACATATTAACGTATAAAACTGCCCTTCTCACAGCCATGTGAAGTTTACACCTACGTACATAACGATGAAGGGTACTATCAGATTCGGTACAGCCAAATATAGCGCAAAAAAAAAAGCAAAAACTAGTGACCGATAAAGCTGAATTTCAACTGTTTACTTTTATACTGTTGCGATGCTAAAAAAATAAATATTTGCTCAATTCACAACCTGTCGTAAGAGTCGGTTGTAAGAAATTTTTTCTTCATATTGAAAAAAACGGCGACAGTGGAGCCACTTATTCTTAGCAGCCAACCTCAGCCACTAAGAGCTCCTCTAAGAGCTTGTTGTCCCCTGTTTTTGCTAACGAGGCTGTAGCAGCTGACCTTAGGCTGTAGCAGCTGACCTTAGGCTGTACAACCTTAACATTCGCTCGGAGGAAATTCAAAAGTACTGTGTCGGCCTGGAGTATCGAATGATCTGGCCTAATCACTTATTCAACATAAACTATTTAGAAACTAAAGAGTTTTATTTTGTTATACAAACTTTCTATAGGAAATTTCTATATATTCATGTTTGCTGATGTTGATGATTTTTCTTATAAAAAATTTCTATTTCATATTTTGGCAATTATGGCCAATTACGTTCTAAAAGTATGATCGAAAGTATATGAAAGTCTTAAGGCTTTATTTTTAAAAATTATTACTCGGCTATTACAAGCAAGTTTTTGATTATCAAATTAAAAGCAAATAAGAAATTTTGAAAAATTAAAAAAAAAATACCAAAATAAATCGAAACATTGGCAAGTTAATGCTGTGTCGGAACGTGAAAGCAAGGAAAAAAAAAACTAACTTGCGCAAGAGACAAGCGTAGCAAAACGACCACTACAGCGGCTGCTGACAAAAATCACCAAAAGATTACACCTCTTGTACTATGATATCGCTATTAATGTATTTGCTGTTCTTTCTCTTTTTTTCTCAAGTTACTTTTTTCATGTTCAGTTGGTTCTTTCCAAAAACCACTACCGTTTCTACGTCCTACCTTCTCTATACGCCGTCCTTTCTATATTAACAACTACGCTATTCGATTCAGCTTTCTGTCTTTCTTCCGTCACTTGACTTTACTCTGCATGTCCGTTATGATTAGTCTTTGTCCGTTGTAGTCGACTAGGGTAGGCAACCTACT
This sequence comes from Phyto melanocephala, assembly GCA_941918925.1. Classification (NCBI taxonomy): domain Eukaryota; kingdom Metazoa; phylum Arthropoda; class Insecta; order Diptera; family Rhinophoridae; genus Phyto; species Phyto melanocephala. The sequence goes on along the minus strand of OW799235.1, from coordinate 61,021,548 downwards.
AGAGGGTTGGTTAATTTAAAGGGCTGATGTTGAATGTCAGCCACATCAATGCATTTTATACATTTCATTTGACATTTCTCAATTTTAGACTAACTCAATTTGAACCATGGAAAGATACACAATCGACAACGCGTTAAAATTATTCCGGCTTATCTTGAAAATGAACGTTCAAATCAAAATGCATTTCGTGCACTTCGTGATTCTTTTGGTCAACATAGTCGTTAAAATTCGTCCACAATCGGGAGATTGTGAAAAATGTTTAAATTTCAGCAAAACAGGTCTATATAGAATGTTAGAACATCTGTGAATGCCTTCTTAGTTCGTTGAATGGGAACCATTGCTGTTTTTCGCGATAGTGTGGCAAAAGAGCAGTCAACATCGACTCATCATCGTGCCAAACAATTGAACATCATTGTCGTTCAAAATTTTGACCATCGGATGAAGATGTGCCGCCGATGTCGTGGCGGCCATTTGGCCGATATTTTGTTCTACACATGATTGAACCATACCAATATTTTCGTAATAAAAAGAAATGACAATATTTTCGTAAATAATTTGTGTTTTATTCAAAATCATCGGCCCTTAAAATTTAATCACCCTTCATAATTAAATAATTAGAATATCAATAATCAAATCCGTACCATTTTTCATTTAGCTGATATAAGGTTAACGAAATAACCCTTTTTAAGCCCCTGAAGGTGTGGATTTCCAAAAATTCCTTTTTAGTGAAACTAGACGTAAGAAGAGGAACCCATTGTCTAAATTTCATTTCTCTAGCTTTTTGCGTTTGGGCTGTAAGATGAGTCAGTTAGTCAGTCAGTCAATTACTCTTTTATATATAGTATCGTGTTCTACGGTCGACCCATTCGACCATAATATAGTTGTAAATTTGACTATACTCAAGAAGGTTGATTTAACTTGTTTTTTATTTTTTGGTTTTGTCACACACATATTGTGACCTTAATTATGAAAGTGGTCAAAGTCGGGAAAAAATATATATAAAATCAGTTAATCAGATCCTCCACACCAAAAAAAAAGGCCACATACATAAACTTTTCCATAGTTGTTTTATTACTCCTCTAGTGTTTTTCGCCTTTCGCCAGGACAAAAGAAAAAGACACTCCTAACATAGAGACAGACGCTGACCAGGGAGCCGCCTAATGTGGGTCAGACGCTCAACGTGCTAGATTTTGATCACCCCCGGGTATTTTATTTCACTGGTACCCTTCTCACTATACTTGATGTATACAACGGATGTTACTCTAAGTAGATACCATGATGCAGCTCTTTACGCAAATGATACCGCCTGAATTTGTTGCGGTAAGTTCTCAAATGCGGTAATTAAAAAATAATCTTAAATTAACTCGTAAATGCTATGACAAATGCAAAATAAAATTCAATGACGAAAAAACTCCATTTCCGTTTAACAAATCACGAAAACGCTAGATATTTATCGTCTAGGAGAACAATTATCCCATTGAAGAACGAAAATTTATATTAAGGACAAAAAACTTTTATTCAAACAGTATGTTAATTACACCTGTGAGAAGGTAACTCAGTGTAGCCGTTCCCTATAACCCTTAATTAGCCGAAGATCAGAACAAAAATTTGAAAATAATACACAATATACTCGTTAGATATCCCACTTATCTTCTACATAGAAACTTTCACTTCAAAACGTTTATTTCTGTCATTTAATGAAAAATGTAGAATGTCAAATTCTGAAATATTAGGAAATTTGCTGAACAACTACTGACAGCCTTTTGTTCAAAAGACACATTTTAATGATTGATTTAAGTATTTTTAAAGCTTCTAAGTTAATAAGGTTTTTATGAACAACTTCTCACTAAAACTGTGATGTTAGTGAATTCTTTATTTGATTACTCAGATGTTAATTGTTCTAATATTATTTGTAAATACTCATTACTCTGTTAATAATATTGGTTAATTTTAAAAGTTTAACATGTTGGCTGCCACGTCGCACTTGCTCATGCTACACCAAATGTTACTCTGAATTTTACATAAAATTTGGATTATCTGGCCCGTGGTGAATATTTTGGTAAATTTCCCATGGGCGCTGTGTGTTTTTAATAGTATTTTTTTGGGTTCATTTCATTTATTCATTTATGAGCAGAAAAATTTATATAAAAATATATAGTATGTATGTAAATTCAAATGGAAATCAGTAGAAAAATTAAATTTAAAATTAAAAATTAAATTTTTTAATGGAGATCATTGCAAAAATAATGCAATTAATATATAAATTTTTCAACATTAATTCTTCCGGTGGGAATATTTAGAAAACATTTTACACATAGTTGCGGTTTATTGGAGCATATTTGGCAGTAGGTGGTGGTCCTTTTTAAGCTATTTCTGGCTGTAAGCCTTTCAGTAGAATTTTTATGGTTATCGTGGTAGTTCGCTGCACGCCAACAGTCAAGTAGAGTCTGTATGACTCCGTTTTGACAGGACCACATCACTCGTCAGCTTCTAGTGTATCTCAGAATAAAATCCAAGAGTAAGGGTACTAGATCCACCCCGTGGCCCTGAGATATCTCAATAGATAATTCAGTCCAACTTCAGATATCGCAGAGAGGCCATCTAGTATATGTTCGCCCAGAAATCTGTGTCTCTTAGCCGCCAGTGCAGGACATTCGCAGAGAAAGTGGAAAACCGATTCCTCCTTCTCTCTATCCAGACAACTGCTACAATGGTCGTTCGATGGGAGTCCGAGCCGACTTGCATGTTTGCCTAACATCCAGTGACCCGTCAATACCGCCAGCAACCTCGATATGTCGCTCCGACTCCGACTGGTAAGTTGCAATGTACGTCGTGCATCAAAAGAGGGCCACGTAAGCCGTGCCACCTTACACGTGCTCAGCCCACGCCACCTGTTATCAGCCTTCCGGAGAAAGTGTCTGGAGATTCTGCTCTTAATAGTCCCCAACGGGATTGCAACTGCAATTGCATTAGAGATATCCAGAGCAGATCCTCCCCTGGCTAGCTCATCAGCACGCTCGTTACCATAGTGGCCCTTATGCGCAGGAATCCAAACTAGAGTAACGTTAGCCCGCTGACCAAGCCTTGACAGTTCCTTTCTACATTGGCCAACTAATTTAGACGTAATAAGGTATGACCTGAGTGACAAGAGTGCCGCCTGACTGTCGACAAATATTCCAGTGCTCCCGTGGATATTCCCGTCATTCAGTATCCTACATGCTTCCCTGATAGCGAGTACTTCCGCCTGAAAAACGCTGCAATCATCCGGAAGACGGAAGGAGAGTTCAATCTCCGGTCCATCAGAGAAGACACCAGATCCAACACCACATTCCATCCTCGAACCGTCAGTATAGATCCTGGTGTCAAAACTCCCCAAAAGGCGACCCCTATTCCACTCTCTCCTGGAGGGAATAAGAACCCTGAACGCCCCATCAAAATCCATGTAGGGCGTAATGTAGTCAGAGGGTTGATTCACGCTCGAAGGCAGCGTGGCCAATATACTCGCATGGCCATACGTCCTCGACCTCCAACATCCAGTCGCATTAAGCCTCACCGCACTACTTGCGGATGTGGCCAATATATGAATATCTATGGGAACGAGATGCAACATAGTGTTCAGCGCCTCCGAAGGACTAGTTCGCATCGCTCCCGTTATCCCAATGCACGCCGATCTCTGTACTCTATACAACTGGTCCACAACATACTTACGCCCTGTTGCAGTCCACCATACCAGAGATCCATAAGTGAGAATCGGACGTACTACGGCCGTATACATCCATTTAATCATGTTGGGGGTAAGTCCCCATTTCCTACCAAACATCCCACGACACGTGTAGTAGGCCACCGTAGCCTTCTTCACCCTGTGCTGGACGTTCAGCTTCCATGACAATTTAGAGTCCAGGATAATACCCAGATATTTCGCCCTATCCGATAGGGGAATTTCGCAGTTCCCCAACCTCGGTGGTCTGAAGCTTGGAATCTTGGTCTTTGTTGTGAACAGTACCAGTTCCGTTTTGCTTGGATTTACTACTAGACCGCTGTCCGTGGCCCAGTTCCTCAGTAATCTCAAGGCGTCGGACATGATATCACTAATCACGTCCGGAAACAGTCCCGATACCAGTATCACAACATCGTCCGCATAAGCCACGACCTTTATTAAGCTATTGTCCAGTTCAATAAGAATCTTGTTAACAACAATAAGCCAAAGCAGTGGAGAGATCACACCACCCTGAGGTGTACCTCTCTCCACTAGCCTTGACATAGTGGTGTTACCAAGATTAGCAATAACCACCCTTGTGCTCAGCATGGACACTAACCAGTTGCTGATGTACTCCTCAACATCTAGACCAGTGAGGGCATGCTGAATCGCAAGGGTGGTTACGTTATTGAAGGCCCCTTCTATATCCAAGAAGGCTGCCATAGTATACTGCCCGAATTCGAGAGACCTCTCTATAGTCCCCACGACCTCATGTAGAGCCGTCTCCGTAGAGCGTCCCTTAAGATAGGCATGCTGACTGCCCGACAAACGCGTCGTTCCCTCCAGTCGCTGCGTGATATGAGAGTCGATGAGTCGTTCCAGTGTTTTAAGCTGAAAAGATGAAAGGCTAATCGGACGAAAGTCTTTCGCACTATCATGACTTCTCCTTCCGATCTTCGGAATAAAAACGACCCTGACCCTTCTCCAATTCCCAGGAATATAATTTAGAGATAGGCAGAGCATGAAAATCCTCTGGAGCCAGGGAATAACATATCCCTTGGCACTCTGCAACATACGTGGCAGAATTCCATCAGGTCCAGGTGATTTATATGGGGAGAAACTATCAATCGCCCACGAGATTCTCTCGTAAGAAAATATGTTCCCATCGACCACGGAATGGGTCCTATCCGCACTCACGATTCCCGCATCAACCTCCCTGCATCCCGGAAAGTGAGTGTTCATAAGGATATCAAGGGATTCAGCCGAAGATTCAGACCAGGAGTCATCTTCCCTTTTTATATAGGTCGGAGTTGACTGATCCCTGGCTAGAATCTTACTAAGTCGCGCTGTGTCCCTAGTGCTGTCTATAGATCCGCAGAAGTCTCTCCATGAACTTCTTTTTGCGGCCGCTATAGCCTTCTTATAAGCTTTCAGCTTATCGCGGTACGGCTGCCACGATTTGCTTTCATAACATTTATTAAAGGCCCTACGTGCCTCCCTCCGAAGGCCAGAGAGCTCCGAGCTCCACCATGGAGGGAAGGTTTTCCTAACCTTCGTCATAGGGCAGGAAATTTCGAAGGCTTTCACCAAAACGTTGCTGAAACACTTCTCCATTTCCTCAAGACCAGTTATCGAATCTTCGATAACTGGCAGTTTACCCAATTTACGCTTTACGACCCCAACTTAAACCAATCAGTTCTTCTTGGGTTCCGAAAAAGCGGTGTCGTAATCTCGTCACGAAGTCTAATCTCGAAGAGAATCCAGTTATGATCGGAAAAAGACCTCTTACTGGATACCCTCCACCTATCAACTGATATCCTAGACTTACTATTCATGAGTGTAATGTCCAGTACCTCCTCCCATCCATTGTAATTAACCGAACTCGGAAAAATAAATGTTGGGGTGTTACCAGAGTTACATATACTTAACTTGTTAGTATTAATGAAATCAAGGGTATACTCACCACGTTCATTAATCTCAGTGCTGCCCCAGATCGTGTGCCTTGCATTGGCATCGCAGCCCAGGACTATATCGTCAGATACCCCGATTGAGGCTAGGAGATTACTCACTTCCACTGGCGGAGCAGGCTTCTCATGCGCCATGTAGCTCGAGGCAATTATGAAGCTTTCTCTGTTTGGCAGTTCGACCCTTGCAACTGTAAGGTTCGCTGAGCTAAGCTGCGTACAAAGAAAAATGTTAATATTCCTTTTGGCAATAAGACATGACCTAGGCTTACCACAATCTTTTGCGTAGAATACTTTGTATAATGAGGACGGGAACCCTTTTACCACCGAGTTGACTACCCAGGGTTCCTGCAATAGTCCAATGTCCAGATCCTCCTCAGCTAAGAGCATCCGAAGATTATCTGTAGCGCATTTCGAGTGCTGCAGATTAATTTGGACTATTTTAAGTGCCATTCTGTTATTTTTATACCCACCACCAAAAAAATGGTGGGGGTATATTCATTTTGTCATTCCGTTTGTAACACATCGAAATATCCATTTTAGACCCCATAAAGTATATATATTCTGAATCAGGGTTTGATTTGATGACGATCTAGCTATGTCCGTCCGTCTGTCCGTCTGTTGAAAGCACGATAGAGGTCGCACCGAAAAAGCTAGGGGTCTCAAATTTTTCCAGAATCTTTCTTATAGACAAGGTTTGTTTGGTATTGAAAACGGGCTATTAGGAAGAGAGTTATAGCTCGAAAAGCAAGAGGAGGTCGAAAAAACCGTGTCCTTAAAACATCGAATAAAATGGAATTGTGTCCAAACGCATTAACGTAGGCTCATGAAACTTCGAATATATATTTCCTGAGTAAAAACAATATTTTTCCCTTTACTTTTATCTAAATCTATACATTAAGAGAGGAGTTATCGATCAAAATGTACGAAAATTTATACCGCACAGTGTATTTTTCGGTATATTTAAAAACAAAAACGTCATAAAAGCAACAAAATTTGATGTACGACTCTGAAATTTTGCACACTTTGCTTTTTGGTGAGCCGCTTTTTTGTAACAAAAAATCAATGCGCCACGCCTACTTTTACGCCCACCTCCCATATAACGTTTTACCTAAAATTCATATAATTTCTCTATTAATAAAGATTTTGGAATAATAAAGGGCTATATTGAAACACCTAAGTTGTACTCATTCGCAAAAACAACTTTGACACGCCTTCTATAAAGCCCACTTTTCACGTTATCTACCGTTAATGAAATTTAAAAGCTCATAAAACCGCTAAAATTAGAGGTATGATGATCAAATTTGCTACGTATATCCCCCTAGGCAATGTCATTACTGTGCCAGAAAATTAAGGTGACACGCTCACTTTAACGCCTACCTCCCATATAACGGTTTATCTTAAATTCATGTAATTTCTCTATTGACAAAGTTTTTGGGAAAATAAAGGACTATATTGAAATATCTTAGTTGTATTTATTAGCAGAAACTTTATTGACACGCCTACTTTAACGCCCACTTTCATTGAAAGACTACATTTACAAAAGCATTTTAGTAGCATATCGAAGTTTTAAAGGGTGGTTAAATTTTAAGGACCGATGTTGAATTTAAATAAAACACAAATTATTTAAGAAATTATTATCATTTCTTTTTATAATGATAATATTTGTATGGTTTAATTATGTATTTAACAAAATATCGGCCAAATGGTCCCCCCATCCTTGGCGCTACTCCTCTATCTAATGGTCCAAATTTTCTATGACAATGTTATTGCTCAATTGTTGGGCATGATGATGAGTCAAGGTTGACTGCTCTTTTGCCACACCACTGCGAAAAACACGCAATGTTTTTCGTTAAACATGCTAACAAGACATTTACAGATTTTCTAACACTTTATGCAGACCTGTTTTGCAGAAATTTAAATATTTTTTACAGTTCTCCCGATTGTGGACGAATTTGAACGATTATGTTGATCAAAAGAATTACGAAGTGCACAAAATGCATTTTGATTTGAACGTCCATTTTTATAAAAAACCTGAATAACTTTAAAGCGTTGCTCATTTGCATATCTTTCCACGGATCAAATTGGGTAAGTTTGAGATTGAGAAAAGTCAATTGAAATGCAGAAAACAAATTTAAAGACTAGGTGTAGTTCACCTTCAACATGGGCCCTTAAAATTTAACCACCCTCTACAAAGAAAGTGATACATATTTTATTATAAAGAGATTATTCCATAGCGATTAACACAATAATAAATATTGTGCTTTAAATGTACACAAAATTGGTGGTGGGTATAAAAGATTCGGCACAGCCGAAAATAGTGTTCTTACTTGTTTATACAGATTTTGGCATCTGAATGCAAAAACGCACATACATTAAAATTCAAAAACCAATTTTATCTTGCAAAGTTTAAAGCTCGAATAATTTTATTGTAAAAAGCATATGTTAAATAAACGTTGCTTTTTTTCGTAAGATGAGTTTGTGAGTTATACAAAAAAACTATTTTAAAATTTCTTGCAAGAAATTCGAAATATTACATAAAAAAACTAATATAATTTCAAAATTTGTGACTGGGTAAACCATTAAAAGTTTAAGTCCTGGGATAATGCAAGATTAAAAAAACGATACAAAAGCATATTGATGCAGGTCCTCCCTGTCTGCAAAATTGTACAATTAAAAACACAAGTCATCTGCATCGGTGAGAGGGTTTTATTGGAGAAAATTTAAATTAAAAGAAGGCTTTATTTATATCTCAACATACGTCAATTAATTCAATTGATCACCTTTAAGGCCATGTCAGCTAGTACTTTTGCTTCGCTTTGTGTTAGAAATCGCTTTGACATTTAAGATGAAATAGCCGTTCTTTTATGAAACATGTCACGTAAAGCACTTTCAAAGCAGCGCAAAGCATAAAGTTAGCCAACTCTCATCTTTTGCATGTTTTGACAATCAGATGGCAAATTTTCTTATATATTTTTATTTTTGAATTCGATCGCAAAAACTATTTTAAAATAACATTTTTTGCTTTTATTTTAAAAATATATTATTTAATAATAGTGAAAAATTAAAAAAGTACTTCCAAACTTTATAGGTAAACAAACAATGCGTAAGTGTTGTCAAAGTTTTTATTCTCGCGCAATGTCACGCAAGACGACGAAGTTTTATCTGACACTAGCCAAACCCGGCGCGCGTTGCTACGCCCCTTAATGAATCGAAATTCATTCTGAATTTTAATTGAATATCAAGTGAAAAAACCTAAAAATTATAATTTTTTTATGGGCGTGGCATTGCCCACTTTTCTAGTTACGAAATTGTAAAGTCATAACAGCTCAATATGTGTGCAAAGTTTCAGAAGAATCGGACCAGTGCAAATAACTCAAAATTAAAATTGTTTTTATGGGCGTGGCCCTGCCCACTTTTCTTATCACGAAATTGTAAAGTCATAACAGCTCAATATGTGTGAAAAGTTTCAGAATAATCGGTCCAGTGCAAGTACTTCAAAATGATACCTTTTTTTTATGGGCGTGGCACTGCCCACTTTTCTAATCACGAAATTATTTAGTCATGACAGCTCAATATGTGTGCAAAGTTTTAGAAAAATCAGTCTGGTGCAAGTACCTCAAAATTATAGCCTTTTTTTATGGGCGTGGCCCCGCCCACTTTTTTAATCACAAAATTATAAAGTCACGACAGCTTAATATGTGTGCAAAGTTTCAGAAAAATCGGTCCAGTGCAAGTACCTCAAAATTAAAACTTTTTTAGGGGCGTGGCCCCGCCCACTTTTCTTATCACGAAATTATTTAGTCATGACAGCTCGATATGTGTGCAAAGTTTCAGAAAAATCGGTCTAGTGCAAGTAGCTTAAACTGATAATTAATTTTTATGGGCGTGGCCCCGCCCACTTTTTTCCACCCATAAACACTCCCTGGTATGTGTACAACAACTTGCCAAAGTTTGAGTCCGATCGGTTTTACAGTTTCGGAGTCTATAGCTAACACACACACACACACACACACAGAGTTTCACTTTTATATATATAGAAGAAGAAGATAGAAGATAGAAGAAGATGGCTTCTAGTGATTTATGTAAAAAAGATTTCGATAGAACGAATGAAAACCGTATTCATAGAACCACACGCTTAGCAATAAATAAGAATGACTTAGTGACACATCTCCTATTGGAACTTAGAAACGTATCAGGTTATATATATAGTGTATTAGGAAATAACTTAATAGACGTTGGTGTCATCAAGTTATTGGGCATGTTTTTTAAAAACTAAAAACCTACGTGGTACATAAATCTAAAATAAATATTCTATTTGATATAGTTATTTTAATAATTATTTTCAGTACCGAAAAACAACAAATTGTGTTAACATTTCTAAGCTTGGCTGAAGTGGCCGATGCGACAGCTTCAATTACGATATATTTAAATCAGCGTTAAAGAGACTAAATTAAAATTTTACATATGAAAGCGAGAATCTAGAGTATTGGCTTTAGACTTTTAGTGAATAAATCCCAAAATGTTTTTAAATAGGAGTTTAGTATGCATATTATAAATATCACATAATTAGTATTACTCGATAAACGTAATTGTTTATGTTAACGTACATATATGAACTTATATATCTTGAATTTTTTCACATACCTTCATACAACATGGCTATTTTGTTTTAAATTATTGCCAGAATTTGAAAAAAAATATTTAAATGGCGATTTATTGCTAAAATTTTAATAATTTTTAGCTATTTTGTAGCTATTTTTCAACTAATTTTAGCGACATTTTGTCAACAACAGTGGTGACAGACTACCACTTTGTTACTATAAATAGTCAAACAGCACAGTTAACATCATAACAATAGAGCTTTTTAAAAACGTAGCAAATTGAAATTGCAAATAAAGTTGTATAAGTATAAGTAAGTGAAATAAATAAAGTGCTGCATAAATAAAAAATTCCCTACAGATTATATTAGACTACGTGGTCCATTTCAGCTAAATGGGCTGCTTAAAACATGGTCGTATGTTATGCAGTCATGGACCATATCATTTTTAAATAAAAAAGAGATTGTAGTTAAACGACAAGTGTTCGTGTTTTAAGGATTACATATATTGTTGTCAAAACGTGTATAATGATCGAATAGTGAGTAGTAAGAGTAGTTTTGAGACTACTTCGATGGGTTATATGGTCCACCCATAGGATATCGTAATGTTAAATTGCCCAAGTTTTCTCTTTGGGTGATCTTTGGATTGGTCCTATTCCATTACAGAGTATTCTTTACATGTGTGTATGGACATGCGTGTCGAATATGTTGAAATAAATAAAGTGCTCTTACTTTCAGAATATATATCACATGTAATTATTTGCAATGTAAATAAAGGAAATAAACCAAAGTTTATCGTTTGTATAAATGCAACAATATAAACAATTTTTTGGAGACAGTCCCTTTTTCCGTTCTGGGTTATATAGAAGAACTAGCTGATCGTCATTCATTTCTTATGATATCTTTTGTCGTGGGCTTAATAACGAATTCTAAATCAGCTGGCAGCTTTAGCTCGGTTACAAAGGTAATTTTTCCAGGTGTTCGACAGGAAGAGTCATGAACGGCTGTATACAAAAAGGATTTTGGTATGTGCTCATCCCAGTCCCTTTGGTGTGCACCGTCCAATTTTCTTAAGCGTTCCTTCAACGTGCGGTTAGCTTGAAAAAGTGGGAAACCTATTACAGGTATACACATATGTATGCCTAATTGACATGTTGTTCGCTCTATGTTGAAACGAAATTTTCCCTAATAAAAACCATAATTCTATTTTATCTATAAAATCGAGTAGCTTAAGAACTCAATTCTATCAATGTTATTCCTCAAAATGTTCGTGTCTTATACGCTTTAACACAGAATAATGATAAAGGTAGTGTTCTAAGGTTTCGTACTTTTCTTCGCATGTTCTACATGTTGTTTCCTCCGACAATCTCATGCGAGCTAGATTAGTTCTCAATCCGTGTGACCTGTTATTACACTAGTTAGTATTCTAGGTACTGGTCTATTCAGTTTTAGAATTTCCCTTGATTTCTAAGGATGTATCACTTTCCCGACCTCAGTGTTTTGCCATTTTCTGATATGTTCCTGTTTCGTTTAAACTTTAACTAAGATTTGGGTTTAGGATTTTGCAAAGTTACAGCACTTAAAATTTTCCCATTTTGGATAATTTATTGGTCTTCTCGTTCCCAATTATGCCCTTATGGCATATCCATATTATCTCCAAACGTCAACAATTCGCATACGAGTTTATTTCGCTCTTGTATTGCAGGACGGTTCGAGATTCAAGCTTTTCGTTCATTAGTATCCTGATAAAGATACCAATAAGGGCCTGTTATGATGTTAAGATGCTGTCAGATTTCGGATACCATATATCTCGAACATTTCCTGAAATAACTCAGATTAAAAATTTCTTCCCTGATCTTAATGTAGTTCTAGAAAAGCAACGTAGAGAAGATGTTCACAAAAGCGTTTACGATCGCTTTTACTTCTTGGTTTGGTATAGCATATACCTCTGGCTATTTGCTAAAATAATCTATTACTAACTATAACTATATTCATTGTTAGATGCTTCAAGGGGGTACATAAGTTGTACTGTTGCAGCGGTCCCCGACTTCTCACTGGGCCCTTGCCTGGGATTCAGCACGCAATTTGCAGATTGTTGGCATCTAACCCAATACAAACGTTGCTTTATCATTTCTATGGTTTTTATTACAAAACGATGACCACCACTTGAAACATCATGAAACTACTTCATCATTTGTCTCTATATGTATTAGTCAACGACACATTCTTCTTCCTCAGCTCTTAGTCAATGTTTGCACTGCAATCTGCAAGGAGTTTTCTGTATTTTCTGTCCTCAATGCTGAAATTGTAGCTCTGGAGATGTTAATACAACGGGGTAGCTCCACTTCTGGTTATTTGAATAGTATCAACCATTTGAGCGCGGAATGATCGGGTCTTAGTTCGAAGTGCTGTCCATACAAATATTTGGGATAATGCTTTGCACATTCTACCATTGCCAGAATATCTCGTCGTGTAACAAAAATTCCTTTCAGGCTTCGAGAAGGTTCGATTGTACTAGCCTATGACATTTTATGTACCGATGACAATCTGCGAAAGCACACTATCCATTCCGTAGTCACTCTCATCACTATTTTGACAAATTTCTCTCCAGCTAATTTGTTACCACGCATAATAAATTCTTAAGCTTCTGAAATGCTTGTTCTTGTGCTTTAGCCCATAAAAACGGCCGAAGCCAGTCCTTTACAGCTTGAAGTTTATCTTTGTTGGTTGATATTCCATCCTCTGTGCTGCGACGCCCAAAGTATTTAATGTCTTTCTGGAACAATGCATATTACTTTGCGCTTAGTTTGAGTCGGGCAAATGATATGATTAGATTTTTCAAGCGATCGTCAAAATTTTTGCCAACGAAAATTATTTCATCAACATACTCCTGACATGTCTTCCAATGAGGTTCCCTCAACACACATTCCCTTAACCACTCGAATATAGCTGGAGCGTAGCAGAGACCAAATGACGACACCTTAAACTACCCGTCAATTGCACTTGTTTTTACTTGCCATAAACTACTTTGCAGGTCTAATGTGGAAAACCCTTTTTTTCTATCAAGCGCGTCCAGTTAAAATTTGTTATTATTTTATTTATAAATTTAGGAGCTTTGCAAAGAAGCTCCAAATCTTGTAGATGGATTTCTAATTATGATTAGTTTATTCTTAAAACTATTGACTTACATATGTACTAAATGAGTATCTAAAAAGCTTTTTAGTAATTCTACAGTGCTGGCCAGTACTTACTTAGAGTTCTTATTCTGACTAGTCTAGTGTTAGTTGGTACTTAGAAGTATAAACGAGTCCCACATTGACATATCGTGAGAAATAATAAAATGAAAGTGCTCACTCTTCACTACATATTCCAAACTAATAGTGGTGTGTATGTGTTTATATGCGTTATTGTTTAAGCGGGCAACGATTAAATACGCAAACACTTGGAATCACTAAAAACCACTAGAGTGGAAGTTTGCCAGGCAAACACATGTATGGTGATCCTCTTTAAGTGCCATGCAGTATGTAAATTGCACTGCAGTGTGCAACAAAGTGTCATTAGTTCTGGGTACCGCAAAACTTTCCTCGTAGCGACGACATTTAGTTTTCTATAATGGACGCAGAATTTAGTGCTGCCATCTTTCCTGTTAACCAAAGCCACCAGTGAACTCCAAGGGCTTGAAGAAGGAATCAAGTGCTTTTGCTGTTAATAAATCACTCTTTATATCTGTTGGTTTTACCAGCCACAACCTGTTATCACCACAATCTCCCTCTATACGAGCTTATACTACTAACTGTGGTGTTATTTAATCTAACTGTGTTGATATTTAATCATACTATATAATAACTAGCCTATTGACATGCGAATTATTTTCATAACGAACATCAAGGGGTATTTGAACATTCCCCCAAATCGTACCTTCTGCCCAATGTGCAGATTAATGCCGTAACTGATTAAGAAATCTGCACCGATAATTACTTCGTCCACAATATCGGCAACAATGAACACATGATTTACAATTATATTGGTAATGGTTAGCTTGACGTTTATTTTACCCTAGATAGTGAAAGGCTTCTCAGTAGATGTTTGTAGACTAATGACAGACAACCGTTCAATTGTTTTCTTGACTTAATCGGGCCTGATAATAGTCTGTGATGCTGCTATGTCTATAGTAAAATATGCCTTCGACCACTAATATACTTACAAGCAGTAATATTGCTATTTTTCTACGGAAGATTGAGAGGATTTTGGCTATGGGAGCTAGTTCTTGTCCCGTAAAGCTAGCTTGTTTTAGTTTAGCGATGACTCATTTAATTTTTTTCGCATTTACCCATTTGCTGTTTCCAGGTGGCGAAACAGATCTAGCCAGCTTTATTAGTGCTTTGCAGTTTCTCTGAAAATGTCCGCTCTTACTGCAGTTATAGCATTTAGCTCTGGCTCTGCCTTGCTTTTTCAATATTTACGTTCAATATGGTGTAATTGACGTTGATTGTTAGCTCATGAAATTCTAGAACCCCAAAACCTACAGTTTTGTTTAATAACAAAACCGTTAAAATAAAAAAAAGCTTCATCACTTTTATCATTTTCATAAAAGTTGATTTCATTTTTGGTCAATTGTAGGAATTCAATTGCAAAAATTGGCGACTTTCTGCATGTTTAATACATGCACCAATTACGGCCATGTAACGCACGAGCTCGCCCTAACAGATCAGGACGCCTTCCAGTAGATATTTCTGGCGTTTCGATAACACTTTGCGTAAAATTTTTCGTAGGTGGAATTAAAAGTGGTATGAGTCAAATCTCTTACGGTAAAATAATTCATCGATGATTTTAATAATAAAATTATATTATTCTGTGGACAAATTATGACAAACGAAAGCGATCGTAATTTAAGAATTCTTATTAGAATGCCGCTCCAGAAAACGATCTCGTTCTTATATATCGATTTGGACCTTGCACAGTGGGTTCGATAATACCCAAAGTGGCGATTAATTCATAGAAGCCGTAGTTTTAAAATATTATACTTTTTTTATTTTATTATAAGCACAAAAAACACAGCATTTTAGAAAAAAAGGTTTAAAAAAATTTTTTTTTACCCGTTAAACCCATTATTGTTTTTTGGAAAAAAATACCTTAGTTCACAATTTATGCTGTAACTTTTGAATGAAAAGCGATAAATTAATGAATAGAACTGAAGATTAAAGCATACTTAATGTGCTATTGAAAAAGTATAACAATAAGTATATTATATGTAATTATATTAGTATAAATTTAATTTAAATTTCAACATTTGTTTTTTAAAAACTTTTATATATGCACAATTTTTTTTTTTTTTTTTTAAAGTTACAAAAAAAAATTTTATAATTTTTTAGTAATGAATAATCATAAATACATAGAAACACAGCTTTAAAAAAATGGAAGAAAGCATTTTTTTTAACCTGTAAGGCGTTTTTTGTTTTTCGGAAAAATATAATCCACAATTTTCGCTGTAACTTTGAATTAAAAATATATTTAAAGAAAAGGGGCCGTATTCATAAAAATATTTTAGGTTTATTAAACGCTTATTTGACAGATGTTGTAGAGAAATTTGTCAGATAAGCCTTCAACAAACCTAAAATATTTTTTATGAATACGGCCCTAAGTTAATAATATGTATTCATATTATTATAAATTTGTATCCAATATTTGCTTTCACTACATTCAGTAAATGTAAAAATTAATCTGAAAAATAAAAACTTTAAACTTTTTGGAGAATCTTTGTTTTCGTTTTACCTTTTTAATAAAAGGTATATTAAAATATTTGTATTATTCTGCATTTTCAAATTCATCACATTGATCCCAATTATCATAATCCTCATTATCATCAATATATTAATCATCATTATTATGATATTCTTTATCATTATCACTATCTTCATAATATTTATCACTAGAAAAGCCCGGCGCGCGTTGCTACGCCCCTTAATGAATCAAAATGCATTCTGAATTTTAATTGAATATCAAGTGCAACAACCTAAAAATTATAATTTTTTTTATGGGCGTGGCACTGCCCACTTTTCTAATCACGAAATTGTAAAGTCATAACAGTTCAATATGTGTACAAAGTTTCAGAAGAATCGGTCCAGTGCAAGTACCTCAAAATGATACCTTTTTTTATGGGCGTGGCACTGCCCACTTTTCTAAATACGAAACTGTATAGTTATGACAACTCAATATGTGTGCAAAGTTTCAGAAAAATCGGTCCAGTGCAAGTACCTCAAAATGATACCTTTTTTTTAATGGGCGTGGCACTGCCCACTTTTTTAATGACGAAAGTCTAAAGTCATGATAGCTCAGTATGTCTGCAAAGTTTCAGAAAATTCGGTCTAGTGCAAGTAGCTAAAACTGATAACTAATTTTTTATGGGCGTGGCCCCGCCCACTTTTTATACCACGAAATTATAAAGTCATGACATCTCAATATGTGTGCAAAGTTTCAGAAAAATCGGTCCAGTGCAAGTACCTCAAAATTAAAACTTTTTTAGGGGCGTGGCCCCGCCCACTTTTCTTATCACGAAATTTTTTAGTCATGACTGCTCGATATGTGTGCAAAGTTTCAGAAAAATCGGTCAAGTGCAAGTAGCTAAAACTGATAACTAATTTTTATGGGCGTGGCCCCGCCCACTTTTTTTCACCCATAAACACTCCCTGGTATGTGAACAACAACTTGCCAAAGTTTGAGTCCGATCGGTTTTACAGTTTCGGAGTCTATAGCTAACACACACACACACACAGAGTTTCACTTTTATATATATAGATAATTTTCATTAGAAATATCTGAAAAAATTAACTCTAAATCCGAAGTTAAATTAGATTTTTTTCCGCTCATATTTCTTGCTCATGTTAGATATAAATGGGTCAGAACTTAGCAGAAACCTATTGAAAATATCTTCATTGGACTATTCCTGGCTGCATTTGCGAGCAAAGTGTGTAACTTTAATTTTAAAACTTGTTTGTTTCAATTTTTATTAAATAAAATTAATATAACATAAAATATAAGGTAATAATAGCTTTTTGTTACGAAAAGTACGTGAGAGTAAGTTCGTGAGCGTGCGTAAACCATTTGCGATCGTGATTAAATTAAAATTTGATCACTTGAATCTAGCTAAAAGTATTAAAAATTTGCTTACTTTTACAGCTAGTGATGCAGAATTTTATCTCCTTCTTCCCTATACTAAAATTTATTATAAAAACTTTATTTCTAAATTTCAATTAATCGCCACTTAGATACGATTTGAACCCAACGTGCCTTGGTTCAAACAAAAATATACATATAAACAAAATAGTTATTACGTGTTTAAATTTTTCGACTACTACTATTTACTGTAGTTTCATTTTATATATTATACTGACATCCTTTAGGTATGCTATATATAAGTTGTAAAACAATATGTTAATCTATCTATCTATCTATCTATCTATCTATCTATCTATCTATCTATCTATATATACGAAAGTGAAACTCTGTGTGTGTGTGTGTGTGTGTGTTAGCTATAGACTCCGAAACTGTAAAAGCGATCGGACTCAAACTTTGGCAAGTTGTTGTACACATACCAGGGAGTGTTTATGGGTGAAAAAAAGTGGGCGGGGCCACTCCCATAAAAATTAGTTATCATTTTTAGCTACTTGCACTTGACCGATTTTTCTGAAACTTTGCACACATATTGAGCTGTCATGACTTAAAAATTTCGTGATAAGAAAAGTGGACGGGGCCACGCCCATAAAAAATTTTTAATTGTGAGGTACTTGCACTGGACCAATTTTTCTGAAACTTCGCACACATAATGAGCTGTCATGACTTTAAAATTTTGTGATTAGAAAGGTGGGCAGGGCTACGCCCATAAGCATAAGTTATAGTTTTGAAGTACTTGCACTGGACAGATTTTTCTGAAACTTTGCACACATATTGAGCTGTCATGACTTTACAATTTCGTGATAAGAAAAGTGGGCAGTGCCACGCATATAATAAATAAGTTATACTTTTTAGCTACTTGCACTAGATCGATTTTTCTGAAACTTTGCACACACATACTGAGGTCTCATTTATACAATTTCGTGATTAGAAAAGTGGGCAGGGCCACGCCCATAAAAAAGTTATAGTTTTGAGCTACTTGCTTTAAATCGATTTTTGTGAAACTTTACACACAAATTGAGTTGTCATGACTATACAATTTCTTGATAAGAAAAGTGGGCAGTGCCACGCCCATTAAAAAAATTTAAATTTTTAGCTTTTTGCACTTGATGTTCAATTTAAATTCAGAATGCATTTTATTCATTAAGGGGCGTAGCAACGCGCACCGGGCTTTTCTAGTATTTATGTCTATAAAAGAGTAACGTGACTGACTGACTGACTAATTCATCGTCGCACAGCCCAAACGCAAAGAGATAGAGACACGAAAATTGGAAAATCGGTTCCTCTTTCGATGTATAGCTCCACTAAGCAGGAATTTTTGGAAATTCGTACTTTAATTACACCCTTAAAAGGGAAAAAACGGGTAAAATCGGTAATCTTATATCTGCTAAACTAAAAACGGTACAAATAAAATTGAAAAAGAATTGTAATTCGCACAAAAAAAAAGCTTACAGGAGTCTGGCCTTTTTTTGAATTTTCAACCCCTAAGGGGAAAAAACGGGTAAAAAGTGTAATTTGGTACTTTTTTGGTGCCCTATGTAACTTCCAAACACATATAGCTAGGAAAAAACTTTAAACTGTTTTAAGTAGTCCGCGAAAAAATATTAATAAGAATTCGGCACTTTTTTCAAATTCGCATGAATAGGGGTAAAAATTGTCCCTTTTTTTGCAATTTTTTTTTTTTTTTTTTTCAAAAAAACTTTTCTAATATTATTCAATGGGACAAAATTTGATCATTATTATTGCCTAATAGAATATGGACAAATATTAAGGTGAAATTTTTGTAACCCTTTTTGGGGATAAAAAAGGTACCAAAAAGGAGAAAATTCCGTAATATGTATGTAATTCCTAATTTGACGGCCAATTTTCACAAAATTTATAATTGGGATTTCACCAGACATAAAAAATTATGTAATTTAGTAAAAATTGAAACACATTCATAATATGGTAGAAAGGGGAAAAATCGGGAAAAGATTTTGGTAGTTTTTAGAACATAATTACTTTCTTCCAAAAAGAGTAGACTTACTGACTTTAAATCATGTGTATTAAAATATTTTGTTACATAGATATTTGAACACTTTAAACTTGGAATTTGGAACTTGGACCAAAAATTTACTTTTTCGCAATTCTATGGTACTTTTTGTATTTTCTACGTTTATAAAGGTAGAATTGTAAAATAAAGGACTATTGATACAAGGTAAGACTAAAAATGTTATGGGCGACCAAAAAGGTACTTTTTTGAATTTTTATGGTACTTTTTGTATTTTCAACGTTTGCGAAGCTAGAATTTCGAAAATATTGATATAAGGTGAGACTGAAAATGTTATGGTCGACCAAAATGGTACTTTTTTGAATTTTTATGGTACTTTTTGTATTTTCTACCTTTATGAAGATAGGATTGTACAATCAAGGACTATTGATTCTAGGTGAGACTAAAAATGTTATGGGCGACAAAAAAGGTACTTTATTGAATTTTTATAATACGTTTTGTATTTTCTACATATATGAAGATAGGATTGTTGTTAACTAAAAATGTTATGGGCGACCAAAAGGTACTTTATTGAATTTGTATGGTACTTTTTGTATTCTCTACGTTTATGAAGATAGGATTGTACAATCAAGGACTATTGATTCTAGGTGAGACTAAAAATGTTATGGGCGACAAAAAAGGTACTTTATTGAATTTTTATAATACGTTTTGTATTTTCTACATATATGAAGATAGGATTGTTGTTAACTAAAAATGTTATGGGCGACCAAAAGGTACTTTATTGAATTTGTATGGTACTTTTTTTATTCTCTACGTTTATGAAGATAGGATTGTACAATCAAGGACTATTGATTCTAGGTGAGACTAAAAATGTTATAGGCGACAAAAATGGTACTTTTTTGAATTTTTGTGGTACTTTTGGTATTTTCTACGTTTATGAAGGTAGGATCGTACAATCAAGGACTATTGATACAAGGTGAGACTGAAAATGTTGTGGTCGACCAAAAACGTACTTTTTTGAATTTTTATGGAACTTTTGGTATTTTCTACGTTTATGAAGGTAGGATTGTTGTTGTTAACTAAAAATGTTATGGGCGACTAAAAGGTACTTTATTGAATTTTTGTGGTACTTTTTGTATTTTCAACGTTTGCGAAGGTGAGACTGAAAATGTTATGGTCGACCAAAAAGGTACTTTTTTGAATTTTTGTGGTACTTTTGGTATTTTCTACGTTTATGAAGGTAGGATTGTACAATCAAGGACTGTTGATACAAGGTGAGACTGAAAATGTTGTGGTCGACCAAAAACGTACTTTTTTGAATTTTTATGGAACTTTTGGTATTTTCTACGTTTATGAAGGTAGGATTGTTGTTGTTAACTAAAAATGTTATGGGCGACTAAAAGGTACTTTATTGAATTTGTATGGTACTTTTTGTATTTTCTACGTTTATGATGGTAGGATTGTACAATCAAGAACTTTTGATTCCAGGTGAGCTTAAAAATGTTATGGGCGACCAAAAAGGTACTTTTCTGAATTATATTGGGACTTTTTGTATTTTTTACGTTTATAAAGTTAAAATTGTGAAATAAAGGATTATTGTTTTAAGTTTAGAATTAAAATGATATTGAAGACACAAAAAAAGCCTTTTCGCATTTTTATTGTACTCTTTGTATTGTTACGTTTGTAAACATGGATTCTTAAAATTAGTGTTTTTTGATCCGAGGTCTAACTCCAAATATTATGGACGACCAAAATTACTTTTTCTTATTTTTGTTTTTATTTTGTATATATAGAATTCTGAATGTAGGTAATAATAAACCATGTGGAAGTTTTAGTGAAGGAAAAAATTTTACTTTTATTATTTTTAGGGTAATTTTTGCAAATTATGAATCTTAATTTTTGAAACTCAGTAGCATTGATCTTCCTTTTAATTTGGAAATATATGCCAGATATATCCTTACTATACTTTTTATTTTTCTAAGTACATTGAATCAGAGATACAAATTTTCAGAAATTGAACCAAAAATATTTGATAATTATGAATAGAACTTGAGTATTCAATAAATAGTAAGAACTGCGCTAATAAAATTTAAAAGAAGCCAATTCATACAATATTTGAAAGTAACAATATTTTAATTTTTTTTAGAATCAATGTAATCTTAGTTATTAGCAGTACTCTCTCTCTGTATGGCCACTGGTGTTACACAAAACGATATATAAAGGATATTTCCAAAATCGCTGAGGTAATGTAAAGCATTTACATTGATATAAAAAAGAATTTTGAAACTTTTTTTTTCATTCATTTAAAAAGAGTATTGCAACAGCTTTTCAAGCAATTCTATCGATAATAAAGATGACTTATTTTCTCTTTATGCAAAGGAAATTTTACGATCTCCTTAATATCGCTTTAACTCATGAAATAATAGGAAAAATTGAAATATTTAAAAAAGGTAACTTGAAATGTTTAGCGGATGACTGAAATTACCTTTAATATATATATATTTTTTTTTTTGCAGATTTTCCAATTTTAAAAAAGCTTAAAAGAATTATACACAATATCATGGAAAACAACTGGAAAAACATTCGAGGACAATTAATATTTTACATCTGCAGCTGTTCCGCAATAACATTGTAATTAAAAAATTTAGTTACGATAAAGAAATATGGAAAGAGGACCAAAAAACTATAGATCATTGACGTTTATATCCGAGTTCTGTTATGAATATTTTTGTGAAACATAACATAGTGAACAATCTTAACAGACATATGCACGGTTGTGTACTGAGCTTTCTTGCTCTTTACTTCCTTGAATACTAACTTCCTTCTGACAATTTCCTAAGTGTCAGTAATTTATATAACTTGCTGCAAGTCTCTCCTCGCAATTCACATTTTCTCTTTAAAAATGAAAACAAAACAAAAAATTATACAAAACTTACAAGTTTATGTCTTTTGGGCTTATTTTCAAATTTATAATAATGTATGAGTGTTATTGTTATTTTCTGGGTTTTTTTTGCAGAAATATTTGTTTAGTATTTGTATTTTTTTCTAAATTAATATTTTTCACCAAAAAAAAAAAATGAAATGAATTTTTCTAATTTATCATGTACTTACATTTATATATACAACTTTTTAAAATTTTTGCAAATAGGAAAAATTTCATAGCATAGTTATAAACTAATAATAGTCCTAATGTTGCAAGTCCTTAAAAATGAAGCTATGGGAAGTATGCCACCCACCCCAAAAAGAAATTGTAAGTAATTGCGGAACATATTTGAACTGAAATCACATAAAAAAATTTATATTCATTAATTGTACAATATTCACCGTCATATGGTGTTATGCCAAACTGTGCGTAAAAATTTTTAATGTGTCTGATGTACATACACACATAAGTATGTAATTTTTCTGCCAAACAAAAAATATTCATTTCTATCGAAAAAAAAGAGTAGTAACTTCATGTATAAAAACTTAAATTAAAAAAAATATACAAGGTGGCTTCTTGTTGGAATGCTGAAAATATTACCAAAGAATGGTTGTCTTCCTGTTTAAGCTTTGGTTGACTTTGAATTAAAATCAAATGATATTTTAACCCATATGTGCTCAGCTTTTTTTCGAAAGAACGTGGTTTTTTATTTTAGTTGAATTAAATAAAGATTTTCTGAAAATAACATAAAGAGAACTATGATCTTTTGGAAATATGCAACGCGCCGATTTTTGGGGCACTTCGCACTGAAAGAATTTAAATAATATTAATTCCATTTTGTTACTGCTGGCCATTGTGGTGATTGGACCAAATGACACACTTGACAAGTAAGAGCACTATATTCAGCTGTGCCGAATTTTTAATACCCACCACCAATTTTGAATACTTTTATAGCACAAAATTTATTATTTTGTTATTAGCAACAATCGCTATGGATTATTCGCTTTATACTAAAATATGAATCACTTTCTTTGTATAACTTCGATTTGCTATTAATTTATTTTCTTAAGTTTATTCTGACAATGAAACTTTAATTATTTCTACATTACGAGTGATACAATGTTGTATTCTTAACGGAAACTAAAGGGCGTAATTTATTAGTCAGAGGTATATAGAAATAATATGAACTTAAGATAAATCGTTATATGGGAGGTGGACGTTAAAGTGCGCTGTATATGAGAAATTTTATCATCTAATACATATATTTCTGTCAATTTTACGAGCTTTTAAATTTCATAAACCTTAAATTATGTGAGAAATTTCAGCTAATAAATTCATCCTAGATTTTAAATATAAAGTCCCTTATTCCTTAAAAATTTTTTATAGAGATCTTATATAAATTTGAGATGAAGGTGGGCGTTAAAATGAGCTTGCCACCTTCATTTCCCGTTATTTCTGTGAGGTATACATTTCCGCACATTTTAATAAAACTCCTTTCGTAATGCATAGATTTGAACAAATTTCAGGTAGAGGTATTTGTTGTACTCAGGTAATATACTTGCGTAGTTTCATGGTTCTACGTCAATGCATTTAGATTCAATCGCATTTTATTGGATGTAGAAAGGACAGGGTTTTTCTGATCTACTCTTGCATTACGAGCTACAGCTCTTTTGCTAATATACCGACTTAGCCCAAACAAGCCTTGTCTATAATAAAGATTCTGGCAAAATTTAGTCTCTCTAACTTTTTCACTTCGAGCTTTCTCTTGCGTACAAACGTACGGACAGAAGGACGAAAACCATGACTCAGGAAATATATACTTTATGTGGTCGAACATTTCCCAGCCCTTAAACCGAGAACAGAGTGCTATCGATCTAAACTGTCTTACGTAGAGCTTCTCTTCAAATTTCAGAGATGCTGTTCCCTGTAGTTCTTGTCTGATCTACGCAACAAGTTATCATAACAGTCCATATCCAGTGATATACATATACCTCTGATCAGCCCTCTTACCATTCATTGATATGAATCTGATATACAATAGGGTAGGAATATCGTAATTATATTTATGTGCACGCAAAGAAGAAATATGGTTGTGGTAATCATAATCGAAAAGCAACATACTATAATTGAATTGTATGATTATCGTTGAAACATATAATGGTTGCCAGTTATCATTATTAAGTTTAATTAAATTATCATTCAATAATCATATACATGACTACAATTGAAATCGACAATCTTTGCTTTTTTACGGCAAATTATTGTCTTTTGCTGTAACATACACATATTGATTGTACTTACCAATTTAATTGCAATTTTCTTACCAATATTTTTATACCCTTCACCTGTGGTGCACAAGGGTATATATAGCTTTGTCATTCCGTTTGTAATTTCTACAATTTTCATTTCCGACCCCATAAAGTATATATTTTCTGAAAGCTTATGAATAGAGAAGTTGATTAAGCCCTGACCGTCTGTCCGTTTGCCCGTCTGTCCGTCTGCCCGTCTGTCCGTGTGTTGGTTGAAATCAACTTTTAGAAGCAACTATATGTTCCTCAGATCTCTATATGGTATCAATCTCTTGGAAATATTCAGGAATGAATCGGTATTGAAATTCAGCACAATCGCCCAATAACTTTCTGAGATATGAGCAAAAAACCACGACCACCTCGTTTTTTTACACAATTACAACAACAACATACATACATATATATATGTAAAAACCATACAAAAAAAGAAAAAATTACAAAAAGAAAAAATATTAAAAATAAAAAAAAAATAATAAAAAAAATTACAAAAAAAAATTTTAAAATAATTTTTTAAAAATTTTTTCAAAAAAATTTTTTAAAAAAATTAAAAAAAAATATATTAAAAAAAATAATAACAAAATATAAATAATATATTATATAAAATAAAATTTTTTTGGCTCAGCTGGGATTCGATGCCACATTTATTCTAACCAGTATATGTATACATATGTACGTATTTGATATGAGATGAATGGTGATACAAACAATTGCTATTGCTTGACTACACGTTGTGAAGGGTATATAAGATTCGGCACGGCCGAATATAGCACTGTTACTTGTTTTACATTTTCTCGTTTATTTTAAAATTTTCTTTAATTTTTAAAAATGTTTGTTCATTTTTGTGACATCTCAAACTTTTAAAATAATAAAAATTTATTCAGCAAGAAGAAGAACAGTTTAAATCAAATTATTATTAAACAAAAATCATAGCTTGATTAATTTGTAATCATACTGTTGTCTAACCTATTATTTAATGATTATTTTTAATTTTTAATACTTTTGAATATAATATTATTTTTGTCAAATTATATCTTTTAAATCATACTATTTTTAAATGATAAGCATTTTGAAATTTTAACGAAAAGTAAACATTAAATGATACAATTGAAACAAATGCTTGATTATCGTGACAAAATATATGATGAAATGAAACAAAAATAACTATTACTTGTTTTCGACAACCAAATATTGTTTTACAAAAAATAATATGACCGCCGTGATCATGTCGTAACCATGGTTTTTCTTTGCGTGTGTGTGCAATTAGAAATGATCCTGAACTACTAATAATCATTTTCACAGTAAGATTCATAGACCATAAAGCACAATGATACATACAACGGATAAGTGATCTCCTAAGACATACCCATAATGTCACAATCAAAAGGCTGTTACCTGGTTTTTATCCTCCAAACTTCCCATTATCGTGGGCAAGAATGCTCTGCTATTATTAAAAGTTGACCGGAATACATTCTCCTTGACTTGGACGTAAACACTTAAAACGTCAATATACGTTTATATGTATATTATTTTTTGCTCCTTTTGCCATGATTCGTTTTCGGAATCTTTTTAATTTGAAAAAAAAAACTTTAATTTCGTTGTACAGCAATTACTTATTAACGGCTTTGTTTACCAATATGTATCACGATATAAAAAATACGCCCGATTATAAATTTATTTTACGTAAGTAGAGTCTCTGCGGATATAATAAATGTTTTAGTTTTAAATATTGCTTAACATTAAGTATAAAATAAAAATATTATTATATTTTTTATTTCAGCATATCCCTCTGTATATCCTATGTGGGAGTATAAAGGAATGACATTTCCATATTATCATATTCAAATGTTCTTGGTAGGATGTGCTAATTATATTGCAGGAATTTGTAAGTTTGGTATATTTTACACGACTATTCATATACAAATAAATACAACATACAAAACCAAGTTTGGAACCACTTATGTACAATAAATGTTTTTAATGTTTATTTTTTTCTTTTTAAAGCAAAATATAACAAAAACAATATCCTAACCAAAACTTAGATAGAAATGTTTTTTTTGAATTTCACGTATTTGATTAAAGTGAACCTTTACTTTAAAGCGGCAAAGTTTATACCCACCATAAAACTTACTTAGTGCTTACCTGTTTCATCTACAAGCACATGAACTTATAGGCAAAACTTTGCTGCGCTCTCCTATGCAAACAAGTTTAGCAATTCCATGAAGGCAATACGCTAAGCGAAAGAAGTCTGCACTGCTTAAAAATATAAAAGAAATAAAAAAAAATTTCAATTGATGAGACCAGCTTGATTTTTGTCTTTTTAATTCATCTTAAAATAATATTCAAATATTTATTAACATTATTTTTTTTTAATTATTATTTTTAGTAGTTGGTGTATCCAACACTAATAAAAGTTATTTGAAATAAACGATCTTTTTATAAGTCACAAACTTACTTTATTCGGCCTAATGATATGTTTCTCCTGCACTTCTCATTGACGCGTATAAGGGACTGCTTGTCCTTAAAATGTATTCCTGTTTCATGTACCTTTCTAAAATGTTTAAATTCGCAGAATAAGGTAGGCAACTGAGATCAAAGATTTCTGATCTTCTCAAGTTACATTACCACTTAGAAACTTCAAATTAATTACCCTCTTTGTGTCCTTGATTTTTGAAATGGGTTATATAAAATCTAGTGAATATTATTCGTAGTTAAAATTTAATATAAAATTAAGGTTTCTTTTTCAGATTTAATGCAGTAAATGCATTAAAGTACATTTAATGAAAAAATTACTAAAGTTTTGCAATTAACTTAAAGATAATGTTGTAATATCTCTACAGAATATTAACTCAATTTCAAAAATTCACTTCTTCAACATTGCAATGGTCTTAAAATGCCTTTAATTTGAATCCAAACAATTTGATACCCAAAAAGAATTCTATTTTGCACACAAAATAAAATAACAACAGTCATTTTGTTGTTGAATTCATGGGACTTTAATGTCAAAAATCACATAAAAGATTTTTCAATTAGAGCGCTACAAAAGTTTTTTTTTTAATAAAACAAAAACGGTTTTGGATATCAATGAAATTTTTTATTCCCGTGAAAGTACGTTCGATGCCATTATGTATGGAACTCGATTTCTTTGCATGGCCACCACGGGAACGCTTGCAGAAGTCCAGACGCTGAACCGAATTTTCGACGGTTTTCAAGCATAAATCGGGCGATACTGCTGCAATTTCACGTTCGATATTCGTACGAAGTTCATCAATCGTCGCAGGCTTGTTGGAATATACCATAGACTTGACGTAGCCCCACAAGAAATAGTCTAACGGCGTCAAATCGCACGACCAAGGCGGCCAATCGACTGGACCATTTCGTAAAATAACACGTTTGCCAAACTTGGCTTCCAATAAATTGATTATGACGACATTCGCTGTATGGCTTGTGGCGCCGTCCTGTTGGAACCACAAGTCCTGCAAGTCCATATCATCCATTTGGGGCCAAAATTATTCTGTTATCATTGAACGGTAGCGATTCCCATTCACAGTAACGAGCCGGTCTTGATCATCACGGCAGAAGTACGGCCCAATGACGCCGCCGGCCCATAAACTGCATCAAACCGTAATTTTTTCGGGATGCAATGATGGCTCATGGAGTACGCGTGGATTGCTGTCTGACCAATAATGCTTATTTTGCTTATTGACGAAGCCATTCAGCCAGAGTTGAGAAATGACCATAAATTGGACGTAGAGCTCTTAACGTCAAGGGCACTGACTCTAAATTTCGACTCGTTGTTGGCTCGTATATCTTTCCATCATGAAGTGGCAAAACCTTACTGAAGAGAAATGTCAAAAGTGCAGCAAAAAAATGGCGTCGTTTGCTGTCCCTATCGGTCTACTTTTGTGCCTGTGTTAAAACCCTTTACATATGATATAAAATGTTAATTTGTTGGAAACTTTTAACTTATTTTATTAAAAAAAAAATAATAAATAATTAAAAGAAGTTTGAATATGGAAATTTAAAAAAATTAATAATATTATATAGCTCGTTGTAGTAATCATGTTGTGTTGACAATATCGACATACTGTTGATAACGGATCACACAAGAACAAATATCGTTAAAATAAAAGGTGTTAGAATTATTACATTCGAACTGGTATTATAATTTGCGAAATTCCAGCATCAAATCTATATCTAGTTTGGTTACTTATATAAGCAAACAAATTTCATTTATAGTATATTACATATATTTATACTTAGAGTATATTATGTCAAAGTAATTTCTGCTAATGAATTTAACTAAGATGTTGCAATACAGTTTCCTTTATTCTTGCACAAGAATGATTGAAATAAAGATTACGCAATGTGCTTAATTTCCCGACAGATGACGTACATATTTGGCCCACAATGAGGGTTATCAATTAAAAATTTTCTAATTAAAACACAACAAAAGAGATTTTTTAAACAACAAATCAAATAAATTTAACGAAATTTTACATAACTCTTTATTTTTCTTTAATTTATTTGAAATTTACTAAGACCAAATTGCTTTATATGGGAAAACGTATAATTTGTGCGAAATAACGTTTGTACTTGGTTTTTATTGTACGAGAACTGGTAACACTGTAATTAAAACAATATTCGCTTTTTAAAATTATAAGCCAATAGGAACACAAGTTGCATGAAGGTTGAGTACCAACATGAGTTGCTAGTATCTATTGTATGTAAAATTTAAAATTGTTTGCGAAAATTGTATGTAATACCTGAGCGCTTGCAACCTTGTCTGACAGTTTGAATGAGATTCCACTGAAACTAAAAGTAGAATTAGTCGACTTTAAAGTATTTGCTTCTTCTTTGTATCAAAATACAAATCGGAAGCTGACATACAAGCAAGCATCTTTCAGTAGATCGACGAGTGACCGCAAATTGTGAAGCTTTTTGCCTTTTTCTTTTCCGGAGACAGATAATGCCTATTTGCGGCCCTGATTTTAACTCGATTGTGATTGTGTAACTTAGATAACTTAATTCTAAATTTAATGGGAATATTTGTTATCATATTTTGTTGACTTGTTACACATTTAATATCATTGGTTTTTTACTAACATGCATATTTTTTAAATTTACAAACTCAAGTCTATTTTTCCTATGGCAACAAAAAATTAATCACGATCACAAATGAATCACGCAGTCGATGCACGTCTCATATAAGCATGTCAATAAATTTTCATACCACTATCAGAAAAAGTATTGAAATTTCCAAAACCACATTAGTTTATGGATCTTGTGCAGGATGACCATTTTGTGTTTTGCATTAACGGAATCTTTGAAACCTAATATTTTGCAAAAGAAAACTTCTGTTCACTTAACTTTATATACAGTCAAACGTTAAAGTGTAATGCTGCAGTATTTATTTGAAAAAAAGGGACATTTTAACTTACGTAAAATTGATCAAATTAATATATTCCTTTAAAGTGCAGAATTTTAACAATCTTAAAGGACATTAGGTAAAAATAGTTTTCTTATTTTTTGTTCCTGGTACCGAAATTTCTAAATCGGTATGGTTAAGTTCCGAAAATTGGGTTTTTATGCAATATGGAAAACCTGACTGACTGATATTTGTTGTATGGTATTTAATTCACTTGTATTATTTCGAAAACAAAGATTTATATGTGACATTTTTTTGTAACCGGTGCTTTGCGTTTTTGAAAATTGTTTAGCTAACCTGGAACTTTTTTTTCAATTTTGTCAAGTTCGAATAGGTTATTGGGGGATCTGTTTACTAATCTGAACTGTATTTTTTAATGTACACGCTTTTCCGTCTAGTAAATAACAAAAACAAATATGTTTTTCGTAAAATCTTAATGAAAAAAGACGTTAAAATAAAACATGTTCCTGATTTGAATCCTTGTTATTTTTTATGTTAATCAGATATCCACTAGAGATCGTTTATTTAAAACAATGTCTGTAATGCAGGTATAATTAAAATTTTTTTTTTGTTATTTCCGTCTAGTTAAAAAATACATAAAAGTTGTGTTTCGTTTAACCTCAATAAGTGTAAGCGTATAATAAAATATTAATTTTGGGTGATTTTTTCAAATTATTATACTCGATGTGGCCAAATTTGGAGCCATGCTCTTTCACTTCCACTTTCACCAGCTGGTCTTGCGACTTTTAAGTAAATCAGATACATCTCAGTTCTCACTAAACAAAATTGTATTAAGATAAATTCAATTGTTCGAAATATATGTACATAAAAATATTTATCATTTTACTTTCTTAAAAACCTCAATAAAATACGTTCTTGAAAATATCGCTGAAATATGAGAGGAAAGTAAAAAAAGTAGGTGCGTTAGTGAAGAAGTGTGAGTGTATTGCGAATTTCAGGCATTTACTTGCATGTGTTATTGCTGGGTTACACAAAATGGAACGTTAAAACTCAGTAGGCTTTTGCGTTGTTTCTCATGTGGTGAAAACAAACAGCTTATGTTTTAGGCATGGTGTAATTACATAAGGTGATAGCGTAAAGGGGAGCGATTTTCGGCTCTCTTTTTTATGTATGAAGTTTGACAATTTCCGGAGTTGAAATCATTTTTTTAATATATAGTTTGACATACTCCAGAACACAAAAAAGTAGTCAGCTGGGCTGGCACCGCCACCTTGTATAAGTGTACCCTGGTTTTAGGTTCGTATGAAATAAAGATTGTTCCCCAATTAAAATTTTTTTTTTATGTGCATATAAATATATACACGCAAAAAAAAACTATGGTTGTGGTAATCATAATCGAAAATCAACATACTATAATTGAATTGTATGATTATCGTTGAAACATATAATGGTTGCCAGTTATCATTATTATGTTTAATTTAAGTATCATTCAATAATCATATGACTACAATTGAAATCGACAATCTTTGCTTTTTTACGGCAAATTATTGTCCTTTGCTGTAACATACACATATTGTTTGTACTTACCAATTTAATTGCAATTTTTTTACCAATATTATTTTACATTTTCTCGCTTATTTGTAAATTTTCTTTAATTTTTCAAAAAAATCTCCAACTTTTACAATAATAAGAATTTATTTAGCAAGAAAAACCACAGTTTAATTCAAAATATTATTATAAAAAATCATTGCTTGATTGCTTGCTAATCAACTGTTGTCTCACCTATTATCTAATGATTAAAAACTTTTGAATACAATGTTATTTTTGTCATAACAATTTTTTAAGATCATAATATTTTTAAACAGCAATCAAATTTAAATAAACGCTTGAATATCGTGACAAAACCTATGATGAAACAAGAAAGAGTGCTATATTCGGCCGTCCCGAATCTTATATACCCTTGTAGTGGCATGTGGTGCCATGTGGTGGAAGGACAGCAGTGTAAGAATAAATATTATAATTAAAGTGCCCTTTAGCCCTTCTGTTTATTTTATCCAGCTGGAAGGGTTCCAGCTAAATGGTAAGCGTTCAAAAGAACTGCCAAAAGGTTTTTTGAAACAGTGATAATAAAAACAAGGCAGTAATTCCCGATTTCGTTTTTCAAATCAAAGTCTGATTTTATTAGTGGCACGCGGCCCTTTTTATACTTAACATGAGAACTAATTCTAGCTATTCTAACTTATTATAATTTTACATCTATCTCAATCTTACTATTATATGCACTTACTTTAAAATCATTTCTTTATTATTACTTCATACGTTTGACCAATCACAAACGTATTCAATTTGGGAATTGAGTGACGTTTATTTATTAATTACTTTCACGCAATTCTCATTATTGTATTAGTCATGTGTTTAACAAAAGTAATAATTGGGTTATATTATGTTACATTATTGCAATATTCAATAATGTAGAAGTGTGCACTAATATATATGTATGTATGTATGTATGTATGTATGTATGTATGTATGTATGTATGTATGTATGTATGTATGTATGTATGTATGTATGTATGTATGTATGTATGTATGTATGTATGCATGCATGCATGCATGAATGTATGAATGTATGTATGTATGTATGTATGTATGTATGTATGTATGTATGTATGTATGTATGTATGCATGTATGTATGTATGTATGTATGGATGTATGTATGTATGTATGTATGTATGTATGTATGTATGTATGTATGTATGTATGTATGTATGTATGTATGTATGTATGCATGAATGTATGTATGTATGTATAATCACACTCTTAACTACTCCAGCCAGAAGTTTCCGACGTAAGTACTTTGGGCCTCTCGTATTTGGCATTATACGAGACAGAGCAGTATATGTTCTCGAAGACTTCTCAGCAACATATAGCAGATGATCCTTAAAAGATAAACGACAATCTATCATAACCCCAAGATATTTAAGCGAAGGTTTCGTCTCAATACAACATGATCCCACATTCAATTTCACAGACTCCATTGACCTACGGCTGGATATCAAAATCGCCTCTGTCTTTTGGTCAGCGAGCCCCAAATTAACAGATTCCAACCAGGAGCGCACAATTCCTATGCTTGCATTAGCAATGGTCGTAATCTCCACTAACTCCCTAGCGACACATATCAGGGCTATGTCATTGGCAAAACCGACAATCTTAGCCCCATCGGGAAGAGACACACGGAGTATGCCATCATACATCACATTCCACAACAACGGTCCGAGAACCGAACCCTGTGGGACCCCACCTGTGATATTATGCTGTCGCCTGCCCTTGTCGGTTTCGTACAGCAGGATTCTGTCACGGAAGTAATCCTTCACTATAGCCAACAAGTACTCAGGAATCGCTAAACGCGTGAGAGAATTCACTATAACCTCCCAGTTCGCCGAGTTAAATGCATTCCTGACGTCGAGCGTTACCACTACGCAATACTCCTTTGTGCCATTCCTCCATCGTTTGCCCTCAATCGCCGCAGTGGCCGTATGAACCACTACGTTCAAAGCATCCACAGTCGATCTTGCCTTTCTAAAACCAAATTGATTATCAGATAGACCTCCTACGCACTCAACATATTCCTCTAGTCTCCTACAAACTATGCTTTCCAACAGCTTCCCAAACGTATCAATCATACAGAGTGGTCGGTAGGAGGAAGGATCCTCCTGAGGTTTTCCCTGTTTCAATAACAAAACTAGCTTTTGCCTTTTCCACATACTCGGAAATTTACCATGGCGTAAACACGAATTGATCAAATGGATAACCTGAACAGGGCAATACTTGAAAGTCTCCCTTACTACCGCATTCGGTATGCCATCCAAGCCAGGGGTTTTCCCGTCCCTAAATTTGCTCATGGCAGCTTCAACCTCAACTGTCGTGACAAGCGGAAAGTCAAATACCACATGAACAGTATCAGTCTGCCAAGATGTCACACCTTGGTAAGGAAATAAGTGATCCACTATGCGCCTAAGTACTTCAGCATCCTTAGGTGGTGGAGGTTTTAGACACCTTCGCCTTTTTGTTACCAGCTTATAAGCCAGACCCCATGGGTCGTTTTCAACCTCTTCACACATCTGTATGAAACATGCCCTCTTACTCCTACTGATCGCCATTTTCAAGGATTTGCGGATGCGCCTATATTGGTCACGGTGCTCGTCATTCCCCGGCCTACCTCGGCTTCTAGTATACCGTCGTCTAGCCCGGATACATTCCGACCGTAGTTGAGAAATTTCCCCGTTCCACCAATATACCGGCCGCTTGTTCGCACTCATCCTCCTTTTAATCATAGACGTATCGCATGCCTCCGATACCCTACTTATGAGTTGCGCAGCCATTGTTTCAGGCTGCCCTTGCAACCTCATATTTTCCACCACTACTCCAAATAATTCCCTATCAAGGCTATCTGTTTTCCATCCCGAAATTCGTTCCGGGTGTATAATCATTGCATCCTGGCGCAATTCCTCCCTAATATCAATCAATATAGCATTATGATCGCTATGTGTGTATATCCCGGGCATGCTCCATCCTACCCTTCCCATAATATCAGCGCTAGCAAAGGCAACATCAATAATTGACCCCGCTTCGCCTCTTGAGAAAGTGTGCTCAGCCCCGTTGTTTAACAGAATCACATTAAGTGTAGAAAATGACTCCACTAGTATCCGACCCCTAGAATTTGTGTATGGGCAGCCCCATTCTATCGCCCACGCATTGAAGTCGCCGGCAATAACCACGGGACCTCTTGAGCATGCATCAGAAACGATATTGTGAACAATTCGTTCAAACTCCAATAAGGAATATCTCGGGGGAACGTAGCAGCTATAGAAGCAAATCCCATGCACAATAGCCCGAGTAAAACCAGTAAACTGTAAGGCAGGATCTCTCAGCCCCAATTCACTGATTAACCATATCGCCGACGTCTTGGTAATGTCCGATAACCAATTAACCGAGTCCCGGCATCGATACGGTTCACTTAAGAGTGCTAAGTCTATATTCATCTCCCGAACACTCTGTTTCAGCAGATCCTGTGCCGCCTGACAGTGATTCAGATTTAGTTGTAAGACTCTCATCCTCGATGTCTAAGGCGTTCGATCGCTTTCTTGTAAAACGGACAGACAAAACAGCCAGTTACATGATCACTCTTTACCCTAGGGTTTACACAACTACACAGCACACATGATGGTCGGTTATTACACACCCCAATCCTGTGACCAGATACGCCACACTGTAGGCATTTGTCAGCGTAATCATTCTGACTTTTGCACCTACTCGCAGTATGACCAAAGTCCAAACATTTGTAGCACCTAATTGGTGCCATTTTCCCTCGTATCCTACGTATCACCCATCCAATACGTATCTTAGCGGTCTCAATAAGGTAGCCCGCCAACTCAGAACTCAGACCAATAGTGGCAGTCTGTGTTCCCCTATACGATTTCCTCAAAGACTTAATCACAGACGGTTTCAACGCACTAAATTTATCGGAAACTTCCAAAAGAGAATGTAATACCTCGTCTTTCGTCGTAACCTCATCTATATCCCTAATCTCCAAGAGCACCTCATGCGTCAAGGCACGTACCTCAGCCGTCTCGCCCAGCACACCCTCGACAGCTGTCCTAAAATCGGCCGTACTATTATGTAGGGGTTTATTTAACTTGAAGAGCAATTCACCCCTACCTGTCTTCCTAATGTTTCTAACAATCTGGCCAAGTTCACTTAACCTTGGGTCACTCTTAACCTGCTTCAAAATATCCGCATAAGATCTTTCCCCACAATTTCTGACAACCAATGCGTCCGGTCTCATTGGTTTCCTTCTTCTATGCGCTCTCGGCTGTACCTTCCTCCATTCCGATCCCTTATCCGTCACTGAGAGTCCCTCAGTATCGGCACGAGGATTAGTTCCCTCCGTATCGGCACGAGGCTTAGTTCCCTCAATATTGGCACGAGGCTTACTTCCCTCAGAATCCGCACGAGGCTTAGTGCCTAGAATCTCTACCCCACTATTAATGACCTGTTCATTCATAGTGGACTTTTTCCTCTTCTTCCTGTTCCCCTTGGGACTCTGAGTAATTGGTCCCCTTTTAGACGATTGGGTTGGAAGAAGTGTCAACCGAGGTTGCTACGTCTGGGCTTCCTTATCAACCATTTGAGCCTTTGGTGCACTATCTTCCGTACCAATCACCTCACACGTAGCCTGCATATACAATGCCTGGATTTCCCGTGTGATCGTCTGAATATCCCTATGGATATTGCTTCTTGCCTTTATAAACTGCAGAAGCTTTTCTATCCTATCACCAAGTTTTCTCATCACTTGGGTTTTACCACTCTGAGCCACTTCCGTAAGTGGCGTGCTCTTATCAGCATCAGAAGTAGAAAGTTCCCGTGGTGGTGATCTTACCATCACAGAGCTTCTCCTAAATGGGTCCGAAGCCCCTACACCCTCACTTTCACCTCTTCCACACTTCCTGCTACTCTTTCCATCTTCATTATTATTTTTAATCATTGCTATTTGTCCAAACTCAAAGCCGCTATCTCCAACCGATGTACAGTCGCGTTTACAACCCCATGGTTATCTATGCAAGCAGGGAGGCCATGCGAGGGTTGACATGAGATTCTTATGGAACCCCAAGCCAGAGCCAGGTCCGCGTTAGTCGGGAATTATCATCCGAGCCTGTACCACCAACTTAATGGCGACGTTCTTCGAGCGCACTTTGAGACTGCCAAGTTTTAATAGGAGGAGGCGGTTGTAGCATTAGCCTAGAAGCCGTTTCTGAGCAGTGTCACCTCCACATACTAAGGTTCTAGAATACTACAGACCGTCGGCCCAGGGTTCAACAAATCCATACCATGTTCCAGAAATGCCATAATTAAGATCGTACTGGACTTGATCTTAATGCCTTTCGGCGGGTTACATACACAGCTGACCCACTGGTGGGAGCAAACAGGTCCCATAGCCGCGAAACAAAAAATTTCACAAGCCTCTGTGCTTTAACCGGGGAATCCACGAAGGCATCCCACCTCCATCTGCACCTCTTTCAAGGGCATCCCCGGTGGATACCAAGCCAAACGGCGGCATCCAATTGCAGTTCACCATCGAGCCCTTGTGTTAATTCACAGTATGCTCACAGAATCTGCCGCTCTTGGTCGGGGACTGCTTATTCTTCGCAGCTGACCCGTAGGTCGTTCAGTTATCCGCCACCTACTGACCCCGATAGTAGCCTGAGCTCAGCCCTATCATGTATGTATGTATGTATGTATGTATGTATGTATGTATGTATGTATGTATGTATGTATGTATGTATGAATGTATGTATGTATGTATGCATGTATGTATGTATGTATGTAAGTATGTATGTTTGTATGTATGTAATAAAAATATAAATAATAAATATAAAATAAAAAATAAAATAAAAAGTTGATTTAACATACACACGGACAGACGGACAAACTGACAGAGCTAAATCGACTCCCAAATTCATAAGCTTTCAGAAAATATTTACTTCATGGGGTCGGAAATGAAAATTGTAGAAATTTCACATGGAATAACAAACCTATATATACCCTTTTTCACCTTTTGTCACTATTACTTGTTTTCGGCAATCAAATATTGTTATAGCGAATATACATAATATTACCATCGCACAGAGGAGTATTTGACCTGAAAAGCTGGCCAAAAAGGCAAAACTGAATTTTAAGAAATCTTAAAAACTAAGTACGCAGCTAGACAGACAAAAATATTTTACATTATATTATAAATTTTGAAGACTTTTAGTTGCGATTTGTAGCTCTGAGACTCTGCTAAAGTCAGGAAAGTTAAGAAAATTATATGAGATTTAAATGTTTTTTTCGGTTTCTGGATGTTTTTATGATATTTTTTTGCGGCTAAACTAATTAAGGTTTAACAATGATTTGATCAAAAGTTATTTAATAAAGAAAAAAATATTAAAATGTGTTGAATATTCATGTTGAAACAATTCGTTGAAAAGCTAAAAACAAAAAAGAATATACACTTTTTTTGCAAAAAAAATGAAAAAGAAGAGGTTTCTAAAAGTGAGGTTAGCATCTCTACGAATTATGTTTGATACCACAATAAAATTTGGAGTCTCTAATTTTAGAAACAAGAAAACAAGTGTGCGCAAGTTTGCGCCATTATTTTTGCCGATTTTTTTAAATTTTCACATTTTTTCTATTTTTGCTCATCAGGCACTTTTTCTTATACTTTATATCGTCATAAACTTTTATGTTTTTCGAATTATTGATTTCAACTGTTATTCACATCACTTTTAAAACTTCACAATGTTATTACCTGCCTATAATTATAAATTTGAAAAATTCTAATGCTGAAACCATTGACGAGAAATTGGATTTTTTGGTCAGAAAATTGAGCGAAATTTCAAAATGTCAAGGGGATGGGGACATATTAGCACTGAAGCAGTGTTTAAAAAATTTCAAAAATTGTTTTAAAAGATATTGGCTTTTGGAACAACGAAAAGAGCACCGCTTTTTAAGCACAAACGCTAGATGGCTAGAAGGAACTGTAACAATACTAGTATTTGGCAGTTCGTCTTCAGGGCGACCACGAAAAGAATTTAATGAAGCTAGTGAAAGAACAAAGCGGAGAAAACCGGAAGAAGTTCTTCACCAATCAACAACAGAGAAGATCACATTTGCTGCAACCATGAGTCAAAGAGCAGCGGGACATAATGATGCGGCTAAATTATTAATGGATATAATGGGATTCCCAAGAAAAGCAAGAAATCGCAAGTGATCATTAACAACTTCTGAAGTCAACCCTGTGAATAGACTTTCAGCGGAAGGAGCTTTACCACTCTTTGTAAATGCAGAGCTCACGAAAAGGCAATATGAGATTTTATACAATGCCAATAAATATGTGTATCCATGTTACTTATTACTAAAAAATGCAAAAAAAATGTTATCTCAATGAAGATGCCATAACCGTTACTGAAACATTATCGGAAGTGAAGTTCCAAGCTCTTCTCGACCACACAGCAACACGTTTATGTATATACCTTAAAGAGGTTTTGCAGCAGTTTAAACCTTTAAAATCAAAATTTGTTAATTGAGTTTTACTTTTTATACCGTCTTTTATTCTCTACGAATGTGGCTTTTGAAATAATCTTAAAAATTTAAACTTTTTGGTTCTTTAATTTTTTTTATTACATTTTGAAAACAAAAAATTTGACGAATTTTGCAGGAAAATTTGTTTTTTTCGCCATTAAATTTTTAATAACTTCAAAATAGTAATAGATAGATAGGTTAGTTTAAGCAGAATTTTCCGGTGCATCTTCCGATTCTACTGCTATTAAAATCGCTAAACCCATTTTCAAGTTATGACAAAATATATTAGGCAACCCAACGATTTAGGGGGTGAAATATGCCACGCCTTTAAAAGAAAATCCTTACTTACTAGAGAAAAACGAAAAACAGATTTGAATTAAGGCCATCAAAATCCCTATAGTCCACATATTTTTAATTCTAGGGTAGACGAAATTTTTTTTTGTTGCGCAGTGTACTTTTGTTGTGCAGTGTAATTTTTTCAAAATCTGCCACTAGACTTTTTATATCATACTACACCTAAAACTATCAAAAAAAAACTAGAACTTTTAATTCAAAAAACACGTTTAATAATTTTGGCCAGCTTTTCAGGCCAAATACTCCTCTGTACATCGTGATCATGTCGTAACCATGGCTTTTCTTTGCGTGTACCTATCTTTATTGCACTTTATATTAATAGGGAAGAAGTTTTACCTTTATCAGTATTATCTAATAGTAACTCATTTCGTGATGTTGTTTGTATATATGTCCAAAAAAGATTGAAATGTTATGCACGAGATGGCGTAATATATAATATATCTATTTTTTTATACCCTTCACACAGTGAAAAAGGGTATATATAGGTTTGTCATTCCGTGTGAAATTTCTACAATTTTCATTTCCGACCCCATAAAGTATATATTTTCTGAAAGCTTATGAATAGAGGAGTCGATTAAGCCCTGACCGTCTGTCCGTCTGACCGTCTGTCCGTGTGTATGTTGAAATCAACTTTTTGAAGCCCCCCGACATAGGTTGGACCCGGGTAAGGTATTAAAATATCAGAAATATTCGGGAGTAGATCGGTATTGAAAATCAGAAACATCGGTACATAAACAACTGAGATATGAGCAAAAACATACGACCACCTCGATTTTCTTTTCATAAAAACAACATTACAACAACAACATACATACATACAAACGTGTATACTGGTTAGAGAAAACGTGGCATCGAATCCCAGCTGAGGCAAAAAAATTTTTTTTTAAATTTTTTTAAAATTTTTTTTTTAATTTTTTTTTTATTTTTTTTTTATTTTTTATTTAATATATTATATATATTTTTATTATTATTTTTTTTTATTTTTTTTTTTTAATTTTTTTTTTATTTTTTTTTTGTTTTATATATATTATATATGTATATAATAATTTTTTTTTTTTTAATTTTTTTTTTAAATTTTTTTTTTTAAATTTTTTTTTTATTTTTTATTTTTTTTTTTGTTTTTTTTAACACACATACGTGAATTTACTGTTATTGCATGACTACACGTTGTGAAGGGTATATAAGATTCGGCACGGCCGAATATAGCGCTTTTACTTGTTTTTATATAAACTCATTTCATTTCATTTAACTGTTGTTTTAGGTGCTGTTAGTTTCG
This sequence comes from Phyto melanocephala, assembly GCA_941918925.1. Lineage (NCBI taxonomy): Eukaryota > Metazoa > Arthropoda > Insecta > Diptera > Rhinophoridae > Phyto > Phyto melanocephala. The sequence goes on along the minus strand of OW799235.1, from coordinate 60,980,758 downwards.
ATGGCGTCTTTATAGTATTGTGTGTACATGGTGTCGGTCTAACTCAAGTACTTATTGTCATGGTTGAAAATGCGACTTCTCCCGAACTCCCAAAAGAGGAACGTGTTGAGTATATGCATAATTGCATAAGTCTTTACCAACATATTTACGAGTAAGTTTATTTAACCGTGTGTTTACTGCAATAAAATTTATGGCCACCCCTATAACAATCAGAATATATTCGTGAATGAATCGCTATTGAAACCCAGAACAATTGCTCCATAACTTAAAGCTTTGTTTCTAAATTTGTACCGCAAACATGTTTGTTATATTATATATCTTATATCTATATATATAAAAGTGAAACTCTGTGTGTGTGTGTGTGTTAGCTATAGACTCCGAAACTGTAAAACCGATCGGGCTTAAACTTTGGTAAGTTGTTGTACACATACCAGGGAGTGTTTATGGTTGGAAAAAAGTGGGTGGTGGGCGGGTCCACGCGCCTAAAAGGTTTTAATTTTGAGGTACTTGCACTGACCCGATTTTTCTGAAACTTGGCGCACATCTTTCTATAAAATGATTTCATTGTTGTTCGTAGAAAATGTTGGACAGTCATTCATAAATCCACCAAATTATTAGAGAAAATTATGTAAAATTTTTTTTTCAAATACATCAAGTTTTCACAGCTTCTAATTTAATTTTGAACATTGGAGATATGGGTACAAATGAAATAGCATTACAAGTATAATATAGTACACAGTGAACCTCTTAAATTTAAAATTTAGTCCGAAACAAAATGATGTATCTCAGGTTTCGGACAGTAAATCTAAAATCTTGACTACGCTACAAATAACTCAATCTTGGAATTTCGATAAAACTTATGGCCATGACGGTGAATGGTATATAGTATTCCTAATATAAGACTCCTGATATATTTTTTTATTGTTTGTCTTAAGCACAAATTCAAGTAATGATTTATGTTTATCATTTTAGATATGTATCGAAGTTAGACGACTTTTATAGACAAATTAGTTTATCACAATTTCTATTGAGCCTTCTAATATGGGGTATTATACTTTTTCAAATGAGTATTGGTCTGGTAAGTATAAAAGAAAATTTACGGAAGATGTTAAGACCATAAGATCACTTTATTTTTGATACACACCACTAATTTTGTATTGCACTTATATACCACAAAATTTATTATTTTGTAAAGAACTGTAATTACTATAGAATAATGATGGTCTCAAGTGAAAGGCCCCAACTAAAATAATTACAACTTTACAGGATAAGGTAAAAATGTAATTAAAATTGTATCATCATATTGTAACTTTTTTGTTAATGTGCTTGTCAAACTGTTGTTTTTCATACTATTGCGTTAAATTTATCTGCCGAGTTGGCGTATTTGTGTGAAATGTATTGGAATTACTGAAAAACTGAATTTTGTTATAAATACGAGTTTCTTTATAGTAAAACATGTATTACCTTCTTTGTTTAAGCTCGATTCGCTATTATTTTATGGGAATGATACTACTACTCACTTTATTATCACAATGTAGCTTAAGGTAGTTAAAAACTATTATTAACTTTGTAGGGACATGGCACTTCCTACTTTTGCAATACCTTAATTGATAGAAAAAGTAGTTGTGTTTAATAATCGGGTAAATACAAGTGGCTGAAAAAATAATAACAATTTTCTATAGACTAATAAAAAGCAATATTGTGTTGTAACTGGAACCATAATGAGCGGTGAAAATTCTTTTGAAAAACTGAACTAGCACATTCTTTCCATTCTCTTTTTGGTAAGTGGGCATACAACCTTTAACAATGTAAACAAGTAACAGTGCTATATTCGGCCGTGCCGAATCTTATATACCCTTCACAACGTGTAGTCATGCAATAACAATTGTTTGTATCACCATTCATCTCATATAAAATACGTACATACATGTAAAAAACATACAAAAAAAAAAATTACAAAAAAAAAATATATTAAAAATATAAAAAAAAAATAATAAAAAAAATTAAAAAAAAAAATTAAAAAAAAAAATTAAAAAAAATTTTTTTAAAAAAATTAAAGAAATATATAAAAAAAATAATAAAATATAAATAATATATTAAATAAAATCAAATAAAATTTTTTTGGCTCAGCTGGAATTCGATGCCACGTTTACTTTAACCAGTATGTATGTAGGTTGTTGTTGTAAATGTGAAAAAAAACGAGGTGGTCGTGGTTTTTTGCTCATATCTCAAAAAGTTATGGGGCGATTGTGCTGAGTTTCAATAGCGATTCATTCCTGGATATTTCCAAAAGATTGATACCATATAGAGATCTGAGGAACATATAGTTGCTTCTAAAAGTCGGGCAGACGGTCAGAGCTTAATAAACTCCTCTATTCATAAGCTTTCAGAAAATATATACTTTATGGGGTCGGAAATGAAAATTGTAGAAATTACAAACGGAATGACAAAGCTATATATACCCTTGTGCACCACAGGTGAAAGGTATAAAAACACACAAAATAAAATATAAAAACACACAAAATAGTAGAGTATTCATTGTATGGGAGGTGGAGCAAAAGTAGGCTTGTCATAGTAAAATCTTCTTCTAAATATAACTTCAAAATTCAAACATAGATTTCTATTTTAACCCGGTGTTAAATTTTGGACACGAAGCTACCTAATATTCCGGCTATGCTCGTCGTTGAGTTCCCAATAAGAGTAATAGAAAAACTTGAACCTGTTACAAGGGATATTTAACTTTATTTAGCAATCTGCTTCAATATAATCAAGAGGAAATTTGTGTTTGTATGTTATAAGTTTTCTTCGAAGCTACTTATTAAAATTCTAAAAATTTTTCACCAATGCTCTAGGTCTACACTTGGAAAGGTTTTAGGCTATATATTTGTTTAATTTTTCAGATGAGCTTGTTACTTCTTTGAGAACTATAACAGCTATTCCATTCTAACTTTGTACGATTTACTTTGATTTCCTTATTCCTTTCCTTATTCGAGAAAAAAAATGTATTGGGATCGGAGCAGGGGTCATATACATACGCACCACAATATTATATATACAATCAATAGCTGGTAGATATAAGTTTATTAGCAAAAATATTGTATAAAGACCGTCAAAATTACTTTTAATATCAATAAGGAGTAATTAAATAGAATCATCAGAAATCTTCAAATCAAAAAAGGTTTTTCATTGTCGCTGTTCAAGACTGCCCTTATTCGTTACAACAACAAAATATTTGCTTAGTTTAAACTCGTGCACATCTATTGGTGATTATATTATGCGTCACAGAGTTCATGTTAAACACTCCTTGTCGTTGCAAGAGGGATGCGATGAAACATATTTATGGAATTCTGCTCAGAAACTGAAATTGCGGACAAATACAAAAGAAAATTTTGGCGGTGACATGCATAATGATGTCACACAACAACAGCTACTTTAGCTTGGGAAGGATTTTTTTTTGCAAATTTTAACACTAAGTTTTTGAGGTCAGAATAGTAAAAAAATTTTGCTGTAGACTGCAGACTATTATACCTAAAGTCTGCAACATTTTATAGATCCAGTCTAAATATTAACATACTTAAGGGTCCGCCATCTAACATTTTTTTTTCAACTAGTGCTTATTTCGTGAATGGTAGCAGATGACATGAGCTATGTCTGATTTGACAGATAATTCGTTTTGTCCTTCCGCTGAACGAATATGGTTGTGTATACGTTTGAACAACGCTGGGAAATATTGCGACATTACTTTGGCCGATCTTGCCAAAAAAAAATCATCTTTTCAGGTGAAGCTTCTTTTGATCTTGGCGGGTATGTAAACAAGCAAAATTGTCGCATTTGGGGCACAGAAAACCCGCACGCATACATTGAAAAGCCGATACAACCAAACCGAGTCACAGTTTGAAGAGGCATAATTGGGCCATTTTTCTTCGAAAATGAGCAAGGAGTGGCCGTAGTCAATGGCGATCTTTATCGGGCCATGTTGAACGAACTTTTGTTCACAAAAATTGAAGAGGAGGATATTGGCAACATTTGGTTTCAACAGGACGGCGCTACGTGCCACACAGCCGAAGCTATACTTTTTTATAGCATTAAAAAAAAGTTATTTGGCGGACCCTTTAGAAAGGATTTAAATTGGTGGTGTTCAAGAGCAATAATATCATCAATTATTGACACTGTCGATGAAATTAATAAGCTTATTTTTCAAAATGTCCCCGACCGAATCAAAACATATAAACCGATTGGCACTATCATTAATATCGAGGATGCCGTTCATTACAATCTCTTGGTTGCCAGTTAGTTGCCATCTGTAATGCCCATTTTGGCAACGTAACTGAGATTCGGTTGCTATTCATAATTGACCCATTATTCATATAATCGTAATATACATATAATCGTAATATACATATAACTTTAAAACGAAATTATGTTTAATATGTTTGTCTGAAGGTATGCACATATTTCAAAGATTTGAATTGTAGTGTAAACATATATCTGTGCTACAACAGATTACTATGTAGACATATGTATGTATAAAATACACTTCTACTCACTATAATCAGAAAGGAATATGTAACGAATATGTATGAATTGATTACGGTATATGTATAAGTAGCATTGTGACATAAGTATACAGTTTTTAACTCACTCTGTAAGCGATAGGCATTAGACAGGTAACCCTCCTAGAATGCGGATCACAAAATTTGGAAATTTGGAAAGTGGTACCGTCCTGTTGACACCACATATTGTCCACATCCATATGTTCCAATTCGGGCCATAAAAACGTCGTTATTATCTCACGATAGCAAACACCATTCACAGTAACTGCCTGACCGGCCACATTTTGGAAAAAAGTACGGCCCGATGATGTCGCCAGTCTATAATTGCACCAGACAGGCACTCTTTGTGGCTGCATTGGGTTTTGGACAATCACTCTTCGATTACACAAGGCAACAAAATTTTAAAAATTTAAAGACTTTTAAAACCACTTTGCAATTTTGATGTGTTGTGGTTCCAGTAGTACAAATATCGTCGAAATTTTTATTTTTATGGGGAGGTTTTTTTTAAATTTTAAATTAAAATTCATGATTTTTTAGACGCTTCTCCACATAATCAATGATAATCCGAAAACGGTTAGTCTCAAATTCTTAAAATAGGCATTGAAAAATTTAGATTAACATAGCCTTTAATCCGCTTATATATTGCGTTTTAATCGGTTCAGTAGCTTAGGAGTTATAATAAAAAAACGTGAAAATAGCAATTTTTGTTTTCAAAAAATCATGAAAAATCGAAAACGGCTAAAAGTGTTCAAATTTATTACTTTATCGGAAAGCCACATGTAATTGCAATAAAATAAGATATCAACCATAAAAATCGGATGATTCCTTTCGAGCTTATCAAGTGATCTAGCTCATTTTCACATAATTTTAGTTTTTTTGTTTGTTATACATCAAATTGAGTAGTTAAAGTTCTTCACCCAAAAAAATTGTTTAGAAAATACCTTTTCGACATGTTTGTGCTTCTCATAATTAAAGAAAAATAGGTAATAAGCAAAATTTAATTTGTTTAATTTTTACGATTGCGGTAGCAAAGTTATAAACGCTCATATATGTGCGTGCACGCTGAATTGCTCTTTTTCCCATTGGCTACCTGTAACGGTTGTTTTTTTTTTGCATAAAATTCCTTAATATTTTTTTTGTGATTCTTGGGAATAACAAACAATTTTCAGCACACACAAAATACTGTACCCACAAAAAGGCTTATCTCAAATTATAGTATCAGTATTTAGAAGAGCTCCTTGAGCCCTTTTATTCTATTCAAGAAGTATTTGCGATAGCGGAAACGTCATTATATCCCTACATAAAGACTATGGTCATTCAGCTTACAAGTTAGAATATATTTTTAAGCTTTAAAAAAAAACATTTTTATGTAAAAACAATCCGGATTAATTTTGTTTTGTGTGTGGCCAATATATCACCGAGAAAAAACGGAAGTTCTTTTTAACTTCAATGCAAAGGTCATCTGAAGATCACATCTAGGTTGTATTTATTAGCAGAAATAACTTTGATACGCCTACTGTAACGCCCACTTTTCACGTAATCGGCTGTTAATGAAATTTAAAAGCTGATAAAACCGACAGAATTAGAGGTATTATGATGAAATTTGCTACATATATCCTTCTAATCAATGTAATTGTTGTGCCAAAAAGTTTAGGTGGCACGTCCACTTTAACGTCTACCTCCCATACAACGCTTTATCTTAAGTTCGTACAACTTCTCTATGAATAAAGATTTTGGAATAAGAAAGGACTATATTGAAATATCGCAGTTTTATTTATTAGCAGAAACTATATTGACACGCCTACTTTAACGCCCACTTTCATTGAAATAATGAATTCACGAAAATATTTTACTAATATATCGAAGTTATACAAATAAAGTGGTACATATTTAAGTATAAAGATATTATTGCATAGCGATTACTGTTAATAACAAAATAATAAATTTTGTGCTATAAAAGAACTTCATCTTCTTTTATACCCACCACCAATTTTGTGTACATTTAAAGCACAATATTTATTATTTTGTTAATCGCTAAGGAATAATCACTTTATTATAAAATATGTATCACTTTCTTTGTAGAGGGTGGTTAAATTTTAAGGGCCAATGTTGCAGGTGAACCACTCATAAACAACAAGTTTTTTTTTTTTGCATTTCATTTGACATTTCTCAATCTCAGACTAACTCAATTTGAACAAATGAGCAACGCGTTACAGTTATTCAGGTTTTTTAATAAAATGGGCGTTCAAATCAAAATGCATTTTGTGCACTAAGAGACTATTTTGGTCATCATAATCGTTCAAATTCGTCCACAATCAGGAGAATTGTAAAAAATATTTAAATTTCTGCAAAACAGGTCTGTATAAAATGTAAGAAAATCTGTGAATGCCTTCTTAGTTCGTTGAATGGGAACCATTGCTGTTTTTTGCGATAGTGTGGCAAAAGAGCAGTCAACCTCGACTCATCATCATGCCCAACAATTGAGCATCAACATTGTCATTGAAAATTTGGACCATCAGATAGAGGAGTGGTGCCAAGGATGGGGGAGGGGGGCCATTTGGCCGATATTTTGTTAAATACATAACTGAACCATACAAATATTATCATTACAAAAAGAAATAATACTAATATCTAAATAATTTGTATTTTATTTAAATTCAACATCGGTCCTTAAAATTTAACCACCCTTTATAACTTCGATATGCTACTAAAATGCTTTTGTTAATGTATTCTTTCAATGAAAGTGGGCGTTAAAGTAGGCGTGTCAATAAAGTTTCTGCTAATAAATACAACTTAGGTATTTCAATATAGTCCTTTATTTTCCCAACAACTTTGTCAATAGAGAAATTACATAAATTTAAGATAACCCGTTATATGCGAGGTAGGCGTTGAAGTGAGCGTGTCACCTTAATTTTCTGGCACGTATTGCCCAGAGGGATATACGTAGCAAATTTTATCATCATAGCTCTAATTTTGGCGGTTTTATGAGCTTTTAAATTTCATTAACGGTAGATAACGTGAAAAGTGGGCGTTATAGTAGGCGTGTCAAAGTTATTTTTGCGAATGAGTACAACTTAGGTGTTTCATTATAGCCCTTTATTATTCCAAAATCTTTATTAATAGAGAAATTATATGAATTTTAGGTAAAACGTTATATGGAAGGTGGGCGTAAAAGTGGGCGTGGCACCTTAATTTTCTGGCACAGTAATGATATTGCCTAGAGGGATATACGTAGCAAATTTTATCATCATAACTCTAATTTTGGCGGTTTAATGAGCTTTCAAAATTCATTAACGGTAGATAACGTGAAAAGTGGGCGTTGTAGTAGGCGTGTCAAAGTTATTTTTGCGAATGAGTACAACTTAGATGTTTTAATATAGCACTTTATTATTCCAAAATCTTTATTAATAGAGAAATTATATGAATTTTAGGTAAAACGTTACATGGAAGGTGGGCGTGGCACATTGATTTTCCGTTACAAAAAAGCGTCTCATCAAAAAGCAAAGTGTGCGAAATTTCAGAGTCGTATATCCAATTTTGTTGCTTTTATGACGTTTTTGTTTTTAAATATACCGAAAAATACACTGTGCGGTATAAATTTTCGTACATTTTGATCGATTACTCCTCTCCTAATCCATAGATTTAAACAATTTTCGGGGAAAAATATTGTTTTTTCTCGAAGTTTTATGAATCTACGTTAATGCGTTTGGACACAATTCCATTTTATTCGATGTTCGAAGGACACGGTTTTTTCGACCTACTCTTGCTTTTGGAGCTATAACTCTCTTCCTAATATTCCGATTTAGCCCATTTTCAATGCCAAACAAACCTTGTCTATAAAAAAGATTCTGGCAAAATTTGAGCCCCCTAGCTTTTTCGGTGCGACCTCTATCGTGCTTTCAACAGGCGGACAGACGGACGGACATAGCTAGATCGTCATCAAATCAAACCCTGATTCAGAATATATATGTATACTTTATGGGGTCTAAAACGGATATTTCGATGTGTTACAAACGGAATGACAAAATGAATATACCCCCACCATTTTTTTTGTGGCGGGTATAAAAAGTTAATCTATAAGCCAGAGTTGGGGATATTTTTTTTAATATTGAATATTTACACTAAAAATAGGTTTTTATATCTTTAACTTAAAAAATTATATAAATCTAGTTTATATAATCAAAGTTTTAGAGATAATACATTGAATTATTAACACAAGTTTGGCCGACAATAAGATTTTAGCGCTTTGACAAACAAAAATTACATACACTAATATATATATATTTATATTCTATTCGAACTTTTCCCCATATATTAAATTTTAATGTGAACCATTTTCCATTTTGGCTTAAGTTCATTTGTTTCCTTATTTAATTTTATAATTCAAATTAAATTAAATTGTAACCATTTTAGGAATATTCTTTCTAAAAATTATTTCCGATATTAGCCGAGTGGAATGCATTTTCGAAATCAGCTACGATTTCATCATCAGCACTCTTTATCGGTATACTACTATGTAACTTAAAATTCCTTTTTATGTTACAATTGAATGAAATTTGAATTAGTGAATCTTATTATTATTTCTCATATTTCGTTGAATATTTAATTTCACCTATCAAATGACAATTCATAATTCAACATGTTCATATTCTTTTATATTCGATGGACTTATATAAATGAAAGAATGTAAATACAACCTTGTTTTCAATAATTCCAGCCGAAGGATGGATATTGAAAGCATAACGAAAATGTATTACGAATAAAGAAGAATATGAACATGTTGAATTATGAATTGTCATTTGATAGGTGAAATTAAATATTCAACAAAAATATGAAAATTAATAATAAGATTCACTAATTCAAATTTCATTCAATTGTAACATAAATAGGAATTTTAAGTTACATAGTAGTATACCGATAAAGAGTACTGATGATGAAATCGTAGCTGATTTCGAAAATGCATTCCACTCGGCTAATATCGGAAATAATTTTTAGAAAGAATATTCCTAAAATGGTTACAATTTAATTTAATTTGAATTATAAAATTAAATAAGGAAACAAATGAACTTAAGCCAAAATGGAAAATGGTTCACATTAAAATTTAATACACTAATATATATTTATAATATAACGTTTGAAGAATTATTTTTAAGTATTTAGTAATAGGGCAACTTAAATAAGGTCGTATTAAATTAATCGAGGCACACTGGCCTAACACAATTTTAAGAAAAGCGCAAACAACACACTTTGCACTCCTATAGGATTTTTTTATTACTTTTTCCAAAGAAACTTGAGATGGGTGGCCCATTCAGTACATAGACCAATGGTTGGGGTTATGTAGCAATAATTTATTGAAAATACAGAAATGCTGTAGATATCAGGGCTTTAAGGTTAGAATACAAGTTGTGTGCCACAAATACTCTAAACGTTCTGCAATAGAGATTATTTCCTTTTCACTTGTCAAAAAAAAAGTTTAATATTAAGTTATAAATACCTTTTAATATGTGTCGTCTTTGATACTTTACTATTTTAAATGTAAACCAAATATAAATTTCTTTTTACACATTGAAACTATGTCACAACTTTACTATCCAACCTTTGATACTTAAATGCCGGAAATGACTTAAACTTTCTAGATTTCACATGGTTTAATTGACAAGTAAAAAAAACTCATCAATTAACTAATGAAATTGTCAGAAATGATTAAGAGAGGCGAGCTCACACTGTAAATCAGGGTTCGGAAAGTAATTTGTTTATTCGTGCTTTATGAGTAATCGAATAAAAATAATAATAAGAATATCATCTTCTGATACTTCAAAAAAAATTAAGGCTAAAAGAGACACAAAATTTAAAACATTAAAAAATTTTCAACACAGCACACATATTATATTAAGTTTAGATCTTCGGCTGCACTTAATTGCCTTTCCAGAAGTGTAATTAACATACTTTGTGAATAAAAGTTGTTTATCAAGGATTACTCCTAAAAATTTAATTTCTTCCTTGAATTGGATAATTGTTCCCCATACGATAAATATTTAGTAGGAAAGCGTTCTCGTCATTTGTTGAATGGAAATATAATAGCTTAGGTCTTATCGTCATTGACCTTTATTTTCTATTTGTTATAGTATTATGAATGATGATTAGAACATGTGTTATTTTATCCTATTAAAGTTTTAGTAAATTTCCAACACTTTTTAAAACCGGTAGGCAGAATTGGTATGAATTTCGACCAACTGGTATGTTATTAATAGCTTCTTTTACAATGGATACTAGTTTACTCAATTCTGCATCCAGATTACCTGTGTTTGCTATATTTTGATTGATATCTTCTAATACAATTTCACTTACCACCCAGTTTTTTGGTGATAACCAATCGGCTCGATTTTTGAAGGGTAGCATCAAAATGCTACTCTATATCTCGCTATAAATGACGCAAGATATTGGTACAAGGTCCGACTGCAAAACATGTGGATGTGTTGCCAAGGTTAGAAAAAAACAGGATTTACTTTAAAGGATTTCCACTTTAGACGGCTGAACTGGGTTAATATTTTGTCCAAAGCAAATATATATATTTGAGTAACAAATGTAGTAGTTAGATTAAAGGCAATGGCTATAGAGATAATTACTAGCACTGTTGTTTGAAAAACAATTCCAGTGAGCATGTTAAATCACTAAATAAAAAGAAGTCATTTAAACGTAAAGCCAAAGCACCCATATCAGTTTTTAAATTATAGTGTGAGCCGGATTGTATGTAGGTGTAAAAATCACAGGGCGCCTATTTATTATTAGTCGTACCGAAACATTTTTCGCCACACACGTGTTTATACCCACCACCAAAAGAATGGTGGGGTATATTCATTTTGTCATTCCGTTTGTAATACAAAATTCGATATATGATTCTGAAATTTTGTAAATATTGCTTTTTAGTCAAAAGCTTTGTACGGAAAATAAATGTAACACGCCCACCTTCCATATAACGAAGGTGATTCGCCCTCTATATCGCGTACCTCCCATATTACGCTTTATCTTAAATTCATATAGTTTCTCTAAGGACAAAGTTGTTGTTGTAAGAATTAAGGACTATACTGAAATGTCTCAGCTTTGTTTATTAGCAGAAAAATTTTGACACGCCTACTTTAACGCACACTTTTCATGTAATCTATTGTCAATGAAATTTAAATGCTCATAAAACCTACACTCTAACCTCCCATATTACGCTTTATCTTAAATTCATATATTTTAATATCATATCGAAGTTATACAAAGAAAGTGATACATATTTCAGTATAAAGAGATTATTCCATAGCGATTACAGTTAATAAGAAAATAATAAACGTACACAAAATTGGTGATGGGTATCAAAAATTCGACACAACCGAATATATAGTGCTCTTACTTGTTTTATGTTATAATCGGCTTTTGATAATTCGTTTCTGCAATTTTATAAAATATTTAATTTTATAAATATAAAATAATGCTAAACATTAATAGAAATATAATGAAAATATGTATATTAATTTGCCAAATGTGAATTCCGATTTAAATTTATTAAAAGATACAATCAATCAAAATTCATAGAGCATATGTATGTATGTATGTATTACTTTTTCAGGAATCAAACAAAACAACTGTTGTGCGTATGCTGTTGTATATATCTGCAGCTGGATATGAAATTGTTATTTACTGTTACAATAGCCAACGTTTAATAAATGAGGTTTGTGTTTAATAAATATGTATATTAACAAATCTGTAGCGGTTAATAAATAATATTTTCTATGCAATTCTTTTAAGTGCGAAAAAATTCCGATTGCCTTTTACAGTTGCGAGTGGTACAATGAATGTGAAAAGTTCAAGCATTTAGTACATATGATGATTCTTCGAACCAATCGTTGTTTTAGTTTAAATATTTCATGGTTTTCTACCATGTCATTACAAACATTTTTAGTGGTAAGTAAAACTTTTAATTATGGAACTACAAAAAATTAACATTTTAAAAATTTAAGATGGTGAAGACAAGTGGATCATATTTTCTGATATTGAGAAATTTAGCAGAGTAAAACATAAAACAAATGCACTTTAAAGAGGACTTTTGTAAAATAAAAAGAGGTTCCACCGTTCATTAATTAACGTTTTTAATTCTTGCACCCTACACCACCCAACATTTGTTATTTCATGTTTCTCAACTAAACTGTACAATTTAGATTAAAAGAAATTGAATAAAACTTATTCCACACATGCTTTGCTTAAAAAAATTGCCTTAAGTTCAGCATTAACATTACTATTTCAAAGAGATTAATATCATATTACAATTAAAGGTGTTCTTACTTAAAAGTAAAGTTATTTACATCACTAATAATTGTTCAAATGCAATTTAAGTCTCTATTTCATTCATTTCTATAATAATGTAAAAAACACGTTGAATTAATTATAGTTCTTTTTAACCCCAATGGTTATTACGGGACATTGTGCAGTAAGGGCTAGGATCAGCAGATGGGATCGCGGAACTCCGAACTACTGTAGAACGTGTGAGAATAAGGAAGAGATAGAAACAGTGTTGGTGTTGTCTGTCACTTCCCGAGATTATGTAAGAAACGAAAGCAGGGTTATATTCACTTAAATTTGTTCACATGTATGTGTATAGAAACGTAAGCTCTTAAAATTTCAAAACTAGTTACATACTAAAGGGTGGTTAAATTTTAATGGCCGATGTTGAATGTGAACCACACTAAAACGTTAAGTTTTTTTCTGCATTTCATTTGACATTTCTCAATTTCAGACCAACTCAATTTGAACAATGGAAAGATTCACAATCAAGCAACGCGTTAAAGGTATTCAGGCTTATGAAAATGGGCGTTCAAATCAAAATCCATATCGTGCACATAGTGGGTTTATAGGAGATGTAAAAACACCAGTGCATGCTCGTACTGTAGAAAATATTGCTGCTGTTCGCGATAGTGTGGCTGAAAAGCCGTCCACTTCAACCTGTCATCGAGCCCAACAATTGCACCTCTCAGACTTGTCGTCAATGAACATTATGCATAAAGACTTACATTTACACGCTTACAAGGTGCAGTTGACTCAATAACTTGACCATTCCAAACGTTGTCAATGGTCAGAATGGTAGCAAGAAATGGCAGCCGTGAATGATAAATTTTCGAAGAAAAATATCTTCAAAGGTGAGGCACACTTTTACCTCAGTGGATTCGTCAAAAAGCAGAATTACCGCATTTGGGTGAATGATAATCCAAGAGTGATTGCCGAAAAACCAATGCACCCACACAGAGTGACTGTTCGGTGCGTTTTATAAGGCTGGCGGCAAAATGAGGCCGGTCAGGCGTGTTATCTCACGTGGTGGCGATGGCAATTGACCGCCAAGATCAAGTGGTTTGACACCGTTGGACTTCTTTCTTTGGGTTATTTGAAAGAAGATGTGGACTTCGATAAGCAAGAAACAATTCAAGAACTAACGTATGAGATAATTCCGCACATTAACTGCATATAACGTCAATTATGCCTCAGCGTTATCGAGAATTTAAACCATCGCGGCGGCCATATTAAAAAGGAATGACAATAATTTCCTAAATAATTTGTGTTTTAATCAAAATCAACATCGAGCCTTAAAATCAAACCACCACTATATATATTTTATACGTAATACTTAAGAAGAAATAATTATTGGGACAACTGTCTTGCAATTTACTGATAACAGTAACAGAACCATTACGGTTTCTTTTATAAATGTTTCTATATCCTTTTGGTACTAATACTTTTCCTGTTTCCAAGTACATTCTGAAGATGGTCTCATCTCTATAAAACATCCGAGATTGAAGACCTGAAACGTCCAAAGCATTTTCTTTATTAAGAATATTTTTATACCCTTCACACTAGAGTGTAAAAGGTATATAAAAAGGTGCGTTTGTCATTCCGTTTGTACCTGCTACAATGTTCATTTGAGACAATATAGAGCATATGCTCATTCGGAATTTTTATAGATAGAGGATTTAATTTAGCTAAGTCAGTGAGTATGTTGAAATCAATTTTTTTAAACCCCTACGTGTACTTCAGTTCCAAAACTTTGTCCATAAAGAAACTATTTGAACTTAAGATAAAGCGTTATATTGGAATTAGGCGTGTCACATCTATTTTCCGTTAATACAAAGGCTTTGGCCAAAAAGCAATGTTTGCAAATTTTAGAATCATATATCTAATTTTGTCAGTTTTATTACGTTTTTAATTTTGAATTACCGAAAAATACACTGTGTGGTAAAAGTTTTCGTACATTTTCATCTATAACTGCTTTTCTAACTCATAGATTTAAGCAACTTTCATTTTGTCATTCCGCTTGTAACACATCAAAAATATCAATTTTAGACCCCATAACGTTTCATTTTATGACTATCTAGCTATGTTAGTCTGTTGAAAGCATGATAGTGGTCGGACCGAAAAGACTAGGGGGCTCAAATTTTGCCAGAATATTTCTTATACACAAGGTTTGTTTGGTATTGAAAATCGGAATATTATAAAGAGAGAGTTATAGCTCGTAATGCAAGAGTAGGTAAAAAAAACCGTGTCCTTCCAACATCGAATTAAATGGAATTGGGTTCATACGCATTTACATAGAGTCATTAAATTTCGAATGTAAATTTTCTGGGTAAAAAAATGTTTTACCTAAAAATTGGCAAATTGGAATTAGGAAAGGAGTTATAGATCAAAACATACGAAAATATTTACCACGCAGTGTACTTTTCGGTATGTTCAAAATTTAAAACCTAATAAAACTGGCAAAATTAGATTTATGATTCTGAAATTTTGTGACCATTCCTTTTTGTGACACGCCCACTTTTACGCCCACCCCCCACATAACGCGTTATCTCAAATTCATATAATTTTTCTATGAATAAAGATTTTGGAAGAATGAAGGCCTATGTTGAAATATAAAAGCTGTATTTATTAGCAAAAATTATATTGACACGCCTACTTTAACGTCCACTTTCATTGAAAGAATGAATTTACGAAAACATTTTACTTATACAAAGAAAGTGATACATATTTTAGTATAAAATATTGAACTCTATGCTATAGAAGTACATCAAATTGGTAGTGGGTATAAAATATTCGGCACAGCACGGGATATAGTGCTCTTGCTTGTTTTTACTAATTTTGTGGAGGTCAAAGGATACAAAGTCGTAACTACTATATTTGACTCATATATTCGTCATTTAATCTAGGACGCCATTTTGAATTTTTTTTTTTCATATCTAACTATGTTTTAATACTCAAGCCCTTAAATTCGATCCCCATATTGACTTTTCCGGTTGCATAGAAACTGTAAAACAGAAGCAGTTGTACTTTAGTGCTCATATCTCAGTTGGTTTCAAGTCGATTTGTTGGTTTTTCGTGGAAATAATTTTTGAGATTACAATTTATAAGTTGGTCTCTTAAGAGTTTGAAAAATTTTGATATATTTAAAAAAATATATTTTTTATAAAATAATTTTTGCATACAACTTTCCCGACTAGTAACCAATTTGTCATGGTCAGACGGATAATGCATAAAAAGTGTATCGAAAAAAATTTGTAGTTGCACTAAATTAAATAAAACTCAAATCTTGCGCTAAATAATTTTCCTTTTTATCACGTTAGCTTTTATATATGTCAGATACTATTATTTTAAAACTCATTAATTTTCAATTTTTATTACGATTAAAATGGACTGCGAAAAAATTACGTGAAAATATAATTCAAACTTTTCAAATAAATCCATCATGGACTTATAAAGAAATGGCAAAAAATTTGAAAGTTGACCATCGAACTGTTTTAAATGCCATTAAACAGTATAAGAAAGACCTGAGCATTGAAAGAAAACCTGGATCAGGAAATAAAAAAGCTGTGATGGTGGTAAGGTAAAAGAAGTCGAGCAACTGTTTTGAAGAGCACCTAAAACTTCTACAGAAAAACGCGAACGATTAAATGGTCTAATGTTTTTTTTCCAATGGGCCAAAGCTTATGCTGAAGACCTACAAAGTTCAGAAAGTTGCAGATCGCAATTCGGTAAAGAACTTAGAAGCAGAAAAACGAGCAAAAAAATTAAAGTCAGATTTTATAAAAATATACACCTGTTGTGTGATGGATGACGAAACATATGTACTGGCAGACTTTTGTCAACTTCCCGGCTAATACTTTTATGTTGCTGATGAAAGAAGTAATATTCAGGAAGAGTTCCAGACAAAAAAACAAACAAAATTTCCTTAAAAATTTCTCATGCGGCAAGCAATTTGCAGTTCTGGCAAACGAAGCCAAGCATTTGTGACATCAGACACAATAAACATAGAAATTTATATCACGGAGTGCCTACAAAAAGGACCTGTTTTGAGACAGCACCGAGTGCCTACATATTTTCGGACTGATTTGGCATCATGTCACTTTGGAAAAAGGCACTTGAGTAGTATTCAAGCAATAATGTAAGTTTTGTACAACGAGAGGCAAATTCACTTAACTGTCCAGAACTTAGGCCTGTGGAAAGGTACTGGGCTCTTGTAAAAAGTAATTGAATAACACAGAAAAAGTGTTCCAGAACATGTCCGATTTTAAGTGTAGATGGACCACCTCCTCCAATATGCCAGAAAATTTTCGTATTTTAAACAGTTTCTATATTGCACGATTTGAGTTTTATTTAACACTTAATTGACTCCCATACGCATATGCTTTTAGAAATTATATACTTTATGGGAACGGAAATGAATATTGTAGAAATTTCACACGGAATGAGAAACCTATATGCATATACCCTTTCACACGGTCATCTGGAGAGTATAAAAAATACACCAATTTTTATTACGAAGGCAGATTTTATTAATGGCTCTACACCATTTCCACTCGTATTTCAGAAATTTCCATTTATATATCAGAAAATTTTAATTATATATCAATAATTTCTATTTGTATTTCGGAAATTTCTGTTTGTGTTTCAGGAACTTCTAATTGCAATTCTGAGTTTTCAAAATGTATTTCAGAAATTTCTATTTGCATTTCAGAGTTTTCCAATTGTATTTCAGAACATAAAACGGAAATATATATTTTATATCACTACATTTTGTAATGTATATTTGATGGCAAACATTTCACAGTTCTGGTATGTGAAGCTTGCATCTACTAAAAACCTCTCTCCATTGCTTCAGGGAGGTGCTTCTCTTTTGTTTGCATTGAACAGTCGTTATGCCTAGGTCTCGCTTTTTCGCGCGTAAAATCATCTCAATATAGGTTGCCGTGTATTCCCAAAAAGTCTCATTTTCCATTTTGAGATCCACGATGTTTGCTGGGAATATTTCCCCTACTTCAACTGGTATGCGTTTGTCTTGTCGTTTCCGATTCCCTGTTTGTTCCTTTAATTAGCCTTCAATCTTACCAAAGTTCTCTCCTCTTCTCGGCTAGTAAGTCAATAGGTAACTCCTTATCATCCTAATGATGTATGCTGGTGCTCTAAACCTTATTGATGGTATCGATGATCCATGTACCACTTTTTGGCTATCCGTAATGTTCGCTGATACTACTATATCAGAGTTTCTTTCCATTATCAGTTCGTCTAGAAGAGCACCAGACGTCTTGCTTCTGTAAATATAGGCTTCAAATATTCTGTATAGTGCTCCGAATAGATTGTTAGACCTCTTCGGGTGTTGTAAAGAAGTCGAGATCTCAGGTTTCTATAGTGACCTTTGGTGTAACGATTTTTGTCTCAGCAAAGTCCCTAAGAGTCTCCTTGATTTTTAAAGGCAAATCATTTTTAATTTGTTTTCAAAATACGATCAGATTTCTGCTTCATGTTTTTCTAAACATCTTATACATTTCGTGATTTTAAGAGTTGAAATTATGATTTTCTCAATAGAGGCTTTCTACAGGTAAATTGGGATAGTATTTTCAACACGATACACGTAAATGATCAGCTCTCGTTTCTTAGGCACAATTTTAACAAGCTTTATGATGATTTAGTGCCTATAAAAATTAGATTTGTTACTGCAACAAAGAAGCCTTGGTTTACCTTGGATATACGTGAGTCCATTAAACTTAGAGATTTGGCGTACTCGAGGTGGAAGCATTTCCGAACACAGTTATTGAATTTATTCTGTTTTGCCAAGAAAGTAACAAATAGAATGATAAAACATATTCGGTTTTGCTCTTGAATCAAACCGCACTTGGCGAACTATAAGGGATATTGAAATTGGTAAGACTAATACATATACAGACTGTTCTCTTAACATTGATAACCTTAACAACGTACTTGCTAATAACACACCCGCAATGGATAATACAGCAGGATGTAACAGAGATTTATATGTGTATAAATTTAATACCTCTGGGCTGAGCATTTTCCGTTTTTCCTGCATCAGTCAGCTTGATGTTCTGTCAAGCTTTGCACAAACAAAGTCAGACGCAATTGGATTTAATAATATGCATCAGAAGTTCATAAAACTCATGTTGCCCTCTCTTCTGTCACATATTATTCACTTTTTTAACACCATTACTCCACAAGTTGTTTTCCTGTGAATTGGAAGCACGTAAAAATAATTCCAGTTCCCAAATTCAATGATCAATATCGTCCAATAGCCATATTAAGCTACCTTTCAAAAGCCTTGAGAAAATTTTTCACTGGCAAATAAGTGCTCATCTTGAAGTTAATAATTTTTTATCTGTTAGGATAAATTAGGATTCCGACCAAATCATAGTTTGTGACTGCTTTGGTCAATGTGTCGGAAAGTATCAGGCAAAATTTGGACGACGGAAAAACTAATTTTTTGGTATACATTTTAAATATATGTATACTTGTATTGTTTTCTAATTTTTATTTTCTTTTTCTGCAATTAACTAATATTGTTGTGTGGTATTCAAAAATTGTAAAACTTACATTTTTATTATTTTAAATTTATATTATTTTTAACTTTATATTTATATTATTTTAAATTATATTTTATTGTTTTCAATGATGCCAAAAAACCTGTATTTTGCACTTGTTGTACAAGGATGCAATAAATGGATAAATAAAAATATCCTTCATAAGGTTTGGCTATAATAGTTTCCCCTTTCTTTCTTGGTGGTTTAACCTTATCACCTCTGTTAACTATTTTGTTCGATCCTTCTCCACTTGACTTCCCTTGTGAAGGATTTTCTTTTTTCTGTCAACAATTTGACATTCCTCTGTTTAGCTGGCTTGCTTGCACTTCTCTTGCCTTTGCCCATAATTGGAGTTTCCGTACACCCCTGTAAGCCTACTTCAGTATTTCCAATTTGTTTTTGGTCTCTTAATCCTCACAGTCTTGAGCCAGTATACTCTGCAAGTTTCAGCTATACACACAGGCTCCTCAATATCCTGAATGCGTTCTCTAACCAATATGCTGATGTTTTTTGCCTTTATTTTCATCATCACACTTTTTATTTTTTCCATCGCCGAGGTTTCCTCACTTCTCGTTCTCTCTTGCTTCTAGACCATTTGCTCAAGAGATTTCGGCCGTCAACATTAATGCGCTCGGCGCCTCTTACTGGGGGACTTTCCTTTAGTTTCCCGCTAGGTTGAAAGTGGTTCGGAGCCATTTCAGCCGTTTTAAGTCTGGGGGTTATTGTATTTGTTATCGTCGTTTGTTTCATTTTGTCTGCCATTTTCGATTCTTTCTGGCTCCCATCTTGACGCCGTTTTCCATGGTCGTCAGGCTGTTGTCGTTTAAGAGCCCGAGGATCCCTATGCAAACAGTGAGGTCGTCTCGAGGGTTGACAAGATACTTTATGAGAACTCTTGTTCAGAAACAGGTCAGACTGCCGCAATTGTCGGCCCAAATTCGCTTTTTCCAAGTTGTAGGTCAAATACGTGTCCTTGCTATTTCTGGGTCGTCAACGTGCCGTGTTAGTTTTTGGTTCGCCCCGAGTGTTAAATTTCCTCTGTACCTGCTATGTCTAGCAGGAGGTACTCTATCCGCAACTGTTCAAGGGGATTGCAAACATTAAAACATTATTATTTAATTAAAATTACAAATAATCCAAATAAGATGACTATTGTAAAATACAAAAGGTTAGTATTGCATTGTATTAATTTAATGTTTTTTTGCAATAGTAAAATTTTAGGTGTATTAGATTAAGCATAATATAGTGATCATAACATGATCAGAGTGTTGTTTAAAGTTGCAATATATTGGTAAGAAAAAAGCAATATTTAGAAAATGTAGTAGATGACACAATATCCGAAATCACTCAAGGCGATTTTGCTAGAGCTGCAAACACTCTAGCCCTTTTCAAGTTTCAGCAGCATATTTAGAAGGTATTCCTGTTGGACAATAAAATATATAATGTTTTAAATTATTTATGTTATAGTTTCATTAATAAATCCCCATTTTTCTGTATAACTTTTGTCAAATATTTCTATTAAATAATTATTTTTCATTACTTAATAAATGTATTGATAAAAAATAGTTTATTAGAAAAATATTATCATTTTATTTTATTTAAGGTGTATAGGGTAAGTACATACACATCGTTTTTAAACTTTATAATGATATTTTTAGTTTAATAATAGCAAAAAGGTAATTGCATGTCCGAGCCCACGTTATAACCTAAAAGAAAAATCTTAAACGTTAACTTTTAAAAATGTTTCTTACACCTAAAATTTTTTTAAAACTAAAAAAAGTTGTAAATAATAGTTAAGTCCGTAAAATTATTTCATTATAATTGAAAATATATATTTTTTCAGTTAAAACAAGTTTTGAAGAAAATAGAATCCCTATAAAACTATATGGGTCTCTATTAAGTCGTATAATTTCCATAAAAATTTTATTAGATAAGGAAAGAAATATGTAAATAAAAAAACTATTCTGAAGTACGATTGGACACTTCTAAAATACAATTGGAAAATTCTGAAATACAATTAGAAAATTCTGAAGAACAACTTAAAAATATAATTGAAAATGTCTAAAATATAAATAGAAATTTTTGATATACAATAAGAAATTTCTGAACTACAATTTGAAATAGTGTAGATATTACATTAATGTTACGAACCGTTTTAGCCCAGTGAGGATTCCGGCTAGCTTTTTCGTGGTGTTAGCTCAGGCAGATCCAACCCTCTCACTGGCCACGCATCCACTCATAAAACAAACTGAAAAATACAGCACAAAAAACACTACAGAGAACACTACACAAACTCCACCACACAAAGCATTCACGAGAGTCAGGTGTTTACACTCCGTTTGCCCACCCAACCATGTCGCAGCAGCATCCGCTGTATATTGCATATCAAATTCCTATTTATTAAAAAACATTTTGGGATTTTTTAAATAAAAATCTAAAGACAAGACTTCATATCCAAGATTGGTACCTAGTCTTCCTGGTGCTGATTTTGGTACATCGAAGCTATAGAATCGGCCATTTCAGCCAAGCTTAAAAGCTTGAAGTAAATTATTACAATACATATAAAAAATAGAATATTTACTTTATGTACAACCTAGATTTTTAATTCGCTATGGAACGATCTCTTTATACTAAAATAAGTATTTCTTTCATGGTTTAAGGACTTACAATTGATTTATTTTTCTTTTATTTATTCTTACAATGAAACCTTAAGTATTTATTATACGTTAGATTCTTTATTTTAATTGATTTTTTTTAATTTGTATAATAAATAATATTTTGATCCTAAGGTCATGCAACAGTTTTACTTTTTAAATATTAACAAAATACTCAATATATTATTTTTCTTTTTCATTATTTGGCTACTTCTTCGTGTAGCATCTTTAGGAAATACAAATTAACAAAAATTGTCAAAAAAAAAAAAAATTAAAAATGTAATCAAAAAACTCGTCGCGCATGGATAAGACATAAAAAGTTAAAGTTATGAGTACTGCGAAATGAATATATGATATGAAAAGATATTGGTGCAGTTGCTCCCTGTCTGAAAGATTTTAATACTTTTTAAACCAGGCCGGAACTAAAAACAGAAGTCATCTGCATCGATGAGAGTGTCGTATTGGAGAAAATTGGATTTTCATCTAAATGAAAATATTGTTGACAAAATTAAAATACAACAAGAAGACCTTTTTATACCCACCAAAAAATAGTGTGGGGGTATATTCATTCTGTCGTAATGCAAGAGTAGGTCGGTCAAAAAAACCATGTTGTTCCAAAATCAAATAAAATGCAATTATGTCAAGCGCATTAACGTAGGGCCATGAAACTTCAAATGTATATATCCTGAGTAAAAAAAAATATCTTTCCCTGAAAATTGCCGAAATCCAAGAGTTAGGTAAGAAGTTATAAACCAAAACGTACGAAAATTTATACCCCACAGTGTACTTTTTGGTATATTCGAAATTTAAAACGTAATAAAACTGACAAAATTCAAAGCCTTTTTACTTACGCCAAATAGATGTGACTCGCCCACTTTTAAGGCCACTTTGCATATAACGCTTTAACTTAAACTCATGTAATTTTTCCATGAATAAAGATTTTGAAAGAATAAATGACTCTATACTGAAATATC
This sequence comes from Phyto melanocephala, assembly GCA_941918925.1. Taxonomy (NCBI): domain Eukaryota; kingdom Metazoa; phylum Arthropoda; class Insecta; order Diptera; family Rhinophoridae; genus Phyto; species Phyto melanocephala. The sequence continues at coordinate 60,957,692 of OW799235.1, read as the reverse complement.
CGAGTTAAATTTTGTAGCAGAAACTACTTCGACACGCCCACTTTAACGTCCACTTTCATTGAGAGACTAATTTTACGAAACCAGTTTACTAGCACATCAAAGTTATACAAGGATAGTGATACATATTTTAGTATAAAGAGATTATTCCATAGCGATTACAGTTAATAACAAAATAATAAATATTGTGCTATAAAAGTATTTAAAATTGGTGGTGGGTTTAAAAGATTCGGCACAGCTGATTATGGTGCTCTTACTTGTTTTCCTTTTGGACTTTAAGTTTACAATCAATTGTTGTTAAAGACTAAGTTAGTTACGGCTCTGTCGAATATAGCACTTTACTTGTTTAGTTTATCAAAGGATTATAAAACAATATTTTGCATGCGGTATATGTTTCTTGTTTACCTTTTATAAATTTTAAATTTGATAATTTACAAAAGGCTTAGAAGTTTCGTATGAATATTTTATTTTGAAAGCATTTGTGAATTTAAATTCAAATTTGGGTGGGATGGGTTCATGTACATTTTTTTTATAAATGTTATATATACAGTTATATTAGACGATCCTTGTTCCGTATGTTTAACGATATTATGTGTGTACACACAAAAATATTTTTATTATTATTTCCACGATAAAATTCTTATTCTTAATATTACGTAGTCCCTAAGGAATAACACTTATTGTATTGCGACAATTGTCATCTCAACACTGCTTTAAATCGTTTAATATTTTTTCTTTATATTTTTCAAGAAATCGTTTATATTTAAACATTTGAAATGTCACCATAAGGCGCCATTGTCTGTTGTGGTTTATTGTTATGTAGTGCCAGCTATTAAAATGTTTGTTTTGGTTTAAAACAATTATAAAAACTATATTTCTTTTACAAAAAACTTGTCTTCTTTTGTTGTTTGATGTATACAACTAAACCGCAAAAAATAATATTTATTCTCTTAAAGTATGTATTTATGTAGTATAAACCAAATGTTGTTTGACAAAAATTGTTTTTCTACTAGCTTTAAAGTTCAAAAACCAAAATCTGCAAAATTCAAACTTTTTAATTAATTTTGTATAAAAAGAGGAAATGTGAGTTCGAATGTTATGAGTTTTCTTTGAAACTAGTTATTCAATTTCCAAAAATTTTTTACAAATGCTTTTGGTCTACCTCCGAATGGACATAGGCTATATTTTCGATTAATTTTTTAGGTATGCATGGTATCTCCCATACAAATTGACCACATTTTATAACATATTTTAAGAACTGTAACAGCTATTCCCTTGAAACTTTCTACGAGTTACTTTGTTAACAATTTAATTTTTCGATAAAAAAAAAGCCGGTTAGGATGGAAGCAGGGGGAATGGTATCGTCCACACAAAAAAAAATACATTTGAAGTCATATATAGGAAACTTTAAACAAAAATGTATATTAAAATTTAGTTGAAACTTTGTAGGAGCAAAACAAAAACGGTTGCGATCGGACCAGAGCTAGTGTTATCCTCCCAAGAAAGAAATATTTTCTGTCGCAATTATATAATACCTAACAAATAGTGATAGCGAAAATGTATAATAGTATAACAGCTATCAAAAAGAGGAATGCACCTACATACTCATCACACTATTATGTCCATGTACATATGTAATCGCTAGAACGTTAGAACGGCAGAAGCGATTTGGCTGCTTTTTTATACCCTTCATTTTGTATATATTGGATCCGCGTAAGGTATTTAAATTTTAGAATTATTTGGGAGCATATCGGTACTGAAAATCAGAAAAATATGTATATAAACAACTGAGATATGAGAAAAAAACCACGACTACCTCGTTTTTATTTATTTATTTAAATTTTGGCAACCAAGCCTCTAGGCGATAATCGGCTACAAACTTCTACTAAAACATACAACACATATATACATACATACATGATAGGGCTGAGCTCAGGCTACTATCAGGGTCAGTAGGTGGCGAATAACTGAACGACCTACGGGTCAGCTGCAAACAATAAGCAGTCCCCGAACAAGAGCAGCAGATTCTGATACTGTGAATTAACACATGAGCTCGACGGCGAACTGCGTCATGACGATTGGATGCCGCCGTTTAGCTAGGTATTCATCTACGGGAGATACCCTTGAAAGAGGTGCAGATGGAGGTGTGTACCTTCGTGGATTCTCCGGTCAAAAGGCACAGATGCTTGTGAAATTTTTTCGTCGGCTATAGGACCTGTATGCTAAGACGAGTGGGTCTGATGTGTATTTAACCTGCCGAAAAGCATTAAGATCAAGTGTAGTACGATCTTAATTTTGGCATTTCTGGAACATGATATTGATTTGTTGAACCCTGGGCCGACGGTCTGTAGTATTCTAGAACCTTAGTATGCGGATGTGACACTGCTTAGAAACGGCTTCTAGACTAATGCTACAACCACCTCGTCCTATTAAAACTTGGCAGTCTCGAAGCACGCTCGAGGAACGTCACCATTAAGTTGGTGGTGCAGGCTCGGATGATAATTCACGACTAACGACGACCTGGCTTTGGCATGGGGTTTCATAAGAATCTCATGTCAACCCTCGCATGGCCTCCCTGCTTGCATACATAACCATTAGGGACACAACTTTTTTCAAATTTGTAAACATATTAAAATGGCTCTATATATACCATGTAGTGCATAAAAAACAATAAGAACTGAACATTTAGATTTTCGATATCGTTGAAAAAAGGTTCCGCGTCAAATGCAATTAAGTTTGGGATCAGTAAGTTTTAAAAAAATAAGTAATTTCACTTAACAAAGATAGATTTTAGATTCTGATTTTGATTATAATCATATAACTACATTAAGAAATGTAAATAGTTAAATAATTATAAAAAAAAAAAAATTAAAAAAAAATAAAACATTTTGAAAAAAAAATTTTAATGGGCTTTCAGAAATCGTCTTCGACGCAAAACGTTTTCGTTCCGAAATGACCTGAGGAAACATTTTTCGGTTTCAGCACAATATCGTGGTGATAGGGCCTTATTTTGGTTGTACCCCTAATAACCATGGATTTGTAAACCCGACTGTACATCGGTTGGAAATAGCGGCTTTGAATTTGGAAAAATAGAAATGATTGAAAAAAATTATGAAAATGGAAAGAGTAACGGGAAGTGTGAAAGAGGTGAAAGTGTGGGTGTAGAGGCTTCGGACCCATTTCAAAGAAACTCTGTAATGATGAGATCACCACCACGAGAACTTTTTGCTTCTGATGCTGATAAGAGCACGCCACTTACAGAAGTGGCTCAGAGTGGTAAAACCCAAGTGATGAGAAAACTTGGTGATAGGACAGAAAAGCTTCTGTAGTTCATAAAGGCAAGAAGCAATATCCATAAAGATATTCAGACAATCACACAGGAAATCCATGCATTGTACATGCAGGCTACGTGTGCAGTGATTGGTACGGAAGATAGTGCATTAAAAGCTCAAATGCTTGATAGGGAAGCCCAGACAGAGCAACCTCGGTTGACATTTCTTCCAACCCCATCTTCTAAAATCCAATCCAATTACACAGAGTCCAAAGGGTAAGAGGAAAAAATCCACTATGAATGAGCAAGTTATAAATAGTAGGGTAGAGACTCTGGGAACTAAGCCTCGTGCCGATACTGAGGGACCCTCAGTGATGGATAAGAAATCGGAATGGAGAAAGGTACAACCGAATGCGCATAAAAAGAATAAAGCAATGAGACCGGACTCATTGGTTGTCAAGAATTGTGGGGAAAGATCTTTCGCGGATATTTTAAAGCAGGTTAACTGTGACCCAAGGTTAAGTGAACTTGGCCAGAGTGTAAGGAACATTAGGAATACGGGTAGGGGTGAATTGCTCATCGAGTTAAATGAACCCCTATATAATAACATGGACAATTTTAAAACAGATGTCCAGGGTGTGCTGGGCGAGACGACTGAAGTACAGAGAGGTTCACAAATGAGTACATGTTTGTACTTTGACCACTTTTTATGTCATATAAATAAAAGTAATAAAGCAAATTCAAAATTTTTTTTGTAGTTTATTTAGTATTAGGTACTTAATAAGAATATATAAGATCTGTAACAAAATGCATCAAGCACCAAGAAAAAAACGAAAAAAACCAAATTAACTTTTATGTACTCAATTTTGGACTTTTGCATTTTATGCAGAATTTGAAGAAAATAAATGAAAAAGTACCGTTATTTTTCAATCTATTTGCATAAGCTCGACATTATTTAAATGTCGTGTGGTAAAAACATTGTGCAAATTTTTGAACAAAAATCATTTTATTTGAAATCAAATAAATTCCTAACAATAATAAATAATGAAGAAACTTTTAAAAACCACCGAGGAGATATAATGATATAATGATAAGAGAAATGAAAATAGATAGGTTTTTAGCACCAAAAGATGCTTCGTTAGCAATCGGAAAACCCGTTAGTCGGTGGACAGCATGTAGAGCCCTTTGCGATATTGGTTATATTGCAGCAGTAAAAAAAACAAAAACCTGTATTGTCGGAAATATATGTAAAGGCATGGTTAAAATTTGCCAAAGAGCACAAAACTAGGACAGTGGACGACTGGAAACGTGTGATCTGGCCAGACGAATTCAAATTTAACCGTTTCCAATTCGACGGTAAACAATATTGCTGGCGCCGCCCTGGTGAAGAAATTCAAAGGCGCCATGTGTAGAAAACTTTGAAGCACGGGGGAGAAAATGTCGTGGTATAGGGTTGCTTTACGTGGTGGGACCTTGGACCACTGCAAAAAACTGATAACATAATGAAGAAAGAAGACTATTTGAGAATTTTGCTGACTTATCTTTCCGATTTTTTAGATAAGAGCGCCTATCCTGCAGAAGAAGTAATTTCTCAGCAGGATGGTGATAAAAAACACACGTCCAAAATCGTGAAAGAATAGCTTGGCGACCAAAATTTTCAATTATTGCAGTGGCCAACACAAATTCCCGACCTCAATCCGATTGAGAATTTGTGGTCAATCGTAAAGAGACGGTTGGGACAGTACCAATCAGCCCCTACGAATTTGGACGAGCTTTGGCAGCGGATCCAAAATGAATGGAAGAATATTCCAAAAGAAATTATACTGAAATTGTTGGAGAGTATGCCAAATCGCATAAATGATGTCTTACAAAATAAAGGGCTTTGGACTAAATATTCAAAATATTCGTATTTCGCAAGATTTTTCAACTGTGCAAAATTGTGTACATTGGAGTTGTTTTCGTTTTCTTTATTTTTTTCTTAGAAATTGATGCTTTATGTTTTGAATTTTACACTGTTTTGTTAAGTACCTAATACTAAATAAACTACAAAAAAAATTTTTGAATTTGCTTTATTACTTTTATTTCTATTACATAAAAAGTGCTCAAAGTACAAACTTGTACTCATTTGTGCACCTCACTGTACGTGCATTGACTCATGAGGAATTCTTGAAGATTAGGGATATAGATTAGGTTACGACAAAGGATGAGTTAATACATTTTCTTTCGAAAGTTTGCGATAGATTTAGTGCGTTGCAACCGTCAGTGATTAAATCTTTGAGAAAATCATATAGGGGAACACAATCCGCCACTATTCGTCTAAGTTCTGAGTTGGCAAACCACCTCATTGAGACTGCCAAGATACGTATTGAATGGGAAATATGTAGGATACGGGAGAACATGGCACAGATTACAGACAGATGTTTTAACTTTGATCAATATGCGAGTAAGTGCAAAAGTGAGAATTATTACGCTGACAAATGCCTACAATGTGGTGTATCTGGTCACAGGATTGGGGTAAGAATAACCAACCATCATGCATATTATGTAGTTCTGAGAACGCTAGGCTAAATAGTGATCATGTGACTGGCTGTGTCTGTCCTTTTTATAGAAAAATGATCGATCGCTTTAGACATCGAGAATGAAAGTTTTACAAGTAAATATGAATCACTGTCAGGCAGCACAAGATCTGCTGAAACAGAGTGTTCGGGAGCTGAATATAGACTTAGCACTCTTAAGTTTACCGTATCAGTGCCGGGACTCGGTTAATTGGTTATCGGACATTACCAAGTCGTCGGTGATATGGTTGATTAGTGAATTGGATTTGCGAGATACTGCCTCACAGTTTACTGATTTAACTCGGGCTATTGTGCATGGGATTTGCTTCTATAGGTGTAACATTCCCCTGAGAACAAATTGTTCACAATATCGTTTCTGATGCATGCTGAAGGGGTCCCGTAATTATTGCCGTCGACTTCGATGCGTGGGCGATAGAATGGGGCTGCCCTTTCACAAATTCTAGGGGTCAGATACTGGTTGAGTCGTTTTCTGCACTTAATGTGATTCTGTTGAAAAACGGAAATGAGCACACTTTCTCAAGAAACGAGTCGGAGTCAATTATTTATGTTGCCTTTGCTAGCACTAGTATTATGGGCAGGGTAGGATGGAGCATGCCCGCAATATACACACATAGCGATCACAATGCTTTGTTGATTTATATCAGGGTGGAATTGCGCGAGGATGCAATGATTATACACCCGGAACGAATTTCGGGATGAAGGAGTAGTAGGGAATTATTTGGAGTAGCGGTGGAAAATATAAGGTTGCATGAGCAGCCTGAACCAATGGCTTCGCAACTCATAAGTAGGGTATCAGAGGCATGCGATACGTCTATGAGTAAAAGGAGGATGAGTGCGAACAAGCGACCGGTATATTGGCGGAACGGGAAAACTTCCCAACTACCGTCGGAATGTATCCAGGCCAGACGATGTTTATGAGAAGCCGAGGTAGAATGCTTAAGTACTTAGGCGCATAGTGGATCACTTATTTCCTTACCAAGGTGTGACATCTTGGCATTTTGATACTGTTCATATGGTATTTGACTTTTCGCTTGTCACTAGAGTTTTGAAGCTACCATGAGCAAATTTAGGGACGGAAAAATCCCTGGCTTGGAAGGAATACCAAATGAGGTATTAAGGAAGATTTTCATGTATTGCCCTGATCAGGTTATCCATTTGATAAATTCGTGTTTACGCCATGGTTTATTTTCGAGTGTGTGGAAAAGGTAAATGCTTGTTTTTTTATGAAACAGGGAAAACCTCAGGAGGATCCCTCCTTCTACCGTCCACTCTGTATAATCGATACATTTGGGAAACTGTTGGAAAGCTCAATTTGTAGGAGCCTAGAGGAATATTTTGAGTGCATAGGAGGTCTATCTGATAATTAAATCTGTTTTAGAAAGACAAGATCAACTCTGGACGTAGTGGTTCAAACGGCCACTACGGCGGTTTATATTCAGCCGTAAGTCAATGGGGTCTGTGAAATTAAATGTGGGATCGTGTTGTATTAAGACGAAACCTTCGCTTAACTATATTGGAGTTATGATAGATTGTCGTTTATCTTTCAAGTAACATCTGCTATATGTTGCTGGGAAGTATTCGAGAACATATACTGCTCCGTCTCGTATAATGCCAAATACGAGAGGCAGGATGTTTTTATACTTATGTATGTATGTACGTATTTCATATGAGATGAAAGGTGATACAAACAATTGTTATTGCATGACTACACGGCACGGCCGAATATAGATAGCACTCTTACTTGTTTTTTTTTTTGTTTTCTTTAAATGTTTTATTATTTTGATTAAATGTCGCATTATTATTTTATTGTTTATTAATAACACTGTGCATGAAATTGACACTTTTTTTTCGTGGCAAGCTGGGCACCTGGCGTTTTAACATAATTCGGGTACGCTGAATTCAGTGGTGCCCGCGGTTTTTTAAGATTGGCTCTGGTTTTCGAGATATACCGTTATTTCGAAAATGGAGGAGGTTGCACAACATATGTTAGCGTAACTCAAAAATGCTTTAGCTTATTGAAAAAATTTAAAAAACTGAAATTCCATATTAAAATTTCCTTTCGGAAAAATAAAACTTCTTTCTAATATCCCTAGTCGTTTTAGAAACATAATTTTTTTTTAAAAAAAAATTAATTTTTTTATCGAAATTTCGAAATTTTTGTTTTTTAAAAATTCATAAAAAATTAAAAAATGCAGGTAGGCTTCTAATTTTTTGCGGACATATAAAAAATGAATCTGATAACAAAACAAGCCATAAATGTTTAAAATCTGTTAGCAACTTTTGATTTTATTCACAAAAGTCGACAAATTTTAATTAATTTAAGAATGTCATAAAACGCAATATTTGTATGGGAGCCCCCCTAAGAAGTGGAGTTACCGATTAAACAATTCTTAGAATTAAGAAATAAAGTCATAAATGCTTTCATCTTTGTATTTTATTGTGCTTACAAAACCACACAAATCGGTCTTTCATTGTGCAGTCAAAACCGCACTAATCGGTCTTGTAAAAAACTTATATTCTATTGTTATACCTGGAGCAGGTAGAAATATTATTCGTCCTGGTTTTTTTTTACAAAACATGGTCATGAAGGTCTCGACAGGTACTTTGATTAAAACAATTACAGTAAAAATAAGAGTTCCTCAACCCCTTCACTGTCATATGAAAAGTGCTTGCGAAATTGATTAGTGAAGTTTAAAGCCTTTGACAGTCTTGTATCCAATCAGTTATATTGAAATATCTAAGACGGAGGCATGTAAAAAGTTTAATTACTTTTGTTATGTGTGTGGGAAATATAAAAATATGCCAAGTCGCCGTAAAATCACAACTGAAACAAGTACCTTGTATGAATCATATTTTTCTTTAAGTGTTATATATGGTAAGAGTTGGACACCATCAATAGTGTGTACACACTGCATTTACCATTTAAATAAGTGGGGAAAAACTGGTTTGGAGAGATCCCATAGTTCATATTGAAGATGAGTGTTATGCATGCATAAATTATACAGTCACAATGAAATCACGCAAGATCGTCTGGATATAATGGTACGGCGTCTAAAATTATCTCAAAGACAGAGAGAGCATTCTCTTGACAAAAAAGTTAAAACGAGCTAATACTTTAGCACCAGGTGTACAAATATACGGGGCTATCAATCGCCATAGACGATTTACGACTTTTTTAAAATCTATTGAGAATAATTCTATCGCTTATTGTTCTGACATCCGCGGCTTGGTTTTAACAATGCAAAATGAATATAATCCTGGAGATTGGCGCTTATTCATTGATTTTTCCAAAAGTAGCTTAAAAGCAGTTTTGCTACATGTCACTATTCCGATAGCACTAAGCACAAATACTAAAGAGACATACGCATCAATGAAAAAAATAATACAGTTAATTAAATATGAAGACCACAAGTGGAAAATATGCGCAGATTTAAAAGTGGTAACTCTTTTAAGAGGCATGCAATTGGGCTATACTAAAAATATGTGCTTCATGTGCTTATGGAATACGCGTTTCGATGGCGACCAGTACAATACACGGAATTGGGCTTTACGTGAGGAAAGCAGATTGCATAGAAACAATGTTATTGAATTACCACTTGTGCCGATGGAAAAGATTTTGCTTCCTCCACTCCACATCAAACTGGTATTGTAAAAAATTGTATAAAAGCATTGAGCCCAGATGGTGTTGCTTTTACCGAATTGCACCGAATTTTTCCACGATTAAGCGGCATGAAAGTAAAAGAAGGTATGAACTCTAACTACTTTATTAAATTAGATTTATATTTCATATCATAATGTTTTTATTTTATAGGAACTCTTAATGGACCGGACATTCGTCTTATGAAGGACCATGAGTTTGAGGTTGCATTGAATGATATCGAGCTATTGGCCTGGAATTGTGTGAAATCAGTAATAGAAAATGTATTAGGAAATCACCGAACTGAAAACTGACGAATTTTAATCAAAAATATGCTAACCGCACTTAAAAACTTAAACGTTAGAATGCCATTGAAAATACATTTTTTGCATTACCATGCCAAAAAATTTAATGAACAATCACCAACCGAATCTGATGAACATGGCGAGAAATTACACCAAGTAACAGCCAGGCTCGAACTCTGATATAGCGGCAAACAACTTGATTCGCTATTAGGAGATATTTGTTGGAATCTGCAGGAGGAAGAAGAATAAATTTCTAAATAACAACTTTAACTTTAATTACTTAACAACAAAAATTTTTTAGTTTGGTTATTATAAAAAATTAAAAAATTTCATCTCTTCTGAAAAAATCAAAAGTTGTAGACAGACTTTAATCACTAATAGCTTCTTTTGTTTGGAACTTCGTTTTTTATACGCGTAGAAATTTTGCACCTGCAGTGCCTGAGATACCCCTAGACGGGCCAAATGTATGACCAGCGCAACTTTATTTTTCATTTCCATCATTTGTTTCTAAGGCCTAGGATTCACTCCTAGGGGGATAAAATGTATGACCGACCTCCAATGTTTTTTGTTCTTAACATTTTCTCAAATTATACTTTCCCTTAAGGGGTTTGCGTTTTATGACATTCTTAAATTAATTAAAATTTGTAGACTTTTGTGAATAAAATCACAATTTGTCTGTAAAATATTAGAAGCCTACCTGCATTTTTTAATTTTTTATGAATTTTTAAAAAACAAAAATTTCGAAATTTCGATAAAAAAAATTAATTTTTTTTCAAAAAAAAAAAATTATGTTTTTAAAAATACTGGGGATATTAGAAAGAAGTTTTATTTTTCCTAAAGGAAATTTTATTGCGGAATTTCGGTTTTTTAAGTTTTTTCAATAAGCTAAAGCGTTTTTGAGTTACGCTAACATATGTTGTGCAACCTTCTCCATTTTCGAAATAACGGTATATCTCGAAAACCAGAGCCAATCTTAAAAAACCGCGGGCACCGCTGGATTCAGCGTACCCGAGTTATGTTAAAACGCCAGGTACCCGGTTTGTCTGTTTTTTCAACTAGCATAGTGTAATTTTTGGTTGATTTTTTTGTTTTTTTTTTTTTTTATGTGATGAAAATGTTTAAAAATCGAATTCAATTTATTTTATTTTTTATTTAATTTTTATTTGTTATGACAAAATTACTTGTACCAATTTTGATTACTATACTTAAAAGACTTAGTTTAGCTGTGCTAGGAAAAAATAAATAAATAATATACATGTTAGTAATTTATAAAAAAATTTAACATAAGCAAAAATTAAACATTATATAAAAATTTAAAAAATAAAACTTCAAATTAAAACAAATATTAAAATCAAACTACAAAAAAATTTTCCAAAAATATATAAAAATTAACAAGTAAGCACTTTATTAGGCACAATGCCAGAGTAGGTTCAAAAACCATGTCCTTTCAACATCGAATAAAATGCAATTGTGTCTAAACTCATTAACGTAGAGCCATGAAACTTTCAATATTTTTCCCTGAAAATTGCTTAAATCTATGCATTAGGAAAAGAGTTATAGATAAAAATGTACGAAAATTTAAACCGCACAGTGTATTTTCTACTTAAAATTTAAAACCTAATAAAACTGACAAAATTGTATGTATTATTCTGAAATTTTGCTAACTTTGTTTTTTGTTCTAACGGGAAATATATGTGACACGCACACTTTCACTTTTACGCTTACCTTCCATTAATACTTTATCTGAAATTCATATGATTTCTCTATAAATAATGATTTTGGACGAATAAAAAACTCTGCATTGAAATACCTGGCTTTAATTAATTAGCAGAAACTACTTCGACACGCCTACTATAACGCCATCTTTACGTAATCTACTGTTAATGTAATTATAAAATTTATAAAAACGACAAAATTGAGGTATGATGATAAATTTAAGTACACATAGCTTTCTTGTCAAAGTTATTGTTACCCCAGAAAATAAATTTGACACGCTAACCTCCCGTAACGTTTTATTTCAACTTCATGTAATTTCTCTACGAATAAAGATTATGGAAGAATAAAGTACTATATTGAAATATTGCAGTTTTATTTATTAGCAGAAACTATATTGAAACGCCTACTTTAACGCCCACTTTCAATGAAAGACTAAAATTACGAAAACATTTTACTAGCATATCGAAGTTATACAAAGAAAGTGATACATATTTTAGTATAAAGAGATTATTCCATAGCGATTACTGTTAATAACAAGATAATAAATTCTTTGCTATAAGAGGTACATCAAATTGGTGGTGGATATAAAAGATTCGACACAGCCGAATAAAGTGCTCTTATTTGTTTTCCTTTTATACAAATATTAGTTAGAAATGAAGATCATATATGCCAACTTGCCTCAATAATGCCTTAAAGGCGCAGAGGCCAAAATGATATGGATTATAATTAAATAAAATTGTTAATAAAAAAAATCGTGAAAGACATACATACTGAGGAACGATAGAGGACATTTTCAAACAATTGGCCATAGAATTAGGCAGGACATGTCGCTTATCTAATATCTAGACATATGTTTACAAGTATAATGACATATTCATTTAAGTACTTACAATATAATCACTTTTTGAATTTGTGTTATACGCTGTCATTATTTCATACGTTGTAAGGTAATGAGAGATCGTTACCAATATAAATATTTTACCATACAGAATAATAACCTGTTTTTTTCTTAGAGACGTAAATTAAAAAATTATTTAAACCGTAACTTTTAAATAAGTATGATTGGTCTCAACATCTAAATGATTTTATTTCCATAATATTACAAGAACTTAATTATTTGTTTATAGATATATGTAGCGGATTAGTTGGTGGACTTCAGCATTATAATTTGTATTTATTAAAAACACAAGGACTAAATAATTTCAATATATATAAAGAGTGTCAAATAAGAAACTGGTTTCATTTATAATTTTTTTAACTGTATCTATATTTTTAAACACTGTAAAAAACATATTAAAAACTTGTGCAAAAAATGTAGTAACGTAAGGTGGTCATATATGGTCTACGTTAATGCACATATTAAAAATATATTATTTTCTACATTCATATACTTACATATATTTCTAGAGTCACACGTGCCTTAGTAAATTAATGAAAATTCTTCTAAATCATTTGTTAAAAATATAACGATTGCTTTTAGATATATTAAAAATGCTTCTGTTCAAAAAGCTTAAAGTTAAAAAATTTAACTGAAATCAAATCTTGTTCTTGAATACACACTAAATGTTACATCAAATGTATTCTATTTATTAGTTATTGATGTATGCATTTGTAATGCATATGTACACTGAACACAAAAATCAAGTAATCCGTACTTGAATCAAGCCGTAGTGGTGTCAGAAGTACGGTAAGTACGGATTTTCTTAAACCAAGTACAAGATGCTTGATTCAAGTACAAATTCATCAAGCGCGAATTTCTTGATTTTATCCACATTTTAACCAAAAAAAGGTTTATTTCAAGATATCTTGGCTTGATTTAATACCGCATTCGTACTTGATGTAATCCAAAAATGGACTGATTTAAGAAAAATGGAGATTAAATTAATCCTGAAAAGTTCTTGTTTTAAGAACTTTGAACTTGATTTAATCCCGAATTCGTACTTGATGTAACCTAAAAATGAGATTGATCTAAGAAAAATGGAGATTGAGTTAATCCCGAAAAGTTCTTGTTTTAAGAACTTTGAACTTGATTAATGCTGTGCTCTTGATTGATTAAAACCTTTAATTTGTTTAAGATTTAAATATTTATGTACATTTATTTTCATATAATTATAATTTATATAAAAGAAATAATTATATTATATAATAATTTTATATTAAAACTGGGATTAAAATTTCTTTTAAAAAAAATACAAAAACTTAAATTTGATTTAAGTTAATTCTTATCTTTCAAAAATATTTTATATTAGAATTTTTGTCACCTTTACGTTTTCTTCTGCTGAAAATAACCACACAATTTCTTTTACCAACAAGGGAAAATCTTGAATTTTAATTTGAATACCATTATATACAGCTTCTTCAACTATTATTTTGATTAGAGAATTCTTATGTTCGGTATTTAAATTTGTATTTTTATATTCTAACATTAATCTTCCGGCTTGTGTCTCTTTCGATATATTTACCAAGCTTTTACGATTAATTACGATTACAATACGAAAGCAATATTAATACTTTAATTTCAGTTTTACCATGTTAAGTGTCTGCTTCGCTTTAAACTCATCTTTTTCGATCAACCCATTATCGACTTTTAAATGCACTGAAATTGTATGTATCATCGTCAATACCAAACTATGTGAAAAAATATGAAATTTGTAACTATGGAAACATATTCCCTTAAATTACCACAAGCTTTTTCGATTTGAAAAGCTTCTCGAGAAATTCAATACGCAGACCAAGAGGAGGTATTGCTCTGTTGCATGTATTGCAAGCTGTTATTAGTCACCTGAGCCGATGAGTATAAAAAATACATCAATACGTAAAATATTTCTATAAAGTTTTTGTGTCTATAGAGAAAAATGATTAATTAAGTTCACTTTATGACATCCTTTATTAGATAAAACAAACGCGAAAATGGAAAAAGTTACATTACGTTCACCTATACCATTTTCAATATAAACTTTGAGCAATAGCCCCTAATTTTAAAATTGTAGATTCAGTACCAAAAGTACCATACAAATTAGACAAGGTACCTTTTGGTTACCGTATTACATCTGCAATCTGTGTCAAAAGTACAGTTCCATTTATTTTTATTTAGTGCTCTAAATCAGGGACCGTAATAATTATTCCTTTTTTCATAAAAGTCAGATGATAACAGTTGTTTTTTGATTTTTATTTTTTTGAGCAAAAATAAAATTTATTTTTTGATTTTTATTTTTTCGAGCAAAAATAAAAGTATTTTTTTATTTGTGATTTCTCATATTTATTGTCAGTGATTGTTTACTATCGTTACATACTTATTGTGACTTATTGTGATTTTAACAACAATTATTATATGAAGTAGAAATTTGATTGCTTAGACCAAAAATCATTTCATTAATCATACAATTAGGTTGTCAAAACAAATCTGTTTTCTTTGTCGTCTGATGGTGATGCAATAAACTAGACAAATAAATGTTAACAATAACCAGAAAACAACTAAGAAATTCTCGCTGCTGAACTCATATTCAGTTCAGTGAGCTTATTAACTTAGAATTTTCTAGCCAATGTTGAATAACAATATTATTTTTAGAGCACCATAAACAAACTTGTACTAAATTAGTTACAAGCGAATAACTTATACACGAACAAACCTTCATACAAAGTGTAAAAATCACCTTAAAGTATAGAAACAATTTATGATTTACGGTAACGACACAAAATCCATGCTTACACATGCATCCCTTTAAAAGACAAACATTAATTTTTTGTTAATAAAATTAAGGGGACGTCAATTGCACAGATTCTGTAAAATATGTATCGAAAAGGTCACACAATTGTCTAAAGTACGTGTTTAAAATTAAAAATTCCAATGTCAATAATAATTGAAATGTAGATAAATAAGAGAATGCGTTTGAAATAAATATGTATATGTATGACATAAAGGGTGGTCCAACTATAATGCACGATTTACATGTATCGTGAGTCACACATTAACGTCAAGTTTTATGGCCAACTAAACTAAAATGCATTTCGTGATTTTTTGGTCAAAATAATTGACCATTTGAGTCCATGTAAATTGCTAAAATTTTAACAAATCGGGTCTGTACAGAATGTAAAAAACAGCTGTGCATGATCATCTAGTTCGTTCTGCGGAAAAAATTGTTGTTGTTTGCGATAGTGTGGCAGAAGAGTCGTGAACCTCGACTCATCTTTTCGAACCACAATCAACATCATTGGTTTTGTATTTTTTTATTATTTACAATTAATATCGTGCTTTTTGGCTAGACCACCCTCTACATTGTTTGTAGGTCCGTTGTTAACCTAAAAATTCTATTTATGAAAAGTTTTTGTTGATTTAGATGTAAGAACTAAAAAATGTCGGGTGATTTTTAATAAATAAACTCTTGATTGAAATTTCAATGACAGCACATAAACTGTATTGAATAATTTTTGATTATAGCAACAACAGCACTTAAACCGTGTGCAAACCTTTACTAAACAAGTAAGAGTGCTATATTCGGCCGTGCCGAATCTTATATACCCTTCACAACGTGCAGTCATGCAATAACAATAGTTTGTATCACCATGCATCTCATATGAAATACATACATGTAAAAACATACAAAAAAAAAATTACAAAAAAAAATTTATTTAAAATAAAAAAAATAATAAAAAAAATATAAAAAAAATAATGAAATATAAATAATATATTAAATAAAATAAAATAAAATTTTTTTGCTCAGCTGGAATTCGATGCCACGTTTACTTTAACCAGTATGTATGTAGGTTGTTGTTGTAATTGTGAAAAAAACGAGGTGATCGTGGTTTTTTGCTCATATCTAAGAAAGTTTTGGGGCGATTGTGCTGAATTTCATTAGCGATTCATTCCTGGATATTTCCAAGGGATTGATACCATATAGAGATCTGAGGAACATATAGTTGCTTCTAAAAGTTGATTTCAACCAACGCACGGACAGACGGGCAGACGTTCAGGGCTTAATCGACTCCTCTATTCATAAGCTTTCAGAAAATATATACTTTATGGGGTCGGAAATGAAAATTGTAAAAATTACAAATGGAATGACAAACCTATATATACCCTTGTGCACCACAGGTGAAGGGCATAAAAATAAAAAAAAAATTTTTTTTTGGCTCAGCTGGGATTCGATGCCACGTCTACTCTAGCCAGTATACACGTTTGTATGTATGTATTTTGTTGTTGTAATGTTGTTTTTGTGAAAAAAAATCGAGGTGGTCGTGGGTTTTTGCTCATAGCTTAGTTGTTTATGTACCGATTTTTTTGATTTTCAATACCGATCTACTCCCGAATATTTCTGATATTTAAATGTTTCACTTGGGTCCAAGCGATGTCGGGGGGCTTCAAAAAGTTGATTTCAACATACAGACAGAGCTTAATCGACTTTCCTATTCATAAGCTTTCAGAAAATATATATGTACTTTATGGGGTCGGAAATGAAAATTGTAGAAATTTCACACGGAATGACAAACCTTATATACCTTTTTCACTGTGTGAAGGGTATAAAAAACGTAGTTCGTTACGATAACATTGCTCTGCAAAAAATCATTTTTTGTCTTCCCATTTAATAAAACTATATGGATTTTGACGCGCTGAACTCAAATCTGTTGTCGGTTTTTTCCATCAGATCGGGATTTTTTTTATGGGCGTGGAAAATGTATAACAAAATTGTATTTATTTTTGGTGTTTTATTTTTGAAAATCGGATGACTGGTTCTCGAGTTATGATTAAATATGTGTCCGTACCTGACTAATTTAGGGGGAAAATTTTCCACGCTCATAAAAAAATCCCGATCTGATGGAAAAAAACCGACAACGGATTTGAGTTCAGCGCGTCAAAATCCATATAGTCCACATAGTGTTATTTAATGGAGGATTTTGCTGCTGAGCAGTGTAATCAACGAAAATCAATAAAGGCCGTCTTTACTTTATTTTTTGACTTTTGTACACTAAGGGCCGTATTCATAAAAAATATTTTATATTAATTAAAGGCTTATCTGACAGATGTTGTAGAGAAATTTGTCAAATAAGCTTTCAATAAACCTAAAATATTTTTTATGAATACGGCCCTTAATTTTAAAGCTTTTCAATGTTCTAGCTCAGCATTAAATATTTTTATAAGTTCAGTGTTGTTTTATTGTTGCAAAACAATTGTCAGCATCTTGTTAATGGTTCAGTTAGTAGATTTGTATTGTTTTACTTTACAGTCCTCAGTATTACTAAAATGTGCTGGCGAGTAAAGCTATGACCCCACTATCGGTACAATGCGACGATTTGCGCCGAAATCGTGCTGACTATGGACAATCAAAATCAACTTTGATGTGTCGATAATGTGAACACTATTGTGTACAACATCGAACCTACTAATTGCTAAATAAGCGCCGATTTTTGTTGGCCACTTGTGCGCCGACTAAAGTGGCCGATAAACGCCGATATACTAGAACAATATTGCCAGCAATGGTGAATTTTCGTCAAACGTAGGAATTCAATTTTTTATTAATTCATTTAAAAAAAAATTGATCTACCATTTTGTCTTAGACGCCATCTTGGATTTTAAATTTTTAATAATTTACTGTATTCTACTGGTCAAGCTCTTTCATTTGATACTAATATTGAGGGGTTGAAGGAGTTACATTTTAAAATACCAGATTTGACTCATAGTATATAAATGTATTGTCCGCCATTTTGTAGTGGCGGCCATCTTGAATTTTAATTATTTTTATATTGCCTTATATTGCGCTAGTCAAGTCCTGTCAGATGATACTAATATTGACTCTGTTGGTTGTTTAAAAGTTGAATAAATTGGTTTTCGTTGAAAATTTTTGGAATATATATTTCTAACAAAAAAATTTTGTTTATAACCTATTTATTTACCTACTGTGTATTTTCATGATTTATGTTTTATAATTGTATCTTTCATATCCATACATATAACTTTTGCCATTTAGAAGATTTGTAGCCGCTTCTAAGAATATACATATGTACATATGAATATTTATTATAAAAGTCTATCAAATTTATAGAGAAAGCAATTTATGAAACGAAACTATAAGAATAACACTTCGAATAGAAGGATAAATAAATAACAAATATAAATTACGTATTGAAACAACAATATGTCAAATTAGACCCATATAAACTCCCTAAAGCTATTTTTATTTGAAATATTGTTGTACGAAAAGGGTAAATCAATGTTATAGAAGGTTGTCTAGTTTTATTTAATTCAATTTAAAATGAAGTTTTTTTAAGTTGAATATTCACATGTAAGTATTCAAAAAAGTGTTGCCAAACAAGCAAAACATTTTAATTAATTCTAATGTTTGTTACAAAAGATATTAAAAAACGTGCTTGTTTATTATTTCATCCTTTGAGATTTTTAGTGTAGGTTCCACATTTACTTTGAATAAAATAAATCTGTCCATGATAGCCATTTGAAAGAAGTCGTGTTCCATGAAAAATGAGAGTTTTTTCTTATTAAACTAAAATATATATAAATAAATTAAGTCTTAGAAGTAGTTAATTTTAATTAGTTTTTCCCAAAGATACTAGTATTTTGACCACCCTATATATCACTGCTTAAATAGTGTTAAAGTATTTTTTTTAAATCGCCATTAGCAATGTGGGTAACAATACTCCTAATTTATTTACAAATAAACACTTTGCAAACCAAAAATACAACACTTGTTAAAACAAACGAGTTTTTTTTTAGCAGCAGAAAATCTTGCCACAAAAATTATTTTATAACAAATTTCGAATCAGAAAATTAAATGCATTTTATTTGGGTGGTGTCAAGATAAGACTTTTACGTTTGTTCTTTCATTATCACAAGGAAATAGTTTTATTTCTTTATCCAAAAAATAATTTAAAAATAAAATAATCTCAAGTCAGAAATAAATTAAAATTAATTCAACACAAAACATTTTAGGATCTTGAAAAACCTAAGGGCTCCCATTTTTACCGAAAAGCATTTATTTTGTAGAAAACTGGGTAAATGAGAACGCTCATAACAGAGTTATATGTGTCTCTCTTTTTACCAGACTTTACCCGTAATTTATTTGCGTATAAATTGGTAAAACTGTCAGATCACGTAATCAGCTGTTTTGAATATGTAACAAGTAAGAGCACTTTTATACCCACCACCAATTTTGTGTACACACAAAATGTATTATACACTCAGGTCTTTTTTTATGCGGTATTTTTTATGCGAATTTGAATTTATGCGGTTTTTAAATATTCAAATTTTTTTTTATATAAAAATAATATTTAGATAATTGATAACACTGGGCTTTGATATTTCTGTTAAGGTTTGTGCTTTCTGTAAAGTTTGTAGATTTCTGTTAAGGTTTGTACTTTCTGTTAATTAATGCGTTTCATGCGAAGACCAGCAGCGATTATTTGAAATTTGGGATTTCCCTTACAAATTTTGTAAGCAGGCGACGAAGAAATGTTCTAACTCTACGTCTTGACGAGCCATCGATTTGTTTAGACTAGAACAAAACGTCGGCAGAGCAACTGTCAAAAAATTGTTCATGTTCTTTGATATGGAGAAAACGTATAAAGAGTATTTTGTTGGTATTTTTATGTGTCGTCTCTTTCTTTCATATTCAAAATGGCTTTTAATGTCAGACATCGTTGTTCGAACAAATGTTCTGACAACGCTGTTTGAACAAGAACAAAACATCGACAACAGCGGTCCACACCAGGCAAATTCATGTGCGCACAAAAAATTGTTCGTTGTTCAAACAAATCGATGGCTGGTGAAGACCGTACGTAACGTACGTTTGCAGTTTAGTCATTGACAGTTGAATTTTGCATTAAATTTAAAATACTTATTGTGGTGGAATTTTATAGAGATTTTTAAATTTTAATTATCGAAGGTGTTGAAGTTTCGCTCCAAAAAGTAAGTATAATTTTTTTTATGGTTTTAATGCTAACATAAAATTTTTGGATTCGATTTTAAGAAATTGATATGGAAAAACATAAGAAAAAACGACAAACGATTTCTTTAGAGACCAAAATCTAAATTTTTGACCGCTTAGCAAATGGAGCTAAAAATAAGGCTCTGGCAGACCACTTTAAACTAGGCGAATCATCAATCAGAGCCATCAAAAAAAATTAAATTCCCTTTTTTTATGCGAATTTGGTACATTTTTAATACTTTAATTTCAATTTATGCGATTTTTTTAAATTTCGGAACGTATCCCTAGTTTTTGTATGGAGCTAGAGTCTTTTTTTATGCGATTTTTTTTTTATGCGGTTTTATGCGGAACGCATCTACCGCATAAAAAAAGACCTGAGTGTATTGTTATTAAGAGTAATCTCTTTATACTAAAATATGTATCACTTGCTTTGCATAACTTCGATATGCTATTAAAATGTTTTTGTAAATTTAATCTTTCAATGAAAGTTGGCGTTAAATATATATAATATAGTTTCTACTAATAAATAAAACTGCGATATTTAATATAGTCCTTTATTATTCTAAAATTATGTGAATTTGAGATAAAACGATATATGGGATGTGGGCGTAAAAGTGGGCGTGTCAAAGTTGTTTCTGCTAATGAATACAACTTAGGTTATTCAATATAGTCCTTTATTATTTCAAAATCTTTATTCATAGAGAAATTAGTGAATATGAGATAAAACGTTATATGGGAGGTGGGCGTAAAAGTGGGCGTGTCACCTAAATTTTCTAGAACAACAATGACATTGACTAGAAGGATATATGTAGAAAATTTTATCATCAGACCTCTAATTTTGTCGGTTTTATGAGCTTATAAATTTCATTAACAGTAGATAACGTGAAAAGTGGGCATTACAGTAGGCGTGTCAAAGTTGCTTCTGCTAATGAATACAACTTAGGTTATTCAATATAGTCCTTTATTATTTCAAGAACTTTATTTATAAAGAAATTATATGAATTTGAGTTTAAACGTTATATGGGCGGTGGGCGTAAAAGTGGGCGTGTCACCTAAATTTTCTAGCATAACAATGACATTAACCAGAAGGATATATGTAGCAAATTTCATCATCAGACCTCTAATTTTGTCGGTTTTATGAGCTTATAAATTTCATTAACAGTAGATAACGTGAAAAGTGGGCATTACAGTAGGTGTGTCAAAGTTGCTTCTGCTAATGAATACAACTTAGGTTATTCAATATAGTCCTTTATTATTTCAAGAACTTTATTCATAAAGAAATTATATGAATTTGAGTTTAAACATTATATGGGCGGTGGGCGTAAAAGTGGGCGTGTCACCTAAATTTTCTAGCATAACAATGACATTGAATAGAAGGATATATGTACCAGAGATCTGCACCGAATACTAATAAAAAAAGTCAACTTGAATCATTATTCATTATTTCGTTGATTTATACGCATTCAAACTTATTGAAAAGTCTTCACTACTTATACGCACTTTTAAATGAAATGTACTTACAGTACTCATATTAATCAACACGCATGACTCAGTTGATTGAATGTCGTTCAGCAAAATAAAAAGACGACCAAAAGCACGTATGACTCGCGTAGTCATTATGAAGTTGTGTGTTTTAACTAGGTTTGCCAGATAACACCATAATAATTGTGGATTGTTAAAAAAATAGACAATTTTAATTTAACAAAATAAAACAAAAACAACAAGCAAAAATAAAGTGCTTGCTTTGATGTCTGTATAAGAGATTTTGTTTTTGCGTATTATCTTTTTTTAACTTGCTGCAAAAAATTTAAACATAAAAATAAAAAACATAAAATAACTGTTATTGTTTACCTCTTATTATAAAGGGTGTTTTTTTAAGCCCGATAGAACTTGAAATTGTAAAAATTAACACAAAAAATTAAATTGTGATCAAAATTTTTTTTTTATTCGAAAGATCAATACGTGACATTAACATTTGAAAATGATTTCGGGCATATGGGCACCGCGGCTGTTCTTGACGAAGCGCATTCTGGACGTCCAATTTTGGGCCACTTTTTCGAGCACTGCTGGCCGTATGTCACGAATAACATGAACAATGCTGGCCTTCAAGGCGTCAATTGTTGCTGGTTTATCAGCATAAACCAGTGACTTCACGTAGCCCCACAGGAAATAATCGAGAGGTGTCAAATCGCACGACCTTGGAGGCCAATTGACAGGTCCATTTCTCGAAATCAACTTATCGCCAAATTTTGATTTCAATAAGTCGATGGTTGCGTTCGCCGTATGGCACGTAGCGCCATCCTGTTGAAACCACATCTCCTCCGGATCAATGTCATCCATATTTTCAAACAAAAAATCATTGATCATGGTGCGGTAACGATCTCCATTGACCGTAACGCGAGCTCCGGCCTCATTTTTGAAGAAATAAGGTCCGATGATGCCACCAGCGTGAAAACCGCACCAAACGGTACATTTTTCTGGATGTAATGGAGTCTGTAGGGTCTCTTGTGGATTGGTCTCGCTCCATATGGGGCAATTTTGCTTATTAACAAACCCGTTAAGCCAAAAATGCGCCTCATCGCTGAACACAATTTTGCGACAATTTTGGACGTCCAGAATGCGCTTCGTCAAGAACAGCCGCGGTGCCCATATGCCCGAAATCATTTTCAAATGTTAATGTCACGTATTGATCTTTCGAATAAAAAAAAAATTTTGATTACAATTTAATTTTTTGTGTTATTTTTTACAATTTCAAGTTCTATCGGGCTTAAAAAAACACCCTTTAGAAGCCAACCAAAACTTAGCCTACAGGCCATAATCAGTTGCATTTATTTAAAAATTAAATAGTGATACTGGCAAAAATTTTATATTTCACATTGTAACATTGCAAATTTTCTGGCGTCCAAAAAATATCTTTCACTTTCCGACACGACAACATTGTTGTTGTGGGTATGCGTACGTCAGCTCAGTTAAATTTCAATGATGTATACGCACTTATACTCAAATTTTATGACTCACTATGAATATTGAAAAAACGACATAAAGCCGATCACTGATATGTAGCAAATTTCATCATCATACCTCTAATTTTGTCGGTTTTATGATAACAGTAGATTACGTGAAAAGTGGGCGTTATAGTAGGCGCGTCGAAGTTGTTTCTGCTAACGAATAAAACTTAGATATTTCAATATAGTCCTTTATTATTCCAAAATTTTTATTTATAGGGAAATTATATGAATTCGAGATAAAGCGTTATAAGGTAGGTGGGCGTAAAAGTGGGCGTGTAACATTTATTTTCCGTTAGTGCAAAGCCTTTGAGTCAAAAGTAATGTTTGGAAAATTTCACAATCGTACATATAATTTAGTCAGTTTATTAGGTTTTAAAATTTAAGTAGACCTAAAAATATTCTGTACGGTATAAATTTACGTACATTCCATAACTCCTTTTCTAATGCATTGATTTAAGCAATTTTTTGGAAAAATATTTTTTATATTCAGGATATATATATATGAAGTTTCATGACTATACGTTAATGCGTTTGGACACAATTTCATTTTATTCGATGATGGATGGACACGGTTTTTTTACCTACGCTTGCATTACGAGCTATAGCTCATTTCCTTGTATTCCAATTTGAGCCCCCTATCTTTTTCGGTACGACCTGTATCGTGTTTTCAACAGACAGACGGATATATCTAAATCGTCCTAAAATGATACCAGGACTTAGAAAATATATACTTTATAAGGTCTAAAATGGATATTTCGATGTGTTACAAGTGGAATGACAAAATGAATATACCCACACCATTTTTTTGGAGGCGGGTATAAAAAATTTATATAATAGGTTTGTTCGACGTAAATCCAGGCTAAGTCTGGTTAAATGAGAGAATACAAAAAATTTTCTCTGAAAACGATAAATTTGCCTAAAAGAGTATATATTTTTTGAGTCCTGGTTTCATTTTATGACGATCTAGCTATGTCCGTCCGTCTGTTGAAATCACTATAAAGCTCGAACTGAAAAAGCTAGGGGACTCAAATTTTGCCAGAATATTTCTTATACACGACATTTGTTTGGTATTTCAAATCGGCTAAGTCCGAATAACAGAAATAGAGTAATAAGTGGTAATAAAAGAGCAGGTCAAAAAAACCATGTCCTTCCAAAAACGAATAAAATGCAATTGTGTCCAAACGCATTAACGTAGAGGTATAAAACTTCGAGAGTATTTTTTCTCAGTAAAAAATATATATTTTCCTGGAAACTGCTCAAATCTATGCATTACGAAAGAAGTTATAGATAAAAATGAACGAAAATGTATAACGCACGGTGTCTTTTTCGGTAATTTAAAATTAAAAACGCAATAAAACTGACAAAATTAGATGTACGATGCTGAAGTTTTGCAAGCATTGCTTTTTTATATATTTCTACTAACGGAACATTAATGTGACTCGCCTACTTTTACGCCCACCTCCCATATACCACTTTGTCTAAAATTCATATAATTTTTCTATGAATAAAGATTTTGGAATAACGAAGGACTCTATATTGAAATATCTATGTTGAATTTATAAGCAAAAACTACGTTGACACAATTTTCACGTAATTTCTCAATGGACAAAATTTTTGGAAGAATTATGCTATAAACACATAGACGACAGCAGACAGCAAGCAGCAATATGTCAAAAATAAAATCCATGTGTTTAAATGAAAACGATTATTTTGACGGCAGCACAGCAGCACGACTGCACAACAGCATTTGCTGCTGCTGCCAACTTAGGCTATTTTCTATTTTGACGGGCAGCAAGAAACAAATATAGTGTTGCCATTATATATATTAAATTGGAAAAAAAAGAACAAAAACTTATTTTTGATATTAAACATAAAAGAACATTACAAAAATACAATAAAGAAATAAATTTATGTGTTTTTATAGCTTTTCGTGATATTATTACATATTTTTATCAATAACTTTAATTTTATTCATTATAAAATATATATGCGGCATCCCTGAAATTCGTATTGCTAAAATACACATCAGCTGATTATTATGTTGTTGCTGTCTTCAAAATAATTATGAAGCTGACTTCAGAGCAGCATTTAAAGTTGGCAGCATTTGAAGCCGTGAAGTTGTGAAGTCTGCTGGCGTCTATGTGTTTAGAGCTTTAAGGACTACATTGACTACAGTTTTATTTATTAGCAGAAACTATATTGATACGCCTACTCTAACGCCCACTTTCATTGAAAGACTAAACTTACGAAACTATTTTTAAAACATATCGAAGTTACAAATGGAAAGTGATAAGTATAAAGAGATTATTCCATAGCGATTACTATTAATAGCAAAATAATAAATATTGCCCGATAAAAGTACATAAAATTGGTAATGAATATCAAAAATTAGGCACAGCCGAATATAGTGTTCTTATTTATTATTATAATTGGAACGAGTATTTTTAGTAAAAATATCCTTATTTAACCAAACCAACAAAAATGAAATGAAATAAAGACTTCAGTACCTGCATTAAAAAGAAGAAAATATAGTTTAAATCATAAGTACTTACATACGTTCAAAACTGGTATTATGTTATCGAATTATTATTTTATCGAATTACGGAAAACAATTTTATGTCTTAATTAACAAAAAATTGGATATGATCAGTTGAAAGAGTATACACCTCCCCCAGAAGGCAATTTAATTTAATGAGATGTCTGGTAAACTGTAACGCTTTTTAATATTTATTCATATTTTTTTTTGCATATTATTAATATGTATAATTTAGTTGAAATACATAGGATGTGTTGCAGATAGATGTACATACGTTAAAATGGTGAAATACCATTTTCTCTAAAATCTTATACTTAATGGTGCATACTTTGTTCAAAAAACCTTTTAACTAGGGGACTGCCAAAAGAACTTTACATTAATTTGGAGAATTGTTTTAAAAAGAATTTCAGAAACTTTTCAAGTTGTTACAGAGAATATAAAAAACAATGTTAAATTAAAATATCTTAATTCGTATCTTGCTTTTTAAATGTGGAAAAAAAGTTAAATGTTGTGAAAGTAAGTTGTTTTCCTCACACAGTTTGCTTGTGTTTTTATAATACAATATACTACTTAATGCCAGTTACTTCCTACCACCAATTTTCTTTTACAACGTCACTCTTATCTAATTTTCGTGCCTAATTTATTTAGCCCTTAACAAAATAGGATACCTGCGGTAAAATTTTTAATTATTTTAGGTTAACGAAAACGAAAACATGTGTGTTTCCAATTCCTTAAGGAAATCTAGTTTTCTGTTCACTGTCTTTTAATTAATTATGCACTTTCTCTACAATACGAAATACTCCCAAACAAGCTAAAAATCTTTAGATTTAGATAAAATTTCTAACATTTATTACAAGTACCCTCTTGAACAATATTATGTAAAAAAAAAATCTTTTTGCTTTTAGTATTTAAGTTTTAACACCGTTTCAAAAATGGTACAGTAGGATAATATGCCACTGTAACTATATTCCACCACTATAGACATTATTAAAAATAAAAAAAGTTTTATTTAAAAAGTGTGTATCAAAAGCTTTGTAGTTATAGAATATTACATATTTAATAAAAAAATGACTGAAATTTAATTAAAATATACAAAATTTAATACAGTCGTGTCTGGATATAGTGAACACCCGATATAGTGAACACCTCCATATAGTGAACACGAAAATTTTTGCATGGAGTACTCTAAATAGTGAAAAACTCTAATAGTGAACAAAATTTTGAAAACAACTTCAACAACAATTCTTTTATTAAACTTAAATACATACATATGTACATTTTGTTTCCTTTTTTGTACAAACCCAGCCAGCATTTACAGTATTTATCGGTTATATGCATTTCTAAAAATGAACAGCTTTCTGTGCATATAGGCGCGAAATGCAAATATAAAAACACGTTTATATGTATATACGGTGCTTATAAAAAAAACTCCGATATTTGCATAAGCAGTGCATATATAAAAACTCCGATATTTGCATAAAGGGTGCATATAAAAAAAGTAGACAAAATCTATCAAAATTTTTATACATATACATACATATGTATGTATGTATCAGTTTTTATTAAAAATTAATTTTTACAAAAAAAAAACTAAAAATATTAAATAAAATAAAAAATATTATTGTACATTTAGAAGTTTGTACTAAAAGTATCATTTCACTGAGATGAGTCATCTAGGTTGAGAACATAAAAAACTGGAAATTCATTGCTTACTAAATAGAATTGCCCCAGCAGTTCCAATACTTGCTACGTGAGAAGTGATTTTGTCACGTCCTTATCATTGCTAATAAATTCACAAGCAATGGAAACTTGAATTTGGAATTGCTGAGGTCAATTAAAACATATCAAGTCTAATACATACTAACTGCATGTTCAACGATGTCGAAAGAAAACCCAAGCGAAATTTCATTCCTACCAATATATTGAAAACAACAACAAAAACTAAAAATTTGTTTTTGTTTTCAACGTATTTGTACGAATGAAATTTCGCGCTTGGGTTTTCTTTCGACATCGTTGAACAGGCAGTAATTTTTAAAAAAATCTGTTATTTTCTTTTGTACATTTTTGCAGCAGCTCTGAAAAATAAATTGTTAAATTTTTTCCAATTCATCAATCAATTCATTTCTTGCTTGAAGAACACAGCGTAAACTACTTAAATATTCCACTGCATTACTTACAGATGGAATTGGTACATACTTATTGTCATCATCCTCGTTAGCTTGATTGAAGCTCAGAAATGATTTCCTCCTCGTTAGGTGGTGCATGACAATGTAAATTTTCGTCCTGAGTTACAAAATTTTCAAATTCAACTCCAAATTCTAAACCAGAGTCAGCAGTTATAATTATTTCATCTTCGCGATCATCCATCGCTGGCAGCTCGTGAGATTCCGAAACAAACTTACACCAAAATATATAAAAGGTCATATAAATTGGAAAAAAATAAGCCTGTATCTTTTAAAATTAACTTTTTAGGGCGGTTAAAAAAGGTACTAGGAGCTACCATCCAATATGCTCGCTTGGCTATATATAATGCTGCTAACATATCAAGGCTTTTCTTGAAATCTCTTAAAAGCATATTTGCTTACGTATTATGTTTTGTCGATGGTATGCCTTGAAAGCATGAATGATCCCCTGCTGGTAAATATCGAACTTCAACGTTCTTTAAACTTATCTGCTTATGGGCTGTGGCATTGTCTACGAATAAGATTACTTTTCTATTTTGTTGAATCATTTCTTCATCAAAAGCTAGCGTTATTTCAGTCCAAATGTCCTGTGTCATCCATGCCTTGTTTGTGTAAATGGTTATTTTTTTATTTTTAAAACATCGAGGCTGTTTTGGTTTACCTATGGCAAACATAGTCACCAGTTGCATTGCACAAAAGGAGTAAATTTTTACGTTCATTTGATCCCAGAAATTTTTAAGCCACTCCTATATATAAATTTTCGTTCAGGGCAACGTCAAATTGTTTGGCCTTTGCCATTAGCATATTGTTTGACACTACAACGCCAGACAACCTTATTTGATCAAACCATTTCGATAATGCCTTATCCTTTTTTTTTTTTTCGACTCAATTTTTTCTTTGCGACATATATAACACGTTTTGCTGCTTTGAATAATAGAACTTTTGTGTCTTAGAATACGATTTACGGTGTCGATTGGTCATCCATACTTTCTACAAATATCGGGTTCAGTAGAATCTTTAATTTCATTTATAATTGAAAGCTTTTGCTTTATGGACAAGCATATTCTATTGTTAGCACTTATTTTTTGATCGCATTTATTCATGATGCATATAGAAGACAATGTCTTTTGTAATTTATTCAAATTATATTAAAATTATTGTGCATAAAAGCGAAAAATGCATATAAGCGAAATCCATATTGACGAAATTTTTATGTATATTTTAAATTACAAACTGAAATTGCACACGCTTGGATGCATAAAAGCGAGAAATGCTTATAACCGACGTGCATATAAGCGATAAATACTGTACATATAAAAATAAGCGTTTTGTAAGTGTTCAAATGTAAGCAAAACACTTATAAAACGCTGCTGTGACCTTTACAAAAGACATCAAAGCAAGGGGTTTATAATCGAAAATGACCCAACTTTATAAGCGTTAAAAAGACGATTGCAAAACAAGTGTTTTAAGTAACGTAATTACACGTTTTCTAAATGCTTAAAAAACACGTATTTTTAATGAAATAAGTAAGCGTTTTAAACATTTACTTTGTTTTGGGTATGTTTTTTTATTGATACATATAAAAAATCATTTTTAATATTAATTTTTTTTCTTAATAGAAAAATATTAAATTCAAATATAAAAATAGGAACTTCATTTTTTGTTTCATTTAAAAAATCAAACACAGAGTCCTCTTCCTTGCTCCATTTTCAGCGAAAGTTTCTGCAATAGAATTTAAATATGAGTATAACAATGTAACTAGAAACTTATTCAACGTATTTCACTTACGACGAATGACAGTGGCGACAGTGAAGGCCCTAATACACTGATTATCTGCAGTTTCTCGCCAGGAAAAGCTCTCAGCAACGTTGTCAGTCATGATCTTCTGCCACGCTTTCCTAACAAATTTTCTCGAATTGGATTTTGACAATCTTTTCAGATCTGCCTTCTAAGAATATAAATAAAATCGACATCAGTATACAGTCACCGGACATTTCAAATTTAAATTCTTACCAGCAAGGAAAATTTATCTATATCTTCCAGTATAGTTTTCTCAAAATTCAAAATTCTCTTCAATATTAGCAAACGGCTTGCTTGGTATAATAGTAGCGTTATTATTATTATTTGCGAGGATGCGATATCATCATTAATGGTGTCGACGATGTAATTGAAATTGTTCTGCGACATGATCTGCTATGAGTGGCACAAATATATAAGACGATCTGGTGTAGAAGCATATAACTTTTGATGTTAATCCGTCAAGCGTATGCTGATCTGGTGTTACGTTAAAACTAAGATTTTCGGCACGGTAAATATTAAAAAGCGCTGATTGAAGCGATAACAAGGAATCTAAATTATTTTGTGCTTCAGGCACAACCTCCTGTTCCACAAATTCACTCTGGGTACTTACAGAACTTGCAGCCGCACCGTTCCATAGATGCTCAAATATTTCGGTGCTGCTGCGCATAACACTTTTCTTTTTCTTTTTTTTTTTGCTGCAGACATTAAATAAGTAGATAATTACCTTTTTTAATAGCAAATGATAATTAAAAGTATCAAACACACTTAATTTAATAACTTTAATAACAATTTAACACTATTTATTATGACACGTTTTGCTTAAATTTATGAAACACTTGCATTTGCAAGCAAATTGTCAACGACGTTCGCAAAACAATTGCATTTGCAAGCAAATTGTCAATGACGTTCGCAAAACACTTGCATTTGCAAGAAAATTACCAAAAACATTCGCAAAACTCTTATTTATGCAAGCTTACTGCAATCTTAATTTACAAACCGCTTGCCAATATGTTTGCTGGGAATTCTTTCTAATCAGCTATTACACAAGGCGCACAAGGGTATATATAGCTTTGTCATTCCGCTTGTAATTTTTACAATTTTCATTTCCGGCCCCATAAAGCTCATGAATAGAGGAGTCGATTAAGCCCTGACCGTCTGTCCGTCTGCCCGTGTGTTGGTTTAAATCAACTTTTAGAAGCAGCTATATGTTCGTGAGATCTGTATATGGTATCAATCTCTTGGAAATATCCGGGAATGAATCACTATTGAAATTCAGCATAATCGCCTGATAACTTTCTGAGATATGAGCAAAAAACCACGACCACCTAGTTTTTTTTTTTACAATTACAACAACAACAACATGCATATATACTGGTTAGAGTAAACGTGGTATCGAATCCCAGCAGAGCCAAAAAAAATTTTTTTTTTATTTTATATATTATTTATATTTTTATACCCGCCACCAAAAAAATGGTGGGGGTATATTCATTTTGTCATTCCGTTTGTAACACATCAAAATATCCATTTTAAACCCCATAAAGTATATATATTCTGAATCGGGGTTTGATTTTATTACGATCTAGCTATGTCCGTCCGTCTGTCCGTCTGTTGAAAGCACTATAGAGGTCGCACCAAAAAAGCTAGGAGGCTCCAATTTTCAATCCAATCATTCTTATAGACAAGGTTTGTTTGGTATTGAAAATGGGCTAAATCGGAATATTAGGAAGAGAGTTATAGCTCATAAAGCAAGAGTAGGTCGAAAAAACCGCGTCCTTCGCACATCGAATAAAATTGTGTCCAGACGCATAAACGTAGAGTCATGATACTTCGAATATATATTTATCGAGTCAAAAGAATATTTTTCCCTGAAAATCGCCTAAATCTATGAATTAGGAAAAGAGTTATAGATAAAAATGTATGAAAATGTATACCGCATAGTGTATATTTCAAATTTAAAACGTAATAAAACCGACAAAACTATATGTACGATTCTGAAATTTTGCAAACATGGCTTTTTGGTCAAAGTCTTCGTTATAACGGAAAATAGATGTGCCACGCACACTTTTTTCTTAAAATTTTTATAAAAATATATTAGTCATATATATTAGCATTTATTCATCTTACACTGCGCCATTTATTGTACTGTAGCTAAATATAAGATAAAGCTGATAAGATAGATGACTCTACTAGCAACTACTAGATGGCATGCTTACAACCTTTTTCGTTCCACAAGAGATTTTTAATGAGGGTTCGTGAAAACGAAAATGACCGAGGTTGTTGACAAAAAATTAGCAAGAGTAACAATTTGTGCCCAACTCTAAACATACATATTTGTTCCCACAGTTTTATGAGGTTATAGATTTAAAAATATAAAAAAAATGTGTTTGAATATTTAAAATACATTTTTGAGTCAAATTATATTTTTATCTATCTATTCTTTTGTAAAGGGTGGTTAAATTTTAAGGGCCACAGGGTGATTCAAAATATACATTCTCAGCATTTTTCTAAACCGGGAAATTTATTAGTAAGACTTCGATTTTTAAACTTCTATAACATTTTGCTTTTAAAAGATTTTCAAACGAAATAAGTTTTGTATAATTTTAAAATTTGTTAGCCATTAGTACATGAAAATAAATTGTTTATAATGTTTAGAGATAATTTTTTTTTACTTAGGTCAAAATTTTCCTAAATTCCCATTTTTAATAGAGCATAACTTCAGGAGAACATAAGATAACAAAAATAAATTAGCACTATTTCGTAGATAAAACTTTCCTCTTAAATTCGTGTAATTTCTCTATGAATAAAGATTTTGGAATACTAAAGGACTATATTGAAATATTTAAGTTATGTTTATTAGCAGAAACTTTATTGACACGCGTATTTTAACAGCCACTTTCATTGAAAGACTAAATTTACGAAAACATTTTACTAGCATACCGAAGTTATAGTGGGTGGTTTAATTTTAAGGGACTATGTTGAATTTAAATAAAACACAAATTATTTAGGAAATTATTATCATTTATTTTTATAATGATAATATTTGTATGCTTCAATTATGTATGGAACAAAATATCGGCCAAATGGCCCCCAACCTAGGCGGCACACCTCGATCCGATAGTTCAAATTTTCAATGACACTGTTGATGCTCGATTGTTGGGCACGATGATGAGTCGAGGTTGCTTGCTCTTTTGCCACGTTATCGTGAAAAATAGCAATGTTTCCCATTCAACGAACTAAGATGGCATTCACAGATGTTTTCACATTTCATACAGACCTGATTTGTAGACATTTAAATATTTTTTACAATTCTCACGATTGTGGACGAATTCGAACGATTATGTTGACCAAAAGAATCACGAAGTGCACAAAATGCATTTTGATTTGAACGCCCATTTTTATAAAAATCTTTAATATTTAAAAGCGTTGCTCGATTCCGCATCTTTCCACGGTTCAAATTGAGATTGAGAAATGTCAAATGAAATGCAAGAAAAAAGTTGAAGTTTAGATGTGGTTCACCTTAAACATGGGCCCTTAAAATTTAACCACCCTCTACAAAGAAAGTGATACATATTTTATTATAAAGAGATTATTCTATAGCGATTAACAAAATAATAAATATTGTGCTTTAAATGTACACAAAATTGGTGGTGGGTATAAAAGATTCGGCACAGCCGAATATAGTGCTCTTACTTGTTTTATTTATATTTATTTTTATTTTTTTAACAAATTTTCTTAAAAAATTGTTTTAAAAAATCTTTTAAAAAATTTTTTTTTTGTAAATTTTTTTGTTGTTTTTTTAATATATTTTTTTTTATTTTTTAAGAAACATACATACGTAAACTCAATTTATAATTTTACAATGGTTTTTTATATGTATGTTTTTTACATGTACATATGTACGTATTTTATATGACATGAATGGTGCTATAAACAATGGTTTTCGCATGACTACACGTTGTGAAGGGTATATAAGATTCGGCACGGCCGAATATAGCACTGTTACTTGTTAGTAAATAAAACGAGTTTTTGAACAAAAATTTCAACCTTGATATAGAGAACAACCTGGATACTATGAACAAGCCTTGCAAAAATTAGTTCACTATATCCAGACACGACTGTATTTTACTTTGTATGAAAAATTGGGGAACATTTTTGGTGTGAAGCAACACTGCACTTTTCACATTTCATTGTAGTAACAATATTGTTGTTATTGCATCGGACAAGATTAATATCAGAAATAGTATCTGTACATTGATTGTATGATCCTCTTGGTGTCTTCTTCATTTCTTTTGGATCTTTCAATGGCGCTCGTTCTACTCTGTTTGCTCTAATAGTTCCTGTCGCATTGTGACATAATTTTTTAATTTTATCAAAAAGATGTAAAGAAGTGAAGTAGTAATCCATATAAAAGTTATAAGCTCTACGCGTCAGCTTGGATATAAGAGCTAGATCTACAGAGACACCTACTCCTAAGTCAGGATGGGTATTTCCAGTACTGGCTCCTTGAAAAATCTCTTTATATATTACATAACCAAGACAAGTACAAACAGACCATGCTTTATAGCCGAATCTAATAGGCTTTCCATGAATGTTTTGTTTTGCTCATGTTTTCCATAATATGGAATCATATACTCGTCAATGCTAAGGCTTGTATTAACGGGATAGTATTTCAACCATATTTCGTTGCACAAGTTCCACAAAGGACGAAGCAGAAGCGACAGCCTGAAAATTGCAATCGACACTTTGCTTCCAGTACATTCACTATTATAACCTAATAATAATAACATGCCAACAAAACGCTTAATTTCCTCAACAGTAACCCTGAAATTGATTTCTTTTATATGATATAAACTTTTGCATCAAAAAAAGCTTAAAAATTTAATACAATTGTCAAGATTTTCAAGAAAATTTGGTTTCTCCGCAACTTTTTCTGGCTTTTCAGGTACATCTGTATGCTTCCATCTCGTGGTGACTAAGCACATTTTTTCCTGTAAAGATGGTACCTTTACCGACTTGCTAGCTGCTTCTTTAGTGTCATCTACAAATGAGCCATATGAAACGTCTTCAACAACATTTATTCCTATCTGCGCTGATACTGTCGCCCGCATTTCTGCCAACAATAACTGGTGTCTTGACAAATTATTTATGTTAAAAGACTCCTCATCACCACTATCTTCATCACTCTTGTTATAATTTTCTGGTGATGTTTTACATATATGCATCCGCAGACAATAAATCTTCCTCCACTTCTAGTTGCGAAATAATTTCAGTTACTGACAATCTAGTTTAGAAAACCAAATTAAATTTGTAAATTTAACCAAAAAAATCAATACAATTTCGTTATATAAATGTACAATTCGGTGATTTCCCCTTTATTCTTACTAAAGTCGGAAAAAGAAAACAAAGCAAGAACATAACGCTTTTAAATTATTCTACTGTTAAATTGGCATATCATCCTACTGTTCTAATATTGGAACAGTTAGCTTTAACAGCCAAATTACACAAAAATATGCTTAAGTTTAATTTTTTTTGTATTCTTGTATTATAAACTAGCTAATAGTTGATAACCATTAAAATAACAAAAATAACTTTGATTTTGCGATTAGCCATTTTTTTTAACAAAATCTTCGGCAAACAACTTATTTATTTATTTAATTCAATAGATTACAAGCCTATAGGCCTAATTAATCAAGAAATAACATGGCTTTTAAACAATTTAAAAATAATTAGTTTAATAATACTACGTTACTATGTTACACTTACATATACTTATGTATAAAAGTCATATATACTAAAGTCAGAAATATGTATATACATATATACTATTTTATTATACAACTTGTTTAAGAACTTTTACGTAACAGCACCAGTTTAATTCACAAAAATTTTCTAGAAATATTTCTAAAAGCCGAAACTGACTTATTAAAATTTCGTTCATTATACGGAATATAGTGATTCCAAATTCGAGCTACTCTTACAACGAATAATCTAGTCATATATAGAGAAGAATGTTTTGGACAAATAATAGTATTTGTTCTTGTACATTTTCCAATGTTAAATTTATCTACAAGATAAGGAGGTTTACCATACTTCATAATTTTGAAGAATTGCAATAAAAAACGTTGATTAATATCTGTTAAAATCTGAACCTAATATTCCAACAACATGTTCAGAAACATGCTCATTATATTTAACATTGCAAATGTATCGAACAACGCGGTTAAAAGCTAATCGTAACTTAATCATATTTTGTTGGGATGTACCAGAAAATATCTCAATCCCATAAAGAAACACAGGTTAACACAGAGACAACGCTACCCGTTTTTTAACATTGAATGACAGAAAAGAACCAAGACAGTATAGACGTTTTAATATAAATGAGATTCTAGATATTATGTTGTTTATATGGAAACTGAAATCCAATTTTGTATCAATGTATATTCCTAACGACTTGTAGTGAGATATAAGTTCAATGGTTTCACCCATTATCGATACATTAGGCAAAAGTACATCATTAGAAAAATACATGGCTTTAGACTTTGAGAGATTCAAACTCATATAATTCGATTTACACCACTCTGCAACCCGCTCCAAATCATTGTTCACATTATTTTCCAAAAAAGTTATGCCAAAACCAGAATCATCCGCTAAAAGTTGAATATCATCTGCATACGCATAGCATCTGCAGTATGTTATTTCTCGATACAAATCGTTTATGTACATTATAAACAAGAGTGGTCCTAATATTGACCCTTGAGGAACACCTCTAAAACATTCCAAAATTGAAGATTTATCTCCTCCAGATTCAACGTACTGAAATCTATTAGTTAAAAAGGACCAAAGTAAACGGCAAGCAGAACTATCAAAACCAAAATTCCTTTGAAGTTTATGACATAAAATCTCATGACTTGTAGAATCAAAGGATTTAGTTAAATCAAGAAACACAAGCAATGAACTATAAGAGTTATCCATAGCTTTATCCATAGGTTTTCAGTAATATCTAATACCAAACCAGTAGTGTTATAATTTTTCCTAAAACCTGACTGACAAATATTTATTAAATTTTCTGTACTGAGATAATTCTTAATTTGCTTTCTTAACAACACTTCCAAAACTTTAGAACTAGCATTTAGCACACTTATTGGTCTATAGTCTCAACTAGAACGAGGTAACTTTACCTTAGGTACAGGTATAATTCTACCGAATTTCCAGAGTTTTGGATAATCTGAAGTAGTTATAATAGTATTTAAGAGATGAGTAAATTGCTTTGATATAAAGGGGTATATAATTTTTAAGAACTTAATCGGGATACCATCAGGTCCCACTGAATTACTTTTGATACTCGTCATAGCTTCAAATACCTCAGAAGAATCAACATTTCTAAAAGTAAAACCTCCACTGCTGCAAAATGACAAAATACTATCAGTAGTTTAATTTAAAGGAAGAAGTACAGATTGTTGATTAAACTCTTCAACATTGATAGTACTTCCAATATTGTTATCGCCAAGTATACCCTCAGATTTTAACTTTTTCCAAAATTTCGACGTAGAGCAATTTTCAAAGTAACGCATGGCATATTTCCTTCTTAATCGCCTTATTACTGACTTTACTTTGTTACGATATTTACAGTAAATTTTCCGATTTGTATCTGAATTGCATTCACAATAAGCCCACCATGCCAGATCTCTATTTATTCTAGCAGTCTTCAATTCTGTAGAATCCATCCATTTTTCCTTTCTAGTTAGACGCAATTTCTTGAGAGGAACACTTTCAACAAAACAGCTACCAACAATATTATTAAAAATTTCCAATTTTAAATCTACAGAATGGGTACTAAAAAAGCAAGAAAAATTGAAATCATTGGAAAGAAAATTACATCTATCTATATTGATTAAATTATAGTCCCTATACCAATGTTCACAAATCGATGCTTTCAAAATGACAAATATTAAAATCGTTATCATTCAGAACATAATTCAAGGAGGTGCTATTACATAATAAAGGACATAAGTTACAAGACATTAACACACACCTCTAACTTTAATATATGTGCAAAAAATGAACTAACCCCAACTATAAAATTAAAAATGTACAAAGATATTATTACAATCATTAAATTTAACTATTTACATTTATAACTGTGCTTTATAAACAAATAAAGAATTAGTTAAAAAAGATTTATAAAACTATATTTTAAAAATAACTGAAAATAAAGTTCAACTTATATCTTCTATCTTCTTCTTCTATATAAAGGGTGTTTTTTTAAGCCCGATAGAACTTGAAATTGTAAAAAATAACACAAAAAATTAAATTGTAATCAAATTTTTTTTTTTATTCGAAAGATCAATACGTGACATTAACATTTGAAAATGATTTCGGGCATATGGGCACCGCGGCTGTTCTTGACGAAGCGCATTCTGGACGTCCAATTTTGGGCCACTTTTTCGAGCACTGCTGGCTGGTATGTCACGAATAACACGAACAATGCTGGCCTCCAAGGCGTCAATTGTTGCTGGTTTATCAGCATAAACCAGTGACTTCACGTAGCCCCACAGGAAATAATCGAGAGGTGTCAAATCGCACGACCTTGGAGGCCAATTGACAGGTCCATTTCTCGAAATCAACTTATCGCCAAATTTTGATTTCAATAAGTCGATGGTTGCGTTCGCCGTATGGCACGTAGCGCCATCCTGTTGAAACCACATCTCCTCCGGATCAATGTCATCCATATTTTTAAACAAAAAATCATTGATCATGGTGCGGTAACGATCTCCATTGACCGTAACGCGAGCTCCGGCCTCATTTTTGAAGAAATAAGGTCCGATGATGCCACCAGCGTGAAAACCGCACCAAACGGTGCATTTTTCTGGATGTAATGGAGTCTGTAGGGTCTCTTGTGGATTGGTCTCGCTCCATATGCGGCAATTTTGCTTATTAACAAACCCGTTAAGCCAAAAATGCGCCTCATCGCTGAACACAATTTTGCGATAAAATTGGACGTCCAGAATGCGCTTCGTCAAGAACAGCCGCGGTGCCCATATGCCCGAAATCATTTTCAAATGTTAATGTCACGTATTGATCTTTCGAATAAAAAAAAAATTTTGATTACAATTTAATTTTTTGTGTTATTTTTTACAATTTCAAGTTCTATCGGGCTTAAAAAAACACCCTTTATATAAAAGTGAAACTCTGTGTGTGTGTGTTAGCTATAGACTCCGAAACTGTAAAACCGATCGGGCTCAAACTTTGGTATGTTGTTGTACACATACCAGGGAGTGTTTATGGGTGGAAAAAAGTGGGCGGGGCCACGCCCATAAAAATTAGTTATCATTTTTAGCTACTTGCACTTGACCGATTTTTCTGAAACTTTGCACACATATCGAGCTGTCATGACTAAATAATTTCGTGATAAGAAAAGTGGGCGGGGCCACGCTCCTAAAAAAGTTTTAATTTTGAGGTACTTGCACTGGACCGATTTTTATGAAACTTTGCACACATACTAAGCTGTCACAACCATATAATTTCGTGATTAGAAAAGTGGGCAGGGCCACGCCCATAAAAAAAGGTTATAATTTTGAGGTACTTGCAGCAGACCGATTTTTCTGAAACTTTGCACGCATATCGAGCTGTCATGACTAAATAATTTCGTGATTAGAAAAGTGGGCAGTGCCACGCCCATAACAAAAAAGTAATAATTTTTAGGTTTTTGCACTTGATATTCAATTAAAATTTAGAATGCATTTCGATTTTGGCTAGTATGTAGATATAATAGAAAAACATAAGATGATGTACTTATACTTATATACCCCACTCTAAATTTAGTAAATACAACAAGGGAAAAAGAAAATCAAAAAAATAAACTCAAAAAAAAAGTAAAAAATTAGGTGAGAGTTTTGCAATATAAAGACAATGCTTAACACATTAAATGTGTTGTATACTGAAGTTTTGATTTCTTGTGTAAAACAACAAAAAATAATATAACCCTGATATACGGTAGAACTAGGCAATATTAAGAGAAAATATAAAGATGTGTACATATACATATATATGCAAAATTAGCTTAAGTTAAAAAGTTCTACTTAATAATGTGTCTATAGGAATTTCTCTTTAAATTCTCAAGATTACCATACTTATTTCTTTTTTCGCAAAACTAATTAGGTTTCTGGGAATAGAATTTAATGTCTTATTATTACACTATAGTTTTCAACAATTTAATTCTAAATGGTTAGGAAATATTTAAAATTGGTTCAAAAGACGAAACAATTTTATTTAATCAGGTATATACAATATTTGAAAACAAAAGTTCTTATGGGACAAACTTTTCCTGTACTCAGTAAAATTTATTCGCAATGATAGTTTATTTAATAAAAGTAGAGAACATAGAAATAAGTATACCCAAAAATGACAAAAAAGTATCGATAAAAAACGAAAATATTGCCAAAAATTTTATTATTGAAATTTAAATTATATCAAAAAAGATTATTGAAATAGTGAAGAAAAGAAGACAAAATAAAAAAAAAACACATTTTTGAGAAGGGAAAAACAAAAAAAAATATTACAAAATACAGATCGAAAATAAATGTATAAAAATATATATATATATATATATTATATTAGTGGTGAGTTGGTGACATCATTGTACCATCAGTGGTGTGTTCCACATTTAAGGAAATTTTATCGCAATTGAAAACATCTGCGGCAGTTAAGATGACTTCTTCTTTATTATGATGAATCGATTTTACCTTTAAAGGGTTGTACGACAAAATTCGATAGCTTTTAATATCACCTGACTTAATTTTGCTTTTATAGGTAAAATGTAGCTTCGATTCAATTGGAGTTAAGTGATTGTTTATATAAATTCTAAAAATTAAAATTTAAAAAAAATTAAAAATTAGTGTAATTAATATGTGATGGCAGACCACTAACTATAATATCAGATCGGTTAAGTTGCTTCCGAAGATAATTGTTTTCAATCTGAATCTGAATCTGACCTTTTTATTAGTTTCGTCTTCAAACTGCTTACTATTGGTAAAGGATTTAGCAATATCTGCTTTTATGCCATCTAGTTGGGATGTAACACTATCCTTGATGAGATTAGTTAAATCAAATAACTGCTTTTCCAGAACATCCATCTTCGAAGTCATTGGATTAAGTGGAGATGAAAAGAAGCATCTATTGCAACCAAAAGAGTAACCAGGCTTAACTTTCATAATATTATCTAAAGTTGATTGACTTAAATTTGGTATTTGTTTTATAACACAATGTGCGTGTGCTAATATGAGTTGCAAATAGTACATATCATTGAATCAGTCTTCTGGTGATTCGTAGAGCAAAGTGTGCACGTGAAAGCCATCTTTAAGACAATTATATGGGTACAATAAATAAATTTTAGGTTATGATCCAAATTGCTTTTATTATTATTTTTATATAACTCTTACTAGATATTATTTATGATTTTAATTGGTGTGTTTATTTTTAGCTTTTAAACCAGTGAATAAAATAGTTTGTATATTACTTGTATTAAAAAAAATAGCGTCGTTTCTTATACTTTTTAACATTAACGTGAACTAGTATTTATTAAATATCTTCATATTATTTATTTCAGCAAATTTATTTATGTCATATTATTTTGTTTATTTTAATCTTTTTAACAAAAATTAATAACGAAAATAATTATTTTCCGCACAGCTAAATTATTTACGTTCACTCTCTAGCCATAGCGTTGCCAAATTACTGAAAAAAATTTCAGTAATCAGTAAAGTTTACTGATTACTGAAAATTGAGTCACGATTACGTATTTTATTTTTACAAGCTCAAAGCTTTGCGGGTTTAGCACAAGAAATATTTGTAAATTTAAATTGTTGAATAAAGATGAAAGATTTTATATATTATTAACTTTTCTGAATACAAGCACTTAAAAATTTGTATCACTCAGTTTTTTTCTTCTGGAACGATTTACAAACCCAGCGAAAGGAAACAATCTTTCTACAGGAGCAGACGAAGGCAAAGGAGTATTGTATTTCAAAAACACGTTTTTAAAATCACTGTAATTATGCAGACAAATGATGCTAGTATCTTGTTCGGCCAGGTACAAAATTGTTTCCTGGAGATAGTAGGCCAAGTCACCTGAATTAATAGTTATGCCCGCATCTGTTTAAGAAAATAAGATAAGGATGTGAATAATAAATACAAAAATTTAATGGTAAATAAGATGCAGATCGTTACCATTACTTTCCTCTCCAAAATCTAAAAATGATTTTTGCGGTCTTTGAGGCAAAGCACGGCTTTCAATTGTGGGTATTTTTCCATATTTTACAACATACATATGTATTAAACATTTTCTTAACCTCTTTTTCTGTTTTCCCCGTTGTTTTATATGCAAATTAGAATTTCGTTTTATTAACGTTTATTGAGTACGAAAATTCTTAGTTTTATAATTCTTGTTTTTTTTTTTTTATGTATAGGTAGTAAAAACCTCCCGATACTGCATTCTTATCAGTAATCAGTAAAATTTACTGATTACTGTAATTTTTTTCAGTATTCAGTAAACTTTACTGAATACTGATTTTTTTTCAGTAATCAGTAAAAATATACTGGTAATGAAAATTCAAGTGCAGTAGCAGTAAAAAAAGAAAATACTGAAGAAGTACTGGTACTGCAAAGTGCCCATGTATGGTTTATACCCACCACCAAAAACATGGTGTGGGGGTATATAGATTTTGTCATTCCGTTTGTAACACATCAAAATATCCATTCTAGACCCCAACAAAGTATAGATTTTCTGTACGATTTTGTCAGTCCGTCCGTCTGTTGAAAGCACGATAGAGCTCGAACCGAAAAAGCTAGAGGGCTCAAGTTTTGCAGGGTATTTCTTGTTATTATGTTCGGTATTCAAGATGAGCTAAATCGGTGCATTACGAAGATAGTTATAGCTCGTAACGCAAGAGTAGATCATAGAAACATAATGTCCTTCCTTCATTAAATAAAATGCGATTGACGTAGAGCGACGAAACTTCCCAAATATATTTCCTGTGTAAAAAGGAAATATTTTTCATGAAAATTGCTCAAGTTAATACA
This sequence comes from Phyto melanocephala, assembly GCA_941918925.1. Taxonomy (NCBI): domain Eukaryota; kingdom Metazoa; phylum Arthropoda; class Insecta; order Diptera; family Rhinophoridae; genus Phyto; species Phyto melanocephala. The sequence goes on along the minus strand of OW799235.1, from coordinate 60,914,653 downwards.
TTACGAAAAGAGTTATAGATCAATATTTATATTTAGTATACCGCACAGTGTCTTTTTCGGTCTATTTAAAATTTAAAACGTAATAAAACTGACAAAATTAGATGTACGAGACTGAAATTTTCCAAACAGTGCTTTCTGACTAAAATATTACTAAAAAATACAACATTTCATCTCTCCTAATGTAGATTTTATTATGGATTCATTGCAAGACTAAATTTAAGAAAATAAATTAACAGAAAATCGAAGTTACACAAAGAAAGCGATTACTGTTAATAAAAAAATTTTAATTTTTGTGCTATTAAAGTACACAAAATCGGTGGTGGGTATCCAAACACCAGCACAGCCGAATATAGTGCTGTTATATTTGGCTATGCTATTAAAATATTTTCATAGATTTAGTCTTTCGATGAAAGCGGGCGTTAAAGTACGCGTGTCAATATAGTTTCTACTAATAAATAAAACTGAGATATTTCAATGTAGTCCTGTTTTTTAGTGGTACTCGCTTTTATAATTTTCTAGATAAGTCATTAATACGTACCTAAAATAAAAAGAAAAACAATTTTTGGTACGTCTAGGCAATTTGGATTAAAATTTTCTGAAAAGTTTCTCAAGAGTGTGACTAGATATAATATACAAACAAAGGTGTTTACATACATCTTTGTACAAAATCTTAGTTTTATGGTAACAAAATATTCACTAGATGGTATTATAAAGTCGCATTTAAATTTAAAAATGTGGAAAATACAGTATCAAATGAAGCAATTGAATCCTGTTGAAGACTGTCATCATAATTTTCTCACCATTTTGATTTATCTATTGAATTTATTTTTGTTAAATGTACCTTAAGTTTCTCTTTTTGAATTTTATACCAACACTGATGTAAATGTACATTTTTTATTCCTTTTTTTTTACTAATATTTTTTGACAACTATGTGCGGCAAGTGGTCATTCGGATTTCGTGTTTTGGAATGTAACAAAAGTTTTAAGAAAAAGAATAAAATTACAAGAAATAGTAAAAATAAACTTTGATCTGTGTTTTAATTTAAAAACAAAAAAACTACAGTCCACTAAAAGAAATCGTGAACATTTTTTGGTCCGTTCGAGCCGAATTCAAGTTATTGTAAAAGTGTTTTTTTTTCGTTCAATGGAAAAAGTGTGAATAAAAAAAAAAAAAAAGAATTTATGCATACAGAAAGAAGTATGTGTTAATGTGTTTGTTTAATTATAAAATTGCATACCGCCATATACATGACCTTAAAACAATACATACGCGTCGCGAAGTACGTCGTAGTTTTTCGGTTACATATAAATTGCAAAGAAAAATTAAAAATCATAACAAAAGAAAAAAATTCAGTGTATTTGTGAACAAGTGAAGTAAAGACAAAGTCAGTTAATTCAATTTGGTAAAAATCCAATTAGATCGATCGAAATTTCTAATTAAAAAAGAAACAGTGCATTTAAAACAAAAGATCAATCTAAATTTCTAATTGAAGAGAAACAGTGCATTTATAACAAAAGATTGTGTGAGCGGTTAAATAGACAGCTAAAGAAATGTCAGTGAATTCAAGTAAGAATATAACGTAATCGAAGTAAAGTTCAAATTGTCAAACAAACAGTGAATTTTAAACTTTAAATTAAAATCGAAACCAATTAGATTTGTATAAGATTTTTAGCAATAAAGTTTCGGAGACTAATATATAAGTAAAAAATAAAAACATAAAAAATTAAATAATAATAAATAACGCAGCTTAAAGTGTTAATATTAAATACAACTAATATTGCTACAACTGAATTGTGACATAATCTGACAGTGTTTTAAAACTTTAAAAAAAAAAATTGTTAAGTTCAACGAAAATTTATTTTAAATATTAATTGATTAAAATGGAAGTTTTAAAAAAGAAACGTGCACAAATGAAAAGAACCATAACGAAAATTTATAATTTTGTTAACGGTCAAAATGCAACATATGATGAAATAAAGGTACGTACAATTGAACTTGATAATATTTATACAAAATACAAGGAACTGCAAGATGAACTTGATATTTTATGTGAGACTGAGGAGCAAAGTCAAACTGAGGGTGATTATAGAGATCAAATTGAGGAACTATATTTTGCTGTTAAAGCCATTTGTTCTAGTCAATCTCAGTCTAATTTAGACAGCACTGTGGTAGAAGGTGCTGCAGCTAGCACTCCGAATGTTTTGAATGATTTGAGTACTTCAATTCAGGCTATAGTACAACAACAGTCAACTACAGCGTCTATTCTTGAATGCGTATCAGCTACGCTTTCCACAGTCACACATATGCAGTCAAGAAATAATCAATCTGAATTACGTTTACCACCTGTACAAATTCCAGATTTTGACGGCGATCTTTCCAACTGGATAAGATTTAGAGACTTATTCAAGGCAATGGTTGATTCTAAGACCAACCTGTCCAACGTTGAAAAGCTTGAATACTTGCAAACAAAATTGAAAGGCGAAGCGTCATCGATCATAAAACATTTATCTCCAACAAATGAAAACTATAATATTGCTTGGAAGTTAGTAATAGAAAATTACGATAGACCAGATTTAATAGAAAAACAATACTTTGATTTAATGTTTAAACAAAAATCTTTAAAAAATGCTACGTTTTCCGACTTTAAGCGATTTTACAATAACACCGTAGAATGCTACAATGCATTAAAAATTTTAAATACCTCAATAGATTCCTGGAATTCAGTTTTACTATTCCATATTGAAGAAAAGCTTGATTTTGATACAATTATCCTCTGGCGAAGAGAGAAAAAAGATAACGAGAATCAAACATTTCCACAATTATTAACATTTTTGAAAAAACGCCTACTTGAATTAGAGGAGACTCAACAACACAATTCGTTCACAAGGCCGAGACAAATTAAAGCTATGGCAATGGCAACAACTACTCACTCTTGCCCTGTCTGTGGCAGCGATCATTTTTTGTACAATTGTCAACAGTTTAAAGCCTTAAGTGTGTTCGAACGTAAAGAGGTTATTCAAAATAATAGGCTTTGCTTTAATTGTTTGAGAGGAGAACATTTTGCAAAAGATTGCAAATCGAGTACATGCAGAATATGCAATCTTAGGCACAATACTCTTCTTCACAATGATGTTGAAATGCAAAGTAGCCAAAATAGAAATTCTTCGTCTATAAGTATTAATTCTACACTGAAAATTCAACAACAAACCACACTATTACCTACAGCTATAATAATGGTCCGTGATAAGGACAATGCTCTTCAACCATGTCGAGCTTTAGTTGACTCGGGCGCACAGTCCACTCTGATTTCAGAGGCTTGTGTCCAACGACTTCGTTTACATCGTACATATGATAAGACCCCTTTATATGGTGTGGGCGATAATAATCCTAACTATACAAAGGGACGAGTTCAACTTGAAATATTTGCACCTAAAACTAGTAAAACTCTAATTGTTCAGACATATTGTTTGTCAAATTTAACCCAGTTTATGCCATCCCATAATATCAATGTCAGACATTTACAATGCTTCAACAATTTGGATTTGGCTGATTCCATATATTTTAAGAAAAATCGAATTGATATTATTATAGGCGCTGATGTATTGGCATATTGTATGTTGGAAGGTAGGGTTTCCCATCCATCCGGATCTCCAATTGCTGTTAATACTATATTTGGATGGATCATAATGGGTAATGTTAACGAATCTCAACAGCCAACATTTGTAGCTCACGTATGTTTAGATTTAAATAAGCAACTGCAACAATTTTGGGAAATTGAAGATTGTCAATACCCATCAAAACACTTAAGTCCAGAAGAGGAAATGGCAGAAAAACATTATAAAGAAAACGTCGAACGCCAAAAAGATGGAAGATACATGGTCAGACTTCCCTTTAAATATAGCACAGTTGAATTAGGCCAATCAAAATCTTCAGCACTTAAGAGACTAGAATCCATGGAATCAAAATTTTCTAAAAATGAGGACCTTAAAGTGGAGTTTCACAAGTTCATGAGAGAGTATGTAGATCTTAAACATATGCAACTTACTTCAGGAAATCAAAAACAAGAGTATTATTTGCCTCATCACGCTGTTTTGAAGCCCTCTAGTACAACTACAAAATTACGCGTAGTTTTTGACGCTTCCTGTAAAACATCAAACAATCTTTCCTTAAATGATCATTTGCTTGTTGGGCCTACTGTTCAAAGTGATCTATATACAATATTGCTTAGGTTTAGAAAATTTAAAATTGGTTTTATCGCGGACATTGAAAAAATGTATAGACAGGTAATGATACATCCATCAGATCAACCATATCAAACAATTTTGTGGCGAAATTCACCAAATGAAGTAGTCAAGGAATATCAACTGACAACTGTTACATATGGAACTGCAGCAGCTCCTTTTTTGGCAACACGTACACTACAACAAATTGCTTTTGATAACTGTACAGAATATCCAAGAGAAACAAATGAAATCATGGAAAATTTCTATGTTGATGATTTTATGTCTAGCTCACCAGATTTAGTTTCTGCCAATTCTCTCCGTACTACGTTATGTTCTATTTTGTCAAAATCGGGATTCAATTTACGCAAATGGTCTTCAAATTCTAAACAGTTTATGGAAAGCATTAAACTTGGTAATAGATCGTATTCATCAGACGCAATTATTGATTATTCAGAGACTGTTAAAACCCTTGGCCTATTGTGGAACACCACAAATGATTGCTTCCAGTATAGTGTCTCGTTTATCGAATCTTCTGAGTTAATAACAAAACGCCGTGTTTTATCAGATATTTCTAAAATTTATGATCCTATTGGATGGTTAGCTCCAATAGTTATTAAATTTAAAATTTTTATGCAGCAAATCTGGTTAGCAGGGGTTGGTTGGGATCAAGAGCTACCTGCCGACATGAATAACACATGGCTCCATCTGAAGAAGAATATTCGTTATGTTCAAAATCTTCAAATACCAAGGTGGCTTCAAATTAGTTTGGGTGATCAGGTAGAGCTCCATGGTTTCTCTGATTCTTCAGAACTAGCATATGCAGCAGCAATATATGTACGCGTTCTAAAACAAGACGGTTCTATTTCAACATCTCTATTAACTGCGAAATCAAGGGTATGTCCTATCAAGCAAATCACTCTTCCACGTTTGGAACTTTGTGGAGCTCATCTTATGGTTAAACTGATTATCAAAGTAAAAAAAGCCTTACAATTTGAGGATATCGTGACATATGGTTGGACCGACTCTACGGTGGTATTGGCGTGGATTAGTGATCATCCCCGAAGATGGAAAACGTTCGTTGCTAATCGGACTTCTTTCATTATTGACCATTTACCGGCTTGTAATTGGCATCATATTGCGTCTAAATTCAATCCAGCGGATCTTGCCACCAGAGGCACTTCATCATCAGATCTTATGGACAACAACTTATGGTGGAATGGGCCAGAAAAGTTCATCACTACAAAAGAGCTTGAAATGGCACAAAAATCACTTATAAGATATTCACAACGAAAGTATTTTTACAATGAAATACGGATTTTGGCTTCAGGAAAAGCTCTGTCTTCGTCGAATAAAATTGCAGCACTCACCCCATTTCTTGATGACGTAGGTATACTAAGAGTAAGCGGTCGATTGCAAAATGCGAATATTAGTTATGATCAAAAACACCCATACATTCTTCACAAAGATGACAACCTAACTCAACTAATAGTTAAGCATTATCACAATATGTACCTACACGCTGGAACTCGACAAATGCAATATCTACTCGGCCTGAAGTATTGGATTCCAAACGTGTCTTATATTTTGAAACGTGTTGTTTACAAATGTACTACTTGCATGAGATTTCGTCAAATACCTTTTCAGCAACGTATGGGTGAGCTGCCTAGCTATCGTGTGCAACCAGGACCCACATTTTTACACGTAGGAATCGACTTCGCAGGTCCAATACTTATTCGATCATGGAAAGGTCGTGGTTCAAGATCCTATAAATGCTGGATCGCTGTATTTATTTGTTTAAATACTAAGGCGATTCATTTGGAAGCGGTAACGGAACTCAGTACATCAGCTTTTTTGGCGTCGCTACGACGCTTTGTATCTAGACGTGGTAATCCGTGTCACATCTACACTGACAATGGGACCAATTTTATAGGATGCAATCAGAAACTAAAGGAATTGTATGAATTTCTTCAAAACTCGCATGACATTATTTACCGAGAATTGTCAGGCCAACAGATCAACTGGCATTTCATTCCCCCTTCGGCACCGAATTTTGGTGGAATATGGGAAGCAGGTGCTAAGTCAATGAAATTTCATTTAAATCGTGTTTTATGCAATTCGTCAGCCACATTTGAGGAATTTAGTACGTTGCTCTGTCAAATTGAATGCTGCCTCAATTCACGCCCATTATGTTTAAAGTATGAAGGAGACCCAGATCCACTTACTCCTGGCCATTTTTTAATTCTTCGCCCTATGAGATCCCTTCCGGATGAAACCCTGATGAATACCAACATAAATCGTCTAACTAGGTGGCAATACATGCAAAAGCTTCTTCAGCAATTTTGGTCAAAATGGTCAAAGGAGTATCTTAATCAGCTTCAGAAAAGGCCCAAATGGGTTCAAAAACTACAAAACCTACAACCGAATGACATGGTGCTTATTAAGAATGAAAATCTGCCCCCTACACAATGGTTAATCGGCAAGATTATGGAGACACACCCTGGCCTTGATGGTCTTGTTCGCGTAGCAACGGTGAAGACTAAAAATGGATTACTGAAGCGTTCTGTATCAAGCCTGTGCCCCCCTCTTTGTTGACTGTTGAAAGGGATCCTTTCAAGGCGGGCCAGAATGTTGAAGACTGTCATCATAATTTTCTCACCATTTTGATTTATCTATTGAATTTATTTTTGTTAAATGTACCTTAAGTTTCTCTTTTTGAATTTTATACCAACACTGATGTAAATGTAAATTTTTTATTCCTTTTTTTTTACTAATATTTTTTGACAACTATGTGCGGCAAGTGGTCATTCGGATTTCGTGTTTTGGAATGTAACAAAAGTTTTAAGAAAAAGAATAAAATTACAAGAAATAGTAAAAATAAACTTTGATCTGTGTTTTAATTTAAAAACAAAAAAACTACAGTCTACTAAAAGAAATCGTGAACAAATCCAATTTATAAATAAACAAGATATCTTTAAGATGTGAAAGATACTTATTAAAATATTGTGTCCAAACTACTATGTACAAAGACGTATGTAAAAGATACTTATACCGCTAGTTGCTTCTGAATATTTTTAATTTATTTTTGAGTAAAACGTACATACATATGTATGTACGTCTAGTATAACAACTTTCTAAAACGTTAAAACATAGTCTGTAATGTATTTTTAAATTCAGTTACATTTTAATGTTTTACACTTTTTATATTTCAAGTTTCAATTTAGTGTTGATTCAAATTAAATTTCATTTAAGATGAAAGATAAGTTGTTTACAATTTAAGAAATTTAATAAAATATAATTTACATTTTTTGTTTACTTATATTTTGAAATTTTCTCTTAATATACATTCTTTGTACAGACTAACAAATTCTTTCACATATTTTCATAGCAGCTTTATATATTATCCAAAAGATACTGTTAAACGTAAAGGCATTTAACAATTTCAAAAATACAAGGAAAATACTGTAGTGAATAGAATTTTTTACAAATTGATGATTAGCTTACGCTGACTGTCAGGAGCAGTACATAAAATCAGTTAACACACTTAATATACTGTAGCCTCTTCTGCCAACAAAAGCGGTCTTTATTGTTACACATTAATTAGTATTTTATATACTTACATATGTATATGTATACAAATATGCGTGCGTATGGGTACCCCAGTGAAATAGTTAGTATTATTCTAGTCTGAGAGTTGTGGGTTGAAATTTTTCCAGAGTCTCTGCTTATTCGTTTGGATAAAGAAACATATGAATAATATATTTTTCAATTCCTCTGTGACTGAATGACTGACTCACTGGCTGATTTATCATTGCACAGCCCAAACGCAAAAACCTAGATATATGAATATTGGGCAGGGGGCTTCTAGTCAGTATCTGATTAACTTTAATTGATACACATTAACTTGTAAAGGTATTGTAATCTACTCAAAAAATAAGTTGACAAGTGTCTAGCTCTTTTTTGAATTTTCGACCGCTAAGTGCCAAAAACGGGTACTTTTCTGGTACCCTTGTTACTTTCACACATAAACACATAAAGCAAGGAAAAGAATTTAAAATGTGTTAGTTATTTCGCAAAAAAGAAAAAAATTTAATGTGATTCGGCATTTTTGAAATACGCATTAATAAGGGGTAAAAATTTTCCCTGTTTTTTTTATTTATTTTAAAACAAAATTTTCCTGTATTATGGAATAGGAGAAAAATTTATTATTATTATCGCCACATAGAAATGCTAAGAAATATCTAGGGGGTCCTAAAAGGTACACAAAATGGTAAATGGTAAAATATGGGAAAAATTATTAAATAATAATAGCGGGACAGAACGGGCAAAAATTCGTGAAAACTGGAACTAGGAACTTTTAAAAATATATATATACTAGCCAAACCCGGCGCGCGTTGCTACGCCCCTTAATGAATCAAAATGCATTCTGAATTTTAATTGAATATCAAGTGCAGAAACCTAAAAATTATAATATTTTTTATGGGCGTGGCACTGCCCACTTTTCTAATCACGAAATTGTAAAGTCATAACAGCTCAATATGTGTGCAAAGCTTTAGAAAAATCGGTCCAGTGCAAGTACCTCAAAATTATAACTTTTTTTATGGGCGTGGCCCTGCCCAATTTTATAATCATGAAATTATAAGGTCATAACAGCTCAATATGTGTGCAAAGTTTCAGAAAACTCGGTACAGTGCAAGTACCTCAAAATTAAAACTTTTTTAGGGGCGCTCACTTTTTTTATCACGAAATTATTTAGTCATGACAGCTCGATATGTGTGCAAAGTTTCAGAAAAATCGGTGAAGTGCAAGTAGCTAAAAATGATAACTAATTTTTATGGGCGGGACACCGCCCACTTTTTTCCACCCATAAACACTCCCTGGTATGTGTACAACAACTTACCAAAGTTTCAGCCCGATCGGTTTTACAGTTTCGGAGTCTATAGCTAACACACACACACACAGAGTTTCACTTTTATATATATAGATATATTTTTTAATGTCTACTAAAATATTCTATATTTAAACATTTTAAAATTGAAAGTTGTACTTAAATAGATATGGGAAACTCAAAAAAGTATTTCTCTTCTATTTGATGGTATTTTTGTATTATTTTTTTTTATGTATTCAAATTTCTATAATTAAGGGCCTTTGATCAAGTTGAGATTGAGAAAAATGATATGGGCCACACAAAAGGTACTTTTTCGCAGTTTTATGTAACTGTTTGTATTTTCTGAGATTCTGAAAAAAGATATTAGCGACAAAATAGGAAGATTTGGAATTTTCGTACTATTACTGCGAGATGAGACTGAAGGTTTTTTGTTTTTTTTTTCATTTTTATTGTAGTTTTTGTGTTTCTAAGTTTATGCGGTTAGAATTTTTAAATTAGAAACTATTGATATACATAAGTTGAGATTATAAATTATATGGGACTCACAAAAGTATTTAGTGATAAAACGATGTAGAGGATATATTTCTAGATTTAAACAAAAATAAAACGAAATCTCATTATTTTGTATCTCAAATCGATTTCTTTTAAAATTAAATTTTCATTGTGTACCGTAATGTCCCGTACTTGGTGAAATAAGTTTTGTTTTTGTTGTTTGCTTACGTGAACCAAGAGCTCTTGTCTAACAAGTAATTACCTTTTGTCTACTTCCAAATTCGCCATTATATTATTTTCTCCCTTTTTAATTTGAAAAACAATTCTATACTATTCTTAATATCTATGAAAGTGTTTTGGTTTTGGTTATTTATATTTTAAAACTGTTTACGTACGATTTAGTGTCTACGTTAAAACTCATGCGTGATTTTGCAAATGTATTTTACGCTCACTCACTGACCCTTGAAACTCACGTCACGCGCACACCTTTAGTATGTATGTCTTACGTTAAATATAAATACATAAGTACAAAATAATCTGTTGTTTTCAATTGCTAAAATAAAACTTGCACAACATTAAGTATTGTGTTCACAAGTAAATAAACAAAACTGAATTTCAATAGAGAATGCAAAATGGAAAGGGGGTTTTAAATTAAACAATTATTTAATGTAGTTGCCAGGGATATTGGTAACTACATATGTATGTAGATATATTTCTTTTTCGTTGAGTCCATTGTTTTAACAAAAGCATAGCAGCGTATCGGCATAGAATAACTGATGTGTATGAAATATTTAAGACATTTTTGCAAACTTAGCAAAAATAGAAATAAATAAGCCTATGGCGCAAAATAAAAGAAATAGTGAAAAAAGTTGTTATTAAGAAATACACATAATAAGATAATTTTGTTAATTACTTCGTATGTATTGATGTAATATTCTTTATAAAAGTTTGGAAATGAAAGAATTTTCTACTTCTTAAAATGAGCTTGTTTTTGTAAGTTTTAATACGAAATCAACTATTACATACATAAGTGCATATAAAATAATTCCATTTCCCCAGCAAAAATTTATTTTGTACCGGTAAGCAGTAAAAAAAATCATGCCTTCTTATAGCGCAATATTAGAGCGCATTCGAGGGTGCTATAAATGGAAGTCAGAAATTTCTATTAAATATATTTCATTTTTTATAAAATAACTTACAGCAACTTCTCTCGCTTACGAGGATGCAGGAATGTAAGCGAATGATTACCTCTCTTTACTGTAGTTCTTAAAAAATTTATTGAAAACACATAAAAGAGACATGATATTACTGCATTAACCATGCGTGAAAATAGCAAATAATTAGAGCATCAAAGAGCCCTACCAAGTGGGACATCTCATATAAAAATCATGCCTTCCTGAAGCAGGTTGGGAAAGGAGAGTACATTTGTCTCTCCCTTACAAACCTGCTTCCGGGTATGCAGTAATTTTTGCTGGGTCTTTTTGTTGTCGCCATATTTCATCCATTCTTTATGAATGATTCAAAGGAGAATAGAAAACTACATACACACATATTTATGACGTACTTAGGGTTGCCATTCGTCCTCCTTTCCACGGACACCGTCCGTCCGGGGCAGTCCTACTTCTTTTTTAGCAAATGTCCGGTATTGTCCGGCCTTTTGCACCTTCTCTGAAGTTTTTTTATTTCATTTAAGCTTTAAGTCACCGGTCACGAAATGTGTAAAAAAAAAACAATTAACAGTGCTATATTCGGCCGTGCCGAATCTAATATACCCTTCACAACGTGTAGTCATGCAATCACCATTCATGTAATATAAATACGTACATACATGTAAAAAACATACATATAAAAAACCATTGTAAAATTATAAGTTGAGTTTACATATGTGTGTTTCTAAAAAAAAATTTTAAAACATATATTAAAAAACAACAAAAAAAATTACAAAAAAATAATTAAAAAAAAAATTTTAAAAACATATATTAAAAAACAACAAAAAAAATTACAAAAAAATAATTAAAAAAAAAATTTAAAAAAAATTAAAAATAAATATAGATAAAAAAATAAAAAATTTTTTTTTTGGCTCAGCTGGGATTCGATGCCACGTTTACTCTAACCAGTATATATGCATGTTGTTGTTGTAATTGTGAAAAAAACGAGGTGGTCGTAGTTTTTTGCAGATATCTCAGAAAATTATCGGGATTGTGTTGAATGTGTTGATTCATTCCCGGATATTTCCAAGAGATTGATACCATATACAGATCTGAGGAACATATAGTTGCTTCTAGAAGTTTCAACCAACACACAGACAGACGGGAAGACGGACAGAAGGTCAGAGCTTAATCGACTCCTCTATTCATAAGCTTTCAGAAAATATATACAGTGAGCAAAAAAACAATTTGTACACTTGTTAAATTAAAATAAAAGAAAACACAGAGTTTAAAGTAAAACCATATTATAACTTTTATTTCACATTAATTTAATTTTTAAATCTATATTTTAATTTAAATAAAACTTCTTTCTCATTTTGTATATTTTAACGTTAAAAACACAACAAAAACATAAGTATGCTAAAACTCATAAACAAAAAAATAGTTGTACAGAACAAAAAACTTAACGTAACTTTAAAGAAGATTAAAATTTTTTGGTTTTTAGTATTTTGTATGGTGTCCTTTAGCTTCTTTAACAGATGGGGAGGATGAGGCAAAACTTTTTTTTCATTATAAAGCAACCATTCCCTTACGATGACGGCCGAATGCTTTGGATCATTATCTTGCATGAAAACAAAATCATTTCCTAAACCCATTTTTTGGGCGGATTGTTTCAAATTATTTATTATTTTTTTCAGGATATTTAAATAATCTGTTTTATTCATGATTCCCTCGATAAACACGAGATTACCTACTCCATTAGCACTCATACATCCCAAACCAAAACATTTCCGCCACCGTGCTTAACAGTATGAGAAATGTTTCGTGGATTAAGTGCTTCCCCTTCCTTTCTCCAGACAGATTTACATCCATCACTGCCAAATATATTGAATTTTGATTCATCTGTGAAGATCAAATTTTCCCAGAATGTAATTTCTTTGTGTATGTACTCCTTTGCATACACTAAGCGTTTTTTAATATTCGCTTTGGAAAGGAGAGGCTTCTTTCGAACTGCGTAGGCCTTCAAATCTTGCGAATGGAGGAAGTTTCTTATTGTCTGTGGAGTCACATCGACTATTTCTGCATTTTTAAGATCTTTTGCAATTTCGACAGCAGATATTTTTGGGTCTTTTTTTTATATAATTAACAACTTTCCGCTGAATTTGAAGAGTATTTAACTTTTTTGGGCGACCGCCTCCTCTAGGTCTTTCCACAGATCCACTTTTCTGAAATGTCTTTGCTACATAATGGACAGTGGTATGCGGTTTATTTACTATTTTACCGATTTCCCGCATTGAATTATTTTCTTTGCACAATTTTATAATAATTTTTTTCAAATCTTTTGATATTTGTTTTCCCGCCATATTTTTTATTATATCTTGAGCACAAAAACTAATTAGACTGTCTCCATTTATAGACTTACTACTGACTACAATTCAAAATACATAATTTTCTGTTCAATAAATTAATAACGGTACATTTTTTCAACAGAACATAACAAGTGTACAACTTTTTTTTTTGGCAGACCAATGCTGCCACCTAACTCATTTTCTGCAATAACTTCTTAACGATCAACGGAAAGAAGAGTTTTAAGCACACATTTAAAAATAGACAACATTTCTTCTCATTGCGTATATAAAATGTTAAAAATAAGTAAGTTCAGTTTTAATTATTTGATCATTTATTTAAATTTACTGAGTGTACAAGTTGTTTTTTTGCTCACTGTACTTTATGGGGTCGGATATGAAAAATGTAGAAATTACAAACGAAATGACAAAGCTATATATACCGTTGTGCACCACAGGTGAAGGGTATAAAAAAAAGATTTAGGTGCTCGTACAATTACTTTTGAAAAAGTACAATCTTAAAACTTCTCTTTGTACAAAATTAGTTTTATTATCCCTAATTGTCGCTATTTAGCGAAGTGGCCTATTTTAACTTGTCTTTTATTTTAAACAAGTAAGAGTGCTAAATTCGGCCGTGCCGAATCTTAAATACCCTTCACAACGTGTAGTTATGCAATAACAGTAGATTGTATCACCATTCATGTCATATGAAATACGTACATACATATATAAAAAACATACAAAAATAAAAAAAAATTTAAAATAAAAATTAAAAAAAAAATAATTAAAATATAAATAATAAATATAAAAAAAATAAAAATTAAAAAAAAATAGTAAAAACATAAATAATATATTATATCAAAAATAAAAAAAAACAAAAAAAATTAAAAAAGAAATATAAAAAAAAATAAAAAAATTTTTTTTTTGCTCAGCTGGGATTCGATCCCACGTTTACTCTAACCAATATACAAGTTTGTATGTATTTATGTATGTTGTTGTAATGTTGTTTTTGAGAAGAAAAAATCGAGGTGGTCGTGGGTTTTTGCTCATAGCTTAGTTGTTTATGTACCGCTGTTTCTGATTTTCAATATCGATCTACTCCCGAATATTTTCGATATTTTAATACCTTACGCGGGTCCAACCTATTTCGGGGGGCTTCAAAAAGTTGATTTCAACATACACACGGACAGACTGACAGAGCTTAATCGACTCCCCTATTCATAAGCTTTCAGAAAATATATACTTTATGGGGTCGGAAATGAAAATTGTAGAAATTTCACACGGAATGACAAACCTATATATACCCTTTTTCACTGTGTGAAGGGCATAAAAATTATAAAAAAAAATTTTTTTAAAAATTAAAAAAAAAATAAGAAAATACAAATAATATATAATATAAAATAAAATAAATTTTTTTTGGCTCAGCTGGAATTCGATGCCACGTTTACTTTAACCAATATGTATGTAGGTTGTTGTTGTAATTGTGAAAAAAACGAGGTGGTCGTGGTTTTTTTCTCATTTCTCAGAAAGTTATGGGGCGATTGTGCTGAATTTCAATAGCGATTCATTCCTGGATATCTCCAAGAGATTGATACCATATAGAGATCTGATGAACATATATTTGCTTCTAAAAGTTGATTTCAACCAACAGACGGTCAGGGCTTAATCTACTCCTCTATTCATAAGCTTTCAGAAAATATATACTTTATGGGGTTGGAAATGAAAATTGTAGAAATTACAAACGGAATGACAAAGCTATATAGACCCTTGTGCACTACAGGTGAAGGGTATAAAAATTAAACTCTTAAAGATGTTTATCTTCATGACTTGAAAAGATGATGCTAGTGCACAATTTGATGGCCTACACAAATATTTAAGCGAAATTCTCTTAAACGAGTAAAACATTCATTGCCTAAGGCAAGGAACATTTTTGTTTCTTTAAACATTTTCAACATTAACAACAGACACTTTGTTTTTTGTAAAATGCATGCCTGTTATAAAATAAGTAAGAGCACTATATTCAGCTGTGCCGAATTTTTGATACCCACCTCCAATTTTGTGTACTTTTATAGCACAAAATTTATCATTTTGTTATTAACAGTAATCGCTATGGAATAATCAAATATGTTTTACTTTCTTTATGCAACTTCGATTTGCTATTAATTTATTTCCTCAAATTTAGTCTTACAATGAAACATTACGAATTTCTACATTTGAAATGATACTGCTGACCCTTTTTTTAACACGGAATCTGAAGAGTATAATTTGGTACCCAGATGTAGTTAAAAAATAATATTAGCTTTGTGGAGGCATGTCACTTTCTACTCTTAAAATTGTATAATTAATGTTTGAATTCTATTCAATGAATTACACTCTTCTTTTTATTTTTTGAAAAATATTTCACCATAAAAAAAAATATGAATTTAAGATAAAGCGTTACATGGGAGGTGTGCGTTAAAATGGGAGCGACCTTATTTTTTTGGAATTATACTTTTAAGGGCTAATTAAATTTGCCAGAATGCTATATATGCGAAATTTTATCATCATACCTCTAATTCTGTCGGTTTTATGAGATTTTAAAATTCATTAAGAGCAAATTATGTGAGAAGTCGGTATTGGAGTAGGCGTGTCGAAGTAGTTTTTGCTGATAAGATCAACTGAAATATTATGTCCTTTATTACTCCAAAATTTTTAAGATAAAGCGTTGTATGGGAGGTAGAAGCGTTACATTATGCGTGTTTTCCGTCAAAACAAATCTATTGACCAAAAAGCAATGGTTGCAAGATTTCAGCATCATAGAGCTAATTTTGTCAGTTTTATTACGTTTTTAATTTTAAATATACCGAAAAAGACACTAAGCGGTGTAAATCTTTATACATTTTGCTCCATAACTCTTTTCGTTATGTAAGGACATGTTTTTTTTTTACCTACTCTTGTATTACGAGTACTAACTCCCTTCCTAATACACCGATTTTGCCCATTTTCAATACCAAATAAACCTTGTACATAAGAAATATTCTGGCAAAATTTTCGGTTCGAGCACTAATGTGCTACATAGCTAGATCGTCATAAAATGAAACCCCGATTCAGAAAATATATGCTTTATGTGGTCTAAAGTTGATGTTTCGATTTGTTACAAACGGAATGAAAAAATGAATATACCCACGACATTTTTCTGGTGGTGGGTATAAAAAGGAAAAAGGTAATAAATACCAAGCCAAAGGCATAGAAAAGTTTTACAATAAAAAATAACTATCCAGCAAAATCAGGACATGATCACGATGGTTTTATTATATTATCTATACGAATTTTATGTTATTTGTAGTGTACGAGTACAAAGTTAATAGTTATTATACCCTTCACCTGTGGTGCACAAGGGTATATATATCTAGCTTTGTCATTCCGTTTGTAATTTCTACAATTTTAATTTCCGTCCCCATAAAGTAAATATTTTCTGAAAGTTTATGAATAGAGGAGTCGATAAAGCCCTGACCGTCTGTCCGTCTGTTGGTTGAAATCAACTTTTAGAAGCAACCACACGTTCCTTAGACCTGTGTATGGTATCAATCTTTTGAAAATATCCGGAAATGAATTGCCATTAAAATTCAGCAAAATCGCCATATAACTTTCTGAGATATGAGAAAATAAACGAGATCGCCTCTGTTTTTTTCCTATACTTTTACCATCAAAATTAAAATTTTTCAGCCATAGAATAATTTATAGGTACCTTTGCTACTATTTATAGATAAAATATGCCTAGAGAGATATTCGTGAAAAATTTTAGATAAATCGGGATTTAATCAGTAAAGTTATAGGCAAAAATTTTTTTTGAAAATATATTCCAAAAATTTAGAAACGAAAATCAATTTTTGTTTCAGCTTCTAGACAACCGAAAGCGTCAATATTGGTATCATCTGAAAGAACTTGACTAGCGCGATATAAGCACAAAAAAAAAAAATTAAAATTCATGTTGGGTCAAGTCTGGTATTTTTAAATGTAACTTGTAGAACCCCAATATTGGTATCAAATGAAAGGGCTTGACCAGTAGAATACAGTAAATTATTAAGAAATGTAAAATCCAAGATGGCGTCTAAAAAAAATGGCGGATCAAATTTTTTCAACCCCATCAATATAGGTATCAAATGAAAGGGCTTGAGTAGTAGAATACAGTTAACTACGTAAAAATTCAAAATCAAGGATGGTGTCGGAAATAATAAGCAAAAATGGCGTATAACAAGAAATATAGGTTGAGCTACGATTCGAGATTATACCTATGTACATGATGATGAAGGGTATTATTAGATTCGGCACGGCCGAATATAGCACTTTTACTTGTTCTTAGTTACATGAATATTCAGCATATTTATAATTTTATAAACAATCTAAGATAATTCACAATAATTAGATTCAGGGTTGGGATTTATAAATTAATTTTTAGATTATACAAATGCATATACATATAATTATAATTCATGATACCAAAAAAAAGGAATTAAAAAAATTATACATATTGAAATTGCTTTCAACATGTTGGGCCCCTTGGCCAATGTGGCCAAATTGACTAAATTGTCTCAATTAAACGTTCCATTGTCCGAATCGTATTTATTATGATGCGTTTTGGATTTGAATGACCTTTATTTCTTAAACGTGTGGTGCGATCGGCGATCGTGTACCCTTGATCTTGATGACGAAGAATGTGGGTGAAGAGCTGCCCGTGTATCACGAAGTGTAATTTGATATTTGGGTCTATTTTGACTGCCGGATTCTGATGACTTGGACATCCATCTAGGCTGGTAGAGTAGTGTGTGATGGTCGTACCTACACTTTTGACACACTTCGGACGAAGTACAGTCTGCCGTTTTATGTGATCTAGCTAAGCAGTTTTGGCAATACCTTAAAAGGTGAACTTTACGTCGACGTTCTTCAACATTCATTGCTCGAAACCGCTTACAAAAACGTAGTGGATAAAATCTATAGCAGAGAAGACATTGGTGTATATTTGGGTTTCGGGGAGACCTGTGAATTAAAAGTTTGGTTAGTAATTGGACCAATAATAGATAAAGAATTAGATTGTGTAGGATGAAATGGATTGTTGTAGGTGTAAGTGATACAAATTTATAATACGTATGCACGATAAATGGATTATTATAGAGCATAAGTAGTGATTGTAATACAAAATAAAAAATTGAGAATTAACGAGATATTGATATGGTGGAGTTTACTTTCTAGCAAATTTTCTCAGTCATAACGGGAAGAACACAGAGCTTGATAATCGCCCTAGCTATCACTCCGGTTTGGGTTTTATGTCAGCGACTCTTACAAGACCATCATTGCTATGATATATCTTCAAGATACGTCCTAATCTTCATTAATTAGGGGGTAGAAGATCATCTTTGACAATAAACCTGACCTTAAGATTCTCTTCAGAATTTTGCCTTTTGTATCTCTTCTGAAGTTCTTTCAAATATTCATCCTTCCATCGTTCGGCAAGTTGGTGATGTATCGCACGTTCTGCACCAACAAAGTTTGTCGAGGTAGACTAACTGGGTTAATGGGCGCAACCTTAGTCTTTGACACCAATAAATGTGATGCGATTGATTGGTCTGTTTGAGTTCGAATGTATACAGTCGCGCAATAGGCTTTTTCTGAGGCATCGCAGAAGCCATGAATCTAAACGCTTCGGGAAGGAATAAACTCAATCCATCGGGGTATTTTAAAGGAAGAAATTGAGGAAAGATTTTCTACAAGCTCATTCCAAAGTTTCATGGTGTTCGCCTTAACATTCTAATCCCAACCGGTTCCGTCCAACCAGAGCCTTTGAAGTATGATTTTCGATTGTATAATTACGGGAGAGATCCAGCCTGCTGGGTAAAATAGTTTGACAACATGGTTCGAAGGACCATGTTTAATTAATAATCGCCATTATGCATAATTAATTTGTAAATTAATCACAAATTTAAAATAATATTAAAATTATAGGGATTTATAATTTTATAAACAATCTGGTTTTGGGATACAACAATTATATATCATATAATTTGATTAATAATAGATTCTCTATAAAAGAAATCTATCATAGAGAAATAATTGTAGAATATCTTGGGAATTGTAATCCCAAATATTTCTAATCTGATAACAGGAGGTGTTATTTGGTTATTTTTTGAGGGTTGAATAAAAAAGTTGATAAATTTCATGTGTACAACAACTTACATTAATTTTTGCTGAGTAATATCAACTTAGAGCTACTCGGAATTTTACTTATCTTTATCTTAGATGTCTTAACTCTAACTACACATGATGCTGAGTGACTAAGGAGAATATCGATCTTTATAATTTCATTGATTTTTCTGCATGTGTATTATAAAACGTAATATTATTCTGTTCTTAAAGGTTTATTTTTTGCATGTATTATTGATGGTCTGTAAGGATTTATAATATATAGACTTTTATATATAAATAAAAAAATTAAGGAGACTTCATTGGAAGACATGCCTGCTATATCTCGATTACAAAATCGTTATGGAAAGACATTTTAATGAACACTGGAAAATCTTAAAAAAGTCCTAAACTGAATAGCTGTGTCTGAGGTTGCACTTAAGCTAAGTGTAAAGAAATGTGCATTGTTCCAGAAAGAAGTTAAATGTTTGGGGCATCGCGATGCAGAGGATGGCATATTAACCGACGAAAATAAAATCAAAGCTGTGAAGGGAAAATCTTGAAAAATCTGTATGAGTTACGTAATTTTCTTGGCCTTCGTACCTACTGCAGGCGCCAATTTTGCTGGAAGTCTGCATGAGTTTAACAAGAAATCACGACCCTTCCTGTGTAGTAAAGTAGAATAACAGTTATCCCAGAAGATAAAGGATTCGTTATTCGTAGCACGAGTTTTTGGATATACCACTGCTGGATATAAACTTATGCTGGATATTAATGCGCATGGCTACGGGATAGGTTGTGTACTTTTACAAGTTATCAATGCAACAGAAAATTTCAATTACTACTACAACCGAACACCCTCTTCGAAAGAATTACTGTGTTACACGCGAGCATTTTCACAGATATCTGTATGGAAAATATTTGTTCAACGCTCATTCTTTATCGGCAATGAAAAAGTGCTGATGGCAAATCGACGACAAATCTAGTTGTGGTGTTATCCTAGAAAAAGCAACGTTTGTATTTGGTTAGATGCCTAAAATCTTTTCCACTAGAGAGACATTCTGATTAGGGAAATAATTTTAAATCTTCCATATTCGATGAAATGTGTGAACTACACGGTATCTGTTTGACAAGGATTACGCAGCTACTTCTAGAATCTGACGGCATTGTCGAAAGATTTTAATAGACGTTAGAGGAACACCTGATAAAAGTGGTCAGCATACACTGAAGAGACTGGAATGAGCACCTACCAAGCATACATATAGGTCAGTTGCTCATAACTCTGCCTCTCAAGTGCTTGCAAAAATTAAATTTGATTTTAACCAACACACTGACACATGAAAATGGCTTAATAGAGTCCTTTAGTCATTAGCTTTCAGAAAATATATACCTTGTGGTGTCGGAATAAAATTGTAGACAATAGAAACGGAATACCAAAGACACCACAGGGAAGGGTATAATAAAGTCTGCTAGGATTCCAGTCTATTAAAGGGCATAAACCAACGCTTACAAACAATAAATAAACGGTATAAAGGTAACATTACTTTGTGGGGTCGAAAATTAAAATTGTAGAAATTACAAAGGGACTGAACTATATGTGCTATTGGCACCACTGTTGTAGGATATAAAAAGATATAAAAGAGTATGGTATAACCGGTATAACCCAAAAATAATAAAAACCTACCGCAAAGAAAACGGCAGAATCATAACATTGTATGAATAAATATTAAACAAGTTAAAAAAATTTTTTAAAAATTTTACCTTTGTATCTCAACTACAACGAAAGTCGTGTTTTGGCAAAATATGTAGCACAAACATTGTACGGAAAATACATTTACAAAATGCTAGACTCTTTTCGTTAATTCATTATTTTTATACCCTTCACACAGTGAAAAAGGGTATATATAGGTTTGTCATTCCGTGTGAAATTTCTACAATTTTCATTTCCGACCCCATAAAGTATATATTTTCTGAAAGCTTATGAATAGGGGAGTCGATTAAGCCCTGTCAGTCTGTCCGTCTGACCGTCTGTCCGTGTGTATGTTGAAATCAACTTTTTGAAGCCCCCCGACATAGGTTGGACCCGGGTAAGGTATTGAAATATCAGAAATATTCGGGAGTAGATCGGTATTGAAAATCAGAAACATCGGTACATAAACAACTGAGATATGAGCAAAAACCCACGACCACCTCGTTTTTTTTCACAAAAACAACATTACAACAACAACATACATACATACAAACTGGTTAGAGAAAACATGGTATAGAATCCCAGCTGAGCCAAAAAAAATTTTTTTTAAATGTTTTTAAAATATTTTTTTAAATTTTTTTTTATTTTTTTTTTTATTTTTTATTTATTATATTATTTATAGTTTTATTATTATTTGTTTTTTAATTTTTTTTTTTAATTTTTTTTTTAATTTTTTTTTGTTTTATATATATTATATACATAATAATTTTTTTTTTATTTTTTTTTTTTAAATTTTTTTTTTTAATTTTTTTTAAAATTTTTTTTTAAATTTTTTTTTTTTTTTTAACATACATGCGTGAATTTATAATTTTACAATGGGACGTTTTTATATATGTATTTTTTTATATGTATGTACGTATTTCATATGGGATGAATGGTGACACAAACCACTGTTATTGCATGACTACACGTTGTGAAGGGTATATAAGATTCGGCACGGCCGAATATAGCGCTCTTACTTGTTTTTATTATTATTCGTTATTACTAGGATAAGGTTCTTATTACAAAAATCAAAAAATTGTGGATGGTAGAGTAAATCATTTATAAATTTCACTAATGCGGATAGGGTCGTTAGTATTAAATAGTTAAGGTGCATTTAGTTCTAAATCCTTTTAACCCTTTGAGGACCGGACTTTTTCTACTGAAGCGATTTTTTATTTTTTTGTATTTTCATAATATATGCACCAGTAATAGGCACATAAAAAAAATTTGGCCCACTAGGCCCTCTCTTTGTCCCTAATTTTACTTGGCAAATATAGTTGCCTCTGGATTGAAAGGGAATTTTTTAACCAAGAAAAAAATATTACTCTTGTCAAATGTATTTGCTAAGGGCTAAAAGAAAATTCTTTTATAAAAAAAATTTTATTGAAACGTATGTTGTTTTATATTTTTTTATTTATTTAAGCTATTAATTTTAACAAAAATAACAAGTGCTATACATGGTACACGCCAAAGCAGTCACGTGATAATGTGAAGCAAAGGAATACATTACATATAGTACAAAATACATTTGTGCGACTATATTTGAAATAGATGCAGAAGGCCACGCCATGACATCTGCAATTTAAGATTGCTAAAATGTCGGATCTGTGGACCAATATATTCGAATACTGGGTAGTTTTACTAGGCTCATACGTATGATTAGGCCCATATAAGTCTTGAACTCTTTCACGGTCAAAGTGAAAACACTACCTTTTTGCATAGCATACAGTTTGGACTACTCCACTATTTTTATGCACATTTCTGAAACCAAAAAAAAACTAACCTTCAAAATTACAAACAGCATTAAACACATAATATGCTAATGGCATTTCCTCATTTCTATCGGTAATATCACGTTTGGGAAAGTTGTGGGCAGCTCGAAACTTACACAAACCTCGCTAGACCTTGTTTTAGACGTATGCATCCTATGCTCTCTCCACACTACCCCTCTAAAGTAAGTTGACTTTTTGACCTAGCGAGCAAATGGGGGCAGATAAGAACCTACCACCTGCCACATTTGCGTTGCCACTATCGTCTGCTGTAAAACTAGTATTGAACAAATTTACTCGATCTCCTACGGACAAGTATGTTTGCCTCTGGTCGTCAAAGGGTTAAATTGACTTTGTACAATTAAACTGCATTAAAGTTCTATTATATTTCCTGTCTTTAAGCTTTGAAAAAAATTGTCTAACATATATTATTGTTACTGATAGCAACGAATGGGTAATAATGTGTATTTTCGCTTTTTTCAGTTTTTTTATTAAAAAAGTTGTGTCATTGTCTTAATAAAGTAGTGATTCAAAAAATGCACCAAACGTGTATACGAGTAACAAAAGAAAACTTTATAACAAATTGAAAGTCGTAACTATTTTCCTGCGTCGTAATGATTAGTTGTTTCTCGCTCTATTCTTTTTACTACAAATAAAAAGTTTGTACGATGCAAAAAGTTTTTCTACTCGTAACAAAAAAAGGAATAAAATTTATATGTACATATCATATATAAATATTAAGTTATTCAAGTATGTAACAGTGTATAAAGAATACATGGACTGGAATAATGTGGATATATGGAATAATAATAAATTGATTTAAAGACTGAAAGACTGATTTTTAGAAATTCTTCTTAATTTTGAATAAATATTTATTCCTACACATCTTTATTTCTATTTATTGACATTTCCATGTATGTATGTAAAAAAAAAATAGATTAACAAATTTTAAAATTTACCTTAAAATTCATTATAAAATTTATTTGTTTTTGACGCCTTTTTTAAGGATATGTAATGAAAGCGGTTAACCATTAGGATACACTGTAAAGAATTCAAAATACCAGATAGCGTTTGAATCAAAATGGCTTATGTTATCTTCTTAACCAATAAATATGGGAATAAAATTGAAGGTCCTGACTAGAAGAATACAGTTAAGTATTTTAATATTCAAAATCTAGTAATTGCGAATGTATGATTTTAATCTCATTATTATGGGAATGATAGTGAATAGAAAACTATATACGATTCGGCAAGGTCGAATATAGATTTCTTAATTAGTTAAATTTTTTTTACATAACAAAAATTAGCAAAAAATTTCAATACCTTCATCAATTGTAGTAGTTTTACTTATAAATACAAGGTAATGAGAAGTGATCAAAGATACTAAATTCAATTTTGATTAAGGATATAAAGACATTCCAAAATCAAATAAGTTGTCATAATATTAGCCGCATAATGTAGACATTATTCCAGTCCATGTATTCTTTATACACTGTTACATACTTGAATAACTTAATATATGATATGTATATATAAATGTTATTCCTTTTTATACCTGCCACCAAAAAAATGGTGGGGTTATATTTATTTTGTCATTCCGTTTGTAACACATCGATATATCCATTTTAGACCCCCTAAAGTATATATGTTCTGAATCGGGGTTTCATTTTATGACAATCTAGCTAGGTCGGGAAGAGTTATAGCTCATAATACAAGGGAAGGTCACAAAAAACCGTGTCCTTCCAACATCAAATAAAATGGAATTGTGTCCAAACGCATTAACGTAGAGTCGAAACAAATTACTGGATTTTTATGAAAATAGCAACTAGTCAGCTGTTGGAATGTTTAAAGCTTTTAAAAGCTCATTAAGCCAATACCAATTATCTCTTTACTATGTGACAATACAAATGCAAATTCTTTATTTACAAATATAACAGATTTGGTACCAGGGGGGTTACCGCATATTTCGATTCGAAAGAACAAATGTACGAGTTCGAACGATTTGTACTGCCTTAAACGATTTTCATACTTTTTGTTGGGAAAATGCGGAAATGTTTTGTTCGTTATATAAAAAAAATCCCTTTCGAAAGGTCAAATCTGTTTTACGAATAACAAAAATCCCTTTTTAAAGTGCCACCTTGTATTACGAAAACAAGCTTCGGTTATTCAAAAAGCGTTAGCAAATTGTTGGAAAGGTATAGTGACAAAATAAGAGAAAAATAAAAAATATGTAATAGTTTCTTAAGCTTAAGGTCTTTTCAATAATTAAAAAAACTATTACATATTATTAACAAGTTAGAGTGCTATATGCGGCCGTGCCGAATCTGATAAAACCTTTAACCATTATGTACATAGGTATAATCTCACATCGTAGCTTAACCTTAATTTCATGTTTTATGCCATTTATCCTTACTTTTTCCGACGCCATCCTGGATTTGGAATTTTTACGTAGTTATCTGTATTCTACCAGTCAAGCCCTTTCATATGATACAAATATTGAGTGGTTCAAGATGTTACATTTTAAAATACCAGATTTGATCCATATATAAATATATTGTCCGCTATTTTGTAGTGGCGGCCAATATGAATTTTAATTTTTTTATTGTGCTTATATTGCGCTAGTCAAGTCCTTACAGACGATACCAATATTGACTCTCTCGGTTGTCTAGGAGCTGAAAAAAATTGATTATCGTTTGTAAGTTTTTGGAATATGTGTTTAAAAAAATTTGCTTATAACTTTACAGATTAGGGCCCGCTTTATCCAAAATTTTTCACGAATATCTCTAAAGGCATATTATATCTACAAATAGTAGCAAAGGTACCTATAAATTATTCTATGGGTGAAAAATTATAGTTTTGGTGGTAAAAATATTGGAAAAAACAGAGGCAGTCATGTTTATTTGCTCATATCTATGAAAAGTATCAGGCGATTGTGCTGAATTTTAATAGCGATTCATTCCCAGATATTTTCAAAAGATTAAAACTATACACACATCTGAGGAGCTATGGTTGCTTCTAGAAGATGATTTCAACCTTAATCGACTCCTCAATTCATAAGCTTTTAGAAAATAATTACTTTATGGGGTCGGAAATGAAAATTGTAGAAATTACAAACCGAATGACAAAGCTTTATACATATACCCTTGTGCTCCACAGGTGAAGGGTATAAAAAAGCATATATATATATATATGTATATATATATATATATATGTTCCTTTAACTCCCACTGGAGCATAGGGCGCATAAAAGTATAATTAAAAAATTTTAAATAAAATAAAAAATTTAAAAATAACAATGAAACTAAATTATATTAAAAATCTCAAAAAAATTTTTCTATTTCAATATCTAAAATGCTTTTCTTCATTTCTAGCTGTTGTAGTTTCCGTTTTAAATTCGAGTTTTTCTTTTTTTTAATTAAACTTTTTTAATTCGAACTTATACCGCCGTTCTTCCGTGTCAGATGTTCTCTTCAATTACTTTTGGATCCCAGTTAGATTTCATTTAAATCCTTTAAAACCCTTGTAGAATTCTCTTGGTAGGTGATTTGATTATCAACTTGCTTCTCCAAAGGGCATCTTTATTAACACCTTTTCTAACAAGATGGTGTGCAGTGGCTTTTGGATTAGTCTCCTCTTGAAAAAACTGAATTTTCATTTTGATCTTCCATATTATTTTCACATGTGGTGTTTTTAGATGATGATGGCATGGTGTTTAAATAAGTTCTTGCGCCAAAATCTAAGGTATTCGTTCCACTAAAAGACTCCTTAATACAAAGTATATCGGATGTTTTCTGCTCCAATGCTGTAAGGGAACAATACCTACTTGGTCCACCACCTGTTCCAGAAATACTGCTTCGGTTTCAACGGCATTAACGTTTTACATGATTTTTGTACTGTGCCCAAACCTTAAACAAGTCGTCAAATGTGTAATTCAAAATATGTATGTACATACATGTATCCATGTTTAAAGAAGTTTACTATTTTCCAGCCTTTAACATCACGCCCTGGTGGTCCAAATGCATTTAAATCTGTGCACAGCTTTTGCCACATACTGCTAGATTTATTTGTAGCATTTGGAATATTAAGATGGCCTCTTGCGAAGTCTGGATTCTTCAACATAAATTCAATCATTTCTGTTTTTTAATTGTGTATGTACATTTTTTGTAGTATCCCTTTAACAGTCAAAAAACACATACATCCGCCATCTTCGCCATATTTCGTGAATGGTAACACTTAGCTCATGTCTGATTTGACAGATAATTAGTTTTATCCTTCCGCTAAACGAATATGGTTGTGTATACGCTTGAAGAGCGCTGGGAAATATTGTAACATTACTTTCGCCGATTTTGCCAAAAAAATTATCTTTTCCGATGAAGCTCATTTTGATCTTGGCGGGTATGCAAATAAGCAAAATTTTCGCATTTGGGGCACAGAAAACCCGCACGCATATATTGAAAAGCTGATACACCAAAAACAGTCACTGTTTGGTCAAGATTTTAGTCCGGAGGCATAATTGGGCTATTTTTCTTCGAAAATAAGCAAGGAGTGGCCGTAGTCAATAGCGATCGTTATCGGGCCATGTTGAACGAATTTTTGTTCACAAAAATTTTAAGAGGAGGATATTGGCAACATTTGGTTTCAACAGGACGGCGATAGGTGCCACACAGCCGAAGCTACACTTTTTTATACCATTTTCAAAAAAAACGTTATTTGGCGGACCCTTTATACTGAAAAGTTTCCAAACATTAAAAATAATTATTTTTTATTAAATCCAACATTATTAAGTTTAATTTATCTATCATACACTTTTATTTATATTGAACATTTAAGTACCTAAATTTTTTTTTTTCGGTAATAACTGTTAGTTTCTTTGACCTTTTATATACCCTTCACCTGTAGTGCACAAGGGTATATATAGCTTTGTCATTCCGTTTGTAATTTCTACAATTTTCATATCCGACCCTACTTTGAAAGCTTATGAATAGAGGAGCCGATTAAGCCCTGACCGTCTGTCCGTGTGTTGGTTGAAATCAACTTTTAGAAGCAACCATATGTTCCTCAGATGTGTGTATGGTATTAATCTTTTGGAAATATCTGGGAATGAATCGCTATTGAAATTCAGCACAATCGCCCCATACTTTTCATAGATATGAGCAAATAAACACGGCTGCCTCTTTTTTCCCATATTTTTACCAACAAAATTAAAAATTTTCAGCCATAGAATACCTTTGCTACTATTTGTAGATATAGTATGTCTCCAGAGATATTCGTGAAAACTTTTAGATAAAACGGGCTCTAATCAGCAAATTTTTTAACACATATTCCATAAATGTACAAACGAAAATCAATTTTTTTTAACTTCTAGACAACCGAGAGAGTCAATATTCGTATTATGTGAAAGAACTTGACTAGCGCAATATAAGCACTATAAAAAAAAATTAAATTCATATTGGCCGCCACTACAAAATGGCGGACAATAAATTTATATATCGATCAAACCAGGTATTTTAAAATGTGACTTCTTGAACCCCTTAATATTGGTATCAAATGAAAGGGATTGACCAGTAAAATATAGTAAATTATTAAGAAATGTAAAATCCAAGATAGCGTCTAAAACAAAATGGCGGAACAAATTTGTTTAACCCCATCAATATGGGTATAGTATTTTGGTTGATCTATTTTCATTGTCAAAAATTTCTTTATAGTACTTCCTTTCGCTCGATAAATTCCATACATGGGAGTCTTGGCAAGCACCACCAAAGCGTCCATTCACAGCCTTTATGAACATTTCGTGATTACATATCTTTAATATTCGTAAGGTATTTGAAACGTGAAATATGTGTATAAATAGTATGTTTCCTTGACCTTACCACCATAGCATTGATGCTGTGCTTCAATTTTCGATTAAAAGACAAATGTTCGTTAGCATTTGGCATAATTATTTGAATCCACTGCCCCAATTACACCAGGGACTCCATTTATATTATAAATATATCTTCTGGCTTCTTTTTCCCTTTCTTCTGTTGATTTCGGCACAATATGCTTGGGACAAAGAACTTTTTCAATGGCTTCGCATACTTCAGATATGCAACTGGACATTGACTGTTGAGGAATTACCAAGTGACGATCTTGTCCAATTTGATGTTGGTACCCACTTTGTGCCAAAAATTTTAGGGTAGCTGCTAATTTTAATATAGGTGCAATAGCAGTAGATCTTTGTGCAGCTTTCAATTCACCTTCAATACTAGTAAGAACAATACTAGTAAACGCATTCTTACTGAGTCGGTGGTTTTTCACAAAACTAAACGATGCATTTTGTTAATATAATTTATTTATGAAATATTTTTGATTTCTTACTTTTTATCATTAAGATCCATAATACTTGATGAGTCCCTTACTATTTTTCTTCGGACTCTTTCTGGGACGGATTCATCATCTTCAAAACACAAATAATATTTTTTAAACACGAACTAACTGCCTTTTTTGGGATATTTTCGTCTATTTTGGCATTTATGTTGCAGTGGTACCAAGTTTGCTGTAGGTTTTTCATATTTGCTTAAAAATATGTACAACACTGTGCTCGTTACGAACGAGTTACGCGGTTTGAATCAACCTTCGTTTCGGAATCTGCTTTCGAAAAATATTACTTTTCGAATCGAAATACGCTGTAGCACCCATCCATGCATTGATACATTAGTATTAAATTGGACATCTACATATTTAAAGTTATTTTGTAAGATAACTGTCCAATGATTTTACAAAGTTTATTGGTGCACAACACCACCGAAAATTATATGATTGAAATTTATTTCCATTTTTTCAGTCACATGTTGAATTTATTTAATAGAGCTGTAAAATGTCTGGAAAGCAATTGCATAACAATTCAATATATTCATGGGATAATGGTAAATTTGAGAGATGCACTATTACAAAGAAACCAAGATCTCTTCTTTGGATGTGAAAAAAGCAAAAAAAATTAAACTATTGTCTTCAATGGAACTGTCTGTAGAATTTTTTATTATTTATTGATAAAGCCTTAGAGTATCTGAGTAAATGATTTGATTTCAAAAACAAAAACTGAAATAAAGCTTCTCTTAACGTAATTAATAAAATGAATTAATTATTTATTTTAATTTAATATCGACTGTAAAGATGCTATGCAATTGTCTAGCAATTATTTGATAAAACTTGCTAAAAGCGATAAGAAATACGTTTAAGAATAGAGACAAATAAATTGTACATTATTTCCGTACTGTGTACTTTTTTCCTTCACCTTTACAAACTCTATTTATAACAAACATATCGATGGTGGCAGGTAGAAAGGCCATAACTCAAATAATTGACACTTTATAGATAAAGGTAAACACGTAGTAGAAACTGTAAATCATCATGCAACTACTTTTCTAAAATTTCTTGTAAAACTGTTGTTTTTTTAAATATTATTGCGTTAAATTTTTGTGTCGAGATGTATGTGTTTGTGTGAAATGGCATTCCGTTTTTAATTTCTACAATATTCATTTACGACCCCACAAAGTACATGTTTTCTGAATGCTAATATCCAGGGGAGTCGATTCGGTCATGTCCGTGTGTTTGTTGTTACATGTTACTCAGATCTATATGTGGTATCAAACTTTTTATTGAAAAAATAAATCGCTATTGAAATCCAACACGATCGCTCCATAACTTTTTAAAAAATTAGCAAATGAACACGACTGCCTCTGTTTTTTCAGATATTTTTACCACAAAAGCAACATTTTGCAGTTCTAGGTTAATTTATAGAGACGTTTGTTACGACTTATAGGTATGATATGTCTATAGATATTCTTAAAAAATGTTTAATAATAGATTACTAACCGACCAAGTCCTAAACAAGAATTGACTCCCCTATTATAAATTTTCAGAAAATAATATAAATAAGTATAAATTTCACACGGAATGACAAACATATATAGGTAACACTCACTGTGAAGGGTATAAAAATGAAATAATTAAATCCATAATTGAATTGATCAGAGAAGCAATTGACTTGTATTCTGACGACAGTGATAAGGAGTAAGTGGAGAAATGCAAGAGTTGACCACGGCTCATATTCCTTTTTAAGAAATTAATTATTGTTGACGGACGAAATGCCGTCTGAGGAACATTTTAATTTTGTAATTAGCTTAGTGCAGCAGGATATTAGACGCGCTGATAC
Organism: Phyto melanocephala; assembly: GCA_941918925.1. NCBI lineage: Eukaryota > Metazoa > Arthropoda > Insecta > Diptera > Rhinophoridae > Phyto > Phyto melanocephala. Next base: position 60,883,708 of record OW799235.1, on the reverse strand, counting down.
TCAAATGAGAAATGCTATATCGCCTGCCGAAAAATTGGCAATAACGCTGCGGTTTCTTGTCACCGGTATGTATTTGACTTTAAAAATGTAATGTCTTTTTAACAACTATCAACATTCGCACCATAGATTTCCAGATAAGAGTACCGAGGTCGAAAATATCGAGTGAAATTCCTGAGATGTGAAAGCAATTTGTAAGCATATGGCTCCAATGTATTTGAAGGTATTTTAGCAGAAAAGTTATTTTATTTGAATTATATATGGAATAGCATACATACATACGTATGCTTGATTTCAGTTTCCTAAAACTCCGTTCAAATGGGAAAGAATGTCAAGAGAATTTCCAAACTGTTCAGCCGCTTTGGATGGAAAGCATATAAGCTTTCGGTCTTTACGAAAAGACGGAGCCTTTTAACCACAATTTTAAAGGAACCAACAGTACAGTTTCAATAGCCTTAGCTGACGCCAATTACAGATGTATATTTGTGGATATTGGCCGCAATAGCGATGGTGGTGTGTTTCTCCAAAGTGATTTTGGAAGAAGAAAAGCAAATTCTAGTTAACACTGTTGAAGGTAATGGTCGAATGCTTACATCGTTGTGATTGGAGATGTTGCGTTTTCGTTACAAATGCATTTAATCAAACCTTACCCTTATCATAGCAATTTAAGAGAAAAACTGGCTTCCAACGCGAGACTTTTCCGAGCAAGGCACGTTATGGCTCACGCTTTTGACATTTTGTCAAATAGATTTCGAGTTTTAATAGCTCTAAAGAACTTAAAGAAACCCAGAAATAATAACATTAGCCAGCTGTGTTTTACACAATTTTACGTTGGATCATAATGACACACTATTAAACCAACCTGTAGATTCCTAATGAAAACCCCGACAGTATATATAATCCTTAAAAGAGCCGTGCAAAACATTTTTCTCAACAATTTATGTCTTATTTTAATAATGAAGGCAGAGTATATTGGCTTTGATATTTTTGTATTCATATTTACTTAAATTTTCAATGTTTTTCTACTTCAACAACTTTATGTTATAATAAATACTAAAAAAAAAAAAAATTTGTTTGTTGTGAAAGAAAATTAATTCAACAAATTTTAACGTTTGAAATATATTAAAATAAATTGATTTTCAAGTTCTAGATAATTTATTCCAATATTCAATTTAATTTTAAAGATAAGCCCACATGACTGTATTTGATAAAAATCTCTACAGAATAAAACAATATGAATTCAGCAATAAAAATTGAATAAACTAAAACATGGTATGGATTTTTCTAAAATCTATAAAAAAAAAATGATTTTAATGTGCTGTATGCGCATGGGTAATTACCAACTTTTTTAAATTAATTGAAATCATCATCACTAAATATTCCCTTACAAATTGCTCTCCAATATTTCTGTTTTGTGGTGAACAAAATTAAATTTCATCAGAAATATCTGTGGACACAGACGAGGTAGATTTCAACCGCATTTTTTTGCAGATTATTGCAGAGATTTCACATTAAGCATTCAACTTACCAGGTTACATAATTTTGCTGCATGGCAAATTGCTGTATTTCCACCATTCGAGCTGTGACAAGCTGCGACCTCTTTTCACTTTTCTGTTGCTAATACTGGTTTTCAAATCTTGTATCTCGTTCAAAAAAAAAATGATTGAATCTGAACCCTAATTACATACATATAAAGTAATATACATAACTATGTATATATATATGTACATACATATTTACATATGGCGATTACGGAAGGAAACGAATAGCGAAGCCCCGATTCGTTTCTTTACGGATAGCCAGTCAGTGATTAGATTACAGAGAGAGGAGAAAGTTTAATCTCAGAACGTTCTGCAATGCAAGGGCGAGATAAACTCATATGCGAACATCTGGAGATAGTATGGAAATCAAGCCATCACGGGCTGATCGGTAATGAGAAAGCCGACAAACTGTCCAAAATGGGAGCTCTTTTGAGTGTTTTAACCTTTTAAAATGCTAAACCCTTCAAACGATTGACTTAAAACTTTAAGGTTGGACGATGGAGGAACATGTCAGGAAATGACAAAGCACTGTTGACGGGGTAAAGTGACAAAATACTATGGGGTGACCCGAATTCTCCCCAGATTCTTAGACTGAGTAGACCAACACTTAGGAGACCAACAAATGTTATTACAGGTCATACGAAGTTGAGAACCCATCTAGCTGGCATGAGATTGTCTGCGAGGAACAGGATGACACTTTGGTACACTATCTCTGTCATTGTCCTGGGTTTGGGCATATTAGACGCGAAAATTTTACAGTGGATACTATGCCGAACTTGGAATACTTGGGGAATTCGAACTGGAGATCCATAAGGAATTACATTGAATGGACTGAGTTCTTGGACTAGTCCGTTACTTATTGGAAATTATGTTTTAGATTTTTGTTTCGGAATTATGATATTGATATAGAGAGCACAACATGCCAATTGGGCATTAGTGTATATCTGTCATGGGTTTGGGCTTTTGGTGCCCCTCCTTTTCAACCTAACCTAACCTATTTACATAAATCAAACATTATAAACATACTGTTTTTATTTTTGCAGGGGGCTCATCAAATGAAATTGTTTCTTGAGTGCTGTATACTTCACTTTGTACGTCCTGGGTTTCGTCCTGATTAGCACATGCATAAATACAAATATATGTCAGAATACATTAAATAAAAAAATTTTTTAATTACATACATACCTCTATATTATTCATGCTTTTTCTTACATCAATATGTTTTTGAAGAAAATTAAGTTGCTGGAAGTACCATAGCTTGGGAGCTCTGCTTTTTTGTGTCTGCTATTTTTTTCGCTGTTCTTGGCTAAACTGTGTTTTAAGGTTCTTCAGTTTTTTCTTTATTTCATTCCTTGTAATTAAGTTCGCCACTGTTGCATCTCCTTCAACATAGTGTTGTATGATTGTGCTTTCTTGTCCCTGTCCAAATATTCTTCACATTTAACATTATAAATGCAATCGTTTTCCTCAGCCAAAGTTATTAGCTTTTCTATTAAATCCCGATTCTATTTTAATGTCATTTCAACAATATGTAGCACGCTTTTGATTAAATTTTTTAATAAAAGAATTTTTTTGTGTTTTTTTTTTTACATATGTATGTATTTAAAATGTTTAATATGTGATGTTTTTAATTCAAATTATTTACACACCAAAAAGCGAAACACAGAACAAAAATATATGTCGAATATTCTACTAAAAAAATTTGCTCAAATAGCCGAGTACCGCCGAGTATTTTTTTCCCCTTTTATTCTCCTCACCTAAAACTGAAAAAACAGTCATAATGTCAAGAAATGCCCAATTATAATCGTAGACTACACGCAAGGAAAAAATATGGTTGTGGTAACCATAATCGAAGAGCAACATACTATGATTGAATTGTATGATTATCGTTAAAACATATAATGGTTACCAGTTATCATTATTATGATTAATTTAAGTATCATTCAATAATCATATATATGACTACAATTGAAATCGACAATATTTGCTTTTTTACGGCAAATTATTGTCTTTTGCTGTAACATACACATATTGATTGTACTTACCAATTAATTGCAATTTTTTTTACCAATTTTTTTTAAATTTTCTCGTTTATTTGTAAATTGTCTTTAATTTTTCAAAATTTTTGTGACATCTCAAACTTTTAAAATAATAAAAATTTATTCAGCAAGAAGAAGCACAGTTAAAATCAAATTATTATAAAAACAAGTAAGAGCGCTATATTCGGCCGTGCCGAATCTTATATACCCTTCACAACGTGAATTCATGCAATAACAGTGGTTTGTGTCACCATTCATCCCATATGAAATACGTACATACATATAAAAACATACATATATAAAAACGTCCCATTGTAAAATTATAAATTCACGTATGAATGTTAAAAAAAAAAAAAAAAAAATTAAAAAAAAAATTTTAAAAAAAATTTAAAAAAAAAAAAAAAATTTTTTTAAAATTATTATGTATATAATATATATAAAACAAAAAAAAATAAAAAAAAAATTAAAAAAAAAAAAATAAAAAAAAAAATAATAAAAATATAAATAATATATTAAATAAAAAATAAAAAAAAAATAAAAAAAAAAAAAAAAAAAAAAAATTTTAAAAAAATTAAAAAAAAAATTTTTTTGGCTCAGCTGGGATTCGATGCCACGTTTTCTCTAACCAGTATACACGTTTGTATGTATGTATGTTGTTGTTGTAATGTTGCTTTTGTGAAAAAAAATCGAGGTGGTCGTGGGTTTTTGCTCATATCTCAGTTGTTTATGTACCGATGTTTCTGATTTTCAATAGCGATCTACTCCCGAATATTTCTGATATTTTAATACCTCACCCGAGTCCAAGCGATGTCGGGGGGCTTCAAAAAGTTGATTTCAACATACACACGGACAGACGGTCAGACGGACAGACGGACAGACGGACAGACGGACAGCGCTTAATCGACTCCCCTATTCATAAGCTTTCAGAAAATATATACTTCATGGGGTCGGAAATCAAAATTGTAGAAATTTCACACGGAATGACAAACCTATATATACCCTTTTTCACTGTGTGAAGGGTATAAAAATCATAGCTTGATTAATTTGTAATCATACTGTCGTCTCACCTTTTATTTAATGATTATTTGTAATTTTTAATGCTTTTGATTATCATTAAATGATACAATTCAAACAAATGCTTGATTATCGTAGCAAAATATATGATGAAATGAAAAAAAAAATAACAATTACTTGTTTTCGACAACCAAATATTGTTTTGGAAAAAATAATATGACTGTCGTGATCATGTCGTAACCATGGTTTTTCTCTGCGTGTAGACAAAAGTAAATTCATCTTTAAGTTAAACCAGCTTTAAATTAGTGGCACGTAAAATATTTTCAATTTTTAAAATGGACATATGATGTCAATTTTATAAACATACTAGCCAAACCCGGCGCGCGTTGCTACGCCCCTTAGTGAATAAAAATTCATTCTTAATTTAAATTGAATATTAAGTGCAAAAAGCTAAAAATTATAACTTATTTTTTATGGGCGTGACTCCGAAACCGTAAAACCGATCGGACTCAAACTTTGGCAAGTTGTTGTACACATACCGGGGAGTGTTTATGGGTGGTAAAAAGAAGCCGGGGCTACGTCCATCTACATATACAAAAAGATGAAATACGCCCATACAAAATATACATATATTAATTTCTCAGCTACTTCCACTTGACCGATTTTTCTGAAACTTTGCACACATATTGAGTTGTCATGATTATACAATTTCTTGATTAGAAAAGTGGGCTGGGTCACGCCTATAAAAAAAGTTATAATTTTAAGGTACCTGCCTTGGACCGATTTTTCTGAAACTTTGCACACATATTGAGTTCTGATCATACATGGGCACTTTGCAGTACCAGTATTCAGTAAACTTTACTGAATACTGATTTTTTTTCAGTAATCAGTAAAAATTTACTGGTAATGAAATATAATTTTACTGCCCATGTATGGTTGTGATTCATGACTATACAGAGTCGTGATTAGAAAAGTGGGCAGTGCTACCCCCATTAAAAATTAGTTATTAGTTTCAGCTATTTCCACGCATTCCAATGGTTCCCACCGATTTTCCTTTCTATTTCAAGCAACTACAGTTTCCAGTTTGCCTTGCCTTTACTTTTACAAAGCACAAGGACAATCTCTGTGTGTTGCAGGATTGAATTTGGAAAATCCATGCTTTTCACATGGCCAGCTGTACGTCGCATGCTCTAGAGTGGGAACACCAAAATTTTTTTCCATTTTTACAGCAAATGGAAAAACCAAAAATATTGTATACTCACTTGCATTACAATAAAAACCAATAAAATATTATTTTTAATATATTCAATTAAAATTCAGAATGAAGGGGCGTAGCAACGCACACCGGGCTTGGCTAGTGTTTTATAAAAGAAGAAGCTAAGTGAAAGGGAAGCTGATTAAAACAATTTGATTATGTTTTTATGTATTTAAAATGACTAATCAGTTTATGTTTTATGAACTAACATATTATGAATAAAAATTTCTGTAAAATTTTTATTAGTTTTTCTCAGCTATTTGTTGTCTATAAATAATTCTTATTTGCATATTTTTATTTTTGTTACATATTTGCATAATTTTGATGCAATTATTTTCCATTTGGTAGAATTTTATTATTACTACGGTACAATCTTAAAATTTCCAGATCCCAATAGTGGTTGCCATCCTGTAAAGATCCAAACAAAGACTGGGTAATGACTTGCTCTTACTTAGTCTTAATTTTCAATGACTATTACTAAGAAGTGTTTTAGTAATGACTTAATTATATGAAACGTAAGTACTTTGTTTCAGACATTTGCTTAGATACACACACACTACAATGTCTTATTGCGAAATTGGCTAGAAACCATTCAAATACATAACTTTTTCTAATTCTCATTTAGTTTAACGCGCTTGGGGTATAAGTTGTAATGATTTTGACAATAGCGGCAAAAAATTTCATTAACAAAGTGACTTAAAAATGTTCACTGATATTTACATTTCAAACTAACGTATCGCAGAATAATTCCGCCGAATTAACATCATTGAAAGAACGAAACGACTACTATAAGGTTATAAAAATCAAGTACTTATTTATTGCTATTTATAAGCGTTTGTAATAAATATCTATACGTGTCCTTATTTGTAAGCGAGCGTGGTAAGTACTTGCCTCCACTGACATCGCCATGTTAAAATAATGTGTTTAGATGCCAAATTGTAAGTACTGAAGAACTGTTTTTTAGTGCATTTAACTTATTATTTTGTAATGAGAGTTTTTGCTGGGTTGTTCCCATAATTTCAGGAATCGATGGTTTGCTAGATAACAACAAAATTTAGCTTATACAATATTTTATAAAAATATACATAAGTCCGCATGTTGCTAAAATTAAAAAATTCTTGAGTATACTTCTTAAAATAAGTTGTAAATTCATTTTACAGAAAATTTTTCAAACTCTTTTTGTGGGTAAACGCAAATCATTAAAAAAAGCAAATCATAAGGTAAGATAACACTTACATGAAGTAATTCATCAGTGCTATCTTTAGCGATCAGAATTTAGTTTTAGCTAAGAGAATTACAGAATAAGGCTGCTAGTCTACGCAAATGACATCTGCCTACTTATTCACAACTTTACTAACGTGCAAGAAAAGCTACACATGGTTGAGCTGATGACGGCAGTTTATGATGTAAATTCCACATTGTTATGTGAGTTCGAATCATCGAACGCAGCACCAAATATTGTTGGCACTTTCCAATCCTTTGGTAACCACTGTCTACACAAGGCGATCTGAACTACCATATACCATATATAGCCTTTAATGGACAAAATCCGCACTCGTAAATGGTGCTAAGCAGGATTTCTTTAGGCTGGACCCACAAGACCTAAGATGCAATAGGATACCAGCGCACACATGAAGCAGGAAACTTGATAAGGAAATTAGAACGACTGGATGCAGTTAGCTAGAACTGTCATTACAACCTATTACAGATATTACAAAAAAAATCTGAGAAGGGTCAATATAGAAACACGACCATATCATCTGCAAAAATTTAATTTTTAAATAGGAGGTATTTTAAATCATGAACTGATTTCCTTCAGCCAATTACATAATATTATTAAGTATGCTATTTATTTAAATTTTTCTTCAACTGCCAACAGCATTCAATACACCCAGTTAAGCACATTTGCATATGTATGTATGTATGTATGTATGAACATTCACTTATAAATAATTTTTTTCATTGTTGTCAACATGTAATATTTTTTGCTGATATCTATGAAAGAAAAGAAAAAATTAACATCGCATGAGAAGCATTGTGGTAAACACTTTCAGAGTGTAATAAATAAAAATGTTTTTTACAGAAATATTTAAATTTTGGAGCAAAATACCACAGAAGGTCTTGGAAAGTTTTATATGCTTTAGTTCGCGCACAGCTAAACACATTCACCTACTACAATACTCATAATGAAACATATTCATTTTGTAATCTATGAGGCATTTGCAGGATTAAATTTATATGCTTATGAGCTTTTACTTGAAAAAAAAAACACATATAATCAGTATGAGAGCGTATTATACTGATTTAAAAAATATTTTAAATACTACTAAGGGAAAACGTCAAAAGATAAAATTTAATAAGATTCTTCAAGGCATTTTTTGTGCGACAGGGGGAAATTGAAAAAAATCTTTGTAGAAGTATTGATTGACATTTTAATTTTTATAAAAATAGGCGTGAATCCCTTTGAATCCTTGACAGTTTATAAGTCGTCTTACAAGTGCATATGTATATACATTATTATAAAGCATGCCAAAATAATTGAAATGGCTTTTTATTCTAATATTCCTATACATATACATACATACATATTAGAGTGTCAAAAAAAAAGTATTTTTTTTAGTGCATTTATATATTTTTTTTTTGGAATGATATTAGAGCGTGTGTAAATACAGTTTGATGTAGGACATATGTACTTTGAACTAGGCAAACATGTGCCGACTTTCATCACAATTAGTCAATACTTCTAAGTTGAGCTGTAAATTAAATAAACAAGAGCAAATACTGCCAATAAATTTTATTAATTTTGTCTATAAAATTAATTAAGACTAACGTAAGTATGAGTAATTTTCACCTAAAATGTAAAAGGTTGTAGTTGGCACAAAATGTAAAATCCAAATTTTTATTGAATAAATTGTAAAAGTTACCAAAAATAAAACTCTTCACAAATGATTTCAGTTTTAGATTTGCTTGTTTTTTTTTTATTTTTCTACGGAGTGCAACATTTCAAAAATAAAACAACCAATACAATCAATCGCTTTCATAATACTCGACGGAGTAATGCTTGGCGCACAACTGGAATGAAAGTCGAATGAAGAACAAACGCGACAAAAAAGTAACATCTATTGTTGTTTACTGTTTGTGTAAAGAAACAACAAAAATAATCAAAGAACTTAAAACTTTTGTTAACCCTAAAAATGACAAAATTTTGTGAAATGAATGAAAACATAGTATAACGATCTACTTACTGATCACAATTCAAAAACGTTTTCCTTAGTTGTATAAAAATTATAGTTTGTGGAGCTACTCAAGGTCGACAATTTTTTAGAAAGCAAAACAAAGGGTGATCTTAAAAAAAAATAAATGCACTTTAGAATTAAAGTCTCAGAAACATTGCGGTTTGATTACTACTTTTTAGGTATTTTTTTTAAGGTGTGTTTGTTTTTTTATTAAAAAAAATATTAAGATGTTTAGCAGATGTCCTTCTTTTTCGGCAGTAGCCGCTTTTTGGACACCCTATATTTAGGTAATTTTTACAAATAAGATGGAGCATATCTATAAATGGTCTCGCCCATATTTTCTGAGCATATTTGCTACATAATACTTTAAATATTTAAACTAAGTTTGGCCGCCGCAAGTTGCCGCTGTAGGTGAAATAAAAAGAAAATGTTTCATCATTTTTAAAGTATGCAACACAGATGTGTGCAAAATGTGAAAAGAAATAAAGAAGGGTTTCCAATTTTTTTTTACTGCAGAAATTTTAATGTAAAATAAAGTTACTTGTTGCATATTTTTATAGCTTTTCGTTAAATAATATTTTGCTCTGCCAATCAGGTAGGCATAACTATTGCAATTTTTTATTTATTTAAATAAAAATATAAACTGCAGGCATATAGTATATTCTAGCTAATTTTTTTTTTGCTCCAATAAAACCGCAATTGTATAATGCAGCCAGTTAAGTTTTTACTTTCTAAAACTAGTGATCAGTAAAAGAACTAATACAAGCAAAAGAACTAGGCCAGCAAAAACTATAAACGAGTGTTCTGAGTACACAAGAAAACGAAACTTGAAAATTCCACAAAAGATATATTTAAATCACATCTTTCAGAAGCATTATGTCTTAAGTTTGCAAAGGATAAAGATAATCAAGGTTCGACATAACAAAATCTGTGGTACTTGCAAGCCCAGATCGACTGCAGAGAATCAAAGAGAGTATTCCTACTCCACCAAATGCTTTACCCACAAAGTATAATATAGAAAAATTCTTAGCGTTGTTTATGGAATTGGGATTGTCAATGGAAAAATTTTCTATTTTACGAATGTGAATATTCTTCCTGGATACAAAAAGATTACATCTTCCAAAAAGAAGCAGTGCCACCTAATGTAAAGGTTACTGAAGTATCGGTAGAGGTAAAACTACAAGACTTAATGGATCATACAGCCAAATGCCTTATTTAAAGTTTGCCTGAAGAGGAAGCAGTATCACTTCCAGATAAGCATACATTAATAAATAAGTGGGGATGTGATGGATCATCCGGTCAAAGTGCTTACAAACCAACAATATCGACAAATGACGCAACTATTACAAATACAAATATGTGTAAGGCTTCTGTAGTTACTTTGCGACTGAGAAGTAAAATCGCTAAGCATTGGAAAAATCCTCGCCCATCATCAGTTTATTTTGCGTTTGCCTTTGTATTCCCGGTGTCGTTGTTATATCCTTTACAAAAAAGTGAAAAAGGGTATATATAGCTTTGTCATTCTGTTTGTAATTTCTACAATTTTCATTTCCGACCCCATAAAGTATGTATTTTCTGAAAGCTCATGAATAGAGGAGTCGATTAAGCCCTGACCCTCTGTCCGTGGGTTAGTTGAAATCAACTTTTAGAAGCAACCGTATGTTCCTCAGATCTGTGTATGGTATAAATCTTTTGGAAATATCCGGAAATGAATCGCTATTGAAATTCAGCATAATCGCCCCATAACTTTCTGAGACATGAGCAAATAAACACGACTGCCTCTGTTTTTTCCATATTTTTAACACCAAAATTTACATTTTATAATTTTAATTTATAGGCACCTTTGCTAATATTTGTAGATATAATAACTCTAATCGGTAAAGTTATAGGCAACATTTTTTTTAGTATATATTCCAAAAATTACCAAACGACAACGAATTTTTTTCATCTTCTAGAGAGAGTCAATATTGGTAGGACTGGAAGGACTTAATTAGCGCAATATAAGCACTATAAAAAACTAAAATTCATGTTAGCCTACACTACAAAATGGCGGACAATAAATTTATATAGGGGTCAAATCTGGTGTTTTAAAATGTAACTTCTTGAACACCCAAAAGTTCGGTATCAAATGAAAGGGATTGGCCAGTAAAATATAGTAAATTATTAAAAAATGTAAAATCTTAGATGGCGTCTAAAACAAAATGGAGGAACAAATTTTTTTAACCCCATCAATATGGGTATCAAATAAAAGGGCTTGACTAGTTGAATACAGTTAACTACGTAAAAATTCAAAATCGAGGATGGCGTCGGAAATAATAAGGAAAAATGCCGTATAATATGAAATATAGGCAAAACTACGATGTGGGATTATACCTGTGTACATGATAGTGAAGGGTATTATCAGATTCGGCACGGCAACATTGTAAACAGCTAATAACAAAGTTTGACGAGTACAAATTTACTTAAGTTTAAACATTTTGTATGCTTTTATAATTAAAAATAACAGCAACATGAATAATAAATACTTACCAACTATAATCAACACAAACCAAAAAACTAATGAACAATTGAAATTGACGAACAGCTGTTTATTTAATAAATGTACATTTCAGTAGTGCCACTTAAAGTATTTCATTTTCTTAAAAATAAGATCGCTTGTTGTAAGAATACTTATACCAATTACAAATTTTAAAACAAATACATTTATGTTTTAGCATCTTGTTATTTTTAATATAAATAATAATTTAATTGTTATATAACTTTGTTTTCGTCTCTTTCTTGTAAGTAAAGCTAGGTTTTTTTTAATCTTATATAAATTTAACATTTTTTGTGATATTGACATTACTGAATCTGCTTTTTGCGGCAGTCGTGCTGCTGTGATGGCTTCAAAATAATCGTCTCTATATAAACGCTTGTATTTTATTTTTGATATATTGTAGTCGGCAGCCTGCTGTCGTCTATGTGTTTATAGCATGATCATGTTAGCGGTATTGTTCGAATATTTATAGTAACATAGTGGTGGTCTGTAACATTTCACAGAGTTTTCGCATGCACAAACTAAAACATTCTGGAACTTTAAGCGACTACAGTTTTCAGTTCGCCTTGCCTTCGCTATTACCATCAACAAAGCACAATGACAGTCTCTGCGTGTTGCAGAATTGAATTTGGGAAATCTATGCTTTTCACATGGCCAGCTGTATGTCGCATGCTCTAGAGTGGTAACACCAAAAACATTGTTTATTTTTACAACAAATGGAAAAAGCAAAAATATTGTATACTCACTTGCATTACATTAAAAATCAAAAAATATTATTTTTAATATATTCAATTAAGATTCAGAATGAATTTTAATTTATTAAGGGGCGTAGCAACGAGCGCCCCTTGGCTTAGCGAGTATAAGATAACTGTTAGACGTTTTTTTAGAAGTATTTTGCGTGGTTATTTACATACACATATATTTATCATATTATACATAATCGAAATTTAACGCAATCAGTAATAGATATGTACATTAATTCATCTGTATTCACAGACACGTTACTTGTTTCTCAAACATGTTTTTTTAAATTAACTTAAAACGTGAAACGTCACCACTGTCAGAGAAGTATATAACACAAAAATTCATTCCTCAATACATACATAAACACATGTTCATACGTATCAAACACACTAGACAGAAAAGTTTGCCATACACCACAAATCGTACGAAAATTAGGTAGTATTGAACTGAAACTTTGAAAAATGTATTTTATGCCTAACATAAGGTCGCACAGTTATGTATTCCCATATAAAAATCGGTAAAAATTTAAAGAAAATGGGTAATAAGAAAATAATTAGGTAAAAATAATTTTAAAAAACATCGGGTTTCAGGTTCAAAACCTTTCTCGTTCATTAAACAATTGATTGCAAAAATAAATAATATTAAAAAGAAAAAAAAAATATACATATTTTACGTTTTTGTACCCACTGTAATGTAAGATGTACTGCACAATGTATTTTTGGTTTATTCGAAATTTAAAACGTAAGAAAACTGACAAAATTAAATGTAAGATTCTGAATTTTTGCAAACGTTGCTTTTGAATCAAAAAACTTGTAATCACGGAAAATTAATGTGTCACGCCCACCTTCCTTATAACCTTAAATTCATATAATTTCTGTTCGAATTAAGATTTCGGACGAATAAAGGACTCTATATTAAAATATCTGAGTTTTTATTTATCACAATAATCTGCTTTGACACGTCTACTTTAATGCCCACTTCTTGCATTATTTACTGCTAATGAAATTTAAAAGCTCATAAAATCGACAGAATTATATGTATTAGATGATGAAATTTCGCATATATGTATGTATTTCTCGTCAATATACTTAAATATAATATATAATATAATGCTTTATGTTAAATTCATATTATTTCTATATGGACAAAAATTTCATAAAAATAAATCTAAGTTAAATTCAAACATTAATTATATAATTTTAAAAAGAGAAGGTGCCAAGCCCACAACAAGCTAATATTATTTTAAACACATCTGGATACCAAATTGTACTTTTTAGTTTCCTTACAAATACAATATTTTAGAAACTTTTAAGGTTTTATTGTTAGAATATATTTAATATAATAAATTAATAGCATATCGAAGTTACAGAAAGAAAGAAATACATTTTTTTGTATAAAGGGATAATTCATTCCATAGCGATAACTGTTAGTAACAATATAATAAATGTTGAGCTATAAAAGAACACAAAATTGGTGGTGGGTATCTACTTACTTGTTATTATACCCTTCACACAGTGAAAAAGGGTATATATAGGTTTGTCATTCCGTGTGAAATTTCTACAATTTTCATTTCCGACCCCATAAATTATATATATTCTGAAAGCTTATGAATAGGGGAGTCGATTAAGCTCTGTCAGTCTGACCGTCTGTCCGTGTGTATGTTGAAATCAACTTTTTGAAGCCCCCCGACATAGGTTGGACCCGGGTAAGGTATTAGAATATCAGAAATATTCGGGAGTAGATCGGTATTGAAAATCAGAAACATCGGTACATAAACAACTGAGATATGAGCAAAAACCCACGACCACCTCGATTTTTTTTTCACAAAAACAACATTACAACAACAACAACATACATACATACAAACGTGTATACTGGTTAGAGAAAACGTGGCATCGAATCCCAGCTGAGCCAAAAAAAAATTTTTTTTATATTTTTTTTTAAATTTTTTTTAAATTTTTTTTTTAATTTTTTTTTTATTTAATTATTATATATATTTTTATTATTATTTTTTTTTTAATTTTTTTTTTTTTTTTAACATACATACGTGAATTTATAATTTTACAATGGGACGTTTTCATATATGTATGTTTTTATACCCTTCACACAGTGAAAAAGGGTATATATAGGTTTGTCATTCCGTGTGAAATTTCTACAATTTTGATTTCCGACCCCATAAAGTATATATTTTCTGAAAGCTTATGAATAGGAGAGTCGATTAAGCGCTGTCAGTCTGTCCGTCTGACCGTCTGTCCGTGTGTATGTTGAAATCAACTTTTTGAAGCCCCCCGACATCGCTTGAACTCGGGTGAGGTATTAAAATATCAGAAATATTCGGGAGTAGATCGCTATTGAAAATCAGAAACATCGGTACATAAACAACTGAGATATGAGCAAAAACCCACGACCACCTCGATTTTTTTTTCACAAAAGCAACATTACAACAACAACATACATACATACAAACGTGTATACTGGTTAGAGAAAACGTGGCATCGAATCCCAGCTGAGCCAAAAAAATTTTTTTTTTAATTTTTTTTTAAATTTTTTTTTTTATTTTTTTTTTTTATTTTTTATTTAATATATTATTTATATTTTTATTATTATTTTTTTTTTAAATTTTTTTTTTTTTTATTTTTTTTTGTTTTGTATATATTATATACATAATAATTTTTAAAAAATTTTTTTTTTTAAAAATTTTTTTTTTTTAAATTTTTTTTTTTTTTAAATTTTTTTTTTAAATTTTTTTTTTTTTTTGTTTTTTTTAACATTCATACGTGAATTTATAATTTTACAATGGGACGTTTTTATATATGTATGTTTTTATATGTATGTACGTATTTCATATGGGATGAATGGTGACACAAACCACTGTTATTGCATGAATTCACGTTGTGAAGGGTATATAAGATTCGGCACGGCCGAATATAGCGCTCTTACTTTTTATATGTATGTACGTATTTCATATGGGATGAATGGTGACAAAAACCACTGTTATTGCATGACTACACGTTGTGAAGGGTATATAAGATTCGGCACGCCCGAATATAGCGCTCTTACTTGTTTTTTACAATATTTTTAAATAAAAAATATCTTTAAGTACATAGATTAAAGAAATCTGCACCGAATAGCTAATAACAGCTTATTAACAAGCCATATCTATCTACATCTATATATATAAAAACCAATGTGTGTTTGTGTTTATACCCTTCACACAGTGAAAAAGGGTATATATAGGTTTGTCATTCCGTGTGAAATTTCTACAATTTTGATTTCCGACCCCATAAAGTATATATTTTCTGAAAGCTTATGAATAGGGAAGTCGATTAAGCCCTGTCAGTCTGTCCGTCTGTCCGTCTGACCGTCTGTCCGTGTGTATGTTGAAATCAACTTTTTGAAGCTGCCCGACATCGCTTGGACTCGGGTGATGTTTAAAAATATCAGAAATATTCGGGAGTAGATCGGTATTGAAAATCAGTAACATCGGTACATAAACAACTGAGATATGAGCAAAAACCCACGACCACCTCGGTTTTTTTTTTCACAAAAACAACATTACAACAACAACATACATACATACAAACGTGTATACTGGTTAGAGAAAACGTGGCATCGAATCCCAGCTGAGCCAAAAAAATTTTTTTTTCAATTTTTTTAAAAATTTTTTTTAAATTTTTTTTTTATTTTTTTTTATTTTTTATTTAATATATTATTATATTTTTATTATTTTTTTTTTTAAATTTTTTTTTTATTTTTTTTTATTATTTTTTTTTTTTTGTTTTATATATATTATATATATAATAATTTTTTTAAAAAAATTTTTTTTTAAAATTTTTTTTTAAAATTTTTTTTTTAACTTTTTTTTTTTTTAACATACATACGTGAACTTATAATTTTACAATGGGATGTTTTTATATATGTATGTTTTTATATGTATGTACGTATTTCATATGGGATGAATAGTGACAAAAACTACTGTTATTGCATGACTACACGTTGTGAAGGGTATATAAGATTCGGCACGGCCGAATATAGCACTCTTACTTGTTGTATGTTTGTTTGTGCTTTATAGACGGTTAAACGGCTGGACCGATTTACTTGAAATTTTCACAGAATTTTTCTGTATGTCTGGAAGGGAGTATAGGCTATACTTTGGCTTGAAATTGTAAGTGGGCGGGGTGCCACGTCCTATTAAAGAATAAGTATTAAATATTATATATCACACGAACATTTGGGTAAAAAATGGGCGGACTTGCAATAGTAGGCGTGGCCACATGAATTAAATACTAAAATTCGTATATTTGGAAAACGATTTCGATTAGAGTACTAAATTTTGCAAGAGCAACTTTGACACCCAAATGAACATTTAGGCAAGAAATGGGTGCATTATCAGTAGCGGGCGTGGCACCTGCCATATGAATTAATTAGTAAAATTCGTATATCTGGAAAACGATATTGATTAGAGTACTAAAATTTTGAAAAGCGACTTTGATATTCAAATAAACATTTATGGAAAAAATGGGTGCATTAACAATAGTGGGCGTGGCACCTACCATATGAATTAAATACTAAAATTCGTATATCTGGAAGACGATATCGATTAGAGAACTAAATTTTGCAAAAGCAACTTTGATATTCAAATAAACATTTATGGAAAAAATGGGTGCATTAACAATAGTGGGCGTGGCACCTGCCATATGAATTAAATACTAAAGTTTGGGCTGGCGAAGCACACCGGGTATTAGCTAGTTTTATATAAATTGTTTTGTTTCATTTAAACTTATTTAATAATTGTTTAAAGTATTCACAATCATGACAAACACAATCAATGAATTTTTGTTAATATATATGTATGTATTAAACTGCTGCATAAACAACCTCATACAGTGATCATGTTTATGCGTCAACAGGGTTGCAAAAGTTGGTACAATTGTACTTTTTGTGGTACAATTTAAGCCTCAAAAGTACAATGGTACACCAATTACCCATTTGGTACAATTTACTAACTTTCTCAGTTTATAGAATTTCCCTTGTTTATCGTCTTGATTGATTTACGATGGAAACTCATTTTGCTATCATTTATTTGTGATTAATTGTTTACATTCACCTGTTTATTTTCAATCAACTTTTAGACTTTTTATGTAATTTATTTTATGCTTCAATATGTACATATATATGTATACATATATCTTAGTGCACTTTTTTTTTTCTAAGATATACTTTTAAAGTATTAATGAATTTGTAAGTACAAATGTTAATTTTAATATTACAAAAATTAATTTTTGTGTACAATTTTATGTTACGTTTATGTTTCTTTCTGGCTTTTATTTAAAATAAAAAAAATTTTTAAAATAAAATTTGTTGGTACAATTGGGGGGAAAAAGTACAATTTTATGAGCTTCTTGATACAATTTTGATGTTCTCATTTTGCAACTCTGTGCGTCAATGAATAAACAGCTAACATCGAACACAAACTAGCTAACTGAGTACATGTTTGATCGAGTTTAACATTAGTAATCAAATATGTATTTGTTTATGTTGTAATCACAGTGAATACTGTTCGGTGTTCAATGAATTCTGTTCGATGTTCATGAACAGAAGGCATTGTTCGAACAGAAACAACCAGTTCGAATATTTATGCTGTATTGCGTTTTCATACGGTAATTGTTTTTATTTTCTTTTTATTACCCACCGTTGCCACATGCAAGTGCAAGTGAAAAAAAACCAATACACTAACACTTTTTTACTAACACAACCACACTTTGGCAACCTGCGACTCAGCTTGCGAAGAAATTTTTAAGCAAGTAAAATTTTTACAGTTACGGCAAGTAAAGTGACAAGCTGAAAAACAGTGTTGTCTAATACTGAGTTTTTTGTTAACTCACTAATATATCATACAATTGTGGTAAATAATTCAGCTAATTTTTTTAATAAATATGTATATATGTATATGAAGAATATTAAGAAAAATTATAAATATTCATTTAAAATGTAAGTTTTAATATAAATATCAATTTTTAATAAAAAAAAATTATATCAAAAAGTTATATGTCTATAGGTAACGTTCAATAGTGGCTATTGACAACACTTAATTACCAATTGAAGCAGCGC
Organism: Phyto melanocephala; assembly: GCA_941918925.1. NCBI lineage: Eukaryota > Metazoa > Arthropoda > Insecta > Diptera > Rhinophoridae > Phyto > Phyto melanocephala. Next base: position 60,865,235 of record OW799235.1, on the reverse strand, counting down.
TATTTGTTTTAAATTTGTTTGAAGTTTATTTGTTGTCGACATTTTAAAAATGAGCTTGCACTGTGCTGTGTAGCCACTCAAAAAACTTTTGTGTTTTTTTGGCATTTCTCCTGATTTTCGTTAGTAATACGTATACACTACTTGCAAGTAAATACTTGCCTGTGGCAACGTAGGGTTAGGAATGAATTATGTTTAGTGTTAAGGTTTTCAGGAACACGAGGCTTGCAATTTACGTACACTAACGGTTTTGTTATTTATTTTTTAGGAAAAATAACTTAAAATTTAACCTAAGTACAAATTATAAATAATTTTATTAGTTTTTAGGGTAATTTTATTAATTTTTTTAATATTGATCTCCTTAATTTGTAAGCTCCTTTCATTAAATGAGTAATTCTACGAGGAATGTACCTGGTTTTTCGCCTTTTTATTTAATTTTAAAACAATATTTTATTTTCATATGTAAATACAATACATAGGTATGTATACATTAAATAATACGTGAAATAATAGTGAATTTATTAAATGAAAAAAATAAAACATTGTTTTTTAATATTTAAAATATTGCATTCTTATTTTTACAAAATATGTATACACAAAATATATATATATATGTATGTACATATATATACCTTATAAAATGCATTTAAAAATCAATTAAGACGGAATCGGGTACATTTAAACAAAAACAAGTAAGAGCGCTATATTCGGCCGTGCCGAATCTTATATACCCTTCACAACGTGTAGTCCATATGATATAAGTACATACATATAAAAAACATACATATATAACAACATCCCATGGTAAAATTATAAATTTACGTATGTATGTTAAAAAAACGAAAAAAATAAAAATAAAGAAAAATAATAATAAAAATATAAATAAAATATTAAATAATATAATAAATATAAAACAAAAAAAAAAATAAAAAAAAAATTAAAAAAAAATTATAAAAATATAAATAATATATTAAATAAAAGATAAAAAAAAAAATAAAAAAAAATTAAAAAAAAAATTAAAAAAAAAGTATAAAAAAATATTTTTTTGGGTCAGCTGGGATTCGATGCTACGTTTTTTCTAACCAGTATACACGTTTGTATGTATGTATGTTGTTCTTGTAATGTTGTTTTTGTGAAAAAAAAATTGAGGTGGTCGTGGGTTTTTGCTCATATCTTAGTTGTTTATGTACCGATGTTTCTGATTTTCAATACCGATCTACTCCCGAATATTTCTGATATTTTAATTCCTTACCCGGGTCCAACCTATGTCGGGGGGCTTCAAAATGTTGATTTCAACATACACACTGACAGACGGACAGACTGACAGCTTAATCGACTCCCCTATTCATAAGCTTTCAGAAAATATATATGTACTTTATGGGGTCGGAAATGAAAATTGTAGAAATTTCACACGGAATGACAAACATATATATACCCTTTTTCACTGTGTGAAGGGTATAAAAAAGTGAGCGTCTTTAGACACAGATTTTCTGTGTTCATGCAGCAGTCTAATATGTATGTACTTATATACAGAATGATTTTACAAAAACACATAAAACAGTTCTGGCTCAATTTATTTTTAGTTTCTCCTTCAAGTAGTTCCCTTTTTCTTAAATCTTATTTCAATTATTGCTACAATGATGCACACTGTAATAATATTTGCTGAATCCACTTTACCTGCGTTATATACAGTGTAAGAAATATGTTTAACAAAATTCTAACTAAAAAAATTGCAAATTGTAAAACTAGCTTTGCGCAAAAAATCAGCTGCTACATATTGATCTAGTTCTATGTAAAATACATCTCTGCTAAAGTCACCTTTACTCTGCGGCCACACGTTCAAGATTTCGCTTTCAAGTTAATCACACATATTGTTTGTAAAATTCATTAGAATTGACAGCTGTGACGTAGGGTTCACGCAACTTGATAATCAATTTTATTTCTTAAGATGCCGTCGCACGTTAAGGGTTTTTGATACCAAAGATGGGAATTAATTGCAAAATTAAATTTAAGAGAACCGAGAAAATTTTGGTAATCGGTAAAAGTACACAACATTTCACATAACTAGTACAAAAATGTTGTTATTGACAATTACCGTTATGTCACTATACACTATATACACTGTAATATAAATTTAAACTTATGGAGTTTTAAGTGATAATTAAAAATATTTTAATGGAACCTACACGAAAGAAAAACCATGGTTACGACATTATCACGATAGTCATATTATAGTTTCTATAACAATATTTGGTTGTAAAAAACAAGTAATCATCATATATTTTGTCACCATAATCAAGCATTTGTTTGAGGTTTATCATTTAATGTTTACTTTTCGTTAAAACTTCAAAATGCTTATCATTTAAAAATAGTATGATTTAAAAGATATAATTTGACAAAAATAATATTATATTCAAAAGCATTAAAAATTACAAATAACATTAAATAATAGGTGAGACAACAGTATGATTACAAATTAATCAAGCTATGATTTTTGTTTAATACTAATTTGATTTCAACTGTTCTTCTTCTTGCTGAATAAATTAATATTATTTTAAAAGTTTGACATGTCAAAAAAATTAACAAAAAATTTAAAAATAAACGAGAAAACGTAAAAAAATTGGTATAAACAATGCAATTAAATTGGTAAGTACAATCAATATGTGTATGTTACAGCAAAAAATAGACAATAATTTGCCGTAAAAAAGCAAGGATTGTCGATTTCAATTGTAGTCATATATATGATTATTGAATGATACTTCAATTAAACTTAATAATGATAACTGGCAACCATTATATGCTTCAACCATAATCATACAATTCAATCATAGTATGTTGCTCTTCGATTATGGTTACCACAACCATATTTTTTTTTTTGCGTGTATAACCTCAGGTTAGTAAGATTAATTTATGTTTTTTTCACTTTATGTGAAATATGTATTAATATTTTTAATTAATTTTCACGCGTAAGGATTTCGGGAAATATGTCCATAAATAGTTGTGAATAAAGCCAAATAAAATTTAAAAAACTTTCTTTCTTAAAATATATACGATTTGAAAATATTTATGAAAAATTTTTATGCACTTTTTGCACATTTTAAAATAAAATTTAAATATATTGTGGCACCTACATATAAAAACTCAACTTGTTATCAAAACCAATACAAACATTAGTGTTATTATTGCTTTTGTTTTCATGAGAGCTTGCACTTACAATTAGTTATTAAATTAGATAACATAAAGACATATTAAAAGAAAAAGAAGAAAACAATAACAAAAACAATATTAAACAATAATAGGAACAAAAACAATAAGTAACTATAACAGTTAATACTGATATGAATAAATATATTGAAAAAGCAATAGAGTGTACATAGGCAATGGTTTGAGGTTAAAAGAGTTTTTTTGCCCTATTGATGCAATCCAAATACAAAAAATAAAAAAAAACTATATTTGTTATTTTTATTAGAACTTCAATTTTTATTGATATTAAAATTCAACTTCATCTGCTGATGACCAATTTAAAACTTCACTTTTTATTTTAAAATACACAAAAAAACTTACAGTTATTATATATTTTGTGTATTGATATAAATAGAACACCGCTTCAGAAAATAAAATTTTTGCCGTAGAATACGTCTTACCTTACGGTATAGGGAGTCATGTCAGATTGTTATTGTTGTAATCTTTATTTCATTGATTATGAGGAAACGGCGAGATTATTTTTTTTTTTTAATTTTTTTGTAGGTAAATAAAGATGTTATCCTTCGTTTGATATACATTTCATATTGGTTGATATCTTCCTAATATTTAAATTTGTCAAATGAAAATTGCTTAAACACATACACTCCAAACATATGTGTGGTGTTTGGTTGAGTGTTTGAGTTTGTAGCGTGAACACAAACTATGCTGCTGTTTCAGTGTAGACACAAACCTTCGGCTGTTGTTTTGATTGCTGAAATATTGAAATTTCGTATATTTACTTATGTATTTAAGTGAAACAAAATGTTAAATGTGAATTTGAATTTAACATGCATATATAATTACAAAAAATATATGAAAAAATTAATTCATACATTTTTATGTTAAATGAAAGTGTTTTTAATATAGTTTTTTAATGCATGTCGCGATTAACGACAACAATGTTTATTGTTTATTTATTAACAAATATTTCATTGTTTTGTTTTTTTGTTTTTCATTCTATATTTTATTGGATCAACCATAAATGCAACTTTAATTGTACCGATCAAACTTTGGCAAGTTGTTGTACATATTTCAGGGAGTGTTTTATAAAAAATTAGTTATCATTTTTAGCTACTTGCACTTGACCGATTTTTCTGAAACTCTGCACACATATTGAGCTGTCATGACTATATAATTTCGTGATTAGAAAAGTGAGCCACACCTATTAAAAAAGTTATAAGTTTTATGGTACTTTTGGTAGTTTTAACGTTTGCTAAGCTGGAATTTTGAAATTAGTGACTATTTATACAAGCTGTGACTGAAAATGTCATGGGCGACCAAAAAGGTACTTATTTGATTTTTTATGGTACTTTTTGTATTTTCTACGTTTATGAAGATATGATTGTACAATTAAGGACTATTGATTCCAGGTGAGACTGAAAGTGTTATGGGCGAACAAAAAGGTACTTTATTTGAATTTTTATGGTACTTCCTGTATTTTTAACGATTGCTAAGCTAGAATTTTCAAATTAGTGACTATTGATACGAGGTGAGACTGAAAATATTATGGGCGACGAAAAAGGTACTTTTTTGAGTTTTTATGGTACCTTTTGTATGTTCTACGATTATGAAGGTAGGATTGTACAATCAAGGACTTTTGATTCCAGGTGAAACTGAAAGTGTTATAGGCGACCAAGAAGGTACTTTTTAGATTTTTTATGGTACTTTTGGTATTTTCTACGTTTATGAAGACAGGATTGTATAATTAAGGACTATTGATTCCAGGTGAGACTAAAAATGTTATGGGCGAACAAAAAGGTACTTTTTTTTTGAATTTTTATGGTACTTCCTGTATTTTTGACGATTGCTAAGCTAGAATTTTCAAATTAGTGACTATTGATACGAGGTGAGACTGAAAATGTTATGTGCGACGAAAAAGGTACTTTTTTGGGTTTTTGCTTTTACTTTTTACTTGTTCTACATATGTTCTACGATTATGAAGGTAGGATTGTACAATGAAGGACTTTTGATTCCAGGTGAAACTGAAAGTGTTATAGGCGACCAAGAAGGTACTTTTTAGATTTTTTATGGTACTTTTGGTATTTTATACGTTTATGAAGATAGGATTTTACAATTTTTTAGCCTTATGATATTTAATCGACTCAAGGTCTTTTCGTGAAAAATTTATGAAATGTTTGGACATGCTGTGGACGCCAAACTGCAAGTCGTAACCTTAAAAGCTTTTACTGAGCAAATCTAACAAATCTGTCTACCTAGTCCCCGCACACGTAACCCAACAAATAATAGTCTAGTGCTATAAAACCGCATAATTTTGGTGTTCATTGGACTTCTACAAAACAAGAAATTAATTGCTCACCAAGCTCGCTTCTCATGGTATCGCGTGCCCTTTGACATGTAACATGTGACTCTGTATTGTTGAAACTACATGTCAACTATTTTAGTGGGAAAAAGTTGGTAATCATCCAGGAGTTTAATTAACAAAAGCTTAATTGTTGACACGATGACGAATTGTTCGCTGGGTCGATTTTTACTAACACAAAATTAAAGTAATTAACAAAACACACGAACACGAATTGTGAAAAAATCCAATGATTTGCGAATGTTGTTCATTTGTTAGTTTATTCATGGTGAAATGGCAAACCGTACTGAGCATTTTTCGACTTGCCACATGTCATTAATCTTTTTCTTTACACTGAAAAAACAAATAGCAAACAAACACTCTTTGTAAGTATTATTGATATGTAATAGTTTATTGATATGTAATGTCATTGTTGTGCCAGAAAATTTAGGTGCTGCGCCCACTTTAGCGCCTACCTCCCTTATAACGCTTTTCATTAGGTTCATATAATTTATTTATGGACAAAGTTGTGGAAGAATAAATGACTGTATTGATATATCTCAGTTTTATTTATTAGAAGAAACTATGTACATTGACACGCCTACTTTAAAGACTAAATTTATGAAAACATTTTCATGGCATATCGAAGTAATACAATGAAAGTGATACATATTTTAGTATAAAGATACTATTCCATAGCGTTTACAGTTTTTGTGCTATACATCAAATTGGTGGTAGGTATAAAAGATTCGGCACAGCCGAATATAGTGCTCTTACTTGTATATATATATATGAAATTAAATTTTTTCTTTTTTATTTTCGCTTTGCTTTGATAAACTACCGATTAAAATTAGAGGAGACACTAGTTTTATTATAATTCGGATGGTACTTCTAAATGAATTACCCACAAAAATAGTAATTTGGTTTGAAAATTTTGCATAGAAAATTTATGTAATTTTGTTCGTATTTAGGCTTTGAATTAAAAATAAAACATCAAGTAACAAATATCGTTGCTGTGGAAATATGCTATAAGTCGAGTTGCCGACATTTTTAAGGTAAATGCACTTTATGTTTACGTTTATTTGATTTTCTTCAATAATTTTCAAATTGAACCTCTATAGCTTCGTACAGACGATGCAAACAATTTGCAGCAAGTTGATTGCTGCAAAAACAAAGATTTCAATAACTGTTTGCCGCAATATTTGTTGCTCGTCGTCTGAATACGGTATTATCCCGAACTTTTGATTACGGCATTTGATTGCTTGTCCGCTTTAATTGATAAACCAGCTGATGAACATAAAGTTTTCAGTGACTTTGTGGCATCTGAACTCAGATTGTTGAAGTCACACCAAAATATACTTTTACTTCGGAGGAAAATTCAAAGAGCTATCTTAGAAGTATCGGAAATGGAAAATGAGGATACTTTTTCTTGCTGTACTTCTAATTCAAATCTCGTATACCAATTCACCAGTTCTTAACCTTTCTGATGGTAAGTAAAATATATATATGAATGTTTTTATTTACTTGAAGTTATTCCCATTTCAGACATTTTACACATCTCGGCAACATTCAGGCACAGTGCTTGACACCGTACTCAACGGAATGCGAAAAAGATACATCGGAGAATGATATGAACCACCTGTAAAATATTGAAATAATAATAAACTGGAAAAGTTTATCCAAATGTTTATGATTTTATATACATACCAGTAGTTAAAAAACGTAATGTCAGGGCTAATCGCTGATTTGGTGGAATCGCAGGACGTACTACAGTGTCTTTTTTAGTTATAAAATATTTAACTTTTCCTAATAAAAAGTTAAAATCATTGACGGGCATCCGGAAACAAATTGAAATAGCTTGCTTCATCCTCGTTTTCTAGTTCTTTTAAAAGGTTAGCATGAACGCCTTTTTCATTTCTTTTCGAAATCCACTCTCTCACCCAGTACTTTCGTTTTTTTACCGACTCCAAACTTGTTTGTTTTTTACGTTTAATTACAAGTGCTAATACAGCGATTGCAGCAAATGACTGTCTTGCACAAAGAAACTGAAAACGAATGTGAACTTCAAAGCAATATATTGCATGTAACAATTATGCAAAAGTTTTCATGCAAATCGAAAACTCATTGAAGCAAAAAATTTTCATGCAATATTTGCATTGGTCTGAACAGTTGTGCAAACATTCGCTGCAAGTTATTCTCAACTAGCTGCAAATTGTCTGCATCGTCTGTACGAAGCTTATTAATAGTACCTAATTTCAGAATTCTTTCTAAGGAGTATATCGAAAAAAGTTTGTAGTTGCATTAGGTTAAAGAAAAAATACACCTGTTGTGTGATGGATGACGAAACATCCGTACTGGCAGATTTTTCTCAACTTCCCCGCCAAGATTTCTATGTTGCTGAAGAAAGAGGTAATGTTCAGGAAGAGTTCCGGACAAAAAACCAAACAAACAGGCACAATAAACACAGAAGTTTGTATCACGGAGTGCCTACAAAAACGTCTTTTACCCTTTTTGAGACAGCACCGAGTGCTTACATATTTTTGGCCTGATTTGGCATCAAGTAACACATAATGTAATTTCTGTACCACGAGAGGCAAATCCACCTAACTGTCCAGAATTTAGGCATGTGGAAAGGTACTGACACATCTTATAAATATTAAAAAACAAAAAAATACAAACACTAACACTATACAAAACAAAACGTTATGTACTTAATGAATGTTTGTAAGATATCCGTTTATTAATTGAAATGCGATGTGCACGATTTAAACGATAATTAAAAACTCGTTATACCATTGCCAAACCACGATGAGCATACGGTTTTAAAAGATATGATCGCATAGCAAATATATCATCTGCAACAAGTTATTCTCATTCTGGCAAAACAGTTGGTTCTGGTAAGTTCAATTTGTTGCTATCTATTGCATAATTACTTGTATTCAGCATTTGCATTAGAACAATGCTATGTGTACCTTTATAATTATAATAAATGCTATCAGAATTCGATGGTGCTACTACCATTACCACATGCTTTCCATCAACAGCGCTAATACAATTTGGAGATTGCCAACCATCCACAGAGGAGTATTTGGCCTGAAAAGCTGGCCAAAATTATTAAACGTGTTTTTTTAATTAAAAGTTCTGGTTTTTTGATAGTTTTAGTTGTAGTATGATATAAGAAATCTAGAAGCAGATTTTGAAAAAATTACACTGCGCAACAAAAGTACACTACGCAAAAAAAAAATTTTTTGTCTCTCCTAGAAATAAAAGTATGTTGACTATATGGATTTTGATGCCCTTAATTCAAATCTGTTTTCCGTTTTTCTCTATTACGTAAGGATTTCATTTTAAAGGCGTGGCATATTTCACCTCCTAAATTATCGGGTTGCCTAATATATTTAATCATAACTTGTAAACGGGTTCTCCGATTTTATTACGAGAAGGATCAGAAGATGCACCGAAACTAACCAAACACATTTCTTTTCTATCTATTACTATTTCGAGGTTATTAAAAATTAAATGGCGAAAAAAAAAAATTTTTCCTGCAAAATTCGTCAAATTTTTTGTTTTCAAAATGCCATAAAAAAAATTTAAGAACCAAAAATTTAAATTTTTAAAATTTTTCCAAAAGCCACATTCCTAAGGAATAAAAGTCGGTATAAATAGTAAAACTCAATTAACAAATGTTGATTTTAAAGGTTTAAATGCAAAACCTCTTCAAGGCATATATGTACATAAAAATGTTGTTGTATGGTCGAGAAGAGCTTGGAGCTTCACTTCCACTAATGTTTCACTAACGGTTGTGGCATCTTCATTGAGACAACATTTTTTTTTTGCATGAGTAATGAGTAACATGGATACACATTTTTATTGGCATTGTATAAAATTTCATATTGCTTTTTCGTGAGCTCTGCATTTACAAAGAGTGCCAAAGCTCCTTTCCTTTCCTTTATTCACAGGGTTGACTTCAGAAATTGTTAATGATTGCTTGCAAGTTCTTGGTTTTCTTGGAGATCTCGTTATATCCATTATTAATTTAGCCGCATCATTATGTCCCCCTGCTCTTTGACTCATGGATGCAGCAAATGTGATCTCCTCTGTTGTTAATTGGTTACTAACTTTTTCCGTTTTTCTTCGCATTGTTCTTACACTAGCTGCATTAAATTTTTTTCGTGGTCGTCCTGAAGACGAACTGCCAAATACTGGTATTTTTACAGTTCCTTCCAGCCATTTAGTGTCTGTGCTTAAAAATCGGTCCTCTTTACGTTGTTCCAAAAGCCAATATCTTTTGAAGCAATTTTTTAAACACTGCTTCAGTGCTAATATGTACCCATCCCCTTGACATTTTGCTCAATTTTCTGACCAAAAAATCCAATTTCTCGTCAATGGTTCCAGCATTAGATTTTATCACTATTTGGAATAGCTGTAATCTTGTGAAAACTTGTTCCATGTTGACTCTCGAAGTTACAAAACGGTTTTGATAAAGATTGTGTGCAATAACCCTTTATAAGTATTTTCAAGCGCATGCTCTTATGCGTTAATTGGATGGTAGCCTGATACCTGGGTGCCCATGTATTTTTTTTGTTTTTACCTGTATTTATTTTTTGTAAACTTATTTTTCTGATAAATACTTTAAAATTTTTTCTTATAAGGTACGTATATTTATTTTTTTTTAACATATAAAGTTTTGTACAGCAGGTACATAAAAATATCCTTCATGGGCATGTATGAGACATTCCCTTATAACTATTATGGGTAATAAAGAAATTTTCAAATTTATAATTATAGGCAGGTATTAACATTGTTAAGTGTGAAAAGTGATGTGAATAACAGTTTAAATCAATAAAAAAACATAAAAGTTTATGACGATATAAATCTATAAGAAAAAGTGCTTGATGAGCAAAAATGGAAGAAATGTGAAAATTTAAAAAAATCGTCAAAAATAATGGCGCAAAGTTGCGCAAACTTTTTTTTTTGTTTCTAAAATTAGAGATTCCAAATTTTATTGTGGTATCAAACATAATTCGTAGAAATGCTAACCTCACTTCCAAAAACCTCTTCTTTTTATTTTTTTTTTTTCAAAAAAGTGCATATTTTTTTTTTTACCTTTTGTACGAATTGTTTCAACATGAATATTCAACATATTTAAATTTTTTTTTTTACTTTTTTAAATAACTTTTGATCAAACCTTTCAGCGAAAAAAAAATTTTTGTTAAACCTTTATTCGTTTGGCCGCAAAAAAAAACAAATAAACATCCAAAAACCGAAAAAAACATTTAAATCTCATATAATTTTTTCACTTTCCTGACTTTAGTAGGGTCTCAGAGCTACAAATCGCAACTAAAAGTCTTGAAAATTTACAATGTAATGTAAAATATTGTTGTCTGTCGAGCTGCGTACCTAGTTGTTAAGATTTCTTAAAATTCAGTTGTGCCTTTTTGGCCAGCTTTTGAGGTCAAATACTCCTCTGTGCGATCATTAAATGTATTTGCTACAGCTTTCTACTCTTCTGCGGTTGTTGGCATCTGCACCAGCGAGAAAATAAGTTTCGTATACATACAAAAAGAATGACTTAATTCCCTTACCTTTATATATTTCTCTACAAGCACTGTATATGTATATTGCATCCAACACATCTAGAATAATTGTGCCAATAGTGGACTTTGGAATACGAAAAAGGTATATATATAAATTGAATACAAAAAGAGCTGTCAAATGAGTTGGACATTTCTCAACAAATGTTTATACGACTCAGCATACAATAATTAACCTCTGTAATAATACCCGGGTACCGGGGTACCCACCTATGTATATTTACATGAAAAAAAATGTATTAAAAATTATTTAAAAAAAAAAAAAAAAAAATGCTAAAACTTTAACCATCGCAACATGCGCACCCGGGTACCCCTGTACCCAATAGAAATTGTATGGAAAACAAGAATCAAAAACTACTTAAAAAATTATATAATAATTAAAATGTTATTTATATGCAAAATAATTTTGTTATAATATTTGCATACTGTACATTCAACAACGTCCTCAGAGTGTTCAGCACACATTCAGCGCAGCTTTTCCGAGTTTTGCGACTTCTTTTTTCTATTTGCTTGTAGCGCACGTGACAAGATCCCGTAACTTTTTTTCTTCTTGTTTTTTTTTCCAGTTTTTCATATTTATTAGAAGCATCAGCAATGGATGATACTTTGCAACTCAAAATGCTTTAAATGGCAATTTTGGTTGTGTACTTAAGCATAACTTGGGCATTTGTTATTTGTGCTCCAATCATAGGCTAAGCAAGTTTTTCAGATAGCTTTCGCACAAATAGGCGTCTCTCAGTTTTTTTCTTTGCAATCATTTTGTTGTTCTCACAGTAAATGATGCTAGTGAAGCAATATCTAACATATTGAAAAATAATGCCACGGGCCACCTGAAACTTCGGCGCTGAACTGTGTATCTTCTAACCATTTGATCAACTCACTTTTGTACTTATTATAAAATCTAAAATGTCGGGTTTCTTTTTGACATCGTGCAACTTAATTTTTTTTTTTTTTTGGGTACATAAGAACATATTGTAAATTATTCATAGTAATCAAAAACAGTCGAATATAGTTCCCTGATTTATAAGCGAACATGACATTTGGAATGTAAGGCAAACAATGGTACGATTTCACGACAACAAGTGCTTCGCTATTGACAGAGGAGTAAAAAATTATCCATGCAGATATTTCTTCCACTTCCACGGTAATGCGGCGCTAATTCTTTAACAACTCTTTCCCCTTGATTTTTTCACGGGTATCTATATTTTTGCTCCGCAAAGGCTTGGCATCGCAAATCCATCAGATTTTAATACCATACTTGGCCGCCTTTGAATGTATATATGTATATTGAGTAAACATTGTACGACCTCTATAAGGATAAAGTTGTTCATCAATTGTTAAATTTGCTTATTCATTTGGAATAAGTTTGCGTTCAACATTGTCCATAATGCCTTATCAAATTCAAATTTCATTCATTCACTAATTGAAATTTCATTGAATTGCAACATATATAATAGGAATTTTAAACTACATAGTTGTATACCGATAAAGAGTGCTGATGATGAAATCATAGCTGGTTTCGAAAATGCATTCCACTCGGCTAATATTGGAAATAATTTTAAAGAATATTCCTAAAAATGATTGCAATTTATTTTAATTTGAATTATAAAATTAAATAAAAGAATAAATGAACTTAAGCCAAAATAAAGATGATTGACATTAAAATTAATTAATATTTATTTTTAATAAAATAGTTTTAACGATTAATTTGTATTTAATATTTAAAAAGAGTTTAAATATTTCAATTATACATTTATTTTTAATTAATGTATGTAAATATAAAGAAAGCTGTCACAAAGTGCTCCTTTACTGTTTTTCAGCAAACGGAATATTAAATGCTAGTTAATTAATTAAAATGCTAGTTTTTTTTACAATTTAAAAATTTAATTAAACCGCCTGTTAATGTACACATTTATCATGCTGTTTTTACAATAAAAACATGCAGGGTGCGTTAAATGTAAGAATATGTGCTTTTCACATTTACTCTTATTTTTTATAGCTGAATATTATTACCCAGTAATATGTCGAAAGGCCTAAAGTATGTAAACCTATTATTTAAACACGGCGTTGCCATTGGAGATGTTTACAGATAGGAACTTAAATATGTACTTACCACAATTTTTTACAAATATGGGCTGAAATAAGTGCCCCCTTTTAACTCTATTGCACTAGCCAAGCATTTTTATTTAATATCCATATTGGAGGGGGTTTAAGGGGACAAATCCGTAATTACTATATCTGACTCGTATATCCGCCATTTTATTTAGAACACCATCTCGGATTGTAACCTTTTCTGAAAAGTTCTCCGTTTGTCCGTGTGTATGTTGAAATCAACCTTATGAAGCCTTAGACATTTCCAAGACCCGTGTAAGGTACCAAAATATCAGATATATTTGGCAGCAGATCGGTATTGAAAATCAGAAAAATCGCTTTATAAACAACTGAGATATGTTGAAAAATCCAGGCCACCACGTCTGGATGAACGTAGGTTAAAATCCTCAATTATAATTTATAATTTTACAATGGGATATTTTTAAGCGGATAAAGACAATATAAAGATAATGAAACATATATGTATGTATGTATGTATGTATGTATGTATGTATGTATGTATGTATGTATGTATGTATGTATGTATGTATGTATGTATGTATGTATGTATGTATGTATGTATGTATGTATGTATGTATGTATGTATGTATGTATGTATGTATGTATGTATGTATGTATGTATGTATGTATGTATGTATGTATGTATGTATGTATGTATGTATGTATGTATGTATGTATGTATGTATGTATGTATGTATGCATGTATATATTTCATATTAATGAGATGAAAGGTGATACAATTGTTTTTGCATAACTACACGTTGTAAAGGGTATATAAGATTCGGCACGGCCGAATATAGTACTCTTACTTGTTATATTTGGGTTGATGAGAGTAAATTTTTAATTACAAGACATAACGCACATACATATAAATATCTCCTTTTGTAAACGTTGAATTATTTCCTTTAAAGAAACCAATTCCCTTTGGTATTATAAATAATTACTCATGAAATTTACGCTGTAAAGGTTAGAGACTTTATTAAATAATTTTAAACAGAACTTAGTTGACTTATTATTTTACTGATTGTTATGCAGCTTTATAATCAAACTCAAATTGAAATACACTCAACGTACTCTAATGTTATACTGTTGCTGTGGTAATTTTACAGAATGCTATATTGTATACAGGAGAATGCTATAGACATCCACTATGTTACTATACATAGTCATCTTGTTCGACTAACATTATCAGTATAACAGAAGAGCTTCTTAAGTGTGTATCAAATTGAGTTTGAAAACAAAGGTGTATGACAATATGTGAAGTAATTAGAGTGTTGCATAAGTAAATTCAAATGTGTTCAAATAAATAAAGAACTCGTAATTTTATAACAAATTTTAAGTATTATTACTTAATTGCAATACAAAAGAACACCAAGGTAATTTAAAGGAAATAAGCCAACATTTCTAAAAAGTATAAACGTAACAATATTTATACACAATATTTGTAGTTTTTATCAAAGAATGCTAATAATGAAATCGTAGCTGTTTTCGAGAATGCATTCCCATCCAGCTAGTATCTGATTACTAATTTTTATCAGATATTGTGTCACCATCACATTGAACTTATATAAATTCAAAAAAGTAAAAATTCAAAAATCGATGTTTGCTTATAACTTTTATTACGCTCATATATCCGCCATTTATATAGATTGTATTTTAAATTTTTCATGGTTTTCTGAATTCTGCTGAGCTAGCCCATTCATTTCCTCTAGGTAGTTGTAGTTTTGTACTTGGTAAGTTTCAACCGATTTGTTCATTTTTCTCATAAATAGTTTTCGACATGAAATTTCGTGTTACTTAAGAGTCCAAAAAATATATTTAGAAGCTTGAGAAACTTAATATTGACTTGATAATTTTTTCCTATAACTTTGCCGATTAGTTACCGATTTGTAAATCTAGAGGCTTATCATAATTATATGTAGTCTATATATATAAAAGTGAAACTCTGTGTGTGTGTGTGTGTGTTAGCTATAGACTCCGAAACTGTAAAACCGATCGGGCTCAAACTTTGGCAAGTTGTTGTACACATACCAGGGAGTGTTTATGGGTGGAAAAAAGTGGGCGGGGCCACGCCCATAAAAATTAGTTACCAGTTTTAGCTACTTGCACTTGACCGATTTTTCTAAAACTTTGCACACATATCGAGCTGTCATGACTAAATAATTTTGTGATAAAAAAAGTGGGCAGGGCCACGCCCTTAAAAAAGTTTTAATATTGAGGTACTTGCACTGCACCGATTTTTCTGAAACTTTACACACATACTAAGCTCTCATAACTAAATAATTTCGTGATTAGAAAAGTGGGCAGGGCCATGCCCATAAAAATAGGTTATAATTTTGAGGTACTTGCACCAGACCGATTTTTCTGAAACTTTGCACACATGTCGAGCTGTCATGACTTAATAATTTCGTGATTAGAAAAGTGGGCAGTGCCACGCCCATAAAAACAATTATAATTTTGATAATTTTTGCACTGGTCCGATTCTTCTGAAACTTTGCACACATATTGAGCTGTTATGACTTTACAATTTCGTGATTAGAAAAGTGGGCAATGCCACGCCCATAAAAAAAATTATAATATTTAGGCTTTTGCCCTTGATATTCAATGAAAGTTCAGAATGCATTTAGATTCATTAAGGGGCGTAGCAACGCGCGCCGGGTTTGGCTAGTATTAGATATGTGCATAAGTTATTCTAGGACTGAAAATTTTTAATTTTTGTGGTAAAAATATTGGGGAAAACAGATGTAGTGGTGTTTGTTTAAACAAATTTAAGAAATTTATAGGGCAATTGTTCTAATTTTTGAAATGGATTTATTCCCGAATACTTTCAAAATATTGATTGCAAGTGATGGATCCTAAAGGTTAATTTCAAATAAAGCACTGACATACGAAGATCGCTAAATCGACTTCCCTAATCATAAGATTTCATAAAATATATACATACTATGTGCGGTCGCAAATGATTATTGTATAAAAAAAGACAGATAAAGAATATTTCAAATTTATTATGTGTTATCTAAACAAGTGTTGGATAAATATGCACTTATATTCTATACCCTATTACCTATCTATATATATAAAAGTGAAACTCTGTGTGTGTGTGTGTGTGTGTTAGCTATGGACTCCGAAACTGTAAAACCGATCGGGCTCAAACTTTGGTAAGTTGTTGTACACATACCAGGAAGTGTTTATGGGTGAAAAAAAGTGGGCGGAGCCACGCCCATAAAAAATTAGTTATCAGTTTTAGCTACTTGCACTTGACCGATTTTTCTGAAACTTTGCACACATATCGAGCTGTCATGACTAAATAATTTCGTGATAAGAAAAGTGGGCAGGGCCACGCCCCTAAAAAAGTTTTAATTTTGAGGTACTTGCACTGGACCGATTTTTCTGAAACTTTGCACACATATTGAGCTGTCATGGCTTTATAATTTCGTGATTGAAAAAGTGGGCGGGGCCACGCCCATAAAAAATTATTTATCAGTTTTAGCTACTTGCACTGGACCGAATTTTCTGAAACTTTGCAAACATACTGAGCTGTCATGACTTTACACTTTCATCATTAGAAAAGTGGGCAGTGCCACGCCCATTAAAAAAAAAGTATCATTTTGAGGTACTTGCACTGGACCGATTTTCCTGAAACTTTGCACACATATTGAGTTGTCATGACTATACAGTATCGTATTTAAAAAAGTGGGCAGTGCCACGCCCATAAAAAAAGGTATCATTTTGATGTTCTTACACTGGACCGATTTTTCTGAAACTTTGCACACTTATTGAGCTGTCATGACTATACAGTTTCGTAATTAGAAAAGTGAGCAGTGCCACGCTCATAAAGAAAAAGTTATAGTTTTTAGCCTTGCACTTGATATTCGATTAAAATTTAGAATGCGATTAAAATTCATGAAGGGGCGTAGCAACGCGCGCCGGGATTGTCTAGTCTATATATATAAAAGAGTAACGTGACTGACTGACTGACTGATTCATCATCGCTCAGCCCAAACGCAAAGAGCTAGAGACATGAAATTTGGACAATCGTTTCCTCTTTCAATGCAAAGCTCCATTAAAAAAAAAAAATTTGGAAATTCGTACTTTAAGGGGGTAAAAAAGGGTAAAAACGGGTAAAATCGGTAATCTTATATCTGCTAAACTAAAAATAATACAAATTAAATTGAAAAAGTATTGTAATTTGCACAAAAAATAAGCTGACAGGTGTCTGGCTTTTTTTAGAATTTTCAACTACTAAGGAGAAAAAACGGGTAAAAACTATAATTTGGTACTTTTTTGGTACCCTATGTAACTACCAAACGCATAAAGCTAGGAAAAAAACTTAAACTGTATTACGTAGTCCGCAAAAAAATATTAATAAGAATTTGGCACTTTTTTCAAATTCATATTCATAAGGGGTAAAAATTGTCCCTTTTTTTGGTACTTTTTTTAAAATAAACTTTTCTTATATTATTCAATGGGACAAAATTTGACAATTATTATTTCCTAATAGAAAATGGACAACTATTTAGGTGAAATTTTTGGAAACTTTTTTTGGGACAAAAAAGGTACCAAAAAGGGGAAAATTCCGGAAAATGTATGTAATTCTTAACTAGACGGCCAATTTTCACAAAATTTGTAATTGGGATTTCACTAGACATAAAAAATTATGTAATTTAGTAAAAATTGAAACACATTCATAACAGGGTAGAAAAGGGAAAAATCGGGAAGAGTTTGGTACTTTTTAGAACATAATTACTTTTATGCAAAAAAGAGTAGATTTACTGACTTTAAATCATGTCTATTAAAATATTTTGTTACATAGATATTTGAACATTTTAAACTTGGAATTTGGAACTTGGACTAAAAATGTACTTTTTCGCTTTTCTATGATACTTTTTGTATTTTCTACGTTTATAAAGTTAAAATTGTGAAATAAAGGATTATTTATTCAAGTTTAGAATTAAAATGATATTAAAGACACAAAAAAAGCCTTTTCGCATTTTTATTGTACTCTTTGTATTTTTACGTTTGTAAACATAGATTCTTAAAATTAGTGTTTATTGAATCCAAATGTAACTCCTAATACTATGAACGACCAAAGAATTACTTTTTCTCATTTTTTTTCATATTTTGTATACATAGAATACTGAATGTAGGTAATAGTAAACTAACTGGAAGTTTTAGTGAAGGAAAAATGTTACTTTTATTATTTTTAGGGTAATTTTTGCAAAATATGAATCTTAATTTTTGAAACTCAGTAGCATTGATCTTGCTTTTAGTTAGGAAATATATGCCCGATATATCCTTACTCTACTTTTTATATTTCTAAGTAAATTGAATCAGAGATACAAATTTTCATAAATTGAACCAAAAATATTTAATAATTATAAATAGAACTTGAGCATTCAATAAATAGTAAGAACTGCGCTAACGAAGCAGCGGGTTAAATGCTAGTTTATTATAAATCAAGTCATTACTTGCGTACTTTTGTATAAGATAAGCAGTATGTAGTAGCCATTGAAAAGTACCTTAGTAAGGAGTATCTAGTTAAAATATAATTTCTGCTGGATACTGTCCATTGTCAAAGTGTATGATTCAAGTTTTTATTATATAAATTAAATATTTACTTTTCTTTTGTATATTGCTTTATCAAATGAAATAAAATTATAGCATAATCATTTAACAGTCATAATGTATACATATATTATCTTTTACAGCCATGGATTTACAGGACGTTTTACAATACATAAATACATGAAGTTGATTCCCTTTGCAAATTTAATAAATATGTATTTAATTGAGTTACATTAATTTCAACATCTGGCAAAGAATAACAATATATTATGTTGTCTACATGGTTTATATTTTAAATAAAATTATCAAAACTGCACTAAGAAATATTTATATTTTGTATCCTTAACGATGAGAGACAAGTCTTATGTCTCCAAATGAACTACAAAATCGTATCTTATATTTATGTATGATATTTGGTCATGTTAACGGTCTAATTTACAACAAGTAGGAGCACTATATTCGGCTGTGCCGAATTTCGATACCCTCCACCAAATTGTGTTTTGTTTTATAGAAACAAATTAACTATTTTTGTTTTAACAGTAATTGCTATGGAATAATCCCTTTATACTGAAATATCTATTACCTTCTTTGTGTAGATTTGATTTGATATTAATTTATTTGCTTAAATTTATTCTAACAATAAAACGTTAATAATTTTGACATTAGCAGTGATACTACTAACACTTTTATACTACAATATTGTGTTTTTTACGGAAACTGAAGAGTATAATTTGTTACTCAGAGCTAGTTAGGAAATATTATTGGATATGTGTGAGCATGGCACCTCCTAGTAAATATTAATACAGTTTTATTTTTTGTTGAAAAAATTTTGCCCATTAAAAATAATAATAATTTAAAATAAAGCGTTATATAGGAGCAACAAAATTCCACCAGTATATTTCCTGTGCAACAAATATCTTTCCCTGAAAACTGTTCAAATCTATTCACTACTACAAAAAAGTTATAGATCAAAATATACGAAAATTTATATAACACAGTGTATTTTTCGGTATAAATATTCAATATTTAAAACGTAATAAAACTGACAAAGTAAGATTTACGATTCTGAAATTTTGGAAACATTGCATTTTGATCAAAGGATTTATAATAATATTCAATTCATAATATTGTATTTATATATGAATAAAGATTTAGAAAGAACATAAGAGACTATTAAAAATATTTGCTAAAAGCCTAGGATTTATGTATTCAAAAGCAGGAAAATAATCCTGGCAGGCAATTTAAATTCATTTACCTAAATTTGACCATTAAATTCTAGATTGCTTGGAACCCAGAAAACATAAACATTATTGATGTATGTATGTGCTTGTATGTGTGTATGAAATATTTCAAATCCAAAGATTGGTAAGGGATTTACAGTTTTAGATCAGTTGAATAGAGCACTTATTAAGGTTTTTAATACAATTAACTTGTTTACTACATCCTCTTAATTTACGAGACTATCTTTTTCAGATTTTAATATAATTTGATTTTACTGCCATCTAGATGTAAGTAATGAATAAATAATTTACGATAAGTGAGTTTCTAGAATTTTTTACAAGCTGATCTAATTTTGACTAAAGCCTAAAATGTCTAATTTTGTTAATTGAGTTTTTCACAGGTGCACGTTGTTTAGTTTAGTTAGTGTTTCTTAACTGTTTATTTTAGCGACAACTTATTATTTTCAAATATCGGGAGAAATCCCATCGAAACTTTTTATTTTCGTTAAGCGAAATGTAGACCTGCATCTTCCGTCATAAATAAGCGGAAGAACAAAATAATTTAAATTTAACAGAAAGTGGTATTGTTAAACTTAAATACCAACTTAAATTATTCACGATTTGTGAATAAAATATCCACAGAAAAACCGGTTACTAAATCATCTATAAACGTTTTATAATTGTTATTCGGATGACAGTGAAATAAAAACATTAATTAAATAAGTATATTTGAGAAGACCAAAAAAATATCTATAAAAGGATTGGAGTTAAACTCATAATCAAGAGTACAGTTCACTCGAAGCTCTTTGTCGGTACTGCAAATACCTTTAAATATAAATAAAATACAGATTTAATTGTACGTGCTTCTATAATAAATTAGAGTCAAATAAAAACTCAGAAATTGCTTTATGACAAGTGTTATTTTGAATGTTCAGTAAGTAAAACATACATGCATATACTGTAAATTGATCCATAAAATATTCCAAATATCACAACCGATAAGAAACTATCAGCCAGACAGCTGCTTACCATAATAAAGCTTACAGTACAGCAAACTGCTTGTTTTCAGAATATATTTATTATTAAAATTAAATTTTACCTTTCGATTACCATGTTCCGAGGGCATTTTTATGTTTTCGATAAACCGATAAATTTAAATTGAGTTGCCAATATGTTAATGTTAAAAAAAGTTCAACAAATTACTCTATTACTGAAATAAGTGTACATATTTAAAACGCAATAAAATAATCTATACAATAAGCAGGGGATTACTCTTAAGGGTTTCTATTAGAAGTTATTAGTTTGTGGCGGTTTTTAAAGTGTAATTAAGCGAGAACATATTGAGGCAACGCTGTATACATACTAAGTAAATTTATTTCATGCTAACTGCTTCAATTATCACCACTTCTTCTGCTACTTTGTACTAAAGGCATAAGGTACGATTTCCCAAAAATACTGTAAAATTTATTTATTTTTCTCTATTTTTCCCTTCAAATTGATTTAACCAAGCCAACAAACAAACATATAAAAATACACAACAAAGCATTTTATGCGATATAATAAATTTTATTTTTAATATTAACGCTAAAGCTTAACAATAAATCATTCATTATACCGAGCAGTTAGACAGTAACTTCAAATTCTTAAAATAACTTTTATATGTATATACGAGTGTGTGTGTACTTAACACATGTATATTACAATAACGTATGTGTGATATTATTTCCCAGCAAAAAAAAAATAATAATTTAGTAGCTGCCTAAAGGGAATTATATTTACAAGACTTCTAAATCAAAAGTGTAAAAACATTCATTCTAAATGAGTTATCATAAATGATGTGTTCAAGGATGAATACAACATCATGCAAAATATCTTAAACAATTCGTGTACGCAAACGAAATCAACTCACAAAACATCGGATGCTTTTCGCCAAATACTAATGCATGAGTTCTATGCAGCTTTTAGTTCATTAATATATTCGTGTAAACACATGATCTCCAATGACACGCTAATTTTAAAATCATTAGTGTTTTCACCTTAATTTAATCACTTTGTCACCAGTTGAACTCCTGCAAAATCACTTTTTTGTGACAGTTTTCTTTTTTTTTTGCCGGGTTGTTTTTTTTCATTATCATATACATTAATCATTCGTAGTTGGCATTTAACGCTTAAATTGTAAGAGAAAGCAAATAAAAATTTTATAGAAAGATAAGAGTTTGTTTTTTTTTTAACAAATCTGCTGAAAGATAGCTTCAGATGCATAAAAATTTTTATTAATAAAAACTCATAAAAATATGTACAGCAGTTATGCTTTAAATCATAGGCTGTACAAAGAAAACCTGAGTCCACTTTAAAAATTGACGTCTAGTTAGAATTGCAATAATGTCATAAAGCAAAACAATCAAATATTCGTATCGAAAAAAAAAGTCGTTGCTTTCAGTACAAAACGAAGTGAAAAGGTAATTTTTTATGATGAGACGAAAATAATCCCAAACAGTCATGATGGACATATTAGCAGAGCTTCTAGAAAAGTACTAACTGCCCTTAATAACAAAAATACGGTTGCACGAAATATTACAAAATATTTTTTTTTAATTGCAATGCAAGTGTTGGACGCACAAATAATGCTGTAATATAGTACCTTACTTCGAAAATGATTTGAATGCACTTTTTTAATTTATTTATTACTTTAACAAAAATTTTATGTTTCTTTTATACTGTTGCGTAAACTAAAGAAAAATATGAATTAAATAAAAAAAATTAATAACAACAAGTAAGAAAACTATATTCGGATGGGCCGAATCTTTAATACCCACCTCCAATTTTAATTACTTTTACAGGACAA
This sequence comes from Phyto melanocephala, assembly GCA_941918925.1. Classification (NCBI taxonomy): domain Eukaryota; kingdom Metazoa; phylum Arthropoda; class Insecta; order Diptera; family Rhinophoridae; genus Phyto; species Phyto melanocephala. The sequence continues at coordinate 60,842,360 of OW799235.1, read as the reverse complement.
AATTTATTATTTTGTTATTAGCAACAATCGCTATGGAATTATCTCTTTAAACTGAAATATGTATCACTTTCTTTGTATAACTTCGATATGCTATTAAAATATATTCGTAAATTTAGTCTTTCAATGAAAGTGGGTGTTAAAGTAGGCGTGTCAAGAAAGTTTCTTCTAATAAATACAACAAAAAATATTTCCATAGAGAAATTATATGAATTTGAGATCAAGCGTTATATGGGGGGTGAGCGTTAACGTAGGCATATCACATTGAGTTTCCGTTAGTGAAAATCCTTTGTCCAAAAAGCAACGTCTGCAAAATTTCTGAATCGTACTTCTACATTTGTCATTTTTATTACATTTTAAATTTCAAATATGCACTGTGCGGTATAAATTTTCGTACATTTTGATCTATAACTTCATTCGTAATGTATAGATTTGAGCAATTTTTAGAGAAATATATTTTTTACACAGGAAATATACTTCCGCAGTTTAATCGAATGTTGGAAGGTCATTGCTTTTTTACCTACTCTTGCATTACGATCTATAATTCTCTTCCTTATATTCCGATTTCGCCCATTTGCAATACCAAACAAACCTTGTGTATATGAAATATTCTGACAAAATTTGAGTCCCCTAACTTTTTTGTTTCGAGCTCCTTCGTGCTTTCAGCAGATGGACAGACAGACGGACATATCTAGATCGTCATAAAATAATACCACGACTCGGAAAATATATGCTTTATGGGGCCTGAAATGAATATTTCGATGTGTGACAAAGGGAATGACAAAATGAATATACCCACACAATTTTTTTGGTGGCGGGTAAGTATAAAAATATAAATTTTTTATTGCCCTTAGTAATCAAAATGTTTTAAATATTTTTGGTTTTTAGGTAGTTAAAGTTTACAGTTCATAAAATTCTGATTCATTTAAAGCAAGAGCAGTTGTATTGTAGTATTGTTATATGTTTTAGGACTTTTAAAGTGTAAATATTTGTCAGGATTGCCTACTACCAAGGTTGGTATACCACCTTATAACAACAACTTATTCATATAGAATTGACTTCAAAACCCATTTTTTTTCTTTCTTGCTTAACAAATTTACAATCTGAAATAGCCAACATTAATTTTCCACACATCCTAACATTTAATTTTCTTCTAAAAGAAAAATAAAATAAATAAATAAGCTTTTCGTACAGGAGTAAGTGTGTGGCTTCTGTTCTGATTAAAACGATACAAACTTATTTATTAAGGTTTCGATTTTGTAAGTAACCTCTTTTTTATAAATTACTGGCGAGTAAAATAAAAAAAACACATTCTTTTAACTATAGCTTTTGTCTACAAAAGCTACTTAAAAAACTTAAGAACAAAACCATAAATATTATATTTTTTCTGCATGAGTCACGCACGACTACTCTTGGTGGTCTTTTTTATTACTTTTTTTTAGGAAAATCAGGTAATTATGTGCAATCGGTCAACCCAGACCACCTTTTTTATATCACACTCTCAAAAGTTGAAAATATTTTAAGAACGTGTTGACATTTCTTATAGATGCGTTAAATTTTTTATCACATTGATTCTTTTTAACATTTTTATGTGCTAAAGTAATTTGTGCTAAAACATTTTATATAGGAGTTACTTGGACAAATAATAAACAACTACACAATTTTTTTTAATTAAAAGTTAGCTTACTTACTTAAATGGTTATAAACAACCATTGAGCGCACTATAATTTTCCTTGACCGTCGACCTAATGCGCTTAGCCTCCAGTTTCTAGCCCCAAGTTTTGAGAGAACTTCTTCAGCTTGATCCTTACACCGGAGTTTGGGTCTTCTCTTTTTCTTCTCCCTGCCGACGCAAATAGGTCCACAAATTTTGCGAATAATCTTTCTCTAAACATCCCCGGAACAGCTTTACTGCACGCAAAGAAAATATTTGGTTGTGGTAACCATAATCGAAGAGCAACATACTATGATTGAGTTGTATGATTATGGTTGAAGCATATAATGCTTGCCAGTTATCGTTATTAAGTTTAATTGAAGTATCATTCAATAATCATATACATGACTACAATTGAAAGCGACAATCTTTGCTTTTTTACGGCAAATTATTGTCTTTTGCTGTAACATACACATATTGGTTGTACTTACCAACTTAATTGCAACTTTTATGGCAATATTTTTTTACATTTTCTCGTTTATTTGTAAATTTTCTTTATTTTTTCAAAATTTTTGTTCATATTTTTCAAATAATAAAAATTTATTCAGCAAGAAGAAGAAGAGCAGTTAAAATCATACCATTTTTAAATGAACAGCATTTTGAAATTTTTACAAAAAGTTAACAATAAATGATACAATTCAAACAAATGCTTGATTATCGTGACAAAATATATGATGAAATGATACAAACATAAATGTTTTCGACAACCAAATATTGTTTTAGAAAAAATAATATGACCGTCGTGATCATATCGTAACCATGGTTTTTCTTTGCGTGTGCAATATACAAGCATGGGTAATATAAGTCTTCTATTTATTGTAATTTTTGTTCGTGTGAGAGAGGGCTTTGTTTCTTAACTGCCTGCTAAGCCCAAAATAGAATCTATTAGAAAAAATAGTTCTTTGTTTGATTTATTGTGGTACCTATGTAGATGAAGTTGTTTACTACCTCGAAGTTATAGGCATAACCGAGTATCAAATGAGAAATTCTATGGATTTAAGATAAAACGTTACATCGGATATAGGCGATAAAGTGGGCGTGTCACCTTAATTTTCTGGCATAACAGCAACAGTGACTTTAATTTTGTCGGTTTTATAAGCTTTTAAATTTCATTATCAGTAGATTACGTAAAAAGTGGGCGTTTTAGTTATAGTCGAAATAGTTTCTGCCAATAAACTCAAGTCACATATTTCAATATAGAGTCTTTTATTCTTCCAAAACCTTTATTCATAATGAAATTATATGAATTAGAGATAAAACATTATATGGGAGGTGGACATAAAAGTGAGCGGGTCACATTTATTTTCGGTTAGTACAAAGCCTTTGACTAAAAAGCAGTGCTTGCAAAATTTCAGAATCATACATTATTTTTGTCGGTTGTATTACGTTTTAAATTATGAATATACCGAAAAAGGCACTGTGCGGTATAAATTTTCGTACATTTTGATCTATAACTCCTTTCCTAACTCATAGATTTAAGCAGTTTTCGGGGAAAGATATTTTTTTTACTCAGGAATTACACATTCGAAATTTTATGGCTCTACGTTAATGAGTTTGGACACAATTGCATTTTCTTCGATGTTGGAAGGACACGATTTTTTCGACCTACTCTTGCATTACGAGCTATAACTCTCTTCCTAAAATACCGATTTAGCCCATTTTCAATACCAAACAAACCTTGTGTATAGGAATTATTCTGGCTAAATTTGATCTCCCTAACTTTTTCGATTCGAGCTCTATCGTTTACTACTAATAAATTCAAATTTGTTAGCTAATAATTCAGAATAAATTAACTGCCAAAACAATATTAAATGTTTGCATGAATCACTAAAATAACCGCAAAAAATACCACGAGTTAATCAGTACAAGTTATGTAATTAAGATTGAAAATAAAATTTGTGAAATAATTATATCATATAACACAATATTGAAACAAAATACAAATTTTAAAAGCCTTTTATACTTATGTATGTATATCAAAGTTTTTTCCTAAAATTAAATATTTTTTCCTAGGTTACACGTATTCAGGGTTACACGTATTTAATTGTTTAATATAACTTTACATTTATTATGCTTAAAGTTATTAAATTTGAAATCGTGGCGTTTTAATAAACGGCTGATATTTTAAGAAGTTAAGTTAATTTTGAATTTCGTTGATTATTTTTAGTTTTGCGACAGAAAAATTCATTAATGATTTTAAAACTAAAAGAAATTTGGAATGATATATATTGTATATCGATGGTCTCATGTAAATAGATACTTTTTACGAAATTGAGTTTTTCAGCGATTTCAATATATTTCACACAAATACACCTCGACACGAAAATTTAACGCAATAGTATCAAAAATAACTACGATAACTAAAATAACAGCGATTTTACAAAAGAAATTGTATTACGATAATACAGTTTCTATTACGCTTTTACCTTCTCCTGTAGAATTATTTGAGTTAGAGCCTTTATACATGAGACCGACTATATGTATTTCCGCTTGATAATATGTTGACATATACATATGAACAAAAATTGAATATACAGAGTCGCATATATGAATTCGCATATTATAAATATTTCTCATACATAGTAACATCTGTGATAAAAGTATCCACATGTGATTCTTTATATTGGCATACATATATGATTATTTATAGGATCATAAATTTGAATAAATAAACATTAGGGTGTCCTTTTTAAGGTAACATTTTTTTTTTTTTTAATTTCAAAACGCATAACTTTTAATTTTAAATATGAAATTTTATTGTCATCATGATTGCAACCCGTGGCGACGCAGCCAAGAAGTTTTGCATAATGCAGTAAATGAAAACAAATTACATTAATTAAAGAATTTGTTTTATTTGTAATATTTTAATTTTCCAAACTAGATGGGATAACTTATTTTTTCTGCAGTCTGGAATAAAATTTCTGTGTTCCACACAGCGCAATAAAAACTGTTTTTGTTCTTCAAGTTAATAAGTCCGTGAAAATCTTGCACTAATCTGACTGCTCTCTCGGCAGCATCATTTACCACTCGTAGATGACAAACTTTTCTTTTAGCTTATAGAAAGTTAGGTTAGGTTGAAAAGGAGGGACATTAAAAGTCCAAACCTATGACAGGTATGAACTAATGCCCAGTTGGCATGTTGTGCGCTCCGTGTGGGAAACGGAATTCCCAAACAAAAATCATAATCAAAATTTTCCAATAAATATTGGACTAGCCCAAGAACTCAGTCCCCTCAATGTAATTCCTTATGGATTTTTAGTTCGAGTTCCTCAGGTACTCTAAATTTGGCATAGTATCACTGTTACTCGCGTCTAAAATGCCCAAATGCAGGACAATGACAGAGATAGTGTATCAAGGTCTCTTCCTCTTCCTCGCATGCTCTACATGTCGTTTCCTAAGGACAATTTCATGGGAGCTAGATGTGTTCTCAACTCCGTACGACCTGTGATCACACTGGTTAGTATCCTAAGTGTTGGTCAACTTAATCTCGGAATTTCCTTTGAAATCCCAAGATTTGGTTCACCCCATAGTCACTTCACCGACATCACTGCCTTGCCACTTTCTGGCATGTTCTTCCTTCGCCCAACATTTAAGTTCATCCCTAAATCGTTTAAGGAGTTTAGCGTTCTCCAAAGTTATAGTACTCAGAAGAGCTCCCATTTAGCTTCTAGAAAGGCAAGGTTATATATCTAAGACTCCACAAATTTGCAAAAAAAATCTATCATCGACCTTTGATCGAGTAAGAAATATTTTGCTTCTGTTTTATAAATACAAAACTATCTACTGTTTTACCTGAAACAATAAAGCTTATATTAAAAGTTTATAAATTTTTTTTATAAAAACAAATATGACTCACCAAACAACGTTTTTGAGATTTCATCGCTCTTAAGTGTATATCGTTTGGTGTATCCGATATTTTTCCGCTGCACAGAGGAGTATTTGGCCTGAAAAGCTGGCCAAACGTATTTTTTGAATTAATAGTTTTAGTTTTTTTGATAGTTTTAGGTGTAGTATGATATCAAAAGTCTAGTGGCAGATTTTGAAAAAATTATACTGGACAACAATAGTACACTGCGCATCAAAAAAATTTTTTCTCTACCCTAGAAATAAAAGTATGTGGACTATATGGATTTTGATGCCCTTAATTCAAAACTGTTTTTCGTTTTTATGTGGCACGTAAGGATTTTCTTTTTAAGGCGTGGCATATTTCACCCCTAAATCGTTGGGTTGCATAAAATATTTTGTCAGAACTTGAAAACGGGTTCTCCGATTTTAATAGCAGGAGGATCAGAAGATGCACCGGAAAATTCTGCTTAAACTAACTAAACACGTTTCTTTTCTATCTATTACAATTTCGGAGTTATTAAAAATTGATGGCGAAAAAAAATTTTTTTCCTGCAAAATTCGTCAAATTGTTTGTTTTCTAAATGCAATAAAAAAAATTAAAAAACCAAAAAGTTTAAATTTTTAAGATTTTTTCAAAGGTCACATTCCTAAGAAATAAAAGACGGTATAAATAGTAAATCTCAATTAACAAATGTTGATTTTAAAGGTTTAAAATCTTTCTTGACAGTTTGTATGTACATGCATACATATGATTTACGGTCTAATTAAAAAAATTTTAAAAATTGTAAGGCTCTTATAAAACAGTATTTTTTTATGAAAAAAGGCTTCATTATATGTATTTTTTTTTTTTTTTTAATAAATGGACAATAATTATTATGTCGGTGTCAGGAAGAAGTGTGATGGTTTCCGATCTCTTTGCGTACTGCAGCTTATAAAGGGACACTGCTCAGAAATAGGCTATACAAAACATCTCGATTTGTATCGCTTCTGCTGAATTTCCACAAATAATTCGTACAATATAATCGTAAGGGCTTATTTCTGGCCTCGCCAGCTTCTTCTGACAATTGGATGGTAGCCTGATACCTGGGTGCACATGTATTTTTAATGTACCTGTATTTGTTTTTTGTAAATAATTTTTCTTATTAGGTACGTATATTTATTTTTTTTAACATATAATGTTTTGTAGAGCAGGTATATAAAAATATCTTTTATGGGGATTTGTGGGACATTCCGTTATAACTGTTATCGATAATAAAAGGTTTTTCAAATTTATAATTATAGGCAGGTACATATAAACATTGTAAAGTGTTAAAAATTATGTGAAAAACAGTTGAAAGCAATAATTCAAAATACATAAAAAAAGTTAATGATGAGCAAAAATAGAAGAAATGTGAAATTTTCAAAAAATCGTCAAATATAATGGCGCAAACTTGCGCACACTTTTTGGTTTCTAAAATTAGAGATTCCAAATATTATTGTGGTATCAAAAAAAATTCATAGATATGCTAACCTTACTTTTTAAAACATTTTTTTTTGTAAAAAGAAGTGTATATTTTTTTTAGCTTTTGAACGAATTGTTTCAACATGCATATTCAACATATTTTAATATTTTTTTTATTAAATAACTTTTGATCAAACGTTTCAGCGAAAAAAAAAATCATTGTTAAACCTTAATTAGTTTAGCCGCAAAAAATATCATATAAACATCCCGAAACCGAAAAAAACATTTAAATCTCATATAATTTTCTTCACTTTCCTGACTTTAGCAGGGTCTCAGAGCTACAAATCGCAACTAAAAGTCTTCAAAATTTATAATATAACACAGTACAACATTTTTCAGTTAATTGATTGCCAACTCAATTCTGTTAACTGTATGTGAAATTAGACCCAAAAAGAAGAATTTCTGCATCATTCGTTTTGTCTTCTTACCTGCGATTTGAAGTTAGTATCGATTTGAAGTTAGTACTATCGTATAGGGGAATTTATCACGTTTTAGGCCCTGTTGTTTGACATAGCTCGACAACCACTAGCCCAATTTAGTTGAAATAAATTTTAAAAAATTAAGAATTACAATTCCCTTAATCTCTTCATATATTATTTTCCTATACAAGTAACACTTTCGAAGTTAAAAATGAATGTATGAAGGGAAAAAATTATTGTTTGCCTAAAAATTAAAATTTTTTTTTTTTTTAAATACATAAAAAATCCAAAATGGAAAAAAGTTTCAAGTCTAGTTATTTTTTCGCAAAGTCACATAACCTATGAGCAAAATGAGACAAAGATCATAAAAATCGATGCACGCGTTTCGCTCTTATTCGCAATTGAGTAAATGTATAAATTTCAAAAATCAGTTATAGCCACCACCCTTAAAATAAAAATATAAATTAAAAAATTATCATGCAAAAAAAACTTTATTTATAAAAACTTAATGAAAATAAAATAATATGCAATTAATACGCAACTATAATATGCATAAAAACAAAATTTAGAACATTTTTTCAATTATTGGCAATACCCATCCTTGTAGAAGTTGACGCTTGTGGTTCCATTTTAGAAGGGTAGTATAACAACTGTTGCACACTGTGTTCGGCGTAAAATTTGCACCACTTAAATCTGCTTCATCGAAATAATTACAATACGCGGTTTTGAATTGCTCAGTAAACAAATTTTTTCGATCTTTTTTCTGTATTTTTCGGACGATATGACCACAAACGTAACAATATTCATCCAAATATGGGCACTTGTTGTTTTCCATATTGATATATTTTATGTTTTGTTGTTATTCACTTTTAAAAAACTGGAGAAAAATCACTTTTACTGTTCGCGTTCGTCGGCACTGGTTGAATGCCAAAAATCGATCAATGCACACCTATAAATACTACGTATTTTTGAATATTTTACTGCCAGGTACTTATAAATGGGCGCATATTTTAAGGGCTGCTGGCTATATACCTGATTCAGTACTTGTACGTTTCAAACTGTGCAAAACTTTCAAAATAATGACCACCCTTAAATGTGGGTGCAATTTCTGTAAAAAAATCATATAGGTAGCCACCGGAAAAACCAAAATAATAAAAAGGTCCACTTTCCGTTTAATTGTCCACGTACATTTATTACCGCAATCATAAAAATCAAATAACCTTTTGTTTATTCCTTTTTTTTTAATTCTCAGAATCATGAAAAAGGTGTCAATGTTTTCTCCAAATAATGTTGTGCATATCTCGAGCAAATTTTTGAAATTCATACATTTACTCAATTGCGAATAAAAGCGAAACGCGTGCATCGATTTTTATGATCTTTATCTCATTTTGCTCATAGGTTATGTGACTTTGCGAAAAAATAACTAGACTTTAAACTTTTTTCCATTTTGGATTTTTTATGTATTTAAAAAAAAAAAAAAATTAAATTTTTAGGCAAACAATAATTTTTTCCCTTCATACATTAATTTTTAACTTCGAAAGTGTTACTTGTATAGGAAAACAATATATGAACAGATTAAGGGAATTGTAATTCTTAATTTTGTAAAATTTATTTCAACTAAATTGGGCTAGTGGTTGTCGAGCTATGTCAAACAACAGGGCCTAAAACGTGATAAATTCCCCTATACGATAGTGCTAACTTCAAATCGATACTAACTTCAAATCGCAGGTAAGAAGACAAAACGAATGATGCAGAAATTCTTCTTTTTGGGTCTAATTTCACATACAGTTAACAGAATTGAGTTGGCAAATCATGTGTTGTACTGTGTAATGTAAAATATTGTTGTCTGTCGAGCTGCGTACCTAGTTGTTAAGATTTATTAAAATTCAGTTTTGCCTTTTTGGCCAGCTTTTCAGGCCAAATACTCCTCTGTGCGCTGTTTGAGTTGACGAGCATAATTGATTTTGTTTTATCATCCAAATGATTACAAAACTTACTTACTGCAGCATTCGAAATTATTTCGCCTATTTCATTATAGCTTTTGACTCCTTTCAAAAAAAGCAAATCCTGATTAGTGGCTTTTACAGCTATGTTGACCTGGGACTGGAGTGAACATATTTTTAATGAATAAATCGCTCTGGCCATCTGTAGTGTTAGGAAATAGGACTTTTTTTAGTTAACTTTGTGAAGTGCGGATGGTTCGCACTATGTTAATAAAGAATTGTGTTTCTTTATTAAAATCAGTCGAATTTATACTAAAATATTGCTTACATTGCATTCTTACGGACATAGGAGGGAGATATTTGGTTTGGCCAAACATTTTCATTAGAATTTACTAATGTTTCCTGCAAAGCATTCGCTGTTTGTTAATGCTTATAGTACGAGCTTGTATAGGGGGATCGTATTTATTATATATATTATAACAGAAACCGTTATTGCACAATTCTTAGACAGTATTTATGATAGTGTGTAATTTGATATTTTTGTTTATCGTCAATTAGGAATGTTCTTGCAGTATTTTGGGCTTGAGCTTGGCACAACAACAATGTGCCATGTACACTAAATGCTACGACACGTATTTTTGGCTTGTGCCAATATATTTAGTAGGTATTTTCTTATTTATTTTAGGTATACGACGAATTATGTTCTTTGTTAAAGAGCAATATAAAAAAAACAACAACTGTTGAGCTTAAAAATTAAGTATGAACCGACTTTATTGTGTTTTTAGATTTATAATAAAACTTATTAACTAACAAGTAAAAGCGCTATATTCGGCCGTGCCGAATCTTATATACCCTTCACAACGTGTAGTCATGCAATAACAGTAAATTCACGTATGTATGTTAAAAAAAAAAAAAAAAAAAAAAAAATAAAAAAAAAATTTAAAAAAAAAAAATTAAAAAAAAAATTAAAAAAAAAAAAAATTATTATATAAATATATAATATATATAAAACAAAAAAAAAAATAAAAAAAAAATTAAAAAAAAAAAAATAAAAAAAAATAATAATAAAAATATATATAATATATTAAATAAAAAATAAAAAAAAAATAAAAAAAAAATTTAAAAAAAAATTTTAAAAAAATTTAAAAAAAAATTTTTTTGCCTCAGCTGGGATTCGATGCCACGTTTTCTCTAACCAGTATACACGTTTGTATGTATGTATGTTGTTGTTGTAATGTTGTTTTTATGAAAAGAAAATCGAGGTGGTCGTGGGTTTCTGCTCATATCTCAGTTGTTTATGTACCGATGTTTCTGATCTACTCCCGAATATTTCTGATATTTTAATACCTTACCCGGGTCCAACCTATGTCGGGGGGCTTCAAAAAGTTGATTTCAACATACACACGGACAGACGGTCAGACGGACAGACGGACAGACGGTCAGGGCTTAATCGACTCCTCTATTCATAAGCTTTCAGAAAATATATACTTTATGGGGTCGGAAATGAAAATTGTAGAAATTTCACACGGAATGACAAACCTATATATACCCTTTTTCACTGTGTGAAGGGTATAAATACAAAAGTGCCTATGTTATCGTTATCGTTATTTTATTCGTTACTTACTTTTAATTAATAAATATTGTCTTGCAATTAGTTTAATTTCTGAACAATTTTATATGTAACAAAAGTGTGCCAAAAAAATGAAATTATGTTGTCTGCGGATTTCCAGATAATTTTGTCTGCTTCCGTTCATTTGCTTAAGCAGTTGTTTTACAGTAATTAATGTTTAAATAGAAATAATTAGAATTTAAAAAAATACTTATAATGTTGGTGATGTTATTACTTATTGCTGTTGTTACCGTTGCTTTGATGGTTTTGGTGGTGGTTGTATTGTGGGTGAATCCATTACACCTCCCTCCCTGCAATGAAGTGTTGGCCGAAGGGGCTTCGCATAAATTGTTGTCGGAACTTCGTTAATTTTCTGATCAAATGAATATGTTAACGTTATTGATTTCCTTTTTATCATTGTAATTGTAAGTATTATGATGAGAATTGTTACTGACCCGATGGCTGAATATGTAATTTTTTTCTTATTATACCCTTCACCTGAGGTGCACAAGGGTATATATAGCTTTGTCATTCCGTTTGTAATTTCTACAATTTTCATTTCCGACCCCATAAAGTATATATTTTCTGAAAGCTTATGAATAGGGGAGTCGATTAAGATCTGTCAGTCTGTCCGTGTGTTGGTTGAGATCCTCAGATCTGTGAATGGTATCAATCTCTTGGAAATATCCGGGAATGAATCGCTATTGCAATTCAGCACAATCGCACCATGACTTTCTGAGATATGAGCAAAAAACCTCGAGCACCTCGTTTTTTCACAATTACAACAACAACATACATATATACTGGTTAGAGTAAACGTGGCATCGAATCCCAGCTAAGCCAAAAATAAAAATTTATATATTATTTTTTTTATTTTATATTATTAATATTTTTATTATTTTTTTTTTTAATTTTTTTAAAATATTTTTTTGCATTTTTTGTTTGTTTTTAATGCATTTTTTTTTTGAATTTTTTTTTTTTGTTTGGAAACATAAATACATATGTAAACCCAATTTATAATTCTGCAATGGGATGCTTTTATATATGTGTGTATGCTTTTTACATGTATGTACATGTACATGTTCATATGAGATGAATGGTGATACAAGCAATTGTTATTGCATGACTACACGTTGTGAAGGGTATATAAGATTCGGCACGGCCGAATATAGCACTGTTACTTGTGTATTTGTGTATTTGTCCGCAGGTTTTCCATAATTATTTTATTTTGGAATCTATATTCATTCATTTAATTTTGGGAGTGCTATTTCGTTTTTATTTGAAAGGATTGTTATTTTATTTTTAAAATTGGATGTCATTTCGATGAAGTTTCCAGTGTTCCAATTAATGGTGTTTTTGTTACTGTATCAAATGTTGTTGATAGCTACTTTGCACACAGAAAACAATAAATATGGATTTTAATTACGAAATTAATATTATTAATTAAAAATTGTTTAATTTTGCTCCAATCATCAAAATGATACTATTAATTAAATGAAAATTAATAGTTTTAATTGAAAAAATATGGAGAAAAATATCAATTAAAATAGTATTCAAATATTAATTAAAATTTTCAATAATTTTCAAAAATTATTTTAATTAATTTAATCATGTCTCTATTTAAGATTTGGGTTTTATAATATTGAAGCATTTATTATATCAATAATATAATTTATTAAACCTGTATAAAAAAATACAAAAAAAAATATTCTTTTTTTAAATTTATTTATTCTTAATATACTACATTTATATCACAAAGGATTCTATATTTTTAATTACATTTCGTTACTTATATAATAAAATTAATGTTAAGAAATAGGGTTCCACACACATACACACACTATACCATATGAAAAGCCGGATTTCCAAAAATAATTTTTAGCATCAGCGATCTAGATATAAAGGAACATTAACTGGTAAAAAGGCTTGATCAGGCAGAGTGAAGAAATTTAACTAACTTCCCTATTAAAATGAGAATTCTGAGGAATATCAAGGCACACAATAAATATGTAATGAATTTTGGCATACCTACAATGAAACCGAAACCATTTATTATATTTAAAGCAGAGCATATTGTTATATACATATGTACCTATATACACTTACCAGAACTTTCTCTTGCAGATTGGCGAAAATTTTTCATTATTTCGCTCCTTGAGTAACAATTGTATTAAATTTATTTTTAAAATTAAATTTTCAAGTAAATGTCATTTAAAATAATATATTTTATTTTTTAAAATTTTTTTCAACTGACAGAAATCTCTTTGTTTTTTGAAAATATTTAATATCAATTAAAAAATTTAATTAAATTAATGAAAACTATAATTAGAATTCAAAAACAAATTAAAAATACAATTAATTAAACAAATTTTAGAAATATTTTTTTCTGTGCAGTTGATAAATTGTGTAGCATATAACGTCTTTAAACCAGATTTATAAAACACTGTATAAGCCGACAGTTGCTGTAGCATGCACCTTGTATCCGGCACTGTTTACGTCGGCAATTCGGAAGTTTTATTTCAACTTTTACTCATAAATATTTCATAACTACAGTAGCATATGTTTAGGTACATGCTAACAAAACTCAACAAAAAAAAAGAGGGAAGGTTCTGAACGTCTATCTCATATGAGGTCTAACCGTTTGTGAATATGTTGTGATAGATGGTGTCACAACATACAATTCCCACCCAACCATGATCACGTCATTTATCATCGTAGTATTACACATGATCCCAAATATATATGTAGTACTCATCCCATTAAATAGTATCCGTTAAAATAAAATATTTAGTTAATTTCCATTTTTATACCCTTCACCTGTGGTGCACAAGGGTATATATAGCTTTGTCATTCCGTTTGTAATTTCTACAATTTTCATTTCCGACCCCATAAAGTATATATTTTCTGAAAGCTTATGAATAGAGGAGTCGATTAAGCCCTGACCGTCTGTCCGTCTATCCGTCTGCCCTTCTGTCCGTGTGTTGGTTGAAGTCAACTTTTAGAGCAACTATATGTTCCTCAGATCTGTATATGGTATCAATCTCTTGGAAATATCCAGGAATGAATCGCTATTGAATTCAGCACAATCGCCCCATAACTTTCTGAGATATGAGCAAAAAACCACGACCACCTCGTTTTTTTTCACAATTACAACAACAACATACATACATAGATACATGTATAAAACATACCAAACAAAAAAAATTACAAAAAAAAAAATATTAAAAATAAGAAAAAAATAATAAAAAAAACTACAAAAAAAAAATTTTTTAAAAATTTAAAAAAAAATTTTAAAAAATTTTTTAAAAATTTTTCTAAAAAAATTTTTTAAAAAAATTTAAAAAAAATATAAAAAAAATAATAAAATATAAATAATATATTAAATAAAATAAAATAAAATTTTTTTGGCTCAGCTGGGATTCGATGCCACATTTATTCTAACGTGTACGTATGCACGTATTTTATATGGAATGAATGGTGATACAAACAATTGTTATTGCATGACTACACGTTTTGAAGGGTATATAAGATTCGCACGGCCGAATATAGCACTGTTACTTGTTCAAATTTACACTGTAATCATTTAAGTTTATTGTTGCAAAAAGTTTGAATTGAAATATTCCTAAATATCCCATTTTCAAATAAATACCACTATGAATTGAAGATAAAGCGTTATATGAGAGGTGAGCGTTTAAGTGGGTGAGTCACCGTAATTTTTTGCAATTATACTTAAATTGACGAGAATTTCATCATCATACAAATAATTCTGTCGATTTAATAAACTTTTAAATTTCATTAAGAGTAAATTATATTAGAAGTCGGCGTTAAAGGAGGGGTGTCAAAGTTGTTTCTACTGCTAAAATCAACTTAAATATTTCAATATATAGTCCTTTATTCTTCCAAAATCTTTGTTCATAGAGAAACTATATGAATTTTAGATAAAGCGTTGCATAGGAGGTGGGTGTGTCACCTTGATTTTCCACTATTCCAATAATATTGATAAATAAGCTATATTTGCAAAGTTTCAGCATCGTACATCTTATTTTGTAGGTTTTCTGACAATTTGTACAATTTGACTTGTAATGTATTGATATGAGAAATACACATTCGCAATTTAATGGCTCTACGTTAATACGTTTAGACACAATTGCATTATATTCGACTTTGGAAGGACATTGTTTTTTTGACCTACTCTTGCATTATGAGGTATAACTCTCTTGCTTATATTCCAATTTAGCCCATTTGGAATACCAAACAAACCGTGTGTATAAAAAATACTCTGGCAAAATTCGAGCCCCCTAGATTTTTCGGTTCGAGCTCCATCGTGCTTTTAACAAACGGACGGACGTAGCTAGATCGAACTAAAATGAAACCAGGGGCCGAATTACGGCATTCGAACGTGATCGAAATTGTAGAATTCTTATTAGAATCTCTATACCTAAAGCACAGCGAACTCGATCGTTCGAGTAAAATTTCGATCGTGATCGAATGCCGTAATTAGACCCCTGGACTCAGAAGATATATACTTCATGGGGTCTAAAATGGATATTTCGATGTGTTACAAACGGTATGACAAAATGAATATACCCCCAAAAAGCAAAAATTAGTTTGGAATATTAAAAACAGCGTTGCCGTTTTTTTCACTTTTAACCAAAATTGGTTATTTCTTGTTCTGATGTGTAGATGTGTACTTTGTTTTTTTTGTTTTTTTTTGATTTTGGTTACTTCTCACTTAAATTTTAATATGCTAATTTTTTAAATTGCACTTTAAAATATGTATGTATGTTTCACATTCGATGAAGTGGCAAGTATGCAAAAACATAAAATAAAAATTAAACAAGTAAGAGCACTATATTCGGCTGTGCCGAATCTTTTATACCCACCACCAATTTTGTGTACATTTAAATCACAATATTTATTATTTTGTTAATCGCTATAGAATAATCTCTTTATAATAAAATATGTATCACTTTCTTTGTAGAGTGTGGTTAAATTTTAAGGGCCTATGTTGAAGGTGAACTACACCTGCATTTCACTTGACATTTCTCAATATCAAACTTACTCAATTTGATCCGTGGAAAGAGGTACGCAAATGAGCAACGCTTTTTTCAGGTTTTTTATAAAAATGGGCGTTCAAATCAAAATGCATTTTGTGCACTTCGTAATTCTTTTGATCAACATAATCGTTCAAATTCGTCCACAATCGGGAGAATTGTAAAACATATTAAAATTTCTGCAAAACAGGTCCGTATAAAATGTTAGAAAATCTGTGAATGCCTTCTTAGTTCGTTGAATGGGAACCACTGCTGGTTTTTGCGATAGTGTGGCAAAAGATCAGTCAACGTCGCCTCATCATCATGCCCAACAATTGAGCATCAACATTGTCATTGAAAATTTGGACCATCAGATAGAGGAGGGTCACCAAGGATGGGGGGGGGGTAATTTGGCCGATATTTTGTTAAATACATAATTGAACCATACAAATATTATAATTACAAAAAGAAATAATTATAATATTTATCCTAAATAATTTGTGTTTTATTTAAATTCAACATCGGTCCTTAAAATTTAACTACCCTTTAAAACTTCAATATGCTACTAACATGCTTTTGTAAATGTAGTCTTTCAATGAAAGTGGACGTTAAAGTAGGCTGGTCAATAAAGTTTCTGCTAATAAATACAACTTAGATATTTCAATATAGTCCTTTATTTTCCCAAAAACTTTGTCAATAGAGAATTGACATGAATTTAAGATAAACCGTTATATGGGAGGTAGGCGTTAAAGTGGGAGTGTCACCCAAACTTTTTGGCACAGCAGTTGCATTGATTAGAAGGATATACCTAGATAATTTGATCATCATACCTCTAATTTTTCGGTTTTATGAGCTTTTAAATTTCATTACCGGTAGATAACGTGAAAAGTGGGCGTTATAGTAGGCGTGTCAAAGTTTTTTTTTGCTAATGAGTACAACTAAGGTATTTCAATATAGCCCTTTATTATTCCAAAATCTTTATTAATAGAGAAATTATATGAATTTTAGGTAAAACGTTATATGGGAGGTGGGCGTAAAAGTGGGCGTGGCACCTAAATTTTCTGGAACAGTAATGACATTGCCTAGGGGAATATACCTAGGAAATTTGATCAATATACCTCTAATTTTGGCGGTTTTATGAGCTTTTAAATTTCATTAATGGTAGATTACGTGAAAAGTGGGCGTTATAGTAGGCGTGTCAAAGTTCTTTTTGTGAATGAGTACAACTTAGGTGTTTCAATATAGCCCTTTGTTATTCCAAAATCTTTATTAATAGAGAAATTATATGAATTTTAGGTAAAACGTTATATGGGAGGTGGGCGTAAAAGTGGGCGTGGCACCGTAATTTTCTGGTACAGTAATGACATTGCTTAGGGGGTTATACGTGGCAAATGTGATCATCATACATCTAATTTTGGCGGTTTTATGAGCTTTTAAATTTCATTAACGGTAGATAACGTGAAAAGTGGGCGTTATAGTAGGCGTGTCAAAATTATTTTTTCAAATCAGCACAACTTAGGTGTTTAAATATAGCCCTTTGTTATTCCAAAATCTTTATTAATAGAGACATTATATGAATTTTAAGTAAATCGTTATATGGGAGGTGGGCGTAAAAGTGGGCGTGGCACATTGATTTTCCGTGTGAAAAAAGCGACTCACCAAAAAGCAAAGTGTGCAAAATTTCAAAGTCGTACATCTAATTTGGTTGCTTTTATGACGTTTTTGTTTTTAAATATACCGAAAAATACACTGTGCGGTATAAATTTTCGTATATTTTGATCGATAACTCCTCTCCTAATGCATAGATAATTTAGATAATTTTCGGGGAAAAATATTGTTTTTACTCAGGAAATATATATTCGGAGTTTCATTAGTCTACGTTAATGCGTTTGGACACAATTCCATTTTATTCGATGTTCGAAGGACACGGTTTTTTCGACCTACTCTTGCTTTTCGAGCTATAACTCTCTTCCTAATATTCCGATTTAACCCATTTTCAATACCAAACAAACCTTGTCTACAAGAAAGATTCTGGCAAAATTTGAGCCCCCTAGCTTTTTCGGTGCGACCGGTGCTTTCAACAGACGGACAGACGGACGGACATAGCTAGATCGTCATCAAATCAAACCCTGATTCAGAATATATATACTTTATGGCAAAATGAATATACCCCCACCATTTTTTTGGTGGCGGGTATAAAAAGGCTGAAACTTTTGTGTACATGTGATTTTGCGTTTTTCTCTTACTTATTAGTTCTGTCGACTGCAAAACATATATCTTGACTACTTACACTACAGCTATTTCTAATCAAATATAACATAAATAGTAGTTACATTTAACGTATATATCGGTCAAAGCTAACCAGGTATATATATATTACTCGTACAAAAAAACAAAATTTATTATCTTTTATATTATTTATTATTATATATTTCAATACATTAACTTTTTTATTACCATTAATACGTTCATTTCACTGCTTCCTGGATGGGCTCAATTAAATCCTATTTCACGGTATTAGCGTCATTGGTATTATGGCTGGAATTGCAAAAAGTAAGAATTATGAGAATATGCAAAGGCATATACATATTTATGTTTGGCTGCTATCTTTCGTACTTATCTTTAATTTCTTGAGTATTTTATAAAAAATACCTCGTCGAAAGAATGTCAAATTGTTTAATAAAAATTACTTTTTATACCCTTCACACAGTGAAAAAGGGTATATATAGGTTTGTCATTCCGTGTGAAATTTCTACAATTTTCGTTTCCGACCCCATAAAGTATATATTTTCTGAAAGCTTATGAATAGGGAAGTCGATTAAGCTCTGTCAGTCTGTCCGTCTGTCCGTGTGTATGTTGAAATCAACTTTTTGAAGCCCCCCGACATCGCTTGGACCCGGGTGAGGTATTAAAATATCAGAAATATTCGGGAGTAGATTGCTATTGAAAATCAGAAACATCGGTACTTAAACAACTGAGATATGAGCAAAAACCCACGACCACCTCGATTTTTTTTTCACAAAAACAACATTACAACAACAACATACATACATACAAACGTGTATACTGGTTAGAGAAAACGTGGCATCGAATCCCAGCTGAGCCAAAAAAAATTTTTTTTATATATTAAAAATTTTTTTTAAAATCTTTTTTTTAAATTTTTTTTTATTTTTTATTTAATATATTATTTATATTTTTATTATTTTTTTTTTTAAATTTTTGTTTAATTTTTTTTTTATTTTTTTTTTGTTTTACATTAATTATATATATTTTAAATATTTTTAAAAAAATTTTTTTTTTAAATTTTTTTTTTAAATTTTTTTTTTTTTTTTACATACATACGTAAATTTATAATTTTACAATGGGATGTTTTTTATATATGTATATTTTTTATATGTATGTACGTATTTCATATGAGATGAATGGTGATACAAACTACTGTTATTGCATGACTACACGTTGTGAAGGGTATATAAGATTCGGAACGGCCGAATATAGCGCTCTTACTTGTTTTTTTTTAATTTTTTTTTAAATTTTTTTTTTCATACATACGTGAATTTATAATTTTACAATGGGATGTTTTTATATATGTATGTACGTATTTCATATGGGATGAATGGTGACACAAACTACTGTTATTGCATGACTACACGTTGTGAAGGGTATATAAGATTCGGCGCGGCCGAATATAGCGCTCTTACTTGTTGTTACACTGAAATAAAAATTATTCACAATAATTAATACATTATTTGTCTCTTTCTTGCATACGCATTATTTTTCCTGTAGCAGGAATTATATATTAAATTGCTACAATAGTGTTAGTACAACATTTTGTATGTGTTAGTTTCAGTCATTCATTTCACTGCTTAGTTCGATAAAAAAAAAATCAAATTTAGAAATAAGCTTGAGTTCCAAACAATTAACAATATTATACAATCAAAAGAATTCTGCAAAAATTGTCTACCAAAACTTTGTTTTTCTCAACATAGTATGAATTTTAAACTTGTCGATCTTTAAAAAAATCGCTTTATACATAAAAAAAAACAAATTTATTAAAATCAAAATAATTTTTAATTTTGTTTATTTTTTTCCTTATTTGGGTTCACTTTTAAGACAATTCGGTTAAAAAATTTGTTTGATTGTGGCAACACTTGTTAAAAAGCATCTTATACATAGAAAATGTTAACAATCACGCATAATTTCACAATTGTTGGTTTCACAGGGTATGTGTTCTCTTAAGTCGTATTGTCATTCTTTTTTTTTTGTATAAATTCAAAACATAGACTATTGTACAAGTTATCCCAAATATTTATTTGATACAAATATTCGCCCTTGTTCAAAATTCTAAAAATCAGGGGCCGAATTACGGCATTTGAACGTAATCGAAATTTGAAAATTCTTATTAGAATCTCTATACCTAAAGCACAGCGAAATCGATCGTTCGAGTAAAATTTCGTTCGATATCGAATACCATAATTCGGCCCCAGTTTATAACAATAATAAATACATAAAAATTTGATTTTTAACAAAAATTTCATTAAGCTTTTGAATTATTATTTAACGCTATTCATACTTAAAATTATTTCTCCCCAAAAACATACATAAGTAGCACATAGTAAGTATGCAAATATATGTTTGTATTACCTGTGTATACATTTGAAACATCTACGTTTCAAAAATTTAAAATATCTTTACTTTTCCTCACATAAAAACATTACTATTACGATAATTAAAATCTGTACAATTTAACAGGCAATTAATGTAATTGCCAAACTATAGACCATAGTTGAGGTAAACAGTATTGTGTTGCCTGCCAATTTATTTTGAATTCACATCTGTTGCTAATGGAGATGTGCAAACAGAAAGCCTTTTGCAATTGTTCAATCACAGACAACATGTACCAACAAAATATTTTAGAAATTCATGTTCTTATACATATGTACGTGTGAATTACTTAAGACCCATTTGAAATGCAGTCATTTCATTTCATTGCTTGGTTATTTAATGTCAAGTTACTAGTTCACTTTATTAAATAAAAGCTCTAAATTAAAATGTTTTAATAAAGTTACCAAACTTAATGAAATGAAAGCAAGTTACAGTGTTATATTCGGTTGTGCTCTATCTTAAACGCACTTCTTTATTTCATATATTTTAGTGTTTTATTTTCATACCCGCCACCAAAAACATGGAGTGGGGGTATATTCACTTTGTTATTCCATTTGTAACACATCTTTTAGACCCTATAAAGTATATATTTTCTGAGTCGTGGTTTAATTTTATGACGATCTAACTATATCCGTCCGTCTGTCCACTTGTTTAAAGCACAATAGAGCTCGAACCGAAAAAGCTAAGGGCCTCAAATTTTGCCAGAATATTTCTTATACACAAGGTTTGTTTGTTATTGAAAATGGGCTAAGTGTCAAAAAAACAAGTAAGAGCGCTATATTCGGCCGTGCCGAATCTTATATACCCTTCACAACGTGTAGTCATGCAATAACAGTGGTTTGTATCACCATTAATCCCATATGAAATACGTACATACATATAAAAAACATACATATATAAAAACATCCCATTGTAAAATTATAAATTCACGTATGTATGTTAAAAAAGCAAAAAAAAAAATAAAAAATTTAAAAAAAAATTTAAAAAAAATTTTTAAAAAAAATTTAAAAAAAATTTAAAAAAAAATTTAAAAAAAAATTAAAAAAAAAATTTTAAAAAAAATTATTATATATATAATATATATAAAAAAAAAAAAAAAATAAAAAAAAAAAATTAAAAAAAAATTTAAAAAAAAAAATAATAATATAAATAATATATTAAATAAAAAATAAAAAAAAAAAAAAAGATTAAAAAAAAAATTAAAAAAAATTTATAAAAAAAATTTTTTTGGTCAGCTGGGATTCGATACCACGTTTCCTCTAACCAGTTACACGTTTGTATGTATGTATGTTGTATGTCAAGGTGGTCGTGGGTTTTTGCTTATATCTCAGTTGTTTATGTACCGATGTTTCTGATTTTCAATACCGATCTACTTCCGAATATCTGATATTTTAATACCTTACCCGGGTCTTACCTATGTCGGGGGGCTTCAAAAAGTTGATTTCAACAACACACGGACAGACGGTCAGACGGACAGACTGACAGAGCTAAATCGACTCCCCTATTCATAAGCTTTCAGAAAATATATACTTTATGGGGCCGGAAATGAAAATTGTAGAAATTTCACACGGAATGACAAACCTATATATACCCTTTTTCACTGTGTGAAGGGTATAAAAATCATGTACTTTCAACATCGAATAAAATGCAATTATGTTCAAACGCATTAACGTAGAGTCATGAAACTTCGAACTTATATTTCTCGAGTAAAAACAGTATTTCTCACTTAAAGGGGTCGCGTTTCGCAAGCATTGCTATGTATCCATCAGTAGTTGGGCTGGTTTTTTTCATAGCACCACGTATTTTTTTTTTTTTGTTTCGAGGCTTAAGGGCATTGACAACAAAATTTTTAGACCGTCCAATTGAAACGGCTGTAAATTAAAAGGATTTATTCTGTTCCCGAAGCTTTTTAACTAATCTCCTCTCTTCTTCAGAACAATGCTGTGCTCGATCCATCTATCATTGATGTTAGTATTGCTATTAGACTATTATTGTATTAAAATAAGATTACCAACCTTGAAATGTCCCGTTCGACCTTAATTTTTGGAATATGCGAAAATATTTAGTAAAGTACCTATTTTATTGGCCACAAGAATTTTCTTATTTTTAATTAATTTTCCTGTGAACGCTAACAAAAATGTCTAAAAATAACGGATTTTCTTATCTATATATATAAAAGTGAAACTCTGTGTGTGTGTGTTAGCTATTGACTCCGAAACTGTAAAACCGATCGGACTCAAACTTTGGCAAGTTGTTGTTCACATTCCAGGGAGTGTTTATGTGTGAAAAAAAGTGGGCGGGGTCTCGCCCATAAAAAATTAGTTATCATTTTTTGCTTCTTGCACATGACCGATTTTTCTGAAACTTTGCACACATATTGAGCTGTCATGACTAAATAATTTCGATATAAGAAAAGTGGGCAGGGCCACGCCCATAAAAAAGGTTATAATTTTGAGGTACTTACACTAGACCGATTTTTCTGAAAATTTTCAAACATATTAAGCTGTCATGACTTTATAATTTCGTGATTAGAAAAGTGGGCAGGGCCACGCCCATAGAAAGAAGTTATAATTTGAGGTACTTGCACTTGACCGATTTTTCTGAAACTTTGCAGACATATTGAGCTGTCAGGACTTTACAATTTTGTAACTAAAAAAGTGGGCAGTGCCCCGCCCATAAAAAAAAGTTATCTTTTTCAGCTACTTAAACTCCACCGATTTTTCTAAAACTTTGCACACATATCGAGTTGTCATGACTATACAATTTCTTGATTAGAAAAGTGAGCAGTGCAATGCACATTAAAAAAATTAAAAATGTTTAGTTTTTGAACTTGATATTCAATTTATATTCAGAATGCATTTTTATTCATTAAGGGGCGTAGCAACGCGCGCCGGGCTTTTCTAGTATTAATATAAAAAAGTGTTGACAATTAAAACCATGTAAAGCTTGTTAAAAAATTTATGCATTAAAAAAAACTGGAAAAATGTAACAGTGTATCAGGGTACCTATTTTAATGGCCATATGTGTATATTTCCTGAGTAAAAACAATATTTTTCATCGAAAATTGCCTAAATCTATGGATTAGGAAAGGAGTTATAGATCAAAATTTACGAAAATTTAAACCACATAGTGTATTTTTTGGTATATACAAAATTTAACCCAAATTGTCCGGGCGCACCCATTAGGTAACGCAAAGGACCGTTAAATTAAAAGCTGTTTTATCTCAAAAGATAATCGAAAATTCAATAGAAAAAATCACTTAAATTGCAGTGAACAGACACCTGCTTAATCTCTCAATTGCTTGTAGGTCAGTTGTGTTTTGTGTTTCAAAGTGAACAGGTATTCTCTTAAATATCAAAAAAAAAACTTGTGAAATAGTAGAAAATGGAGTACATGAAAAAGTAACTTACCTTTTCTTTTTGATTGTGTTGTGCTTACGTAAAATATTATCTTATAAATATGCAACCAAATAGTGATACAGTATTTTGATATCAACCAATACATGTATAAAAAATTTATACACCTCGGTCACTTTTTGTGCCCTCGATTGTTTCGTAACCGTATGGGTGCAACAGGCATTAAACGGATATTGGTTTCGTAGTTCTTAACTATGTAGATTTTTTTAAGTAAAATCATCTATTATTGATATCAAATATACTTTTTTTATTTAGAAAACTTACCCTTAGTGAAGCATTGGATTTTTTTGATGAACGCGACAGTGACAATGACGAAAGCATCGCTAAGATTTTTATCTGAAATTTTGCACACAATGCTCTTTGGTCAAAGTATTTGTACTAACGGAAAATAAATGTGATACGCCCACTTTTACGCCCATCTCTCATATAACGCTTTATCTCAAATTCATATAATTTCTCAATGGACAAAATTTAGGACTGAATTGAAATATCTAAGTTGTATTTGTATATTGACACGCCTACTTTAACGCCCACTTTCTTAAGAATACTAAAATTACGAAAACATCGAAGTTACACAAAGAAAATAATACATATTTCGGTATAAAGAGACGATTCCATATCGATTACTGTTAATAACAAAATACTAAATTTTGTTCCATAAAAGTGCATAAAATTGGTGGTGGGTATAAAAGATTCGGCACATCCAAATATGGTGCGGTTACTTGTTTTATTTTAGTATAAATATTTTAAATCTCAAATATGAATTTATATTTTTTTTAAATCCTGCTTAATACTGCAGCCAAGTATTTCATAAAATTTTTCACTCGTCCTGCTTGTCAAATTCTTTTGAATAATTACACTGCTCGACAAAAAATCATTTTTTGTCGTCCCGTTAATTAAAACTATATGGATTTTGATTCACTGAACTGAAATCCGTTTTCAGTTTCCTTCCATCAGATCGTGATTTTTTTAAGGGTGTCGCAAATTTTTTCCCCTTAATTAGTCAGATACGGAGACATATTTCATCCTAACTCGAGAACAAGTCATTCGATTTGCAAAAAAAAAAACACCAGAAAATGTGCAAAAAAATTTTTCTCTATCTCTTATCGTTTTGGAATTAATCAAAAATGAATGGAGAAAAAAATTTTTTTCGTGCAAAATTCGTAATATTTTTCAATTTAAAAATGGAATTAAAAAAATATAAAGCAAATATTCAACATTTTTCACTTTTTTCTAAGAGCTACTTATCTTAAAAATAAAAAAAGCCATCCATAAAAATATGCATTATTAAAAAATAAAACTTTTCAAACTAAATTCAGATTTTTAATTCTCGTTTTATTAAAAAAAAGTTTTTGGGTATATAATATAGTGCAGTGATACATTTTCGCGTTCAAAAAGTTAGAATTTTATAGAATAAAATAAGTTGAAACAAGTAAGAGCACTATATCGGCTGTGCCGAATCTTTTATACCCACCACAAAGTTTATGTTCTTTTATAGCACAAAATTTATTATTTTGTAAGTAACAGTAATGGCTTGGAATAATCCCTTTATTCTAAAATATGTATCACTTTCTTTGTGTAACTTTGATTTGTCATTAAAATATTTTTGTAAATATAGTCTTTCAATAAAACTGGGCGTTAAAGTAGGCGTGTCAATACAGTTTCTGCTAATAAATACATCTTAGATATTTCAATTAAATCTTTTTTTCTTTCAAAAACCTTGTCCATAGAGAAATTATATATTATTATTTGAGATAAAGCGTTCTATGGTAGGCGTGTCACCTTCATTTTCAGGCATAGCAATGACATTGACTTAAAAGCTATATGTACGAAATTTCATCATCATACCTCTAATTTTGTCGGTTATATGAGCTTTTAAATTTCATTATCAGTAGATTATGTGAAAAGTGGGCACTATAGTAGGAGTGTCGAAGTAGTTCCTGCTAATAAATTCAACTCAGATGTTTTAATGTAGTCCTTTGTTCTAACAAAATCTTTATCCAGAGAGAAATGGTATGAATTTGAGATAAAGCGCTTTATGTGAAGTGGGTGTGTCATATTGATTTTCCCTCAGTACAAAGAAAATGCTTGCAATGTTATCAAAAATTCAGAATCATACACCCAATTTTTTCAGTTTTATTACGTTATACAAAAGGATGTTTCGATGTGTTACAAACGGAATGACAAAATGAATATATCCCCACACCTTTCATTGTGGTGGGTATAAAAAAAATTGTAAATTTTAGAAACTTAATAAATATGATATAAAAATAAAAACTTTTAGTTCCGAGAACTAGATAGGATTGTTTGACGAAACCTTAACCTTAAAAGAAATATAAAGTTTTGCAAAAATTTATCAAAAGTAAAATACAAATGCATTTTTGCTTTTATGCAATAACTTGCTCATTACCCGCTACTTTACTAGAGTATATTTTAAGTTCAAAACATAAGTTTTATAAAAAAACAAAGATTTTGATCAGTCTTTTAATATAAAATTCTATGACTTTAAAGTACTTTTTTTGTGTTTCCATATCAATGTAAATACAAATTCCAAGTTTAAAATGTTTAAATATCTATGTAACAATAAACTATTTTAGTAAACATGATTTAAATTAAGTAAATCGACCGTTTTTTGCATAAAATTAATTATGTCCTAAAAAGTACCAAACTCTTTTCCCGAATTTTTTCCCTTAATGTGTAATGAAATCTCTATTACATTTTTTTATACATAATTGGCCTTGTAATTGGAATATATTTATATTTTCTCGATTTCTTTCCTTTTGATGCAAAAACTATTTATTTTTCAATAAAGTTCGAAAAAAAAAACGAAAAATAGGGATAATTTTTACCCCTTATGTATGCGAACTTAAAAGAGTACCAAAATTTTGTCCTAACTTTATGTTTTTGTAAGTTACATAGTGTACCCAAAAAGTACCAAATTATAGTTTTTATCCGATTTTCCCCTAGTTGTTAAAAACTTAAAAAAAGGCCAGATCTATAGCATATTTTTTGAGTAGATTGCAAAACCATTTCAAGTCAGCCTGTATAATTTTTAGTTTAGCAGATATAAGTTGATCGATATTACCCGTTTTTACCCCCTTAGAGTTTGAATTTCAAAAAATCCCATCTTATTGGAGCTATAAATCGAAAGAGGAACCGCTCTAGCTTTTCTCTCTTTCTCTAGCTCTTTGCGTTTGGGCGATAATGTTTGATAATGAATCAGTCAGTTAGTCAGTCAGTAACGTTTCTCTTTTTTATATATAAATAGATAAAGAAAAGGTACGGTGATGTGTGCCAAAGCAACAACAAAATTAGTGACTCGTCTTACGTTGTCAATGTTTACATAATTGCATTTAGGAATGCACGACTTTGCTCAGTAATAATACAAATGATGTTGCAAAATTCACCCACATTAATAAGTTTTCAAATATTAAATTTTTTAAACATCTTTGGGCCAAAATGACAGATTTTATTTACTTTAACTTTTAAAATAAAGCTTTATTAATGCTATTTCAAATCACTATACAATAGTTAGCGATCGATATTTTGACAATTTTGTTTTAATTTAATTGAAATAAAAAATAAATAAAATAAATTTGCCTTAAACGAAGAGTTTTTCACAGAACAAGAATTGACGACCAAAATTGCAAAATTGCCCAACATCTGTTAGATGTCTATAAGAAATTGGTAGACATTTCTACAAGAATTAAGAAGAATCCTTTGGCTGACACGAATTCCGACAGATATGTGGTTGAAAATTCTAGACACGTAGGAATCTGTTAGAAAAGACGGGGGAAAATCTATCTGATTTATTTAGCGACATTCGTATTGATTTCTTACAGAAATCTGAACGAATATTTAATAAAATTCGTACAAAAAAACTCACAGATCTAAAAAGAACTAATTTTTTGTAATTTAATATTTTATTATTATTATTATTATTTATTAATTTATTTATTATTTATGTAAGGATTGGTATATATTACAATGTTATTTTAATATTTTCAAAAATTCTTTAACTATTTACTTCTTCTTAAAGCTCATTTTGTAATTTTTCCATTGTTTATTTAATATTAACTAACGAAATCAGTCAGAAAACTTTTAGACATCAAATTTTACAGACATACCGGACAGAAATCTGTACGAGAAAACGTAAAAGCAATCAGTCATTTGTCAGACTTGTCTGATTTAGACATAACGTACTATCTTGTAGGCTGGATAATTAATAAAAGTTAGTACTGACAAATGATAACTTGTATGATTTAAACAACTTTGGTACACAGATAGTATTAAACGTACCGCAGTGTTTTTTAAAGAACATATTACATAAATGTACATACGTATTACGTAAGTAAGTACATTATGGGATACCTATTGAATAATTTAAGCTTCAACTTTCCCTTAAGTACATGTGTTAGTAATTTTACGTCATTCTTAAAGTTTACAAGATTAACAAGAAAACTTTCAAACCCAAAATTCAGCGTTAAGTTGTAACAATATTAAAGTTTTTCAGTAACTTTTAATTTAATCGTATACTGAAAATACAAACGAGCACACTGTTCACATTTAAGTGTAAAAAAATTACTAACTTTTTTACGATAAATATATTTTTTTTATACGCAAATATACTTACAAAGTAAAATTGTATATAAGTAATATATTTACATGTACACACACCCTGTAGCTAAATTGTTAACTAGTTACGTTTTGAGACAGCCAAATAACCAATTGTAACGAGACTGTAGCAAAAGTCGTAGATTCTCCTACTAGTCAGAATAGAATAAAAACATTTATTAAGAGTGCTATGTACGACATTTAATCTAGAACGCAATCTTGGATTTTAACCAAGGCGAATTCAGTATCAGGTGATGTTAAGAAGCCAGCTGATTGTTTTTTGCTCGTTTTATTTTTACGGCACAATGTCAAAGTTTGTTTACATTTAAATTAATTTTTATGAGCGTTAGTTGAAAATTTATTTAAAGTTTTAAAATTTGTGAAAAATAATTGTAAAAATACTAATATTTGAGCAATAACTGATTGGAAAATAAGTAATAAACAATTTATAATTGAAATAAACAACATTTTTAATATTTTTAATTCAAAATATACAAAATTTCCGTTGTGTTTGTCCTAGTGATTAAAAGTCGTGAAAATTGTGAAAAATTGTGAAAAAAAAAACATTTTAAAACTTTTCGCGTGAATTTATAAAAATAAAATTTTAATTAAAAGTAAAAAAAAAGTTGTTTTTTTGTGTTTTGACATTCTCTTGGCCTTTTTGTGTTTGTTGTAGGGAAGTTATCACCTGATAGTGAATTCGCCTTGATTTTAACTTCTTGATAGTTGACTATTTTTTGCTTGTCAAGAACTTTAATTTGGGCAGAAACTGAAAAAAATCCATTTTTGTTTGTAAATTTAATGAAAAACACCGAAACAGTTGTATTTTTGCTTTAAACTGATTTTAGCTTGACAAATTTGATATATTTAAAAAATAAACATTTTTTAAAATAATTTTTGCCTATAACTTTGTCGATTAGTGATGGATTTATCTAAAATTTTTCTCGAACATCTCCAAAATCACAGCATAACAAATTCGGCACAGCCGAACATAGTGTTCTTACTTGTTTAGTAATGACTTGATTTGTAATGCGATACATTAGTATTAAATTATTTTTCAGACATTTACTGAGATGCAGTCACAATACAATTTCTTATTGCAAAATTTGTTAGAAGCCATTCAAATACATAACCTTTTATAATTCTCATTTAATTTAACACTCTTAGATTATAGGTACTAGTAATTTAAACACTAGCGGTAAAGCAGTTAATTAGAAAACTGATAACTTATTGATTTTTAATGACTATTAAATAAAAAATTAACGTATGGCAGAAGAATCAAAACGAATTTTCTTCTTTAAAAGAACCGAACGACTACTATTAGACCATATTACTAATGGGTTATTTAGCTTATTGAAATCAAGTACATATTTAATGCTATTCAATAAGTTCTTATTTAAGTCCCTATTTGTAAGCGAGCGTAAGAAGTTCATATTCGAGTTCCTATTTGAAAACGAGATTAGCAGGTACCTTATTTGTAAGTAAGCGTGGTAAGTACTTGCCTCCAATGACGTTGCCGTGTTAAAATAATGGGTTAAGGTGCCATATTTGAAGTAGTGCAGAAGTGTTTTTAGTAATGAGAATTTTTGCGTAGTGGTCCTCCTTTGGCTAGTGGCGTCTAGTAATTATTTACAAATTAACTAGCTGGGCTCATTTAACAACCAAATGTTAAACATGACAGATATGACACTATGTAGTGTACAGTTAACTAGTACGTTTTTAATAACATACTAGTTATTTTGTCTGCAGGGCACTCATGCAGGAATACAAACTTTTGAATAAAATTTGTGTCACATTGTCCACATCTCTGTCCCAATATGACGCAAAAGAACAAAGCTGGATATGTATGTATGTATATATGTGTATGTTTGTAAGAAATATACAATAATGTACTAATAAACGTACAAGTTAGGATGTCTTATAGGCGTATAGGATAAGCAAAAGCATATAAAAAATATAATGGAAACCAAAGTTAAAGAAAATACACGTTACAAAGTAAATAAAAATGAGTCAGTCAAAGTTTAAATAGAATTTATGTGTATTTGTAAGTATGTTTTTAAATTGCTACTCTCGTACTCGTACATCGTAGACAAAAAATATATTCAGCAAAATTGTCTTGGCACCAGTTGGGTTACATTCACCCATCCATCCATTCATCACCTACGTAAACATTCAACATTCTTAGCTCAGTTTGTTACAGTTAGGAATTTATGATACATTTGTCCATTTTACTACTCTTAACATGTGGCTGTTAAATAAATAGAAAAACAATTTAAATATGTTTTGTTCGGATTGCCAGTCGCTCTCTGCAAAAACTTTTTAAGCTGCTAAAATTTTTTTGTTATAAAGTTCATAATAAAGAGCAGTGCCAAGCACAAAATAATAATTATTTTCGTTTATTTTTAAAATAACATTTAAATTTGTATTTTTGACCGAGAAGCTAAACAACATTTTACGGATTACGTCATCGTCTTTGCATTAAAAAGTTTATATGTAGCTTAGTTAGCGACAATACGAAAGAGACTTTAAATTAAAACAAGTAAGAGCACTATATTCGGCTGTGCCGAATCTTTTATACCCACCACCAATTTTGTGTACATTTAAAGCACAATATTTATTACTTTGTTAATCGCTATAGAATAATCTCTTTATAATAAAATATGTATCACTTTCTTTGTAGAGGGTGGTTAAATTTTAAGCGCCCATGTTTAAGGTGAACCACATCTAAACTTCAACTTTTTTCTTGTATTTCATTTGACATTTCTCAATCTCAGACTAACTCAATTTGAACCGTGGAAAGATACGCAATCGAGCAACGCTTTTAAATATTAAAGATTTTTATAAAAATGGGCGTTCAAATCAAAATGCATTTCGTGCACTTCGTGATTCTTTTGGTCAATATAATCGTTCGAATTCGTCCACAATCGTGAGAATTGTCAAAAATATTTAAATGTCTGCAAAGCAGGTCTGTATGAAATGTGAAAACATCTGTGAATGCCATCTTAGTTCGTTGAATGGGAAACATTGCTGTTTTTCACGATAACGTGGCAAAAGAGAAAGCAACCTCGACTCATCATCGTGCCCACCAATCGAGCATCAACAGTGTCATTGAAAATTTGGACTATCGGATCGTGGTGTGCCGCCTAGGTTGGGGGGCCATTTGGCCGATATTTTGTTCCATACATAATTGAAGCATACAAATATTATCATTATAAAAATAAATGATAATAATTTCATAATAATTTTATTCAAAATCAACATAGTCCCTTAAAATTAAACCACCCATTATAACTTCGGTATGCTAGTAAAATGTTTTCGTAAATTTAGTCTTTCAATGAAAGTGGCCGTTAAAGTACGCGTGTCAATAAAGTTTCTGCTAATAAACATAACTAAGATATTTCAATATAGTCCTTTAGTATTCCAAAATCTTTATTCATAGAGAATTTACATGAATTTAAGAGGAAGAAAGTGAATTTAAGTTAAATTTTAAGGGCCACAGGGTGATTTAAAATATACATTCTCTGCATTTTTCTAAAACGGGAAATTTATTAGTAAGATTTTGATTTTTAAACTTCTATAACATTTTGCTTTTAAAAGATTTTCAAACGAAATAAGTTTTGTATAATTTTAAAATTTGTTAGCCATTAGTACATGAAAATAAATTGTTTATAATATTTAGAGATAATTTTTTTTA
The DNA here is from genome assembly GCA_941918925.1 of Phyto melanocephala. NCBI lineage: Eukaryota > Metazoa > Arthropoda > Insecta > Diptera > Rhinophoridae > Phyto > Phyto melanocephala. The sequence goes on along the minus strand of OW799235.1, from coordinate 60,809,909 downwards.
CTTAGGTCAAAAATTTCCTAAATTCCCATTTTTAATAGAACATAATTTCAGGAGAACATAAGCATAAGTTGTTAGCATGCCATCTAGTAGTTGCTAGTAGAGTCATCTATCTTATCATCTTTATCTTATATTTAGCTACAGTGCAGTAAATGGTGCAGTGTAAGATGAATAAATGCTAATATATATGACTAATATATTTTTATAAAAATTTAAGGAAAAAAGTGTGCGTGGCACATCTATTTTCCGTTATAACGAAGGCTTTGACCAAAAAGCCATGTTTGTAAAATTTCAGAATCGTACATATAGTTTTGTCAGTTTTATTACGTTTTAAATATACACTGTATACGAAATATACACTGTGCGGTATAAATTTTCGTACATTGTTATCTATAACTCTTTTCCTAATTCATAGATTTAAGCGATTTTCAGGGAAAAATATTCTTTTGACTCGATAAATATATATTCGAAGTTTCATGACTACGTTTATGCGTCTAAACACAATTCAAAAGTGAAAGTAGGCGTTATAGTAGGCGTGTCAAAGTTGTTTTTGTTAATGAGTACAACTTAGGTGTTTCAATATAGTCCTTTATTAATCCAAAATCTTTATTAATAGAGAAATTATATGAATTTTAGGTAAAACGTTATATGGGAGGTGGGCGTAAAAGTGGGCGTGGCACCTTAATTTTTTGGCATAGTAATGAAATTACCTAGGGGGATAGACGTAGCAAAATGTATCATCATACCTCTAATTTTAGCGGTTTTATGAGCTTTTAAATTTCATTAACGGTAGATAACGTGAAAAGTGGGCGTTATAGTAGGCGTGTCAAAGTTATTTTTGTGAATGAGTACAACTGAGGTGTTTCAAGATAGGCCTTTATTATTCCAAAATCTTTATTAATAGAGAAATTATATGAATTTTAGTTAAAACGTTATATGGGAGGTGGGCGTGGCACATTGATTTGCCGTTACAAAAAAACGTGTCACCAAAAATCAAAGTGTGCAAAATTTCAGAGTCGTACATCCAATTTTGTTGCTTTTATGACGTTTTTGTTTTTAAATATACCGAAAAATACACTGTGCGGTATAAATTTTTGTACATTTTGATCGATAACTCCTCTCCTAATGCATAGATTTAGACAATTTTCGGGGAAAAATATTGCCTCTACCCAGGAAATATATATTCGAAGTTTCATGAGTTTACGTTAAGGCGTTTAAACACAATTCCATTTTATTCGATGTTCGAAGGACACGGTTTTTTCAACCTACTCTTGCTTTTCGAGCTATAACTCTCTTCCTAATATTCCGATTTAGCCCATTTTCAATACCATACAAACCTTGTCTATAAGAAAGATTCTGGCAAAATTTGAACCCCCTAGCTTTTCCGGTGCGACCTCTATCGTGCTTTAAACAGACGGACAGACGGACGGACATAGCTAGATCGTCATAAAATCAAACCCCGATTCAGAATATATATACTTTATGGGGTCTTAAATGGATATTTCGATGTGTTACAAACGGAATGACAAAATGAATATACCCCCACCATTTTTTTGGTGGCGGGTATAAAAAAATAAATAAACTGATTACATTGAAGTATGCTGATTTTGTAGGGATTTAAAAGATAATCCAGTAGATTTTATAATAGCTAATATTCATTTTTATACCATCGAACAAAAAAAAATCGTGTGAAAGTATATTCATTTTGTCATTCCTATGTAACACAAAGTATTTATTTTACTAGTCCTAAATTCATCTTAGGAAGCTAGCTAGCTATGTCCGTCTGTCTAATGCACGAAAAAGCAAGGGGAATGCAAATTTGCCAAAAAATATTTTTAATACATAAGAAATGTTTGCACAAAATGGGTTCTTTACGAAAAAAAGTTTTGCATTGTAGTACAAGAGTATGGCCTAATAAAAAAATTGTCTTTTTGTACAAAAACAAGTAAGTGCCGAATTTTTGATACCCACCACCAATTTAATGTACTTCTATAGCACAAAATTTATTATTTTGTTATTAACAGTAATCGCTATGGAATTATCTCTTTATACTAAAATATGTATCACTTTTTGATATGCTAGAAAAATTTAGTTTTTCAAAGAAAGTGGGCGTTGAAGTAAGCGTGTCAACATAGTTTCTGCTAATAAATACAACTTAGATATTTTAATATAGTCCTTTATTCTTTCAAAAACTATGTCAATAGAATATGAAATTATTATAAAACGTTATATGGGAGGTGGGCGTAAAAGTAGGCGTGTCACATTTTTTCCGTTAGTGCAAAGCCTTTGACCAAAACCAAATGCTTGCAAAATTTCAGCAACGTAAATCTATTTTTGTAGGTTTTTTGACGTTTTAAATTTTAAATATTCCGTAATAATTAGACACTATGCGGTATAAATTTTCGTACTTTTGGATCTATAACTTCTTTCGTAATGTATAAATTTGAGCACCTTTGAAGGAAATATGTTTTTCAGTCAGGAAATATACTTTCGAAATTTCATCGCTCTACGTCAATGCGTTCAGTAACAATAGCATTTTATTCGATATAGGAAGGACACTGTTTTCAATCTACTCTTGTATTACGAGCTATAACTTTCTTCGTAATATTCCGATTTAGCCCCTTTTAATGCCAAACAAACTTTACTCTTTCTGTACGAGCTGTATCGTGCTTTCAACAGACGTACGGAAATTTGCTATATCATCCTAAAATAGAACCAGGACTGAGAAAATATATACTTTATAACGTCTAAAATGGATATTTCGATATGTTACAAACGTAATGACAAAATGAATATACCCTCAAACCATTTTTACAAATTAACTGGATAAATAACCTTCTATTGTGGTGCAATATTTTAATTTTTTTTTCGGTTGGCATGCAAATAAAAAAATTTTGATTAGCTACAACTTTAAAGCAAGCAACATATAATTGGCAATATGAAGAACAGACTTTTTCTTTGACTGTAATCCCTTGCAATCGAAAGGAAAACCGCTTGCGAACATGGATCAACGGTGATCCAGCTTTTAAAGTTAAGAGGTGAGGTGCATTCCAAATAGTTTCAGGGAGTCAAAAAATTCTATTGGTTGGCTTACAACATATATCTCGGCTATTACTGTGTCAATCGATTTGATTCTCTTAAATGTGATAGTTTATTTTATTGATATCAATAATGGTGATAGTATCTGACACATCGGTTTAAAAGTCCATAAAAGACAATTGTTCACAATTAAAAAGATCCTTTGGTGTTTCGGTAAAATTGCTGATTATTTAAATACGAAATTATTTTCATAATATTTATATAAAAAGAGAATTCTATGAATGTGTTTAGTTTATGTAATTTACATATGAACAAGTAAAAGTGCTGTATTCGGCCATGCCGAATCTTATATACCTTTCGCAACGTGTAGTCACGCAATAACTATAGTTTGTATCACCATTCATCTCATATGAAATACGAACATACATATAAAAACATCCCATTGTTAACATTGTAGTTCGCTGCACGCAAACAGTCAAGTGGAGTCTATATGACCCCGTTTTGACAGGACCACATCACTCGTCAGCTCTAATGTATCCCAGAATAAGTCCAAGAGTAAGGGTACTAGCTCCACCCCGTGACCGTGAGGTATCTCTGTAGATAATTCAATCTAACTTCAGATATCGCAGAAAGGCCATCGAGTACATGTTCGCCTAGAAATCTGTGTCTCTTAGCCGCCAGTGCAGGACATTCGCAGAGAAGGTGGAAAACCGATTCCTTCTTCTCTCTATTCAGACAGCTGCGACAATGGTCATTCGATGGGAGGCCGAGTCGACTTGCAGGCTTGCCTCACATCCAGTGAACCGTCAATACCGCCAGCAACCTCGATATGTCCCCCCGGCTTCGACTAGTAAGTTTCAATGTACGCCGTGCAACAAAAGAGGTCCTTCCGTATAAAGTGTTTAGAGATTATGCTTTTAATAGTCCTCAACGAGATTGCAACTGCACTTGCGTTAGAGAAATTTAAAGCAGATCCTCTCTTGGCTAGCTCATTAGCCCGTGGCCCTTATGCGCAGGAATCCAAGCTAGAGTAACGTCAGCCTGTTGACCAAGCCTTTCTAAACTGGCCAACTAGTTTAGACATAGTAATGTATGACCTGAGTGACAAGAGTGCTACCTGACTGTCGACAAATACGCCAATACTCCCGTGGATATTCCTGTCATTCAGTACCTTACATGCCTCCCTGATAGCGAGTAATTCCGCCTGAAATACGCTGCAGTCATCCGGAAGGCGGAAGAAGAGCTCAATCTCCGGTCCGTCAGAGAAGACACCGGATCGAACACCACATTTCATCCTAGAACCGTCAGTATAGATCCTAGTGTCAAAGCTCCCCAATGGGTCACCCCCATTCCACTCTCTCCTGGAGGTAATAAGAACCTTGTATACCCCATCAAAATCCATGTAGGGACTAACATATTCAAAGGCTTGATTCAAGCCCATAGCCAGCGTGGCCAATATCCTTGCATGGCCATACGTCCTCGATCTTCAACAACCAGATGCATTAAACCTCACAGCACTACTTGCGGATGTGGCCAATATATGAATATCAATGGGAACGAGATGCAGTGTTCAGTGCCTCTGAAGGACTAGTTCGTATCGCACCCGTTATCCCAATGCACGCTGATCTCTGTACTCTATACAGTTGGTCCACAACATATTTACGCCCCAATGCAGTCCACCATACCATAGATCCATAAGTAAGAATTGAACGTACTACGGCCGTACACATCCATTTAATCATGTTAGGAGTAAGTCTCCATTTCCTACCAATAGGAAATACCCAGAAATTTCGCCCTATTTGACAGGGGAATTTCACAGTTCCCCAACCTCGTAATCTTGGTCTTTGTTGTAAACAGTACCAGTTCCCTTTTGCTTGGGTTTACTACTAGACCACTGTCCGTGGCCCAGTTTCTCAGTAATCTCAAGGCTTCGGACATGATATTACTAATCACGTCCGGAAACAGTCCCGATACTAGTATCACAACATCGTCCGCATAAGTCACGACCTTTATTAACCTATTGTCCAGTTCAATAAGAATTGAGTTAACAACAATAAGCTAAAGCAGTGGAGTGATCACACCGCGCTGAGGTATACCTCTTTCCACTAGCCTTGACATAGTGCTGTTACCAAGATTAGCAATAACCACTCTTGTGCTCAGCATGGACTCTAGCCAGTTATTGATGTTCTCCTCAACATCCAGACCAGTGAGGACATATTGAATTGCAAGGGCGTTTACGTTATTGAAGGCCCCTTCTATATCCAAGAAGGCTGCCATAGTATACTGCCCGATTTCGAGAGACCTCTCTATGGTACCCACGACCTCATTTAGAGCCGTCTCCGTAAAGCGTCTCTTACGATAGGCATGCTGACTGCCTGAAAAACGCGTCGTTCCCTCCAGTCGTTGCCTGATATGAAAGTCGATGAGTCGTTCCAGTGTCTTAAGCTGAAAGGCTAATCGGATAAAAGTCTTTTGCATTATCATGACTTCTCCTGCCGATCTTCCGAATAAAAATGACCCTGACCTTTCTCCAATTCTCAGGAATATAATTTAGAGATAGGCAGAGCATGAAAATCCTCTGCAGCCAGGGAATAACACATTTCTTGGCCCCTATGGGGAGAAACTATTAATCGCCTACGAAATTCTCTCGTAAGAGAATACGTTCCCATCGACTACGGAATGGGTTCTATTCGCACTCACGATTCCCGTACCTACCTCCCTGCATCCCGGAAAGTCAGTGTTCATAAGGATATCAAGGGATTCAACCAAAGATTCAGACCAGGAGTCATCCTTCCTTTTTATATAGGTCGCCGTATCCCTAGTGCTGTCTATAGATCTGCAGAAGTATCTCCATGAACTTCTTTTTGCGGCAGCTATAGCTTTTTTATAAGCCTTCAGTTTATCGCGGTACGGCTGCACGATTTGCTCTCAAAACATTTATTTAAGACCTTACGTGTTTCCCTCCGAAGGTAAGAGAGCTCCGAGCTCCACCATGGAGGGAAGGTTTTCCTAACCTTCGTCATGGGGTAGGAAATTTTGAAGGCTTTCACCATAACGTTGCTGAAACACTTCTCCATTTTCTCAAGACCAGTTATCAAATCTTCGATGACTGGCATTTTACCCAGTTTTCGTTTTACGATTCCATTGAACTTAAAGCAGTCAATACTTCTTTGGTTCTGAAAAAGCTGTTTCGTAATCTCGTCACGAAGTCTAATCTCGAAGAGAATACAGTTATGATCGGAAAAAGACCTCTTGCTGGATACTCTCCACCTATCAAGTGATATCCTAGACTTACCATTTATGTGTATAAGATCCAGTACCTCCTCCCAACCATTGTAATTAACCGAACTCGGAAAAATGAATGTTGGGGTGTTACCGGAGTTACATATACTTAACTTGTTAGAATTAATGAAATCAAGGGTATACTCACCACGTTCATTAATCTCAGTGCTGCCCCAGATCGTGGGGCTTGCATTATCATCGTGGCCCAGAACCATATCGTCAGATACCCCGATTGAGGCTAGGAGATTGCTCACTTCCACTGGCGGAGCAGGCTTTTCATGCGCCATGTAGCTCAATGGTATAAAAACAAAAAATTTTGTTGCCCATCGTTTTATGAAACCGATTGTGCTACACGCTTAGTTTACTGTAATTTAAATGTGTTTATATGTGTTGACCCGGGTGGGGTATTAGATATCAGAAATATTCGGGAGTAGATCGGTATTGAAAATCAGAAACATCGGTACATAAACAACTGAGATATGAGCAAAAACTTACGGCCACCTCGTTTGTTTTTAACACAAACACAACAACAACATACATATATGCAGACGTGGTATACTGGTTAGAGTAAGCTTGGCATCATAATTCATATGAGATGAATGGTGATACAAACTATTGTTATTGCGTGGCTACACGTTGTGAAGGGTATATAAGATTCGGCATGGCCGAATATAGCACTCTTACTTGTTTTAATTGATAACTGTTCAATGCATATTGTCTGTTTAAATGGGTTTCTCTTTTAAATTTCATATGGGTACATTATTTTTAGAATACAACTTCATCAAATTAAAATTACACAAAACATTAAATGCATCCAAGCCCCTTAGAGTAAAAAACAAGTAAGAGTGCTATTTTCGGCCGTGTCGAATCTGATAATACCCTTCACCATCATGTACATACATAGGTATAACTCATAATCCATCATATAATCCATATCATATAATCCATCCACATCGTAGCTTAACCTACATTTCATGTTATACACCATTTTTCCTTAATATTTCCGACGCCATCTTTAATTTTGAATTTTTGAGTAGTTAACTGTATTTTACTAGTCAAGCCCTTTAATTAGCTACCCACATTGATGGGGTTAAAAAAATTTGATCACTGTATTATAGTGGTCATGCCCTTTCATTTGATACCAATATTAAGGGTGTTCCAGAAGTTACATTTAAAAAAATTAGATTCGACCCATATATAAATTTATTGTCCGACATTTTGTAGGGGCGGCCAACATGAATTTTAATTTTTTTATAGATAAGCCCTTTCAAATGATACCAATATTGACTCTCTCGGTTATCTAGAAACTAAAAAAAATTTGATTATCGTTTATAAATTTTTTAAATATATATTTTATTAAAAAAATTTCCCATAACTTTACCGATTAGAGCACGCTTTATCCAAAATTTTTCCAAATATCTCTAGAGGCATATTATATCTACAAATAGTAGCAAAGGTACCTATAAATTATTCTACGGCAGAAACATTTTCATTTTGGTGGTAAAAATATGAGAAAAAAACAGAGGCAGTCATGTTTATTTGCTCATATCTCAGAAAGTTATGAGGCGATTGTGCTGAGTTTCAATAGCGATTCATTCCTGGATATTTTCAAGAGATTGATGCCATACACAGATCTGAGGAACATATGGTTGCTTCTAAAAATTGATTTCAACAAACACACGGACAGACGGTCAGGGCTTAATCGACTCCTCTATTCATAAGCTCTCAGAAAGTATATACTTTATACGAAAATGAAAGTTGTAGAAAGTACAAATGGAATGACATAGCTATATATACCCTTGTGCACCACAGGTGAAGGGTATAATTATATGAGCTAGTGAGTGATTGATTATAACTGGGGAACATTTCATCAATCATCATCTGCATACATAAAAGTTTAAGAATTATTAATATGATTATAAGCATAAATACATGGGAATACTCATCACATTGGTCCAATAATATTCCCATCACAATATTTAGTTACCGCACACAAATAATGTTTTTTTATTTAAAAATTGCCATGAAAATTAATTGTAAATTAAATCATGGGGTTAGAATACTGCCTTCTTTATCAACTAATTTTATAAGGAGAAGAATACAGTTTTTTGGGTTAAAAATACTTTTTAGTCCCAACTTATTTAAGTCGAAGCAAGAAAGGTGGTTTAAAAAAAAATATAGCTCACATGTAAAATAGCTGAAAAATGCTTCTCTATTATGCTGATTATAAAGGCAAAATTTTGTTAGGGTGCAGTTGACCTTTGAAAAGTATTTTACAATAAAAGGGCAACATTGTTTGTTAGAAAATAAAACACCATTAGATTCGTATGTAAATATCTGAACGTTCTTTGAGAATGGTAGTTTCGTTTTCGTTGTAACTTTGCTTTGAAGTGCATTTAAAATTTATTCAAGATTTACAAACATCCACCACAAAATGTAATTGTCAAAAGTTACCCAGCAAAAAAATTTTGCACTTGTTCAAAGTGAAATTTTATTTTCATGACTTCTAAATCAATAGCGCAAGAAATTGCGTTCCTCATGAATCTCTTCATCCAAAATAGTTTGGCATTATTGATGTGTGATCTGCAAGTTCATGAAAAATATCTTAAACGATTTATGCAAACAAACAAAATGAACTAATGAAACATGGGATTCTTTTAAACTAATATGCATGCATTGTTATCATCAGTTATTAGAATGAAGTGAACTTTATTAATATATTCATATGAACACATGCTCTCCACTAACACGTTAAAGTTAAATTCATGCAATCTTCGACTAAATTGAAGCACTTCATCATGGGTTCAACCCTTGCATTCACTATTTCTTTTACATGTTTTTTTTTGCTGGGTTATCATTGAACCCGCTTGGTCGCAATATATTTACTGTATTTACAAGGTGTCCTTACATGTCACATTGTCACAATGTTCCAGTATTTCACAATAGTTTAAAAAAATTGTTGTTCCATTTCAAGTAAAAACTGGCCTAAAATAATACAGCTGTGTATGAAATGGTATTTGTACTGTCATAGCTATTTAGATATTTACCTACGGCGAACAGCTAAGATTCTGGTAAGCCCCTCTGATATCCGTTAAAAAGATCTATTTTCAAAAATGTCGCAAAATCGGCGATTTAAATTTAATGTATCACCTGCAGTTGTGAACGGTCGTTCACATCAGTCGTATTTTTTATGTATTATTTTAGAGCATTTGAATTTAGGACACCTTATGAATACAGTAATTGTATGATTTCTATTGTATATAAGAGAAACAAAAAATAATAATTGAACCATTAAGTCAATGTAAATGAAAAATATTTCTCTTGTAATAAAAGCAAAAGAATATTTTATTTGCTTAATGAATTCCATAAAGATTCATTAAAGACACAAAACAAAGACCTCAATAAAAAGGCATTGTTTCGATTTTATTAAATTCAAAATATTTTACAGGATAATAGAAAGAAACTTTAGAATTACTATTAGCAATAATTTTCAATTTGCCAGACAATTACACTAACCGTACAATGGTGGCACAGAAATATAATTAAGGAATAATTTTAACTCAGGTCAGAGATAAACATTGCAAAAGCTCATGTTTCACTCTTTTATATCAAAATATTAAAACTTGAATATATTAAGTTAAACAAACAAAATATTAAATGAATAATTATTAATTTGTAATTAATATATTGGAATATAAAACTTTTCATTTACAATTATTGAAAAAAAAAAACAAAAACAAAATATTTCTAGAATTTAAAATTTTGATTGTTTTTTGTAGTTATTGTATAGTATAGTGATATAGGGAATTTTTTTCTTATTGTTGCTTTCTTAATGTTGCGTAAAGGGTTACCCATTCAGTAGTTTAAAAACCGCCCGTCTGGCTAAGCTGTTAAATATTGTTTTCCTGAAGTGTCATTTTTTTAATACAAGGTTTGATATTTCTGAATATATATCGCTTTACAACAACAACAGGGCTTGTAAATATAATTTAAACTACAAAAGTGGTGACATAAGCATCGTTAGAGCAACAGGCTTTCAATGCCGATTTTTGGAACAAAATTTTCTCACTCAGTGGTTATTTAAGCAAGAAAAATTATTGCATATGAGCCATTGCATGAGGAACAAGTAAAAGTGCTATATTCGGTCTTGCCGAATCTTATATACCCTTCACAACGTGTAGTCATGAAATAACAATTGTTTGTATCACCATTCATCTCATATGAAATACGAACATACATATACAAAACATCCCATTGCAGAATTATAAATTGAGTTTAAGTATGTTTCAAAAAAAAAAAAAATTAAATAAATATCAAAAAAAAAAAAATTATAAAAAATTTTTTTAAAAAAATTAAAAAAAAAAAATATTTAATAAAAATAATATATATATAAAAAAAAACTAAAACTTAAATAATATATAAAATAAAAAAAAAAAATAAAAATAATTTTTTTGGCTCAGCTGGTACTCGATGCCACGTTTCTCTAACCAGTATATATGTATGTTGTTGTTGTAATTGTGAAAAAAAACGAAGTGGTCGTGGTTTTTCGCTCATATTTATCTCAGAAAGTTATAGGGCGATTGTGCTGAATTTCATTAGCGATTCATTCCCGGATATTTCCAAGAGATTGATACCATTCACAGATCTGAGGAACATATAGTTGCTCCTAAAAGTTGATTTCAACCAACACACGGACAGACTGACAGATCTTGATCGACTCCCCTATTCATAAGCTTTCAGAAAATATATACTTTATGGGGTCGGAAATGAAAATTGTAGAAATTACAAACGGAATGACAAAGCTAAATATATATACCCTTGTGCACCACAGGTGAAGGGTATAAAAAGTGATTGCTTGGTATGCGTTATTGTTTGGAGGTGTCAGTGGAATGTATTTTTTTCAAAAATGACTCTGTTATTAGCAAAACAATTACACTAGGCAACAATTGGCAACTTTTTTTTTCAAGAATAACCACTATATTTTTTTGATCCGCTATAGTCACCTAACTGCAAAAATCATCATAATTCTGTGGAAAGTTTTTTTTTAAATAAATTTTTTTTATAAAATATAAGATTTTTAAATAGGCTGCTCCATACATCTTGTCGTAACTTTGGAACGACGTACTCGATTTTGTTTAGCAATCCGTCTGAAAACTTTAAATTACGCCAGCTTTAAGTTTTCTTTATATTATTTTCTGATCTAGCCATCAATACCCCAATTGAGGAACAAATTGTACAATTTATGAAAAATTAATTTTAAAATTCTTTTCCGACGTTAAGTAGTCTAGAAGTTAGATGAGATCTTAAAAAGTACCAAAGATACAGTATTTACTGGTTTTTGTCTCTTAGCCTTTCGATTTTAAAAAAAGTATCAGACACCTGACCGCTTACTTTATTTCTGTTTTTTATACCCTTCACACAGTGAAAAAGGGTATATATAGGTTTGTCATTCCGTGTGAAATTTCTACAATTTTCATTTCCGACCCCATAAAGTGTATATTTTCTGAAAGCTTATGAATAGAGGAGTCGATTAAGCCCTGACCGTCTGTCCGTCTGTCCGTCTGACCGTCTGTCCGTGTGTATGTTGAAATCAACTTTTTGAAGCCCCCCGACATAGGTTGGACCCGGGTAAGGTATTAAAATATCAGAAATATTCGGGAGTAGATCGGTATTGAAAATCAGAAACATCGGTACATAAACAACTGAGATATGAGCAAAAACCCACGACCACCTCGATTTTCTTTTCATAAAAACAACATTACAACAACAACATACATACATACAAACGTGTATACTGGTTAGAGAAAACGTGGCATCGAATCCCAGCTGAGGCAAAAAAATTTTTTTTTAAATTCTTTTAAAATTTTTTTTTTATTTTTTATTTAATATATTATATATATTTTTATTATTTTTTTTTATTTTTTTTTTTTTAATTTTTTTTTTATTTTTTTTTTGTTTTATATATATTATATATGTATATAATAATTTTTTTTTTTTAATTTTTTTTTTAAATTTTTTTTTTTTTAATTTTTTTTTTATTTTTTATTTTTTTTTTGTTTTTTTTAACATACATACGTGAATTTACTGTTATTGCATGACTTCACGTTGTGAAGGGTATATAAGATTCGGCACGGCCGAATATAGCGCTTTTACTTGTTTTTTTTTTAAATCATCTCTTTATTCATTTGAAAACATGCGCTTTAGTACTTAGTCTTAAAACTGCATGTATTAAAAATAAAATAAATTTTATTGCATTCAAATCCATTGATTTATTCGAGTTTTATTCCCGATAAAGTGAAAGTATAAACAAAGGCAACAACAAGATTAACAAAGAATAATCCAAAAATAATTTTGAATTTTGTTTTGTCTCGTATAATTTTCTGAGTTTGATTCTCTTATAAGGAACCAAATAAAATCTCCCATCATATAACGTTTCTCCATGGTCTCAAGTTGTTGATGAAATCGTTCACCTTGCTCGTCACTTACGGCACCAAGGCTTTTCGAAAATAAGTCCAAATGCGAATGCAATAAATGTATATAAGTAAAATTTTTGCACCTAAAATTAAAAATTTAGAAAAATAGACAAACATGGATAAGAAAATTAATTTAAATTATATTTATCGATTTTTTAATAGTTTTTAAGCAAAATGAGAGTTAGAAACAATTTGCCGGAATGAATTCCACTCAGCTCTCTCATCTGGTATTAACAAATTTTCAAAGGTAGTGCTTAGAAACAATTTTGGAATTTGAGGACCATCAAAAGCTCCTTCGCCAATTTTTTACAAATAGAAAGATTTGGAAATATGTATGTATTGTTTTTCAATAAGCAAATGCTCTACTCTCTTTGTCTAGTATTAATTTATTTTATTTATTTATTTATTTATTTCGATATCCCATACAACAAGACTATAAGTCTTATAATTAAAGTACAGGATTAGACATAAGTTAAAATTAAATTTAATCATAAAGACAAATATTGTAAAAGAAAAATTAAAAAATTAACTTAATTTAAATAGCAAGCACTTAATTATAATAAAAAATTTTAATTCAAATAATTGTAAAAAGAAAAATTAACATAATTTAAATAACAAGCAATTAATTATAATAAAAATTTTAATTAAAATAGAAATTACGAAAAAAACTAAAACAAGGTTGTTACAATTAGGAAAAATGTTTCTGGAGGGCCGTTTTAAATTGCGCAGCATTGCTTAAAAACTTAATGTTTGTAGGTAAAGAGTTCCAAAGACGAATCGAATGAATAAAAAACTGCCAGTCTGATACCCAAGTTCGATGTCTTAACTGTATCACGTCATTAGATCTGCGGGAACGAGCAAACAAAATTCGTTCAAAGAGATATGCAGGTTCGTGAGTTTGAATGATTTTATGTAGTAGTGTTAGTTTTCGTAATTTCAATAGGTTACAAAAATATGCTGCATATAATGTTGACTCAACGGATGATATTCGGTCATACTTCTTTAAACTAAAAACATACCTCACTACTGCATTATAAGTCACATTAAGTTTCCTGTAACTTGTGGTATCACAGCTAGCAAAAATTTCGCATCCATATAATAACGTTGGAATTGAATATGTTTTAGCAAGTAACTAGCGTATCTTAAATGGTGTAAAATATTGTGTTTTCCATAAAGTTCTTAACATAGAGTAGGTTTTGCCAGAGACAAAGTTGATGTGATCAGACCACGTTAACGTATTATTAAATATAATCCCAAGATTTTTTGTTGATCTTACAATTTCTATTTGTTGATTGTTTAGACAAATCGATGCATCAAAATTAATTCTCATAGATTTTGGTGTTATGACTACGCATTTAGATTTAGACGGGTTAATACAAAGACCATTTGCAGTTGCCCAACTGTGAACACGTTTGAGATCTTCATTAAGCTTATAAACGCAATCATTTAATTTTGTTTTGTTCGCGCCAATATAAACTTGTACGTCATCAGCATAAATATGGACTTTACAATGAGACAAATGTCGATCTAAATCATTGATGTAGATAGTAAAAAGTAATGGACCAAGAATGGAACCCTGTGGCACACCTTTAGATACATATAAGGGACGTGAAAATTTATTATTGACGAAAATTGATTGCTGACGATTCGACAAGTACGAAGATATCAATTTTGTTGACGTATTAGAAAAATTAAACATGGTGTGTAATTTCATACACAGAGTATTGTGGTCAACTGTATCGAACGCCTTCGAATGATCTAAAAGTACGAGGAAAGTAATATCACCATTTTCAATATTCTCGCTTTAACAAAATGTTTAACTAAGCCCAGCTTTATATAAAGTGGTGCTAAGATTACATTGTCATTTTTAATTAATGCAGGAAGTATACTTTACATTAGGTAGACCGACCTAGGGTCATTTCGGATCTTGCTTTCCAATCCTTCTTTATGTAGTGATTTTCATGATCACGGCTATCCAAGAGGCATAGAAAACAACAATACTTTGTATAGCCACCTTGTAGGCCGGTTAATATAGCAACGACTTTAAAGTATAGATAGATGGCTTCTCGTTGCATATATGCAGTAAAACGGCCTTAAGCCTTTCTTTGCTACTATCAGTAAATAGCCGCCACTCATTTGGAATATATTTTATGCCGAGCTTCTGAAAAAAACCATTTATGTCATAACAAAAGCACACATTAACTTTTATTTGTATAAAAATTGGCATATGGTTTATGTCGGTTCCGATATTCCGTTGACTTGACGTCGTTTTGTAAGAAATTTCGCTCTTTTTAGCGAGGTCTCTTATGAGATCATTTAGATCAAGTTGATTGTAAAGATTTACTAACACATGCCCAAAGACTACGCACAGAGGAGTATTTGGCCTGAAAAGCTGACCAAAAAGGCAACACTGAGTTTTAAGAAATCTTAAAAACTAAGTACGCAGCTCGACAGACAACAATATTTTACATTATATTATAAATTTTGAAGACTTTTAGTTGCGATTTGTAGCTCTGAGACCCTGCTAAAGTCAGGAAAGTGAAGAAAATTATATTAGATTTAAATGTTTTTTTCGGTTTCTGGATGTTTTTATGATATTTTTTACGGCGAAACGAATAAAGGTTTAACAATGATTTTTTTCGGTGAAAGGTTTGATCAAAGGTTATTCAAAAAAGAAAAAAAAAATTGTAAATATGTTGAACATTCATGTTGAAACAATTCGTTTAAAAGCTAAAAACGAAAAAAATTATGCACTTTTTTTGCAAAAAAAAAGAAAAAGAAGAGATTTTAAAAACTGAGGTTACCATCTCTACGAATTATGTTTGATACCACGATAAAATTTGGAATCTCTAATTTTAGAAACAAAAAAAGTCTGCGCAAGTTTGCGCCATTATTTTTGACGATTTTTTTTTTTAAGATTTTCACATTTCTTCTATTTTTGCTCATCATTAACTTTTTTTATGTATTTCGAATTATTGATTTCAACTATTATTCACATCACTTTTAACACTTTACAATGAAATACCTGCCTATAATTATAAATTTGAAAAATCTTTTATTATCGATAACAGTTATAAGGGAATGCCCCACAAATCCCCATAAAAGATATTTTTATATACCTGCTCTACAAAACATTAGTTGTTAAAAAAAATAAATATACGTACCTAATAAGAATAATTATTTACAAAAAACAAATATAGGTACATTAAAAATACATGTGCACCCAGGTATCAGGCTACCATCCAATTTTTAGAAGAAGCTGTCGAGGCCAGAAATAAGCACTTACGATTTTATCGTACGAATTATTCGAGGAAATTCAGCAGAAGCGATACAATAGGAGGTCTTACAAACTTTCTGATAACTGTAGTGTGTTCCAAGCGGAGATACTGGCTATCTATAAAGCGACGGATCTTATATCGGAACATGTTCCAAGGGGTAGGGAGGTTACTCTATACGTTGACATTCAGGCGGCGCTCAGGGCCTTGAAGGGACATTATGTCAAATCTGGGTTGGTTGAGAAGTGTAGGAGGGCACTCAATAGCATCATGAACCTCTTCGATGTCAGACTGTGTTGGGTACCATGGCACAAGCAATTTCACTCCCGACGAACTTGCGCGCGGTGCATCGGCATTGGTTTCGACGAGCGAAGAGGACATGGTGAGACCTCCGTTAGGATACTATTTTGGGCGTATCAGGGCGTGGGTATCTGACAGGACCGATATGGCGTGGAGGGACAGAAGAGACTGCAGGGTGTCAAGGGCTTTATGGCCCAGGTTAAACTCAGCGGACTCTACGGTTCTTCTGGGCCTGGGTAGGGTATGTCTGAGGGCCACTATTGGGGTTTTAACAGGGCACTGTCCTGTGAGGGCTAGGATTAGCAAATGGGATCGCGACACTCCGAAATATTGTAGGATGTGTGAAGATGAGGAGGAGTTGGAAACTGTGGAACACATTGTCTGTCACTGCCCAAGGCTACATGTGGTTAGGTAAACGATTCTACGATGAGTTGGGTGATGTTTAGGGTTGCCATCCGTCCTCTTTTCCCCGGACACCGTCCTCTTTTTTAGGGCATCCGGGGCTGTCCTACTTTTTTAGCAAATTTCCGGGGTTGTCCAGCTTTTTGTACCTTCTCTGAAGTTTTTTTCTTACATTTAAACTTTAAATCACAGGTCACAAAATGTATAAAAAAAAGATTTATGTGCGCGTACAATTAGTTTTCAAAAAGTACAATTTTAAAACTTCTCTTTGTACAAAATTAGTTGAATTATCCCTAATTGTCGCTATTAAGCGAAGTGGCATATTTTAACTCGTCTTTTATTTAAAAAAAAATCAGCAAAGGGGTCTGCTTGTCAGCTGTGTGTTTTTGATAAAGTTTGTTTTCCAGATATAGAAGAAAGTCTTGAACAAAAAATATAGTAAGGGTTTATAATTTTGATATGGATTGCCTAGAGTTTTATAAATATTTGAAAAGATGCGACGGTAGTATATTGGCTCAAATTGGAAGTGTTGAAAAATATATGTAAAATTTTTAAAAGTGTACATTCCCGATAATGAATGCAATGAATTGTTGTTGTTTTCTTTTGGTTTTTTTGTTTTTATTTTCAACCATTAAATCAGAATGATATGTTAAGTTTGTATTTTTATAAATAAAGTTTTTTCGTAAAAACAAATTTTGTTTTTGTATTTTAAGTGGCGTCGTTAATTTTATCAAATTTAATTTTTATACCCTTCACACAGTGAACAAGTAACAGTGCTATATTCGGCCGTGCCGAATCTTATATACCTTTCACAACGTGTAGTCATGCAATAACAATTGTTTGTATCACCATTCATCCCATATAAAATACGTGCATACGTACACGTTAGAAAAAATGTGGCATCGAATCCCAGCTGAGCCAAACAAATTTTATTTTATTTTATTTAATATATTATTTAATATATTATTTATATTTTATTATTTTTTTTTAATTTTTTTAGAAAAATTTTAAAAAATTTTTTTTTTTAATATTTTTTAAATTTTTTTTTTGTAGTTTTTTTTATTATTTTTTTCTTATTTTTAATATTTTTTTTTTTTTACTTTTTTTTGTTTGGTATGTTTTTATACCCTTCACACAGTGAAAAAGGGTATATATAGGTTTGTCATTCCGTGTGAAATTTCAACAATTTTCATTTCCGACCCCATAACGTATATATTTTCTGAGAGCTTATGAATAGGGGAGTCGATTAAGCCCTGTCAGTCTGTCCGTCTGACCCTCTGTCCTGGTGTATGTTCAAATCAACTTTTTGAAGCCCCCCGCCATCACTTGGACTCGGGTGAGGTACTAAAATATCAGAAATATTCGGTGGTAGATCGGTATTGAAAATCAGAAACATCGGTATATAAACAACTGAGATATGAGCAAAAACCCACGACCACCTCGATTTTTTTTCCCCAAAAACAACATTACAACAAGTAAGAGCGCTATATTCGGCCGTGCCGAATATTATATACCCTTCACAACGTGTAGTCATACAATAACAGTAGTTTATATCACCATTCATCCCATATGAAATACGTACATACATATATAAAAACATCCCATTGTAAAATTATGGGATGTTTAAAAACAAAAAAAAAAATATTAAAAAAAAATTAAAAAAAAAATTAAAAAAAAAAATGTAAAAAAAAATTATTATATATATAATATATATAAAACAAAAAAAAATAAAAAAAAAATTAAAAAAAAAATTAAAAAAAAAAAAATAATAATAATAAAAATATAAATAATATATTAAATAAAAAATATTAAAAAAAAATTTTTAAAAAAATTTTTAAAAAAATTAAAAAAAAATTTAAAAAAAAAATTTTTTTGGCTCAGCTGGAATTTGATGCCACGTTTTCTCTAACCAGTATACATGTTTGTATGTATGTATGTTGTTGTTGTAATGTTGATTTTGTGAAAAAAAATCGAGGTGGTCGTGGGTTTTTGGTCATATCTCAGTTTCTTATGTACCAATGTTTCTGATTTTCAATACCGATCTACTCCCGAATATTTCCGATATTTTAATACTTTACCCGGGTCCAACCTAAGTCGGGGGGCTTCAAAAAGTTGATTTCAACATACACACGGACAGACTGACAGAGCTTAATCGACTCCCCTATTCATAAGCTTTCAGAAAATATATACTTTATGGGGTCGGAAATGAAAATTGTAGAAATTACAAACGGAATGACAAAGCTATATAAATATACCCTTGTGCACCACAGGTGAAGGGTATAAAAAGGGCATATATAGGGTTGTCATTCCGTGTGAAATTTCTACAATTTTCATTTCCAACCCCATAAAGTATATATATTCTGAAAGCTTATGAATAGGGGAGTCGATTAAGCCCTGTCAGTCAGTCTATCCGTGTGTTTGTTGACATCAACTTTTTGAAGCCCCCCGATATCGCATGGACCCGGTTGAGGTATTAAAATATCAGAGATATTCGGGAGTAGATCGTTATTGAAAATTACAAACATCGGTACATAAACAACTGAGATATGAGTAAAAACCCACGACCACTTCCATTTTTTTTTTCACAAAAACAACATTACAACAACAACATACATACATACAAACTTGTATATATATTGGTTAAAGTAAACGTGGGATCGAATCCCAGCTGAGCCAAAAAATTTTTTTTTTTTATTTTTTTTTTTAATTTTTTTTAGTTTTTTTTTATTTTTTATTTAATATATTATTTATATTTTTATTATTTTTTTTTAGTTTTTTTTTTAATTTTTTTTTATTTGTTTTTTTGTTTTATATTTATTATTTATATTTTAATTATTTTTTTTTTTAATTTTTTTTTTAAATTTTTTTTAAAGTTTTTTTTAAATTTTTTTTAAAATTTTTTTTTTGTTTTAATTCTTTTTATTTTTTTTAACATACATACGTTAATTTTTAATTTTACAATGGGATATTTTTATATATGTATGTTTTTTATATTAATGTACGTATTTCATATGAGGTGAATGGTGATACAAACTACTGTTATTGCATGACTACATGTTGTGAAGGGTATATAAGATTCAGCATGGTGGAATATAGCACTCTTACTTGTTTTAAATGTGTCCTCTTTTTCTGGGCAAAGGTCACACATTTTTTATGGTGGCGTCCTCTTTTTTATACCCTTCACCTGTGGTGCACAAGGGTATATATAGCTTTGTCATTCCGTTTGTAATTTCTACAATTTTCATTTCCGACCCCATAAAGTATATATTTTCTGAAAGCTTATGAATAGAGGAGTCGATTAAGCCCTGACCGTCTGTCCGTCTGTCCGTCTATCCGTCTGCCCGTCTGTCCGTGTGTTGGTTAAAATCAACTTTTAGAAGCAACTATATGTTCCTCAGATCTGTATATGGTATCAATCTCTTGGAAATATCCAGGAATGAATCGCTATTGAAATTCAGCACAATCGCCCCATAACTTTCTGAGATATGAGCAAAAAACCACGACCACCTCGTTTTTTTTCACAATTACAACAACAACATACATACAAAGATACATGTAAAAAACATACCAAACAAAAAAAATTACAAAAAAAAAAAATATTAAAAATAAGAAAAAAATAATAAAAAAAACTACAAAAAAAAATTTAAAAAAAATTTAAAAAAAATATAAAAAAATAATAAAATATAAATAATATATTTAATAAAATAAAATAAAATTTTTTTGGCTCAGCTGGGATTCGATGCCACATTTATTCTATCGTGTACGTATGCACGTATTTTATATGGGATGAATGGTGATACAAACAATTGTTATTGCATGACTACACGTTGTGAAGGGTATATAAGATTCGGCACGGCCGAATATAGCACTGTTACTTGTTTAAAAATAGAAATGGCAACCCTAGTGATGTTTCAAAGTGCAAGCTGGGGAATATTATCGGATTCATCATGGGGATCGGGTGGCTAGTGAACATGCAATGGGGCTCGTAGAGAATATGTTTTTCTTTCTTTCTTCTATTTTATTTCCTACTAACTTATTTTTATTTTTATTACTTTCTCTTGTACTATATCTTTGGAAACTTTCTCTCTCTCTTTTCTATCTTTAATATATGAAAGGGTAACGCAATGGACCTCATTGGTCTCCGAGTGTGGGTGTAGGAGGCAGATACTGCTTTCTGCATCCCCCTTTCCAACCTACCTACCTACGAAATAACTAATTCTACACTGTATCGAAAGTTTGCAGCAAGTTTACACAATTAATAAAAAAATAATATTCCATCCAGACAATGACTTAATGATAATTTAACCCTATTACAAATAAATAAAATAAAATTGTTATCCTGGCACATTTGAATCGGAATTTCTTCAAAGTAGATTTTTTACAATGGCGAATCGAGTTGTGGAAGTTCGACTGTTATTACAAACAAGACTGTCAAATTATTTTCAACATATCCAAAAGTATGACGATCTGACTATGTATTCTCGTATAGCAGAGCAGTGAGTGTGTTGGCGTTTTGAAAGAAACTGAGGTCTAGGGTATGTTCAAGAACTATATTTTTGTGAAACATATTAACCCTCTAATTCCTCCACATTACGTTTATTTTATGGCTCTATTCTAAAAACATCTTTATCACTTTGACTTCAGTTGCGTTGCTTACGTTATTTTCTACTTTTATTTGGCAACATATTTTTGCCACTGAAAATGAGGCAATTTAATTTTTAATTGTCTCACAAGGGAATTTGTAAAAATAACAAGTAAGAACACTATATCACTGTTGATAAAAGTGGCACAATCGTGCCGTTTTTGTCACTATTATTTGTTTAATGGCACTATGGCACATCTAAAAATTTATTTATTATTTAATTTTATTTACTTTGGAAGAAATATATTTTTAATTAAAAAGAAATGAATTAATTTTTCTTCCTGTTGTAAATATTCCCTTTCTGGAAGTATTTATTAGTTCAAAATTAATGACATCCTACATGTGAAGGGTGGATTTAATCCGATGACTGGATCCGAAAGATAACTTTTAACTCTTTTTTATACCCACCACCAAAAAAATGGTGGGGATATATTAATTCATATTCATAATATTCTGAATCGAGGTTTCATTTTATGACGATCTAGCTATGACCGTCCGTCTGTTCGTTTGATTCTCATTCACAAAAATCATTACATATTAAGTACATATGAACATATGTATGTATTTAATAAAAAATAATAATATTAATGAATAATTTATCTGTGTAATTTTTTTTTGTATTTAATCAATTCTTCATAATAAAATGTATTAATCTAAAAAAACTAAGTAAAATAATTTATTTTTTTAAGTGGGCATGTATATATATTTGTTATTGCACTTTTTAATATATTTTGGCACTTTCTAGCTAAAATTTTGGCACAAGACTGAAATTCTCATATACCGCCATTGCACTATATTAATTTGTGCCGAATTTTCGATACGCACCACCAATTTTATGTGTTTTTATGGCATAAAATTTATTATATTGTTATCAACAGTAATCGCTGTGGAATAATCTTTTTATACTGAAGTATGTATCATTTTCTTTATGTAACTCGATATGCTAGTTATTTATTTTTCAAAATTTGGTCTTGCAATGAAACCTTATGTAGTTTTACATTAGCAGACATAGTACTCACTCTTGTTTAATCCAAAGTTGTATTTTTATGCAAACTGAAGAGTATAATTTGGTAGCCAGAGGTAGTTAAAAAATAATATTCACGTTGTATGAGTATGCCACCTCCTACTTTTAAAGTAATATAATTAATGTTAGAATTCAACTTAGGTAATCCATATAAAGTTATTTTCGTCCGTATACAAATAATATGAATTTAAGATAAAGCGGGGAGTGGACACTAAAGTACGTTTCTCACTTTTATTTGCCGGCATTATAACAAAATCAATCAGGAAACTTTATATTTGAGACTTCATCATCAAACTTCTAGTTTTGACGGTTTTAAGAGCTTTTTAGTTTAATTGTTAGTAGTTTATGTAAGAAGTGGGCATTAAAGTAGGCGTGTCAAAGTAATTTCTAGTAATGAACTCAATTTAGATATTTCAATGTAGAGTCCCTCATACTTTCAAACTCTTTGACCACAGAGAATATTTATATATATTTTTGAATAAAGCGTTATATGCGAGGTGGGTACCAAAGTAAACATATCACCTTCATTTTTAGGCAAATTAACGAACTTATCGAGATCGTCCTAAAATGAATCCAGGACTCAGAAGGTATACACTTAATGCGGTGTATAATGGATATTTCGATGTGTTTCAGACGGAAAGACCCCACACCATTTTTTTGAGAAAACTTGACTACTTTTCTTATAACTGCAGCAAGGATACTAGACAACCGATGCGTTGGCTAGAGCCAGGTAAGCATGACTAAGTTACATTATTTGTATGCCAAAATAATAGCATAAATAAATTAAGTAGGTATAATCTATACGGTTTTGTACGAAAAGCCATTACTCGAATATGTTGCCTGTATCTGAACTACCTGTTTGCAGGCGTCAAAACTAAGTTTGT
Source organism: Phyto melanocephala (assembly GCA_941918925.1). Taxonomy (NCBI): domain Eukaryota; kingdom Metazoa; phylum Arthropoda; class Insecta; order Diptera; family Rhinophoridae; genus Phyto; species Phyto melanocephala. The sequence goes on along the minus strand of OW799235.1, from coordinate 60,786,591 downwards.
ACAATTCAAAGAAGCATCAAACCCAAAACTAAAGTCACAAGACCACTTAAACATCATCAAAATATCATCAGTCAACTTGCAAGAACTTCTCTTGCTCGAGTCTGGAGCACATGATTCGATGTTTGAGGAAAGCAATATGAAATTAAAATAATTGAACCTATATATTTAATAAGTTTTTTCTGTATATACGTTATTAAGAGCTTATTTGTTTGTTGACCTACATTGAAATTAAATATAAAATAATTTCTTCATGCTCACCAACCCCCAAAAATCTATTTTCTTTTGATTTTTTTTTTTTGTATTATACTTACTGTAAGTAATAACCGAATTAACCCTTAATGGGCAATCTTCTGCTTCTGTAAAATGAATTTTTTTCCCTTATTTAATGAAATGAACAAATATTTTTACCCAAGCAACACATAAGTACATACAGTAACCGAATAGTATGAGGTTCCAACAGATATGGTGGCACAACCATAATTCAATTTAACTTCTATCCCGCTTTTAAAAAGATGCTTGTGTCTTATGTAATAAACATTAAGTCTCGAAGAAATTAGTGGTTTTTGGACGATTTGTTACACCCAGAAAAACGTGGGACAATTAATGCATTAAAAATATAGAGGGATTTTATTTAATGTTATTTTAACAGTTTTGATAGTTACGAACATCACAGAATACTAACAAAATTAAAAAAAAAATAATTATATTTTTATATTTATTATTCAAATGTCTTAACATTTTTCTATACAAAGATTTAGGTATATAATAAAAAAAAAGGACAAGAAAAGGGTCATCGTATTTCAAAGAAAGTTACTGTTGAGCATTAATGTGGACATGTCTGAATTTTTTCATAGAGTGTTGTTTGCTCTCAAACAGAATTATTGATATTTAAAGCAATAGAAACAATAACCTGTGTACATGGGAATGTCTGGTTGGTTTATTTAAGGAGAACTCAACCAAATCACATATACATTGTTTACTTTATTCTTAGAATATTTGTTCTTTTGTATTTGTCGATACCATACACTTTAGATCTCTTTAAAGTAGCATTAACTTTTATTTGTAAAACTGACAGTCATAAGATTTTCAAAAGCATTTAGGAAAAAAAGGGAAGAAAAATAATAATAAAATTAAAATGTGATGGCACAAAAGAAAAGCAGACAAATTAAGTTTGTTTAGGTCTCATACTCGTATGTTATATTTACTTTACACAAAATTCTTAATAAAATGCCAACAGCACGACTCCGAACATTTTAATAACTGGAACAGTAAATCTCTAACAAAAAAAAAAAAACTTGAGAAAAGTCACAGTGAGTGTACACGAATACTTTAAAAAGGTTGAATTATGTATCGAAAACATATTTATAAGCCAGAAAAATATCCTGTTCAATTTATAGTTTTTACATTAAATATTTGCGCTCATACACATAACTCATACATACATAAATATTAAGATATATTATTCTTAATCAAAACAAGCTATGATTCCGGTGGATAATTTTGGGAAAATAAACCGAGGCAAGTTAAAAAAATTTATTATTTATAATAAATTTATTATTCATTCTAAAAATACTGTTTAACTGTGTTATTTTGCCATTTAACTTTTTTATTTCGTTGACACAATAATAAGCAACCAAACTTTAAATTTAATAACGAATTCAAATTTGACGGAAAACAGAAGTCATAAATGAAATGGAAAGTTTTATAATTATGCATCATGTTGTGCCGACTGCTAAAACAGTAAACAAATATTCGCTTTATTTAATTAAATAATAAGTAATAGTGCTATATTCGGCCGTGTCAACTCGTTTACACCCTTCACCACACAAATTCCAAAAATGACTTCGTCGTAGCATACGATAGATTTTAGATTTATTATTAATATGCCATTTGCGCAAAGTTGAATTTTTTTTATGAATTGCTATACTCTACTAGGTGAGTCTTTATTTTTAATACCCATATTGACAGAGCACAGAGTAGTATTTGGCCTGAAAGGCCGGCCAAAATTATTAAATGTGTTTTTTGAATTAAAAGTTTTAGTTTTTTGATAGTTTTAGGTGTAGTATGATATAAAAAGTCTAGTGGCAGATTTTGAAAAAATTACACTGCGCAACAAAGTACGCTATGCAACAAAAAAAATTTTGTCTACCCTAGAAATAAAAGTATTTGGACTATATGGTTTCTGGTGCCCTTAATTCAAATCTGTTTTCCATTTTTCTCTAGTACGTAAGGATTTTCTGTTAAAGGCGTGGCATATTTCACCCCTAAATCGTTGGGTTGCCTAATATATTTTGTGATAACTTGAAAACGGGTTCTCCGATTTTAATAGCAGGAGAGTTAGAAGATGCACCAGAAAATTCTGCTTAAACTTACACCATACATTTCTTTTCTATCTATTACTATTTTTGAGTTATTAAAAAATTTAACAGCAAAAAAAACTTCCTGCAAAATTCCACAAATTTTTTGTTTTCAAAATGTAATAAAAAAAATTAAAAACACAAAAAGTTCAAATTTTTAACATTTTTCCAGAAGCCACATTACTAAGGAATAAAAGACTGTATAAATAGTAAAACTTAATTAACAAATGTTGATTTTAAAGGTTTAAACTCATTCTTGACAGACTGTATGTACATGCATACATATGATTTACGGTCTTATTAAAAACAAGTAAGAGCACTATATTCGGCTGTGCCGAATCTTTTATACCCACCACCTGTTTCCGTTCATTTGTAGCTAGAGTTTTTTCCCGAAAATTTTTGCAGCAAAACAAACAAAAAGTAAATTTGTTTTTAATTAAAAAAAAAACTTTTTATTGAAAAGCATAAAATAGTTTATAATATAAAAGAAACACTTCAAAACTATAAAAATTAATAAATTATAATTATAATAATTTAAAATATAAATTGAGTAAAAAAATATTTTTTATTGAAAAAAATATTATTCTCTAGATACGAGATCAAATATGAGCACAAAAAAACAAAAATACAGGTACTTCAACTATGAGATCAAAAATAAAATCATTAGAATTCAATTTCAATATAAACAATATGAACATCTGCTTTCGAATCGTAGCCACCTTTTCTATTTCCCGGTATCCCGAAAAATAAACCCGGGATATCGGGAAGATTAAATAACTAAAATTTCCGGGAAGTAACCCAATTTATAGCACAAAATGTACTTGTTATTAACAGTAATCGCTATGCAATAATCTTTTTATACTAAAATATATATCACTTTTGTATAACTCCGATGTGCTAGCAAAATGTTATCGTAAATTTAGTCTTTCAATGAAAGTGGGCGTTAGAGTAGACGTGTTGAAGTTGTTTCTACTAATGAATGCAACTTCAATCATAAAATCAAAAATATCATAAAACATCCAGAAACCGAAAAAAATTTAAATCTCATATAATTTTCTTCACTTTCCTGACTTTAGCAGGGTCTCACAGCTACAAATCGCAACTAAAAGTCTTCAAAATTTATAATATAATGTAAAATATTGTTGTCTGTCGAGCTGCGTACTTAGTTTTTAAGATTTCTTAAAACTCAGTTTTGCCTTTTTGGCCAGCTTTTCAGGCCAAATACTCCTCTGTTCAACGTTAAGGTACAAAAGTTATCTTCCGTTTTGTTTCAGATGCAATCTCAGATATTTTATTTTATTCATATACTACATTCTACTAGTCAAATTCTTATATATGATACCAATATGAAGGGAATGAAAGGAAGTAACTTTTAAGTCCATAGATTTTTAACTATTATTGTTTGATATTTTTTTAAATAATTTTTGCATATAACTTTGCCGATTAGTGAGCGTCTTCTCCAACATTTTCCACAAATAACCATAGAGGCATGACATAAGTATTTGCTAATAGTAATAAGCAAGTCTACAAATTATCCAAGGGCTGAAAATTTTGAATTTTTGTGAGAATTAAAATTCCATAAATGTTTTTAACATTTAAAAATAAAAAAATAATAAATAATTACATATCGTTAATGTATGCTCGTCACACTTATTTCTGCCAATAAATTTCATTTAGACATTAAAGCAAACAACTTTTACACAAATTTCAAATACATGAATATACGTATGTTTGGAATAACCTCGATAAGAAAGGGAGTTTTCAAATTGGACGTGTGATATAATTTTTATACCCACCACAAACAAATTGTGTGGGGTGGGTGTATAAATGGTGTATTCAATTTATCATTTCGTTTGAAACACATCGAAATATCCATTTTAGACGCCATAAGGAATATATTTTCTGATCTAGCTTTATTCATTCATCTGTCCGTGTGTTGAAAGCGCGTAGAGCTCGAGCCGAAAAAGTTAGGGGGCTCAAATTTTGCCAGAATCTTTATTATACACAAGGTTTGTTTGGTATTGAAAATGGGCTAAATCGGAATATTAGGAAGAGTGTTATAGAGTGTTATAGAGTGTTATATAGTGCAAGAGTAGGTCAGAGAAGCCATGTCCTTCTAACATTTAATAAACTGCACAAGATTCATCAACCTTTTTTAATTACACCATTATTTTGGTGGTGGTAGAAGTAGTATTCCATTAATGTACTTATTGTCTTCTATAGCTCTAAGGCTTTTAGTCTACTTTTAAATTTTGACATTTACTTTTGCTTTCTGTATATTTTTTTTTTTTCATTTAAAACTTTATTACAAAATCATCTGAACAACCCGTTGCGGTCATAAATTATACACAGTTGTTAAATGCAAACAATTTAATGCTTTTAGTAGTATAAACGAATATCCCTTTAATTTTGTTTCGTTGTACAAATTTCAATTTACGAACTTAGTTCTATGTAATACAGTAATTGATTGAAAAAGTTCAATAATAACAAATCGAAAATATTTTAATTAAGTGAATATCAAATACAGAAAACCATAATAATTAATCTTGGTAATACGTTTGCAAAATATTTCTTCATCTGTAAATAATATATTGAAAATATCACGACATATTCTATTCGACTGCATAGACACTATTTTCAATACTAGAAACATTATTAAATACACACTTCTAGCTCTGTATAAATGCATACATATCTTAAATATTTTATATTAAATCGATTTTGCATGCTTTTGCATATAATTCCTGAATGCCTTTAAAGCAAAAAAATTAATACAAAAATAGGGCAGCATTTGCCTTCAAATGATTCAATTTAAAGTAAAATCACCATAGTGATAGGAAGACTGCAGTATATATAATGCAAATAACATTAAAAATATAGCAGCTTTATTACACAGGTGTAATAAACTCTTTTATTTGATCGGATAGAGCAGTATATGAAGTTAAGAAACATATTAAAATAAAGTGCTTTACCACTCGATGCGTTGTAGTTTTTGTGAAGCAGCAGAAACAACAACACACAGGAGAAGAAAATTTAATTTGTATTTTCAGATAAAATCAAACTGTTCCGGGACTTAACTAATTGTCTTTTGGTTGGTCTATAACTGTTGGTAACCAATGCAGTAAATCTTCTAGACGTCTCTTCATCCTCGATTTGGTAATAGCCAGACATCATATCAAGTGTGGTAAAATACTTCTTACCTGATAACGTTGATAGTACCCCATCTACTGTGGGCATTGGCCAAGGTTGTTTTTCAGTTACAGCATTTAACGCTCGGTAATCCACACAGAGACGATCCTCGCTGTTTGATTTTGAAACTAAGACAATAGGTGATGCATATACAGAGGTCGATGGACGAACTATATTTCGCTTCAATAATTCATCTATAATACCATCAACTACTTCTTGTTTTGGTATCGGTATTGGATAAGGTTTTCTTGCAAAAGGTTTTGGCGAACTCACTGAAATTTCCATCTTCATGGTGTTGCATTTTCCAATTTTATCCAACGTATCTGCAAAACAGTCTGCATACCTATTTACCAATTCAACCACCTCGTTCCTTTCATTAGCTTGAAGATTATCTCCATAATTTATTTTACTATCGACCGCTCGATAGGATATCTGAACCGATTATTAACTCGTATATAGTTGTGTTATCATCGACTACATATAATCCGGCCTGAAAACATAGTTTATCGATTGTCAATTTAACATTTTCAATCTTCGTGTCGCATCTGTATTCACCTCCCGCAAAACCTTGCAATCTTTTGTCACACTTTATCACGGCGATGTCCAACTTACGCACGATGGATCGTTTTATAAGCGACACAGCACTTTCCGAATCGATAAGTGCATTACACATTATACCGTTCAAAGTAACGTTCTTCGCTATGACACCGGGAGTCATAATTGTATTGACCGGGTCCTTAGGTCTACGTGATGGTTTAGGGCAATTTCGCGATATATGTCCGATCTCACGACAGTTGTAACTTTTACACCAGATTTAGGAGGTGATTTCGTTAAATTTACGAATTCTTTTCGATCACTATTTTTTTTTTAAATTGTACATTTTGTTTTGTATGTAAATTAGGTAACCTTGTAACCTTGAACTGAACATGACACTCTGCAACGATCTTAACAAGTCCGAACATTTCACAAGTAGCATTGCGGATAACGATCTGCTTAAATTATAGTCCTCCAAACCATTTATTATATATATTATAATTCCAAAAAATTAAGGGGACACACCCTTTTTAACGCCCACCTCCCGTACAATGCTTTATCGTAAATTCATATTATTTCTATATGGACAAAGATTAAAAAAAGAAATCTTTAAAATAGATTATCTTATAATATCTAATGTAGAAATACTTAAGGCTTTATTGTAAAAATAAATTTGAGAAAATAGACTAATAGCAAATCGAAGTTATACAAAGAAAGTGATACATAATTAAGTATAAAGAGATTTTTTTATAGCGATTAGTATTAATAACAAAATAATAAGTTTTGTGCTATAAAAGTACACAAAATTCCCTTTAATTCCCTTTATTTCATTTTTTAAATGAAATGAAATGAAATGAAATGGAAAAAATAAACAGTACTAATAGCAAGAACTGATAGTTTCTATTGAGTAAAATTTCATTACAGGTATGAAGATTGTGTATAAATGTATAGAAAAACTTAATGCAAGGCGCACAGTTGAGACGAACGACGAATTTTTCGTCGCGAATATTCCTCATCAAAAATAAAACACATTCGCGTTTATGAGAATGCGTACAATTATGGCGTCGTACTATGCTATTCTCAAAAATTATTTTTTTCAAAGACTGGTACGAAATTTCGTTTTCAAGTACTTTGATATATTTGTAGCTAAACTGAAAAAAAGGATGAAGTATATGTTTACAAAATAACTTATTTTATTGCTTCGAAAAACAACTTTTGTTTAAGTTTGATGGATTATAAAAAAAATCATATAAAATTAGATATTTTTTTCCTTTTGTAAGTTTATACTCTTATCTAAAAACGTATTTAAAAATTAGTGTCTAATTTTTACCACAACTTAAAAAAATGAATTTTTTTAAATGCCTAAATTCATGATCTTTACACAGAAAGAAAAATGATGTTCTAAAATCAAGAATAAAATTCTTAATTTAAGCCGAAATCGTGCTTAAAAATTCAAGTACTATTTACTTCTGGTTTTCTTAAAACAAGTACAAAACGGGTTTGTTTTACAAAATCTAGTACAAGACTTTTAAAATAAGAATTAAGTTCTTAAATTAAGTCTTATTTCTCTCAAATTAAAAAGAAACTTATATTTTTGAGACATTTGCTTAGATAAACACAATCTTTAAAATTTCAAGTATATTTTTATAATTCTCATTTTGTTTATCATACTTTAGCTATAAGTAATACTACTTACGACAACAAAGCTGTAGCAGTTTCCGAGTTAACTTAGCTTTCATGATTTGTCCGTTAGTTTTCTTTTTTTAGTTTTAATGAAACGTATCGCTAAGGAAATGTCAAAGGGTAAGTTGTGAAGATACTATACTATGCAACGATCAAACCAAAATACGAGTTCTTGAAATAAGCCTATCTTTTGATGAATTCAATCTCATTTATACTGGAATTAATCTTTTTTTAAACTTACGTCAAGTACGGTTTCGGGCTTAAATCAAGCTAGTAATACTTAAAATCAAATTTTTTCGGCTCAACTATTTCTAAAATTAAGAAATTCGTACTTGACTCATTCATTATTAAATCAAGAATTTTGTACTTGGTTTAAGAAAATCCGTACCTACCGTTCTTCTGACACCGCTACGGATTGATTTAGGTACGGATTACGTGATTTTTTTTTTTGAGTGTACTCAAATATTAGGCATTTAATACGGGTGGTGTTTAATATCATTGTGCAACACGATTTAATATTTTGAAGTTTTTTAAGGCCCACTGAAATTTAAAATTTTTTAAAGGCGTTTAGAGTAAATCAAAAAAAAAATTTATAAAATCTATTTCTCTGCTAAATGAGCTGAATAAATGTTTTAGTCAAATTTGAAAATAGAGGGTTTTGCGGCAAGCAAGGTCTGTATAAAATGTTAGAAATACTGTGAATGCCTTCTCAGTTCGTTAAATGGGAACCACTGCTGGTTTTTGCGATAGTGTGGCAAAAGAGCAGTCAACCTCGACTCATCATCATGCCCAACAATTGAGCATAAACATTGTCATTGAAAATTTGGACCATCAGATAGAAGAGTGGTGCCAAGGATGGGGGGGCCATTTGGCCGATATTTTGTTAATTACATAATTGAACCATACAAATAATATCATTATAAAAAGAAATGATAATAGTTTCTTAAATAATTTGTGTTTTATTTAAAATCAACATCGGCTCTTAAAATTTAATCACCCTTTATAACTTCGATATGCTACTAAAATGCTTTTGTAAATGTAGTCTTTTAGTAAATAGAGAAATAACATGAATTTAAGATAAACCGTTATATAGGAGGTAGGCGTTAAAGTGGGCGTGTCACCTAAACTTTTTGGCACAGTAATGACATTGCCCAGAGGGATAGACGTAGCAATTTTTATCATCATACCTCTAATTTTGGCGGTTTTATGAGCTTTTAAATTTCATTAACGGTAGATAACGTGAAAAGTGGGCGTTATGGTAGGCGTGTCAAAGTTGTTTTTGCGAATAAGTACAACTTAGGTGTTTTTATATAGCCCCTTGTTATTCCAAAATCTTTATTTATAGAGAAATTATATGAATTGTAGGTAAAACGTTATATGGGAGGTGGGCGTAAAAGTGGGCGTGGCACATTGATTTTCCGTTACAAAAAAGCGCCTCACCAAAAAGTAAATTGTGCAAAATTTCAGAGTCGTACATCAAATTTTGTTGCTCTTATGACGTTTTTGTTTTTAAATATACCGAAAAATACACTGTGCGGTATAAATTTTCGTACATTTTTATCGATAACTCCTCTCCTTATGCATAGATTTCGACAATTTTCGGGGGAAGATATTGCTTTTACTCAGGAAATATATATTCGAAGTTTCATGAGTCTACGTTAAGGCGTTTGGACACAATTCCATTTTATTCGATGTTCGAAGGACACGGTTTTTTCGACCTACTTCTGCTTTACGAGCTATAACTCTCTTCCTAATATTCCGATTTAGCCCATTTTCAATACCAAATAAACCTTGTCTATAAGAAAGATTCTGGCAAAATTTGAGCCCCCTAGCTTTTTCGGTGCGACCTCTATCGTGCTTTCAACAGACGGACAGACGGACGGACATAGCTAGATCGTAATCAAATCAAACCCTGATTCAGAATATATATACTTTATGGGGCTAAAATGGATATTTCGATGTGTTACAAACGGAATGACAAAATGAATATACCCCCACCATTTTTTTGGTGGTGGGTATAAAAATATTGCATGTGATGTTATTGAAATGAAAGGTGAAGATGTAAAAGTTTCTTACGAAATGAATTATACAATAATAGATGGTGCAGTTACAAATATTTTAAGCGATAAAAATTCATCAAGTAGTCGTTTTATTTGCAATGTAAGTCCTTTCAAAAACTCCAAATGTAGACAATTACAAATATGGACTTTCCACGCTAATCACGGAAATACGTCTGGCCGATTTTTTTCTAACAGTGAAGCAGCGGTGGAAATAACAGGAATTGATAAGCAACTTATTGATAATTTTGCATTGATATTGAGAATTTTTAGTTCATGGTTTTAGATGTTTTAGTTAATGGATGTGATGTTATCGAGTTTTTCGATTTACCAATAGGTATTTAGTCATTTTATTTTACTTACAAAAAAAATACATAAAAAACTAATTAGCTTTTTTCGTTCCAGGCTGTTTGCCTGAAGAAGCATTGGAAGCCAAAAATAAAAATGTATGGAAAGTGCGACTGTCTGATACCAGTAAAACATCTCGAGAAAACACAAATAAAGATTTAATGACATATTTGTTGCTGTCTTAAGATCTAGTATTATCATCAAAGAGAAACATTAATATTAAAAATAAAATAATAGACGCTGAAATTGAGAAATGTGTTCTCAAGGAAAGTGCTGAAATCGAAGATGATATAATAGAAGACAAGATGACTTCTTCATTAAGCGATTTTGGTTTTGGGATGATGCTTTTTTATAAGTTTGCCTTTATATCTTTTTCTTTAAACGTTTTTTTATTTTAGATGTGACAGTATATAATTACTAAGTTAAGCTGTTACAATTTTTGTTTCAAAATCCAAAATGAAAATCTAATACAAATAAAATGCTTCTCATATTAAAACATATTCTTTTTTAATGATTTTTTAATGACGTTAACACATTGCTAGTTTTCCTCTTAAATTTTATTTATTTATATTTTTATTTTTGCTAAAACATTTTAAGCGTTTTTAGCCTATTTTTCTATAAATGATGTTTTTAGTATTTTTCACATTAATTATCCGAATCAAAAAAAATTTTAAATTATTATTGGACAATTTTTGTAGTGTTTTAGAAAAAGGATATATCACAGGAACTTGAGTCCTTGGTGCGATTTGAATAAAAAATTTCAAACACGTTGCTAGTTGTATCTGTATTAGCATGACCCCTTTTTGTAATTTTATAGGCATTATTAAAGCTAAAATTGCATTTTTTGACTTCAGGACCGATTTTGTTAAAAATTTTTAATTTTCTTATCTACATTATTTTATGCTAGTGTACCAAATTTCAAAAATATCTGATAACTCCTTCTATTTATGTCCATTGGTTATAAGGGAACGAAGCACAGTGCGTCGCTCTAAATTCAGTCACACTATTAGCTGTTATACAAAAACAAAATTGTTATTATTGTTTACTGTACGTACCCACGACATTCTTTGCAAACGTTTACTTATACGTAAAAATGTTTTTATTATGACAGAAATTATATTTATTATTTTGTTGAGTTTCACCAAAAAATTTAGTTCTTTGATTATTTTTGTTATTTTTTGCACAAAAAGTAAACAATTTTATCAACTATAAAAGATGTTACTCCTTCGTTGTTATTGTGCTTCATACGACGAATTTACACAGCGAATTTTTACCGACGAATTCGTCGTGTTGGGCGAAGTTTGTCGTTCGTCCCAATTGTGCGATTAGCATTATTGTTGTGTATGCTCAAGAAAGGTTGGCAGGAATACATAATGTCTAAACAAATGTATCTAGCAATATGTTGACAAAATATGTTGAAATTTCAAAATACACAATGTTGACAAAAATTACGTAAACCACCAAACAAATCAATGAAGAACATTAAAATATGTTGCCGCTTAATGGAAGAATATATTTAAGTTTATCAAAAATAAAATTAAAAGAACTTGAAGGTTTAGTTCCGCAAAAAAAAAAAATATAAAATTAGTGAAACTATAATTTAACAGTGCATTACAATATGATGGACAATTTATGTGGGTTTTTAGTATGAAAACACAACAAAAATTCAATATTGACAGCACAAACATTACAGACTGGTAAAAACAAAACGTGTGTAGGTGGTATAAAATTCGGCACAGTCGATTAAACCCCTCTTTCTTGTTTTAAATTGAAGTTTTAAAAATTTAAACCAATCGTTATATTAAAACTTATCAATACGCTTAAGTTATATTTGGTGTGAGTAAAAATACACAAATTTCAATATCTATCAAATTTAGTAATCTTACGCTTATTTGGGAAAATGTTTGCCTAATGTACAAATAGCTTAAGATTTTGCAAAGTTATACCAAAACCAGTAAGAGCTCTATATTCGGCTGTGCCGAATCTTTTATACCCACCACCAATTTTGTGTACAATTAAAGCACAATAATTATTATTTTGTTAATCGCTATGGAATAATCTCTTTATAATAAATCATGTATCACTTTCTTTGTAGAGGGTGGTTAAATTTTAAGGGCCAATGTTGAAGGTGAACTACACCTAGTCTTTAAATTTGTTTTCTGCTTTTTCTTTGACATTTCTCAATCTCAGACTAACTCAATTTGAACAGTGGAAAGATACGCAAATTAGCAACGCGTTAAAGTTATTCAGGTTTTTTATTAAAATAGGTGTTCAAATCAAAATGCATTTTTGTGATTCTTTTGGTAAACATAATCGTTCAAATTCGTCTACAATCGGGAGAATTGTAAAAAATATTTAAATTTCTACAAAACAGGTCTATATAGAATGTTAGAACATCTGTGAATGCCTTCTTAGTTCGTTGAATAGGAACCATTGCTGTTTTTTTGCGATAGTGTGGCAAAAGAGCAGTCAACCTCGACTCATTATTGTGCCCAACAATTGAGCATCAACATTATCATTGAAAATTTGGACCATCGTATGGTGGTGTGGCGCTGAGGTTAGGGGGGCCCTTTGGCCCATATTTTGTTCCATACATAATTAAACCATACAAATATTATTATTATAAAAAGAAATGATAATAATTTCCTAAATGATTTGTGTTTTATTTAAAATCAACTTCAGCCCTTAAAATTTAACCACCCTTTAAAACTTCGATATGCTTGTAAAATGTTTTCGTAAATTTAGTCTTTCAATGAAAGTGGGCGTTAAAGAAGGCGTGTCAATAAAGCTTCTGCTAATAAATACAACTTAGATATTTCAATATAGTCCTTTATTTTCCCAAAAACTTTGTCAATAGAGAAATAACATGAATTTAAGATAAAACGTTATATGGGAGGTGGGCTTTAAAGTGGACGTGTCACCTTCATATTAATAATAATGACATTAACTAGAAGGATATCTGTTGCAAATTTCATCATCATGCCTCCAATTTTGTCGGTTTTATGAGCTTTTAAATTTCATTAACATTGGATAACGTGAAAAGTGGGCGTTACGGTAGGCGTTTCGAGATTATTTCTACTATTGAATGCAACTTAAATAATTTAATATAGTCCTTTATTATTTAAAAATCTTTATTCATATAGAAATTATATGAATTTGAGGTAAAATGTTATATGGGAGGTGGGCGTAAAAGTGTCCAGAATCTAACATCTAATTTTGTTGCTTTTATGACGTTTTTGTTTTTAATGCATAGATTTAGTCAATTTTCGGGGAAAAATATTGTTTTCACTCAGGAAATATATATTCGAAGTTTCATGGCTTTACGTTAATGCGTTTGGACACAATTCCATTTAATTCGATGATAGAAAGACACGGTTTTTTCGACCTACTTCTGCTTTACGAGCTATAACTCTCTTCCTAATATTCCGATTTAGCCCATTTTCAATATCAAACAAACCTTGTCTATAAGAAAGATTCTGGCAAAAATTGAGCCCCCTAGCTTTTTCGGTGCGACCTCTATCGTGCTTTCAACAGACGGCGGAACCCCGATTCAGAATATATATACTTTATGGGGTCTAAAATGGATATTTCGATGTGTTACAAACGGAATGACAAAATGAATATACCCCTACCATTATTTTGTTGGCGGGTATAAAAACGGTGCGGATATACATAATCATTTTTTACTCTGTTTGTAACACATCGAAATAATCGCTTAAGATCCTCTAAAGTATACGTCTATTGAATCCTGTTTTTTCTTCAAAAACTATCTACTTAGCATCTGATTGCTAACTAAAATAATGAAATAACTTGAACATAAAAGCTGGAGGGTTGAAATTTAGCTGAGATGCGTTTAACATATCAGAAATTTATGCGTTGTGTTGCAATGCTGGTCATTTAAAAATGTATTTTCTTTCCATAAAACAAACAACCATAGAGCGAAGAGTAATTAAACTAAACGGGGTAATTTTTTTGATAAAAAAGTGTTTTAAAAAAATTCTGTACATCCGTTCTTACCTCTTTAAGTTAGATTCAGCCATAATGTAATATATTACTTTTAAACGTTTACTGTAGGTAATGATAATTAATAAATCAAGCAAAAACGTACATTATTAAATAATAAGTTGAAAGTACTAAATTGTAGATCTTCCCTACTTGAAACCTATCACCTAAACCCTTTATTTAAACATGGAGATGTCTTTAATATTAAGCACTTGTCACGCTCGCTTGCAAATAGGGGCTCAAATTGGAGCTTACTTTTATAGCAATAAATAAGTACATGATTTTAAAAAGCCATTAATATCATGGACGTACATACATCGCTCCGTTTGTTCTTGACACAAAAAGTAATTTTATTTATTCTATGATTTATGAAATTAAAAAAAAAAAACAGTTCAAATCCGTAAGACATCAGTTAATTCATGAATTGAGTTAACTCGCCATAGTCGAAAGTTTTTAATTTAATTATTATTTTCAAAGGACATCAATTGTGTTCTCTATGTGTATTTGAAGAACAAATATTTTAAGTTTTTTCATACATTTACAAAATAAGTTATAAATATATACACAATTATTCGTTTACCAAAAATCTGTGAATTTGTATATAATTGTGTTAATAGGCAACAGTATTTTAATAATTGTCATTTTACTTTCTGAAAACACTTTTTTATTACTTTCTTGAAAATATCGTTGAGATCTCAGTAGAAAATTGAAAAATGTTAGTGATGTGAGTGTATTGCGAATTTCAGTTAAAAATATATGTAGTTTATTTAAAACTTAAGTGTGTAAAAACCCTTTTAGTTTTAATAGGCAAGTCGATTTTTTTGTAACACAAACCTGTAAAGACAAGTTACACATATGGGCATTTCCATGTAATCGTACGTGACATTTGTACTCTTATAAAGTGGAGTAATTTTTGCAAAAGTAAGAGTAACAGAAACAAAATTAGATCTTTATGTTCCATTCAAAGGGTACTTTGTTAAAAAAAACAATTATATTCGAATCATTGTTGTCTTAAATATCCAGAAAAATAAGAATATATCGTACGTGACATAAAACAGAAGTGACTTTAAGGTATATATGGAAATGTAAAAAAAAACTGCGAATCTTGGGAGGTATATTTTCTTTTTTTAATTTCTTACACTAAACCAAATATTTTTTTTCTTATGGATCTTGTTAATTGTTGTTGTTACCTGAATTTTAGCGCATATTTACAATTACAATTTATTTTTACAATTTAGTCGCTAAAGAAAAATAGTTGATTGCAATTCTTTATAATAATTCAAAGATATAGTCAGAATTAATTGCTCTTAAAATAATTTAGTAAGCTCTAAAATTTGGGTGTTCTTTTTATCAATAAACTTATATTAAAAAATTTTCAAGAAATTTTTTTTTTTATTCTTACAGTCGTAGTTGACATATTCATGGAAATGCCCATATGTAGATCGGTCTAATAAATCCTATCTATTTTGTAATAAAAATAAATAATTTTTTATCATAATATTTAAATATAATTTTATTTTCGGTTAAAATTTTATTTTTAATACTTATAGTCTAAATATTCTTAATATAAAAATATTGATCATTTTATTTTTCATACCTGATTTTGTCTATGTGCTTCTGTACAAACACAACTGCTAGTGTTTAGCAAAATTTCGCAGCGTTTTATGTTGTAAAATAACAAGCAATCATTTGTCAGAAGAGCAATCAACGAATTTAAATATTTTACGACATACTTCGAAACAAAGAAATAACACAATTTGTGAATTAGATTTATTATTTTTTGTAGAAAATTCTCTTTTCCATGACGGGCTTTTGAAATACTTTCTTGAAATAAAAATTTGGTATAAAATTTTTTTTTAAGGGAAATTACATTATTAGATTACATACAATACGTATTCGATAATAGCATTTTAAAATGTGTTTTTTTTTTATTTCATTATATAGTTAATCCCAACGTCAAATTTGTATAAAATGTACAGAAAGATCAATAATTCTGCAAAAGCTACGAAAATAAATTTTTTTAATTTATTATTTCTATTCATTTTGAAACACTTGCTCAATTCATAACCTGTCGTAGGAGTCGTAGGTTGTAAGAAGTTTACTTCTTCATTTAGAAGAAAAACGGCGATAGAAATTGCTTTTCCACGACTTGTTTTTATACAACTTTCTTTAAACACAGGTAAAATTGCTGTAAATGATGTACAAGAAATTAATGTAGAAATTATTAAAAACAAGTAAAAATGCTATATTCGGCCGTGCCGAATCTTATACACCCTTCAAAACGTGTAGCCATGCAATAACCATTGTTTGTATCACCATTCATCTCATATAAAATACGCACATACATGTAAAAAACATACAAAAAAAAATAAAATGTATTAAAAACAAAAAAAAAACAATAAAAAAAAATTACAAATATATATGTATATGTACGTTGTTGTTATAATTGTGAAAAAAACGAGGTGGTCGTGGTTTTTTGTTCATATCTCAGAATATTCCAGAATATTCCGGATATTTCTAAAAGATTGATACATTGATACATATACAGATCTGAGAAACATATGGTTGCTTCTAAAAGTTGATTTCAACCAACCAACACACGGACAGATGGACAGACGGTCAAGGCTCAATCGACTCCTCTATTCATAAGCTTTCAGAAAATATATACTTTATGGGGTCGGAAATGAAAATTGTAGAAATTTCAAACGGAATGACAAAGCTATATATACCCTTGTGCACCACAGGTGAAGGGTATAAAAAATGTGTGCAATAACTACGACGTACAACGCCTACCACAGTTTATGAATTGAGCAATTATATTGATTATTAAGTTGTTTATGATATGATTAAATGCTATCGGTAAAACTTTAATTAAACAATTAAAATGTTTTAACAAATTGATTGGAGTAAAGTTGTTGAAAATTTAAAAAAAAATATCATATAAAAACAAGACATCAATCAAGAAATTTAATTAAAGAAAATATTGAAAACTGATAGAATGGTATGCAACCGAAAATTATTCCGAAGGCGTCGCTCCTTTAATAAAATTAAAACTTTTAAACAGCGTCAATAAAGCTAACTAACATTGGTGGTTGTTATATTTTTATAATATTCTCGGAATATAAAGTTTATCCCTCTCTTTTTGTTTGTTTATAAGCAAAATAAAGAACAAATTATCGATTGGTGCTTTTAAGGTCATCCTTTAGTATTTCAATCGTTTAAATATTAATAACAAAGATGAGGGCTATTTTTGGCCATGCTGAATCTGAATATACAGTGAAGATTACGCACATACCAAGAACCTTTTATTTACCTAATTTCCGAATCGTACAACTAAATAAAATTGTCGGTTTTATGACGTTTTAAATAGGCCAAAAGTCACTGTACATATAAAATACTTATCGTTAGTGTATTATATTGTTACGTTTATACCTTTTATAAACGTTGGATTATTTCCTTTAAATAAACCACTTGAGTTCTTTTATTGCAATCAAAAACTGTTGAAATTCGTTATAAAATTAAGAGCCCTTTATTTACTTAAACACACTCAAAGATTGCTTTAATATCACTTTACTTATTACACTTATGGTTATACACTTTTATTATCAAACACACTTTGATACGCACCTTACAAGCTCTACTGTAATACAGATCATGTTAGCTGTGTTGTTCGGCTATTTATAGTAACATAGTGGTGTTCGGTAGCATTCGACAAAGTTCTCGTATGTACATTCTAGTACATTCGAAAACCGTTACATTTAAATTAAGACGTTAAGTAATATGCACGAATAATAGAAGTGCCTAAAAGTATGCTATACATAATAACAAACAACATTTTCGAACAACCAGCAAAATAAACTAATACACATAAAACTACAGTAACTTAAACTACTACAACTAAAATAAATTATAATGTAAATTAAGCTACTTAAAAATAAATCTGTAACACTACCGCCCGCTTAAGCCTGTTCGTCCCGAATAGGCACAAATTCACTTTTTCCATACTTAGCGAGGCGCTCGAGATGAACCACTTTCATCTTTGATCTTCGGCTCTTGTATTTCTGTATTCTATACACGATATCATTTATTCTTTTTATCACCTTATACGGCCCATCCCAATGAGTTTGGAGTTTAGGAGACAGTCCTTTTTTTCGTTGTGGGTTATATAGTAGAACTAGCTGACCCTCATTAAAGCCTTCAGATTCTGCTGCTCGATCGTATCTGACTTTCATCTTGTTGCTGGACATATTTGTTTGCTCAAAGGGGCCGCCTAAGTTATACTTCTGCAATGGCTCACGACTTTTTCTTGCCTGGCTTTTAGCTGCGATGCATTGGGCGCAATTTTCTATCCAACCAGCTACCGATTGTTGATAGCCAACCCAATAGAACCGTTGCTTTAACTTTTTAAGGGTTTTTGTCATGCCAAAGTGACCTCCACTGAGACCATCGTGAAACTCCCTTAAAACTAAGTCGACTTAAGAGGACGGCACCACAATTAGATTTGTGACCGATTTTCCATTAGCACTTTCCCATATTCGGTATAGACATCCATTAACCACCTTCAGGCTATTCCACAGCGCCCAATAGGATTTCATCAGTGGACTTCCCGCTGATATTTGGTTTCGAGTGGGCCTTTTGTCTTTTTCCTTTGCTGATATAATCTTTGCCAGTATAGGATCTTTTCTTTGTGCCACTGACCATTTACCGCTTGTGTCTACTTATATGCGTTAGTCGAACATCTACTACGCACTCTTTTGCCTCAGGTTTTGCACAATAGTTGCTCTTCAGGCTGCAGAATTTTCGGGAACGTGCATCCGCATTGCCATGTTTGACCCCTTTTCTGTGCTCAATACTGGAGTTATTTCCCTGAAGTCGTTTAGTCCAGTAATCCAACGGATTCTCAATGTTGCTCCAAATCATAACTTTTCGTCCCATGTGCAGATTAATGTTATGACTACCATAAAATCAGCGCCCATGATTACTTCATCCACAATGTCAGCAGCAACAAATACATGATTAACACTTATATTTGCAATAGTTAATTTCACCTTTATTTTTCCATAAACATTAGCAAACTCCCCAGTAGCTGTTCGTAGACTTACACCATATAGTGGTTCGATTTTCTTCTTGACTATATCAGGTCTAATAATTGATTGCGATGCTCCTGTGTCTATGGTAAAAATATGCCTTCCACCATTGATATACCCACACGCAGTAAGGTTTCTATTTTTCTGCTGCATCACTGATATGGAGATTGTGGGGCCCTCGGTTATGGGATCATGCTCATGCCTATAAGTTTTAACTTGTTTTAACGGTAACTGCGTGTTTTCCAGCTTGCTGTACTCAGGTGGCGATACAAATCTAGCCCGCTTTCTTGGTGCTCTACAATTTCGCTGATAATGCCCATCCTTACCGCAGTTATAGCATTTGGCTTTTACTTTGCCTAGCCTCTCCTCTAACGCCTGTATACGCGCCTTTAAATCACTTATTTCATCTCTTTCCATTTTTTCAGAAATTTCGAGATTTCGCAGCTTATATATCTGCGGCTTAGAAAGCAATTTTGCGGTTTCCTGTGTCAGTGTGTATGCTACGGTTTCTGCAAACGTCGATTTATGCGTCCCAAACACAGCGTGCTGTATTTCAGGATCACGTATTCCATTAACAAACGTTTCAATTTTAAACTGATCCAAAAATGGATGATTTTCACCTGGATATGTCAGCTGCACCAAACGCTCGATCTCCGTTGCGAAATCTTGTAATGACTCATTAGCTTTTTGTGTTCTCCCTCGTAATTCCATTCGGTATATATCTCGTTTGTGCTCGCCGCCATACTTACGTTGTAGTGCAACCATTATGTCATCGTAGTTTTCTCTGCAGCCAATAGGTATGCTTTCCAAGACTTGCGCTGCGTTGCCTTTTAACGCTAAAATCAACTCTATAGCCTGTTCTTCATTGCTCCACATATTTCTATTGGCAATTGTCTCAAATTGAAATTTATAAACATTAAATGGTGCACTACCGTCAAAAGTTGGGGCCTTTATTCTACTCGATATTTCTGGAACTATCCGCACTGGTCCCTCGTGACATTGAATATCATTAATTTTTGTTTCTAAATTTTTAAATTTTTCGTCAAAATTTTTAACTTGTGACTGCAATTTTTCGTCAACATCTTTGACTTGTAGTTGTAATTTGCTACTGAAGTCACTTGCTTGAGTAACTATGCCATCTTCAAGGTCAGATATTTTTTTTATCAATTTTATTAACTTGCTTTTCAATGCCTTCTACTCTGTTATTCACAGCTTCAGAAATTTCTTGAAGTTTCTCGTTTGTAGCTCTAGCTGTCTCTTGTACTTCTTCTTTAACTTCAGCTAATAATTTTTCATTATTAACTCTAGAATTTTCTTGAACTTCGGCTAATAATTTTTCATTATTAGCTCTAGAAGTTTCTTGAACTTCTACTTTAACTTGAGCTAATAATTTTTCATTATTAGCTCTAGAATTTTCTTGAACTTTCTGGAATTTAATTTTCATCTTTTCCATCATAGCAGCAAGCATCGTACTTAAATCCATGTTGTTTGTGGTTGCTCGAGTGGAGACTTCCATTTCTTCTTTTTCGTCAAACTCGTAACCATCAATGTCAATATTACGTCGCTTAAATTCATCTAGAAGTCTCTTTTGCAATTCTACTTTATTACCTGTTGTCAACAATGCCAGCTTACTCAATTCCTTCTTGAGTTGTTCTACTTTGAGCTCCTCAAATTTCATATCTTCTTTTTTTTTTTAAATGCAATCCCACTTCTGACACCAGTTGTTACGTTTATACCTTTTATAAATGTTGGATTATTTCCTTTAAATAAAACACTTGAGTTCTTTTATTGCAATCAAAAACAGTTGAAATTCGTTATAAAATTAAGAGCACTTTATTTACTTAAACACACTCAAAGATTGCTTTAATATCACTTTACTTATTACACTTATGGTTATACACTTTTATTATCAAACACACTTTGATACGCACCTTACAAGCTCTACTATAATACTGATCATGTTAGCTGTGTTGTTCGGATATTTATAGTAACATAGTGGTGTTCGGTAACATTCGACAAAGTTCTCGTTATACATTCTAGTACATTCGAAAACCGTTACATTTAAATTAAGACGTTAAGTAATATGCACGAATAATAGAAGTGCCTAAAAGTATGCTACACATAATAACAAACAACATTTTCGAACAACCAGCAAAATAAACTAATACACATAAAACTACAGTAACTTAAACTACTACAACTAAAATAAATTATAATGTAAATTAAGCTACTTAAAAATAAATCTGTAACAATATTATATTAAATGAACTTAAATTTTCATGTTGTTAAAAAATGATTTAAGCTTTTTATAAAAACCGTTCTATTTTGTTTTTTTTTTCTTATCTAAGCAATAAAAAAAATAAAAATTTTTTTAAGACAAATTATTGTGTTTTATAAAAAAAAATACAATTAAAAGCGTTAACGCAAGCATATTATCTAAGCAACGCTTTTGTAAAATACCCTTTTACATGCATCAATACTGTGTTATTTTTCTGCCTTTAGCGGAGCTCTATTCCTACGCCTTTTATTTACATGCTTTAATAGTCCTTGAATAAAGCACTTTTTGTGCTAAGAAAAAGTAACGCGGCAACTCGTCCTATAAATAACATGCCCTCCGTAAGCTGTAAGATTTATTATAAAACTGAGAAAAGTAACATATTGTTTTTCTCTATCATTTTCCATCTCAATATATGGATGAATAGTCTATACTTTAAATATTCTAGATTCATAAAACTAGACTATACAAAACGTGCCATACAAATTAAAACTAGTAATAGCAGCGCCTTTTTTTATGATACCCACCAATCAATTTTGTGTACTTTTATAGCATAAAATTTATTATTTTGTCATGAACAGTAATCGCTTTATACTTAAATATGTTATGCGCTCTTCGATTTGCTATTAATTTGTTTTCTTAAATTTATACTTACAATAAAAATTTTACAATTTCTACATAAGAAATGATACTACTGAGTCTTTTTTACTACAATCTTGTATCCTTACGGATGCTAAAGAGTATAATTTGGTATAATTTTGGTTTAAAAATAATATTAGCTTTGGGTGGGCATGTCACCTCCTAATGTAATAACAAATATAATTCTGTCTTGTTCTAATTTTGTGAGCTTTTAAATTTTATTAGCAGTAAACTATGTGAGATGTGGTCGTTAAAGTAGGCGTGTCAAATTCTACTGATAAAATCAACTTAAATAATTTAAATTTATTCTTCAAAAATCTTTGTCCATAGAGAAATTTTATGAATTTGAGATAAAGCGTTTGATGGAAAATTTCTGAAATTACAAAGAAATGTATATGCAAACTTTCATCATTCTGCCACTAATTCAGTCGGTTTTATGAGCTTTTTAATCTCATTAACAGTAGTTTACGCAAAAAATGGTCGTTAAAGTCATGAAACTAACATTATAAATAATTATATTTACGATTCTAAAACTTCGCGAACATTGCTTTTTGATCAATAGATTTGTAATGATAGAAAATTAAGGTGACATGCCCACTTTTACACCAACCTACCGTACAACGATTTATCTCAAATTCATAAAATAACTGAATGTACAAAGAATTTAGAAGCATAAAGGACTCTATATTTAAATATCTAAGTTTAATTCATTCGAAAAAATAACTTTATCATACCTACTTTAACACCCATTTCTTACGTAATTTTCTATTAATGAAACTGAAAAGCTCACAAATCCAACAGAATTAGATTTATGATAATGAAGTTTTGTATATATAGTTTTCTGGTCAACATTATTATAATGCGAGAAATTAAAGGAGTCACGCCTACTATAATGCCCACCTCCCATATAACGCTTTACCTTAAATTTATATATAATTTACTTTATATTTATATATATTTATGTATATTTATTTTTGATTTTTGAGCAATGAGACTCTGCAGTCTCTGTTTTTCTCAAATGTTTACCACAAAGATAAACACTTTTGATCCTTCCGATATTTGATATAAACGTTTGCTACTATTTTTATGCATACACGCAAAGAAAAACCATGGTTACGACATGATCACGACAGTCATATCATAGTTTCTATAACAACACTTGGTTGTCGAAAACAAGTAATAGTTATTTTTGTTTCATTTTATCATATATTTTGTCACGATAATCAGCACTTGTTTGAATTGTATCATTTAATGTTTACTTTTCGTAAAATTTTCAAAATGATTATCATTTAAAAATAGTATGATTTAAAAAATAATAATTTGACAAAAATAATATTATATTTAAAAGCATTAAATATTACAAATAATTATTAAATAATAGGTGAGACAACAGTATGATTACAAATTAATCCAGCTATGATTTTTATACCCTTCACACAGTGAAAAAGAGTATATATAGGTTTGTCATTCCGTGTGAAATTTCTACCGACCCCATAAAGTATATATTTTCTGAAAGCTTATGAATAGGGGAGTCGATTAAGCTCTGTCAGTCTGTCCGTGTGTATGTTGAAATCAACTTTTTGAAGCCCCCCGATATTGCATGGACCCGGTTGATGTATTAAAATATCAGAAATCGGTAGATCAGTAGATCGGTATTGAAAATCAGAAACATCGGTTCATAAACAACTGAGATATGAGCAAAAACCCACGACCACCTCGATTTTTTTTCACAAAAACAACATTACAACAACAACATACATACATACAAACGTGTATACTGGTTAGAGAATACGTGGCATCGAATCCCAGCTGAGCCAAAAAAATTTTTTTTTAATTTTTTATATTTTTTTTTTAAATTTTTTTTTTTATTTTTTATTTATATTTTTATTTTTGATTTTTTTTAATTTTTTTTTATAATTTTTTGTTTGTTTTATATTTATTATATATTTTTTAATTATTTTTTTTTTCATTTTTTTTAAATTTATTTTTTTAAATTTTTTTTTAAATTTTTTTTTTATTTTTTTTTTTAACATACATACGTAAATTTATAATTTTACAATGGGATGTTTTTATATATGTATGTTTTTTTTTGTATGTACGTATTTCATATGGGGAATGGTGATAAAAACTACTGTTATTGCATGACTACACGTTGTAAAGGGTACATAAGATTCGGCATGGCCGAATATAGCGCTCTTACTTGTTTTAATAATAATTTGATTTCAACTCTTCTTCTTCTTAAAGTTTAAGATGTCAAAAAATTAACAAAAATTTTGAAAAATTAAAGCAATTACAAATAAACGAGAAAATGTTAAAATATATTGGCATAAAAATTTCAATTAAATTGGTAAGTACAACCAATATGTGTATGTTACAGCAAAAGACAATAATTTGCCGTAAAAAAGCAAAGATTGTCGATTTCAATTGTATTATTATATTGAATAATACTTTAATTAAACATAATAATGATAACTGGTAACCATTATATGTTTTAACCATAATCATACAATTCAATCATAGTATGCTGCTCTTCGATTATGGTTACCACAACCATATTTTTTCTTTGCGTGTACCACCAAATAAATGGGGGATATATTCAGTTTGTATGTATATCCGTTTGCAATTCATTGAAATATTCAATTTATGAGTCCTTGATTTATTTTAAGACGATGTAGTTAAACTGTCCTCCGTTGAATACCCGAACCGACAAATCTAAGAATGTCAAATTTTCCGAAAATATTTCTTGAAATTTTAAGAAATGTTTGGTATTGAAACTGGACTAAATCGAAAAGGAAGTTTTAGCTTATAATGTAAGAATTGGTGATAAAAATATCTTCCTGGCATCGACTAAAATCAGAATGTGTCTAAATGACGTATGCTGATGAAATTCGCACGTATATTTCTTAAGTAATAGAAATATTTTTCATAAACATCATAAATCCAACAGGATTAGATGTCCCATTCTGAAAATTTGCAGACATAGTCTTTTTATTGCAATAACAAAAATTCAGGTTGCAAAACGCCCATTTTACAAAAACAAGGGACTGCTTATTGCAACATGTAAGCGAAAGTCATTAGCAAAGGTTACTTTGACACGCCTACTTAACATCGGCTTCTTAAATATTGTGATAAAAACAGTGGGTAATACCAGTTCCATTATACAAGTGCTTAGATTTAGTTATGAGACTAAATGTAAGAAAATAAATGAATAGCAAATTAAACCTTGACAAAGAGCGTTATAGGATATTGAAATATTAAAAAAGTGAGAGCACAATATTCCAATGTGTCACATTCTTTCCACTCACCACCAATTTTTTGGCATTTTATTATTCCGTAATGAATGTTTGAAAGATTTCAGATTCGTACAGCTAATTTTGTGTGCGTTATGACGTATTTAATTTTAAATAGACCAAAAAAACAATGTGCAGTATAAATATTCGTACATTTTGATATATAGCTTCTTTTGTAAAGTATAGTCTTAAGCAATTGTCAGGGAAAGATATTTTTTTTTTCAGGAAATATACTTATGCAATTTTGTCGCTCTACGTCAATGCGTTGTAGAAAGGTTATTATTTTTTTGACCTACTGTTGCATTACGAGCTATAACTCTTTTCATGATATACCGATTTAACCTATTTTTAATGCCAGACGAAAAATAATGGTCGTAGCTTTTTTTGTTCGAGCTCTATTGAGCTTTCAACAGACGGAAAAACGGACGGACATAGTTAGAACGTTCTAAAATGAAACCAGAAAATATATAATAATGGAATAAAAATGGATATTTCCATGTGCTACAAACGGAATGACAAAATAAACACATCTCCACACAATTTGTTTGGTGATGGGTAGAAAAAGTAATTTTTTTTCGCCGATAAAAAATTCAATATGTCGTCTGTGAAAAAATACCGTTTGTGCCGCTTAATAAATATATTTTCGATCCGATTAGTTCCTAATCTTAAAAATCTAAATTCATAAACTTAAAGATATAAAAATTTTACACAAGTTTAAAGTTCAAAACGTTTTAGTATTTATTTAACAATAAAATGTTTTAATAGACATGATTTAGAGTGAATAATATAAAAAACAAATATATTGCAAAAAGTACTTAACTCTTTTACTAAATTTTCCACTTTCTATTATACAGTATAGAAGCTGTGGTTGAGCACAATTTGACTATTTCTTGTGTGGTTATTTCAAGTCTTTGGTCTTTCGAAATAAACCAGTCTCTCTTCAAGCTTTTTTTTTTTGTTTAAAAATAAATAATTGACATTACAGTGACGGAAACCGGGATTGAAAACAAGGGTATTTTTATCCGGGTAAAAAATTATTAAAGAAAGAAGTGTATCTTCTACGAATTTTAAAAAATAAAAAGCGATTTGTTATGGTCGAAGTTTATACAAAAACATAAAATTCTGTATTTTAGGGCATGCAAACTATTTTTTGAATAGTCTTCAACTAATGACTAATTGAAGTAGGTCAATTACTTAACTTTTTTTGTATTAGAGCAGTACTACCTTAGCGTTAACACATTTTTTACAATTACAAAAATCACTTCCGATAGAAAATCGATTGAAAAATTTTAAAACAGTGATTATTTCATCCTTCAAATATACTTACGCTTTCCCTTAATGAAATTTGTATGAAATAATATCCTTATAATCAATTTTAGCGAAGAAACGATACAACAAATATCTACATACCATAAACTAATTTAGTAGGAGTGATAAGGCTTTAAATTTGATTATATATAAAAGTGTCACATATAAAACTAAAAAAATTTATTTTAATTATTTCACCTCTTGAATAAGCATCTGATTTGGTCTTAAGGTATTAAAGTTTACAATCTTAAAATTCTTAATTAATTAAACTTCTTCGAGTTTTTAGCAAAAAGCAATATCTATATGTGTGTGTGTTTACATATATTTTCCTGTAAATATTTCTTGCAGTATTTAATAAGGTTACATATTGGGCTGTCGTCTCGTATAACATCAATAGCTTTACTTATTGTACTTCTGTACATACAACCCAGCATACGGCGTATTCGTATCTTTTGTTGAACAATTTATACATTTTATAACATAATCATAAAACGATTTTATTGAACGAAAAAACTTTTTAAAAGCTTAAATAAATTATTTCTTTTTAACACTTTTTAAACATTTTTTTATATACTTTGATTTAATTTATAATGTAATAATGTTACTTGTTCTTGTGAAATTCGAAAATGTTTTTTCATTCAAGTGCTCAGTTCTCGTTCTGTAAAACAGTTAAATAACAAATTTTTTTTAATCATATCAGACGGTTCACTGTACAAAGAAATTTTATTTTACCATTTCACAAAACGATAATTGACATCCAGGAACGAAATTATGCAATACTAGCATTTAACCCGCTACTTCGATAGCGCAGTTTTTACTATTTACTGAATACTCAAGTTCTATTTATAATTATTAAATATTTTTGGTCCAATTTATGAAAATTTGTATCTCTGATTCAATTTACTTAGAAAAATAAAAAGTGGAGTAAGGATATATCGGGCATATATTTCCTAACCAAAAGCAAGATCAATGGTACTGAATTTCAAAAATTAAGATTCATAATTTGCAAAAATTACACTAAAAATAATAAAAGTAA
Source organism: Phyto melanocephala (assembly GCA_941918925.1). NCBI lineage: Eukaryota > Metazoa > Arthropoda > Insecta > Diptera > Rhinophoridae > Phyto > Phyto melanocephala. The sequence continues at coordinate 60,758,786 of OW799235.1, read as the reverse complement.
CATTTTTTCCTTCACTAAAACTTCTACTTGGTTTATTATTACCTACATTCAGAGTTCTATGTATACAAAATACAAAAAAAAATGAGAAAAAGTAATTTGTTGGTCATCCATAGTATTAGGAGTTACACCTGGATTCAATTAATACTAACTTTAAGAATCTATGTTCACAAACAAATACAAAAAGTACAATGCGAAAAGGTTTTTTTGTATCTCCGAAGTTATTTTAATTCTCAACTTGAATCAATGATCCTTTGTTCCACAATTTTAACTTTATAAACGTAGAAAATACCAAAAGTATCATAAAAAATCAAAAAACTACTTTTTTGGTCGCCCATGACAATTTCAGTCTCACCTTGTACCAATAGTCACTAATTTCAAAATTCTAACTTTGCAAACGTTGAAAATACAAAAAGTAGCATACAAATTCCAAAAAAGTACCTTTTTGGTCATCCATAACATTTTTAATATCACCTGGAATCAGAAGTCCTTGATTGTACAATCCTACCTTCATAAACGTAGAAAATACCAAATGTACCACAAAAATTCAAACAAGTACCTTTTTGATCGAGAATAACATTTTTAGTCTCACCTGGAATCAATAGTCCTTGATTGTACAATCCTACCTTCATAAACGTTGAAGATACAAAAAATACCATAAAAATTCAAAAAAGTACTTTTTTGGTCGACCATAACATTTTCAGTCTCACCTTGTATCAATAGTCAATAATTTCAAAATTCTAGCATCAAAAACGTAGAAAATACAAAAAGTACCACAAAAATTCAAAAAAGTACCTCTTTAATCGACCATAACATTTTTAGTCTCACGTGGAATTAATTGTCCTTGAGTGTACAATCCTACCTTCATAAACGTAGAAAATATTAAAAGTACCACAAAAATTCAAAAAAGTACCTTTTTGGTCGATCATAACATTTTCAGTCTCACCTTGTATCAATAGTGACTAATTTCAAAATTCTAGCTTCGAAAACGTAGAAAATACAAAAAGTACCACAAAAATTCAAAAAAGTTCCTTTTTGATCGACCATAAATTTTTGGTCTCACCTTGTACCAATAGTCACTAATTTCAAAATTCTAGCTTTGCAAACGTTGAAAATACAAAAAGTACCATACAGATTCCAAAAAGTTCCTTTCTGTCTCCCATAACATTTTTAATATCACCAGGAATCAGAAGTCCTTGATTGTACAATCCTGCCTTCATAAACGTAGAAAATATCAAAAGTACAACAAAAATTAAAAAAAGTACCATGACATTTTCAGTCTCACCTTGTACCAATAGTCACTAATTTCAAAATTCTAGCTTTGCAAACGTTGAAAATACAAAAAGTACCATACAGATTCCAAAAAATACCTTTTAGTCTTCCATAACATTTTTAATATTACCTGGAATCAGAAGTCCTTGATTGTACAATCCTGCCTTCATAAACGTACAAAATATTAAAAGTACCACAAAAATTTAAAAAAGTACCTTTTTGGTCGACCAAGACATTATCAGTCTCACCTTGTACCAATAGTCACTAATTTCAAAATTCTAGCTTTGCAAACGTTGAAAATACAAAAAAAACCATACAGATTCCAAAAAGTACCTTTCAGTCTCCCATAACATTTTTAATATCACCAGGAATCAGAAGTCCTTGATTGTACAATCCTGCCTTCATAAACGTAGAAAATATCAAAAGTACAACAAAAATTAAAAAAAGTACCATGACATTTTCAGTCTCACCTTGTACCAATAGTCACTAATTTCAAAATTCTAGCTTTGCAAACGTTGAAAATACAAAAAGTACCATACAGATTCCAAAAAGTACCTTTTAGTCTCCCATAAAATTTTTAATATTACCTGGAAACAGAAGTCCTTGATTGTACAATCCTACCTTCATAAACGTACAAAATATTAAGAGTACCACAAAAATTTAAAAAAGTACCTTTTTGGTCGACAAAGACATTATCAGTCTCACCTTGTACCAATAGTCACTAATTTCAAAATTCTAGCTTTGCAAACGTTGAAAATACAAAAAGTACCATACAGATTCCAAAAAGTACCTTTCTGTCTCCCATAACATTTTTAATATCACCTGGAATCAGAAGTCCTTGATTGTACAATCCTACCTTCATAAACGTAGAAAATATCAAAAGTACCACAAAAATTTAAAAAAGTACCCTTTTGGTCGACCATGACATTTTCAGTCTCACCTTGTACCAATAGTCACTAATTTCAAAATTCTAGCTTTGCAAACGTTGAAAATACAAAAAGTACCATACAAATTCGAAAAAGTACTTTTTTGGTCACCCATAACATTTTTAATATCACCTGGAATCAGAAGTCCTTGATTGTAAAATCCTATCTTCATAAACGTAGAAAATACCAAATGTACCACGAAAATTCAAAAAAGTACCTTTTTGGTCGACCATAACATTTTCAGTCTCACCTTGTATCAATAGCCAATAATTTCAAAGTTCTAGCTTCGAAAACGTAGAAAATACAAAAAGTACCATACAGATTCCAAAAAGTACCTTTTAGTCTCCCATAACATTTTTAATATTACCTGGAATCAGAAGTCCTTGATTGTACAATCCTACCTTCATAAACGTAGAAAATATTAAAAGTACCACAAAAATTAAAAAAAGTACCTTTTTGGTCGACCATGACATTTTCAGTCTCACCTTGTACCAATAGTCACTAATTTCAAAATTCTAGCTTTGCAAACGTTGAAAATACAAAAAGTACCATACAAATTCGAAAAAGTACCTTTTTGGTCACCCATAACATTTTTAATATCACCTGGAATCAGAAGTCCTTGATTGTAAAATCCTATCTTCATAAACGTAGAAAATACCAAATGTACCACAAAAATTCAAAAAAGTTCCTTTTTGATCGACCATAACATTTTTAGTCTCACCTTGTACCAATAGTCACTAATTTCAAAATTCTAGCTTTGCAAACGTTGAAAATACGAAAAGTACCATACAGATTCCAAAAAGTACCTTTTAGTCTCCCATAACATTTTTAATATTACCTGGAATCAGAAGTCCTTGATTGTACAATCCTACCTTCATAAACGTAGAAAATATCAAAAGTACCACAAAAATTAAAAAAAGTACCTTTTTGGTCGACCATGACATTTTCAGTCTCACCTTGTACCAATAGTCACTAATTTCAAAATTCTAGCTTTGCAAACGTTGAAAATACAAAAAGTACCATACAGATTCCAAAAAGTACCTTTTAGTCTCCCATAACATTTTTAATATTACCTGGAATCAGAAGTCCTTGATTGTACAATCCTACCTTCATAAACGTAGAAAATATCAAAAGTACCACAAAAACTAAAAAAAGTACCTTTTTGGTCGACCATGACATTTTCAGTCTCACCTTGTACCAATAGTCACTAATTTCAAAATTCTAGCTTTGCAAACGTTGAAAATACAAAAAGTACCATACAGATTCCAAAAAGTACCTTTCAGTCTCCCATAACATTTTTAATATCACCTGGAATCAGAAGTCCTTGATTGTACAATCCTACCTTCATAAACGTTGAAAATACAAAAAATACCATAAAAATTCAAAAAAGTACTTTTTTGGTCGACCATAACATTTTCAGTCTCACCTTGTATCAATAGTCAATAATTTCAAAATTCTAGCATCAAAAACGTAGAAAATACAAAAAGTACCACAAAAATTCAAAAAAGTATCTCTTTAATCGACCATAACATTTTTAGTCTCACGTGGAATTAATTGTCCTTGAGTGTACAATCCTACCTTCATAAACGTAGAAAATACCAAAAGTACCACAAAAATTCAAAAAAGTACCTTTTTGGTCGACCATAACATTTTCGGTCTCACCTTGTATCAATAGTCCTTGATTGTACAATCCTACGTTCATAAACGTAGAAAATATCAAAAGTACCACAAAAATTAAAAAAAGTACCTTTTCGGTCGACCATGACATTTTCAGTCTCACCTTGTACCAATAGTCACTAATTTCAAAATTCTAGCTTTGCAAAGATTGAAAATACAAAAAGTACCATACAAATTCCAAAAAGTACCTTTTTGGTCACCCATAACATTTTTAATATCACCTGGAATCAGAAGTCCTTGATTGTAAAATCCTACCTTCATAAACGTAGAAAATACAAAAAGTACCACAAAAATTCAAAAAAGTACCTCTTTAATCGACCATAACATTTTTAGTCTCACGTGGAATTAATTGTCCTTGAGTGTACAATCCTACCTTCATAAACGTAGAAAATACCAAAAGTACCACAAAAATTCAAAAAAGTAGCTTTTTGATCGACAATAACATTTTTAGTCTCACCTAGAAACAATAGTCCTTGATTGTACAATCCTACGTTCATAAACGTAGAAAATATCAAAAGTACCACAAAAATTAAAAAAAGTACCTTTTTGGTCGACCATGACATTTTCAGTCTCACCTTGTACCAATAGTCACTAATTTCAAAATTCTAGCTTTGCAAAGGTTGAAAATACAAAAAGTACCATACAAATTCCAAAAAGTACCTTTTTGGTCACCCATAACATTTTTAATATCACCTGGAATCAGAAGTCCTTGATTGTAAAATCCTACCTTCATAAACGTAGAAAATACAAAAAGTACCATTAAAAATCAAAAAAGTACCTTTTTGGTCGCACATTACATTTTCAGTCTCACCTTGTATCAATAGTCACTAATTTCAAAATTTTAGCTTCGCAAACGTTAAAAATACAACAAGTACCATAAAAATTCAAAAACATACCTTTTTGGTCGCCCATGACATTTTTAGTCTCAACTGAAATCAATAGTCCTTGATTGTACAATCCTACCTTCATAAACGTAGAAAATACAAAAAGTACCATTAAAAATCAAAAAAGTACCTTTTTGGTCGCACATAACATTTTCAGTCTCACCTTGTATCAATAGTCACTAATTTCAAAATTTTAGCTTCGCAAACGTTAAAAATACAAAAAGTACCATTAAAATTCAAAAACATACCTTTTTGGTCGCCCATGACATTTTTAGTCTCAACTGAAATCAATAGTCCTTGATTGTACAATCCTACCTTCATAAACGTAGAAAATACAAAAAGTACCTTTTTGGTCGCACATAACATTTTCAGTCTCACCTTGTATCAATAGTCACTAATTTCAAAATTCTAGCATCGTAAACGTAGAAAATACAAAAAGTATCACAAAAATTCAAAAAAGTACCTCTTTAATCGACCATAACATTTTAAGTCTCACCTGGAATCAATAGTCCTTGATTCTACAATCCTGTCTTCATAAACGTAGAAAATACAAAAAGTACCATAAAAATTCAAAAAAGTACCTTTTTGGTCACCCATAACATTTTTAGTCTCACCTTGTATCAATAGCCACTAATTTCAAAATTCTAGCTTCGCAAACGTTAAAAATACAAAAAGTACCATATAAATTCAAGCAAGTAAGAGCGCTATAAGTAATCTTTTATGCCCACCACCAGTTTTCCGCTCTTTTGTAGCTAGGGTTTTTTTTCCCGAAAATTTTTGTTTTCCGGAAATGCGAGATTTACTTTTTAATATCCCGGTATCCCGCAGCAAAACAAATAAGAAGTAAATTTGTTTTTAATTAAAAAAAAAACTTTTTATTGAAAAGCATAAAATAGTTTATAATGTAAAAGAAACACTTTAAAACTAAATTGAGTGAAAATATTTTTTATTGAAAAAAATATTATTCTCTAGATACGAGATCAAATATAAGCACAAAAAAACAAAAATACAGGTACTTCAGCTATTAGATCAAAAATAAAATCATTAGAATTTAATTTCAATATAAACATCTGCTTTCGAATCAAAGCCACCTTTTTATTTCCCGGGATCCCGAAAAATTATCCCGGTTTTAAAGATTAAATAACTCAAATTCCCGGGAAATAACCCAATTTATAGCTCAAAATGTATTTGTTTGTTATTAACAGAAAGCCCTATGCGATAATCTCTTTATACTCAAATATAGTCCTTTATTATTTCAAAATCTTTATTTATAGAGAAATTATATGAATTTGACATAAGCCGTTACATGGGAGGTAGGCGTTAAAGAGGGCGTGTCACATACATTTTCTGGCATAACAATAAAATTGACTAGAAGGATATCTATAGCAAATTTCATCATCGTAGCTCTAATTTTGTCCCTTTTATGAGCTCTTAAATTTCACTAACAGTGGATAACGTGAAAAGTGGGCGAATTAGTAGGCGTGTCGAAATTATTTTTGCGAATGAGTACAACAAAGGTGTTTCAATATAGCCCTTTATTATTTCAAAATCTTTATTAATAGAGAAATTATATGAATTTTAGGTAAAACGTTATTAGGAGGTGGGCGTAAAAGTGGGCGTAGCACATTGATTTTCCGTTGACCAAGAAGCCATGTGTGCAAAATTTCAGAGTCGTACATCTAATTTTGTTGCTTTTATGAAGGTTTTGTTTTTAAATATACCGAAAAATACACTATGCGGTATTAATTTTCTTACATTTGGATCGATAACTCCTTTCCTAATGCATAGATTTAGGTAATTTTCGGGGGAAGATATTGCTTTTGCTCAGGAAATATATATTCGAAGTTTCATAAGTCTACGTTAATGCGTTTGGACACAATTCCATTTTATTCGATGTTCGAAGGACACGGTTTTTCATTTCATTTTTTTGGTGGCGGGTATAATAATGGCCAACTCAGTATTAAATTACATATAAGAAATATGCTTAAATTGTAAATAAAAACAAAATTTGAAATGTAATAAAATTGTTCTGCAGTTTCAAAGAGAAATTTAAATAAGTCGTTTTACAGCTAAACATAAGTGTTATTACCTTGGGAACAGAGCTACCTAATAATTCCACTCATGCTCGTCGTTGGGGTGGGAAGCCAAATTATATTCTACGTTATATTCGTACAAAAGATTTTATCTTTAGGTAGCTAACAAACAAACAAACAAACAAAAAATGTGACTTATTATGTGTAATTTTGTAAAGAAGACATAGAATGCAGTTAATGATTTGAGTGTAGCTTTAGATGTTATTTGCTACACTGATCCTAATCCCACCTTCCATGCTGAAAGGAACTAATGCGGTTAGTCAGCCCAATTAATAAAAACAAATAAAATTAATCTATCTACAAGGTGGCGCAAAAATAACCTTCCGAAGTTTTTTGGCTGTAATTTAAAAAAAAAATGAAAAACTTTGATTCTTCTTGTGGAGTATTTTTATTTGGTCTTTTAATTTTTTTTACATCAAGTCGAGAATATGATGTCATGTGAATGGCCGCCGTCACAGTTGATTGTCATTTGAGCCCTTTTTATGGCATTTTCCATCACTTTGGCCAAAACTTCCGGCGATAGGTCCTCACATTCTTGACGGATATTGTCTTTAAGAGCTGCAAGAGTCTGAGGCTTGTTGACATAAACCCGCGACTTCAAAAAGCCCCACAAAAAGAAGTCTGGAGCGGTCAAATCAGGCGATCTTGCTGGCCAGTTCAAATCGCCAAAACGGGAGATTAGGCGCCCGGGAAATGCATCCTTCAGCATATCGGTTGTGGCACGTGCAGTGTGTGCTGTTGCACCGTCCTGTTGGAACCACATGTTTTCCAATCCCAATTCATCAAGTTGCGGCAAAAAGAACTCGTTGATCATTGCTCTGTAGCGCTCACCATTCACAGTAACCGTTTGGCCCTCGACGTCTTTGAAGAAAAAAGGTCCGATGACTCCTCCAGCGAAAACAGTACACCATACAGTAACTTTGAGCAGGTGTAATGGCTTTTCGTGGGTTACACGCGGATTATCAGTGCCCCAGAAGCGTAAATTTTGCTTATTTACGTACCCGCTAAGATGGAAATGGGCCTCATCACTCATGATTATTTTTGATGAAAAATCATCTTCCTCTTGGTGGTGATTCAGGATGGCTTGAGCGTATGTTAGACGCGATTGGCGGTCAGCAGCTAACAGCTGATGCACCGTCTGGACTTTGTACGGAAACATCTTAAAATCTTGTACCAAAATTCGCTGTAAAGACCGTCGACTGATAGCCATTTGCGTGGCACGTCCTCGGCTACATCCTCGGCTACAGCAGCAATATTCTCTGCAGAACGGCTACTCCGGGGTCTGCCACTCCTGGCAGCATCTCGTGTTGTGCCAGTCTCTTCGAGGCGAGCGGCTAAACGTCGCAGTGTTTCACCAGTAGGCGTTGGACGGCTAGGAAATCTGCGACGAAATTCACGTTGTGCCAAAGTCACCGACCGATTATTGGTCAAATAAATAGTCACCAATATTCCGCGTTCTGGAGCAGTGTAGCGTAACATTGTTTATTAACGTGTATTTTGCATGTGTTTACTACACAAATTTCAAAACAGAACTGACATTAGGGGCCAATTGCAAAATTTGTAGCATTTTCTGATAGGAGGATTTCTTTTGCGCCACCTTGTATTTACCCATATCGACAACTGCACCTATATGTAGTGTAAATTTAAATTGCAAGACTTCCATATTCTATTGCAATGTTTAAGAACGATGTTTTATTACAATAATGGTTTGTAGTAAATTATAGCTGACAATTAAATATTGAACAAGTAAGAGCGCTATATTCGGCTGTGCCGAATCTTTTGTACCCACCACCAATTCTGTGTACATTTAAAGCACAATATTTATTATTTTGTTAATCGCTATGGAATAATCTCTTTATAATAAAATATGTATCACTTTCTTTGTACAGTGTGGTTAAATTTTAAGGGCTAATGTTGAAGGTGAACTACACCTAGTCTTTAAATTTGTTTTCTGCATTTCATTTGACATTTCTCAATCTCAAACTTACTCAATTTAATCCATGGAAAGATACGCAAATGAGCTTTAAAGTTATTCAGGTTTTTTATAAAAATGGGCGTTCAAATAAAAATGCATTTTGTGCACTTCGTAATTTTTTTGATCAACATAATCGTTCAAATTCGTCCACAATCAGGAGAATTGTAAAAAATATTTAAATTTGTGCAAAACAGGTCTGTATAAAATGTTAGAAAATCTGTGAATGCCTTCTTAGTTCGTTGAATGGGAACCATTGCTGTTTTTACGATAGTGTGGCAAAAGAGCAGTCAACCTCGACTCATCATCATGCCCAACAATTGAGCATCAACATTGTCATTGAAAATTTGGACCATCAGATAGTGGAGTGGCGCCAAGGATGGGGGGCCATTTGACTGATATTTTGTTAAATACATAATTGAATCATACAAATATTATCATTATAAACAGAACTGATAATAATTTCTTAAATAATTTGTGTTTTATTTAAAATCAACATCGGCCCTTAAAATGTAACCACCCTTAATAACCTCGATATGATAGTAAAATGTTTTCGTAAATTTAGTCTTTTAGTGAAAGTGGACGTTAAAGAAGGCATGTCAATAAAGTTTCTGCTAATAAATACAACTTAGATATTTCAATATAGTCCTTTATTTTCCCAAAAACTTTGTCAATAGAGAAATAACATGAATTTAAGATATACCTTTATATGGGAGGTAGGCGTTATAGTGGGCGTGTCACCTAAACTTTTTGGCATAACAATTACATTGATTAGAAGGATATATGCAGCAAATTTCAGCATCATACTTTAAATTTTTTCGTTTTTAAGAGCTTATAAATTTCATTAGCGGTAGATAACGTGAAAAGTGGGCGTTATAGTAGGCGTGTCAAAGTTGTTTTTGCATATGAGTACAACTTACATGTTTCAATATAGTCCTTTATTATTACAAAATCTTTATTTATAGAGAAATTATATGAATTTGACATAAGCCGTTACATGGGAGGTAGGCGTTAAAGTGGGCGTGTCACATAAATTTTCTGGCATAACAATAAAATTGACTAGAAGGATATCTATAGCAAATTTCATCATCGTAGCTCTAATTTTGTCCCTTTTATTAGCTCTTAAATTTCATTAACAGTGGATAACGTGAAAAGTGGGCGAATTAGTAGGCGTGTCGAAATTATTTTTGCGAATGAGTACAACATAGGTGTTTCAATATAGGCCTTTATTATTCCAAAATCTTTATTAATAGAGAAATTATATGGATTTAAGTTAAAACGTTATATGGGAGGTGGGCTCAAAAGTGGGCGTGGCACCTTAATTTTTTGGCACAGTAATGAAATTGCCTAGAGGGATATACGTAGCAAATTTTATCATCATACCTCTAATTTTGGCGGTTTTATGAGCTTTTAAATTTCATTAACGGTAGATAACGTGAAAAGTGGGCGTTAAAGTAGGCGTGTCAAAGTTTTTTTTTCTAATGAGTACAACTTAGATGTTTCAATATAGCTCTTTAATATTCTAAAATCTTGATTAATAGAGAAATTATATGAATTTTAGTTAAATCGTTATATGGGAGGTGGGCGTAAAAGTGGGCGTGGCACATCGATTTTCCGTCACAAAAAAGCCTATCACCAAAAAGCAAAGTGTGCAAAATTTCAGAGTCGTACATCCAATTTCGTTGCTTTTATGACGTTTTTGTTTTTATATATACCGAAAAATACACTGCGCGGTATAAATTTTCGTATATTTTGATCGATAACTCCTTTGCTAATGCATAGATTTAGATAATTTTCTGGAAAAAATATTGTTTTTACTCATGGTGGTGAGCAAGCAGGCCCCGAGTCGTCGTCATCAAATGACTGTAAGGAAACAATTTCGGAGGTGGGCAACTTGGCTTCCGTTATTGATAAAGCATCAAGAAGAATAGAGAACGAGGGATCGGATCCAAGGGTGAGCTTTAAGCATTCCAAGCCACACAAGACTGGTGAGGATTCCGACACCTCTGACTCAAATATAGAAGATGCTGACACTACGGTGTTATGCACAAAGGATACCTCTGAGGTAGATAAAATGGTTGAGGAAGTAAGTGCAAGCATTGCCAAACTCACCACAGATAAAATAAGAACTCTCTCCGGAGCGCAGCAAAGGAAGACTGCCAAAAAGAAACAGAGAGTAAATAAGAAAGGTCAGCGGGATGTCCCTAAAGGGAAAGACTCATCTACACCCATTTCTACCGAAAAGGGTAAAAGGATTCGATCTCCAGAGGAACAGAATACCGTTGGCAATACTAAAAAGAAAAAAAGTTACCAGCAGGGAAGTAAAACGGTTAACATTTCCCAACTCCCGAAAGAAGACCCTCCGGCCAATCTGAAAGGAGAAGGAAATGATGATGACAGAGCAGCTATGCTATGCTGTTATCGACTCCAATAGCGCATCGGGAAAAATTCCAATGGCACATCAAAAGGAAGTAGAGAATGCCATAAATGAGAGGATTGTGCAGTATGTCCTGGAAGCAGATGATAATGCTCCACAGATCCATATAGATAGCTGTAGGTTCGCCAGGGAAGTACTGTTTCTACAACTAGAATCAGACACCTGCGCACATGTTATGAAAGACCTAGTGGGAGGCATACCAGCCCCATGGGAGGGTGGCAAACTTGCCATGGTGAAAAGGCCGATATCCCATCCCTAACCAAGGTTTCATTTTTCGTTAAAGGTTGGGGCAGCAAACTTGATAGCAAAGCCATGCTTAGGATCATTGGCAAGCAAAATAGAGCTCTGGAAGTAGAAAAAATGGGAGATTTTTCCATCGTGAGGGAAACTGACGATGGCACCCTGGTAGTTGCAGGAGTGGATAAACCCTCCATGTCTTACCTCGAGGAGCAAAAAGGGAAGGTGTACTTCGCGAGTACAACTATTTTCTTCAAAGTTGGTAAGACGCCCATTGGTTGGACACATAATCCAACGGAGAAGAAAGACCCTGACGAAGCAAAGGAGGCTAAAGAGGATGAAGGCCACCCCGTGCCAATGAAGAGGGAGGAGTTGGAGATAACTCAATCCCAAGAAGAATCTCTTTTAGCCTAACAACAATGATAGTGCTCTTGCAGATCAATCTCCATCGGAGCAGAACGGCTACACAAGCTTTGATGAAAAACATAACTAAAGGTAAGGTACACATAGTTCTCATTCAGGAACCCTGGACTGTTAAAGACAGAGTTACTGGATTGAATGAGTGTGATTACCAATTATTTTATGCTAAAACTGGGTCTCGACCCAGTACCCATGTTCTGTAACTTTAGTGAGAACTTCTCGCATCGAAAAAGTCATGAAACAAAATATCCCACCGTTTCTCGATGTGTGAGAAAAAGTGTATCTGTAACTCATGGCGAAAAATACCATTTATGATTACATTGTTACGTTAAAGATATCAAAATTATACTTAATTATAAGAAGAAGAAGAAGAAAAAAAAAATAAACTTTAGAAGTGCGGAAATAATAATACATATAAAATTTAGAAAATAAAAGTGTTTAAAAAAATAAGTGCAGAAGAAAGAAATAAAATGTACAATGCAGCTTTAGTTAGAGCGGTTGGGGATGATGAAAGGAATATGTTGCGGATTCATCGCAAAAGGTTGTGCGATTCAACAGACTCTTTTGAAATGCCGGAGAATTGATTTAAGGAACTATATCGCTTAAGCAGATCATCAGCAATGGTTCTGCTTGAAGGCACCTTTTATGAGAAAAGGTGTAAGGAATACAAATTTGCCTTCACTTTCCAAGACATTGGTAACATTGTTTCCTTTTGATGATAAACATAATGATGATGGTGGTGTATTTAGGATTTTTGTTTAGGACACACGACATACAAATTAAACAATTTGGTTCAACAATAAACACTTTTTGTAAATATTTAAGGTCTAAATAAAAAAGGAATAAAAAAATTATAAAAATTATTTCGAAATTGAAATAAAAACAAGTAACAGTGCTATATTCGGCCATGCCGAATCTTATATACCCTTCACAACGTGTAGTCATGCAATAACAATTGTTTGTATCACCATTCATCTCATATCAAATACGTACATATGTATAAACTGGTTAGAATAAATGTGGCATCGAATCCCAGCTGAGCCAAAAAAATTTTATTTTATTTAATATGTTATTTATATTTTGTTATTATTTTTTTTTATATTTTTTTTAATTTTTTTAAAAAATTTTTTTATTTTATTATTTGAAAATTTTTTTTTTGTAATTTTTATACCCTTCACCTGTGGTGCACAAGGGTATATATAGCTTTGTCATTCCGTTTGTAATTTCTACAATTTTCATTTCCGACCCCATAAAGTATATATTTTCTGAAAGCTTATGAATAGAGGAGTCGATTAAGCCCTGACCGTCTGTCCGTCTATCCGTCTGTCCGTCTGCCCGTCTGTCCGTGTGTTGGTTGAAATCAAATGAGCTGCTATGAGCTGTTGTTGTAATTGTGTAAAAAAACGAGGTGGTCGTGGTTTTTTGCTCATATCTCAGAAAGTTATTGGGCGATTGTGCTGAATTTCAATAGCGATTCATTCCCGAATATTTCCAAGAGATTGATACCATATAGAGATCTGAGGAACATATAGTTGCTTCTAAAAGTTGATTTCAACCAACACACGGACAGACGGGCAGACGGACAGACTGTCAGGGCTTAATCGACTCCTCTATTCATAAGCTTTCAGAATATATATACTTTATGGGGTCGGAAATGAAAATTGTAGAAATTACAAACGGAATGACAAAGCTATATATACCCTTGTGCACCACAGGTGAAGTGTATAAAAAATAAATGAAAAGAATTTAGCAATTTTATTTAGTTAGTTAGTTAGTTTTTTTAAACTTTAAATGACTTTGATGATTGTAAAAATATAATCAATATAAGATAAAATCTATCTTTTTAGAAATATAAAAACTTTTGTAAATTAAACAAAGATAGTTACCATAAATTATTTCCCGTAGTAAGAAAATTTATAACCTCAAATTTAAAGTAATTAATTTTTCATTTCCTAATTTCTTTCTTTTACATACATAAAAGTTTAAAGCACAAAAAAAAAACATTATTTCAATTACAAAATATTTTATAGAAGGTTCGATAGTTTAAACTCGATATCTAATTTTCCTTTTTGTTGCTTTGAAACCCGCATATTTTTCTTAACGATAACAAATTTATAATATTAATACATACATATGTATGCATTAATAATAAAAAAAAAAACATTTAAACTTTACATTTTCCATGTTTTTGTCACTGATTTTTGACTTTTTATATTTTTTGGCTCAAAGTTTTTGCAATCTCGCGGTCTTTTTGTTTGTGACTTATTTTGACAGTTCAAAGTGAGAAGTTCTCGCCTGAAAACTTTACAGAAACACTTTTTTTATGGCTTACGAGTATTTTTCTTACGTGACAGGTATTTCTCGCATGAATAGTTACAGAAACAGTACAGTGAGAAAAAACAGCTGTTTGTTTCGATTTGTTGTATTTCTGTACCAATTTACATGTTTCAAGTGAAAAGTTTCTCGTAGCGAGAGTTACAGAACATGGGCACAGAACATGTATACTTTGTCATAAGGGATTAAATTTTCTTTTTTCCCCAGATTTATCAAAAGCGGACGCCACTACCTTGATACATGGCTCACGCAATTTAATGCTGGCATCGGTGTACCAACCTTCTGATGCTCCGACACTACCACCAACGTCGGATTTAAGAAGTATGATAACATCGGCAAGGAGAACAGGTAGGAATATTTTAATAGGTTGTGATGCGAACTCGCATCACCTCTCTTGGGGCAGCACGAACTGTAACAAGAGAGGAGACGCCCTATGGGAATTCCTTAATGCTAATAACTTATTTACCCTTAACTCAGGTAATAAACCTACATTTATTAACAGAAATAGGGAAGAAGTAATTGATGTGACTATATGTTCAGAAAATTTAATTGATGAAATTTGCGATTGGCACGTTTCTGATATGAACTCTTATTCGGACCATCGCTATATTTTTATGACCTTAACTCATCCGCCACCGGAACCGGTGACTTTTAGAAATAAGGCCAGAACGGACTGGCCAAATTTTAGGTTAAGTCTTCAACATAAACTCGAAAATTATCCAGAACCGGATGAAAATCTGGACACGATAGATTCGATGGTGGGAAGACTGACTGCCGATTTTAGGGAAACTTTTGAGGAGCATTGGCCACTCCGACAAAGGCGAACCCCAAGGGAAAAGCCCTGGATGACAGGTGAACTGATTAATCTCAGGAAAGAAACCCGAAGGCTATTTAACAGAGCCTATCGAAAGAAACAATCAGTATACTGGGACGATTACAGTGAGAAGCTCAGAATATACAACAAAGCAATAAGAATCGCCAAACGCAGATCCTGGAGGCTTTTTTGAAATCAGGTGGACAGCAAGAATGACGTTTCTAGAATTAAGAAATTCCTATCGAAAACCCACACCCAACCGGAAACCCTCGTTGACTCGAACGGGAAAAGGTCGGAGACGATGGAGGAGACGCTAGGAATACTGATAGAGGCACACTTCCAAGCGGAAATGGCGGATGACGGAGAAATTCCACACCCCCATGATGGTAGTGCCACGACGGACATAATTATAACCGCAAAGATGGTCAGAGAGGCGGTAAATAGTTTCTTGCCTTATAAGGCACCAGGGCCGGACGGTATTTTTCCGGCTCTCCTACAAAGAAGCATTGACCTAATCGATATAAGGATGGCGAATATTTTTACTACTTGCCTGAAATATGCGTATACCTCTGTGGAATGGAGGGAGGCGAGAGTCGTTTTCATACCTAAACCAGGGAAGGAAAATTACGCGAATCCTAAAGCTTATAGACCCATAAGCTTAACATCATTCTTATTGAAAACCATGGAGCGTATCGTCGATGGAATGGTCAGAAGACGATTACCAGGCGATTCAATGAGATTTGGAAAACACGCCTATATCAAGGGCAGATCTACTGAGACTGCTCTTCAGGAGATTGTTTATCATATAGAAAGATCCTTCGACCTGGGTGTGTATACCATGGGCGTATTCATAGACATAGAAGGACCTTTCAATAACGTAATGACCTCGAGTCTTTTCGGTTCCTTGGAAAACTTAGGGTTTAGCAATGTCTTAATTGCATGGATTAGCAATATGTTAAGGAACAGATGGATAAATTGTGAGGCGAATGGAGTAAGAGGAAGGGACAAAGTATGTCGAGGAACCCCGCAGGGAGGTATTTTATCTCCATTATTATGGGTAACTACCATACATAGTCTACTGAGGATTCTATCGAACGAGGGATTCAAGCCTATCTGTTACGCAGATGATGTTGCGATACTGATCAGGGGGACGAATCCAAATTCTTTATGTATGAGAGCAATGGAGGCTTTGAATATATCCTATAACTGGGCGAAGGAGCGAGGGCTCAATGTCAACCCGGAAAAGACTGAAATCTGTTTGTTTACGAGAAAGAGTAGGATACCGGTGCATAGCTATCCCATCTTTCGGAATAAGACAATTAAGATTGATAAGAAGGTCAAATACCTAGGAGTAGTACTTGATTGGAGACTGTCCTGGAAGGACCACATTGAATGTAAAGTGGAGAGAGATCAAAGAATATGGGCCCTCCGCAGAAGAGTGATTGGCTCAAAATGAGGCTTAAGCCCAAGGATGACACATTGGCTATATAAGAGTGTACTGCGGCCTACAATTACGTACGCTTCGTTAGTGTGGTGGACATCCTTAGAGAAGAAGGTGAATATAAAACCTCTTCAAAAGATTCAGAGACAGTGCTGCATTAGTATTTGCGGCGCCATGAGGACCACATCGACAATGGCCATTGAGAATATATTATCCATTTGGCCTATTGAGATACAGGTAAAATATGAAGCGGCCTTAGCTGCCACAAGATTAATGGCAATAGATGAGTGGCTTATAAGAGAACATAAGATCAGATAACAAAGAATAACGGATATCTTACCGATGGGAAATATTACGAAATAAACATGTGATAAAATCCCGATGAGATTTGAGAATATTAACTGCATCACCATTATACCGGAAGAGGGAGAATGGGATGAGATAATCAGGATGGGAAACACCCACGGAATCGATCTTTACACAGACGGTTCAAAGATTGGGGACCAAACTGGAATGGGCTTATACGACATAAGCCGAAATAGAAGCAAATACTTCTGTCTACCAGATCACAACACTATTTTTCAGGCTGAGATCATGGCGATTACGGAAGGAATTAAATGGATAAAGGAAACGAATAGCGAAACTCCGATTCGTATCTTTACGGATAGCCAATCAGTGATTAAGACATTGAGAAGGGAGAAAGTTGAATCCCGGAACGTCTTGCAATGCAAGAGTGAGATAAACTCAAATGCAAATTGTGAACATCTGGAGATAATATGGATACCAAGCCATCACGGGCTGATCGGAAACGAGAAAGCCGACAAATTATCCAAAATGGGAGCTCTTCTGAGTACTATAACTTTGGAGAACGCCAAACCCCTTAAACGATTTAAGGATGAACTTAAACGTTGGGCAATGGAAGAACATGTCAGAAAATGGCAAAGCACTGATGTCGGTAAGGTGACAAGAACACTCTGGGGTGACCCAAATTTTGGGAAGTCAAAGGAGATTCTGAGACTAAGTAGACCTACACTTGGGAAATTAACCGGTGTAATTACAGGTCATACGGAGTTGAGAACTCATCTAGCTCGCATGAGATTATCTGAGGAGACGACATGTAGAGCTTGCGAGGAAGAGGATGAAACTCTGGTACACTACCTCGGTCATTGTCCTGCGTTTGGGCATATTAGGCGCGAAAATTTTACAGTGGATACTATGCAGAACTTGGAATACCTGGGGAACTCGAACTGGAGATCTATAAGGCGTTACATTGAGGGGACTGGTTTCTTGGACTAGTCCGTTATTTACGGGAAATTATGTTTATGGTTTTTTGTTTGGGAATTCCGTTTTCCACATGGAGCGCACAACATGCTAACTGGGCATAGGTGTATACCTATCATGGGTTTGGGCTTGTATACCCCTCCTTTTCAACCTAACCTAATCTAACCTAAGAAAAAATTTAAAATAAAAAGGAATTTTGGAATTAAGATATTTGTTACAGAAATCTTAAAACTGAAAAAAAAAATTAATTAAATATCACACAACAAGTAATGCTGACTACTACCCTTCAATTTCCGATATTTTAAATTAATTTGCAAATTTAGTAGGATATCCTATTCCGTTCTTATGTATGTACATATGTATCAGGTTTTATATGGTTATCTGGTTTTATGTTTGTATAGTTGCACACTCTCACTAAATATACTGTGTCCAATAGTTATGAAAATTTGATATTTTCAATAAGATTTCCGGATTGCAGTAAACCAACTAAGAGATATTTTATAATACAGCCACTACACAAACAAAAAAATGTACGTTAACCACAAAACCATTACCAGTGAAAAAAATTTTCTCTTACACCAACTTTAAACTAAAATAAAACGCTTATTTTCACTTAAAGGTCCCTATTAAAATTGTTCACTAGTAACTCTTTCTGGACTAACTCTTTGAAAATTTTATTAGTCCCCGTTTAGACAAGGAAACATTTGGAAGGGAAACATTTTGCTTGGAAGAAAGGGACGGGTGAGGAAGAGAATATGAAATTTGTTTCCCGTTCTCGGAGGCACGCTGTGTGCTTTCATTTTTATTGTTTACATTTGCTATGCTTTTTGACATTTGCTTTATTTCTTTTCGGCTTGCTTTGTTCTCTATTTTTTATATTTGACTTTGTTTGAATAAAACTAAAAAAAAAAAAAAAAAATTAAATTAAAATATAAACTGGAATGTTTCCGACAACACTGTATCCCTGTATAATCGCGAAGGAAAATACAAAAGAGAATTCCAGATGTTTTCCTTCCAAATGTTTCCCTGTCTAAACGGGGACTTATATATGAAGAAAAATTTTGAAATTTTTTGACAAATTTGAAAAAGTAAAAAACAAAAATCAAGGTCAATAATAATAAAAAAAAAATATTTAAGTAACAGTATAATTTGGATACAGCCAAACAAAAATTGGTAATTAATGTACAAAAACAATTCAAAAATTTTGACCTAAATGAAATCATTATCTGGTCACAATAACACTGCGCCAATACAGTCAAGTTTTTTTTTGCTTTTTTTTTTAAATTTTTTAATTTCAGACTAATTTAATTCGAACACTGCAATCGAGCAACGCGTACTAGCTATTCAGGCTTATTATGGGAATGGACGTTTAAATCAAAATGCATTTTGTGCACTTCGTGATTATTTCGGTCAACAAAATCGTTCAAATTCGTTCACAATCGGTAGAATTGTGAAAAGTATTTAAATATCAGCAAAACAGGTCTGTATGAAAATTTGAAAACATCTGTGAATGCCATCTTAGTTCGTTAAACGGAAAACATTGCGGTTTTCGCGATAGTGTGGCAAAAGAGCAGTCAACATTGACTCATAATTGTGCCCAACAACTGAACATCAACATTGTCATTGAAAATTTGGACAGCCATTTTGCCGATATTTCGTTTCATACATAATTGAACCATACCAATATTATCATAATAAAAAGAAATGACAATAATTTCCTAAATAATTTGTGTTTTATTCAAAATTAACATCGGCCCTTAAAATTTAACCACCATTTACATACGTACATATGTATTTACATTATAGATTTCAAATCTAAAGTTACATCTAATTAGAAAGTTCCGCGATTTTTTTGCTTAAATATAATTAATATTATTCTGTAATTGAAAGCTAAAAGTAAAAAAAAACATTATCCTTAAATGAAAACAAACTAAAATCCATAAACATACTTAAAATTTCAACAAAAACAATAATAACACTGCTCAGCAGCAAAATCCTCCATTAAATAAAACTATGTGGACTTTATGGATTTTGATGCGCTGAACTCAAATCCATTGTCGGTTTTTTTCCGTCAGCTCGGGATTTCGGGATCTTTATGGGCGTGGCAAATTTCCCCCCCCTAAATTAGTCAGATACGGAGACATATTTCTCGAGAACCAGACAAAATATTAATTAAAGAAAATTAAAGTTGAATCTCCGCACACAACGGAATAGCTTTAGCTACTTTTTTATACCCGCCACCAAAAAAATGGTGGGGGTATATTCATTTTGTCATTCCGTTTGTAACACATCGAAATATCCATTTTAGACCCCATAAAGTATATATATTCTGAATCGGGGTTTGATTTTATGACGATCTAGCTATGTCCGTCCGTCTGTCCGTCTGTTGAAAGCACGATAGAGGTCGCACCGAAAAAGCTAGGGGGCTCAAATTTTGCCAGAATATGTCTTATAGACAAGGCTTGTTTGGTATTGAAATCGGAATATTAGGAAGAGAGTTATAGCTCGAAAAGCAAGAGTAGGTCGAAAAAACCGTGTCCTTCGAACATCGAATAAAATGGAATTGTGTCCAAACGCCTTAACGTAGACTCATGAAACTTCGAATATATATTACCTGGGTAAAGTCAATATTTTCTTCCGAAAATTGTCTAAATCTATGCATTTGGAGAGGAGTTATCGATCAAAATGTACGAAAATTTATACCGCACAGTGTATATTTCGGTATATTTAAAAACGAAAACGTCATAAAAGCAACAAAATTGGATGTACGACTCTGAAATTTCGCACACTTTGCTTTTTGGTGACACGCTTTCTTATAACGGCAAATCAATGTGCCACGCCCACTTTTACGCCCACCTCCCATACAACGTTTTAACTAAAATTCATATAATTTCTCTATTAATAAAGACTTTGGAATACTAAAAGCCTATCTTGAAACACCTCAGTTGTACTCATTCGCAAAAATAACTTTGACACGCCTACTATAACGCCCACTTTTCACGTTATCTACCGTTAATGAAATTTAAAAGCTCATAAAACCGCTAAAATTAGAGGTATGATGATAAATTTTGCTACGACTATCCCCCTAGGCAATTTCATTACTATGCCAAAAAATTAAGGTGCCACGCCCACTTTTACGCCCACCTCCCATATAACGTTTTACCTAAAATTTATATAATTTCTCTATTAATAAAGATTTTGGAATAATAAAGGACTATATTTAAACACCTAACTTGTACTCATTAGCAAAAACAACTTTGACACGCCTACTATAACGCCCACTTTCACTTTTGAATTGTGTCCAGACGCATAAACGTAGTCATAAAACTTCGAATATATATTTATCGAGTCAAAAGAATATTTTTCCCTGAAAATCGCTTAAATCTATGAATTAGGAAAAGAGTTATAGATAAAAATGTACGAAAATTTATACCGCACAGTGTATATTTCAAATTTAAGACGTAATAAAACTGACAAAACTATATGCACGATTCTGAAATTTTGCAAACAGGGCTTTTTGGTCAAAGTCTTCGTTATAACGGAAAATAGATGTGCCACGCACACTTTTTTCTTTAAATTTTTATAAAAATATATTAGTCATATATATTAGCATTTATTCATCTTACACTGCGCCATTTATTGTACTGTAGCTAAATATAAGATAAAGATGATAAGATAGATGACTCTACTAGCAACTACTAGATGGCATGCTAATAACTTATGCTTATGTTCTCCTGAAATTATGCTCTATTAAAAATGGGAATTTAGGAAAATTTTGACTTAAGTAAAAAAAAATTATCCCTAAACATTATAAACAATTTATTTTCATGTACTAATGGCTAACAAATTTTAAAATTATACAAAACTTATTTCGTTTGAAAATCTTTTAAAAGCAAAATGTTATAGAAGTTTAAAAATCAAAATCTTACTAATAAATTTCCCGTTTTAGAAAAATGCAGAGAATGTATATTTTAAATCACCCTGTGGCCCTTAAAATTTAACCTTAAATTCACTTTCTTCCACTTTAATTCATGTAATTTCTCTATTGACAAAGTTTTTGGAAAAAAAGGACTTTATTGAAATATCTAAGTTGTATTTATAAGCAGAAACTTTATTGACACGCGTATTTTAACGGCCACTTTCATTGAAAGACTAAATTTACGAAAACATTTTACTAGCATACCGAAGTTATAATGGGTGGTTTAATTTTAAGGGACTATGCTGATTTTGAATAAAATTATTATGAAATTATTATCATTTATTTTTATAATGATAATATTTGTATTCTTCAATTATGTATGGAACAAAATATCGGCCAAATGGCCCCCCAACCTAGGCGGCAGACCACGATCTAATGCTCCAAATTTTCAATGACACTGTTGATGCTCGATTGTTGAGCATGATGATGAGTCGAGGCTGCTTGCTCTTTTGCCACGTTATCGTGAAAAACAGCAATGTTTCCCATTCAACGAACTAAGAAGGCATTCACAGGTGTTCTGATATTTTATACAGACCTGCTTTGCAGACATTTAAATATTTTTTACAATTCTCACGATTGTGGACGAATTCGAACGATTATGTTGACCAAAAGAAACACGAAGTGCACAAAATGCATTTTGATTTGAACGCCCATTTTTATAAAAATCTTTAATATTTAAAAGCGTTGCTCGATTGCGTATCTTTCCACATTTCAAATTGAGTTAGTCCGAGATTGAGAAATGTCAAATGAAATACAAGAAAAAAGTTGAAGTTTAGATGTGGTTCACCTTAAACATGGGCCCTTAAAATTGAACCATCCTCTACAAAGAAAGTGATACATATTTTGTTATAAAGAGATTATTCTATAGCGATTAACAAAATAATAAATATTGTGCTTTAAATGTACACAAAATTGGTGGTGGGTATAAAAGATTCGGCACAGCCGAATATAGTGCTCTTACTTGTTATTTTAACAATATTTCCTAAATAAAAATTAATATTTATTAACAAAAATTTTGTGTTATTTTAAATAAAATAGGCTGTAAATATTTTAATTTTTTATTGTAATTTGAAGTTATCTACGGGTGACGACAGGGTGGGTGCTTAAAATTTGTTTGCTTGTATTTGTTGTACGAAAATAGATAGAAGTAATAGAAAGAAGTTGCCATTCAATGTTGCTACAAGGCGCTTTAGTGCGCCCACTCTGACGTTGTTTGCTGCATTACACATATTTGGTCAATATTGAGTACCTGCGGTAAATTTTTTTTATGGTTTATGGCTTTTTTTCTTTCTGAGATAAGTAGCTCTCAGAAAAAAGTGCAAAATGTTGAATATTTGTTTTATATTTTTTTTAATTTAATTTTTAAATAGAAAAATATTGCGAATTTTGCACAAAAAAAAATTTTTTTTCTTCATTAATTTCTGAGTAATTCCAAAACGATAAGAGAAAGGGAAAAATTCTTATTATTAAAATTAAATAAAATTAAAATAAATACAATTTTGTTACACATCTTCTGGTGTTTTATTTTGGAAAATCGGATGACTGGTTCTCGAGTTAGGATGAAATATGTTGCCGTATCTGACTAATTTAGGGGGGAAAATTTGCCACGCCCATAAAAAAATCCCGATCTGGTGGAAAAAACCGACGACGGATTTGATTCAGCGCATCAAAATCCATATAGTCCACATAGTCCACATAGTTTTATTTAACGGGAGGACAAAAAATGATTTTTTGTCGAGCAGTGTAATAAATAAAGTTTTTGTGCTCAAAACATCAAAAACAAACACTGAATACAAATTTACAAAACATTACAATCAGTATTAAACAATAAAATAATAAAACAAGTACCAGTCCTATATTCGGCCGTGCCGAATCTTATATACCCTTCACAACGTGTGGTCATGCAATAACAATTGTTTGTATCACCATTCATCTCATATAAAATACGTACATACATAAAAAAACATACATACATATATAAAAGCATCCCATTGCAAAATTATAAATTGAGTTTACGTATGTATTTATCTTAAAAAAAATTACAAAAAAAATTTAAAAAAAATTTAAAAAATTTTTTATAAAAATTAAAAAAAAAAATATATATAAAAAAAATAATAAAAACAAAAATATATATAAAATAAAAAAATAAAATAAAAAAAAATTTTTGGCTCAGCTGGGATTCGATGCCACGTTTACTCTAACCAGTATTTATGTATGTTGTTGTTGTAATTGTGAAAAAACGAGGTGGTCGTGGTTTTTTGCTATAGTTATAGGGCGATTGTGCTGAATTTCAATAGCGATTCATTCCCGGATATTTCCAAGAAACCGATACCATACATAGATCTGAGGATCATATAGTTGCTTCTAAAAGTTGATACAAATTGTAGAAATTACAAACGAAATGACAAAGCTATATACATATACCCATGTGCACCACAGGTGAAGGGTATAATAACAAAATTAACTGTTTGCAAAATAAAAGAGCAAACCAAAATACGTATGCAATAACACCTACAAACGTATGTTAAATATAAACAAACAAACAAAACAAGTTTTAATACAGAAAGAACATTTTAAATAAAACAAGTAAGAGCACTATATTCGGCTGCGCCGAATATACCCACTACCAATTTTGTGTACAACTAAAGCACAATATTTATTATTTTGTTAATCGCTATGGAATAATCTCTTTATAATAAGATATGCATCACTAGAGGGTGGTTAAATTTTAAGGGCCCATGTTGAAGGTGAACCACACCTAAACAAGTTCATTTTTGGCATTTCATTTGACATTTCTCAATCTCAAACTAACTCAATTTGAACCGTGGAAAGATACGCAATCGAGCAATGCGTTCAAGGTATTCAGGCTTATTATGAAAATGGGCGTTTAAATCAAAATGCATTTTGTGCACTTCGTGATTCTTTTGGTCAACATAATCTTTCAAATTCCTCCACAATCGGGAGAATTGTAAAAAATATTTAAATTTCTGCAAAACAGGTCCGTATGAAATGTGAGAACATCTGTGAATGCCTTCTTAGTTCGTTGAATGGGAACCATTGCTGTTTTTCGCAATAGTCTGGCAAAAGAGCATTCAACCTCGACTCATCATCGTGCCCAACAATTGAGCATCAACGTTGTCATTGAAAATTTGGACCATCAGATAGAGGTGTGGCGCCGAGGTTGGGGGGCCATTTCAACATCGACCCTTAAAATTAAACCACCCTTTTTAACTTCGATATGCTTTCAATGAAAGTGGGCGTTAAAGTAGGCGTATCAATAAAGTTTCTGCTAATAAATACAACTTAGATATTTCAATAAAGTCCTTTGTTTTTCCAAAAACTTTGTCAATAGAGTTATATGGGAGGTAGGCGTTAAAGTGGGAGTGTCACTTAAATTTTTTGGCATAACAATTACATTGATAAGAAGGATATATGTAGCAAACTTCATCATCATACCTCTAATTTTGTCGGATTTATGAGCTTTTAAATTTCATTAACGTTAGATAAAATGAAAAGTGGGCGTTATAGTAGGCGTGTCGAGATTATTTCTACTATTGAATACAATTAAGATATTTCATTATAGTCCTTTATTATTCCAAAATCTTTATTCATAGAGAAATTACATGAATTTTAGGTAAAACATTATAGCTAGATCGTCATCAAATCAAACCCTGATTCAGAATATATATACTTTATGGGGTGTAAAATGAATATTTCAATATGTTACAAACAGAATGACAAAATGAATACACCGCCACCATTTTTTTGGTGGCGGGTATAGGTTAGTTTCGGCAGCCGCCCGAAGGCATAGCTCACTTGGGTCCTCCGAGGGTCCTGTTGTGATTCCGTAGGCACCAACGCCCGTTCGTCTATATCCCCTGGCCGTCGTTTCTCAGCCATCCTGTCCTGTTTATGAAGGTGTAGATCTTTCCCAGATCAACTGCGGAAAGACAAGTTTTACTCACAATTATTCGCTGACCTAGGATCTATTTTCAGTACTTTTTCATTTAAAAAATATCACGGTACCATCACCTAAGTTTTAGTACTCCTTTCTTGTTATGCTTTCTTGTTTGTTTTGAAATTTTACGATGCTATTTTTTAAACATTCACAACATTGCCTAAACACGCAAACAAGTATGGAATCAGCAAAAAAATTAGATATAATGACTTAGCTTCGTCTGCAGCTTATTTATATCTACCCAAAAGAAATTGATAAATTTATAAAGAAAATTTTTTTTCTAATAGCTCGATCCGAAACGAAGAATTTTAAAAATTTCAAGGATATTTTTGTACAGAAGTTCACGTGATTCTACGGTATGCCCAAACTAGATGGCTTTCGAGACAAGCTGTGGTTGAAGATTTTTGAAGCAATGGGAACCGCTAACGTATTTTTTGAATTAAAATAAATTTAAAAGTGGACATAAAATTAACGCCTTAAATTTATTTGAAGTGAAATTTTCAAAAGTTTAAACCAAGATGTATTTTTTATTTTTGTTATATATGTATTTTAAAAATTATTAACAATATGAATATCGAAAAAATGTTGATAAACATATAAGATTTGCTAAAACTGAATATTATTCAACACGATTCAGTGCTGCAATAGATTATCGACGAACATGGAATACTATCCGTGAAATTGGTATTGGCAAGCAGTTAAACAACATAGACGTTAATGTGGGTGCGAACATACTTAATAAAACGTTCACTAGTGCTCCTGTGATCCAAACAAACCCCTTTCTTATAGTTTTTCCACATCCGCTATAAATACAGATACTGATATGTACGGTAATTATTTTGGATTTTTATGTATGTATAACACAATTTGATATTATGTCTAAGTGTTTACAAATAAAATCAAACGCAGTGGGAACTGATAACTTAAATCCCAAATTCATTAGAATACTTATGCCACTAATTCTCCCGTACGTCACTTATCTTTCAAACAATATTATTATGTCTTCTACGTTTCCTTCAAATTGGAAACATGCAAAATTACCAAAACAATATGGTAAATATATGTAGACCAATAGCTTTCTAGTGTTTTCTTTCGAAAATACTTGAAAGAATTTTATATAAGCGAATGATTTCATATACATATAAATATTAACAACATGCTTTCTAGTAAACAATCTGGTTTCCGCGAGAGTCATAGCTGTGTAACGGCCTTGTTGAAGTAGATGAACACATACGACAGGGTTTGGAGGATACTCCAAGGCATTTGACACTAAAGACCATACCACATTAATTAATAAAATAAAACACTTTTTGAGATTTTCTACAACATCAATTAACCTTATTTCATCATACGTTTCAAATCGAACACAATGGGTTCTTGTAAGCAATGTTTGGTCTGATAAGCTGATACTCAAAAGGAGAGTGCCTCAGGGCTCCATCTTATGTTCGGTTTTTTTTCTATATATACAAATGACTTGCCAAAAATACTTTCACAGTGTAACATCCATCTTTATGCAGATGACATACAAATTACTTTAAGTATCCCAGCTGAACACATTGCCATTAGTATCTCACAGTTAAATCTAAATGTATTGTAATCTGCAAAAAACATGTAGGTCCGTTTATTTCTGGGATATCGTTTTAAATGGTGAGAAAATTGCAATCGTTAATAGAGCGAAGAATTTAGGTATAATTTTTAAAAACCATTTACCTTGGACAAATCATGTAAATTCATTGGTTGGTCAGTCATATTTTAAATTACGATCGCTCTGGTCTACACAATACTTTACACCCATCAGAATTAGAATCTTGCTTGCCAAGTCATACTTAGTTCCGTCCGTATTGTATGGGTGTGAATTATTTGCTAACTTTTACGGTATGTGTACGTACTGAGAAGATCTGATCATGTTTCTTCTGTTTCTAAAAACCTTTATGGAGTCAGTTTCGATAGCTTACTCTGAGTATATATTATTCTTGCATAAAATAATACATACTAAAACTCCTAAATATATATTTGAAAATTTACGTTCTTTTCAATCGCCACGAAACCGGAATATCGTAGTACCCCGATATCAATGCCTAATTTCAGAATGGCAATTTTATGTACATGCCGCTAGACTTTGGAATAATCTTCTACTATACCAACGATTAAATGGCACTGCTAAAAAAGGTGCTTATTCGTGGTTACACTTAGCTCATGTCTGATCTGACAGATAATTCGTTTTATCCTTCCGCTGAACGAATATGGTTGTGTATACGCTTGAACAACGCTGGGAAATATTGCGACATTACTTTGGCCGATTTTGCCCAAAAAAAACATATTTTCAGATAAAGCTCATTTGATCTTGGCGGGTATGTAAACAAGCAAAATTGTCGCACTTGGGGCACAGAAAACTCGCACGCATACATTGAAAAGCCGATGCACCCAAGACGAGTCACTGTTTGGTGCGGATTTTGGTCCAGAGGCATAATTGGGACATTTTTCTTCAAAAATGAGCAAAGAATGGCCGCAGTCAATGACGATCGCTATCGAGCCATGATGAACGAATTTTTGTTCACAAAAAAAATTGAAGAGGAGGATATTGGCAGCATTTGGTTTCAACAGGACGGCGCTACGTGCCACACAGCCAAAGCTACACTTTTTTATAGCATTTTCAAAAAAAAAAGTTATTTGGCGGACCCTTTAGTTTCAAAAAATTTGTAGTTTATTCATTTAAATAAAAATGTGTAGGTTATTATTGTTACTATTATTATTATTATTATTATTATTATTATTTTTATTATTTTTATTATTTTACTACACCCGAAGAAGTCGAACAATCTATTCGGAATACGATAAGGACGAACGGTGAGCCTATGGTGATAAGAATCACGAAACCCAACAACAGGGAACTTGTTAGGGCTTTTGTAATCGTATCCCAGGCGTTGGCTGAAGAACTTCTTAAAAACGGGTATATTAAGGTGGGCTGGTGTCGTGTAAGACTGAGGAGGTACGAAAACAGCAAGAGATGCTTTAGTACCGGACATGAGCAGTGGAATTGTACTGGACCTGACAGAAAAGGCCAAGGGATATGTATCAGGTTTGGGGAAGTCGGACATGTTATCAAAACATGTGTAAATAAATCGAAATGTTGCCTGTGTTCTGAAGCGGGACATAGCAGGGAAAAATAACTGCAAAATGACAACAATAGGACGAAAATGAGAATACTTCAAGCCAATATGCACAAAAGCAGGACTGCTAACGCTCATCTAGACAAACTGATTATAGAAAGCCACTCTGATATAGTAATTATAAGCGAACAATACGGAAGGCCAAAAATTGGTTCATGGATCACCGATACTAGAAATACAGCAGCCATATGGGTACCGATGCCTAGTAGCCTAGTTATAGAGGACAAAGGTTGTGAAAACGGATTTTTTTGGTTAAAAACGAAGGATTTCACACTATTCAGCTGCTACTTTACACCGAAAGAAGAACTGGAGGCTTTTCAAGTGAAGCTGCACAACATAGAGGATAAGGCTATGGAAATTGGAGGTGCTCTCGTAATTTGACTTAAACTCCCACGCATACGAATGGGTATCACGATCGACAAACTCTCGAGGCAGAATGGTACTGGATCTGATAGCCAGAATGGGACCAGTCATCATGAATAGGGGAAACACCGCTACTTTCAGAATACCGGGATGCGAGGGAACTATTCCAGACATCACGTTGACCTCTAAGAAAATTGCAAATAGGGTAGTGAATTGGATGGTCTTAGCAGATTACAATGGAAACGACCACCAATATATTATATACAGCGTGGAAGATGGCAGGGCATCTAGCCAACCTAATGCCACGACGTCCACACGAAGGTGGAATTTTTCGAGAATCGACAAAGACGCATTTTTGAAGAAAATTTCAGGAGGTGCTGAAGGAATAAGGAACACTGCGGACGCTACGGGTATAGTACGTTCCATGATGATGCTCATTAAGGATGCATGCAACGTTGCGATGCCTACCATCGGCAGAAGGCATCGGAGGAAACCTGTATACTGATGGAATGATGAAATCGCCCAACTAAGGCGGACGTGCCTACGACGTCGAAGGAACTACACAAGGGCCAGACATATACATGCCGCAACAAGGGAGGCTGAGGAGTACAAAAGGGCTAAAAAGGAACTGAAAATTGCCATACTTATAAGCAAGAGGCGAAAATGGGAGGAATTAAGAGCCGACCTCAACAATGATCCCTGGCGACTAGGATACAAACAAGTCATGCGGAAGCTTGGGGCACGTTCTTCAACCCCAGATCTAGGGGAGGACGCGATGAAGAATATCGTAAATACCCTTTTTCCCTCAAACGAGGAGGTACGAGATGGCAGCCCGCAGTCGAACGAGGGTGCCCCTTCACTCTGGCTGAATTAAGGACAGCTGTAACGGTATTGAAAAATAGAAAAGCTCCAGGTCCGGACGGAATTTCGGCAGAAATTCTCAAGATGCTTGCCGGGGAGAAACCGGATATGCTTTTGAGGATGTGTAATGGCTGCCTACAGGATGGTGTCTTTCCGGAAGTTTGGAAGCGACAACGACTAGTGCTGATAAGCAAACGGAAAGGAAATATAGAGTCACCATCGGCATATATACCTCTGTGCATGCTGGACACCGCAGGTAAGCTTATTGAACTATTACTTACACCTCGGATACACGCAGCTTTGGAGGCTGGAGGCTTTTCCACGAGACAATATGGATTTAGGACTGGAAGGTCAACATTAGGCGCGATCGAGGAAATTATAGAGGGTGTTCAAAGAGCACAAACGGGGAACCATTTTTCAAGACGAATTGTCTTATTGGCGACTCTTGACGTAAGAAATGCCTTCAACAGCGCAACATGGGCCGACATGATAGAGGCTCTGGAGATACGGCTTAGAGCACCAGCATACATCATGAGGATGATAAGAAGTTACTTAAGCAACAGTATACTTATATACGAAAATGCCGGGAGCAGACGGGAAAAGCAGAGTACCGCAGGTGCATCACAGGGCTCGATTCTAGGTCCTGTACTGTGGAATATCAGTTATGATGATATCCTGCATATCGAGATGCCAGGTGACACGTATCTGGTCGGTTATTCTGACGACATTGTGGCCGTTATTGTGGCACGTAACATGGAAAAGGCGCAGAGAAAGCTTAACCAAGTTATGCTTAAAACAAAGTTCTGGCTGGATTCCCATAACCTTAAGCTAGCCACGGAGAAAACGGAAATTCTGATCATTACAAGGAAGCATATCCCTCTGGAGGTGGACATGAGGGTCTTGTCTGAGACAATTAAGACAAGCAAGTGGATAAGATATTAAGGGCTAAGGTTAGATAATAGATTATTGTTCCGGGACCAACTCGAATATGCTGCAACTAAAGCGGCTCAGGTGACAGTTTCTCTCAGCAGATTTATGGCGTATACTGGTGGCCCAAGCTACTCCAAGAGGAAACTGATAATGTCGACGATCCAGTCAATCCTCTTATATGGATGCGAAATCTGGGCTGATGCCCTACAGGCGAAGTATAGAAGAAAGGTGTTGGCAGATCTACAACGCACCTCTGCTCTAAGAGTATCCTCAGCATATCGTACAGTCTCGGAACCAGCAGTACTTGTTATAAGCGGCTCTATCCCTATTGACTTACTAGCCGAGGAAAGGAGAGCCCTTTGGAAGGATCGAAGAATAATTGAAGAAACGAACAGAGAATCGGAAACGACAATGAGAACACATACCATGCGAAGGTGGCAGGAGAGATGGAAGAGCGAATCACGAGACAGATGGACAGCGAGGCTGATAACAGACCTCGATAAATGGGTAAACAGAAAGCATGGCGAAATAAACTATTTCGTAACACAGATGCTTTCTGGACATGGATACTTCTTATATTACCTACACAGAATGGGAAAGGTAAGCACGGGAACCTGTATGTATGGAGACAACTGCATAGACGATGCAGAGCACACTTTCTTCAAGTGTGAGAGATGGAGTGTGAAACGACACAACTTTGAGGAAACCGTAGGGGAAATATCCCCAGAAAATATTGTGGATCTCATGATGGAAAATTAGACTAAATGGAAACACGTGGTAACGTATGTTGAAAGTCTACTACTTTACTTTACTTTTTAATTATATATTTGTTTAATTATTAACATTTAATATGAATTTAATTCTTGCAATTGTTTTTTTGTTTTCTTTTAAATAAATAAATAAAAAATAAAATAAATAAAATGTTAAAAAAAATAAAGAGCAGGTAAGAGTGTTATCTTCGGCCGTGCCGAATCTGATAATACCCTTCGACGCCATCCTAGATTTTAAATTTTTACGTAGTTAACTGAATTCTACTAGTCAAGCCCTTTAATTTGATACCCATATTGATGGGGTTAAAAATATTTTATCCGACATTTTGTTTTAGTCACTATCTTGGATTTTACATTTCTTTTTAATAATTTTCTGTAATAATCCACTGGTCAATCCCTTTCATTTGATACCAATATTGAGGGGGTTCAAGAAGTTATATTTTAAAATACCATATGTGACCCATATATAAATTTATTGTCTGCCATTTTGTAGTAGCGGCTAACATCAATTTTAACTTTTTATAGTGCTTGATTTGCGCTAGTTAAGTCATTTCAGATGGTTCCAATATTGATTCTCTCGGTTGTCTAGAAGCTGAAAAAAATTAATTTTCTTTTGTAAGTTTTTGGAATATATATTTAAAAAAATTATGCCTATAACTTTACCGATTAGAGCACGCTTTTCCCAAAATTTTTCACGAATATCTCTAGAGGCATATTGTATCTACAAATAGTGACAAGAGTACCTATAAACTATTGTATGGCTGAAAAATTTTAATTTTGGTGGTAAAAATATGGGAAAAAACAGAGGTAGTCGTGTTTAATTGCTCATATCTGACAAACATATGGTTGCTTCTAAAATTTGATTTTAACCAACACACGGACAGACGGTCAAAGGTTAATCGACTCCTCTTTTTATAAGCTTTCAGAAAATATATACTTTATGAGGTCGGAAATGAAAATTGTAGAAATTTCAAACGGAATGACAAAGCTATATATACCCTTTTTATACCCTTCACACAGTGAAATAGGGTATATATAGGTTTGTCATTCCGTGTGAAATTTCTACAATTTTCATTTCCGACCCCATAAAGTATATATTTTCTGAAAGCTTATGAATAGAGGAGTCGATTAAGCCCTGTCAGTCTGTCAGTCTGTCCGTCTATCCGTCTGACCGTCTGTCCGTGTGTATGTTGAAATCAACTTTTTGAAGCCCCCGACATAGGTTGGACCCGGGTAAGGTATTACAATATCAGAAATATTCGGGAGTAGATCGGTATTGAAAATCAGAAACATCGGTACATAAACAACTGAGATATGAGCAAAAACCCACGACCACCTCGATTTTTTTTCACAAAAACAACATTGCAACAACAACATACATACATACAAACGTGTATACTGGTTAGAGAAAACGTGGCATCGAATCCCAGCTGAGCCAAAAAAAAATTTTTTTAATTTTTTTAAAAATTTTTTTTAATTTTTTTTTTTTTTTTTTTTTATTTTTTATTTAATATATTATTTATATTTTTATTATTATTTTTATTTTTTAATTTTTTTTTTATTTTTTTTGTTTTATATATAATAATTATAATTATATATAAGAATTTTTTTTTTAATTTTTTTTTTATTTTTTTTTTTTTATTTTTTTAAATTTTTTTAAATTTTTTTTTTTTTTTCGTTTTTTTAACATACATACGTGAATTTATAATTTTACAATGGGATGTTTTTATATATGTATGTACGTATTTCATATAGGATGAATGGTGACACAAACTACTGTTATTTCATGACTACACGTTGTGAAGGGTATATAAGATTCGGCACGGCCGAATATAGCGCTCTTACTTGTTCACTGTGTGAAGGGTATAAAAAAGCATACTTTGTTATACTGGAATATATTTGGGGGTAAAATTTTACACCCTCTTGCCAATTATTTGTGTGGCATTTTCAGAATAGAAAACGATAACTGCATGTATTTCAAAAATAGAAAATAAATTCAGTCAAATGGCGGCATTATTGTAACATTTTTGCCTGAAAGGAAAACACTATTTATCAGAAGTTTTTAGTGCAAACAATTTTAACTAATTTGCATTAAACTGCGTTTTACTACGACTTTTAGAATTAGATCGCAACAAAAAATCAACTTATACTACATTTACACCTACACAAAATCTAGTACTTACGGGATTTTGAACGAAATCTTGTTCATTTCTACCAGATTTCCCATACAAAACGAAATCTACTTCGCCACTAGATTTGGCAAAATCTACTTAAAATCTAGTACTACTTCGTGATGCAACTGTGGTCTTTATTCAATTGTAACAAAATATACTACGATGCACACAGAAAAATTCAATCATATAAGGTGGTTGTAATCGCATAAGTACTTTATTGTTTACATTTTTTATATGGAGTTTGAATTTTGGAGAAGTAGAGCATAGAGGGCATACCTTGTAAACAAATATATTGTTTTAAGAACGAAATCTGGCAAAATGTCAAAAAAACAGTGGTTTAAACAGTTTAAATTTTAATAAAGATTTTAATCAAATCTACTAGATTTCGCTCAGGTGTAAATGTAGTATTAAATTTAATTATTTTCTCCTTTAAGATACTTAAACCTTTTCATCTGAGAAATGAATTAACAAAATTTATCGATTACATGACATTTTAATTAATTTTTAATTTTATTTTTTTTGTTTGGTCTACCAATTACAATTATATTAAGATTTTCAATATGTTATTATTGTGTAGCCTACAACTTTTTCTGTTCCACTCGGAATCAATAATCCATTATTTAACAATTCTAGCTTTAAAAATCTTAAAAATACAAAAATTACCGAAAAAATTCAAAGAGTACTTTTTTGGTCACCATAATGTGTTCCGTCTCAGCTCGTATTGCTAGTCACTAGTTTAAAACTCTAGTTCCATAAACGTAGAATACAAAAGAATTACATAACATTTTCAACCTTACCGCGGATCAATTGTTACTACCTTAAAAAGCCTAGATTCATAAACGTAGAATGTACTCTGTTATTTAAATTTTTACCAAATTACATAATATTTATGTCTGATTAAATCCCATTTTCAAACTTTATGCAAATTGGCACAGTAATTAGGAACTACACATATTTTCCGGTTATTTCCCCCAAACCAAACTTTTTTGATTCCCAAAAAGTTTCCAAACCTTTCACCTAAATAATTTTCCATATTTTATTAGGCGATAATAATTACACTGCTCTGCAGCAAAATCCTCCATTTAATAAAACTATATGAACTATATGGATTTTGATGCGCTAAACTCAAATCCGTTGTCGTTTTTTTTCCATCAGATCGGGATTTTTTTTTATGGGCGTGGCAAGTTTTTCCCCCTAAATTAGTCAGGTACGGACACATATTTAATCCTAACTCTAGAAGCAGTCATCCGATTTTCAAAAATAAAACACCAGAAAATGTGTAACAAAATTGTATTTATTTTAGTGGAATACAATCTCTTATCGTTTTAGAGTTATTTAGAAATTAATGGAGGAAACAATTTTTTTTCGTGCAAAATTCGTAATATTTTTCAAATTAAAAATTGATTAAAAAAAATATAAGGCAAATATTCAACATTTTAAGCTTTTTTCTGAGAGCTACTTATATTGGAAATAAAAAAAGCCATAAACCATAAAAATCGATTAAAAAATGTGGATTTTATTGTCAATTTACCGCAGGTACTCAATATTGTAATGCAACCAGCCTTACATATGATATATGTAACATTTGGTTAGGTGAGAACTATGTAAAATACAACAGTATTTTACATAGTTCTTGGAATTAATATTTATAACAGTATTTTTCAATTACCTGTGATTTCAAATTAAGAACATTAGGGTAGATTCTAGTATTAATTGTATGTATAGAAGCTGATGGACAATAAGTGAGCCACTTTTAATTTGAATATCGTGCGGTTAAAATCGGCAACAGTCAATAGATCTTATAGTGTACTTTGTTATTGTTTAAAGAAATAAAGTAATTAAAGAATTCACAAACGCTTTCATATTACAAAATGTCAAGGATTTGTAACAAATCTTCAAATTTATTTTCTTACATATGTGGCGATCTAACTTTAAGTTCTCAACGGGAGACAATGGCTTGTATTCATAGTCGCAAACTAAAGTCGGCTCTTACTAAAGTTAATCTTTAAGTTAAAAGCTTTTACTATCTTTTTGGTATTCATAGTCAAAAAAAGAGTATACTTTAAGTTGAGCTGGCTTTAAATGGGTGTCAACTCTTATTTGCTTAACTCTGGCATACAATTTCTTTTTAAAAAATAAAAAATGGCAACTTGATCAGCTGCTTTTCTTTTGTTTACTTTTGTTGAAGCAAACAATAAAAAATAAAAATTTTAAAACGTTTTACATCTATGTATAAAATCAAAATTTATTAAAATAATGGAAAAAACAGAAATGGTAAGTCTCAATAACATATTTATGTATGTACATACACATGTACATATGTGTGATATACATATTTTTATGTATATACAGAAAAAAAAATTCGTGGAAAGCTATAAGGGAAACGATGCTTTCATCTTACGAGTTGTAATTTTGTCAAATCTGTGGCGGGAATAAAAATCTTCATCGCTTAGGTCGAAGGGATTAAATCTATTTTTGTAATTTTTAGGCTTCCTTACACAAAAATCACCCTCACAATCACCAGTTATTGAAAAATCTCTTTCAATATCTTGAAATCTTGGCATTTTTTTAATTTTCAACACATCTTTTAACTTTACAATGAACAGCTGATGTTATTGTAAATAGAGTTAACAACAGGTTTAGCTGGTTTTAAATTTAGAGCCGACTTTAATGTCAAAAACCAACTTTAAGTTGTCTATGAATGACTTAGAGTAGACTTTTTTAAGAAATTGACTTAAGTACTGTTAAAGTCGACTTTTTTGATGACTATGAATATGCCCCATAGTCTTTTTATTGCAATAACAAAAATTCAAGTTGCAAAACGCCCATTTTAGAAAAACAAGGGACTGCTTATTGCAACATGTAAGCGAAAGTCATTAGCAAAGGTTACTTTGACACGCCTACTTTAACATCGGCTTCTTAAATATTGTGATAAAAACAGTGGGTAATACCAGTTCCATTATACAAGTGCTTAGATTTAGTTATGAAACTAAATGTAAGAAAATAAATGAATAGCAAATTAAACCTTGACAAAGAGCGTTATAGGATATTGAAATATTAAAAAAGTGAGAGCACAATATTCGACTGTGTCACATTCTTTCCACTCACCACCAATTTTTTGGATTTTATTATTCCGTAATGAATGTTTGAAAGATTTCAGATTCGTACAGCTAATTTTGTATGCGTTATGACGTATTTAATTTTAAATAGACCAAAAAAAGCACTGTGCAGTATAAATATTCGTACATTTTGATATATAGCTTATTTTGTAATGTATAGTCTTAAGCAATTGTCAGGGAAAGATAGTTTTTTTCTCAGGAAATATACTTATGCAATTTTGTCGCTCTACGTCAATGCGTTGTAGAAAGGTTATTGTTTTTTTGACCTACTGTTGCATTACGAGCTATAACTCTTTTCATGATATACCGATTTAACCTATTTTTAATGCCAGACAAATCTTGTATATAAGAAATATTTTGACGAAAAATGATGGTCGTAGCTTTTTTTGTTCGAGCTCTATTGAGCTTTCAACAGACGGAAAAACGGACGGACATAGTTAGAACGTTCTAAAATGAAACAAGAAAATATATAATAATGGAATAAAAATGGATATTTCCATGTGCTACAAACGGAATGACAAAATAAACACATCTCCACACAATTTGTTTGGTGATGGGTAGAAAAAGTAAATTTTTTTCGCCAATAAAAAATTCAATATGTCGTCTGTGAAAAAATACCGTTTGTGCCGCTTAATAAATATATTTTCGATCCGATTAGTTCCTAATCTTAAAAATCTAAATTCATAAACTTAAAGATATAAAAATTTTACACAAGTTTAAAGTTCAAAACGTTTTAGTATTTATTTAACAATAAAATGTTTTAATAGACATGATTTAGAGTGAATAATATAAAAAACAATTATATTGCAAAAAGTACTTAACTCTTTTACTAAATTTTCCACTTTCTATTATACAGTATAGAAGTTGTGGTTGAACACAATTTGACTATTTCTTGTGTGGTTATTTCAATTCTTTGGTCTTTCGAAATAAACCAGTATCTCTTCAAGCTTTTTTTTTTTTTTTGTTTAAAAATAAATAATTGACATTACAGTGACGGAAACCGGGATTGAAAACAAGGGTATTTTTATCCGGGTAAAAACTTATTAAAGAAAGAAGTGTATCTTCTACGAATTTTAAAAAATAAAAAGCGATTTGTTATGGTCGAAGTTTATACAAAAACATAAAATTCTGTATTTTAGGGCATGCAAACTATTTTTTGAATAGTCTTCAACTAATGACTAATTAAAGTAGGTCAATTACTTAACTTTTTTTGTATTAAAACAGTACTACCTTAGCGTTAACACATTTTTTACAATTACAAAAATCACTTCCGATAGAAAATCGATTGAAGAATTGTAAAACAGTGATTATTTCATCCTTCAAATATACTTACGCTTTCCCTTAATGAAATTTGTATGAAATAATATCCTTATAATCAATTTTAGCGAAGAAACGATACAACAAATATCTACATACTATAAACTAATTTAGTAGGAGTGAGAAGGCTTTAAATTTGATTATATATAAAAGTGTCACATATAAAACTAAAAAAATTTATTTTAATTGTTTCACCTCTTGAATAAGCATCTGATTTGGTCTTAAGGTATTAAAGTTTACAATCTTAAAATTCTTAATTAATTAAACTTCTTCGAGTTTTTAGCAAAAAGCAATATCTATATGTGTGTGTGTTTACATTTATTTTCCTGTAAATATTTCTTGCAGTATTTAATAAGGTTACATATTGGGCTGTCGTCTCGTATAACATCAATAGCTTTACTTATTGTACTTCTGTACATACAACCCAGCATACGGCGTATTCGTATCTTTTGTTGAACAATTTATACATTTTATAACATAATCATAAAACGATTTTATTAAACGAAAAAACTTTTTAAAAGCTTAAATAAATTATTTCTTTTTAACACTTTTTAAACATTTTTTTATATACTTTGATTTAATTTATAATGTAATAATGTTACTTGTTCTTGTGAAATTCAAAAATGTTTTTTCATTCAAGTGCTCAGTTCTCGTTCTGTAAAACAGTTAAATAACAAATTTTTTTGAATCATATCAGACGGTCCACTGTACAAAGAAATTTTATTTTACCATTTCACAAAACGATAATTGACATCCAGGAACGAAATTATGCAATACTAGCATTTAACCCGCTACTTCGTTAGCGCAGTTCTTACTATTTATTGAATACTCAAGTTCTATTTATAATTATTAAATATTTTTGGTCCAATTTATGAAAACTTGTATCTCTGATTCAATTTACTTAGAAAAATAAAAAGTGGAGTAAGGATATATCGGGCATATATTTCCTAACCAAAAGCAAGATCAATGCTACTGAGTTTCAAAAATTAAGATTCATAATTTGCAAAAATTACACTAAAAATAATAAAAGTAACATTTTTTCCTTCACTAAAACTTCTACTTGGTTTATTATTACTTACATTCAGAGTTCTATGTATACAAAATACAAAAAAAAATGAGAAAAAGTAATTTGTTGGTCATCCATAGTAATAGGAGTTACACCTGGATTCAATTAGTACTAACTTTAAGAATCATGTTCATGTTCACAAACAAATACAAAAAGTACAATGCGAAAAGGTTTTTTTGTATCTCCGAAGTTATTTTAATTCTCAACTTGAATCAATGATCTTTTGTTCCACAATTTTAACTTTATAAACGTAGAAAATACCAAAAGTATCATAAAAAATCAAAAAACTACTTTTTTGGTCGCCCATGACAATTTCAGTCTCACCTTGTACCAATAGTCACTAATTTCAAAATTCTAGCTTCGAAAACGTAGAAAATACAAAAAGTACCACAAAAATTCAAAAAAAGTACCTTTTTAATCGACCATAACATTTTTAGTCTCACCTAAATCAATTGTCCTTGATTGTGCAATCCTACCTTCATAAACATAGAAAATACCAAAAGTACCACAAAAATTCAAAAAAAGTAGCTTTTTGATCGACAATAACATTTTTAGTCTCACCTATAATCAATAGTCCTTGATTGTACAATCCTACCTTCATAAACGTTGAAAATACAAAAAATACCATAAAAATTCAAAAAAGTACTTTTTTGGTCGACCATAACATTTTCAGTCTCACCTTGTATCAATAGTCAATAATTTCAAAATTCTAGCATCAAAAACGTAGAAAATACAAAAAGTACCACAAAAATTCAAAAAAGTACCTCTTTAATCGACCATAACATTTTTAGTCTCACGTGGAATTAATTGTCCTTGAGTGTACAATCCTACCTTCATAAACGTAGAAAATATTAAAAGTACCACAAAAATTCAAAAAAGTACCTTTTTGGTCGATCATAACATTTTCAGTCTCACCTTGTATCAATAGTGACTAATTTCAAAATTCTAGCTTCGAAAACGTAGAAAATACAAAAAGTACCACAAAAATTCAAAAAAGTTCCTTTTTGATCGACCAAAAATTTTTGGTCTCACCTTGTACCAATAGTCACTAATTTCAAAATTCTAGCTTTGCAAACGTTGAAAATACAAAAAGTACCATACAGATTCCAAAAAGTACCTTTCAGTCTCCCATAACATTTTTAATATCACCTGGAATCAGAAGTCCTTGATTGTACAATCCTACCTTTATAAACGTAGAAAATATTAAAAGTACCACATAAATTCAAAAAAGTTTCTTTTTGATCGACCATAACATTTTTAGTCTCACCTGGAATCAGAAGTCCTTGATTGTACAATCCTACCTTCATAAACGTAAAAAATATTAAAAGTACCACAAAAATTCAAAAAAGTACCTTTTTGGTCGATCATAACATTTTCAGTCTCACCTTGTATCAATAGTGACTAATTTCAAAATTCTAGCTTCGAAAACGTAGAAAATACAAAAAGTACCACAAAAATTCAAAAAAGTTCCCTTTTGATCGACCATAACATTTTTAGTCTCACCTTGTACCAATAGTCACTAATTTCAAAATTCTAGCTTTGCAAACGTTGAAAATACAAAAAGTACCATACAGATTCCAAAAAGTACCTTTTAGTCTCCCATAAAATTTTTAATATTACCTGGAATCAGAAGTCCTTGATTGTACAATCCTACCTTCATAAACGTACAAAATATTAAGAGTACCACAAAAATTTAAAAAAGTACCTTTTTGGTCGACATTATCAGTCTCACCTTGTACCAATAGTCACTAATTTCAAAATTCTAGCTTTGCAAACGTTGAAAATACAAAAAGTACCATACAGATTCCAAAA
Source organism: Phyto melanocephala (assembly GCA_941918925.1). Classification (NCBI taxonomy): domain Eukaryota; kingdom Metazoa; phylum Arthropoda; class Insecta; order Diptera; family Rhinophoridae; genus Phyto; species Phyto melanocephala. Next base: position 60,717,482 of record OW799235.1, on the reverse strand, counting down.
AGTACCTTTCTGTCTCCCATAACATTTTTAATATCACCTGGAATCAGAAGTCCTTGATTGTACAATCCTACCTTCATAAACGTAGAAAATATCAAAAGTACCACAAAAATTAAAAAAAGTACCTTTTTGGTCGACCATGACATTTTCAGTCTCACCTTGTACCAATAGTCACTAATTTCAAAATTCTAGCTTTGCAAACGTTGAAAATACAAAAAGTACCATACAAATTCGAAAAAGTACTTTTTTGGTCACCCATAACATTTTTAATATCACCTGGAATCAGAAGTCCTTGATTGTAAAATCCTATCTTCATAAACGTAGAAAATACCAAATGTACCACAAAAATTCAAAAAAGTACCTTTTTGGTCGACCATAACATTTTCAGTCTCACCTTGTATCAATAGCCAATAATTTCAAAGTTCTAGCTTCGAAAACGTAGAAAATACAAAAAGTACCATACAGATTCCAAAAAGTACCTTTTAGTCTCCCATAACATTTTTAATATTACCTGGAATCAGAAGTCCTTGATTGTACAATCCTACCTTCATAAACGTAGAAAATATTAAAAGTACCACAAAAATTAAAAAAAGTACCTTTTTGGTCGACCATGACATTTTCAGTCTCACCTTGTACCAATAGTCACTAATTTCAAAATTCTAGCTTTGCAAAAGTTGAAAATACAAAAAAAACCATACAGATTCCAAAAAGTACCTTTCAGTCTCCCATAACATTTTTAATATCACCTGGAATCAGAAGTCCTTGATTGTACAATCCTACCTTTATAAACGTAGAAAATATTAAAAGTACCACATAAATTCAAAAAAGTTTCTTTTTGATCGACCATAACATTTTTAGTCTCACCTGGAATCAGAAGTCCTTGATTGTACAATCATACCTTCATAAACGTAAAAAATATTAAAAGTACCACAAAAATTCAAAAAAGTACCTTTTTGGTCGATCATAACATTTTCAGTCTCACCTTGTATCAATAGTGACTAATTTCAAAATTCTAGCTTCGAAAACGTAGAAAATACAAAAAGTACCACAAAAATTCAAAAAAGTTCCCTTTTGATCGACCATAACATTTTTAGTCTCACCTTGTACCAATAGTCACTAATTTCAAAATTCTAGCTTTGCAAACGTTGAAAATACAAAAAGTACCATACAGATTCCAAAAAGTACCTTTTAGTCTCCCATAAAATTTTTAATATTACCTGGAATCAGAAGTCCTTGATTGTACAATCCTACCTTCATAAACGTACAAAATATTAAGAGTACCACAAAAATTTAAAAAAGTACCTTTTTGGTCGACCAAGACATTATCAGTCTCACCTTGTACCAATAGTCACTAATTTCAAAATTCTAGCTTTGCAAAGATTGAAAATACAAAAAGTACCATACAAATTCCAAAAAGTACCTTTTTGGTCACCCATAACATTTTTAATATCACCTGGAATCAGAAGTCCTTGATTGTAAAATCCTACCTTCATAAACGTAGAAAATACAAAAAGTACCACAAAAATTCAAAAAAGTACCTCTTTAATCGACCATAACATTTTTAGTCTCACGTGGAATTAATTGTCCTTGAGTGTACAATCCTACCTTCATAAACGTAGAAAATATTAAAAGTACCACAAAAATTCAAAAAAGTACCTTTTTGGTCGATCATAACATTTTCAGTCTCACCTTGTATCAATAGTGACTAATTTCAAAATTCTACCTTCATAAACGTACAAAATATTAAAAGTACCACAAAAATTTAAAAAAGTACCTTTTTGGTCGACCAAGACATTATCAGTCTCACCTTGTACCAATAGTCACTAATTTCAAAATTCTAGCTTTGCAAAAGTTGAAAATACAAAAAAACCATACAGATTCCAAAAAGTACCTTTCAGTCTCCCATAACATTTTTAATATCACCTGGAATCAGAAGTCCTTGATTGTACAATCCTACCTTTATAAACGTAGAAAATATTAAAAGTACCACATAAATTCAAAAAAGTTTCTTTTTGATCGACCATAACATTTTTAGTCTCACCTGGAATCAGAAGTCCTTGATTGTACAATCCTACCTTCATAAACGTAAAAAATATTAAAAGTACCACAAAAATTCAAAAAAGTACCTTTTTGGTCGATCATAACATTTTCAGTCTCACCTTGTATCAATAGTGACTAATTTCAAAATTCTAGCTTCGAAAACGTAGAAAATACAAAAAGTACCACAAAAATTCAAAAAAGTTCCCTTTTGATCGACCATAACATTTTTAGTCTCACCTTGTACCAATAGTCACTAATTTCAAAATTCTAGCTTTGCAAACGTTGAAAATACAAAAAGTACCATACAGATTCCAAAAAGTACCTTTTAGTCTCCCATAAAATTTTTAATATTACCTGGAATCAGAAGTCCTTGATTGTACAATCCTACCTTCATAAACGTACAAAATATTAAGAGTACCACAAAAATTTAAAAAAGTACCTTTTTGGTCGACCAAGACATTATCAGTCTCACCTTGTACCAATAGTCACTAATTTCAAAATTCTAGCTTTGCAAACGTTGAAAATACAAAAAGTACCATACAGATTCCAAAAAGTACCTTTCTGTCTCCCATAACATTTTTAATATCACCTGGAATCAGAAGTCCTTGATTGTACAATCCTACCTTCATAAACGTAGAAAATATCAAAAGTACCACAAAAATTAAAAAAAGTACCTTTTTGGTCGACCATGACATTTTCAGTCTCACCTTGTACCAATAGTCACTAATTTCAAAATTCTAGCTTTGCAAACGTTGAAAATACAAAAAGTACCATACAAATTCGAAAAAGTACTTTTTTGGTCACCCATAACATTTTTAATATCACCTGGAATCAGAAGTCCTTGATTGTAAAATCCTATCTTCATAAACGTAGAAAATACCAAATGTACCACAAAAATTCAAAAAAGTACCTTTTTGGTCGACCATAACATTTTCAGTCTCACCTTGTATCAATAGCCAATAATTTCAAAGTTCTAGCTTCGAAAACGTAGAAAATACAAAAAGTACCATACAGATTCCAAAAAGTACCTTTTAGTCTCCCATAACATTTTTAATATTACCTGGAATCAGAAGTCCTTGATTGTACAATCCTACCTTCATAAACGTAGAAAATATTAAAAGTACCACAAAAATTAAAAAAAGTACCTTTTTGGTCGACCATGACATTTTCAGTCTCACCTTGTACCAATAGTCACTAATTTCAAAATTCTAGCTTTGCAAACGTTGAAAATACAAAAAGTACCATACAAATTCGAAAAAGTACCTTTTTGGTCACCCATAACATTTTTAATATCACCTGGAATCAGAAGTCCTTGATTGTAAAATCCTATCTTTATAAACGTAGAAAATACCAAATGTACCACAAAAATTCAAAAAAGTTCCTTTTTGATCGACCATAACATTTTTAGTCTCACCTTGTACCAATAGTCACTAATTTCAAAATTCTAGCTTTGCAAACGTTGAAAATACAAAAAGTACCATACAGATTCCAAAAAGTACCTTTTAGTCTCCCATAACATTTTTAATATTACCTGGAATCAGAAGTCCTTGATTGTACAATCCTACCTTCATAAACGTAGAAAATATCAAAAGTACCACAAAAATTAAAAAAAGTACCATTTTGGTCGACCATGACATTTTCAGTCTCACCTTGTACCAATAGTCACTAATTTCAAAATTCTAGCTTTGCAAACGTTGAAAATACAAAAAGTACCATACAGATTCCAAAAAGTACCTTTCAGTCTCCCATAACATTTTTAATATCACCTGGAATCAGAAGTCCTTGATTGTACAATCCTACCTTCATAAACGTAGAAAATATCAAAAGTACCACAAAAATTAAAAAAAGTACCTTTTTGGTCGACCATGACATTTTCAGTCTCACCTTGTACCAATAGTCACTAATTTCAAAATTCTAGCTTTGCAAACGTTGAAAATACAAAAAGTACCATACAGATTCCAAAAAATCTAACTACTATGCTTCAAAGTTCTCTGCTGCCATTGGTTCGAAGAAAACTTGGCAAACAATTCGTGAAATTGGCATTGGCAATTCTCGTAGCCAAGAACCTTGTTCTGTCGATGCAAACATCCTAAATAACCAATTTTTAAATATTCCAAATGTTCAACCGAATTCGAATTACTATAATTTTTCTAATGATATTTTAAACAATAATTTCAATTTTGTAAACGTAAGTCAATGTGACGTATTATCCAGCCTACTATCGATAAAATCCAATGCAGTTGGTGTGGATGGGTTAGATCCTAGGTTTTTAAAAATTCTTATTCCAAAACTTCTTCCTTTCATAACATTCGTTTTCAATAAAATTTTTACTACCAAACGATATCCTAAGATTTGGAAACTTGCTAAGATTATTCCCATTCCAAAATCTAGTTCTGATTACAGACCGATAGCAATCTTGCCATTCTTATCTAAAGTCTTTGAAAGATTAATTCATAACCAAGTTTCACAGTATCTTGAAACTAACAATATGCTCACTGATCGTCAATCTGGTTTTCGTAAAAATCACAGCTGTATAACTGCCCTCGTAGATGTTGCTGAGGATATAAGACAACAGATAGACAACGGTAATGTTACCTTTTTAGTTCTCTTGGATCATTCTAGAGCGTTTGATACGGTTGACTACAATATTTTGTGTCTTAAACTTAAACATATGTTTAGATTTGCATCAAGTGCCACAGATCTCATACATTCATATCTAATTGATAGATATCAATACGTAGAAACTTCTACTTCAGTTTCAGGATCATTGCCATTAAGTCGAGGTGTTCCACAAGGTTCGATCTTAGGCCCTCTACTGTTTTCGTTATACGTGAATGATCTGCAGGGCAAACTCGAACACTGCAGGGTAAGGCTGTATGCAGATGATGTACAGCTTTATATCAGTTGCAGCAACACCGCGGTTGATGAATGTGTGAGGACCTTAAATCAGGAGTTAGGTCTTGTTAACGAGTGGGCCACCGCTAATGGGCTGGCAATTAATCCTTCTAAATCGAAGTGTTTGATTATTAAAAAGAGGCTTTTTAAACTTGACTGCAACCCCATTTTAACTTTAAATAACCAGTCCATAGATATTGTAAGCTCTGCCAAAAATCTTGGTATATATTTTAATAACAACCTTACTTGGTCTAATCACGTTAACGTTGCATGTGGTAGAATGTTCTCAATGCTAAGAAATCTATGGCAAACTCAATATTGTACTCCAACTAAAATTAGAATACTTCTTGCCAAAACTTATTTAATACCTATCTTATTGTATGGTTGTGAACTATTTGCCAGTTGCGATAGTGAAAGTAAAAGAAAACTTAATGTGGCATTTAATAACATAATTCGGTACGTATATGGTCTAAAAAGATATGACCATATCTCCCCCTACGTAACCTTGCTTTACGGTATTAGTTTTGATGATTATTTAAGAGTGCGTTGTTTACTGTTTATGCATAAAATTATATATACACATCAGCCTGAACATCTCCATGAACGTTTAAATTTTTCAACGCTTGATAGAGGCAAAAGAATTCTAGCATTTAGTCATCGAACGCTGATTTCTAAATACCATTTCTTTATTAATGCTATCAGTCTCTGGAACGGAATCCCCTATAGATCACAAACCATTAGTAACGCACGACAATTCAGAAAATTTATTTTTGGTCATTTCTCACGTTAAAATACATACATATATAAATTTTGCTTGTATATTGTTTAAACTTATTTTATTATTGTTTTGTCTTATTTTATTTTATCTTATTTTATTAAATTTTATTAACACTTTGTTATTAAATTTGGTTAATTTCTATATTTTGCTTTTCTTAATTTTTTATTTAATATTACTTACAATTTATGTTAAAAATTACACCTATTTTGTCATTATTTGCATATGCTCAGTTCCATACTGCAATATAAGACTTAAAGTCTTGTGTATGGGACATCGAAAAGAAATAAAAATAAATAAAATAAATAAAATAAAAAATTAATTGTCCTTGAGTGTACAATCCTACCTTCATAAACGTAGAAAATACCAAAAGTACCACAAAAATTCAAAAAAGTAGCTTTTTGATCGACAATAACATTTTTAGTCTCACCTAGAAACAATAGTCCTTGATTGTACAATCCTACGTTCATAAACGTAGAAAATATCAAAAGTACCACAAAAATTAAAAAAAGTACCTGTTTGGTCGACCATGACATTTTCAGTCTCACCTTGTACCAATAGTTACTAATTTCAAAATTCTAGCTTTGCAAAGGTTGAAAATACAAAAAGTACCATACAAATTCCAAAAAGTACCTTTTTGGTCACCCATAACATTTTTAATATCACCTGGAATCAGAAGTCCTTGATTGTAAAATCCTACCTTCATAAACGTAGAAAATACAAAAAGTACCATTAAAAATCAAAAAAGTACCTTTTTGGTCGCACATTACATTTTCAGTCTCACCTTGTATCAATAGTCACTAATTTTAAAATTTTAGCTTCGCAAACGTTAAAAATACAAAAAGTACCATAAAAATTCAAAAACATACCTTTTTGGTCGCCCATGACATTTTTAGTCTCAACTGAAATCAATAGTCCTTGATTGTACAATCCTACCTTCATAAACGTAGAAAATACAAAAAGTACCATTAAAAATCAAAAAAGTACCTTTTTGGTCGCACATAACATTTTCAGTCTCACCTTGTATCAATAGTCACTAATTTCAAAATTTTAGCTTCGCAAACGTTAAAAATACAAAAAGTACCATTAAAATTCAAAAACATACCTTTTTGGTCGCCCATGACATTTTTAGTCTCAACTGAAATCAATAGTCCTTGATTGTACAATCCTACCTTCATAAACGTAGAAAATACAAAAAGTACCATTAAAAATCAAAAAAGTACCTTTTTGGTCGCACATAACATTTTCAGTCTCACCTTGTATCAATAGTCACTAATTTCAAAATTCTAGCATCGTAAACGTAGAAAATACAAAAAGTATCACAAAAATTCAAAAAAGTACCTCTTTAATCGACCATAACATTTTTAGTCTCACCTGGAATCAATAGTCCTTGATTCTACAATCCTGTCTTCATAAACGTAGAAAATACAAAAAGTACCATAAAAATTCAAAAAAGTACCTTTTTGGTCACCCATAACATTTTTAGTCTCACCTTGTATCAATAGCCACTAATTTCAAAATTCTAGCTTCGCAAACGTTAAAAATACAAAAAGTACCATATAAATTCAAGCAAGTAAGAGCGCTATAAGTAATCTTTTATGCCCACCACCAGTTTTCCGCTCTTTTGTAGCTAGGGTTTTTTTTCCCGAAAATTTTTGTTTCCCGGAAATGCGAGATTTACTTTTTAATATCCCGGTATCCCGCAGCAAAACAAATAAGAAGTAAATTTGTTTTTAATTAAAAAAAAAACTTTTTATTGAAAAGCATAAAATAGTTTATAATGTAAAAGAAACACTTTAAAACTAAATTGAGTGAAAATATTTTTTATTGAAAAAAATATTATTCTCTAGATACGAGATCAAATATAAGCACAAAAAAACAAAAATACAGGTACTTCAGCTATTAGATCAAAAATAAAATCATTAGAATTCAATTTCAATATAAACATCTGCTTTCGAATCAAAGCCACCTTTTTATTTCCCGGGATCCCGAAAAATTATCCCGGTTTTAAAGATTAAATAACTCAAATTCCCGGGAAATAACCCAATTTATAGCTCAAAATGTATTTGTTTGTTATTAACAGAAAGCCCTATGCGATAATCTCCTTATACTCAAATATAGTCCTTTATTATTTCAAAATCTTTATTTATAGAGAAATTATATGAATTTGACATAAGCCGTTACATGGGAGGTAGGCGTTAAAGTGGGCGTGTCACATACATTTTCTGGCATAACAATAAAATTGACTAGAAGGATATCTATAGCAAATTTCATCATCGTAGCTCTAATTTTGTCCCTTTTATGAGCTCTTAAATTTCACTAACAGTGGATAACGTGAAAAGTGGGCGAATTAGTAGGCGTGTCGAAATTATTTTTGCGAATGAGTACAACAAAGGTGTTTCAATATAGGCCTTTATTATTCCAAAATCTTTATTAATAGAGAAATTTTATGAATTTTAGGTAAAACGTTATTTGGGAGGTGGGCGTAAAAGTGGGCGTGGCACATCGATTTTCCGTCACAAAAAAGCCTATCACCAAAAAGCAAAGTGTGCAAAATTTCAGAGTCGTACATCCAATTTCGTTGCTTTTATGACGTTTTTGTTTTTATATATACCGAAAAATACACTGCGCGGTATAAATTTTCGTATATTTTGATCGATAACTCCTTTGCTAATGCATAGATTTAGAGAATTTTCTGGAAAAAATATTGTTTTTACTCATGGTGGTGAGCAAGCAGGCCCCGAGTCGTCGTCATCAAATGACTGTAAGGAAACAATTTCGGAGGTGGGCAACTTGGCTTCCGTTATTGATAAAGCATCAAGAAGAATAGAGAACGAGGGATCGGATCCAAGGGTGAGCTTTAAGCATTCCAAGCCACACAAGACAGGCGAGGATTCCGACACCTCTGACTCAAATATAGAAGATGCTGACACTACGGTGTTATGCACAAAGGATACCTCTGAGGTAGATAAAATGGTTGAGGAAGTAAGTGCAAGCATTGCCAAACTCACCACAGATAAAATAAGAACTCTCTCCGGAGCGCAGCAAAGGAAGACTGCCAAAAAGAAACAGAGAGTAAATAAGAAAGGTCAGCGGGATGTCCCTAAAGGGAAAGACTCATCTACACCCATTTCTACCGAAAAGGGTAAAAGGATTCGATCTCCAGAGGAACAGAATACCGTTGGCAATACTAAAAAGAAAAAAAGTTACCAGCAGGGAAGTAAAACGGTTAACATTTCCCAACTCCCGAAAGAAGACCCTCCGGCCAATCTGAAAGGAGAAGGAAATGATGATGACAGAGCAGCTATGCTATGCTGTTATCGACTCCAATAGCGCATCGGGAAAAATTCCAATGGCACATCAAAAGGAAGTAGAGAATGCCATAAATGAGAGGATTGTGCAGTATGTCCTGGAAGCAGATGATAATGCTCCACAGATCCATATAGATAGCTGTAGGTTCGCCAGGGAAGTACTGTTTCTACAACTAGAATCAGACACCTGCGCACATGTTATGAAAGACCTAGTGGGAGGCATACCAGCCCCATGGGAGGGTGGCAAACTTGCCATGGTGAAAAGGCCGATATCCCATCCCTAACCAAGGTTTCATTTTTCGTTAAAGGTTGGGGCAGCAAACTTGATAGCAAAGCCATGCTTAGGATCATTGGCAAGCAAAATAGAGCTCTGGAAGTAGAAAAATGGGAGATTTTCCATCGTGAGGAAACTGACGATGGCACCCTGGTAGTTGCAGGAGTGGATAAACCCTCCATGTCTTACCTCGAGGAGCAAAAAGGGAAGGTGTACTTCGCGAGTACAACTATTTTCTTCAAAGTTGGTAAGACGCCCATTGGTTGGACACATAATCCAACGGAGAAGAAAGACCCTGACGAAGCAAAGGAGGCTAAAGAGGATGAAGGCCACCCCGTGCCAATGAAGAGGGAGGAGTTGGAGATAACTCAATCCCAAGAAGAATCTCTTTTAGCCTAACAACAATGATAGTGCTCTTGCAGATCAATCTCCATCGGAGCAGAACGGCTACACAAGCTTTGATGAAAAACATAACTAAAGGTAAGGTACACATAGTTCTCATTCAGGAACCCTGGACTGTTAAAGACAGAGTTACTGGATTGAATGAGTGTGATTACCAATTATTTTATGCTAAAACTGGGTCTCGACCCAGTACCCATGTTCTGTAACTTTAGTGAGAACTTCTCGCATCGAAAAGTCATGAAACAAAATATCCCACCGTTTCTCGATGTGTGAGAAAAAAGTGTATCTGTAACTCATGGCGAAAAATACCATTTATGATTACATTGTTACGTTAAAGATATCAAAATTATACTTAATTATAAGAAGAAGAAGAAGAAAAAAAAAATAAACTTTAGAAGTGCGGAAATAATAATACATATAAAATTTAGAAAATAAAAGTGTTTAAAAAAATAAGTGCAGAAGAAAGAAATAAAATGTACAATGCAGCTTTAGTTAGAGCGGTTGGGGATGATGAAAGGAATATGTTGCGGATTCATCGCAAAAGGTTGTGCGATTCAACAGACTCTTTTGAAATGCCGGAGAATTGATTTAAGGAACTATATCGCTTAAGCAGATCATCAGCAATGGTTCTGCTTGAAGGCACCTTTTATGAGAAAAGGTGTAAGGAATACAAATTTGCCTTCACTTTCCAAGACATTGGTAACATTGTTTCCTTTTGATGATAAACATAATGATGATGGTGGTGTATTTAGGATTTTTGTTTAGGACACACGACATACAAATTAAACAATTTGGTTCAACAATAAACACTTTTTGTAAATATTTAAGGTCTAAATAAAAAAGGAATAAAAAAATTATAAAAATTATTTCGAAATTGAAATAAAAACAAGTAACAGTGCTATATTCGGCCATGCCGAATCTTATATACCCTTCACAACGTGTAGTCATGCAATAACAATTGTTTGTATCACCATTCATCTCATATCAAATACGTACATATGTATAAACTGGTTAGAATAAATGTGGCATCGAATCCCAGCTGAGCCAAAAAAATTTTATTTTATTTAATATGTTATTTATATTTTGTTATTATTTTTTTTTATATTTTTTTTAATTTTTTTAAAAAATTTTTTTATTTTATTATTTGAAAATTTTTTTTTTGTAATTTTTATACCCTTCACCTGTGGTGCACAAGGGTATATATAGCTTTGTCATTCCGTTTGTAATTTCTACAATTTTCATTTCCGACCCCATAAAGTATATATTTTCTGAAAGCTTATGAATAGAGGAGTCGATTAAGCCCTGACCGTCTGTCCGTCTATCCGTCTGTCCGTCTGCCCGTCTGTCCGTGTGTTGGTTGAAATCAAATGAGCTGCTATGAGCTGTTGTTGTAATTGTGTAAAAAAACGAGGTGGTCGTGGTTTTTTGCTCATATCTCAGAAAGTTATTGGGCGATTGTGCTGAATTTCAATAGCGATTCATTCCCGAATATTTCCAAGAGATTGATACCATATAGAGATCTGAGGAACATATAGTTGCTTCTAAAAGTTGATTTCAACCAACACACGGACAGACGGGCAGACGGACAGACTGTCAGGGCTTAATCGACTCCTCTATTCATAAGCTTTCAGAATATATATACTTTATGGGGTCGGAAATGAAAATTGTAGAAATTACAAACGGAATGACAAAGCTATATATACCCTTGTGCACCACAGGTGAAGTGTATAAAAAATAAATGAAAAGAATTTAGCAATTTTATTTAGTTAGTTAGTTAGTTTTTTTAAACTTTAAATGACTTTGATGATTGTAAAAATATAATCAATATAAGATAAAATCTATCTTTTTAGAAATATAAAAACTTTTGTAAATTAAACAAAGATAGTTACCATAAATTATTTCCCGTAGTAAGAAAATTTATAACCTCAAATTTAAAGTAATTAATTTTTCATTTCCTAATTTCTTTCTTTTACATACATAAAAGTTTAAAGCACAAAAAAAAAACATTATTTCAATTACAAAATATTTTATAGAAGGTTCGATAGTTTAAACTCGATATCTAATTTTCCTTTTTGTTGCTTTGAAACCCGCATATTTTTCTTAACGATAACAAATTTATAATATTAATACATACATATGTATGCATTAATAATAAAAAAAAAACATTTAAACTTTACATTTTCCATGTTTTTGTCACTGATTTTTGACTTTTTATATTTTTTGGCTCAAAGTTTTTGCAATCTCGCGGTCTTTTTGTTTGTGACTTATTTTGACAGTTCAAAGTGAGAAGTTCTCGCCTGAAAACTTTACAGAAACACTTTTTTTATGGCTTACGAGTATTTTTCTTACGTGACAGGTATTTCTCGCATGAATAGTTACAGAAACAGTACAGTGAGAAAAAACAGCTGTTTGTTTCGATTTGTTGTATTTCTGTACCAATTTACATGTTTCAAGTGAAAAGTTTCTCGTAGCGAGAGTTACAGAACATGGGCACAGAACATGTATACTTTGTCATAAGGGATTAAATTTTCTTTTTTCCCCAGATTTATCAAAAGCGGACGCCACTACCTTGATACATGGCTCACGCAATTTAATGCTGGCATCGGTGTACCAACCTTCTGATGCTCCGACACTACCACCAACGTCGGATTTAAGAAGTATGATAACATCGGCAAGGAGAACAGGTAGGAATATTTTAATAGGTTGTGATGCGAACTCGCATCACCTCTCTTGGGGCAGCACGAACTGTAACAAGAGAGGAGACGCCCTATGGGAATTCCTTAATGCTAATAACTTATTTACCCTTAACTCAGGTAATAAACCTACATTTATTAACAGAAATAGGGAAGAAGTAATTGATGTGACTATATGTTCAGAAAATTTAATTGATGAAATTTGCGATTGGCACGTTTCTGATATGAACTCTTATTCGGACCATCGCTATATTTTTATGACCTTAACTCATCCGCCACCGGAACCGGTGACTTTTAGAAATAAGGCCAGAACGGACTGGCCAAATTTTAGGTTAAGTCTTCAACATAAACTCGAAAATTATCCAGAACCGGATGAAAATCTGGACACGATAGATTCGATGGTGGGAAGACTGACTGCCGATTTTAGGGAAACTTTTGAGGAGCATTGGCCACTCCGACAAAGGCGAACCCCAAGGGAAAAGCCCTGGATGACAGGTGAACTGATTAATCTCAGGAAAGAAACCCGAAGGCTATTTAACAGAGCCTATCGAAAGAAACAATCAGTATACTGGGACAATTACAGTGAGAAGCTCAGAATATACAACAAAGCAATAAGAATCGCCAAACGCAGATCCTGGAGGCTTTTTTGAAATCAGGTGGACAGCAAGAATGACGTTTCTAGAATTAAGAAATTCCTATCGAAAACCCACACCCAACCGGAAACCCTCGTTGACTCGAACGGGAAAAGGTCGGAGACGATGGAGGAGACGCTAGGAATACTGATAGAGGCACACTTCCAAGCGGAAATGGCGGATGACGGAGAAATTCCACACCCCCATGATGGTAGTGCCACGACGGACATAATTATAACCGCAAAGATGGTCAGAGAGGCGGTAAATAGTTTCTTGCCTTATAAGGCACCAGGGCCGGACGGTATTTTTCCGGCTCTCCTACAAAGAAGCATTGACCTAATCGATATAAGGATGGCGAATATTTTTACTACTTGCCTGAAATATGCGTATACCTCTGTGGAATGGAGGGAGGCGAGAGTCGTTTTCATACCTAAACCAGGGAAGGAAAATTACGCGAATCCTAAAGCTTATAGACCCATAAGCTTAACATCATTCTTATTGAAAACCATGGAGCGTATCGTCGATGGAATGGTCAGAAGACGATTACCAGGCGATTCAATGAGATTTGGAAAACACGCCTATATCAAGGGCAGATCTACTGAGACTGCTCTTCAGGAGATTGTTTATCATATAGAAAGATCCTTCGACCTGGGTGTGTATACCATGGGCGTATTCATAGACATAGAAGGACCTTTCAATAACGTAATGACCTCGAGTCTTTTCGGTTCCTTGGAAAACTTAGGGTTTAGCAATGTCTTAATTGCATGGATTAGCAATATGTTAAGGAACAGATGGATAAATTGTGAGGCGAATGGAGTAAGAGGAAGGGACAAAGTATGTCGAGGAACCCCGCAGGGAGGTATTTTATCTCCATTATTATGGGTAACTACCATACATAGTCTACTGAGGATTCTATCGAACGAGGGATTCAAGCCTATCTGTTACGCAGATGATGTTGCGATACTGATCAGGGGGACGAATCCAAATTCTTTATGTATGAGAGCAATGGAGGCTTTGAATATATCCTATAACTGGGCGAAGGAGCGAGGGCTCAATGTCAACCCGGAAAAGACTGAAATCTGTTTGTTTACGAGAAAGAGTAGGATACCGGTGCATAGCTATCCCATCTTTCGGAATAAGACAATTAAGATTGATAAGAAGGTCAAATACCTAGGAGTAGTACTTGATTGGAGACTGTCCTGGAAGGACCACATTGAATGTAAAGTGGAGAGAGATCAAAGAATATGGGCCCTCCGCAGAAGAGTGATTGGCTCAAAATGAGGCTTAAGCCCAAGGATGACACATTGGCTATATAAGAGTGTACTGCGGCCTACAATTACGTACGCTTCGTTAGTGTGGTGGACATCCTTAGAGAAGAAGGTGAATATAAAACCTCTTCAAAAGATTCAGAGACAGTGCTGCATTAGTATTTGCGGCGCCATGAGGACCACATCGACAATGGCCATTGAGAATATATTATCCATTTGGCCTATTGAGATACAGGTAAAATATGAAGCGGCCTTAGCTGCCACAAGATTAATGGCAATAGATGAGTGGCTTATAAGAGAACATAAGATCAGATAACAAAGAATAACGGATATCTTACCGATGGGAAATATTACGAAATAAACATGTGATAAAATCCCGATGAGATTTGAGAATATTAACTGCATCACCATTATACCGGAAGAGGGAGAATGGGATGAGATAATCAGGATGGGAAACACCCACGGAATCGATCTTTACACAGACGGTTCAAAGATTGGGGACCAAACTGGAATGGGCTTATACGACATAAGCCGAAATAGAAGCAAATACTTCTGTCTACCAGATCACAACACTATTTTTCAGGCTGAGATCATGGCGATTACGGAAGGAATTAAATGGATAAAGGAAACGAATAGCGAAACTCCGATTCGTATCTTTACGGATAGCCAATCAGTGATTAAGACATTGAGAAGGGAGAAAGTTGAATCCCGGAACGTCTTGCAATGCAAGAGTGAGATAAACTCAAATGCAAATTGTGAACATCTGGAGATAATATGGATACCAAGCCATCACGGGCTGATCGGAAACGAGAAAGCCGACAAATTATCCAAAATGGGAGCTCTTCTGAGTACTATAACTTTGGAGAACGCCAAACCCCTTAAACGATTTAAGGATGAACTTAAACGTTGGGCAATGGAAGAACATGTCAGAAAATGGCAAAGCACTGATGTCGGTAAGGTGACAAGAACACTCTGGGGTGACCCAAATTTTGGGAAGTCAAAGGAGATTCTGAGACTAAGTAGACCTACACTTGGGAAATTAACCGGTGTAATTACAGGTCATACGGAGTTGAGAACTCATCTAGCTCGCATGAGATTATCTGAGGAGACGACATGTAGAGCTTGCGAGGAAGAGGATGAAACTCTGGTACACTACCTCGGTCATTGTCCTGCGTTTGGGCATATTAGGCGCGAAAATTTTACAGTGGATACTATGCAGAACTTGGAATACCTGGGGAACTCGAACTGGAGATCTATAAGGCGTTACATTGAGGGGACTGGTTTCTTGGACTAGTCCGTTATTTACGGGAAATTATGTTTATGGTTTTTTGTTTGGGAATTCCGTTTTCCACATGGAGCGCACAACATGCTAACTGGGCATAGGTGTATACCTATCATGGGTTTGGGCTTGTATACCCCTCCTTTTCAACCTAACCTAATCTAACCTAAGAAAAAATTTAAAATAAAAAGGAATTTTGGAATTAAGATATTTGTTACAGAAATCTTAAAACTGAAAAAAAAAATTAATTAAATATCACACAACAAGTAATGCTGACTACTACCCTTCAATTTCCGATATTTTAAATTAATTTGCAAATTTAGTAGGATATCCTATTCCGTTCTTATGTATGTACATATGTATCAGGTTTTATATGGTTATCTGGTTTTATGTTTGTATAGTTGCACACTCTCACTAAATATACTGTGTCCAATAGTTATGAAAATTTGATATTTTCAATAAGATTTCCGGATTGCAGTAAACCAACTAAGAGATATTTTATAATACAGCCACTACACAAACAAAAAAATGTACGTTAACCACAAAACCATTACCAGTGAAAAAAATTTTCTCTTACACCAACTTTAAACTAAAATAAAA
The DNA here is from genome assembly GCA_941918925.1 of Phyto melanocephala. NCBI lineage: Eukaryota > Metazoa > Arthropoda > Insecta > Diptera > Rhinophoridae > Phyto > Phyto melanocephala. Next base: position 60,701,316 of record OW799235.1, on the reverse strand, counting down.
CGCTTATTTTCACTTAAAGGTCCCTATTAAAATTGTTCACTAGTAACTCTTTCTGGACTAACTCTTTGAAAATTTTATTAGTCCCCGTTTAGACAAGGAAACATTTGGAAGGGAAACATTTTGCTTGGAAGAAAGGGACGGGTGAGGAAGAGAATATGAAATTTGTTTCCCGTTCTCGGAGGCACGCTGTGTGCTTTCATTTTTATTGTTTACATTTGCTATGCTTTTTGACATTTGCTTTATTTCTTTTCGGCTTGCTTTGTTCTCTATTTTTTATATTTGACTTTGTTTGAATAAAACTAAAAAAAAAAAAAAAAATTAAATTAAAATATAAACTGGAATGTTTCCGACAACACTGTATCCCTGTATAATCGCGAAGGAAAATACAAAAGAGAATTCCAGATGTTTTCCTTCCAAATGTTTCCCTGTCTAAACGGGGACTTATATATGAAGAAAAATTTTGAAATTTTTTGACAAATTTGAAAAAGTAAAAAACAAAAATCAAGGTCAATAATAATAAAAAAAAAATATTTAAGTAACAGTATAATTTGGATACAGCCAAACAAAAATTGGTAATTAATGTACAAAAACAATTCAAAAATTTTGACCTAAATGAAATCATTATCTGGTCACAATAACACTGCGCCAATACAGTCAAGTTTTTTTTTGCTTTTTTTTTTAAATTTTTTAATTTCAGACTAATTTAATTCGAACACTGCAATCGAGCAACGCGTACTAGCTATTCAGGCTTATTATGGGAATGGACGTTTAAATCAAAATGCATTTTGTGCACTTCGTGATTATTTCGGTCAACAAAATCGTTCAAATTCGTTCACAATCGGTAGAATTGTGAAAAGTATTTAAATATCAGCAAAACAGGTCTGTATGAAAATTTGAAAACATCTGTGAATGCCATCTTAGTTCGTTAAACGGAAAACATTGCGGTTTTCGCGATAGTGTGGCAAAAGAGCAGTCAACATTGACTCATAATTGTGCCCAACAACTGAACATCAACATTGTCATTGAAAATTTGGACAGCCATTTTGCCGATATTTCGTTTCATACATAATTGAACCATACCAATATTATCATAATAAAAAGAAATGACAATAATTTCCTAAATAATTTGTGTTTTATTCAAAATTAACATCGGCCCTTAAAATTTAACCACCATTTACATACGTACATATGTATTTACATTATAGATTTCAAATCTAAAGTTACATCTAATTAGAAAGTTCCGCGATTTTTTTGCTTAAATATAATTAATATTATTCTGTAATTGAAAGCTAAAAGTAAAAAAAACATTATCCTTAAATGAAAACAAACTAAAATCCATAAACATACTTAAAATTTCAACAAAAACAATAATAACACTGCTCAGCAGCAAAATCCTCCATTAAATAAAACTATGTGGACTTTATGGATTTTGATGCGCTGAACTCAAATCCATTGTCGGTTTTTTTCCGTCAGCTCGGGATTTCGGGATCTTTATGGGCGTGGCAAATTTCCCCCCCCTAAATTAGTCAGATACGGAGACATATTTCTCGAGAACCAGACAAAATATTAATTAAAGAAAATTAAAGTTGAATCTCCGCACACAACGGAATAGCTTTAGCTACTTTTTTATACCCGCCACCAAAAAAATGGTGGGGGTATATTCATTTTGTCATTCCGTTTGTAACACATCGAAATATCCATTTTAGACCCCATAAAGTATATATATTCTGAATCGGGGTTTGATTTTATGACGATCTAGCTATGTCCGTCCGTCTGTCCGTCTGTTGAAAGCACGATAGAGGTCGCACCGAAAAAGCTAGGGGGCTCAAATTTTGCCAGAATATGTCTTATAGACAAGGCTTGTTTGGTATTGAAATCGGAATATTAGGAAGAGAGTTATAGCTCGAAAAGCAAGAGTAGGTCGAAAAAACCGTGTCCTTCGAACATCGAATAAAATGGAATTGTGTCCAAACGCCTTAACGTAGACTCATGAAACTTCGAATATATATTACCTGGGTAAAGTCAATATTTTCTTCCGAAAATTGTCTAAATCTATGCATTTGGAGAGGAGTTATCGATCAAAATGTACGAAAATTTATACCGCACAGTGTATATTTCGGTATATTTAAAAACGAAAACGTCATAAAAGCAACAAAATTGGATGTACGACTCTGAAATTTCGCACACTTTGCTTTTTGGTGACACGCTTTCTTATAACGGCAAATCAATGTGCCACGCCCACTTTTACGCCCACCTCCCATACAACGTTTTAACTAAAATTCATATAATTTCTCTATTAATAAAGACTTTGGAATACTAAAAGCCTATCTTGAAACACCTCAGTTGTACTCATTCGCAAAAATAACTTTGACACGCCTACTATAACGCCCACTTTTCACGTTATCTACCGTTAATGAAATTTAAAAGCTCATAAAACCGCTAAAATTAGAGGTATGATGATAAATTTTGCTACGACTATCCCCCTAGGCAATTTCATTACTATGCCAAAAAATTAAGGTGCCACGCCCACTTTTACGCCCACCTCCCATATAACGTTTTACCTAAAATTTATATAATTTCTCTATTAATAAAGATTTTGGAATAATAAAGGACTATATTTAAACACCTAACTTGTACTCATTAGCAAAAACAACTTTGACACGCCTACTATAACGCCCACTTTCACTTTTGAATTGTGTCCAGACGCATAAACGTAGTCATAAAACTTCGAATATATATTTATCGAGTCAAAAGAATATTTTTCCCTGAAAATCGCTTAAATCTATGAATTAGGAAAAGAGTTATAGATAAAAATGTACGAAAATTTATACCGCACAGTGTATATTTCAAATTTAAGACGTAATAAAACTGACAAAACTATATGCACGATTCTGAAATTTTGCAAACAGGGCTTTTTGGTCAAAGTCTTCGTTATAACGGAAAATAGATGTGCCACGCACACTTTTTTCTTTAAATTTTTATAAAAATATATTAGTCATATATATTAGCATTTATTCATCTTACACTGCGCCATTTATTGTACTGTAGCTAAATATAAGATAAAGATGATAAGATAGATGACTCTACTAGCAACTACTAGATGGCATGCTAATAACTTATGCTTATGTTCTCCTGAAATTATGCTCTATTAAAAATGGGAATTTAGGAAAATTTTGACTTAAGTAAAAAAAAATTATCCCTAAACATTATAAACAATTTATTTTCATGTACTAATGGCTAACAAATTTTAAAATTATACAAAACTTATTTCGTTTGAAAATCTTTTAAAAGCAAAATGTTATAGAAGTTTAAAAATCAAAATCTTACTAATAAATTTCCCGTTTTAGAAAAATGCAGAGAATGTATATTTTAAATCACCCTGTGGCCCTTAAAATTTAACCTTAAATTCACTTTCTTCCACTTTAATTCATGTAATTTCTCTATTGACAAAGTTTTTGGAAAAAAAGGACTTTATTGAAATATCTAAGTTGTATTTATAAGCAGAAACTTTATTGACACGCGTATTTTAACGGCCACTTTCATTGAAAGACTAAATTTACGAAAACATTTTACTAGCATACCGAAGTTATAATGGGTGGTTTAATTTTAAGGGACTATGCTGATTTTGAATAAAATTATTATGAAATTATTATCATTTATTTTTATAATGATAATATTTGTATTCTTCAATTATGTATGGAACAAAATATCGGCCAAATGGCCCCCCAACCTAGGCGGCAGACCACGATCTAATGCTCCAAATTTTCAATGACACTGTTGATGCTCGATTGTTGAGCATGATGATGAGTCGAGGCTGCTTGCTCTTTTGCCACGTTATCGTGAAAAACAGCAATGTTTCCCATTCAACGAACTAAGAAGGCATTCACAGGTGTTCTGACATTTTATACAGACCTGCTTTGCAGACATTTAAATATTTTTTACAATTCTCACGATTGTGGACGAATTCGAACGATTATGTTGACCAAAAGAAACACGAAGTGCACAAAATGCATTTTGATTTGAACGCCCATTTTTATAAAAATCTTTAATATTTAAAAGCGTTGCTCGATTGCGTATCTTTCCACATTTCAAATTGAGTTAGTCCGAGATTGAGAAATGTCAAATGAAATACAAGAAAAAAGTTGAAGTTTAGATGTGGTTCACCTTAAACATGGGCCCTTAAAATTGAACCATCCTCTACAAAGAAAGTGATACATATTTTGTTATAAAGAGATTATTCTATAGCGATTAACAAAATAATAAATATTGTGCTTTAAATGTACACAAAATTGGTGGTGGGTATAAAAGATTCGGCACAGCCGAATATAGTGCTCTTACTTGTTATTTTAACAATATTTCCTAAATAAAAATTAATATTTATTAACAAAAATTTTGTGTTATTTTAAATAAAATAGGCTGTAAATATTTTAATTTTTTATTGTAATTTGAAGTTATCTACGGGTGACGACAGGGTGGGTGCTTAAAATTTGTTTGCTTGTATTTGTTGTACGAAAATAGATAGAAGTAATAGAAAGAAGTTGCCATTCAATGTTGCTACAAGGCGCTTTAGTGCGCCCACTCTGACGTTGTTTGCTGCATTACACATATTTGGTCAATATTGAGTACCTGCGGTAAATTTTTTTTATGGTTTATGGCTTTTTTTCTTTCTGAGATAAGTAGCTCTCAGAAAAAAGTGCAAAATGTTGAATATTTGTTTTATATTTTTTTTAATTTAATTTTTAAATAGAAAAATATTGCGAATTTTGCACAAAAAAAAATTTTTTTTCTTCATTAATTTCTGAGTAATTCCAAAACGATAAGAGAAAGGGAAAAATTCTTATTATTAAAATTAAATAAAATTAAAATAAATACAATTTTGTTACACATCTTCTGGTGTTTTATTTTGGAAAATCGGATGACTGGTTCTCGAGTTAGGATGAAATATGTTGCCGTATCTGACTAATTTAGGGGGGAAAATTTGCCACGCCCATAAAAAAATCCCGATCTGGTGGAAAAAACCGACGACGGATTTGATTCAGCGCATCAAAATCCATATAGTCCACATAGTTTTATTTAACGGGAGGACAAAAAATGATTTTTTGTCGAGCAGTGTAATAAATAAAGTTTTTGTGCTCAAAACATCAAAAACAAACACTGAATACAAATTTACAAAACATTACAATCAGTATTAAACAATAAAATAATAAAACAAGTACCAGTCCTATATTCGGCCGTGCCGAATCTTATATACCCTTCACAACGTGTGGTCATGCAATAACAATTGTTTGTATCACCATTCATCTCATATAAAATACGTACATACATAAAAAAACATACATACATATATAAAAGCATCCCATTGCAAAATTATAAATTGAGTTTACGTATGTATTTATCTTAAAAAAAATTACAAAAAAAATTTAAAAAAAATTTAAAAAATTTTTTATAAAAATTAAAAAAAAAAATATATATAAAAAAAATAATAAAAACAAAAATATATATAAAATAAAAAAATAAAATAAAAAAAAAATTTTTGGCTCAGCTGGGATTCGATGCCACGTTTACTCTAACCAGTATTTATGTATGTTGTTGTTGTAATTGTGAAAAAACGAGGTGGTCGTGGTTTTTTGCTATAGTTATAGGGCGATTGTGCTGAATTTCAATAGCGATTCATTCCCGGATATTTCCAAGAAACCGATACCATACATAGATCTGAGGATCATATAGTTGCTTCTAAAAGTTGATACAAATTGTAGAAATTACAAACGAAATGACAAAGCTATATACATATACCCATGTGCACCACAGGTGAAGGGTATAATAACAAAATTAACTGTTTGCAAAATAAAAGAGCAAACCAAAATACGTATGCAATAACACCTACAAACGTATGTTAAATATAAACAAACAAACAAAACAAGTTTTAATACAGAAAGAACATTTTAAATAAAACAAGTAAGAGCACTATATTCGGCTGCGCCGAATATACCCACTACCAATTTTGTGTACAACTAAAGCACAATATTTATTATTTTGTTAATCGCTATGGAATAATCTCTTTATAATAAGATATGCATCACTAGAGGGTGGTTAAATTTTAAGGGCCCATGTTGAAGGTGAACCACACCTAAACAAGTTCATTTTTGGCATTTCATTTGACATTTCTCAATCTCAAACTAACTCAATTTGAACCGTGGAAAGATACGCAATCGAGCAATGCGTTCAAGGTATTCAGGCTTATTATGAAAATGGGCGTTTAAATCAAAATGCATTTTGTGCACTTCGTGATTCTTTTGGTCAACATAATCTTTCAAATTCCTCCACAATCGGGAGAATTGTAAAAAATATTTAAATTTCTGCAAAACAGGTCCGTATGAAATGTGAGAACATCTGTGAATGCCTTCTTAGTTCGTTGAATGGGAACCATTGCTGTTTTTCGCAATAGTCTGGCAAAAGAGCATTCAACCTCGACTCATCATCGTGCCCAACAATTGAGCATCAACGTTGTCATTGAAAATTTGGACCATCAGATAGAGGTGTGGCGCCGAGGTTGGGGGGCCATTTCAACATCGACCCTTAAAATTAAACCACCCTTTTTAACTTCGATATGCTTTCAATGAAAGTGGGCGTTAAAGTAGGCGTATCAATAAAGTTTCTGCTAATAAATACAACTTAGATATTTCAATAAAGTCCTTTGTTTTTCCAAAAACTTTGTCAATAGAGTTATATGGGAGGTAGGCGTTAAAGTGGGAGTGTCACTTAAATTTTTTGGCATAACAATTACATTGATAAGAAGGATATATGTAGCAAACTTCATCATCATACCTCTAATTTTGTCGGATTTATGAGCTTTTAAATTTCATTAACGTTAGATAAAATGAAAAGTGGGCGTTATAGTAGGCGTGTCGAGATTATTTCTACTATTGAATACAATTAAGATATTTCATTATAGTCCTTTATTATTCCAAAATCTTTATTCATAGAGAAATTACATGAATTTTAGGTAAAACATTATAGCTAGATCGTCATCAAATCAAACCCTGATTCAGAATATATATACTTTATGGGGTGTAAAATGAATATTTCAATATGTTACAAACAGAATGACAAAATGAATACACCGCCACCATTTTTTTGGTGGCGGGTATAGGTTAGTTTCGGCAGCCGCCCGAAGGCATAGCTCACTTGGGTCCTCCGAGGGTCCTGTTGTGATTCCGTAGGCACCAACGCCCGTTCGTCTATATCCCCTGGCCGTCGTTTCTCAGCCATCCTGTCCTGTTTATGAAGGTGTAGATCTTTCCCAGATCAACTGCGGAAAGACAAGTTTTACTCACAATTATTCGCTGACCTAGGATCTATTTTCAGTACTTTTTCATTTAAAAAATATCACGGTACCATCACCTAAGTTTTAGTACTCCTTTCTTGTTATGCTTTCTTGTTTGTTTTGAAATTTTACGATGCTATTTTTTAAACATTCACAACATTGCCTAAACACGCAAACAAGTATGGAATCAGCAAAAAAATTAGATATAATGACTTAGCTTCGTCTGCAGCTTATTTATATCTACCCAAAAGAAATTGATAAATTTATAAAGAAAATTTTTTTTCTAATAGCTCGATCCGAAACGAAGAATTTTAAAAATTTCAAGGATATTTTTGTACAGAAGTTCACGTGATTCTACGGTATGCCCAAACTAGATGGCTTTCGAGACAAGCTGTGGTTGAAGATTTTTGAAGCAATGGGAACCGCTAACGTATTTTTTGAATTAAAATAAATTTAAAAGTGGACATAAAATTAACGCCTTAAATTTATTTGAAGTGAAATTTTCAAAAGTTTAAACCAAGATGTATTTTTTATTTTTGTTATATATGTATTTTAAAAATTATTAACAATATGAATATCGAAAAAATGTTGATAAACATATAAGATTTGCTAAAACTGAATATTATTCAACACGATTCAGTGCTGCAATAGATTATCGACGAACATGGAATACTATCCGTGAAATTGGTATTGGCAAGCAGTTAAACAACATAGACGTTAATGTGGGTGCGAACATACTTAATAAAACGTTCACTAGTGCTCCTGTGATCCAAACAAACCCCTTTCTTATAGTTTTTCCACATCCGCTATAAATACAGATACTGATATGTACGGTAATTATTTTGGATTTTTATGTATGTATAACACAATTTGATATTATGTCTAAGTGTTTACAAATAAAATCAAACGCAGTGGGAACTGATAACTTAAATCCCAAATTCATTAGAATACTTATGCCACTAATTCTCCCGTACGTCACTTATCTTTCAAACAATATTATTATGTCTTCTACGTTTCCTTCAAATTGGAAACATGCAAAATTACCAAAACAATATGGTAAATATATGTAGACCAATAGCTTTCTAGTGTTTTCTTTCGAAAATACTTGAAAGAATTTTATATAAGCGAATGATTTCATATACATATAAATATTAACAACATGCTTTCTAGTAAACAATCTGGTTTCCGCGAGAGTCATAGCTGTGTAACGGCCTTGTTGAAGTAGATGAACACATACGACAGGGTTTGGAGGATACTCCAAGGCATTTGACACTAAAGACCATACCACATTAATTAATAAAATAAAACACTTTTTGAGATTTTCTACAACATCAATTAACCTTATTTCATCATACGTTTCAAATCGAACACAATGGGTTCTTGTAAGCAATGTTTGGTCTGATAAGCTGATACTCAAAAGGAGAGTGCCTCAGGGCTCCATCTTATGTTCGGTTTTTTTTCTATATATACAAATGACTTGCCAAAAATACTTTCACAGTGTAACATCCATCTTTATGCAGATGACATACAAATTACTTTAAGTATCCCAGCTGAACACATTGCCATTAGTATCTCACAGTTAAATCTAAATGTATTGTAATCTGCAAAAAACATGTAGGTCCGTTTATTTCTGGGATATCGTTTTAAATGGTGAGAAAATTGCAATCGTTAATAGAGCGAAGAATTTAGGTATAATTTTTAAAAACCATTTACCTTGGACAAATCATGTAAATTCATTGGTTGGTCAGTCATATTTTAAATTACGATCGCTCTGGTCTACACAATACTTTACACCCATCAGAATTAGAATCTTGCTTGCCAAGTCATACTTAGTTCCGTCCGTATTGTATGGGTGTGAATTATTTGCTAACTTTTACGGTATGTGTACGTACTGAGAAGATCTGATCATGTTTCTTCTGTTTCTAAAAACCTTTATGGAGTCAGTTTCGATAGCTTACTCTGAGTATATATTATTCTTGCATAAAATAATACATACTAAAACTCCTAAATATATATTTGAAAATTTACGTTCTTTTCAATCGCCACGAAACCGGAATATCGTAGTACCCCGATATCAATGCCTAATTTCAGAATGGCAATTTTATGTACATGCCGCTAGACTTTGGAATAATCTTCTACTATACCAACGATTAAATGGCACTGCTAAAAAAGGTGCTTATTCGTGGTTACACTTAGCTCATGTCTGATCTGACAGATAATTCGTTTTATCCTTCCGCTGAACGAATATGGTTGTGTATACGCTTGAACAACGCTGGGAAATATTGCGACATTACTTTGGCCGATTTTGCCCAAAAAAAACATATTTTCAGATAAAGCTCATTTGATCTTGGCGGGTATGTAAACAAGCAAAATTGTCGCACTTGGGGCACAGAAAACTCGCACGCATACATTGAAAAGCCGATGCACCCAAGACGAGTCACTGTTTGGTGCGGATTTTGGTCCAGAGGCATAATTGGGACATTTTTCTTCAAAAATGAGCAAAGAATGGCCGCAGTCAATGACGATCGCTATCGAGCCATGATGAACGAATTTTTGTTCACAAAAAAAATTGAAGAGGAGGATATTGGCAGCATTTGGTTTCAACAGGACGGCGCTACGTGCCACACAGCCAAAGCTACACTTTTTTATAGCATTTTCAAAAAAAAAAGTTATTTGGCGGACCCTTTAGTTTCAAAAAATTTGTAGTTTATTCATTTAAATAAAAATGTGTAGGTTATTATTGTTACTATTATTATTATTATTATTATTATTTTTATTATTTTTATTATTTTACTACACCCGAAGAAGTCGAACAATCTATTCGGAATACGATAAGGACGAACGGTGAGCCTATGGTGATAAGAATCACGAAACCCAACAACAGGGAACTTGTTAGGGCTTTTGTAATCGTATCCCAGGCGTTGGCTGAAGAACTTCTTAAAAACGGGTATATTAAGGTGGGCTGGTGTCGTGTAAGACTGAGGAGGTACGAAAACAGCAAGAGATGCTTTAGTACCGGACATGAGCAGTGGAATTGTACTGGACCTGACAGAAAAGGCCAAGGGATATGTATCAGGTTTGGGGAAGTCGGACATGTTATCAAAACATGTGTAAATAAATCGAAATGTTGCCTGTGTTCTGAAGCGGGACATAGCAGGGAAAAATAACTGCAAAATGACAACAATAGGACGAAAATGAGAATACTTCAAGCCAATATGCACAAAAGCAGGACTGCTAACGCTCATCTAGACAAACTGATTATAGAAAGCCACTCTGATATAGTAATTATAAGCGAACAATACGGAAGGCCAAAAATTGGTTCATGGATCACCGATACTAGAAATACAGCAGCCATATGGGTACCGATGCCTAGTAGCCTAGTTATAGAGGACAAAGGTTGTGAAAACGGATTTTTTTGGTTAAAAACGAAGGATTTCACACTATTCAGCTGCTACTTTACACCGAAAGAAGAACTGGAGGCTTTTCAAGTGAAGCTGCACAACATAGAGGATAAGGCTATGGAAATTGGAGGTGCTCTCGTAATTTGACTTAAACTCCCACGCATACGAATGGGTATCACGATCGACAAACTCTCGAGGCAGAATGGTACTGGATCTGATAGCCAGAATGGGACCAGTCATCATGAATAGGGGAAACACCGCTACTTTCAGAATACCGGGATGCGAGGGAACTATTCCAGACATCACGTTGACCTCTAAGAAAATTGCAAATAGGGTAGTGAATTGGATGGTCTTAGCAGATTACAATGGAAACGACCACCAATATATTATATACAGCGTGGAAGATGGCAGGGCATCTAGCCAACCTAATGCCACGACGTCCACACGAAGGTGGAATTTTTCGAGAATCGACAAAGACGCATTTTTGAAGAAAATTTCAGGAGGTGCTGAAGGAATAAGGAACACTGCGGACGCTACGGGTATAGTACGTTCCATGATGATGCTCATTAAGGATGCATGCAACGTTGCGATGCCTACCATCGGCAGAAGGCATCGGAGGAAACCTGTATACTGATGGAATGATGAAATCGCCCAACTAAGGCGGACGTGCCTACGACGTCGAAGGAACTACACAAGGGCCAGACATATACATGCCGCAACAAGGGAGGCTGAGGAGTACAAAAGGGCTAAAAAGGAACTGAAAATTGCCATACTTATAAGCAAGAGGCGAAAATGGGAGGAATTAAGAGCCGACCTCAACAATGATCCCTGGCGACTAGGATACAAACAAGTCATGCGGAAGCTTGGGGCACGTTCTTCAACCCCAGATCTAGGGGAGGACGCGATGAAGAATATCGTAAATACCCTTTTTCCCTCAAACGAGGAGGTACGAGATGGCAGCCCGCAGTCGAACGAGGGTGCCCCTTCACTCTGGCTGAATTAAGGACAGCTGTAACGGTATTGAAAAATAGAAAAGCTCCAGGTCCGGACGGAATTTCGGCAGAAATTCTCAAGATGCTTGCCGGGGAGAAACCGGATATGCTTTTGAGGATGTGTAATGGCTGCCTACAGGATGGTGTCTTTCCGGAAGTTTGGAAGCGACAACGACTAGTGCTGATAAGCAAACGGAAAGGAAATATAGAGTCACCATCGGCATATATACCTCTGTGCATGCTGGACACCGCAGGTAAGCTTATTGAACTATTACTTACACCTCGGATACACGCAGCTTTGGAGGCTGGAGGCTTTTCCACGAGACAATATGGATTTAGGACTGGAAGGTCAACATTAGGCGCGATCGAGGAAATTATAGAGGGTGTTCAAAGAGCACAAACGGGGAACCATTTTTCAAGACGAATTGTCTTATTGGCGACTCTTGACGTAAGAAATGCCTTCAACAGCGCAACATGGGCCGACATGATAGAGGCTCTGGAGATACGGCTTAGAGCACCAGCATACATCATGAGGATGATAAGAAGTTACTTAAGCAACAGTATACTTATATACGAAAATGCCGGGAGCAGACGGGAAAAGCAGAGTACCGCAGGTGCATCACAGGGCTCGATTCTAGGTCCTGTACTGTGGAATATCAGTTATGATGATATCCTGCATATCGAGATGCCAGGTGACACGTATCTGGTCGGTTATTCTGACGACATTGTGGCCGTTATTGTGGCACGTAACATGGAAAAGGCGCAGAGAAAGCTTAACCAAGTTATGCTTAAAACAAAGTTCTGGCTGGATTCCCATAACCTTAAGCTAGCCACGGAGAAAACGGAAATTCTGATCATTACAAGGAAGCATATCCCTCTGGAGGTGGACATGAGGGTCTTGTCTGAGACAATTAAGACAAGCAAGTGGATAAGATATTAAGGGCTAAGGTTAGATAATAGATTATTGTTCCGGGACCAACTCGAATATGCTGCAACTAAAGCGGCTCAGGTGACAGTTTCTCTCAGCAGATTTATGGCGTATACTGGTGGCCCAAGCTACTCCAAGAGGAAACTGATAATGTCGACGATCCAGTCAATCCTCTTATATGGATGCGAAATCTGGGCTGATGCCCTACAGGCGAAGTATAGAAGAAAGGTGTTGGCAGATCTACAACGCACCTCTGCTCTAAGAGTATCCTCAGCATATCGTACAGTCTCGGAACCAGCAGTACTTGTTATAAGCGGCTCTATCCCTATTGACTTACTAGCCGAGGAAAGGAGAGCCCTTTGGAAGGATCGAAGAATAATTGAAGAAACGAACAGAGAATCGGAAACGACAATGAGAACACATACCATGCGAAGGTGGCAGGAGAGATGGAAGAGCGAATCACGAGACAGATGGACAGCGAGGCTGATAACAGACCTCGATAAATGGGTAAACAGAAAGCATGGCGAAATAAACTATTTCGTAACACAGATGCTTTCTGGACATGGATACTTCTTATATTACCTACACAGAATGGGAAAGGTAAGCACGGGAACCTGTATGTATGGAGACAACTGCATAGACGATGCAGAGCACACTTTCTTCAAGTGTGAGAGATGGAGTGTGAAACGACACAACTTTGAGGAAACCGTAGGGGAAATATCCCCAGAAAATATTGTGGATCTCATGATGGAAAATTAGACTAAATGGAAACACGTGGTAACGTATGTTGAAAGTCTACTACTTTACTTTACTTTTTAATTATATATTTGTTTAATTATTAACATTTAATATGAATTTAATTCTTGCAATTGTTTTTTTGTTTTCTTTTAAATAAATAAATAAAAAATAAAATAAATAAAATGTTAAAAAAAATAAAGAGCAGGTAAGAGTGTTATCTTCGGCCGTGCCGAATCTGATAATACCCTTCGACGCCATCCTAGATTTTAAATTTTTACGTAGTTAACTGAATTCTACTAGTCAAGCCCTTTAATTTGATACCCATATTGATGGGGTTAAAAATATTTTATCCGACATTTTGTTTTAGTCACTATCTTGGATTTTACATTTCTTTTTAATAATTTTCTGTAATAATCCACTGGTCAATCCCTTTCATTTGATACCAATATTGAGGGGGTTCAAGAAGTTATATTTTAAAATACCATATGTGACCCATATATAAATTTATTGTCTGCCATTTTGTAGTAGCGGCTAACATCAATTTTAACTTTTTATAGTGCTTGATTTGCGCTAGTTAAGTCATTTCAGATGGTTCCAATATTGATTCTCTCGGTTGTCTAGAAGCTGAAAAAAATTAATTTTCTTTTGTAAGTTTTTGGAATATATATTTAAAAAAATTATGCCTATAACTTTACCGATTAGAGCACGCTTTTCCCAAAATTTTTCACGAATATCTCTAGAGGCATATTGTATCTACAAATAGTGACAAGAGTACCTATAAACTATTGTATGGCTGAAAAATTTTAATTTTGGTGGTAAAAATATGGGAAAAAACAGAGGTAGTCGTGTTTAATTGCTCATATCTGACAAACATATGGTTGCTTCTAAAATTTGATTTTAACCAACACACGGACAGACGGTCAAAGGTTAATCGACTCCTCTTTTTATAAGCTTTCAGAAAATATATACTTTATGAGGTCGGAAATGAAAATTGTAGAAATTTCAAACGGAATGACAAAGCTATATATACCCTTTTTCACTGTGTGTAGGGTATATATAGGTTTGTCATTCCGTGTGAAATTTCTACAATTTTCATTTCCGACCCCATAAAGTATATATTTTCTGAAAGCTTATGAATAGAGGAGTCGATTAAGCCCTGTCAGTCTGTCAGTCTGTCCGTCTATCCGTCTGACCGTCTGTCCGTGTGTATGTTGAAATCAACTTTTTGAAGCCCCCGACATAGGTTGGACCCGGGTAAGGTATTACAATATCAGAAATATTCGGGAGTAGATCGGTATTGAAAATCAGAAACATCGGTACATAAACAACTGAGATATGAGCAAAAACCCACGACCACCTCGATTTTTTTTCACAAAAACAACATTGCAACAACAACATACATACATACAAACGTGTATACTGGTTAGAGAAAACGTGGCATCGAATCCCAGCTGAGCCAAAAAAAAATTTTTTTAATTTTTTTAAAAATTTTTTTTAATTTTTTTTTTTTTTTTTTTTTTTATTTTTTATTTAATATATTATTTATATTTTTATTATTATTTTTATTTTTTAATTTTTTTTTTATTTTTTTTGTTTTATATATAATAATTATAATTATATATAAGAATTTTTTTTTTAATTTTTTTTTTATTTTTTTTTTTTTATTTTTTTAAATTTTTTTAAATTTTTTTTTTTTTTTCGTTTTTTTAACATACATACGTGAATTTATAATTTTACAATGGGATGTTTTTATATATGTATGTACGTATTTCATATAGGATGAATGGTGACACAAACTACTGTTATTTCATGACTACACGTTGTGAAGGGTATATAAGATTCGGCACGGCCGAATATAGCGCTCTTACTTGTTCACTGTGTGAAGGGTATAAAAAAGCATACTTTGTTATACTGGAATATATTTGGGGGTAAAATTTTACACCCTCTTGCCAATTATTTGTGTGGCATTTTCAGAATAGAAAACGATAACTGCATGTATTTCAAAAATAGAAAATAAATTCAGTCAAATGGCGGCATTATTGTAACATTTTTGCCTGAAAGGAAAACACTATTTATCAGAAGTTTTTAGTGCAAACAATTTTAACTAATTTGCATTAAACTGCGTTTTACTACGACTTTTAGAATTAGATCGCAACAAAAAATCAACTTATACTACATTTACACCTACACAAAATCTAGTACTTACGGGATTTTGAACGAAATCTTGTTCATTTCTACCAGATTTCCCATACAAAACGAAATCTACTTCGCCACTAGATTTGGCAAAATCTACTTAAAATCTAGTACTACTTCGTGATGCAACTGTGGTCTTTATTCAATTGTAACAAAATATACTACGATGCACACAGAAAAATTCAATCATATAAGGTGGTTGTAATCGCATAAGTACTTTATTGTTTACATTTTTTATATGGAGTTTGAATTTTGGAGAAGTAGAGCATAGAGGGCATACCTTGTAAACAAATATATTGTTTTAAGAACGAAATCTGGCAAAATGTCAAAAAAACAGTGGTTTAAACAGTTTAAATTTTAATAAAGATTTTAATCAAATCTACTAGATTTCGCTCAGGTGTAAATGTAGTATTAAATTTAATTATTTTCTCCTTTAAGATACTTAAACCTTTTCATCTGAGAAATGAATTAACAAAATTTATCGATTACATGACATTTTAATTAATTTTTAATTTTATTTTTTTTGTTTGGTCTACCAATTACAATTATATTAAGATTTTCAATATGTTATTATTGTGTAGCCTACAACTTTTTCTGTTCCACTCGGAATCAATAATCCATTATTTAACAATTCTAGCTTTAAAAATCTTAAAAATACAAAAATTACCGAAAAAATTCAAAGAGTACTTTTTTGGTCACCATAATGTGTTCCGTCTCAGCTCGTATTGCTAGTCACTAGTTTAAAACTCTAGTTCCATAAACGTAGAATACAAAAGAATTACATAACATTTTCAACCTTACCGCGGATCAATTGTTACTACCTTAAAAAGCCTAGATTCATAAACGTAGAATGTACTCTGTTATTTAAATTTTTACCAAATTACATAATATTTATGTCTGATTAAATCCCATTTTCAAACTTTATGCAAATTGGCACAGTAATTAGGAACTACACATATTTTCCGGTTATTTCCCCCAAACCAAACTTTTTTGATTCCCAAAAAGTTTCCAAACCTTTCACCTAAATAATTTTCCATATTTTATTAGGCGATAATAATTACACTGCTCTGCAGCAAAATCCTCCATTTAATAAAACTATATGAACTATATGGATTTTGATGCGCTAAACTCAAATCCGTTGTCGTTTTTTTTCCATCAGATCGGGATTTTTTTTTATGGGCGTGGCAAGTTTTTCCCCCTAAATTAGTCAGGTACGGACACATATTTAATCCTAACTCTAGAAGCAGTCATCCGATTTTCAAAAATAAAACACCAGAAAATGTGTAACAAAATTGTATTTATTTTAGTGGAATACAATCTCTTATCGTTTTAGAGTTATTTAGAAATTAATGGAGGAAACAATTTTTTTTCGTGCAAAATTCGTAATATTTTTCAAATTAAAAATTGATTAAAAAAAATATAAGGCAAATATTCAACATTTTAAGCTTTTTTCTGAGAGCTACTTATATTGGAAATAAAAAAAAGCCATAAACCATAAAAATCGATTAAAAAATGTGGATTTTATTGTCAATTTACCGCAGGTACTCAATATTGTAATGCAACCAGCCTTACATATGATATATGTAACATTTGGTTAGGTGAGCACGTAACTATGTAAAATACAACAGTATTTTACATAGTTCTTGGAATTAATATTTATAACAGTATTTTTCAATTACCTGTGATTTCAAATTAAGAACATTAGGGTAGATTCTAGTATTAATTGTATGTATAGAAGCTGATGGACAATAAGTGAGCCACTTTTAATTTGAATATCGTGCGGTTAAAATCGGCAACAGTCAATAGATCTTATAGTGTACTTTGTTATTGTTTAAAGAAATAAAGTAATTAAAGAATTCACAAACGCTTTCATATTACAAAATGTCAAGGATTTGTAACAAATCTTCAAATTTATTTTCTTACATATGTGGCGATCTAACTTTAAGTTCTCAACGGGAGACAATGGCTTGTATTCATAGTCGCAAACTAAAGTCGGCTCTTACTAAAGTTAATCTTTAAGTTAAAAGCTTTTACTATCTTTTTGGTATTCATAGTCAAAAAAAGAGTATACTTTAAGTTGAGCTGGCTTTAAATGGGTGTCAACTCTTATTTGCTTAACTCTGGCATACAATTTCTTTTTAAAAAATAAAAAATGGCAACTTGATCAGCTGCTTTTCTTTTGTTTACTTTTGTTGAAGCAAACAATAAAAAATAAAAATTTTAAAACGTTTTACATCTATGTATAAAATCAAAATTTATTAAAATAATGGAAAAAACAGAAATGGTAAGTCTCAATAACATATTTATGTATGTACATACACATGTACATATGTGTGATATACATATTTTTATGTATATACAGAAAAAAAAATTCGTGGAAAGCTATAAGGGAAACGATGCTTTCATCTTACGAGTTGTAATTTTGTCAAATCTGTGGCGGGAATAAAAATCTTCATCGCTTAGGTCGAAGGGATTAAATCTATTTTTGTAATTTTTAGGCTTCCTTACACAAAAATCACCCTCACAATCACCAGTTATTGAAAAATCTCTTTCAATATCTTGAAATCTTGGCATTTTTTTAATTTTCAACACATCTTTTAACTTTACAATGAACAGCTGATGTTATTGTAAATAGAGTTAACAACAGGTTTAGCTGGTTTTAAATTTAGAGCCGACTTTAATGTCAAAAACCAACTTTAAGTTGTCTATGAATGACTTAGAGTAGACTTTTTTAAGAAATTGACTTAAGTACTGTTAAAGTCGACTTTTTTGATGACTATGAATATGCCCCAATATCTTCCAGGCTTAAAGATGCAAACGGACGTTAACGTCTCTTAATTTCGAAATAAAGAACAACCTTTTTTAATATATTTCAGCAAAGAGGAAGGTTTGATATTTTGCGATAATGCTGATGGACTTTTGCGACAACTGTGTTTCAGTCATAAATCTCAGGATTGGGGGCTTGTTATTGATTCATCCAGGACAAGTTTGAAAGCCGTTTTACTTCACAATGGCAACAAATTTCCATTGGTCCCAGTCGCGTATGCAAGAAATATGAAAGAAAACTATTGTAGCATGAAGATGATACTACAAAAAATTAAATATTCACATTACTCATGGAACCTGCAGATTTTAAAGTCGTAGCAATGTTAAATGGATTGCAAAGTGGATATACTAAGTTTTATTGCTTCTTATGTAAATGGGATAGCCGCGCAAAAAAAAACACTACAATGTTAAAATTTGACCGAAAAGGGTAAATTTTATTCCAGGAAAAAAAATGTAGCAGAAGAGCCTTTAAAACAAAAGGAACAAACTCTTCTCTTCATATAAAGCTAGGCCTAATGAAAAATTTTGTCAAAGCAATGAACAAGGATGGTGAAGCCTTTCTATACATTAAGAGCAAATTTCCTAGAATCAGAGATGCTACAGTAAAAGAAGGCATATTTGTAGGTTCACAAATACGACAAATTATGAAGGACGAGATCTTCAGAACGAAATTGAATGATGTGGACAAAAGGGCATGGGAGCTTAAGCTACTTTTTTATTTTAACAATGTTTCCTAAATAAAAATAAATAATTATTAACAAAAGTTTTGTGTTATTTTAAGTAAAATAGCCTGTAGATATTTTAATTCTTTATTGTTATTTGAAGTTATCTACGGGTGACGACAGGGTGGGTGCTTTAAGCGAGGCGATGCTACAAAATTACAATCTAGCAAATTTTTTTGCTTGTATTTGTTTTTGTTGTACGAAAGTAGATAGAATTAAATAGTTGCATTCATTGTTGCTACAAGTCGCTTTAGTGCGCCCACTCTGACGTTGTTTGCTGCATTACACATATTTGGTCAATATTGGGTACCTGCGGTAAATTGATAATAAAATCTACATTTTTTAACCGATTTTTATGGTTTATGGCTTTTTTTATTTTCAAGATAAGTAGCTTTCAGAAAAAAGCGCAAAATGGTGCATATTTGTTTTATATTTTTTTTAATTCCATTTTTAAATTGAAAAATATTACGAATTTTGCACGAACAAATTTGTTTTTCTCCATTAATTTCTAAATAACTCAAAAAAGATAAGAGATAGGGAAACATTTTATTCCAATAAAATAAAACCAATTTGGTTACACATTGTTTGGTGTTTTACTTTTGAAAATCGGATGACTGGTTCTCGAGTTAGGAGGAAATAAGTCTCCGCACCTGACTAATTTAGGGGGAAAAATTTGCCACGCCCATAAAAAAAAATCCCGATCTGATCGAAAAAAACCGACAACGGATTTGAGTTCAGCGCGTCAAAATCCATATAGTTCACATAGTTTTATTAAATGGGAAGACAAAAAATTATTTTTGCAGAGCAGTGTTATCAATTAATAATACAAGAAAGCCATTTTTTTTAGAGTATCATAAAGGGGAAAAATTTTTACCCGTTATACATACGATTGGAATAAAGTCCCAAAAGCAAATTAATATTTTTTCACAGATTAACTAACATATTTTAATTTTTGCTTGGAAGTTTCATTGGGTACGGAGAAAGTACTAAATTATAGTTTTTACTCGTGTTTTTTCCCGTAGAGGTTTAAAATTAAAAAAAAAAGTGCGAGTTACCTGTCAGCTTATTTTTAGAGAGAATTACAATACTTTTTTAAGTTAATATGTAACTTTTTTAGTTTATCAGATATAAGGTCACAAATCTTACCCGTTTTTATACTTTTTTAAAGTTTGAATTTCCGTACATCAAAAGAGGAGCCTACTGTCCAAATTTCTGGTCTTTAGCTTATGCGTTTGGGCTGTGCGATAATGAATCAGTCGGTCAGTCAATAAGTCAGTGTCGTTACTCTTTTACGTATATTTATAGATAGAAAATAGATTGTAGATTATTATTCCAATTTAGTTTATTTAAACCTAATTTAGTACACAGGAAAAGTTATCTTATATAAAGCAAAAATGTCTAAATAATTTAATGTATAAGTCGTTACGTCTAAATCTTAAAAAAGTAATAAAAAAATAAATTCTGTTAAAATATTTTCTGTATGAGTAGTAGATTTAAGGTTAAAGAACCGTGTGATTCATGACATTTGTGGTTTTTTTGTTATGTCGAGATTATTTTTTTCATTGCGATAGAAACATTGAATTTCTAGATTCAAAAATACAAAGAAGAGGGCAAACATTAATATTTTTTTAAAGAAAAGCGAATCATAAAGTAAGATAACACTAACATGAAGTATCAAAAACTATAACAATATGTTTGTCTCTTTTCAACAGTAATTCATCAGTGCAGAAAAGGAAAAGGATAATTACACTGATAGCAAATTAGCTACGACGAAAATGTAAAATTTGAGCTAAGAGAGCTAAATAAGTGGATGCAATTTATTTTAAACTTCTTAGCGATACAGATTAAAGCTTAGGCACTTAGATAAATTTTTTTAACTATACAACATAATCAGCGATATGAACTAGTGTCTTCTTTTTCTAACTTTTTCTGACGATAATACAGTGCGGCTAAACGTCAATATGTTGGCAAGACTTATTGAGACTTATTCTGTTTTTATACCCTTCACACAGTGAAAAAGGGTATATATAGGTTAGTCATTCGGTGTGAAATTTCTACAATTTTCATTTCCGACCCCATAAAGTATATATTTTCTGAAAGCTTATGAATAGGGGAGTCTGTCAGTCCGTCTGACCGTCTGTCCGTGTGTATGTTGAAATCAACTTTTTGAAGCCTCCCGGGTGAGGTATTAAAATATCAGAAATATTCGGAAGTAGATCGGTATTGAAAATCAGAAACATCGGTTCATAAACAACTGAGATATAAGCAAAAACCCACGACCACCTCGATTTTTTTTCACAAAAACAACATTACGACAACAACATACATACATACAAACTTGTATATTGGTTAAAGTAAACGTGGGATCGAGTCCCAGCTGAGCCAAAAAAATTTTTTTTTTATTTTTTATTTATTTTTATATTATTTATATTTTTATTATTTTTTTTTAATTTTTTTTTTTTACTTTTTAAAATTTTTTTTTTAATTTTTTTTTTATTTTTTTTTAACATACATACGTTAATTTTTAATTTTACAATGGGATGTTTTTATATATGTATGTTTTTTATATGTATGTACGTATTTCATATGAGATGAATGGTGATACAAACTACTGTTATTGCATGACTACACGTTGTGAAGGGTATATAAGATTCGGCATGGCCGATTATAGCACTCTTACTTGTTTTCTTAAGTTTTTGTTTTATAAAATTTTCTTAATCTTTTGTTTAAAATTTGAAACCTAATATAACTGACAAAATTAGATATACAATTCTGAAATTTTGCAAACATTCCTTTTTGGTCGATGGCTTTGTTCTAACGGAAAATAAAAGTGGCACGCCTACTTTTACGCCCACCTCCTATATAACGCTTTATCTCAAATTCATATAGTTACTCTATGAATAAAGATTTTGGAATAAAAATGGACTATATTGAAATATCTGAGTTGGATTTATCAGCAGAAATAACTTCGACACGCCTACTATAATGCCCACTTTTTACGTAATCTGCCGTTAATGAAATTTAAAAGCTCATAAAATCGACATAATCAGAGGTATGATGATGGAATTTGCTACAGATATCCTTCTAGGCAATGTCATTACTGTGCCAAAATTGGAATATCTTAGTTGTACTCATTAGCAAAAACAACTTTTACACGCCTACAATAACGCCCTCTTTCACGTTATTTATCGTTAATGAAATTTAAAAGCTCAAAAAACCGATGAAATTAGAGGTATGATGATGAAATTTGCTATATATATATATCTTTCTAATCAATGTAATTGTTGTACCACGCCCACTTTAACGCCTACTTCCTATATAATGGTTTATCTTAAATTCATGTAATTTCTCTATTGACAAAGTTTTTGGGAAAATAAAGGACTATATTGACCTTCTTTAACTCCCACTTTCACTAGAAGACTAAATTTACGAAAACATTTTACTATCATATCGAGGTTATTAAGGGTGGTTACATTTTAAGGTCCGATGTTGATTTTAAATAAAACTCAAATTATTTAAGAAATTATTATCATTTCTTTTTATAATGATAATATTTGTATGGTTCAATTATGTTTTAAACAAAATATCGGCCAAATGCCCCCCCCCCCCATCCTTGGCGCCACTCCTCTATCTGATGGTCCAAATTTTCAATGACAATGTTGATGCTCAATTGTTGGGCATGATGATGAGTCGAGGTTGACTGCTCTTTTGCCACACTATCGCAAAAAACAGCAATGGTTCCCATTCAACGAACTAAGAAGGCATTCACAGATTTTCTAACATTTTATACAGACCTGTGGTTGGTTTTTACTGTTTTCTACCTAGCGCGCTGTTTCCATGAGTTTGATATAAATTTTGCTCGCGTTTTTTTCGAATCCGGCTTTATATTCTGAAATTATTAACTGTGAATTATAATAAATACTCATTTATAATTCTTTTGTATGTATGTTCTTTTGTATGTATGTTAAAAAAAATAAAAAAAAAATTAAAAAAAAAATTTTAAAAAGTAAAAAAAAAAAATTAAAAAAAAATAATAAAAATATAAATAATATAAAAATAAATAAAAAATAAAAAAAAAATTTTTTTGGCTCAGCTGGGACTCGATCCCACGTTTACTTTAACCAATATACAAGTTTGTATGTATGTATGTTGTTGTCGTAATGTTGTTTTTGTGAAAAAAAATCGAGGTGGTCGTGGGTTTTTGCTCATATCTCAGTTGTTTATCTACCGATGTTTCTGATTTTCAATACCGATCTACTCCCGAATATTTCCGATATTGTAATACCTTACCCGGGTCCAACCTATATCGGGGGGCTTCAAAAAGTTGATTTCAACATACACACGGACAGACGGACAGACTGGCAGAGCTTAATCGACTCTCCTATTCATAAGCTTTCAGAAAATATATACTTTATGGGGTCGGAAATGAAAATTGTAGAAATTTCACACGGAATGACAAACCTATATATACCCTTTTTCACTGTGTGAAGGGTATAAAAAGAAGCAACATTGAAGGTGTATTCTGAACAATTGCAATCTCCCAGCACTTAGCGAGATAACTATAACGACTTGAGCACATTAGTCAAGCCTGATCCAAATGCCATGTATCCAGGTATTCCAGACGAGGATTATCGAGTAATATCTATAGATTATGCTCAAAATATAAGCTCTCCGTCGGGTCCACAGCAAATAGGAACTGCATACTTTAAATCAGGTCGCAAGACAGCAATTTTCGGAATTACAAACGAACGTCAAAATGTTCAACACATCTTCTGTATTGATGAAAGCGATTCCATTAGAAAAGGTCCGAATTCAGTAATATCAGCGATTGAGAGAGAAGTGCATTCAACTAAAAAATTAGTGATATTCGCTGATAACTGTGTTTCACTAAATAAAAACAATCCGATGATACGATATTTACAACACCTTGTCGATACTTCCAGATGTGAGTCAGTTGAATTGAACTTTTTGCTAACCGTTAAAAATATGCCCAAACTAATGTCGACTGCTTCATAGATGTAGATGATTGTGTTAGAAAATCATCTCGTAATGGATTAAATGTTCCTGTACCTATTCGTCTTCCAAACTCAAGTGAGCCAGTTGTTGAGTGGAGAAAATGGGACGAATACTTCTCCACTAAATATAAAACTTTAGTTGGAATATCGAAGTATCATCACTTTGTATTTATTGCTCAGTCACCAGTAAACTGTTTGCGAATTCAGCAAGCATAAATGAAAACATACATCTGAGTAACAATAACAGTTTCGATGACAAACCAATTATAGTTCCGTCACCAGGGTTATCGATGAAGCGTCAATCGTACTTGTATAAAGAGATCCGAGGTTTATGTTTTGACGATTCAAAAAAAGATTCGATTGCTCCTCTTCCTTTGGTCTCTGGAAATAGAAACGAAGAGGAGGATTCGGAGGAAGTGGACAATCCTCAAGAAGTGGAGGCAGCAGACGTTAAGAATAAATCGAAAAAAAATAAAGGACCGGTACCGTCAAGTTCTAAGGAACCAATTCGCAAGAATTGTCGATTAAAATGATTTTCCTATTTTTTAAAATTATTCATAAGCAAAAAAATAAATTTTTTGTAGTTTCGTAAAATCAAGTTATTTTGTAAATTTAGTAGGGGAAAAAGTGAAAATATTTGCGCTTAGAATGATCGACTTCACTTTTATAAAACGCTCATATCTTTGGGAGGGAACACTTTTGGGGCATGGGATCGGTCTCATACGATGCTCAGATGTTGTCCACATCAAAAAAAATTAAAACTGTTTATTTTTACCCTTAGGTCCCTTTCTCTATGCGCTGTCACATGCCTACTTTTACGCCCACTTTCATTTAAAGAATGAATTTACGAAAATATTTAGTAGCATATCGAAGTTATACAAAGAAAGTGATACAAATTTTAGTATTAAGGGAATATTCCATAGCCATTACTGTTAATAACAAAATAATAAATTTTGTACTATACAAGTAGATTAAATTTGTGGTGGGTAGAAAATATTTTGCACAGCCGACTATAATGTTTTACATTATTTTTTTATTTTAATTCTGAGTATCGCAAACATGTCAAAAAGGTTTTTTCCAAAAAATTTTTCTAGGAGAAGATCTTTAACTACTTAATTTGATGTATATCAAACAAAAACACTTAGATTTTGTGGAAATGAGCTAGATCACTTGATTGTAAATAAACTCGAAAGGAGTCAACCGATTTTTATGATTGATATCTTATTTTGTTGCCATTACATGTGGCTTTGCGATAAAGTAATAAACTTGAACAATTTTTGCTGTTTTCGATTTTTCATGATTTTTTGAAAACCAAAAAATTGCTATTTTCACATAAAAAAAAAATATATTTTTTACTTTAATCTTTTATTTTAAGTCCGAAACTACTAAGCCGACTAAAACGCAATATATAAACGGATTTATGGCTAAGTAAATCAAAATTTTTCCAAATTTATTTCTAGAATATCAGACTAACCGTTTTCGAGTTATTGTTGATTATGTGGAGCAGCGTCTAAAAAAATCTTGAATTTAAAAAAAAATTATCCATAGAATTCAAATATTTTACCATTCTTGCACATTGGTATCCATGATGCATCAAATCTATATAGTGGTTAACAAACCCTCTTTTTGCTGTTGACCTGTGTTATTATTAAGGACTTACAAAAGTTGTTAGGTTCTTTTTATAATTATTCTGCGATACGTTTTGGAATTTTAGTGAAATCAGTAAAAATCTATAAGCCATCAGTTTGTTTATGAGAATCATAAAAAGTTATGTATTTTAATGGCTTCTAACAAATTTCTCAATTTTTAAATTTTATCGTGTGTGTATTTCAAAAAATGTCTGAAAATAAGAGCATATGTATTATACTATGTTCACATACGCGCCTTAATTATCAATTTATAATGTTATCGCAATTAAAGGCCTTTATTGAGCTCAATTTACCATACCATAAATTACTTTTAAATTGAGCAACATATACTTAATTGTTTCACTTATTGTCCAAAACTCGAAAAACAACTCTTGAGAAGTATTTCCATTTTTAATGGCAAACAAATAAATACACAAAAAATAAAAAGTAAGAAAATGGAAAATGGTTGATGAAAATTTAAAAAAATATGTTTAAATAAATTTAAATACATACATATAAGTATATATCTGTGGTCGCAAGGAAAAACAAGGTAACTCCATTTTTTTAAACTCGAGAAAAACGCATTTAAAGTTTTAGACATATTTTACTAGTTTTTTTTTCATATTCTAATGTCTGCGCATTAAAAAAACATAATTTTACATTCTGTTGAACATTTTGGGTTGCAGTAAAAAACTTTTTACCCGTCAGAAGCGAAAATCAAGGTCAGTTACCTGATTTTTACCTAAAAATGGAGTTACCTTGTTTTTCCTTGCGACCACAGATATGTATATATATATATATAATTGTAAATATATTTTATGAACAGAAAAAAAACTTAAGAGAAGTCATTATTTAATTTGGTATAAATACATTGTATTTTTACAGCTATTAAATGCTAATGGAGTAAGATAAATTGAGTATGTGTAAACACTTATTTTAATTCCTCAATCAACACTAAATTGCAACAATTAAAAATATCTGTCCGAACAGGATATTACATTATAAATCAAATTATTACTAAAATACTTCTTAGTAAAAAAACGGAAAATTTTAATATTTTACCATATTAATAGTACAATTGTACCAAATGAACATTAATTGTACCAAAATTTTGCAAATAACTAAAATAAAAATATACAAATAAGTAATAATCATATTTTTTCAATACATACACAATAGTTTCCAGAGAAAAACCTTATAAGATCTTTACAGGGATTTTGAGTAATATTTTCGATAATATAAATTAAGGCCAATACTCATATTAAAAAATAAATTTAGAGTTTATTTCCTTAAACGTTAACTCTTAGCTTAATACAAATAAGAAAGTACTTTAAGCGCAGAATCGCATTTTAACTTACTTAATTCAACACAGAAATTGAAACAGTTTCTAGGTAGTCATAATTTCCAAAATCAGCTGTTTTCAAAAGTCATATAAAGGTATTGCAAACAATCAAATTGTTCGAATCAGCTTCCCTACCTCTTGGCGTTTGCTACTACAAAACATTAATTGCGATAATTGCCAAACTGGCACATGATAGTGAACATATATTTATCAAACTAACATTACCTTTCGATTACTAAAGCTTAAAATATTTTACGTGTTACAAATGCTGGTTTTACTTAAAATTTACTTTATTTTTGTCTACAATAGCAAGATTGAAAATATCAGACTTTTATTGCAAGTCGTAAAAAACAATTTTTTGTTAAACTATGATTATGAGCCATTATATTTAAACAAATATTAATCATGTAAGATAAATTCAGTATGTCGCTATTGCTGTTTCTTAGTTTTGTTTAACATCATTATTTGTAATTCATGTTTTATTGTTTTGGAGTTTGATTATAAAAATCTATTTAGCAATATAGTTATTGTAAAGTAACTTTCACTGAAAAGTTAAGAATTCAACAAATAACCTGATGTTTGGCAATAAGGTTTTAGTAACGTTTTCGAAAATATAAACATTTTAAATTAAAATTGTTTTGTTTGTTTCGGGCTAAAATCCACTTTAATTTTTTATTTAGTAATAAATTTTCTTTTTACAAATAAATTTTAATATTTTTGCAAGACAATTAAAAATTAACTTGAGCCAGACTAAATCAATAAATATTAACTTAATCAAAAGTGCAGATAGATAAAAAATATTGTACCAAAAATATGTTGAGTACCACCAGACCTTAGATTGAACCAAATTTGGTACAATTGTACCACAAATCTCATCTAAATATGATGTGTAATAGTCATTGAAAAGTATGTTGATTAGTAAGAGCAAGTCATTACCTGGTTTTTGCTGGGTATCTGTGGAGGAGTAGTCATATTGTATAGTCATAAACAAACTTAGATATTATTTGCGTGAATGTTGTTATAGCCAGGGAAACTAAAATATACATTATGCTGGAATGATATCTAAAAAAAAAGTAGTACTAACATCACATATGAAAATTTGTTCAAAAATAAAAAAAAATATGAGCAGATTATTTTTGTTTTTATATTATTGTAATTGGAACCCAATGATATCTATTTTGTAGTGTCTGTATTGAAGACAGAACTCTGTTAAGAGCACAGTTTTTTCGTAGAGGGAGCATATTTATACGTTTTTATTGGATACGCATACAACAGTTATTTTCTCTGATTACAAAAAGATTATGAGTAATTTCTATCAAGAATGAT
This sequence comes from Phyto melanocephala, assembly GCA_941918925.1. Classification (NCBI taxonomy): domain Eukaryota; kingdom Metazoa; phylum Arthropoda; class Insecta; order Diptera; family Rhinophoridae; genus Phyto; species Phyto melanocephala. The sequence goes on along the minus strand of OW799235.1, from coordinate 60,672,881 downwards.
TAAATAAAGATTACGCCATCACGCAGCCATAAAAAAATATTTCTGCGCATGTTGGAATTCTGACGTCACTCAAGCTGTGTTTTCATAAAATTCAGCTGTATAACTAATTTTGTTTGTGTAAAAACATGACAGTGGGACAAACTGTTATTTTTCTAACTAAATGTTTTAAAAGCAAACAAATTCTTTATATATGTATATATATATTTTCATTATTTTTATTACAATATTTCAATATCATATTAGGTGTAGAATTCATTTTGTTATTTTATCAAATTTTCTTTTTCGATTATAAGTGTTTTCAGCGATTTCGGCATTAAGTTTCCTAATTCCAAAATACATTCGACACCTAAAAAAAAGTTTTTTCACGTCTTCACTGGCTTCAATTTCTTTTGCTTCCAACAATTGCTTTTGTAAATATCCGCTTGAAAGTAATAATTTGTTACCATTTAATTTGAAAAATATGGTGTAAGTCTGGAGGCAATCTTCTTCAAAATCAGTCGGCCTTGGAGCATTTTCCGCGCACAATTTTTCTTCAAAACTATTTGGAATATCATTTTGCTTTTCAGTTTCACGTAGTCCTTCATATACATTTGCAACTTCAGTTTCATTAGCAGTTTTCGTTTTACTTTCAATAGCACTAGTGTCTAAAGACGAAACTGCATGGGATTTTAACATTTTTGCACGCAGTTTGCTAAATTCTATTCATAATGCCTTAGTAATGTACTGCAAGAATTAATTTTGTTCTAACTTACCCATTTCAAATTTCAAGTTTCCTTCAAAATCTTCTTGCTTGGAATGTAAAGCACAAATTTTTTCTTTATCCACATTGACAGGCTTCACTCGTTTGCAAAAAATTACCCATAACTTCCTTCGAGCTTCATCTTTTGGAAAATTGTAAAATGATACAGCTGTTTGAAAACACAAACGTTTTATTAAATATACGCAAATTTTTAGTTTTTAATATGATTTCTCATTTGTGTTTTTGCTGTTACTTTGCTTGCATTTGCCCACTGCACATTTCATATTTGTTCTCTTGTTTTTACTTTATCTTCTTATCTGTTTTTATTAGTTTTGCAGCTTTTAAATAACCAAATTTAAACACTTTTTATACAATTTTAATAATTTTAATATTATTTTTATGTATTTATTATAAAATATGACACGAAATTCATTGTTTATTAAGCACCGATGTAATACTTATTTTTTAGAACTCTCTGAGTAAATTAATTACAGGGCTGCCAACTATTACAAAATACATAAATTTTTTGTAAGAAATTATAAATTTTACATATGATGCAGACTTGGTAACCTTTGCGAGGGGATTACTACGTCATCTAACGGTAAATCATGCGCAAGGCGTAATCTTTATTTAATCATTCTTGATTTCTACAATATTCACTTGCAACTCCACACTAAGCGAATATTTTCTAAAAGCTCATTAATAGGAAAGTCGGTTACATAATATTCAACTTTGCCTGTGTATTAAAGTAATTTAATATTTTTTCTCCTAATTAAAATGGAAATTAAATGATAAGCTTCTCTATGTTAAATAAATAAAGAAATCCAAAATCAAATTTGACGTCGGAAATTAAATTCATGTGCAGTGAATTTTTATACCCTTTGCAAGTGGTGTAAAGAAAAAAAAATATATTCCAGCACAGTTTTAAATTCTCTGTTATTACATCACATATATGTACATAATCACAAGTGTTGCCGCAATCTACCGCTAATTCTACTTATAAATAAGCTATTTAATAATAGGAAACCATTACATAATCAATCCTACGGATATAAGAGGTAAAAGGAAAAAGCATTTGGTTACTTTCCGATTAAGGAAAACAATATTCTTATTAAGGAAACATTATTTTTTTGTCGAATTAAATAATTATTTTAAATGTATTTCTGAAATATTTTTTTGGTTCAATTAGTTATTCATCCATTGCATAAAATTCATGGTGACAAAAAAGTTTTCATAAGTTTGTTCCTACTTAAATATACAATATTGTTGTACGAAATTTGGATTAAACCGACATCTTAAATATTTACGTAAAAAGGAAAATTTTTGTTGTGTGAGCAGTGGTGAAGGAATCAGCAACACTGGACAATTTTAACTAATTTCCAAGAAAATTTAACACCTTCAGAGCTGCGACGTACAAATTTCCCCATTTTTTTTGTCCAGCTGAAACTTGTTGCTGTATATGATTGTTTTGGTTATATCGTACACAACACTATACAATATTATCACATAATATTGTGTAATTATTATATTATATAATTCAATATAGGTACCCATGTTTTTTAATAAAATTTCCAATTGTTTACATATATGTTTGTTGCTTACATTATTCGCTCATTGAATTCAATGGTTGCATGTATTTTTATACCCTTCACCTGTGGTGCACAAGGGTATATATAGCTTTGTCATTCCGTTTGTAATTTCTACAATTTTCATTTCCGACCCCATAAAGTATATATTTTCTGAAAGCTTATGAATATAGGAGTCGATTAAGCCCTGACCGTCTGTCCGTCTATCCGTCTGTCCGTCTGCCCGTCTGTCCGTGTGTTGGTTGAAATCAACTTTTAAAAGCAACTATATGTTCCTCAGATCTGTATATGGTATCAATCTCTTGGAAATATCCAGGAATGAATCGCTATTGAAACTCAGCACAATCGCCCCATAACTTTCTGAGATATGAGCAAAAAACCACGACCACCTCGTTTTTTTCACAATTACAACAACAACATACATACATACATACATGTAAAAAACATACCAAACAAAAAAAATTACAAAAAAAAAATATTAAAAATAAGAAAAAAATAATAAAAAAAACTACAAAAAAAAATTTTAAAAAAATTTAAAAAAAAATTTAAAAAAATTTTTTAAAAATTTTTCAAAAAAAATTTTTTAAAAAAATTTAAAAAAAAATATAAAAAAAATAATAAAATATAAATAATATATTAAATAAAATAAAACAAAATTTTTTTGGCTCAGCTGGGATTCGATGCCACATTTATTCTAACGTGTACGTATGCACGTATTTTATATGGGATGAATGGTGATACAAACAATTGTTATTGCATGACTACACGTTGTGAAGGGTATATAAGATTCGGCACGGCCGAATATAGCACTGTTACTTGTTTATTAATTAAAAAAAAAAAATCTTAAAGCTGTTATTCCTTCACCTCTTAATTCAGTAAGTTATTTATTTTGGAATATATCCGTATACAAGTATATTGCAATATTTGTTCGTTTAGTTTTGGAATGTCAAGCGTTAATAAATACCTATTACAGTAACTCGGTTTGATTCATGCTTTGTTTACGTTTCAATATGTGTTTGTCACTGGAAATCCTATTTATTTATTCCATTCATCGTAATTTCATTGTATAGCCATTGAACTTTAATTCCTTATTTACTTCTAAACAGCTGATCAATCTGTTCGTACACTTAAAGGAGTGCATTCATTCTTCGTTTAACGTAATTGATAGTTCACTATTTCTAAAATATTATTTTCATTTCGGGTATCTTGGATTCAATTCGTAAAATTTGTTGCATACATTTTTCTGATTATACTTTCTTGAGGCGTACTGCTTGCTATCCTTTAATATGTCCCTTGATCACTTCATACGTTTGGCTGATAGCATAATAGAGTTCGAAGTTGATCTCAATGAGAATCAATACCCAGTTGACTCAATTCATGCATTGGAACTTCATAAGTCGGAACTTGGGACAACATGGAGTCGAATTAAAACTGCGTATGAAAAAATTATTTTCGATTATGATAGCAAAGATAGAAAACCCGCAGAAGATGCTTCGAATCTAGAATCATTAAAAATTAAGTACAAAAACACTTATATAATATATTGCAATTGTTTAACGAAACTTTCGGAACTCATAGACACATTGCGAAAGGATCCTACTCATAATAGGAATTTTCCAACTATGACACAAAAACAGGAAGGCGTACACGCTTTTCATGTCCCTCCTTGCGATCTTGAGGTCTTCGGCGGTGATTACACGTCATGGCCTACGTTCCGTTATATGTTCACAGCCATGTATATTAAGAACTCGAGACTAAGTCCGGTAGAAAGATTATTTCACCTTGCTCAGAAAACTTCAGGTGAAGCAAGAGAGATAATACGAAAGAGTCCCTTAAATAACGAAGGTTTTGATATAGCTTGGTCAAACCTTTGCGCTAGATTTGAAAACCGTCGCATATTGGTAAACAGCCAACTTAGAATTTTATTCGGCTTAGAAAAAAGAAAATTGGAATCGGGAGAAGCCATTAAACGGCTCCAGCGTGAAATAAATTCGTGTATTTGAAATCTAAATCTGTATAAGGTTGACGTTCAGAGTTGGGAGCCTATTTCTGTTTTTTTTTTTGCTCTAACAAGCTTCCATATTCGACTTTAACTTTATGGGAACAAGGCTTAAGGGATAAAACCTCAATTCCTAAATGGGCTGATCTTGATTAATTTTTAACCAATCGGTATAGAACTTTAGAATCCGTTTCAGAAATGCATCATACACTTACTTCCAAGGTAAGTGACTCTAAATCTAAAGCTCTCCCTACTCAAACTAAGAAGATAAATACTTTTCAAAATAAAATTTCAAACCCAAGCTGTCGGTTATGTCCAAAGGAAGCACACCCCATTCATAAGTGTCCTAGGTTCCTAGAAATGGCACACCCGCAACGTCTAGCCGAAGTTAAGAAACAAGGTCTCTGTTTAAATTGTTTCTCAAAAACTCACGCAGTTAAAAATTGTATCAGCAAAACTAATTGTTATAAGTGCAATAAACGACACAACACATTACTTCATGATGAATCTGATATTTCTTCTATACCAACACCTAACACAAACATTAATTCTAATTTGAACCCACATTCAGCTCCATTTTCCTCTTTACAGTCCACAGATAGTCCGAACGCTACTAGTTCTAGGGGTGTTCTGTTAGGTACAGCTGTGGTAGAAGTATGCTTTAATGATATCCGATAAACTACTCGCGCATTACTAGACTCTGGATCTGAAGGCACATTTATTTCAGAGCGATTGTTTCATCTACTAAAACTGCCACACAATAACACTAATGCTAAAATTTCAGATTTGAATAACTCAATATATGCTCAGGTTCAAAAGGAGTGTTCTTCAGTCTTAAGTTCTCCCTTGAATAAAGATATTAAATTATTTGTTAAGGCATTAGTTGTTCCCCATTTATCTGTAAATTTACCCTCTACCACCATCCAATCGTCATTGCTTTCCGAAGTTTCAATCTCTCCGTTAGCGGATTCTTGTTTTCACGAGATTTCGAAAATTGATATTCTTATTAGTGGTGATTTATTTCCCTCAATTATGCTTAAAGGGGTAAACCATGGTATTTGTGGCTATTTAATGGCTCAAGAAACAATCTTTGGATGGATATTAACCGGCCCTATTTCAAACGATTCATCTACCTTTAGTTCCACTTTAGTTTCATATTTCTGTGAAATCTTATTGGACAGAGAGATCTCACGCTTTTGGGAGGTGGAGAATCTACCTCGAAATAATATCACTTCATCGTCAGACAAATATTGTGAAGAAATATTTGTAAGGACGACTAGCAGAAATAAGAACGGCAGATACATGGTTTCACTTCTGTTCAAAAAGGGTTATCCAAACGAATTGACGTTGGGCGAAACTCGGACAAGGGCTATGGCACAATTTTATAGAAATGAAGCTAGATTATTGCGCAATTCAAGTTTTAAAAGGGAATATGATAGGGTAGTATAGGAGTATGCAGAATTAGATCAGATGGTTAAAGTTTCTTCTGCCCCTGATTCCAACAACACTTCACAGTTTTACTTACCACATCATGCTGTGATAAAACCCGAGAGCACCACAACAAAAGTTCGCGTTGTATTCAATGCTTCCTCCCGATCATCAAATGGGTTAAGTCTTAATGACATACAACATACAGGCCCTCCTCTTCAGCAAGATTTGACCGTTCTTGTCTTAAACTGGAGATTTTTCGAGTTCGTTTTTAACGCTGACATACAAAAAATTTATAGGCAAATATTAGTTGATCCGCAACATAAAAAGTTTCAAAGAATATTATTTCGGAAAGACCCAACAGATTTAGTAGAGGATTTTGAGCTTCAAATTGTGACATTTGGAGTCAACTGTGCGCCTTATTTAGCTATAAGAACAATGCTACAATTAGCGGAAGATGTTCAATTTACTCTTTCAAGGGCCAGTGATATCCTTCGAAACTTTATGTATGTAGACGATGTCCTTGCTGGAGGTCACAGCATTTCAGAGATACTTCAGTGTAAAAATGAGTTTATCCTAGCTCTCTAATCTGCAGGTTTTTCGTTGAGAAAGTGGACAGCAAATTAAAAACAAATACTTTTAGATATTAAACCGGAACATTTACTTGTCCAGGATTTTCTAGATTTAGAAGACAGCAGCACATCAAAAACTTTAGGACTTCGTTGGAACTCAAAAACGGACCTCTTTTATTTCACTGCAAACCCGATTCTCGAAAAATCAAATTATACAAAAAGACAGGTACTATCACAAATTTCCAAACTATTTGATGGTACTGGATGGGATGATTTTCTAACTCCCAAGTCTCTTTCTCAGTGGAAGACCTTTCGAATAAATTACCCCAACATTAACAATATTAAGATTCCAAGGCCGGTTAGTTATACCCCCGATTCAGTAGTTGAATTTCATGGATTTTGTGACGCTTCAGAACAAGCATATGCTGCTGTTCTGTACACGCGTATTGTTCAAGGTTCTACTGTCTTCACTCACTTAATATACTCTAAGACTAAAGTAGCTCCAGTGAAGACTTTATCTATTCCCAGATTAGAACTATGTGGAGCTGCTCTACAAGCAGACATGTTGAAAATTTTGCTTTCTAAACTTAACGTGAAAACCTATTTTTGCTTCTCTCGTGCAAACTATCAGAAGCTTAACTCTTTGTTATTAAACGTTAACTGGGATAGTATAATCTCTATTGAAAACCTAGATGATGTTGTTTCTCTCTTCTATTCAACACTACGCCGCTGCATTTCTGAAACTGTCCCAAAAATTACAATTAGAAATAACAATATTGGGCCACCATGGAATAATAAGTATCTCCGAACTATTAAAAACAGGAAAAACAAGTTATATAAGAAATATAAAAGGACCGGATCATCTGTAGAATATACCAAATACTGTATTGCTCTTTCTTACTACAATTTGGCAAATAAATCTGCATACGACAACTATATAATCCGTATAAAGTCGAAAATGAGATCAAATCCTAAATCGTTTTATAAATTTGTGAACTCTAAACGACGATCGTGCGTTAAACCTAAATACTTTAAATATGGATCAAATGACGCTGATGATGACGTTTCTATTTCCAATTTGTTTGCTGATTTTTTTTCAACTACCTACTCTAAAAAATAATATAATTACATAACATCTTACCCATTTAATATACCTCAATCATCTGGTGTACAATTATTTTTTATTACTTATAAAACGACTTTTTCAAATTTATTATCACTAAATAATTCGTTTAATGCTGGTCCAGATGAAATACCAAATTGCGTTCTAAAAAATTGTGCAGAAAATTTATGTTACCCGCTTACTGCTATCTTTAACAAATCCATTAAATTATGATACGTACCATTGATTTGGAATTTATCGTATATAATTCCGTTGTTTAAAAATGGAAGCAAAATTGAGATATAAAATTATAGTGGCATTGCTAAGCTAAGTGATATTCCCAAACTTTTTGAAAAAATTTTAACTGATAATTTATACTATCAAATTTCTTCGATTTTGTCACCGTGCCAACATGGTTTTTGTAAACATCGCTCTACACCGACTAATATTTTGGAGTTAACTACTACAATAAATGACGGTTTTATAAATAATATGCAAACTGATGCTATTTACACAGATTTTAGTAAAGCTTTTGATAAGGTAAACCATGATCTCTTGCTTAACAAATTGTCATTAATGGGATTTACGGATATGACAATAAAATGGTTAAGATCATACTTGTCTTTAAGAAGTCAACAAGTTAAGTATGGAAGTGCTACGTCTAATGCTATCAAAGTTCCTTCTGGTGTTCCGCAAGGTAGCCACCTTGGTCCTATTTTATTTACCTTATTCATAAACGATCTACCTTCAGTTATTCAGCACTCTAAAGTTTTGATGTATGCCGATGATGTCAAAATTTTTCGTTCTTCTAATAATCCCGAAGATCAACTTTTCCTTCAATCTGATATTGGCAAATTGGTAAATTGGTGTGAAATCAACTTAATGGAGCTGAATATAAAAAAATGTAAGCATTAATGTATTGCATTAATGAGTGTAAACTTGATAAAGTTCTGAATTTTCTTGATCTTGGTATTTTGCTTGATCACCAATTAAATTTTCGTGACCATATTTCTTTAATTGTTAACAAAGCAAATTGTGTACTTGGATTTATGAAGAGGTGGTGCAAGGAATTTCTAGATCCTTATATTACGAAACAATTATATTCATCGTTAGTTCGATCTATTCTAGAATACGGATCGATTACTTGGGATCCTTACTATAATATTCATAGTGATAGTATCGAGTCTGTACAAAAGAAGTTTTTAATATATTGTCTTCGTGGCCTTGGATGGAATTCGTTTTTACTATCTTCATACGAAAGCAGACTCTGTCTTATAAAGTTACCAACTTTAAAAAGTCGTCGTTATTGCTGAGTTTTTCTTTTGTGCTGGGCCTAATTCAAGGCGATATCGACTCTGAATTCCTGCTAAGTAAAATATCTTTTAATGTTCCAACCAGACCAACTCGAAATTTCCTTTTTGATAACTTAAAATACTATAGATCCAACTATGCTAATAATGATCTTCTTCGTCGTATATGTGAAAACTTTAATAATTATTATCACCTTATTGGCCTTAATGAAAGTAAAGAAATTGTTAAAAGAAATATCATTTTATATTTAAATCGTTGAATTGTATAGAATATTATTATATATATATCCTTAATTTTGTTTTGTTATTTTACATACTTTAGTCTGTAAGGATTTATAATCTATAGACAATAAATTAAATTAATAAATAAAATACTGTTGGACTGACTCCACTATTGCTTTTTATGGCTTGCAAAATCCCCTTTTTAATGGCTAACATTAATGGCGAACAGAGTTTCAAAAATTGTTGAAATAACGGATGCAGGTTTATGGAGGCACGTATGTTCCGACTCTAATCCAGCTGACCTAGGAAGTCGGGGACTGTATCCACAGGAAATAATAGATAACAGTCTCTAGTGGCATTTACCGGATTGGTTACAACAACCACAGGACATTTGGCCTCAATCAGAAATCGAGAAACCGATTTAGAGAAGAAGACTCTCAAAGTGCACTTTACCTATTTTTCAAACCATGAAGACATCCTTGAGCGATTTTCATCCTTTCCAAGAGCAGTGCGCGTTCTTGCATATGTGTACCGTTTTCTGTTTCGTACTCATCCCAAATATCGTGTGAGCTTTTATAAAGAATCGACAATGGTGTCTAGTTCCGAGATAGAATTTTTTCAAAATAAACTAGTTTCTATATGTCAAAAACTCCATTACCCAAATGAGCACAAAGCACTTTCTCTGCAGCAGCCAGTAGCAACTCATAGTCATATTCTTAATCTAAATCCATTCCTTGACTCAGAGGGAATAATTCGATCTTGCGGGAGACTCGAGTCTTCTCCAGGTCTCCAATATAATACATATTCAATATTCTCGTCGTCTTGTTGACTTAACACACAAAATAACTCTCCATGGTGGCAATCAGCTTGTACTGAGACTCATTCGAATACAATATTTGATTCCAAAGGTTAAAAATTTAATAAAGTCTACCGTAAATAAGTGTAAAGTTTGCACTATTTACAAAAGAAAATGTCGAAAACAATTAATGGGGACACTTCCACCTGAGAGAACCGAAATTCCACGTCCATTTACGCATACAGGATTAGATTTTGCAGGTCCATTCGACATTAAAACATGTAGTGGTCGTTCTTGCAAAATAACAAAAGGTTATGTCTGCATATTTGTTTGCTTTGCCACAAAAGCAATCCATTGGGAAGTTACATCCGATGTGTCTACTTCAGCTTTTTTACTTGCTTTCACTCGTTTCGCATCTCGTCGCGGTTGTCCACTACATCTTCATTCAGACAACGGAAAGACATTTGTGGGTGGCTCCAAAATACTAGCGGAGGATTTTATGAAGACTTCTCGACAAGCAATAATCGAACACTTTAACTTCCAAAATATAAACTGGCATTTCATTCCTCCAGGAGCCCCTTATATGGGGGGATTATGGGAAGCTGAAGTAAAGAGCTTCAAGTTTTATCTCCGCAGATTTGCTAGTCCATCTAAGTACACGTTTGAAGAATTCTCCACCCTACTTACGCGTATTGAAGCTTGCCTCAGCTCTAGACCCTTGTCTTTTATTTATCAGGATCCGTCTGACCTTTCCGCCTTAACTCCCGGTCATTTTCTTATAGGGTCTCCGATTCTTGTATCTATTGACCCCCAGATAGATGGAACACCTATCTCTGTTGTTAACCGGTATCAACGACTAAAACTTGTTTACCGAAACTTTTGTTCAAGGTGGAAAAATGAGTACCTTAAAGAGCTCCTGAAAAGAACAAAATGGAAAAAGTCCGAAGACAATTTATATGAAAATTCTCTCGTATTTCTTTTTGACGACAATCTACCACCTAATTCGTGGCGATTAGGAAGAGTATGAAAGGTGTATACCGGACACGACAAACGAGTGCGGGTAGCAGAAATTCTTACTCAAAAAGGAATCATCACCAGACCAATAACAAAGTTGATATCCTTGCCCATTGATTCATAGCCTTTTCACCGCTTTTCCTCTCTTATATTCTTAAGTTATTGTCTTTATTTCTTTTTCAGATATTTATTTACGTTAAATATGCCTAGAACCACAATATGTCTAAGACTAGTTGGCGTCGCTCTAAAAATCATACGCTCTTACCGGCTAACTACAATGCATTCTTATGCAGGATATGCAAACGTCCGCATCCGCTTCGTACATACCGAAAATTTCTGAATATGAACATAACCGATCGCATCCGAACTGTACGACTACATAATTATTGTTCGAATTGCTTAGCTCACGAACATTCTCATGGTAAATGTTTTTCTAAACGTGGATGCAAACATTGTCAAAAGTTCCATCATACGCTCCTTCACGTACATCCACGCCATCTTGAAGAAATTGGGATCTCCCCGTCGTCGACCCTGAACGTTTTTTAGCTCCTCGGCCATCTTCTTCAACATCAAATCAACAAAGCTCTTCAACATCAATTTCTCGTACTGCTACACATTCAACGACTACAACGTCCTCACAAACAACCACTCTGGTCTCATTGCTTTGCCAAAACACTACTATACTGTTGTCTACTGTACTAGTGAAATTAGACTCTACGTATGTTAGGTACTTGTTAGACTCGCGTTCCTCTGCTAGTAGGATCTCCAAAAAATTGGTCGAAAAACTTCATTTGACCACCCTGACGATGGAAAACGAGACGATATGCCCTATCGTTCTCAAATCCCGTAGTGAATCGGCCTCCAAGATTGAAGCGATTTTTCGAGTCGACAACCGCGTTTCACTCAGAACGCCTACTCAGTCCTTACCTAAATCCTTCAAAGGCGAGATCTTGTTCTAGTAGACCCAGATTTTTATAAATCTACTACAATTGATATAATGATAGGAGTAGATGTGTATCCAAAGGCTCCACGAAAAGCCCCCCAATGAAATAACGCCCAAACGAAAAATGAAATATTCCCTAAATTTTTTTCATACATTTTTGGGTGTTATTTCATATGAAATAACTCCCAATTTTTTTGGGCCGTCTTTCATTTTTTTTGGAAATTATTTCATTTCTCATTTGGGGTTTTCAAATTATGAAATAATCTCCAATGAAATAACACCCAACAAATTTTTAAATTCGGGGCTTGTTTCATAGCGTGTATAATTTGGGTGATATTTCATTTTGTATTCGGGGGTTATTTCATTTTTAAATCTTTTGGTTTTGGGGGTGCTTGTAAACAAATTATATAAAAATAGGCCTTTTACAAGAAAACTTTTAGCCTGTGAATATATTACAATATCTTTTCAAATACATAAATGATAACGTTCGGGATTTGGATGGTGCGACCTTCGTGACAGACTACGAAATTAGTCTACGGACGGCAATAGTTATTGTTTTCCCTAAATCAAAAGTAATCGGTTGTTGGTTCCAAAGTGTAACCAACTGGCAGCATTTGTACATACAACGTATATTTTCTCCATCTTGATTTCATGAGCAACCATTTTGTTTTTTTACCATTTCTTATGTACAATGTATTAAGTTTATTATTTATGTATGTACATGAGAATAATTTTTTGGTAGTTGGGTTTCAAAAACAAATATATTGGAAATATTAAACAATTCTTTGTTCATACTTCCTTACATCTCCATTACAGAAAATTATTGCCTTTTACAATATTGTAATTATAATAACGTCTCCCATGAGTTGGATTTTTAAGCCATTCCTAAAGTTTTAGGATAGCTCGTTGGTGGCTGATCTGAAATTGCTTCCATCGTATAAGGGAAATTTACTGCACTGGACTTAGTCCATTTACAAAACTAGTCACTATTAAACGAGCTTTGTATGTTCTTTCACCAAAAAAAAATTGATTATGAATGCTGGCACACTTTCGAAATTGCATATATCCTTATTATGAAGAAGACGCCTGCGGGCCTCCACACAATTTATATCAATAAATTTGCGATTTTGCTGTTGGTCCATATTGAAATCCTTAATGAATCTGACTCTTTTATGAATTTTGGGCATAATTTCATTTTTGTTGCTGATGGGGTTTATTTCATTGGGGATTATTTCATTTTCATCATTGGGATTTATTTCATATGAAATAACTCCCAAATATTGGGGGTTGTTTCGTTTTCGCTTTGGGGTTTATTTCATTTATTTTTGGATGTTATTTCATTCACTGTTTTTGGGTGTTATTTCCAATTTTTTGGGGTTTACTTCATTGGGGATTGTTTCCTGGGCGTTATTTCATTGGGGGGCTTTTCGTGGAGCCTATCCAAAGGTCATTTGCGAAGGGATTTTAACAAAGCCTAGATTACCCACTGCCCAAAGCACCATTTTTGGTTGGACGTTATATGGTACCTGTTCGGTTTAAATACGTATCCAACCTTATTATAAAAAAAAAAAGTTTTTCACTATTAAATTGAACACCTCATAACAAAAATGCAAACGCATACTTTACATACTATGTATATCTAAAAATATATATGTATTTTTTTGAATTTTTTCTATTTAACTTAGATATAATTTTATTTAGATATAATTTCTTTTACCTCGAATTTAAATCTTTGAATTTATACTGCCTTTATATCAATAAGTTTAAGTTGTATATTTATATTTAGTAACCATTTTTTCTGTCAATTGAATTAAAAAACAAAAAAAAAAACTCTTATATGATTGTATCACTTATGAATCTTTTATGAATGTATCACGCATAACTTATTTTTTTTAACGAAAACAGGTATCTGAGATAACGAGTATCACAAATAGCTTGTTGATTATATACAGCAAGGGGGCCGGTATGTTAATGTCAATCCCTACAAATATGGTTGAAAATTAACATAAACTGTAGATCTCACTGCCTTATCTTTTGGATTGTATCTAAAGCTATCTCTTTCTAACGGCAAAGTGTGCAGTTACAAATGTAATAACGAAAATGGCTCAGATACTTGTTTCCGCTAAAATAGAATTCTAAAATACTTCACTTTGAATTCAACTCTCCTATTGGTAAGAACCTTTGTCCAAAAAAAACTTCTGAATAAACATAATTTTCGATTATTAATTACATTTGGTGTTTATTTCTTTTGGGTTTAATCGAAACATTGTTTATTATTGAGTACAATTTCGTCCCGAAATTTGCAACCTACTTGGATTGGCTCAATAGTGACTGCTTGCAATTCCCCAGCTTTGTTTCATCATCTCCAACTCAGCAATTGGGCTAAATAGTATATATTTCATTTAGGTACGTTGGTAGGCATAACAGGCTGCTGTTGTGCATCTTACTTGGGTCCATTATATTGATCCCTTAATGATACCTGAATAGAAAAGAAGAACAAGAGAAGCAGACTAGTCCAGAGCTTCTGGCGGGATTCGAAACCCCCAGACTAGCAGACCAGTATAACACTGACTAGCCTACAGTGGCACCGGTCAAGTTAATAAACCTTCTAAATAATTTTTTGAAATATAAGAGACACCAGATCAAAAGCCGTAGTTTCAAAAATTACTATTGTGAAAATCTGAAAAATCGGTTTGAAACAAACAGAGATTTATAAGAACAAAACTACACAAGCCTCGATGGTTTTCCTAAAACGAGTGAAAATCGATGTTTGTAGATTTTGGACCACAGAGAGGACCGATATGGGTGTCAAAAGAAATGGCTTAACCAGCAAAATAGAGAACAAAACAAGTAACAGTGCTATATTCGGCCGTGCCGAATCTTATATACCCTTCACAACGTGTAGTCATGCAATAACAATTGTTTGTATCACCATTCATCCCATATAAAATACGTGCATACGTACAAGTTAGAATAAATGTGGCATCGAATCCCAGCTGAGCCAAAAAAATTTTGTTTTATTTAATTTAATATATTATTTATATTTTATTATTTTTTTTATATTTTTTTTAAATTTTTTCAAATTTTTTTTTTGTAGTTTTTTTTTATTATTTTTTTCTTATTTATAATATTTTTTTTTTTGTAATTTTTTTTTGTTTGGTATGTTTTTTACATGTATGTATGTATGTATGTTGTTGTTGTAATTGTGAAAAAAACGAGGTGGTCGTGGTTTTTTGCTCATATCTCAGAAAGTTATGGGGCGATTGTGCTGAATTTCAATAGCGATTCATTCCTGGATATTTCCAAGAGATTGATATCATATACAGATCTGAGGAACATATAGTTGCTTCTAAAAGTTGATTTCAACCAACACACGGACAGACGGGCAGACGGACAGACGGACAGACGGACAGACGGATAGACGGACAGACGGACAGACGGTCAGGGCTTAATCGACTCCTCTATTCATAAGCTTTCAGAAAATATATACTTTATGGGGTCGGAAATGAAAATTGTAGAAATTACAAACGGAATGACAAAGCTATATATACCCTTGAGCACCACAGGTGAAGGGTATAAAAATTAAAAATCCCAGATGGTCGCCACTACAAATCACGTATAATCAATTCAATTAGTTTTTTATTTATTAAATGGATACTTAATTTTTTTATCTTTTTATACCTTCACACAGTGAAAAAGGGTATATATAGGTTTGTCATTCCGTGTGAAATTTCTACAATTTTCATTTCCGACCCCATAAAGTATATATTTTCTGAAAGCTTATGAATAGGGGAGTCGATTAAGCTCTGACAGTCTGTCCGTCTGTCCGTGTGTATGTTGAAATCAACTTTTTGAAGCCCCCCGACATAGGTTGGACTCGGGTGAAGTATTAAAATATCAGAAATATTCGGGAGTAGATCGGTATTGAAAATCAAAAACATCGGTACATAAACAACTGAGATATGAGCAAAAACCCACGACCACCTCGATTTTTTTTTCACAAAAACAATATTACAACAACAACATACATACATACAAACGTGTATACTGGTTAGAAAAAACGTGACATCGAATCCCAGCTGAGACAAAAAAAAATTTTTTTTAATTTTTTTTAAATTTTTTTTTTATTTATTTTTATTTTTTATTTAATATATTATTTATATTTTTATTATTTTTTTTTTAATTTTTTTTTTATTTTTTTTGTAATTTTTTTTTATTTTTTTTTGTTTTATATATATTATATATATAATAATTTTTTTTATACCCTTCACACAGTGAAAAAGGGTATATATAGGTTTGTCATTCCGTGTGAAATTTCTACAATTTTGATTTCCGACCCCATAAAGTATATATTTTCTGAAAGCTTATGAATAGGGAAGTCGATTAAGCCCTGTCAGTCTGTCCGTCTGTCCGTCTGTCCGTGTGTATGTTGAAATCAACTTTTTGAAGCCCCCCGACATAGGTTGGACCCGGGTAAGGTAATAAAATATCAGAAATATTCGGGAGTAGATCGGTATTGAAAATCAGAAACATCGGTACGTAAACAACTGAGATATGAGCAAAAACCTACGACCACCTCGGTTTTTTTTCACAAAAACAACATTACAACGACAAACATACATACATACAAACGTGTATACTGGTTAGAGAAAACGTGGCATCGAATCCCAGCTGAGCCAAAAAATTTTTTTTTTTAAATTTTTTTAAAAAATTTTTTTTTTTAAATTTTTTTTTTTAAATTTTTTAAAAAAATTTTTTTTTTTAAATTTTTTTAAAAAATTTTTTTTTTTAAATTTTTTTTTTAAATTTTTTTTTTAATTTTTTTTTTTTTTTGTTTTTTTAACATACATACGTGAATTTATAATTTTACAATGGGATGTTTTTATATATGTATGTTTTTATATGTATGTACGTATTTCATATGGGATGAATGGTGACACAAATTACTGTTATTGCATGACTACACGTTGTGAAGGGTATATAAGATTCGGCACGGCCGAATATAGCACTCTTACTTGTTTTTATTTTTTTTCGTTTTTTTAACATACATACGTGAATTTATAATTTTACAATGGGATGTTTTATATGTATGTACGTATTTCATATGGGATGAATGGTGACACAAACTACTGTTATTGCATGACTACACCTTGTGAAGGGTATATAAAATTCGGCACGGCCGAATATAGCTCTTTTACTTGTTATATATTAAATGATGAAAATGGGTAAAATCTAGTAACTAAAAACGTACTTACTTCAACACCTTCAGTATCGGTATTAAAAGAAATAACTCTGTCAGAGGTATACAGCGAACTATGATGAAGTTAAAATCCAACATTGCGTCCTAAACAAAATGATGGATAATTGTTTTTCTCTATCTATTAAAATGAGTATCAAATGAAAGGGCAAGGCTATTAGAATACAAATACAATACAATTTTAAAATTGAAGATGATATCGGAAATAATTAAGCAAAATGGCATATGAGACAAGTAACAGTGCTATATTCGGCCGTGCCGAATCTTATATACCCTAAACAACGTGTAGTCATGCAATAACTATTGTTTGTATTACCATTCATCTCATATAAAATACGTACATACATGTAAAAAACATAAAAAAAAATTACAAAAACAAATATATTTAAAATATAAAAAAAATAAAAAAATAATAAAAAAAAAATTACAAAAAAGATTTAAAAAAAAATTAAACAAAAACTTAAAAAAAAATTAACAAAAAAAATAACAAAATATAAATAATATATTAAATAATATAAAATAAAATTTTTTTGGCTCAGCTGGAATTCGATACAACGTTTACTTTAACCAGTATGTATGTAGGTTGTTTTTGTAATTGTGAAAAGAAACGAGGTGATCGTGGTTTTTTGCTCATATCTCAGAAAGTTATGGGGCGATTGTACTGAATTTCAACAGCGATTCATTCCTGGATATTTCCAATAGATTGATACCATATACAGATCTGAGGAACATATAGTTGCTTTTAAAAGTTGATTTCAACCAATACACGGACAGACGGGCAGACGGTAAGGGCTTAATCGACTCCTCTATTCATAAGCTTTCAGAAAATATATACTTTATGGGGTCGGAAATGAAAATTGTAGAAATTACAAACGGAATGACAACTCTATATGTACCCTTGTGCACCACAGGTGAAGGGTATAAAAATATCTTAGATGCACCACATGTTATAAGATTTGACATGGCCGAATATAGCATGCTTTATTGTTAAAATTAAAAACGTCATAAGCTGACACCATATACATATATACGATATTGAAATTTCGTGGCCAACTTCAAATGTGTGCTGCTTTACTATTAAGTTATTTTTATCTATATATATAAAAGTGAGACTCTGTCTGTCTGTCTGTCTGTGTGTGTTAGCTATAGACTCCGAAACCGTTAAGCCAATCGGAATAAAAAGTTTGGCAAGTTGTAGTACACATTCCAGAGAGTTTTTATGGGTGGTAAAAAGTGGGCGGGCTACGCCCATAAAAAAAGTTATGATATTCAGCTACTTGAACTTCACCGATTTTTCTGAAAACTTGCACACATATTGAGCTGTCATGACTATACAGTTTCGTGATTAGAAAAGTGGGCAGTGCTACGCCCATAAAAAATATAATTTTTAGCTTGCTGCACTTGCCGGGCTTGGCTAGTGTATTTATGTTTATTATACCTGCAATAAATTTATGGATTTTATGTGTGATACGTCTATTTTATGCCTACTTGCTGTATGTACATAGAATTTAATACAATTTTGCAACATAATTTTTACCGTATGTGCATGGGCGTTACTAAACCTTTCTGGGGGTGCAATGCACCTCCACAACCTCTAGATATCGCAAAGTGTTTTTACTTCTATTGTGGAAATATTTATGGTTCCATTTTGATACTAATATAAAACAAACAAGTGTACTTTTAAATTTATTGTTTTTTCTCAACAGTAATCGCTATAGAAAAATCTGATTATACTAAAATGTAATTCGTACTTTCTTTGTATCACACCAATTTACTATTTATTTGTTTTCTTAAATTTAGTCTTACAATTAAACGTTTAGTATTTCCACATTAGGAGTGATACTAAATACTTAATCTTTTTCTATAATATTGTATTTTTGCGGAATCTGAGCAGTCTAATTCGGTACCCAGAGGTAGTTAAAGAAAATATTAGCTTTGTTTGAGCATGGCACTTAATAATTTTAAAATTATGTAATTAATGTTTGAATTCAACTTACATTCCAGATTTTTTTCCATTACAGATGTTTTTATTTTTGTCCATGTAGAGATAATATGAATTTAAGAGAAAGCCTTATATTATAGTTGAGCATTTAGTAGACGTGTTACCTTAATTTTTTGGAATTGTACTTACATAGAATAGGAAATGTAGATACTTTTAAATTTCATTAACAATAAATTATGTAAGAAGTGGGCATTGAAGTAGGCGTATCAAAGTAGCTTCTGCTGGTAAAAATTAATAGTATAAATGAACTAAAGAGAATTGGTGGTAGGTATCAAAAACTCTGCACGATCGAAAATAGTGATCTTACTTGATAAATTATTTGATTTACAATGGGCCAATTCAAAGTGGTTGCATATCAGTCGTATTTGTACTATTTCATATTATTTTATGCATGCTTAAAATTTTTGTTAGTAATTTCCATACAAAAAAAATAATATGACTTTACACATTTGTTTCCTATGTATAAGAAATTGTTTATGTTATACTTTTAACCATACTGTCTCTCAGAGAGAATTTTTTCGCTTTTCACCTCTCAGAGAGAATATTTTCTATTTTCTTCTTTCTTGTATACATACAATTTTTAACAGCGTCATCTCTTTGTCTTCTTTCTTGTATTAAATACATAATTTGTTAACAAAAGGTGTTCAAAGTCACTAGTCATATTAATATGAATTATATGACATAGTACAATATGAGAGTCTACTTTGAATTGGCCCAATGTATATTTACCTTCGGTTAAAAATAAGTAGCAACAAAAAAGATTGTTGAAAATTAGTTCGCGTAGTTTTTACAATTTAAGCTTTCCAATTACGCGAAATTTATACAAACTCGTTAATTTGAATTTTAAGAGCGTTTCTTTAAAGGTAGACAAATTTAGAAAGAGGAAAAATATTTAGTTATTTAGTTATGTATAGTTTTGGGTATCTGTAATGACTTTTAAAGATCTTTTTATATTTAAAATGCATAATAAAACGTGAAACTCTCAACTCCTATTTTCAAAAATATTTTCTTTATATTTAATAAACAATATTTGCTTTCAAAAACATTTACAACATTCGATAAGCGTCACCTAATTTGCAATATGATAAATCATTCGACTTTTGAGCTGACTGGTTCTTTGTCACATTTTTTTTAGAAATTTTATATATCACAATTATTATCTGATGATTAGAAACTGTCTTAAACCTTTTGCAACTTTTGTCAATTCGTTACTTTTGCCTTTCATACAATTTCTCATACAACTTTTTTATACCCTTCACACAGTGAGTATATACTTTCTGAAAGTTTATGAAAAGCTCTCTCAGTCTGTCCGTATATATGTTGAAATCAACTTTTTGAAGCCCCCCGACATCGCCTAGGCCCTGGTGAGGTATTAAAATATTAGAAATATTCGGGACTAGATCGGTATTGAAAATCAGAAACATCGGTACATAAACAACTGAGATATGAGCAAAAAACCACGGCCACCTCGTTTTTTTAACACAAAAACAACATTACAACAACAACACACATACATACAAACGTGGTATACTGGTTAGAGAAGACGTGGAATCGAATCCCAGCTGAGCTAAAAAAAATTTTTTTATACTTTTGTTTATTTTTTATAATTTTTTATTTTTATTTTTTTTTTAATATTATTTTATTTTTTTATATTTTTAAAAATTTTTTTTCATTTTTTTTAATATTTTTTTTTTTTAATTTTACATTTATTATTTATATTTTTTAAATTTTATTATAAATATTTTTTTTTTTACTTTTTATTTTATATTCTTCTTGAAATTTTTTTTTATTTATTTATTTTTTTAACATACATACGTAAATTTATAATTTTACACGTTGACTGCACGTTGTGAAGGGTATATAATATTCGGCACGGCCGAATATAGCACTCTTACGTGTTTTATCCTGATTTATGACATGTCAAAGACATAACAGATTTGTAAATGACTTTAAGTTGAATTCTTGTTGTTCTTTTTTCTAGTAAATAACATAACTACGCTTCTTTTGTACATATTTACGAGGTCATACATATACAGGGTGGACCAAAATAATAACTTTTTTGTTTATTAATATTAAATATATATATATATATATATATATATATATATATATATATATATATATATATATATATAATTATATAATTTTAAATGCTAATTTTTGCCTCAGAATGTCTAACCTAATCTAATTGCGATCATGATTTCTTTGCCAATGAGGTTGTTTACATACATATTGTCTATTTTATTCAAAGCACTAAATTTTTATTTTTTTTTGTTTTCCCTTTAGTTGTACTTATAATGGGGGACTTTAATGTGCAATTAGCTCCAAGCAATGAACGAATTCTGGGAAGAATGAATGAAAACGACGGACTGTTTGTCAAGATGTACGAAACTAATATCTGAATCACAAAATTTCTTACGTAATTTCAGAGCACAGCATGATAAACATGACACGACGTACGTCTCTCCACAACGTCATGCAACAAATGAGAATCAGACTCTTCAAACAAATAACTTAACCTTTGTAAATGATTGCTTCGCCCGATTTTATCTGTTTCTTCTTATTTTCTTGCTAAGATAACATACTAAGATAACAGAATTTAACTCCTACATGGTTCAATATCCTGAGGTGGATAAGCTTTTACAGGATGTGTTAAGACAAGTGTCCAAATCCGAATTTCTTCCATATTTTCTTAAAAGGGGGAATTATCTGAAGAAAAGGGATGTTTATTTTGGGGGTATTTTTGGTAATACTTAAAGCATTACAAATTTTTACACAGTACCCACGTTGGAATAGTGAAAATGAAGGTAATGGCGAGAGAGTGTTGCTGGTGGCCTGGTCAGAGCAAAGACTTGGAGGCTGAAGTAAAGCAGTGTACACCATCTTTGATGATAAGGCAAGCCCGCTAAGGCAGGAATTAATCACATAGGACAGAACAGACAAAGTATGGCCTCGTATTCATATTGATTTCTTTGGTCCATTTATAAACAGGTGGTGTTTTTTTTAATTGTAGACAGTACCAGTAAGTGGATCGAATGCGTGGACCCGCTTTGGACTACGAAAGATAGTTGTATCAGTTAAGGGCATAACATTTGTTTCAAAAGAATTTTTAGAGTTCAATATCATCTACTAATGGCCAAGCAGAAAATATCGTTAAAACGATGTTTATTTCAAACACCGTCGCACAGAGGAGTATTTGGCCTGAAAAGCTGTCCAAAACGGCAAAACTGATTTTTAAGAAATCTTAAGAACTAAGTACTCAGCTCGACAGACAACAATATTTTACATTACATTGTAAATTTTGAAGACTTTTAGTTACGACCTGTAGCTCTGAGACCCTGCTTAAGTCAGGAAAGTGAAGAAAATTATATGAGATTTAAATGTTTTTTTCGGTTTCTGGATGTTTATATGATATTTTTTTACGGCTAAACGAATAAAGGTTTTACAATGATTTTTATTTCGCTGGAAGGTTTGATCAAAAGTTATTTAAAAAAAGAAAAAAAATTAAATATGTTGAATATTCATGTTGAAACAATTCGTTCAAAAACTAAAAACAAAAAAAATTATACACTTTTTTTTTTTGCAAAAAAAGAAAAATAAGATGTTTTTAAAAGTGAGGTTAGCATCTCTACGAATTATGTTTGATACAACAATAAAATTTGGAATCTCTAATTTTAGAAAATTTGCGCAAGTTTGCGCCATTATTTTTGACGATTTTTTTAAATATTCACATTTCTTCCATTTTTGCTCATCAGGCACTTTTTTTTACATATTTATATTGTCATTAGCTTTTTTGTATTTCGAATTATTGATTTCAACTGTTATTCACATCACTTTTAACACTTTACAATGTTTATATGTACCTGCCTATAATTATAACTTTGAAAAACCTTTTATTATCGATAACAGTTATAAGGGAATGTCCCACGCATCCCCATAAAGGATATTTTTATGTACCTGCTCTATAAAACACTATATGTTAAAAAAATATATACCGTACCTAATAAGAATAATTATTAAAAGCATTTATCACAAAAATAAGTTTACACAAAATAATTACAGGTAGATAGAAAATACATGGGCACCCAGGTATCAGGCTACCATCCAATTGTCAGAAGGTGCTGCCGAAGCCAGAAATGAGCACTTACGATTATATCGTACGAATTATTCGAGAAAATTCAGCAGAAGCGATACAAATCGAGATGTCTTGAAGAGGTAATTTCTTTATAAGCTGCAGTACGCAAAGAAAACGGAACAATAAAAAAATCTTTTTCATCGGAAACCATCACACTTCTTCTTGCTGACACCGATGATGCAGCTAATAAGGATATACGACATAACAATTATTAAGGAATTTTTATTAGTTTAACTTTTCCGTATATTAAGTATTATATAATATAAAATATATACAAAATATATATAAATATAGTACAGGGGTAGCGCCATCTTATTAAATAAAAGATCATTAACGACAATGTTAGATTTAATACATTTACGTAGACAGGTTACGAAGCCAAGTATTAAAAATGTTAAAGGAATGATTCAAAAGCAGCACAATATAAAAATTTTACAAAGGTTCTAATAATGTAGCATTTGATGTAAGTAGGGTTGCCATTTCTATTTAAAAAAAAGAGCACGCCAGCATAAAAAATGTAGGACATTTGCCCAAAAAAAGAGCACACATTTAAAAAAAAATTAAATTTGATAAAATTGACGACTCCATTTAATATACAAAAACAAAATTTGTTTTTACGAAAAAACTTTATTTACAAAAATACAAACTGAACATATCATTCTGATTTAATTGTTGAAAATAAAAACAAAAAAACCAAAAACAAAAATTCATTGCATTCATTATCGGGAATGTACACTTTTAGAAATTTTACATATATTTTTCAACACTTCCAATTTGAGCCATTGCATCTCTTCAAATATTTGTCAAACTCTAGGCAATCCATATCAAAATTATATACCCTTACTATATTTTTTGTTCAGACTTTCTCGTATATCTGGAAAACAAACTTTATGAAAAACACATATTTAGCTGACAAGCAGACCCCTTTGCCGAACTTTTTTTTAAATAAAAGACAAGTTAAAATAGGCCACTTCGCCAAATAGCGACAATTAGGGATAATAAAACTAATTTTGTACAAAGAGAAGTTTTAAAATTGTACTTTTTTAAAACTAATTGTACGAGCACCCAAATATTTTTTTTATACATTTTGTTACCTGTGATTTAAAGTTTAAATGTAAGTAAGAAACTTCAGAGAAGGTGCAAAAAGCCGGACAACCCCGGACATTCGCTAAAAAAGAAGTAGGACAGCCCCGGATGCCCTAAATAAGAGGACGGTGTCCAGGGAAAAGAGGACGGATGGCAACCCTAGATGTAAGTGCACCGCTGTTAGCAAAAAAAGAAAATGAATTAAAATTACTAAGTGTTTTTGGTTTGTTATTTTTGGCACCACTCATTTTCATTGTAAACATCAAAAACAGCTGATGTATTTTGTAAATAAGGTGCATATTTATATTTCAAGATTAATGTGATGTTTTTGTATGCCATGTCACTCAAAAAAATACATTGAATGAGTGTAAAAACTTGCTTTTAGTTTTTACTAGCCAAACCAGGCGCGCGTTACTACGCCCCTTAATGAATAAAAATGCGTTCTGAATTTTAATTGAATATCAAGTGCAAAAACTTAAAAATTATGATTTTTTTATGGGCGTGGCCCTGCCCACTTTTCTAATAACGAAATTGTAAAGTCATGACAGCTTAGTGTGTGTGCAAAGTTTTAGAAAAATCGGTCCAGTGCAAGTACCTCAAACTTATAACTTTTTTATGGGCGTGGCCCTGCCCACTTTTCTAATCACGAAATTATAAAGTCATGACAGCCCAATATGTGTGCAAAGTTTCAGAAAAATCCGTCCAGCGCATGTGCCTCAAAATTAAAAATTTTTTATGGGCGTGGCCCCGTCCACTTTTCTTATCACGAAATTATTA
The DNA here is from genome assembly GCA_941918925.1 of Phyto melanocephala. Classification (NCBI taxonomy): domain Eukaryota; kingdom Metazoa; phylum Arthropoda; class Insecta; order Diptera; family Rhinophoridae; genus Phyto; species Phyto melanocephala. The sequence continues at coordinate 60,647,913 of OW799235.1, read as the reverse complement.
AGTCATGAGAGCTCGATATGTGTGCAAAGTTTCAGAAAAATCGGTCAAGTGCAAGTAGCTAAAACTGATAACTAATTTTTTATGGGCGGGGCCCCGCCCACTTTTTTTCACCCATAAACACTCCATGGTATGTGTACAACAACTTGCCAAAGTTTGAGTTCGATCGGTTTACAGTTTCGGAGTCTATAGCTAACACACACACACTGAGTTTCACTTTTATATATATAGATATGACACTTGCTTTGAGTGAAAACGTAATAGCTGTCGTTTTTGTTGTCTCTTTTGGTTTTTATATTACAACTGTAAATGTCATTAGTGTCAAAAACAAACGTTTGGAAAAAAGGAATCGTGCACAAAATTTAAAAACAAATTTGAAAAATATATACATACATACATACATATTAATAATGGATTCAAGCAATAAAAAATGGTAAGTACACATAATAAATTAAAAAAAAGAAGTAACCAAATAAAATTGAAGTTTAAAAAAACAACATTGGCGCAATTTCAAAAATTTGTTTACATGATGGAAGAATTCCCACATCTTGCAACCAGCAGCCCTGTATTTGGAAGCAATAAACTAATAACAAAACAAGTAAGAGCGGTATATTCGTCCGTGCCGAATCTTATATACCCTTCACAACGTGTAGTCATGCAATAACAGTGGTTTGTGTCACCATTCATCCCATATGAAATACGTACATACATATAAAAACATACATATATAAAAACGTCCCATTGTAAATTAAAAATTCACGTATGCATGTTAAAAAAACAAAAAAAAAAATTTTTTTAAAAATTTAAAAAAAAAATTTAAAAAAAAATTATTATGTATATCTATATATATAAAAGTGAAACTCTGTGTGTGTGTGTGTGTGTGTGTGTGTGTGTTAGCTATAGACTCTGAAACTGTAAAACCGATCGGGCTCAAACTTTGGTAAGTTGTTGTACACATACCAGGGAGTGTTTATGGGTGAAAAAAAGTGGGCGGGGCCCCGCCCATAAAAAATTAGTTATCAGTTTTAGCTACTTGCACTTGACCGATTTTTCTGAAACTTTGCACACATATCGAGCTGTCATGACTAAATAATTTCGTGATAAGAAAATTGGGCGGGGCCACGCCCCTAAAAATGTTTTAATTTTGAGGTACTTGCACTGGAGCGATTTTTCTGAAAATTTGCACACATATTAGGCTGTCGTGACTTTATAATTTCGTGATTAAAAAAGTGGGCGGGGCCACGCCCATAAAAAATTAGTTATTAGTTTTAGCTACTTGCACTGGACCGAATTTTCTGAAACTTTGCAAACATACTGAGCTATCATGACTTTACACTTTCGTCATTAGAAAAGTGGGCAGTGTCACGCCCATTAAAAAAGGTATCATTTTGAGGTACTTGCACTGGACCGATTTTTCTGAAACTTTGCACACATATTGAGTTGTCATGACTATACAGTTTCGTATTTAGAAAAGTGGGCAGTGCCACGCCCATAAAAAAGGTATTATTTTGAGTTACTTGCACTGGACCGATTTTTCTGACACTTTGCACACATATTGAGCTGTCATGACTATATAATTTCGTGATTAGGAAAGTGGGCAGGGCTTGGCCCATTAAAAAAGTTTTAATTTTAAGCTACTTTCATTGGACCGACTTTTCTGAAACTTTGCACACTTATTGAGCTGTCATGACTATACAGTTTCGTAATTAGAAAAGTGGGCAGTGCCACGCTCATAAAAAAAAATTATAATTTTTAAGTTTTTGCACTTGATATTCAATTAAAATTCAGAATGCATTTCGATTCATTAAGGGGCGTAGCAACGCGCGCCGGGATTGGCTAGTAATATATATAAACAAAAAAAAAATTAAAAAAAAAATTAAAAAAAAATAATAAAAAATAATAATAAAAATATAAATAATATATTAAATAAAAAATAAAAAAACAAATAAAAAAAAAATTTTAAAAAAAATTTAAAAAAAAAATTTTTTTGGCTCAGCTGGGATTCGATGCCACGTTTTCTCTAACCAGTATACACGTTTGTATGTATGTATGTTGTTGTTGTAATGTTGTTTTTGTGAAAAAAAAATCGAGGTGGTCGTGGGTTTTTGGTCATAACTCAGTTGATTATGTACCGATGTTTCTGATTTTCAATACCGATCTACTCCCGAATATTTCTGATAATTTAATACCTTACCCGGGTCCAACCTATGTCGGGGGGCTTCAAAAAGTTGATTTCAACATACACACGGACAGACGGACAGACTGACAGAGCTTAATCGACTCCCCTATTCATAAGCTTTCAGAAAATATATACTTTATGGGGTCGGAAATGAAAATTGTAGAAATTTCACACGGAATGACAAACCTATATATACCCTTTTTCACTGTGTGAAGGGTATAAAAAAACATGGGAAACTGTTGCAGAAAAAGTAAATGCTTTTGGGCCCCCTACAAGAAGTGGTTACGAATGGAAAAAGATATGGAGGTAATGTATTGATTGTCTAATAACTTAACAAAAAATATTTTATTTAGATATGGCAAGATCAAAAATGCAGATTAAAGAAAAAGATAAGTGGCAATAATAAAAGTCTTAATGGAACTGGAGGTGGCCCATTGTCAATACATAATTTGACGCAAATGGAACTACAAGTTGACAGAGTATGCAACATTTAATCAGCTGCTGCTCATAATGGTTCAACTTTAGGGATACCGTCTGCGAAAAGAAATGTTTTAGCATCAACATCCACCACCTCTAATGAAGCAGCCGTAACAAAAGCATCAACAACAAGTAACAGTGCTATATTCGGCCGTGCCGAATCTTATATACCCTTCACAACGTGTAGTCATGCAATAACAATTGTTTGTATCACCATTCATCCCATATAAAATACGTGCATACGTACACGTTAGAATAAATGTGGCATCGAATCCCAGCTGAGCCAAAAAAATTTTATTTTATTTAATATATTATTTATATTTTATTATTTTTTTTAAATTTTTTTAAAAAATTTTTTTAGAAAAATTTTTAAAAAATTTTTTTAAATTTTTTTTAAATTTTTTTAAAATTTTTTTTTTGTAGTTTTTTTTATTATTTTTTTCTTATTTTTAATATTTTTTTTTTGTAATTTTTTTTGTTTGGTATGTTTTTTACATGTATCTATGTATGTATGTTGTTGTTGTAATTGTGAAAAAAACGAGGTGGTCGTGGTTTTTTGCTCATATCTCAGAAAGTTATGGGGCGATTGTGCTGAATTTCAATAGCGATTCATTCCTGGATATTTACAAGAGATTGATACCATAAACAGATCTGAGGAACATATAGTTGCTTCTAAAAGTTGATTTCAACCAACACACGGACAGACGTGCAGACGGACAGACGGATAGACGGACAGACGGACAGACGGTCAGGGCTTAATCGACTCCTCTATTCATAAGCTTTCAGAAAATATATACTTTATGGGGTCGGAAATGAAAATTGTAGAAATTACAAACGGAATGACAAAGCTATATATACCCTTGTGCACCACAGGTGAAGGGTATAATAACAAAATTCAAAGAAGGAAAAGTTTACAAAGAAGTAACAACACAACAATTACACGAAAATAAAATTCAAGCGGAGGCAGCAAGCTCATCCAAAGTTATGGCACAAGCTTTGGTGGATATAATTAAACATTTAAAAGATGATGATTAAGTTTCATAGTTAATCTTGTTTTTTTATTACTAATTTTATACTACTGATGATTTTTTTTATATATATTTTGTTTCTTAATTATACCCTTCACACAGTGAAAAAGGGTATATATAGGTTTGTCATTCCGTGTGAAATTTCTACAATTTTCATTTCCGACCCCATAAAGTATATATTTTCTGAAAGCTTATGAATAGGGGAGTCGATTAAGCCCTGTCAGTCTGTCCGTCTGACCGTCTGTCCGTGTGTATGTTGAAATCAACTTTTTGAAGCCCCCCGACATAGGTTGGACCCGGGTAAGGTATTAAAATATCAGAAATATTTGGGAGTAGATCGGTATTGAAAATCAGAAACATCGGTACATAAACAACTGAGATTTTTTTTTCACAAAAACAAAATTACAACAACAACATACGTACATACAAACGTGTATACTGGTTAGAGAAAACGTGGCATCGAATCCCAACTGAGCCAAAAAAAATTTTTTTTTAATTTTTTTAAATTTTTTTTTTATTTTTTTTTTATTTTTTATTTAATATATTATTTATATTTTTATTATTATTTTTTTTCAATTTTTTTTATTTTTTTTTTTAATTTTTGTTTTATTTTTTTGTTTGTTTTATATATGTATATTATATATATAATAATTTTTTTTTTAATTTTTTTTTAAATTTTTTTTAAAAATTTTCTGGGATGAATGGTGATACAAGCAACTGTTATTGCGTGACTACACTTTGTGAAGGGTATATAAGATTCGGCATGGCCGAATATAGCACTCTTACTTGTTTTAATAATTGTTTTTTAACTAACTTTTAGGTGAATTCCTTTATTAAATGTTTTTATTTAATTGAAATATTTTTTAATGAATTTTAATTAAATAAGTTTTTAATTTATTTAAGTGTTATTTCACATTTTTTTAAAATATTTTATATTAAGTTTCTGGAAATTTCATCTCTTATAGATTTAGCTAATTCAGCTTCTTCAGAAAATGTTTCAGTATTAATCTAATTGTGAGCATTGTTACTATTAAGAGGTTCTGAATTTTCGGTCACATCAAGTTCCCAATTGTTTTTGTAGAAAATGCATATATTATGTAAAATGCAACATGCATTGATGATTTTTGAGGCTTTTTCAGGGCTGTAATTGAACCAATTATACATCTAAAACGGTTTGTAAGTACACCATTGCATCTTTCAATAATATTTCTTATTTTGCAATGTTTTTCATAAAATTTCTTCTGATGTGTTTCTGTTGGATTTCTATATGTTGTCATTAAATACGGTTGCAGTTTATAACCGAAATCGCCTATTTTTGAAAATAGTTGAAATCAGTGTCTTAATATTTATTTCAATTAAACTTACCAAGAAGCCATGTATTTCTTTTCCCATGCAGGTAATTCGTTTTAAAAAAGTGATCTGCTGCACTCTGATCCCAAACGAAAGAATCATGGTTAGCGCCGGGGTGTCTTGCATTCACATATGTAATAACCATATTGTGGTCACAAATCTAAGCAAAAAAATACAAAATTTTGGTTATTAGCCAAATATGATGAGTTAGTAAATAAATTGCCAAAATAAACTCACCAGCATAACGTTAATACTGTAGTAACCCTTTCGGTTATAGTACAAATGATTCCTTTGGTTTCCAGGGGCCTTTATTCGAACATGAGTCCCATCTACAGAACCAACAACACCTGGCATGCCAGCAGTTCTAAAAAAATATCTCCTTTGATTCATTTTCTTCTTCTAAAGTTTTTTCTAATTTTATCCATTTAGGTCCAAGAAAATCCTCAAAAATGTCCAACAGTTTACTTAGAACTTGACATACCATTGTCTTACTCATCGAGGAGACAAATTCATTACCAACCGATGCTTGATAGTCACCGGTAGCTAAAAACGAAAGAAACGTCGCTAATTTTGTAGGTGCCGGAATGTGGGTACTTCGGTACGCCACTATTAATTTTGGCTTGATTTCAGCAAGCAATATTAAGAAACTTCTTTGTTGACTCGCAATGCAGCAACAAAACTAAAATAAAATTTCAAAAATTTAAAAAATATGTACATATACAAAATTGTACAATAAAATATTTTTGATTTTGTTGTTTTTTTTTTGGATTTTAAATTTTGATGGCAGAGGTACCTAACCAAAAAGCCAGGGTATTCACTAAGTTCCCTCTCCGTGGAACGACCTATACCTCTGTATAGGAAGTCGGAGACATTGAAACAATAAATAAAATTGAGTTTAAAGGTTCTCCTCCAGTTACAAAACTTTGGTTCAGGTACCGCAGGTCGACCTATACCATTGTATAGGAAGTCGGAGACACTCGAACAATAATTACTGCTGAGTTTTATGGAACTCCTCCAGTCATAAGTAAAATGAGTTTATTTGGTACTCCTCAAATTAAAACGAAAACACGCGGTTAAATGTAGAATAGTCTGGAAACTGTATCCAAAGCACAGTTACACTACGCCACACAGTGAGACGCAAAACTCTCGAAGTCAGATGAAAAGGGACAACCTGATTGCCATTAAACGATAATGGCAAAAACGCGCGAGCTCTTGACCTGACCAAAGCTGAATCACAACTGTGTTGATTTTGTTGTTGACAAAAGACAGTTGTTTTTGTTTTATTACAGGGTTAGCAACAATTAGTGCAAAAACATAACATTTTGTATGAAAAAAAATAAACAAAATATCAAATTTTACACAGTGGCAATATTGTCATTTGACGATGGAAAACTATAAAACGTAACATAATGTATGTTAGACGATCGCCATAAAAGAACTCATTTGCTTACGTACTCGCCCGTGTACCGCTCGTCCGTCTTAAAAGCCATTTGTCTTCTGCAAACAGCACATAAATTCTAATATGAAACAATTCCAATATTTACACAAGGATATACTCGATTTGTTTGTTTTGCTGATATTTTGGCTATTGGTGTGGCGTAGTTTTAATACAGTGCATGTACACTTCATTGTGACAAGAAACAACTAAAGAAAATAAAAATGATTAGACTACTCTGAAATCTGGTTGAAACGATTCCTGGTTGGAACACTCATATGTTTGTTGGTGAAACTAAAGAAAACTTCCATCTGATGTGGCTACATTTGTGGATGACGGTGCGACAAACAAACAGAACTTGGAGGGGAAAGATATATGTATGTAGGTATTGCTTTTCATTAATTGCACAAGTTTTAATACCCGCCACCAAAAAAGTGGTGGAGGTATATTTATTTTGTGACTCCCTATGTAACACATCGAAATATCCACTTTAGACCCTATTAAGTATATGTATATATTCTAAATCGGGGATTAATTTTATGACAATCTCGCTATGTCCGTCTGTTTAAAGCACGATAGGGGTCGGATTAAAAAATGATGGGGGCTAAAATTATGGTAGAATATTTCTTAAGGTTTGTTTGGTATATTCGGTCGTGCCGAATTTGATAATACCCTTCGCCATCATGAACATAGGTATAATCCCACATCGTTGCTTAACCTATATTTCATGCCATTTTTCCTTATCACTTCTACTAGTCAAGCATTTTTATTTGATGCCCATAATGATGGTATTAAAAACAATTTTTTCTCCAACTTGGATTAAAATTTTTTAAATAATTTACTGTATTCTACTGGCCAAACCCTTTCATATAATGCCAATATTGAAGGGGTGCAAGAAGTTACATTTTAAAATACCAGATTTGACACATACATATATAATTTTATTGTCTGCCATTTGGTAGTGGCGGCCTCCATGAATTTTATTTTTTTGTAGTGATTTTATTGCGCTAGTCAAGTCCTTTGTCTTTAAGCTGAAAAAATTGATTTTGGTTTGTAAATTTTTGGAATATATATTTTTAAACAAAAATTTTGTCTATAACTTTACAGATTAGAGCACGCCTTGTCTAAAATTTTTCTCTAGAGGCATATTGTATCCACAAATATTAGCAAATTATTCTACTGCTGAAAAATTTTAATTTTCGGTGGTAAAAATATGGGAAAAAACAGAGGCAGTCGTGTTTATTTGCTCATATCTCAGCAAGTTATGGGGCGATTGATTGATATCATACACAGATCTAAGATTGCTCTTAAAAGTTAATTTCAGCCGACACACGGAGAGACGGACATGGCTTAATCGACTCCTCTAATAATAAGCTTTTAGAAAATATGGGGTCGGATATGAAAATTGTACAAATTACAAACGGAATGACAAGGCTATATATACCCTTGTGCACCACAGGTAAAGGGTATAAAGATCATACAAATTCTGTCCATAAATAAATAGTTTCTATAGTTATTACCAACAGGTAATTTTTCTGTATGGAGAAACTTATATTGGTAACGACCTCTGTGGTGTACGGGCTGTACAGAAGACAAGTCTATGCCCGCCGGATCTCACTGTGGTGATGATTGATATGCATAGTATGTATGGCGTAGTACGGATGACTAACTAATGTTTGATCACACGGCAAACATTAGTTCTTCAGAAATGAAAAAATTTATGTCAAAGAACCAGAGTACCGAAAGGCACGAGTCGTAAGGTATATTAGAAGTACTATTCAAAAAATATAGGTGGTATCTCACAGTGTGCGCTTCGGAGAACGGAGGATATTGAGTGGACAGTGGAGCTGTTAACCGTAAAGCTTGCTTGCCAGCATGGGCTTCCTTTGACTGTAGTTAATGAAACAGACCCAATGCCATGGTAGAGCGGGGAATTGGAATCTATGAAAACAGATACGATAAGGGCTTTTTTCTTTTGAGAGGATTATAAGGAGAAGAACTAAACGACTTCGCTGTCTTAATGGTACCATGACGGATACGATAGAGGAGACACCGATAAAGATAAATTTTCCAAAAGTTTCGTGTCAGGGGACTTATGGTGTTCCATTAACAGGGGGCTGGCGAATAAAAGCTAAAGAAAGCGGAAAGAATAATTACTTTAAACACTTAAAAGTACTATTCATTATTTTGCTCTATTTAAGGCGGCTGAAATGTATGGTATATATCCGACACGACTACAGATGTGTGTGATCACTTTACTTGTTGTGGTCAGGGAAATATTTGTTGCCTGCCTTGCAATGGGATATGTTCTTCTAGCATAAAAGAAACGAAAGAAGTTTTCCTTCCGAAGATGGGGAAGAGGGACTATACGGATGCTTAGTCTTTCAGGCTAATTAGACTTATATCTTTTCTCTTGACGACAATGGAAAGGGTATTGGTGGACTTCCAGAAGAAAAATACGATGATGGATAGGCTATTGAGTGGATGCCAGCACGCGTACAGCAATGGAAGGACTACGGAAACTGCTTTTTCTTTACTAATTGGTGAGATTTGCGGATATATGGCGGTATCGCTTTGTCTGTATTTATAAACACAGAGGGCGTTTTTGATAAGATCTCCTTTGATAAACTCAAGGAGGCCCTTACTGAGCGAGGAGTAGATGTCATTATTCTAAAATGAATTATTCCCAACCTGAAGTTGTAGTTACAGTATTTTCATGAGACTGGAGATGGTAGGCATACACACTATAGGGTATGCGGATGACATGGCAATTATGGTGAGTGGGAAGTTCATTGAGGCTATTCTAGTCTATATAAGACAGGATCTCAGTGCAAACGAAGCATGGTGCAATTCATAGGGCCTCACCATAAATGCTGGAAACGAGTATGCGGTTGTAGGTGCAGAATCTCACGTAATGCTGCACATTAAACTTACACAGCGATAGCGAGTCCGGTGATTACTTACGCGTCTGTTGTTTAGTGGTCGAATTCAACCCAAGTGACAATCAAGCGGAAATTGGATGGGGCTTAGACGATTGCTTACTATGATATATGTGGTGCGTTACGTACCACACCGATACAAATAATAGAGGATTGCTGCTTTTGGACCTGTTTATAAGGATATCAGAGGCAATGGTAACAACTTACCTAAAGTGCTGAGAATAACCTAAATTAAAATATAGGCTACCTTTTGTTCCAATAACTACGCAGTAAACACTTAAGGACCTTTTAGATTTTCAAATTCAAAAACACAAATACATGAGCAATTGTTAACGTCATCTATTATTACATTCAATTACACGCAACAGAAGGTGGAGACTTTATATACAAAGCGAAAACAAAGAATTACTTGGATATGAACTTGAATATAATTAATTTTATTATTACCCACAACACAATAGACAAAGACGAAGACAAATCACGGTATAGCAAGTATGGCGAATTTTATATTTAGAACAATGGACAACGATAGCAGTCAAAAAATTACAAAAACTTTTTTTTTTAGAATGAACATATTAATTAATCAATAGATTTTATTTTACGTAAATATTTCTAATTAATTAACATTATTCATTTTAAAAATTATAAATATTTTTTAACAAAGAAGTGTCTACATATAGTTTTTTAAAAAAACCTTATTTTATCTTTTATTTTTCTGTTTTAGGTATACAGATAAACTACGTATGGTATTCATTAGGGCCGAAGAAATTTCAAGGCGACAAATTATTATTTTGTTTTGTATTTCGGTTCGTGATCTAAATATTATTACCTGGAATGTTTGCATCTGGAGAATATAATGAGAAACGGTCATTTATGATATTTCGGATCCTTTTCCCTAATGTAAAAAGTTTTGCATCTTTTTTGACATCTTTTATTTGACGTTTGATTAAAAAGTCACCCAGGGCAAAAATGATGCCATAGTCAAGCTATAAATAACAATATGCGATATGATGAGATCGGACTTTGAATGGCTGCGCTATATATAAAAAACAAAAAGTGCTGTATTTTGGAACATGGCAAAAAGATTCCCTGTTTTGGAAACTTCATTGATATATCTTCCATTCTACGGGGTGACTGGCACGATCATATTTTGTATGGAGGCTGACCTGCCTTAATGGGTGTTCATCATACGTCGCTGTATATACATGTTGAAACGAACTACCAGTACGTATAATATTTCTGAAATGATTGATTTAATTTAGTCTCTTTACACCCTTCACAGAGAGTGTACGGGTACATATAGATTTTATATTCCGTGCAAAATTTCTACAATATTCTTATCCGACCCCATAAAGTATATATTTTCTGAAAGGGGAGTTGAGCACTGTCCGTCTGTCTGTGCGTCACAATGATCCATGTGTAATACAAAGATATCAAAAATATCCGGAAGCAGATAGGCATTAAAAATCAGCATAATCACTTAATAACTTTCTGAGATATAAGCAAACAAAAAGGGCTGCGTCTGATTTTTTTCCTTATATTCACTTTGGTGCGTTTAAGTTGCGAATAAGAATTACCGGTGACCCAAGCTTTAATGTTAGCACATGCGGTGGCAATCCGGCTGGTTGCAATGAATTCAAAAATTCAGTGAGATAATTAACGGCTACTTCTTCATCCATTACTGTGTCGATAGATTTGTATTTGATTAATTTTCCGGGCAGTTGCAATTGAATTTGCTCAGTGAGCTGTAAATATTTTTTGTAAATAAACCGAAAACTCGGATTTTTGAATGCATCATTTCGAAAGTTTAAAAATTTTGATATTGAATCATTGATAGCTTAGATTTTTTGTAAATATCTTCGAAACTACATAACCGATTTTAGAGTTTGATATCTCGTTTTAAAAAACATGACAACGGCTTTCAAAAAGATAAAAAAAACAAACAAAATAAATATATGTATATGTCATTGGTGGTGCAATATGAAAATTGGATTTTGCCACGCATCGGATGTGCCTTAAAAAATCTTGCTATTAAAAGTCAGTTACGTGGGTTCATTATGAGGTGAAATATTAGCGAAAGAACGCGATTGCTTCTGTTTTTTACCCAAACAAAGTCAGATTCGAAAGCGTTTATTACTTACATGTTAAATCTATATCTTTACAAACAACAAAGATAAAGACGAAGTTATTTTTGACAAAAAAAAATATCAATTAAAGGTAAAGCGGTCTCTAAGACACACTTATTTATATATTTTTATATATACATATATATATATATAACAGTGCAATGTGTGTGAAGCATACATAAGATTCAACATAGACGAATAAAGCGCTCCTACTTGTTAATTAATAGATTCTTACCCATACACAAATGTATTTCAATTTATTTTGTACTGGCAGCCATAATCGATATTACATTTTTGGCACCACAGACGAAGGGTATAAAGGTACATATATGTATACTAGACAATCCTTTTCAATTTGTGTAATATTTTTTAGAACGTCCTCTTTTCAAAAACATAAATTAAGGCTTTTGTGATGTCTGATGAAATCATATCTTAGATGCTTAAATAATTTTGTTCCCTGGTTTTGTTTTTGTAAACATATTTTTTAACAGAATATTCAAAAACACGTTTCAATAAGATTTGTTTTACAAATTGTTATGTTTATATTTTCAAATTTTAGAAAAGGGTGTCGACATTTAATAAATGGTTTTTTAATTTCTCTATTGAATTAGCAATTTCAGTTTTTCTATAGTAGTATATAGACACAAACAGCATTAGATTTCACCCTTGTATTTACTTTATGCTACGTGAGTGCTTTAGTTACACAACGGCATATAAATATTACTTAAAATCTAAATTTTAGAGTGTTGTTTTATTTTTGTGTGAAATATTTGATTTAAGAGCAAAGGTTGTTGATTCTTGTTTAAGTACATATGTACGTACGTACATACATACACCTTACCATTTACATATGTATATGTTGATTTTGCTAATTTTCAAAGGCATTATTCTGTTTATCGATTATTCTTCAAAGTAAAACAAGGTTACATTTGATGAACAACAAATAAGAGCGTTTTATTCAGCTATGCCGAATTTCAAATACCCATCACTAATTTTGTGAGCTTTTGTAGCACAAAATTTATTATTTTGTTATTAACAGTAATCACTTTAGATTAATCCCTTTATACTGGAATATTTGTTACCTTCTTTGTGTAACTTTGATTTCCTATCGATTTATTCCTTAAATTTAGTCTAACAATGAAACATTAAGTATTTTTACACTAGAAATGATGCGAAAACTGCCGGGTAAATGAACAAACGAAATTCCACAAGAAGTTCCTTATATGGCAATTCATTTGCAGTTGTGGCAAAATAAGTCAACCACATTTGGCATCAGGCACGATAAATGCAAAAATATTTATTATGGAATACCTACAAAAATGGCTTTACTTTTCTTCAAACAACACGAATTTTATATGAATTTGGATAAAGCTTTATATGCGAGGAGGGCGTTAATGTTACTTTAATTTTTTGGAATTGTACTTATATTGACAAAAATGTATACATGCTAAACTTCATGATCATAGATGAGCTTTTTAATTTTATTACCAGTAAATTACGTGAAAAGTGGGCGTTATAGTAGTAGTTTCTGCTATAAAATTCAACTTATATGTTTCAACATAGAGTCCATTTTACTTCCAAAATTTTTATTAATAGAGAAATTACATGCATTTTAGTAAACTCTTCATGTGGGTGGTGGGCGAGTTGAATTAATTTTCCGTTATTCCAAGGCTTTTTATCAAAGATCAATTTTCGCAAAATGTCAGAACCGTACATCTAATTTTGTCAGTTTAATTACGTTTTAGATTTTAAATAGACCGAAAAAGACGTACATTTTGATCTATAGCACCTTCCGTAATGTATAAATTAAAGCAATTTTCAGGAAAATTTATTTTACGTCAAAGCGTTTAGACACAATCGCATTTTATTCGATGTTTTAAGGATGTTGTTTTTTCCCTAATCTTGCATCACAATCTAAAACTCTTTTCCTAATATACCGATAATCCCATTTTCAATGACAAACAAACCTTGTACATAAAAAATATTCTGCAAAATTTGAGCCGCCTAGCTTATTTTGGTCATACATGGGCATACTGCATTACTTTTTTACTGCAGCAAGCGTTTCAGTAATCAGTAAATGCTTACTGGTAATGAAATATAATTTTCATTACCAGTAAATTTTTACTGATTACTGGAAAAAAAATTTTTTCAGTAATTAGTAAAATTTACTGAATACTGAAAATTGTGTCACGATTACGTATTTTTTTTTACAAGCTCAAAGCTTTGCGGGTTTAGCACAAGAAATATTTGTAAATTTAAATTGTTGAATAAAGATAAAAGATTAAATATATTATTGGCTTTGCTTAATACAAGCATTTCAAAATTTTTATCACTGAGTTTTTGTCTTCTGGAACGATTCACAATCCCAGCGAAAGAAAACAATCTTTCTACAGGAGCAGACGAAGGCAAAGGAGTATTGTATTTCAAAAACACGTTTTTAAAATCACTGTAATTATGCAGGCAAATGATGCTAGTGTGTTGTTCGGCCAGGTACAAAATTGTTTCCTGAAGATAGTTTGCCAAGTCACCTGAATTAAGAATTATGCCCGCATCTGTTTAAGAAAATAATATAAGAATGTGAATAATAAATACAAAAATTTATTACCGTTTATTGAGTACGAAAATTCTTAGTTTTATAATTCTTGTTTTTTTTCTTGTATGTATAGGTAGTAAAAACCTCCCGATACTGCATTCTTATCAGTAATCAGTAAAATTTACTGATTACTGAATTTTTTTTTTCAGTAATCAGTAAAAATATACTGGTAATGAAAATTCAAGTGCAGTACCAGTAAAAAAAGAAAATACTGAAGAAGTACTGGTACTGCAAGGTGCCATGTATGATTTTGGTTCAAACTCTATCGTGCTTTTAACAGACGGACAGACGTACAAACGTACAGACGGATGGAAATTTGTAGATCATCCTAAAATGATACCAGGACTCAGAAAATATATGTATACTTTATGGGGTCTACAATGGATATTTCGATGTGTCACAAACGGAATGACAAAATTAATATAAAACTCCACCACTTTTTTGGTGGTGGGTATAAAAACATTTGCATTGTTATATTGTGTCTCATAAGTAAGTGATAATCATATGGGATTAATAGTCCCTATCTCTAAAATGTATTAATTTTTTTGGATGTTAATTTTGTAACATAATGTCACACGAAAACAGTTGCATAGATACATACATATGTATGTACATAATATATTTGAAGGTAAAAATTTGTCATGGCATGAAACCAATTACGAATAATGAAGACAATATGTTCATCAAAATAAAATATGTAATGTTGTGCGATTTCTTGCATTTTCTTGCCGTTATTGAAGCAAATCTGTAAGTTGCTAGCTTAAAACTACTTCTACAAAATAATGGGTCAGATTGCTAAAATACTAGATTCCTATAACAAATAAATTGGCATTTATAATCGTTAATTTAATAAGGTGATTTGATTAAGGCCAAATAGTTTTGTTGGTTACCTTATATCTGCAATAGGTAAAGTTATTACTTTGATGTTATTTTCAAGGAACTTGGTTGTGATTTCTTAGTTAAGCTATTTTAGATACGAATAAACAAAATTCGTTCGTTTAAGTTGTTGTAGGGAAGAAGTTCAATTTCCAGTTAATCTTTAAAATTTGCTTTGAAAAGGATCTTGTCAAAATCGTTGTAAATAGATAAGGATTAAAGAAACAGCGTTATATAGGAGGTGGGCGTTGAAGAGGGTTACTTTGATTTTTCGTTATTACAATGATATTACCCAAAAGCCTATTATCTGAAAAGACTTAAGAATCTTTCATATCATTCTGTCGATTTATGACGATTTTATTTTTAAATTAAAAAATTTTAAATAAGTAAGAGCACTTTGTTCGGCTTTGTCGAATTTTTGATACCCACCACCAATTCTACGTATTTTTATAGCATAAAAGTTATTATGTTGTTATTAACAGCATAAGGGTGCTCCGGTGGACTAGTCAGTAGTGTGTTGGTCTGCTAGTTTGGGGGTTGCGGGTGTGATTTCCGCCAGAGACTCTGGACTTGTCTGCTTCTCTTCTCTCTTCTCCATTCAATTATTACTTTTCTATTCAGGTATCACAAAGGTATCAGTATAATGGAGCCAAGTGAGCTGCACACAAGCTGGCCGTTCTACCTAACCTAACCTATTAACAGCATTACCTATGGAACAATCTCTTTATACTAAAATATGTATCACGTTCATTGTGTAACTTTGATTTGCTTTTAAATATTTTTTGTAAATTTAGTTTAGCAATGAAAGTAGGCATTTTGGCATAGCAATGATATTAACTAGAAAGCTAAATGTCCGAAATTTCATTATCACACTTTTAATTCTGTCGGTTTTATGAGCTTTTTAATTTCATTACCAGTATGTTACGTGAATAGTGGGCGTAATAGAAAGCGTGTTAAAGTTGTTTCTGATAATAAATTCAACTTAGATTTTTTAATAAAGTCCTTTAATATTCCAAAATCTTTATTCATAGAGAAATTGTATAAATTTGAGATAAAACATTTTACGGGAGGTGGGTGTAAAAGTGAGTGTGTCACATTAATTTTCTGTCAGTATAAAGCCTTCGACCAAAATGCAATGTTTGCAAAATTTCTAAATTTTGTCAGTTTTATTAAATTTTTTAATTTGAAATAGACCAAAAAAACACTTCTTTCGTTTTTCGTAGGGCATAGATTTCAGAAATTTTTAGGGAATCATATTTTTTTATTCAGAAAAGTTTTATAATTTTAATTTTAATAGTTAAAAAAAAATTGTTTACGAGTATATATTATTTGTTTATTCATTTATTTCTTTGTTAGTTGAGTGTTTTAAAGTTTTTTTTTAAATTTAAAGTTTAATTTAAAACATTTTGACATATGTACATATGTATATACATATATAGAAATTTACAAAAATGTAGTATAACAAACATTTACAATTTATATAAAAATGTTAAAAATATATATTCTAACAAAAATAGTTGAACATTTTATTTTATAGTAAGTCTCCGTTTACACAGGGAAACATTTGGAAGGGAAACATCTGGAATTCTCTTTTGCATTTTCCTTCGCGGTCATACAGGGAAACATTGTTGTCGGAAACATTCCAGTTTACATTTGTTTTTTTGACATTTTTTCTTTTGTAGGTATGTATGTACATAAGTATATATTTTAATTTTTAAGTTTAATTAGTACATTATTTATTTTTTTATTTTTATTCAAACAAAGTCAAATATAAAAAACATAGAGAACAAAGCACGAAGCACCACAGTGGCCCCTTTTCTTAAAACCCATGGCAAAAATATAAAATTTCATGACAAAATTTTATGAAATTAATGAAAACATCGTATAAAGAACTACTTACTGATCACAATTCAAAAACTTTTTCCTTAATTGCATAAAAATTATAGTTTGTGGAGCTGCTAAAAGTCAACATTTTAAAAAAAAAAAAAAAACGTGGGTGATTTTGAAAAAATAAATGCACTTTAGAGTTAAAGGGTCAGAAACATTGCCGTTTAATTACAACTTTTTTGGTATTTTTTCTTTTAGGTATGTTTGTTTTTTATTAAAAAAAGTATTAATATGTTTAGCAAATGCCCTACCTTTTAGGCAGAGTTGTAAACGAATCATTCATTTTTGAATTCAATTCAATACGAATTAGCTACATTGTGAATTAATTCATTTCACCAAAAAAAAAAGAATTGATTGAAATTTGAATCAATTTATTTGAACTTATCAAACATGAATTGCAATTCATTTTTAATTCAAATGAATTGTTAAAATGAATTGCAATTCATTTCCAATTCATTTGAATTAATTCAAATAAATTTAGTAACTTTGAATTTCAACACATAATTGCTGTTTTTATTATTTATGGGCCGTTACCATCGTCAGTTGCTGTTGAAAGATTATTTTCGTACGCGTCTATTTTAAATATGCCTAAACGTGGAAATCTATTAGATGATAATTTTGAAAAATTATTATTGCTGAAAGTGAACGATGCATTCTAATTCAATTTAATTAGCATTTATTTTATAATTAAAATAATAGCAAAATTAGTTGATGCTTATATATGCTACTATATTGTCCATATATTGTAATTTTTCGTAATTTAATGTTTATTTGTAAAATATAATTTAATTTTATTAAATAAAAATTACATAAATATTACATAAGTATTACTAAAGTGTTTGTCATTGATGACTGAAATATGTATAAATAATAAAAACAGCAATTATATGTTAAAAATTCAAAGTAACTAAATTTATTTGAATTAATTTAAATGAATTGCAATTCATCTTCTAACTCATTTGAATTAATTCATTTTTAATTCAAATGAATTGGAAGTGAATTGCAACTCATTTTTTCTAACTCATTTGATTTAATTCAAAGTTAATTCAATTCAAATGAATTGGAAATGAATTGCAATTCATTTTAACAATTCATTTGAATTAAAAATGAATTGCAATTCATGCTTGATAAATTCAAATGAATTGATTAAAATTTCATTCAATTCGTTTTTTGACGAAAAGAATTAATTCAAAATTTTACCAATTCAGTGCATGAATGATTCGCGAATTAATTCAAAAATGAGTGATTCGTTTACAACTCTGCTTTTCGGCAATAGTCGCTTTTTAGACACCTAATATTTAGGTAATTTTTACAAATAAAATAGAGAATATCTTAAAATGGTCAAAAATGGTCTCGCCCATATTTTCTGAGCATATTTGCTACATAATACTTTAAATCATTTAACTAAGTTCGGCTTCCGTAGGTTGCCGCTGTAGGTGAAATAAGAAGAAAACTGTTACAACCTCATAGCGAAAACGAGAAAAAATTTTTTCTTATTTTTAAAGTATGTAACAAAGATGTGTGCAAAATGTGAAAAGAAATAAAAAAGGGTTTATAACTTTTTTTTTTCACTGCAGCAATTTTAGTGTAAAATAAAGTTACTTGTTGCATATTTTTATTGCTTCTCGTTAAATAATTTTGCTTTGCCAATCAGGTAGGCATAACTATTGCAATTCTTTTATTTATTTCAATTTAAAAAAAACTGTTATAAAAGTAGGCAGGTAGTTTTAAAACCTTTTTATACTTAATAATATATAAACTGTATATATATGGTATATATTCCAGTTAATTTGTTTATTTTTTAGCTCAAATTAGGTAGTTGAAATACTTTTTTTTTTAATTTTTGGGTATAAATTAAACCGCAATTGTATAATGCAGCCAGTTAAGTTTTTACTTTCTAGAACTAGTGATCACTAACAGAACTTATACAATTTTATTTTAAAGTGCGATAATTTCATTTACTAATTTAGAATTGTTGGAGTTATTCAGAAACTCAGATAATGAAAATGCATTTAAATTGGCTATTGTGGAAAAACTACACGATTTACAAGGATACCACGAAATGGATGTTCATAGCAAAATTCACTTCGTTTTCCTAAAAATAAAGAAAAATGGCTTGCCTCACACCGTACGTAAAAAGCATTTATGAAAAAACAACCCAGACTGGATAAATGGAGATACAACTTTTAAAAACATCGAAGAACCGCAAACATCCTCTGACAGCAAAAGAGGAAGACCAGCAAAAACTATAAACGAGTGTTCTGAGTACACAAGAAAACGTAAACTTGAAAATGCCACAAAAGATATATCTAAATCGCATCTTTCAGAAGCATTATGTCTTAAGTTTGTAAAAGATAGAGATAAATCAAGTTACGACATTACAAAAGCTTGTGGTGCTTGCAAGTCCAGTTCGATTGCAGAGAATCAAGGGGAGTACTCCTACTCCACCAAATGCTTTACCCACAAAGTATAATATAGAAGAAGCCTTAGCGTTGTTTATGGAATTGGGATTGTCAAAGGAAAAATATTCTATTTTACGAAACTCTTTAAAGAATCATAATGTGAATATTCTTCCTGGATACAAAAAGATTACATCTGCCAAAAAGAAGCAGTGCCACCCAATGTAAAGGTTACTGAAGTATCGGTAGAGGTAAAACTGCAAGACTTATTGGATGTTATAGCCAAAAGCATTATTCAAAGTTTGCCTGAAGAGGAAGCAGTATTCAGATAGGCTTACATTGATAAATAAGTGGGGATGTGATGGATCATCCGGTCAAAGTGCTTACAAACAACAATATCGAAAAATGACACAACTATTACAGATACAAATATGTTTACGGCTTCTGTAGTTCCTTTACGACTGAGAAGTGAAATCGCTGAGCATTAGAAAAATCCTCGCCCATCATCAGTTCATTTTTGTCATCCCATATTTTTATACCCTTCACACAGTGAAAAAGGGTATAATAGGGTTGTCATTGCGTGTGAAATTTCTACAATTTTCATTTCCGACCCCATAAAGTATATATTTTCTGAAAGCTTATGAATAGGGGAGTCGATTGAGCTCTGTCAGTCTAACCGTCTGTCCCTGTGTATGTTGAAATCAACTTTTTGAAGCCCCCCGACATAGGTTGGACCCGGGTAAGGTATTAAAATATCAGAAATATTCGGGAGTAGATCGGTATTGAAAATCAGAAACATCGGTACATAAACAACTGAGATATGAGCAAAAACCCAAGACCACCTCGATTCTTTTTTCACAAAAACAACATACATACATACAAACGTGTATACTGGTTAGAGAAAACGTGGCATCGAATCCTAGCTGCGCCAAAAAAATTTTTTTTAATTTTTTTTTAAATTTTTTTTTTACTTTTTATTTAATATATTATTTATATTTTTATTATTATTATACCCTTCACACAGTGAAAAAGGGTATATATAGGTTTGTCATTCCGTGTGAAATTTCTACAATTTTCATTTCCGACCCCATAAAGTATATATTTTCTGAAAGCTTATGAATAGAGGAGTCGATTAAGCCCTGACCGTCTGTCCGTCTGACCGTCTGTCCGTGTGTATGTTGAAATCAACTTTTTGAAGCCCCCCGACATAGGTTGGACCCGGGTAAGGTATTAAAATATCAGAAATATTCGGGAGTAGATCAGTATTGAAAATCAGAAACATCGGTACATAAACAACTGAGATATGAGCAAAAACCCACGACCACCTCGATTTTCTTTTCATAAAAACAACATTACAACAACAACATACATACATACAAACGTGTATACTGGTTAGAGAAAACGTGGCATCGAATCCCAGCTGAGGCAAAAAAATTTTTTTTTAAATTTTTTTAAAATTTTTTTTTTTAATTTTTTTTTATTTTTTTTTTTTATTTTTATTTAATATATTATATATATTTTTATTATTATTTTTTTTTATTTTTTTTTTTTTTAATTTTTTTTTTATTTTTTTTTTTTGTTTTATATATATTATATTATATATGTATATAATAATTTTTTTTTTTTAATTTTTTTTTTAAATTTTTTTTTTTAAATTTTTTTTTTATTTTAATTTTTTTTTTGTTTTTTTTTAACATACATACGTGAATTTACTGTTATTGCATGACTACACGTTGTGAAGGGTATATAAGATTCGGCACGGCCGAATATAGCGCTTTTACTTGTTTTTTTATTTTTTTTTTGTAATTTTTTTTCTTGGAAACATACATACGTAAACTCAATTTATAATTCTACAATAGGATGTTTTTTACATGTATGTACATACGTATTTCATATTAGATGAATGGTGATACAAACAATTTTGCATGACTACACGTTGTGAAGGGTATATAAGATTCGGCACGGGCGAATATAGAACTCTTACTTGTTTTTTTTTAATTTTTTTTTATATTTTTTTTTAATATTTTTTTTTGTTTTATATATATTATATATATAATAATTTTTTTTTTTTTTTTTTTTTAAATTTTTTTTTTAAATTTTTTAAAAAATTTTTTTTTTTCGTTTTTTTAACATACATACGTGAATTTATAATTTTACAATGGGATGTTTTTATATATGTATGTTTTTATATGTATGTACGTATTTCATATGGGATGAATGGTGACACAAACTAATGTTATTGCATGACTACACGTTGTGAAGGGTATATAAGATTCGGCACGGCCGAATATAGCGCTCTAACTTGTTTCAATATGCAAAGGAGTCTTCAGAAATAATCAAATCTACAGTGAACGATATAAAAAAGCAAATTTCGGAATTAAAGCCTTCTGTTATTGATATAAAGAATGGAAAAAGTGTTTCGATTGATTATGAATTTTTTTTACAATTATTGATGGCAAAGTCTTAAATGTAATAACAGATACCTCGTCAACTTTAAAGTGTGCAATTTGCAAAAAGTCACAGAAAGACTTTCAAAATTTTTATGACTCAAATAATGAGCAAAATTATGAATATGGAATTTCTCCATCACATGCCAGAATTGGGTGCATGGTGCAATTTCGCGTGAAGGTGAATGTTTCAATATAAACGCAAAACAAAAAGAAATGCTATCTGCTTGAAAAATGAATTTCTTAAGCAGCTCGGGCTGAAAGTAGACTGCCCAAAGCAGGATATAGAAATTCTAGCGATGGTAATATATTTAGACCTTTTTTTGAAAATGATGAGGTAACAGCTTGAATTACTGGAGCGACAATAATATTATAAAAAGGCTGGCAGTTATCCTAAATGTTATAAACTCTAGAGAAATGGTAAATGGCCCAAAGTTTGATAATTATGCATCAAAAACTGCCCAATTTTTAGCTCAAATGCTGAGAAGAAACTTACTCCTACGGTTCATAAGATATTGGCTCATGGTAAAAGTTTAATTGAATATCAATGTTTAGCGATTGTAGAGTTGTCAGAAGAAGCCCACGAATGCAAAAACAAAGACAACAAAAAATTTATATACAGGAATACTTGCAAAATTTTACGGATTAGACAGAATGCGGACCTTTTCATTATGTTGGCGGACTCTTCATCACGAAGACATGTTAGATCTCGAAAGGATTTGGAAGAACATAATTATAGCTCCGATATGTTAAGTCTATTAGATAGCGCTCCCAATGTTAATGACTATTTCAAAGAGAACTAACTAATAAAAACAATTATTTTAGCTAAATAAAATATATACTAAATAACATTATATCTATAGCATAAATATATTAATATTAAAAATAACTTAAAAATGTGTTTCTGTAATAGAACCAAAAAATTTAATATTGGTTTAGCATGTTATATTAGATTGCTTTTTTCTAAACTTTCGGATTTGAACAATGTGCATTGCAAAGCGCACCGCGTTAAACTAGTTACTTAATATACATTTACTTAAGGAGCTAATACACGGCATGTTTTTTACATCTGACTTGTCAAATTCTCCACTGCTAATACAAACATGTCGTGTGTTACCTTTAAAACATTACTTCTGTAAAAACACATGTGTTGAGACATCTGACAAAATTTTAATTAGAGTGCGCTCTATTTTCTTCTGTAAAAACATGTGACATCAGTCGTTGGCAGAAATCTCTGCTGCTGCAAAGCAGTCAGCGTAAAAGTACAATTTTGACAGACATGTAGATTTACATATGTCTCACAAATTTTAAAGTCAGATGTAAAAAACATGCCGTGTATTGTAGCCTTTAGATTTAAATATTAAAAGTATATAAAGATATGTATTTGCGATACAAATAAAAAACTTATATTTAAAAAACATGTTAACTTATAACTGGAAAAATTATCATATTTTAACCGCAATTTTTGGAGCACCCTGTACCTCTATCTGCATTTTGTAAACATTATTTTGAAGCCTAAAGTGTCTTCTGTCAATATCTTTTTAAATCTTTTAAGCATATTAATTATTTCAAAAGTTATGATTTTTGCAACGAAAAAAAGTCAAAAGGCGCCACTGTGCGCCAAAAAGAAATAACGCAAATGTCAAAAAGCATAGCATATGTAAACAATAAGAATGAAAGCACAAAGCGTGCCTCCGAGAACGGGAAACAACTTTCATATTCTCTTCCCCACCCGTCCCTTTCTTTCAAACAAAATGTTTCCCTTCCAAATGTTTCCCTGTCTAAATAGGATATGTGCAATAATTAAATCTAATACTAAATTCTGTACTTTGTAGAATCGATAAACGCTATACGTGTACCACAATTTTTGGCAAGTGATCCGGAGTTGTGGTGCATTCCAATTTGTGGTCTCTTGCATGTCTATACAGTAATAATGGAATTAGATCCTGTTATGCTTCATTAAATTGCGGAGGTGGCAAAGAATCCGCCCGAGGCTGGAAAATATGAAAATTTGAAGAAAGAAGTAAGTAATTGCTCGATTTGGCGAAACCTTTCAAACAAACGGCCTAGCCAATTACTATGTGAACTGCGATATCTAGCTGGCGCAAACGTTTCAGATGATGTCTTAACAACTTCATGGATGCAAAGAATGCCAGACACGGTGTATTATTTTTGTTTAAAAGGGACAAAATCTCGAAAATTTATTTTAAATCGCAGACAGGGTAGTCGACAATTCCCCGTCACCTCACCATGTAATGCCAACTTCAATACCAAAAGACAGGTCGTATGGCGACGCAATTAGTTCGTCCAAATAAGTATCTAACGAATCTAGAATTACTGCTCTTGAAACATCAATACATCAAACGGTTCAAAAACTTAGAAATATTTCCATTTATATGGCCTGTAACAAACAAACAACAACATTAAAAGTCGCAGCAGATCACGCAGCTGTAACAAACCGCAAATAATATGTTACTATCGTATAATATTCGACACATCATCTAGAAAATGTCAACAACCATGTGAATTCAATAGTCAACCATCAGCGAGCATGCAGCAAAACACCAACGATGAATTGACCAAACAATTTTATTACTACTGATCATTATATTGTAACAGACAAATTTCAGCTGTTAGCTGCAAACGGTACTCCAATACCTACATACGGCATCAAACAACTCGCAGTGGATTTAGGTTTGAGAGTTTTTAGGTGGAATTTTATGATAGCTAAGGTTCATATTCCCCTACTAGGAACTGATTTTCTTCACAATCATGAATCAAAATTAGTCGATACCTTCAAGTCACTCAAAATTAATGTTACAACACAACAAAATAGTGTATCAACAATAAACTCACAATTTAAATTGAACAATTGAATTGAACACATATAAGGTCCCAACATTATCAAACGTTCTTCATCGTATCATAGTTCATTGCCAGGCTACCGCAGAACTACCTCGTCGTTGTGCTACAGAGAACATAAAAGCCATTAAAGAATAATTTGACTCACTACTTCAGTTAGGCGCAATTCGACCTTCTAGCAGCCCGTGGTCCAGCCCCATACATGTAGTAAAAAAAAAAAGCTGGCGACTGGAGAGCCTGTGGTGATTACAGAAAGTTAAATGCACATACAACTTTAAAATTGATATAAATAAGGCATACTACAATATTCCAATGGACCCCCTAGTGTAAGAACACTTTTCGGACTATTCGAATTTATGGTTATGCCCTTTGATCTACAGAACGCCACACAAATCTTTCAAAGATGCATGGACTCCATTTTTCATAACTTGAAGTCTTTTATTTGGATGATATCTTAATTTTTTTTCAGAGACAGAAAACCAGCACAAAGAACACGTCAAAAGCTTTCTATAGAACTCAGGCATGCAAATCTGTCCATTTATGTATCTAAGTGTGAATTTGGCATTAATAGTATTTTATTATTGGAATACGATATTTCCGAAAATAGCAGAATAGATGCTGTAAAAACGTACCCCAAACTAAAAACAACTTTAAAACTAAGAAGATTCGTACGAATTTTTAATTTTTATAGAAAATTCATTTAAAACGCATCAGAACTACAATTATCCCTTAACAATTTGTTTAAAGGTGGCAAGAAACATTATCAACGATTAATTAATTGGACACCTTCACCAGAACCCTCGTTTAATGCTTGCAAAAATTGTCTAAATGATATTACAACACTAAATTTTCGCACCACTTAGGCTAACCACAGATGCCTTAGATGTTGGAGTACACCTAGAAAAACAAACGAAAGACGGATGGAAGCCAATTGGATTTTTCTCATCCAAACTAAAGCAATCTCAACGCAACTACAGTGTATATGACAGGGAACTTCTCGCAATTTATGTTGCTGTAAAATTTTTTAAACATATTTTAGATGGTCGGGAATTCATGATAAGAACAGACCATAAGCAGTTAATTTATGCTTTTCAATAAGAAGCAAAAGCGCATCTCCAAGGCAGCTTCGACAAGTTTCATACAGAGCTAAATTTTGAACACAATTAAACCATGTCTCAGGTTCCAACAATATGGTTGCAGATGCACTTTCGCGTATTAATGAAATATCAATGCCACTGAACATATCTCTAGAAGATATTCAAAACTCTTAAATCAATGATACAGAACTACAGACCATTTATGATAAAATTAATAAATCTTTAAATCTTGAGCGTTTGCATTTGGAGCAAAATATCAGTATTATTAGCGATACTACGTCAGCAAAGAGCCGACCCTGAATTCCAAAAAATGTTCGTCGTAAAATATTTGAGTGTGTTCACTTATAGGCTCATCTAGCCTATAAATCAACTGTTAAACAAATAACAAACAAATATGTGTGAATCCAATGAATCTTAACAGTACAAAATGGGTAAAGAAGTGCACAGACTGCCAAAGAGTAAAAATAATCCGTCACAATCATGTTAAGCCGAGTGTGTTTCCAGAATCTAATCGTTTCGATCACGTACACATCGACATTATAGTTGTTCCTGAGTGCAAATGATAGATTGTTTTAGCCGATGGCTGGAAATTGCACCATTAAAGGACATGTTACCGGATACTGTAGCTGAAAAATATTTTTCTGAATGGATTTTACGTTTTAGATCACCCAAAACAATAACTACAGATCAAGGATCTAAATTCGAGTCGTCATTGTTTTCAGCCCTTTTCAAATTGATTGGAGCGTATCGTATAAAAACAACACCCTATCATCCAGCGTCTACTGGTATGATTAGCAGGTGGCATAGAACACTTAATGTTTAATGTGTGCAAAGGACATTCCATGGCTGTCATTACTTCCAGCTGTACTTTTGGGACTAAGAACATCATACAAAGAGGATCTTAATGCTTTTGCAGTTAAAATGCTTCACGGCCCTTAGACTTCCAAGAGAAGAATGAAGATGAGCCTTGTGACCCACGAACATTTTTGATTGAACTTAGGGAATATATGCATCAAGTTCGTGCAAAACCACCAATGCATCACAATAGGAACAAAACCATTTACGTCTGCTCATGTATTCCTGCGTACGGATCATGTCAAGAAACCACTATCGAATTCATAATATTTGCCAGAAAAGTTTTTGAAATAAATTATTTAAAAACTATTTTTGTTTTCTTATACTATTACCTACAATGGGCAGTTGTTAAATTGAAATGGAACATTAAAATATTTTTTTTAATTTTTTACGGATGTGATGGGAATCAAGAATATATCATAATTGAGTTTTAGTAATTTTTGCCTACGCTAAAACATAGGAGGGAGGGTAAAGAGGAAAGGACCCCAGCAACATCGCAGGTGTTCTTTGATTTCGTCAATAATTTCAAACCGTGGCAAGGGATTCTATCAAATATCATGTTTGTATAAATACACGCAAAAAAAATATGGTCAAAGAGCAACATACTATGATTGAATTGTATGATTATCGTTAAAACATATAATGGTTACCAGTTATCATTATTTATTTTAATTAAAGTATCATTCAATAATCATATATATGACTACAATTGAAATCGTCAATCTTTGCTTTTTTACGGCAAATTATTGTCTTTTGCTGTAACATACACATATTGATTGTACTTACCAATTTAATTGCAATTTTTTTTACCAACATTTTTTTACATTTTATCGTTTAAAATAATAAAAATTTATTCAGCAAGAAGAAGAACAGTTGAAATCAAATTAATTTAAAAAAATCATTAAATTTATAATGCTTTTGAATATAATGTTATTTTTGTCGTCATAATTTTTTTAAATCATACTATTTTTAAATGATAACCATTTTGAAATTTTTACGAAAAGTAATCCTTAAATGATACAATTCAAACAAATGCTTGATTATCGTGAAAAAATCTATGATGAAATGAAAAAAAAAACAACTAGTACTTGTTTTCGACAACCAAATATTGTTTTAAAAAAATAATATGACCGTCGTGATCATGCCGTAACCATGGTTTTTCTTTGCGTGTAGGTATGTGAGTTAAGGATAAACTGTAAAAAAGAATCCACCCGGAAAGACTGATAGCTAGGAGTACAAAGGCTCCCAAATTGTCTATCTTTGCATCCATAGAAATTCATATGTATCCAATGTGTTACCAACATTATCATATTTTTGCAAACATCCCCAAAGTCATTCGACTTGATACGCCCCTAAAATAGTGATTTAGTTCCCTTCAATAAGGGGGGTTATATTTGTGTATTACAAAGTCCCTGGCTAAATCATCAAAACAAATAAATCGATTGACACTATTATTAATATCGAGGATGCAGTCCATTAAGAAGAAGAAGAATTTTTAAATTCGCTTAATTATTCAGACTTTCCATCTCATGAAAAGTTAAAGTTGATATTCCGATCATAGTTTCAAGAAATCTTAGCCCTCCTAACATGTGGAACGAAAACAAGGCTACAATTTAAATAATTTAAATATAAGCTTATTGCAGAATCTTTTCTAACCGGCCTTGCAAACATGCTGAGGATTCTACGATTCCTACAGACTTGCCTAGACCTTTAAAAGGAGATAAGGTGTCCGCCAGATAACTTTTTTTTTTCAAAATGCTATCAAAAAAAGTGTAGCTTCGGCTGTGTGGCACGTAGCGCCGTCCTGTTAAAACCAAATGTTGCCAATATCATCCTATTAAATTTTTGTGAACAAAAAATCGTTCAACAGGGCCCGATAACGATCGCTATTGACTACGGCCACTCCTTGCTTATTTTCGAAGAAAAATAGCCCAATTATGCCTCTGGACCAAAATCCGCACCAAACAGTGACTCGTTTTGGGTGTATCGGCTTTTCAATGTATGCGTGCGGGTTTTCTGTGCCCCAAATGCGACAATGTTGCTTGTTTACATACCCCCCAAGATCAAAATGAGCTTCATATAAAAAGATGATTTTTTTGGCAAAATCGGACAAAGTAATGTCGCAATATTTCCCAGCGTTGTTCAAGCGTATACACAACCATATTCGTTCAGCGAAAGGATAAAACTAATTATCTGTCAGATCAGACATGAGCTAAGTGTTACTACCATTCACGAAATAAGCGCTAAATAGTTGAAAAATAAAACGTTAGATGGCAGACCCTTTATAATAATTTACATAAATATTTATTAAGCCAAAAATAATACATTATTTATATGAAAACTTATAAATTAAAACTTCAAATAAATATAAATATTAAGTTCAAACTACTAAGAATTCTCTAAAATATTTATACAAATAAAAAATAGAACCTTACAAAAAACAAATCTCAAAAGAAAATTTAATAATTTTGGATTATTTATAAAATAGTTTTTATACATGTATCTATCTGTTTTTTTTCACTATCCACGTAATGTATGAGGGAAAGTTTTATAAATTTTAATGAGGCTTGAACTGAATTCTGGAAATATATAAAAAGAATATCAATAAGCTGCATTAACAAATCTCTTTAAAATACAAACATGAAAATTACATATACATACGAATGTACAGTGGCTAAAAAAACTATTCGACATTAAAAGTTATTTACCTAAAATCTACCAAATATTTTAATGCCTAAGATATTTTCTTATTTCGATCATGGTGTTTTGTTGCATTATTATTGCCTCTTAAAAACACGATTTCCATGCAAGATCTGGAAAAAGCCACACATACCCAAAAAGAGAGCTAAGACTACAATTCGCAAAAGATCATGTCAGTAAGCCTCCGGAGTTCTGGGTGGATGTTATTTTTGCTGATGAAAGCAAATATAACCTATTTGATTGTGACGGTCGCTAATTCACAAAGAAAAGCCAAATGAAAGATATCCTTCTGGGGTAAGGGAATAAAATCGATCCACAATATACCAAAACCTTGGCAAAGTCTATGTCAAATCGCTTAACAGAAGTCATTCACCGACGTGGAAAAGCAACTCGGTTCAAAAGTGCAAATACGTATTATATCTTCTAAGAATATAAACTATGTCTAATACTTTATTATACATTATTTTACCAAATGAATTTTAAATAATATTTTAATTAAATTCCAATATTTTTGTTACGAATAAAAGTCATGGTTCTCTAATTAAACGTTTTCAATGATATTTTTGTTAAATAAAACAGTTCACGGTTTTTTTATTGATAAAAACATAAACTTCATGGTCTATGTCGAATAGTTTTTTTGAACACTGTATGTACATATATAAAACAATTGCGTATTAATATATATATATATAAAACAATGAAAATTTCCTGGTGGGTGTAGCGAAGCGAAACGGATGGTGCAAGATTAAAGTTAACAGCGTACTTTAATATTGAAAAAGTTTTTGTGTTTCATTGCCGCAAATTTTTTTTTGCTAAAACGCAAATTTGAATGGATAAATTTTATGCTTTCTTAAATGCAAATTTAAGCTTCTAAATTTTATGCTTTCTTTAACCAATAAGTATAAGAGTAAGTCGATTTGCTAACTTTATAAAAAAAAACAATGATTAGCTCTTTGCGCTACGGAGTCAGAATAAATAAATTAAATCTACAACACCGTACGGTCAAAAGTTGAACAAAGAAAATAATTAATCCAAACACCAAACTGTATTAAACGTAGTCATCATTATATATTTAATTAATTTAATTTCAATTACGTCTCGTACGTGAGACGATTTGTCTGTTCGTGTCAACAAGTAAAAACGAAGTTTTAAATACAATTCTGTGTTTTAATGGAAAAGTTTTCTTCTTTAGCAAAAACTCATTTTTCTATGTTCAAAATAAATATTAAAATTAAAATTCAACTGAAACATTTTGGTAAACGTTTCGTACGTGGCCGGATTTTTTTTCTTCCTTTTTTGTAAGTAATGTTTGAATTTATTACAAAGTTATTATGTGTGAGCTTTTATTTTTTTAAATATTAACCAGAAAGTATATTTGATGGTTGTTGAATCCATCAACAAATAAAGGGTGGTTAAATTTTAAGGGCCGATGTTGAATGCGAACCACACCTATACGTCAACTTTTTTTTCTGCATTTCATTTGACATTTCTCAATTTCAGACTTACCTAATTTGAATCATAAAAAGTTGTGTATCTTGTTGCGTTCAAATCGAAATGTATTTCGTGCACTTCGTGTGTCTTTTGGTCAACATAATAGTAATAGTGCTCAACAATTAAAAATCAACATTGTCATTTCAAATTTGGACCATCGGATTGAGGTGTGCCCCCGATGTCGCGGCGGCCATTTGTCCGATTTTTTGTTCCATACATAATTGAACCATACCATTATTATCATATTAAAAAGAAATGGCAATAATTTCCTAAATAATTTGTGTTTTATTTCAAATCAACATCGGCCCTTAAAATTAAACCACCCTTGAGGTGACTTTGTATGTACATCACGTCACGGCTAAATACTTCCACGAAAAATATAGAAACAAATGCGTTTAAAATATCTCTAAATTATTCCCAATATCTATCCGATGATGTTGAGTATAACTTTTAAACATTGAAAGCTCGATTGGAAATTTTTAATTTGTATACAACAATACATTGAATAACAAATGATATTTTAAGATTATTTATTATTATTCTGAGACCATTATCCGCTGTTGTATAACAGATCAGGTTTTTAAGTCGACAAACTAAATATGTACTACCAGACTGGAAATTTACTGAATAGTTTCTTCACCTGGGAACTGCGACATAGGATTTGATTTTAAAGATTACGAGAAGAAAACCGCAGGTATATAATTTATAAAAAGTAATCAAAAAGCTCACACTATCTTATTGATAAATATCGAATCAAATTTTTTTTGTATCCACGACAAAAATATTTATTTTGTTCATCGGTTTTTAACACACTAATAAAATAACTCTTTTAGAACCTAAAAGTTTTATATCTTCCAAATTCGTGTATCATTTTAAATGGACAGTGCCTGGCGGAAAAGCAAAATTTTTTGATTTTTCAATATAGCACGTAAATACAAACACATGAATATACTAAAAGATTTACTTAAGTATTCTGATAGTATCAGTCACCCCGTTATGTTCGACAGTTTAAAGCATAGAGATTAAATCAAAAGTCTAGAGGGATAAGACTTATTGCTAATGCATCAGAAATATTTTGAGTTGATAATGTTCATTCATCATTGAAATTAGAACAAGTAAGAGAGCTATATTCGGCCATGCCGAATCTTATATACCCTTCACAACGTGTAGTCATGCAATAACAGTTCCTTGTATCACCATTCATCCCATATGAAATACGTACACGTACATATGTATGTTAAAAAAACGAAAAAAAAAAAAAAATTTAAAAAATTTAAAAAAAAAATTTAAAAAAAAAAATTATTATATATAAAATATACATATATAAAACAAAAAAAAAAATAAAAAAAAAATTAAAAAAAAAAATAATAATAAAAATATAAATAATATATTAAATAAAAAATAAAAAAAAAATTTTAAAAAAATTAAAAAAAAATTTTTAAGAAAATTAAAAAAAATTTTTTTTTGGCTCAGCTGGGATTCGATGCCACGTTTTCTCTAACCAGAATACACATTTGTATGTATGTATGTTGTTGTTGTAATGTTGTTTTTGTGAAAAAAAAATCGAGGTGGTCGTGGGTTTTTGCTCATATCTCAGTTGTTTATGTACCGATGTTTCTGATTTTCAATACCGATCTACTCCCAAATATTTCTGATATTTTAATACCTTACCCGGGTCCAACCTATATAGGGGGGCTTCAAAAAGTTGATTTCAACATACACACGGACAGACGGTCAGACGGACAGACTGACAGGGCTTAATCGACTCCCCTATTCATAAGCTTTCAGAAAATATATACTTTATGGGGTCGGAAATCAAAATTGTAGAAATTTCACACGGAATGACAAACCTATATATACCCGTTTTCACTGTGTGAAGGGTATAAAAAGATATGCTTTGTAATGCAAGATTAGGTTATGTCAGTGTATTCGTTAGGCATCGAAATATTTATATCTCTGTATACTATTAAAAAAGCTATAGATTAGATTTACAGTTATCCTTAAAGCTTTATATAGCCTTTGGCCAATTTCAAAGTTAAAGATCAAAAAAATAAAACCTATTATAGGCTGATGAAATTTTCTAATTCCGTTTGTCAAATTTAACCTTCAATATTACATTTAATAGAGCAAATAAATATGATACGTCTACTTTTACCCGCATCTTCCATATATACCTTACTCCTAAATTTATAATAAATAGATAAACATATATTCTAAGTGATGGAATAGAAATGGAATACGCCCACTTTCAGTTCTTCTTACTTAAGTTTGATTTGTATGTATGAATAAAGCAGAATTTTACTAAGTATGCAATTTTTAAGTAGCTTCTACAAATCTGATAAAGTTGGGTATTACTGATGTAACGAATATCAGTTTTTAAATATTCGCGAATAAGGATGCGAATACTAATGCTTGTGTGACTATTCATTTAAAAAAATTTACCCCGTGTATATAAGTAGCATATTTGATAGTTAAGTTGCGTTCAATCTAGGACGGAGATTTCATGTAATCCGAAAACAAAATCAAATTAAAGGTTTTTACATATTTCCAATAAAAGATAATATATTAAAAAAGTTGTGTTAAGAAGAAGGAAAAGTTATTCAGTTCAGCTAAACTTTAATTAAATTATTGGATTAGTAAGAATGTGAACTTCTGCTTGGAAATTCGTTTCTCTATGGTAAGAGAATTGCTTCTACTATTTATAGACCCCAGAGAAAGTTAAGGGAAACTGAAGATTTTTTGTACAGTTAAACAGCTCCAAAAAAGAAAAAATTAAAAGACTATCAACATGTCTGTTAGATTTCTGCTAGTTTTCGTACAGATGTGTTGAAGTTTTTTTCTTTTCTTCTTGTTTTTGTTGATATTAAAAATTACGTTATACCTTTTATATATAAATTTTGGTATTTTTAGTTATAAGCACACAAGCAAAGTTACAAACTACAGAAAATTTTAATTTAAAAAATAAGTATTAATTTCTAAATTATTTAAAAGAAAACAAATAATTTAGCAAGTGATTAAAAGCACAATTAGCTAAAACTAATAAAAACTTCTTAAAACAAGTAAGAGCACTATATTCGGCTGTGCCGAATCTTTTATACCCACCACCAATTTTGTGTACATTTAAAGCACAATATTTATTATTTTGTTAATCGCTATAGAATAATCTCTTTATAATAAAATATGTATCACTTTCTTCGTAGAGGGTGGTTAAATTTTAAGGGCCCTTGTTTAAGGTGAACCACATCTAAACTTCAACTTTTTTCTTGTATTTCATTTGACATTTCTCAATCTCAGACTAACTCAATTTGAACCGTGGAAAGATACGCAATCGAGCGTTCAAATCAAAATGCATTTTGTGCACTTCGTGATTCTTTTGGTCAACATAATCGTTCGAATTCGTCCACAATCGTGAGAATTGTAAAAAAATATTTAAATGTCTGCAAAGCAGGTCTGTATAAAATGTGAAAACACCTGTGAATGCCATCTTAGTTCGTTGAATGGGAAACATTGCTGTTTTTCACGATAACGTGGCAAAAGAGCAATTAACCTCGACTCATCATCGTGCCCAACAATCGAGCATCAACAGTGTTATTGAAAATTTGTACCATCGGATCGAGATGTGCCGCCTAGGTTGGGGGGCCATTTGGCCGATATTTTGTTCCATACATAATTGAAGCATACAAATATTATCATTATAAAAATAAATAATAATAATTTCATAATAATTTTATTCAAAAT
The DNA here is from genome assembly GCA_941918925.1 of Phyto melanocephala. Classification (NCBI taxonomy): domain Eukaryota; kingdom Metazoa; phylum Arthropoda; class Insecta; order Diptera; family Rhinophoridae; genus Phyto; species Phyto melanocephala. The sequence goes on along the minus strand of OW799235.1, from coordinate 60,613,437 downwards.
CAACATAGTCCCTTAAAATTAAACCACCCATTATAACTTCGGTATGCTAGTAAAATGTTTTCGTAAATTTAGTCTTTCAATGAAAGTGGCCGTTAAAATACGCGTGTCAATAAAGTTTCTGCTTATAAACATAACTTAGATATTTCAATATAGTACTTTAGTATTCCAAAATCTTTATTCATAGAGAAATTACATGAATTTAAGAGGAAAGTTTTATCTACGAAATAGTGCTAATTTATGTTTATCTTATGTTCTCCTGAAGTTATGCTCTATTAAAAATGGGAATTTAGGAAAATTTTGACCTAAGTAAAAAAAAATTATCTCTAAACATTATAAACAATTTATTTTCATGTACTGAGAATGTATATTTTGAATCACCGTGTGATAATAATATAAAAATATGTATCACTTTCTTTGTAGAGGGTGGTTAAATTGTAAGGGCAACATGGTGATTCAAAATATACATTCTCAGAATTTTTCTAAAACGGGAAATTTATTAGTAAGATTTTGATTTTTAAACTTCTATAACATTTTGCTTTTAAAAGATTTTCAAACGAAATAAGTTTTGTATAATTTTAAAATTTGTTAGCCATAAATACATGAAAATAAATTGTTTATAATGTTTAGAGATAATTTTTTTTTACTTAGGTCAACATTTTTCTAAATTCTCATTTTTAATAGAGCATAACTTCAGGAGAACATAAGCATAAGTTGTTAGCATGCCATCTAGTAGTTGCTAGTAGAGTCATCTATCTTATCATCTTTATCTTATATTGAGCTACAGTACAATAAGTGGCGCAGTGTAAGATGAATAAAAGCTCATATATGACTAATATATTTTTATAAAAATTTAAGGAAAAAAGTGTGCGTGGCACATCTATTTTCCGTTATAACGAAGATTTTGACCAAAAAGCCATGTTTGCAAAATTTTAGAATCGCACATATAGTTTTGTCAGTTTTATTACGTTTTAGATTTGAAATATACACTGTGCGGTATAGATTTTCGTACATTTTTATCAATAACTCTTTTCCTAATTCATAAATTTAAGCGATTTTCAGGGAAAAATATTTTTTTGACTCGATTAATATATATTCGAAGTTTCATGACTACGTTTATGCGTCTGGACACAATTCAAAAGTGAAAGTGGGCGTTATAGTAGGCGTGTCAAAGTTGTTTTTGCTAATGAGTACAACTTAGGTGTTTCAATATAGTCCTTTATTATTCCAAAATCTTTATTTATAGAGAAATTATATGAATTTTAGGTAAAACTTTATATGGGAGGTGGGCGTAAAAGTGGGCGTGGCACCTTAATTTTTTGGCATAGTAATGAAATTGCCTAGGGGGATAGTCGTAGCAAAATTTATCATCATACCTCTAATTTTAGCGGTTTTATGAGCTTTTAAATTTCATTAACGGTAGATAACGTGAAAAGTGGGCGTTATAGTAGGCATGTCAAAGTTATTTTTGCGAATGAGTACAACTGAGGTGTTTCAATATAGGTCTTTATTATTCAAAAATATTTTTTAATAGAGAAATTATATGAATTTTAGTTAAAACGTTATATGGGAGGTGGGCGTAAAAGTGGGCGTGGCACATTGATTTGCCGTTACAAGAAAGCGTGTCACCAAGAAGCAAAGTGTGCAAAATTTCAGAGTCGTACATCCAATTTTGTTGCTTTTATGACGTTTTTGTTTTTAAATATACCGAAAAATACACTGTGCGGTATAAATTTTCGTACATTTTGATCGATAACTCCTCTCCTAATGCATAGATTTAGACAATTTTCAGGGAAAAATATTGTTTTTACCCAGGAAATATATATTCGAAGTTTCATGAGTCTACGTTAAGGTGTTTGGACACAATTCCATTTTATTCGATGTTCGAAGGACACGGTTTTTCGACCTACTCTTGCTTTTCGAGCTATAACTCTCTTCCTAATATTCCGATTTAGCCCATTTTCAATACCAAACAAACCTTGTCTATAAGAAAGATTCTGGCAAAATTTGAGCCCCCTAGCTTTTTCGGTGAGACCTCTATCGTGCTTTCAACAGACGGACAGACGGACGGACATAGCTAGATCGTCATAAAATCAAACCCCGATTCAGAATATATATACTTTATGGGGTCTAAAATGGATATTTCGATGTGTTACAAACGGAATGACAAAATGAATACACCCCCACCATTTTTTTGGTGGCGGGTATAAAAATAACGAATCAATCATTTTATGAAACAGTGTATAGCTTCGCCTCAAGTGTACAATTTTCGTATTGGATAGCAGCTTAGACACAATTCTTGCACAAGGCCGGTTAAGAAGTCTCTGTAATATAAAGGGTCAATATTTGATAGCAAAATTGTTTTTATATTTTTTTAATGGGCCCTTTATTTTGGCTCAAAAGAAAGCTTAAGGCTTTTTCTTTAAGAGCTTTATGATCGCTTAGTGGGATACGAGTGGGATATATGTATATAAAAAACTGTTTTCCCACTCAAGACAAAAATTTTTACAACACCACTTTCAATTATTTGCCAAACAACTTTTTTTTACATCCTATAAAAAAAAGCGTAGCTTCGGCTGTGTCGCCGTCCTGTTGAAACCAAATTTTGCTTATATCCTCCTCTTCAATTTTTGTGAAAAAAAATTCGTTCAACCTGACCCGATAACGATCGCCATTGACTAGCCACCACCAATTTTGTGTACTTTTACAGCACAAAATTTATTATTTCGTTATTAACAGTAATCGCTATGAAATAATCTCTTTATACTAAAATATGTATCACTTTCTTTGTACAACTTCGATATGCTATTAAAATGTTTTCGTAAATTTAGTTCTTCAATGAAAGTGAGCGTTAAAGTAGGCGTGTCAATATAGTTTCTGCTAATAAAAACAACTTATATATTTTAATATAGTCGTTTATTCTTTTAAAATCTTTGCCAATAGAGAAATAATATAAATTTAGGATAAAATTTTATATGGGAGGAAGGTGTTAAAGTGGGAGTGTCATTTTCTAGTGATGACTATGAGTAGAAAGCTGAATGTACGAAATTTCATAATCATACCTTTAATTCTAGATAACGTGATAAATGGGCGTTGAAGTAGGCGTGTCAAAGTAGCTTTTACTAATAGAATTAACTTAAATATTTCGTTACAGAGTCTATTGTTGTTCCAAAATCTTATACGAAATTATACGAATTTAAGATAAAGCGTTATATGGGAGGTGGGCGTGTCACTTGAATTTTCCGTTATTATAAGTGTTTTGAACAAAGAGTAATGTTTGCAAAGTTTCAGCATCATAGAGCTTATTTAAAATGCATAGATTTAAGCAATTTTCAGGGAAAAATAATTGTTTCACTCAGAAAATATACATTCAAAAGTTCATGGCTCTATGTAATGCGTTTTGGGCACAATTGCAGTTTATTCAATGTTGGAAGGACATGTTTTTTTCACTTAGTCTTACATTACGAGCTATAGCTCTCTTGCTTGTATTCCGGTTTAGCCAATTTTCAATACCGACCAAACATTGTCTATAAGAAATATTCAGACAAAATTTAAACCCCCTAGCTTTTTCGGTCCGACCTCTGTCGTGCTTTCAACAGACAAACAAACGGATGGACATAGTAAGATCGTCATAAAATGATACTACGACTCAGAAAATATATTTTTATGGGGGCTCAAATTGATAATTCGTTGTGTTACAAACGGAATGACAAAATGAATACCCACCATTTCTTTGGTGGCGGGTATAAAAACAAGACAAATTAGCGTTCCCAATGGTATATTAAATTTAAGTTCCATACCCTCGATAATCTATTGCTAACAATATGTTAGAATCAGGAATAAAATTATCTTGCTGCTATACAAATTTTAAAAATTTAATTTTTTTTTTATCTAAATCACATAAGATGCATTTATTTAATTTTTTGTACTCAACGGAGTGTTTAGTTTTCGTATATTTTCAAATAGCCAATTATTTTTCTTTGGTCTACCTGGTGAACATTTTTACGGGATATGATATTTTACACTGTTCTTTTTTTTTAAGAAATCATTGAAGAAATGCCCTTGGCTGATGTGCCTCTATAATAATTTAAATACTTCAATTGGATTGCATTTTTTTGCAAACTCGCTTTCCAGGAGTTTTTAAAATTAACGATGGGGTCACTTGTTACAGGAAGGAAACCCTTTTTATCAGTTTACGTATGTAAGCTCTTTTGTATGTAATAGCATTCATAATAAAACCCAAAAAATAAAGGAATTATTATCTAACAGCCTAATTGTTTAAAGATTTTTTTAAATTATCAGGTAAAATTCTTTCTCTAGGTATTGTTTCTGTTGTAATCCGTGCATCATATTTTTATGCTATGTGTTACCAATCCTTTGTTACAAATAACCTTATTAATTTATTATCGTTTTCAACACTGTATTTAATTAACTGAAAAGAAAAATTGTTATACATACTAAATAACTTGCCACTACGAAAACGTAAGAGGAAAAATAAACCTAAAAACTAGGGTTAAATATTTAAAATATATTTTGAAAAATAAATAATAAAAAATTCTCGCTTTAAAATTCTAAAGCGACAAATTGCTGAATAAAAATTAGTTTGTTTTATTTTCAACACAATGCACAAGCTGTATTTGATTTTAAAAAACTATTTATTGTCATTCTGGAGACATTTGAAGTCAGTTTTTTCGAAATAGCGTTAAATTTCAGAAGTGTCTTATCTACATATTTACTTACATAATTAGTATTTACGGATGTTAAAATTGGCTGCACAAAATTTACTCAAATGCATTTGCCATGAAAATGTTAAAATGATGCTGAAGGAAATCAACTTAAAGAACTTAACCCATGATTAGCCATATGATTTGCATTTGATTACCGCGATTGCCTTAAACTAGGTTAGGTTGAAAAGGAGGGGCATTAAAAAGCCCAAACCTATGACAGGTATACAGTTACGCCCAGTTGGCATGTTGTGCGCTCCATCTGGGAAACGGAATTCCCAAACAAAAACCATAATCAAAATATCCCAATAAATATCGGACTAGCCCAAGAACTCAGTCCCCTCAATGTAATTCCTTATGGATTTCCAGTTCAAATTTCCCAGGTACTCCAAATTTGGAATAATATGCCCAAACGCAGGACAATGACAGAGATAGTGTGTCAAAGTCTCTTCGTCTTCCTCGCATGCTCTATATGTCGTTTCCTCAGACAATTTCATGCGAGCTAGATAGGTTCTCAACTCCGTATGACCTGTAATCACACTGGTTAGTCTCATAAGTATTGGTCTACTTAATCTCAGAATTTCCTTCGATTTCCCAAGATTTGGTTCACTCCATAGTATTTTTGTCACTTTACCGACATCAGTGCCTTGCCATTTTCTGGCATGTTCCTCTGTCGCCCCACATTTAAGTTCAGCATTGAATCGCTTATGGGGTTAAGCGTCCTCTAAAGTTATAGTACTCAGAAGAGCTCTCATTTTGGATAATTTGTCGGCTTCATCGTTTCCGATCAGCCCGTGATGGCTTGGTATCCATATTATCACCAGATGTTCACAATTTGCGTATGAGTTTATCTCACTTTCAGCTTTCTCCTTTCTCAATGTCTGAATTACTGATTAGCTATCCATAAAGATACGAATCAGGGCTTCGCTATTCGTTTCCTTTATCCATTTAATTCCTTCCGTAATCGCCATGATCTCAGCCTGGAAAATGATATTGTGATCTGGCAGACGGAAGTATTTGCTTCTGTTTCGACTTGTGTCGTATAAGCCCACTCCAGTTTGGTCACCAATCTTTGAACCGTCTATATAAAGATCGATTCCATTGGTGTTTCCTATCCTGGTTATTTCATCTCATTCTCCCTCTTTAGGTATTATGGTGATGCAGTTAGTATTTTCATATCTTATCGGGATTTTGTCTCATATTACTTCCGTAATATTTCCCATTGGTAAGATATCCGTTATTCTTTGGTATCTGGTCTTGTGTTCTCTTAAAAGCCATTCACATATTGCCATTAATCTTGTAGCAGCTAAAGCCGCTTCATATTTTACCTGTATCTCTATTGTCCAAATTTATAGAAAATTCTCAATGGCCATTTTCGATGTGGTCCTCGTGGCACCGCAAATACTAATGCAGCACTGTCTCTGAATCTTTTGAAGAGGTTTAATATTCACCTTCTTCTCTAAGAAGATCCACCACACTAACGAGGCATACGCCATGATCGGCCGCAGTACACTCGTCCTAAGTAGACTATGTATGTTAGTTACCCATAATAGCGGAGATAAAAAAACTCCCTTCAGGGTTCCCTGACATACTTTGTCCCTTCATCTTACTCCATTTGCCTTAAAATTTATCCATCTGTTCCTCTACATATTGCTTATCCATGCAATTAAGACATGGCTTAACCCTAAGTTCTCTAAGGAACCGATAAGACTCGAGGTCATTACGTTATTGAAAGCTCCTTCTATGTCTATGAATACGCCCTGGTATACACACCCAGGTCGAACAATCTTTCTATATGATAAACAACTTCCTGAAGAGCAGTCTCAGTTGATCTGCCCTTGATACAAGCGCGTTGTCCGAATTTTAATGAATCGCCTGGTAATCGTCTCCTAACCATTCCGTCGACGATACGCTCCTTGGTTTTCAACAAGAATGATGTTAAGCTGATGGGTCTATAAGCTTTAGGATTTGCGTAATTTTCCTTCCCTGGTTTAGCTATGAAAACGACTCTCACCTCCCTCCATTCCACAGGGGTATATGCATATTTTCGGTAAGTAGTGAAAATGTTCGCCAGCCTTATATCGATTAGGTCAATGCTTCTTTGTAGGAGAGCCGGAAAAATTTCGTCCGGCCCTGGTGCCTTACATGGCAAGAACTTATTTACCGCTTCTCTGACCATTTTTGCGGTTATAATTATATCCGTCGTGGCATTGACATTATGGGGGTGGGGATTTTCCCCGTCATCCACCATTTCCGTTAGGAAGTGTGCCTCTATCAGTATTCCTAGTGTTTTCTCCATTGTCTCCGACATTTTTCCGTACGAATAAACGAGGGTTTCCGGTTGGGTATGGGTTTTAGATAGGAATTTCTTAATTCTAGAGACGTCATTCACGCTGTTCATAAATCATCAGTTCATCAGTGAGGAGAATTGTAAAAATTATTTACATTTCTGCAAAACAGGTCTGTATAAAATGTTAGAAAATCTGTAAATGCCTTCTTAGTTCGTTGAATGGGAACCATTGCTGTTTTTTGCGATAGTGTGGCAAAAGAGCAGTCAACCTCGGCCTTTAAAATTTAACCACCCTTAATAACTTCGATATGATAGTAAAATGTTTTCGTAAATTTAGTCTTTTAATGCAAGTGGGCCTTAAAGTAAGCGTATCAATAAAGTTTCTGCTAATATATACAACTTAGATATTTCAATATAGTCCTTTATTTTCCCAAAAACTTTGTCAATAGAGAAACTACATGAATTTAAGATAAACCGTTATATGAGAGGTAGGCGTTAAATTGGGCGTGTCACTTAAGCTTCTCGGCACAACAACAACATTACTTAAAAGCATATATGTAGCAAATTTCATCATCATACCTCTATTTTTATCGGTTTTATGAGCTTTTAAATTTCATTAACGGTAGATAACTTGAATAGTGGGCGTTATAGTAGGCGTGTCAAAGTTGTTTTTGCTAATGAGTACAACTTAAATGTTTCAATATAGTCCTCTATTATTCCAAAATTTTTATTTTTAGAGAAATAACATGAATTTAAGATAAAACGTTATATAAGAGGTAGGCGTTAAAGTGGGCGTGTCACTTTAACTTCTTGGCGCAACAATAACATTGATTAAAAGCATATATGAAGCAAATTTTATCATCATAACTCTAATTTTGGCGTTTTTATGAGCTTTTAAATTTTATTAACGGTAGATAACGTGAAAAGTGGGCGTTATAGTAGGCGTGTCAAAGTTGATTTTGCGAATGAGTACAACTAAGGTGTTTCAATGTAGCCCTTTATTATTCCAAAATCTTTATTAATAGAGAAATTATATGAATTTTAGGTAAAACGTTATATGGGAGGTGGGCGTAAAAGTGGGCGTGGCACCTTAATTTTCTGGCACAGTAATGATATTGCCTAGAGGGATATACGGGAGGTGGGCGTAAAAGTGGGAGTGGCACCTTAATTTTCTGGCACAGTAATGATATTGCCTAGGGATATCTCCCTCCGTATAAAATTTTATCATCATACCTCTAATTATGGCGGTTTTATGAGCTTTTAAATTTCATTAACTGTAGATAACGTGAAAAGTGGGCGTTATAGTAGGCGTGTCAAAGTTGTTCTTGCTAATGAGTACAACTTGGGTGTTTCAATATAGTCCTTTATTATTCCAAAATCTTTATTAATAGAGAAATTATATGAATTTTAGGTAAAACGTTATATGGGAGGTGGGCGTAAAAGTGGGCGTGGCACATTGATTTTTCGTTACAGAAAAACCTCCTACCAAGAAGCAAAGTGTGGAAAATTTCAGAATTGTTCATCTAATTTTGTTCGTTTTATTAGGTTTTAAATTTAAAATATACTGAAAAACACACTGCGCGGTATAAATTTTCGTAAATTTTTATCTGTAACTCCTTTCCTAATGCATTAATGTAAGAAATTTTTGGGGAGAGATATTGCTTTGACTCAGGAAATATATATTCGAAGTTTCATGGCTCTTCGTTAATGCGTTTGGACACAATTCTATTTTATTCGATGTTCGAAGGACACGGTTTTTTCGACCTACTCTTGCATTACGAGCTATAACTCTCTTCCTAATATCCCGATTTAGCCCATTTTCAATACCAAACAAACCTTGTCTATAAGAAAGATTCTGGCAAATTTTGAGCCCCCTAGCTTTTTCGGTGCGACCTCTATCGTGCTTTCAACAGACGGACAGACGGACAGACGGACATAGCTAGATCGTCATAAAATCAAACCCTGATTCAGAATATATATGTATACTTTACGGGGTCTAAAATGGATATTTCGATGTATTACAAACGAAATGACAAAATGAATACACGCCCACCATTTTTTTGGTGGCGGGTATAAAAACATATATTCGTTTCCCGTTTTGCTTCTGAAACTACTGTTGAAGACATAAATCTTAAATCTATATATATAAAAGTGAAACTCTGTGTGTGTGTGTGTGTGTGTGTGTGTGTGTGTGTTAGCTATAGACTCTGAAACTGTAAAACCGATCGGGCTCAAACTTTGGTAAGTTGTTGTACATATACCAGGGAGTGTTTATGGGTGAAAAAAGTGGGCGGCGCCACGCCCATAAAAAATTAGTTATCAGTTTTAGCTACTTGCACTTGACCGATTTTTCTGAAACTTTGCACACATATCAAGCTGTCATGACTAAATAATTTCGTGATAAAAAAAGTGGGCGGGGCCACGCCCCTAAAAAAGTTTTAATTTTGAGGTACTTGCACTATACCGATTTTTCTGAAACTTTGCACACGTATTGAGCTTTAATGGCTTTATAATTTCGTGATTGAAAAAGTGGGCGGGGCCGCGCCCATAAAAAATTAGTTATCAGTTTTAGCTACTTGCACTGGACCGAATTTTCTGAAACTTTGCAAACATACTAAGCTGTCATGACTTTACACTTTTGTCATTAGAAAAGTGGGCAGTGCCACGCCCATTAAAAAAAAGGTATCATTTTGAGGTACTTGCACTGGACCGATTTTTCTGAAACTTTGCACACATATTGAGTTGTCATGACTATACAGTTTCGTATTTAGAAAAGTGGGCAGTGCCACGCCCATAAAAAAAGGTATCATTTTGAGGTACTTACACTGGACCGATTTTTCTGAAACTTTGCACACTTATTGAGCTGTCATGACTATACAGTTTCGTAATTAGAAAAGTGGGCAGTGCCACGCTCATATATAAAAAGTTATAGTTTTTAGCCTTGCACTTGATATTCGATTAAAATTTAGAATGCGATTAAAATTCATGAAGGGGCGTAGCAACGCGCGCCGGGAATGGCTAGTTATTATATAAAAACAAAACTAAATTTAAATGCAGATATTTTTTTCATATTCTCAAATATTTGTTACATCTGATGTATTCAACAAAATAATTAATTCTTCTTTTTGGCCTGATTTTACACTTGTTAGAGAATATATTGCACACCTTCCCATACCCACGCCATCATTCCAAAAAAAAACTAAACTTTGGTTTAAATACCAAACTATCTAAACTTTATACTTACAGCTTTCAATTTGATCATCACGTAATCACTTTTACTGAAACTTGGCTTAATAAAAACGTCGGCAAACGTATAAAATTAAACAATCAAGACATCTTTATTACTATTTCCTATATTCCGCCTAATCCGAATAGAAATCAGCTTGTATATGATAAACGTTTAAAGTTAATGGAATCCATTGTTTCGTTATCAAAACCAGGTGATTCAGTTCTTGTTTTTGGGGATTTTAATTTGCCAAATATTTCCTGGAAATTTTTACCGGATATGTTTTTTTATGTTCCAGTTAAAGCTGCAGAATGGGTGGATATATTATTAAATAAACTTCATGATTTATGCCTATTTCAAGTTAATGGTATTTATAATACATTTGGTATATTATTAGATCTTGTATTTACAAATGAACCAACAGATTGTTCACTAACTCGTTCTGAAGTAATTGTTTGTCCTGAAGACCGTTATCACCCTACTCTTGAATTAAGTCTTAATGTTCCATTTTATCGTCCGGTGAAAGCAGATACTCAAAACGAAAAAGTCTTCTGTTTTAAAAAAACAAATTATGAAGAATTAAACTTTCTTTTATATAACACTAATTGGCTGGATTTATTATCAAACTCGTATAATTCTCCAGCTACTCTCGACTCAACAGTACAGACGTTTTACAAAACAATCCTGAAATATTTTGAATATTGTGTTCCAAAAACAGAATTATTTATTAAAACTGGCCATCCATGGAAATCTAAACAGTTGTCAAATCTGAAAAATATTAAAAACAAATGGTTTAAAAAATTTTAAAAGTCTGGCTCACATATTGTTGATTACGTTTGAATGAATATGTTGCTTTACAAAAATTATATTAATACCATAAAACACAACTTCATTAGTGATCCTTAGTCATTTTATAAATTCGTTAATTCTAAGCAAAAATCAACTGGTTACTCAAACTCTATCAAATATTTAAATTCTGAATCTAGTGATAATTCAATAATAAGTAATTTATTTGCCGACTTCTTTTCAACAACGTATTCTGATGTAGAATACAAAAATAATTCGTACCCATACAAAATTGCTGAAAGTAAACCAATACAACTCACTCCAATCGTCACTTCACAGATTTTATCAACCATAGAGAGCATGAAATTATCCTTTAATAGTGGACCGGATGGCATACCCAACTGTGTCTTAAAACATTGCGCAAATGCACTTACTACTCCACTTGCAATTATATATAACTAGCTAATACCCGGTGTACTTTGCCACCCCCATCGTAATGAAATAAAAATTTTATAGTTCAAAAATATATTTATTTTGCAAGTGCCATGCCTACTATTACTAAATCTTATTCAAATAATCATATAGACGTCAAAGTGTCATTTGCAAAATTTGGGTGCTCTAACTATTATCGCTTCCCAGATATACGAATTTTTGTATTTAATTCATATGACAGGTGCCACGCTCACTATTACTAAAGCATCCATTATTTATCAAAATAGTCATAGAGATGTCAAAGCTTCTCGTGCAAAATTTGGGTACTCTAACTGTTATCGCTTCCCGAACATACAAATTTTAGTATTCAATTGCTATGAAAGCTGCCACGCCCACTATTTCTAATGTACCAATTTTTTTTTGAAATTTTTATTTTGGTGTCAAAGTTGCTCTTGCAAAATTTTAGTACTCTAATCGATATCGTTTTCCAAATATACGAAATTTAGTATTTAATTCATGTGGCCATGCCTACTATTGAAAGTCCGCCCATTTTTTACCCAAGTGTTCGTGTGGATGTCAAAGTTTACCGTACTTAATTTGAAGATTCTATCTGCATTTGCTTTCGTGATATATAATATTTAATACTTATTCTTTAATAGGGCGTGGCACCTCGCCCACTTACAATTCCAAACCAAAGTATAGCCTATAGTTCCTTCCAGACATACGGAAAGATTCTGTGAAAATTTCAATGAAATCGGTCCAGCCGTTTAACCGTCTATAAAGCACAAACAAACATACAAACACACACTGATTTTTATATATATAGATAATTTAATAAAACTTGGTTATTTTCCTCAGTTTTGGAAGGACTCCTTTATAATTCCGCTCTTTATGTCCGGTAATAAATCGAACGTAATGAACTTTAGAGGTATTGCGAAGTTTAGTGCGATTCCAAAACTTTTTGAAAAATGTATTACGGATATTATATGCCATCAAATATCATCTCTTCTATCTCATCATCAACACGGTTTCAGAAAAGGCTGCTCTATACTAACTAACCTTTTGGAACTTGCCACTGTTGTTCATAATGGTTTTAATAATAAACAATTGACGGATGTAATCTATACTGACTTCAGTAAGGCTTTTGATCAAGTTAGTCATGATCTGCTCCTTCACAAGCTTAATCTTATGGGATTCACGATAAACACTTTTAATTGAATAAAGTCATACCTGACAGGTCGTTAACAGTGTGTTCTTTTTAACAATGTTACTTCTTATAATATTGCTGTAAAATCTGGTGTTCCTCAAGGTAGCCTTTTGGGTCCTATTTTATTTTCGCTCTTGATAAATGATTTGCCAAGTGCAATCAAATTTTGCAATGTTTTAATGTATGCTGATGACGTAAAGGTTTTTTCTAGCTACAAGAACATTCAGGATGGAACTCAGTTAAAGCATGATTTGAATAAATTTTTCGAATGGAGCAATATTAATTTAATGTCTCTCAACCTAAAAAAATGCAAACATATGAGATTCTCAAGAAATTGGAATGCCAGTTGTCTCTTTTTTCTGGGTGGTTATCAACTTGAACTGGTTTCGGAGTTTCTGGATATAGGCGTTCTTTATGACCCTAAGCTAAATTTCAACAACCATATTGTTATGATGGTAAATAAATCTCGTGGGGTTCTCGTTTTTATAAAACGTTGGACTAAAGAGTTTACAGAACCGCAAATAACTGTACGGTTGCACTCCTCATTAGTAAGACCTATTCTAGAATTTGGATCTATTTTTTGGGATCCTTATACCAATTTTCAGAAGGATCGAATCGAATCTGTTCAGAAACAATTACTTTTATCTTGTTTAGGTCATACAACATGGGATCCTGATAGAAGCATTCTGCCGTACGCTGTTAAAAATTGTAAAAACTTTCCCTGAAGAAGGTACCCAATGTGGTAGCGAAATATCGGAAAATAAAATTAAAACTATTTTTTATAAAAGAAAGTGATCTCAAGCTCAACACAAAAAAAAACTGCTTATATAAATTAAAAAGATCGAAAACATTCATTTATTATATGGTTTAATTATTTTTTATTTATTATCATTTAAAATTTTTGTAAATACTTAAAAATGCGTACAAATCTTAGTACGTAGCAATACTATTTATTTAAGCATTTCGCTTACGACAAGTACTGCCCTTTAAATTACAATTTAAAACTGAATGAATATATGACTGTATTAGTTAAATAGTGTAAGTGTATTAAGATTTTTCAACCTACACTTGCCCGGTGTTGAATTTAATAGTCATAATCACTATTATCAAATAGTGTTTTTTTTTAATACGTTAACTATGACAAGAGGCCAAAAAGAGTCGATAACTAAACATAAGAGTTTGCTTATGAATATAGATAATATTGTCTGCTAGGACTTTCTTATACGTTACCATCAGCTATGAAACTAAAGAGAAGTTAGTGTCGGTCATCGATGATATAACATTCGTCACGATGAATTATAATGCAATCATGAATTTTGCAACCAAGTACATATATATTATGTACATATGTACATATAAACAATAATATTTTAGCAATTATTGGTGGTTTGTTTTTCTGTCCCCTTAATCTCTATTTACTTTAATAAGATTCTTAGTGGGCGGATTGGCCAGTTGTGCATGAGTGTGTATAATAATTGCGTTCAATTTTGTGGGGAAGAGAAATTTTTAACAACACTTTGTTGGCTTCTACTATTTAACTTTTTTGTTATGTAACTTTATGTTTATTTTCCCATAGAAAGTTGTTGAGTTTTTATTCGTTTGCTTTCTTAATCTGCCCCATTACCAACAACAACACATAGAATGTGATTATTTCATTTTTCTTTGATCTTTGATTTGTTTACTTTTTCAGTAACAGAGAAATAAATATTTATTTACTTTTGGGTTAATGAAAATAATTTGCTATTGACTAGAGAAAACTAAACCTTTGTGAATGATTTTGTAGAATTTTTTTTTTTTCGCTGTATGGCTTTTAGCTAAATTTGCTTAAATATAACACATACATATAAGTACATATTTTTGGTTGGCATTTAACTTTTTATTTATTCAGTATTTTCAAGTAATTAAAAGAGAAATTAAAAAATTTATAAAAAAAAACAAAAGTTAATTTGGTTTGCTTATTACTCCAGCTTAGACCGTAATGCTGAAGCACTTTCGAAAAGTTAAATAATACAAGCCTATGTAGAAGGATTTATGAAGAAGGATAAAGAAAACGTTATCACTTGTTAATATTTGTAATAAAACTATAACAAAAATATTATTTTTTATGTAAAACAGCAAAAAATTTATGAAATCGGCATTAGAGAAGACAAATATAGACTATAAATTTAACAGTCTGTAGGTTGAATAATTTTGCTTGATATTTTTTTTTTTTTTTGAATAACGTTTTATGTGTTTTTTATCTTTCTTACGTTTGGACATTAATTCATACATAAAAATGAATAATTTTTATTAAAAAAATTGTGTTTTTTTAGCTTTGCCATCGCAGTCTAACCTAATTTAATAATTCTTCAAGTTTCTGGAATTCACAAGTTGTTTACATTGTTAACTCAATGTTCAAATACAAATGAAATGATATCTCAACTACTTTGCAAAATTCAGTAGCGAAGTAGAATCTATTTTATCTTCAGAACGTTATATCTTGTGCTCTATCTTTAAGAGAATAATAGCGGAATTAACTCTTGGTAGCATTTTTGCAATTAGTGCAAATATGCATTAATTTTTTGCTACCAATCGTGAGTGCATTTATCATGTGTGTTGCAAACATATGACAACAGCTAATTTTTAAGATATTTAAAAAAACAACAAATCTTTTTTTTAAATTAATAAGTAAGATTCTGTGTTTTAGTATTTTCCGAAAAAAAGTAAATTAATTTTAAATAAATTACAATGCCTAAATCAACGGAAAAATATAATATATCATAAATTTTTTGGTAAAAAATGCCGTGGATGAAATTGAATTTGTGGAGATTTTAAATCCTGAAAGTAAATAAATTTTGTATTTTTGCACATTTCCTCAAGTGCTCCAAATTGGGCTTTAATATAATTTGTTTTTGTAGTCGTGCAAAAGGTAAATTGTTTGCTAGACTTGCACGGTCTGCACGACTTGCAAGGGTAAATTGCATCAAAGAGTGAGTTCCGCTTATTATATAATGAGCATTGTTGTTTGCACTAAAATTTTATACATTTGCGTACAAAACCGTACTACTGAATGATTAGAATTTAATTTTATAATGTTTTCAGGAAGTTTAATAATACAAAAATGAATTTGAGTCAAAATTAAAATTATTTATTTACATTTAAGGATAAAAAGTGCGAATAAATACTAACTTATAACTATAACAAACACACATGACACAGTGTTTGTGGCACTCAGAAATTCATTGTCCGATGTCTATAACCTTAATAGACTTATAAATGAAAAACAAAAATACTACTTTGTATTTCATAATATCAGCCGAAGGATGGAAATAATAATCATAACAAAAATGTATTAAGAATATGAGAGAATATGAACATGAATAAAAAATGTCATTTCATAAGAATGAAAAAGACAAATATAACAAGTAAGAGCACTATATTTGACTGTGCCGAATCTTTTATACCCACCACCAATTTTGTGTACATTTAAAGCACAATATTTATTATTTTGTTAATCGCTATAGAATCTCTTTATAATAAAAGAAAGAAAGTTAATAAAAGGTTAAATTTTAAGGGCCACAGGGTGATTTAAAATATACATTCTCAGCATTTTTCTAAAACGTTAAATTTATTAGTAAGATTTTGATTTTTAAACTTCTATAACATTTTGATTTTAAAAGATTTTCAAACGAAATAAGTTTTGTATAATTTTAAAATTTGTTAGCCATTAGTGCATGAAAATAAATTGTTTATAATGTTTACAGATAATTTTTTTTGACTTAGGTCAAAATGTTCCTAAATTCCCATTTTTAATAGAGCATAACTTCAGGAGAACATAAGCATAAGTTGTTAGCATGCCATCTAGTAGTTGCTAGTAGAGTCATCTATCTTATCATCTTTATCTTATATTTAGCTACAGTACAATAAATGGCGCAGTGTATGATGAATAAATGCTTATATATATGACTAATATATTTTTATAAGATTTTAAAGAAAAAAGTGTGCGTGGCACATCTATTTTCCGTTATAACCAAGACTTTGACCAAAAAAACATGTTTGCAAAATTTCAGAATCGTACATATAGTTTTGTCAGTTTTATTACGTTTTAAATTTGAAATATACACTGTGCGGTATACATTTTCGTTCATTTTTATCTATAACTCTTTTCCTAATTCATAGATTTAAGCGATTTTCATGGAAAAATATTCTTTTGACTCGATAAACTACGTCTATGCGTCTGGACACAATTCAAAAGTGAAAGTGGGCGTTATAGTAGGCGTGTCAAATTTGTTTTTGCTAATAAGTACAACTTAGGTGTTTCAATATAGTCCTTTATTATTCCAAAATCTTTATTAATAGAGAAATTATATGAATTTTAGGTAAAACGTTATATGGGAGGTGGGCGTAAAATTGGGCGTGGCACCTTAATTTTTTGGCATAGTAATGAAATTGCCTAGGGGGATAGAAGTAGCAAAATTTATCATCATACCTCTAATGTTAGCGGTTTTATGAGCTTTTAAATTTCATTAACGGTAGATAACGTGAAAAGTGGGCGTTATAGTAGGCGTGTCAAAGTTATTTTTGCGAATGAGTACAACTGAGGTGTTTCAATATAGGCCTTTATTATTCCAAAATCTTTATTAATAGAGAAATTATATGAATTTTAGTTAAAACGTTATATGGGAGGTGGGCGTAAAAGTGGGCGTGGCACATTGATTTTCCGTTACAAAAAAGCGTTTCACCAAAAAGCAAAGTGTGCAAAATTTCAGAGTCGTACATCCAATTTTGTTGCTTTTATGACGTTTTTGTTTTTAAATATACCGAAAAGTACACTGTGCGGTATAAATTTTCGTACATTTTGATCGATAACTCCTCTTCTAATGCATCGATTTAGACAATTTTCGGGGAAAAATATTGTCTTCAGCCAGGAAATATATATTCGAAGCTTCATGAGGCTACGTTAAGGCGTTTGGACACAATTCCATTTTATTCGATGTTCGAAGGACACGGTTTTTTCGACTTACTCTTGCTTTTCGAGCTATAACTTTCTTCTTAATATTCCGATTTAGCCCATTTTCAATACCAAACAAACCTTGTCTATAAGAAAGATTCTGGCAAAATTTGAGGCCCCTAGCTTTTTCGGTGCGACCTCTATCGTGCTTTCAACAGACGGACAGACGGACGGACACGGACTGATCATGAATCTTATCAGCTATAAGAGATAGTCTGTCGATTGTGTCACTGCTAACCGATAAAATAGCTTTTGTTGTATTTGGAAGACGTTGAATCCATAAGGTTTTCAGTAAGTCTTCAGAAACTTTTCCAGATGCCAAAGAGCGCATTTCTCTTAGCAGGGTGGAAGGTTTTTTATCACCCACACTTACGTTTTCCAAAAGCTGGCGAAGTTGTTTCTCTTCGGATTCGATAAACTCATTTAATAAGGCCGATTTTAGAGTTTCATATTTGCTTTCTTCTGGCGGTTCCTCAACAATATGGCTTACGTGATTCAAAATGCTGCTTTCAATAGATCCAACTAATGTGTGATATTTTGTTGCATCTGAGGTTATACTTGAAGTAACGAATTGAGACTCTAATTGGCGAAACCACAATTTTGGATTTTGACGCCAAAATGGAGGAACACGTACTGAAACCCGAGATATTTCAGACAGATTTGAAGACGTTGTTGATTGAAAATCTTCCGAAGTTGACATTGCTAATATCAATAATTATTGTACGGGGTCACCAATGTTGATATGTTTTTTTATTTTTCTAATAATAATAAAAACTTATAATAATAAAAACAATGAATATTTGATTATTTTCTAAAACTCACTTCTAAAGTGGAAATATATAAAGTAGCACCACACATGTAAAAAATTTGATTTCAACTGCTTCAGAGAAATAGCTGTAAGAACTTTATTTATTTAAGAAATTTTTCCAAGTTAAGTTTTTTTTTTTTGGTTACCTAACAATATTTTAAATAAAAAAGAAGAAAAAAAAATATTTTTTTGTTTTTATTTTTTATTTGATTTAAAAAACGCACTTATTTCAATACAAAGTTTAAATTTACCAAAATTTGGTGGAGTATAAAAAAAATGTCTCAAGATACCCATTTTTTATTCTCGTTTATTAAAATATAGACTCTGTTCTATCAAATAAAAGAATAACTAGAACCAACTTTGTCCTAAAACTTACAACAATTTTTTAAATTTAAAAAAGGTCTTAATTAGGAAATTTTTCGTAAATTGCTTGTGGCAATTCAATTATTAAAATAAGTTTGAAATATCACTTCACATATATAATCTATTTGAACAGAAATTTTAAAAATAACACTGTGCTAGTTGAAAAAACAGACAAGCCGGGCACCTAGCGTTTTAACATAATTCGGGTACGCTGAATCCAGTGGTGCCCACGGTTTTTTAAGATTGGCTCTGGTTTTCGAGATATACCGTTATTTCGAAAATGGAGGAGGTTGCACAACATATGTTCGCGTAACTCAAAAATGCTTTAGCTTATTGAAAAAACTTAAAAAACCGAAATTCCGCAATAAAATTTCCTTTAAGAGAGGTAAAACTTCTTTCTAATATTCGCAGTCGTTTTAGAAAAATAATTTTTTTTTGAAAAAAAAATTAATTTTTTTATCAAAATTTCGAAATTTTTATTTTTTAAAAATTCATAAAAAATTGAAAAATTCAGCTAGGCTTCTAATTTTTTGCACACATATAAAAAACAAAGCTGCAAACAAAACAGGCCATAAACAATTAAAATATGTTTGCAACTTTTGATTTTATTCACAAAAGTCGACAAATTTTAATTAATCTAAGAATTTCATAAAACGCAACATTTGTATTGGGCCCCCCCTAAGGGATGGTGATAAAGGGAAAGTATAATTTAAGAAAATGTTAAGAACAAAAAACATTGGAGGTCGGTCATACATTTTATCCCCCTAGGAGTGAATCCTAGGCCTTAGAAACAAATGATGGGAATGAAAAATAAAGTTGCGCAGGTGCAAAATAAGCTATTTGTGATTAAAGTCTGTCTACAACTTTTGATTTTTTCAGAAAAGATGAAATTTTTGAATTTTTTATATAACCAAACTAAAAATTTTTTGTTGTTAATTAGTTTTTATTTAGAAATTTATTCTTCTTCCTCCTGCAGATTCCAACAAATATCCCCTAATAGCGAATCAAGTTGTTTGCCGCTATACCAGTGTTCGAGCCTGGCTGTTACTTGGTGAAATCTCTCGCCATGTTCATCAGACTCGGCTGGTGATTGTTCATTAAATTTTTCGGCATGGCAATGCAAAAAATGTATTTTCAATGACATTCTAACGTTTAAGTTTTTAAATGCGGTTAGCATATTTTTGATTAAAATTCGCCAGTTTTCAGACCGATGATTTCCTAATACATTTTCTATTACTGATTTCACACAATTCCAGGCCAATAGCTCGATATCATTCAATGCAACCTCAAATTGATGGTCCTTCATAAGACGGCGAATGTCCGGTCCATTAAGAATTCCTGTAAAATAGAAACATTATGAAATGAAATATAAATCTAATTTAATAAAGTAGTTAGAGTTCATACCTTCTTTTACTTTCATGCCGCTTAATCGTGGAAAAATTCGGTGCAATTCGGTAAAAGCAACACCATCTGGGCTCAATGCTTTTATAAAATTTTTTACAATACCCAGTTTGATGTGGAGTGAAGGAAGCAAAATCTTTTCCATCGACACAAGTGGTAATTCAATGACATTGTTTCTATGCAATCTGCTTTCCTCACGTAAAGCCCAATCCCGTGTATTGTACTGGTCGCCATCGAAACGAGTATTCCATAAGCACATGAAGCACATATTTTTAGTATAGCCCAATTGCATACCTCTTAAAAGAGCTACCACTTTTAAATCTTCGCATATTTTCCACTTGTGGTCTTCATATTTAATTAACTGTATTATTTTTTTCATTGATGCGTATGTCTCTTTAGTATTTGTGCTAAGTGCTATCGGAATAGGACTTTTTAAATTAGTGACATGTAGCAAAACTGCTTTTAAGCTACTTTTGGAAGAATCAATGAATAAGCGCCAATCTCTAGGATTATATTCATTTTGCATTGTTAAAACCAATCCGCGGATGTCAGTACAATACGCAATAGAATTATTCTCAATAGATTTAAAAAAAGTCGTAAATCGTCTATGGCGATTGATAGCCCCGTATGTTTGTACACCTGGTGCTAAAATATTAGCTCGTTTTTACTCTTTTGCCAAGAGAATGCTCTGTCTTTGAGATAATTTTAGACGCCGTACCATTATATCCAGACGATCTTGCGTGATTTCATTGTGACTGCATGGAACCGTGATGCATGACGGTTGATACATTGAAGTAGCTGGGCTATCCGCTTCAACAGAATGAATTATTGAGGGAATATGTTCTGTTGGTATATGGCTACCCGGAACAGTAATTTCATCAGAATGTGGCAGCGGAAATCGAGCATATGCTGTTTCAGTATAAGACATATAAGTCATTTTTCTTCTGTTTATACCCGCTGTATAATTTATGCACGCATAACACTCATCTTCAACATGAACTATGGGATCTCTCCAAATCATTGGAACACCAAATGGCATGGCGTCTCCATTTTTTTCCCACTTATTTAAATGGTAAATGCAGTGTGTACACACTATTGATGGTGTCCAACTCTTACCATATATAACCCTTAAAGAAAAATATGATTCATACAAGGTACTTGTTTCAGTAGTGATTTTACGGCGACTTGGCATATTTTTATATTTCCCACACACATAACAAAAGTAATTAAACTTTTTACACGCCTCCATCTTAGATATTTCAATATAACTGTTTAGATACAAGGCTGTCAGAGGCTTTAAAATTCACTAATCAATTTCGCAAGCACTTTTCATATGACAGTGAAGGGGTTGAGGAACTCTTATTTATACTGTAATTGTTTTAATCAAAGTACCAGTCGAGACCTTCATGACCATGTTTTGTAAAAAAAAACCCAGGACGAATAATATTTCTAACTTTTCCAGGTGTAGATTTTATTGTCAATTTACTGCAGGTACCCAATAATTTGAAATCACAGGTAATTGAAAAATACTATGTTATAATTTTTAATTCTAAGAACCATACAAAATACCGTTGTACTTCAGTTCCATTACCTGCTCACCTAACGAAATGCTGTATCATATGTAAGGCTGGTTGCATTACAATATTGGGTACCTACGGTAAATTGACAATAAAATCTACATTTTTTAACCGATTTTTATGGCTTGCGGCTTTTTTTATTTTTAAGATAAGTAGTTCTCAGAAAAAAGTGCAAAATGTTGAATATTTGCTTTATATTTTTTTTAATTATATTTTTAAATTGAAAAATATTACGAATTTGGCACGAAAAATTTTTTTTATCTCCATTAATTTTTAAATAATTCCAAAACGATAAGAGATAGAGAAAACACATCTTCTGGTGTTTTACTTTTGAAAACCGAAACCTAATTTAGGGGAAAAAATTTGGCACGCCCATAAAAAAAATACCGATCTGATGGAAAAAAACCGATTACGGATTTGAGTTCAGCGCATCAAAATCCACATAGACCACATAGTTTTAATTAACGAGAAGAAAAAAAATTATTTTTTGTCGAGCAGTGTTATTTATGGCTTGTTTTGTTTGCAGCTTTGTTTTTTATATGTCTGCAAAAAATTAGAAGCCTAGCTGAATTTTTCAATTTTTTATGAATTTTAAAAAAATAAAAATTTCGAAATTTTGATAAAAAAATTAATTTTTTTTCAAAAAAAAAATTAATTAATTTTTTTTTCAAAAAAAAAAATTATTTTTCTAAAACGACTGCGAATATTAGAAAGAAGTTTTACTTTTCTTAAAGGAAATTTTATTGCGGAGTTTCGGTTTTTTAAGTTTTTTCAACAAGCTAAAGCGTTTTTGAGTTACGCCAACATATGTTGTGCAACCTCCTCCATTTTCGAAATAACGGTATATCTCGAAAACCAGAGCCAATCTTAAAAAACCGTGGGCACCACTGGATTCAGCGTACCCGAATTATGTTAAAACGCTAGGTGCCCAGCTTGTCACGAAAAAAAGTGTCAATTTCATGCACAGTGTAATTATTCAAACTCAAAACCGAACATTGAATTTTTGCAAGATTGAAATAAATTTATAAATTTATTGCATACGTTAAAAACTTGTTGTTATTTGGAGTTTATTTATTGATATCAACAGTTAACACAACCTTCTGCTACATAAGGCTGAACACCAATAACTAATTTTTTAAAATATCAAAAATACATACCGATTATTTCGACCATTACTGTTTAAAAGTGTAACAGCTGATTGACTTTGACTGATGTTTTTGGCTTGTTTTATATGTATACTAGCCAAACCCGGCGCGCGTTGCTACGCCCCTTAATGAATCGAAATGCATTCTGAATTTTAATTGAATATCAAGTGCAAAAACCTAAAAATTATAATTTTTTTATGGGCGTGGCACTGCCCACTTTTCTTATCACGTAATTATTTAGCTATGACAGCTCAATATGTGTGCAAAGTTTCAGAAAAATCGGTCTGCTGCAAGTACCTCAAAATTATAACCTTTTTTTATGGGCGTGGCCCTGCCCACTTTTCTAGTCACGAAATTATATGGTTGTGACAGCTTAGTATGTGTGCAAAGTTTCATAAAAATCGGTCCAGTGCAAGTACCTCAAAATTAAAACTTTGTTAGGGGCGTGGCCCCGCCCACTTTTCTTATCACGAAATTATTAAGTCATGACAGCTCGATAAAAGTGCAAAGTTTCAGAAAAATCGGTCGAGTGCAGGTAGATAAAAATAATAACTAATTTTTATGGGCGTGGCACCGCCCACTTTTTTCCACCCATAAACACTCCCTGGTATGTGTACAACAACTTACCAAAGTTTGAGCCGGATCGGTTTTACAGTTTCGGAGTCTATAGCTAACACACACACACACACACAGAGTTTCACTTTTATATATATAGATTCTGATATTTTTGGTTTGTTTTCTTTTACTATTTACTGTTACTTTTATATCTTCAATCGGTGAAGCTAGCGTGTTGAATTGTCATTAAACAATAATTATTGGTGATAAGTTTAAAATCTATTTGTGATATTTATTTATGACTAGAAAAGCCCGGCGCGCGTTGCTACGCCCCTTCATGAATTTTAATCGCATTCTAAATTTTAATCGAATATCAAGTGCAAGGCTAAAAACTATAACTTTTTCTTTATAAGCGTGGCACTGCCCACTTTTCTAATTACGAAACTGTATACTCATGACAGCTCAATAAGTGTGCAAAGTTTCAGAAAAATCGGTCCAGTGTAAGTACCTCAAAATGATATCTTTTTTTATGGGCGTGGCACTGCCCACTTTTCTAAATACGAAACTGTATAGTTATGACAACTCAATATGTGTGCAAACTTTCAGAACAATCGGTCCAGTGCAAGTACCTCAAAATGATACCTTTTTTTTAATGGGCGTGGCACTGCAAACTTTTCTAATGACGAAAGTGTAAAATCATGACAGCTCAATATGTGTGCAAGGTTTCAGAAAAATCGGTCAAGTGCAAGTAGCTAAAACTGATAACTAATTTTTTATGGGCGTGGCTCCGCCCACTTTTTTTCACCCATAAACACTCCCTGGTATGTGTACAACAACTTACCAAAGTTTGAGCCCGATCGGTTTTACAGTTTCGGAGTCTATAGCTAACACACACACACACACAGAGTTTCACTTTTATATATATAGAAGATTATAATTTAAAAATGATAAACGTAATTATAATTTCTTATTCAATTATGTAAATGTATGTATAAAATATTAAAATTTAAGAAATGAAATTTTAAATTTGAATAATAGTGAGTACTCATACTCAGGATTAATGTATAATAAATACCACACTAAATTTATTGAGAATCGGATAACTTTTTTACGAAAAAGGATATGTGACAGGACCTAGAGTCCTTGCGTCAATCATAATAAAATTTATTTCACAAGTACGAGATGTAAATGATCTTCTGATTTTTGCAACTTTCTGTGCAGTTATGTATCCGAAATTAAAAATTTCATCCTTATCATATATGGGAAATAGGCCTGTGTCCGATTACACTGCTCTTCAAAAAATAATTTTTTGTCTTACCATTTAATAAAACTATGTGGACTATATGGATTTTGATGCGCTGAACGCAAATCCGTTATCGGTTTTTTTCCATTAGATCGGAATTTTTTTTTATGGGCGTGGCAAATTTTTCCCCCTAAATTAGTCAGTTACGGAGACATATTTCATCCTAACTCGAGAACCAGTCATCCGATTTTCAAAAATAAAACGCCAAAAAATGTGTAACGAAATTGTATTTATTTAATTTGAATAAAATTTTTTCTATCTCTTATCGTTTTGGAGTTATTTAGAAATTGTTGGAGAAAAAAATTTTTTTTCGTGCAAAATTCGTAATATTTTTCAATTTAAAAATGGAATTTAAAAAAATATAAAGCAATTATTCAATATTTTTTTTTTTCTGAGAGCTACTTATCTTATCTTTCTACACATTAAGAGCGAATTTCCTAGAATCAGAGATGCTAAGGTAAAAGAAGGCATATTTGTAGGTCCACAAATACGACAGCTTATGAAGGACAAGGTCTTTAAAACGAAATTGATTGATGTGGAAGAAAGAGCATGAACAGCTTAAGTTACTTTTTTATTTAAACATAGTTTCCTAAATAAAAATTAATAATTATTAACAAAAATTTCGTGTTATTTTAAATAAAAAAATAGACTCTAAATATTTTAATTTTTTATTGTAATTTGAAGTTATCTACGGGTGACGACAGGGTGGGCGCTTTAATCGAGGCGATGCTACAAAATTACAATCTGGCAAATTTTTTTGCTTGTATTTGTTTTTGTTTTTCGAAAATAGATTGAAGTAAAAAGTTGCCATTCATTGATGCTACAAGCCGCTTTAGTGCGCCCACTCTGACGTTGTTTGCTGCATTACACATATTTGGTCAATATTGGGTACCTGCGGTAAATTGACAATAAAATCTACATTTTTTAACCGATTTTTATGGTTTATGGCTTTTTTTATTTCTTAGATAAGTAACTCTCAGAAAAAAGCTTAAAATATTGAATAATTGCTTTATATTTTTTTTAATTTCATTTTTAAATTGAAAAATATTATGAATTTTGCACGAAAAAAAAAATGTTTTCTCCATTAATTTTTGAATAGTTCCAAAACGATAAGAGATAGAGAAAAATTTTATTCGATTAAAATAAATACAATTTTGTTACACATTTTTTGGCGTTTTACTTTTGCAAATCGGATGACTGGTTCTCGAGGTAGGATGAAATATGTCTCCGTACCTGACTAATTTAGGGGGAAAAATTTGCCACGCCCAAAAAAAAAATTCCGATCTGATGCAAAAAACCGACAACTGATTTGAGTTCAGCGCATCAAAATC
The DNA here is from genome assembly GCA_941918925.1 of Phyto melanocephala. Classification (NCBI taxonomy): domain Eukaryota; kingdom Metazoa; phylum Arthropoda; class Insecta; order Diptera; family Rhinophoridae; genus Phyto; species Phyto melanocephala. Next base: position 60,587,302 of record OW799235.1, on the reverse strand, counting down.
CATATAGTCCACATAGTTTTATTAAATGGAGGATTTTTCTGCTGAGCAGTGTTATTTAAAAAAATATAATTGTTTTTAAATAAAGTATTTTCTAGTAGTGTATCAAATTTCAAAACTCTGAAACCACTCCTTCTATTTTTGTCCATTTGCTCTATGGAATGGACGTCCGGTGCGAGGGTCTCAAGTATTCTAGAACCTTAGTATGCATATGTAGGTGATACTGCATCGAAACAACTTCTAGGAATATATGCTACAACCTCCTGCTATTAGAACACATAAAAAGAGGAAAAACAACAAGGGCGCATTGGTTATAAAGAATTGTGCATGAAAAGTTCTTATGCGTATATTTTGAAGCAAGTTAAAAGTGACCAAAGGTTAAGTGAACTGGGCCGAAGTATTAGGAACATTACGAAGAGGAGTAAAATAAACCTTTACATAACAGCACGGCAGATTTAAGAACTGCGTTCGAAGGTGTGCCGGGCGAAACACCTGAAGTACGTGCGTTGTCACATGAGGTACGACAAAGGACGAAGTATTGCATTCTCTTTTAAAATCTTCCGACAAATTTAATCATATAGGAGAAAACAAACTGCTACCCCCTCATTAGAATGCAAAGATACGTATTGGATGGGTGATTTGTAGAATACGGGAGAAAAGTGGACCAATTAGATTCTACAGATGTTTGGACTTTGGTCATATCGCGAGTAGTTGCAAAAGACAAAATGATTATGCTGGCAAATGCCTACAATGTGGCGTATTTGGTCACAGGATTGGGGTGTGCAATAACCAGCCATCGTGTATATTGTGTAGTTGTGAAAACCCTAAGATATAGAGTGATAATGTGACTAAGCGATAGAACGGCTTAAATAGCGGAGATGTCACTGTATTTCTTCATACATCTAACTGCAAAAAATAGAAGGAGTAATCCTACAACGATGGAATTTTGCACACTCTTAAAATCCGTCGACTCCTAGGGGTACCTTCCTTGAACTGCCAATTTTTTCACCTATTTTTCTTTTGAATGTATAGGTCGTAATCCTCAATATAATCTGATGAAATTTGGCACACATCTATAAATTTATACAAGAGATTGTTATGCTAATTTTAGTTGAAGTCCGTCTAATATTAGGGGTACCCTTCTTGGACCCCCATTTTTTCGCTTATTTTTCTTTTCAACATATGGGCTGCAATTCACAACGGAATTTGATAAAATTGAGCAGATGTCCATAAGTGAATCTAAAAAAGAGCACTGCAAATTTTGGTTGAAATCCGTTGACTCCTAGGGTACCAATCTTGGACCTCCATTTTTCCATCGTCATGGTCGTCAGCAAGTGATACTTCGAATATATCTACACAATTTCATAATATTTACTCAAAATGAGTTATTTTTAATTAATTTATTTTTTAAAGATGTATTTACTTTCTAACCAAGTCGCATTTTTTCGAAAGGAATAAAATTTGATTTTGTGTGCTTCTCCCACCGATTTAAAAAACCGCTTTTGAACTGTTTTTTTCAATTTCATCACCGAATTTTCTTGTTTTATAAAATTTGTTAACAAATCAACATTTCTACCACAATCAGTAAGTTCCTGGTACAATTCACTAAATGACAAAGAAAATAAAATCATTTTTAGAATTATACTTTGAATTTCATTACAATATATATTTACGTTAACTATTTACTCGTTGGAATTTTTTTTTTTTTCAATTTAAGCGGTCTTCTTTTGTAGATTTTCTTTAACTAAACCATACGATTTTGTCTCTTTTTATTCTTATTCACTTAAAAACAGCTGCCAACAATTGTGGTTATAACACAGGTCAAGAGCAAAAAAAGGGTTTGAAAACAACTAAATAGATTTGTTGCATCATGGATACCTAAGTACAAAAACGGTAAAATGTTTGAATTCTGTGGATAATTTTTTTTTTAATTTTTTTTTTTTTTAACTCAAGATTTTTTAGACGCTGCTCCACATAATCAATAATAACTCGAAAACGGTTAGTCCGATATTCTTAAAATAAACTTTGGAAAATAGCCTTTAATATGTCTATACATATATTACGTTTTAATCGGCTCAGTAGTTTTGAGTTAAAATAAAAAAATTAAAGTAAAAAATATATTTTTTATGTGAAAATAGTAATAGGAATAATAGAAAGATATCGATCATAAAAATCGGTGGATTGCTTTCGAATTCATTTACAATCAAGTGATATAGCTTATTTTCACAAAATTTTAGTTTTTTTGTTTGATATACATCAAATTGAGTAGTTAGTGTTCTTCTCTTAGAAATATTGTTAGGAAAAAACCTTTTTGACATGTTGGTGCTTTTCAAAATTTTAAAAGTTTATTTTTAAGAAAATCGGGCTAACCGTTTTCGAGTTATCATTGATTATGTGGAGAAGCGCCTAAAAAAAATCTTGAATTTTAATTCAAAATTTGTTTTAAAAAAAAAACCTCTCCATAGAAATTAAATTTTGGGCGATATTTGTACTACTGGAACCACAACACATCAAAATTGCATAGTTCTTTTAAAAGTTTTAAAATTTTTAAAATTTTGTTGCCTTGTGTAATTAATAACTGAAATTTCTTTAAAGCGTTAAGCCTAAAAGTATGCAAAACTTTTTTATTACAAATACTAGGGTTCAATATTCGTGATTTTTTTAAACTAAATTTGGATTTTTTTAAAAGATTGACAAAAGTTGGTGAATTTGTTTGCCTTATTCGAAAGAAGAGCATTTAACCTTTCATTTTGTTAAACTGAGAGCACGGAAGTGAACCAAGCTAATCGACTTTTTCTCCAACGAAAACAGCCAATGCTAAATTTTTAAGGACAATTTTGATGCACTCATATATCCTAGACTGTGTACGCAATAACTTTTTATTTGTCTTTAAATTAAAAACAAGGCTTCGGGCTTAAATAAAATCGACACTAAGATTTTTCCGTCGAAACGTATTCGATATATAAATCTCTCAATTTGAACAAAATTACAATATATTTCCCTTTCACAACATTAACCAGATTTCAACCGATCTTTTCTAAGAATATATATACATATATCTTAAAAGAAATGCAGATTATTGTTTGCCAGACTCTTCTCTATAAAATTGCATCATTAGATTTTGTAAAAGTAATAGTCAAAAAATGCCTTTTTAAAGCAGAAATCCCATAGTGCGACGGTACGGAAGCTGAGGTAGGTCGAGCTTCGTAAGAAATACAGCTGCATTAGAAGATCTTAAAAATGGGAATCAGAAGGAGTAAGAGGGCATATTTTGTACAAAAGTATGAAGATGTTGAAAATAACCCATTGGGTCTGGCTTTAAACCAAAGAAAACAAAAAAACTGAAGTGTCTAAATCCTTCACCACCTAAGGATGCTGAAATACATAGAAACATAGTAGAGCACATATTTCCTGACCATGGTGTGACATCTTCGTAAACTGATGCTATTCACAAGGTATTTGGCTCCGATCTTGGCAAGATAGATGAAGTTGCATTAGCAATTTTAAGGACGCAAAAACGTCTAGCTTGTATGGCATACTAAATGCGGTAGTAGGGAAGACTTTTAACTACTGCCCTGATCAGGTATTTTTCCAAGTACGTAGAACAGACAAAAGTTTGTTTGTTATAGAAGCAGGGTAAACCTCAGGGGGATCCCTTCTTTTATCGCAAACTTTTTATGATTGATACGTTTGGAAAAATGTTGGAAAGCTTAGTTTTTAGAAAGTTTGAGGAATATGTTGAGTGCGAAGGAGGTCTATCTAGTAGGGTGATCGATTATTCGATTTTTTTAAGAAACCGGTTTTCAAATAGTTTGAAATTTAGAATTTAAAAAAAAACCGGTTGCTATTTTGAAAATTGAGAAAAAATTGGTTAACCGGTTCGAATATATAATATATTGTATTTAAAGAAAAAATTAAAAAATATTGCAAAAAAAGATTATAATACAAATTATATCCAAATATGAAATTTTTACAGTTTATATACGTTTGGCTGGACTAATTTGGTTTTAATTAGTTGAATTTAAGGACAAAAGGTACTCTTTACAAGTAAAATAAATAAATAAATACATAAATAAATAAGACATTTTATATGGCTGTTATAAATTTTTGTATCTCCTTCTGTAAATTTTTTTAATGTTAAATAGATCTTTTAAACTAATATGCACTAACGTATTTTGCTTTAAATGATTTCTGTAATTTGAAATACATTTTAAAGGCTAGAGAGAAAATCTTTAAAGTTTCATTTTGAAAATTCTTTCTTAAACCCCTGACAGATATACAAATATAGGCATAAACTAGTTTGTTCGATGGTTTAATTGAAATTAAAGGTGACTGACACACAATGCCATTAATTAAAATTAGGATCTGGTAGGAGAGATTATTGGTTTTTCTGTATTGTAACTTTTACCTAAAAATTATCGATCATCTTTAACTTTTAATGTTAGGTTTATATCTTATAAAAAAAATAATATTTAAGTTCAATCATATTTCTTGTTTTGCATTTGTTTTTTAAACATATTTAATAGTTTTTATTTAATTTTCGCATACCAAATATACTTTGGTACGATTGGTTACAAAGATATGTGAAAATAAACTAAAAAAATTAAAAAACCGGTTTTTTCGGAAAAAAAACTGGTGTATTCGATATTCGAAAAATCAACATATAGAAAAAACCGTCAGCAGAAAGAGGAAAAAACTGGTTTTTTCACCGGTTGTAAAACCGAGTCGATCACCCTACTATCTAGTAATCAAATCGATTTTAGAAGAGCAAGAACTGTTGTGTTTGAACGGAGTGGTTCATACGGCCTTTACTTCTATTTAGGGTAAGCGATGGAGGAATGGCACAAAGAAGTATTGTGTAGAAGTAATATGGAATACTACGTGGGTCTCTGCTCGATGGGGTAAGATTGTTGGTTATGCTGATAACATAGCCCTGATATGCGTCGCTAGGGAGTAAGTGGAGATTACAACCATTACTAACGCAAGCACAGAGATTGTGCGCTTTTCGCTTGAATCTCTTAATTTGAGGCTCGCTGACTAAAAGACTGTGGTGATTTTGATTTCCAGCCGCAAATCAATGGTGTCTCTCAAAATAAATTGGGATCGTGTTGTATTGAGACGAGACTTTCACTTAAGTATCTTGGATTGATGATAGATTGTCGCTTATTTTTTAAAACTGATCTGCTATATGTTGCTGGCATATCTTAAAACACATATACTGCTATGACTTGTATTATGCCTAAGAAGACGGCCGTATTCTCTTACTCCTGACTAGCTCCCATGGCTCAAGCGGGCGCATGTGGATCAAGACTTCTACGTAACACAAACGCCTACTAAACATGATTGTTACTGGTCGTACCTACAAAGATTTGGTCAATATACTTCGCCATTCTAACCTAGTGGTGATGGGAATGTCGAGGAAAATGCTGAACGTGTTCTCTTGGCCACGTTTTAATAGGGATAGAACGTTTCTTGAAGAGACCATAGTATTGCTCACATTAATATAGTATGAATTAAATTGGCGCTGTTGAGAATATGTATGTGAATATGCTAGATTGTTTCTTATTGAACTTCGTAGGGTTGAGAGGATCCGTTATATAATATTATGGTTTGGGTATTGTACCAAACTTTAGAGAATTGAATATGGCATATTTATAGATTTTGTTGAAAATTTCTTGTTCGCAAAATGCACAATTCAACAAAATAACCAGTGTGTTCGCAAGGCTTCATTAACTTCGTTTCCCGTCGGCGTTCAGTTTTAAATATAACATGAACAAGATTATTATCGGAGTTTAGTGAAAAAGCATATTAAATATGCGAAACAATCAATACGAATATATGCGCAGCTTTATTATTGTAAGCAAATCATTATTGTGGGTGGATTTGAAAATTGAGAATTTAAGCTCACTTGAACAATGCCAATCTCATTTAGGTATATGACAAAATCGTATTATATGTAGAGTTTCAGAAACAAATATATATAAGACTCGGTTTTGCCAACAAACTGAGTTCTCGCAACTGTCCAAACTTATATGGTTGATGTAAAAGAGGTTATAATGTACTACTTACACAAGTACATATAAACGAAACACTGTGAGTTTGTGCGTATACAAAATATGAATTTTATAAAAATCACCCATTCGCATGCAACTTGGTTATAGATTACAGCATGTCTGTTGGATTAGATTTTTACATGAGTTTTTTTCACGCTGATTTCAAAAATGTATGCCGTTTTCATGTAGCAGCTCTAGTTTTGGAGTTATGAAGTGACAGGATTTTTTATTGAATAAGCACATAAAAAATTATGAAATATATTTATTCTGAATAAAATTTCCTTTTTTGGAGATTCTAGAGTGAAATGTTATATGAGTACTATTTTGAATGCCCCAACAATAATCAGCAATCATATGTTAATTTTAATGCCCCTGATACCTCTCTTCCATAGTACGAATATTCTGGTGAAAGCGCTCTCCTCGTTCCTCGCTTAGGTCACCGATAGTCTAGATGGCTGTGAAGGTAGTAAAGCTTAATACTCATGTTGGATTCAAGCCGCTGAAAGTGTATCAGAAACTGTTCAACATGCTGAATGTAGCCGTCACATATCCTATTGCCCAAAAAATTCCTGACTACACAAACAAACTCTTCCCGTGCACATTTCTCGACAGCTGTCATATGTTTGATAAAAATTTTTTTATCCATCAACTTCCTGATTTGAGGGCCTTCGAAAATACCACTTTTGATTTTCTCACTACTCAATCGTCGTTTACGGTTTGCCCGCTGCACTGGTCTAAATTTTGCGAAGATGTAAATGGGTGTTGTGGTGCTGATGTGTCACTATATATGGATATATTCACTTAGAGCAATTTTTATGGTTTATTCCAATGCTTTTCGTTACACAGAAATAACAGTCGTAATGATAGTTGGATGGTTCACGCCAAATCATAGGAGCTTTGTACTTAAAAGTGAATCTTTTTTTGTTTGCCCACAGTCGCAAAGATTCAACACATGTTTTACATACCAAACTTGGTATCCAAGGTTAAGCGTTAAACTGCACAAAGTCCGACACATTTAAACGAAAGTTTTGGAACATATATTCTCCACAAATAACACAAAAACATGAAGTGAGTTTTCAAGAGACTAAAAAAGCATTTTAGTTTGTTACTTTAAAGTATTAAACTTATGCATACTGATTATTATTGTTTATTTTTCAACCACTTAAGTTATCCTCAAACGGTTTGGTAGATAAATGTACGACCATAAAAGGTTTGAAATAGAGCAATAAATTTTTTTTTAAAAATTGTCACATAACCAATTACGTCAGAACAGCGACGATATGATTTTGTTCCATAGAAGTAAAGAACAACAACCATAAAATAAAATAGTTATTTTTCAGTCAAAAAATTAAGTTTAAAAAGAAAAATTGTTAATCTTTTTGATTATTTTAAATCAGAAATAAAAGTTACATGAATTGGCGTAAGAACAATTTTTCTTCTGCACTGAGTAAATGAGTAAACTGAGTAAATTTTATATGTATATGTATTAAATGTAAATAGTATAATTTTTTTAAATTATTTGCAAACAAATTCTGCGGGGCATTACAACCCCTTTCATCCTCCATAGTAGTCTAGTTACAACCATGTCTGGTTCAACATCAGGTTTCCAATATAGTGAATTATAACTTTATTTTAATCATTAATTTCGGTCTCTGTTTATAATTGCTTTCGAGCTAAATTGATTTATTTGTTTTTGTTTTGTCACTCATGTTTTTATAATATAAAAAACAAGATATTTTCGTCCTAATCAAGGTGATATACAATCAGCTGATTGATTTTCATACTATTTGTATTGCCAAGTCTTCTGTTCATTATTTACCTGCATTTTAAAAACGTTATTTTTTGTTATTAATTGCGAACTATTTATTGACGACAAAAAAATAAAGCAGCAATTGGATTTAAGCATTTTATTGTAATGAATACAAAACCGAGAGTAAAATTTTTTTTCTTTGTTTATTGTTGAAAAAAAAGGAAAAAGAAATGATACTGTTTAACATTTTCTGGCAAATATCTGAAAATAAAATGCCTGTTTTCTCTATTGTTGTGTCTATTGCCGTTGTGTCTATCTGTACCTAATGAATATCCCTTGGTTCCTTTTTAATAAAATTCAAAACAACAGGATAAATATGCACCTTTAAAAATATATTGTTCCAAAACTAATATTATTTCTAGTATGTAACGTCCAATCATCTACTTTAATAACACATTAAGCATCTAAACTACACACTTGTACATAATTGTACATCAGTTTGCATCCTAGTCACATTTATACTTACATTTACATGTAGTTAAAAACAATTTTACAACCAGAATAATTCAAATTGAATAAATTAGAGAATACCAAAACCAAAGTGTACGAAAGATTCTAACGGAAGGCATGTCAAAGTGCCTGACTGATTGACAACTAAAGACATGAGAATGTGGTAGATAAAACAAAAATAAAGGAAGACAAATCAGTTCATGTGTTAACATGTATTTTGTTGTTAAAATTGTGGTATAAATGTACCGACTGGCAGACAAGGCAGTCATGTACTCCACGAGCTTCATTAGTCTAAATGTAAATGTATGAAAGTGGTTAAATGTGTGAATATATGTATACCCTGAAGGTAATATTGAACTACGTGGTCCATTGCAACAAAAGAGAACTGGTTACAACATGTCCTTATATAACGATGTCTTTAATGGGAAAGAGGTTTTAATGAAGCATTTAAATATTGCTGTGGTTGTAAGTGCCATAGCACAGTTTTGAGACTTATCCGGTGTTAAACGAAATTGGGTTATATGGCCCAGCTCTGAGACATAGAATATCAAATCGACCATGTTTTCTTAATGTGTTCGAAATAAGTACGTTTGGACTAAATAGTTCTACTCCTCTATGAAGTATGTTTTATAGGCATGTACGGAATACATGTGTTGTCAGCAGGGTAAAAGTAAATTTGTTGTTTTTGTTCTTACTTACGAGAAAACGATTGAATTAATTTAATGGAATTTTTTGACAGTAAAAAGGTTTCCACCTTAACAGTATTAAAGATTTTTTTACATTTGGAACGACCGTGCCACCTTACATGCAGATAGATTGTAATGAATATTTGAGCGATATGTGTTAGCTGCTCTATTGCCATTATAAAGATATTGGCTTAATTTTTTTTAGAAAAAAATTTGCTTTCAGATACTTTGAAACTGTTGTAAGATCAATTCATGTACATATTTATACTCAAGATTAAAAAAAAAATTAAGTCTGTATAAACTCGTTTAAACATACTGCATAACTTAATCAAAGCAAAACAAATATTGTAGGCATTTAACTCTTCTTGTAGGATCATTTTGATTCAGTGGAACAACCGTAGTGGAAAAGCTATTGGTGTCATTCTATTAACTGTTCTTCATGACGAGTTGAAGTGGAGCCGCCAACAGATTTCGTTGATGAAACACCTTCCTTATGGACCTACTCATGCATGCTTCTTGGCATGCATTATCTATTTTATCTTTTGGCTGATTAATAAGACTACCACATTTCCTACAAACTTCCGCCGATGTGCAACCCTCAGTGCGGTGTAGTCTGACAGGGAAGTTTATGCAATATTTCAAAAAAAAACGAATGACATCTTTAGAAACCGTGGATGTTTGGATTTCTAAGAAACATGGTAATAAAAAAGTTGATACCTAAAGGGTAAGGATAAAGATTATAAGTAATGCAATGAGTATGGATATAAGATATTTGGTTGGAGATGATGATGACTGAGGATGAGTATGTCATAAGAAAGTCAACTTTAAATTTTTTAAGTTCTTTTTTAGTGGATGACATGGGAGGCTCATACAATTTTAATATTGCTGTAGTGAAGGTTTTTAAAGTTATTTGAGATACTCACCATTTCATCTATGGGACTACCGATGGTGTCATTATTATAACCTATCTCAACGATCCCGCAAAGAGATATCCTCCTCTATTGAGAACAAGTATTTCCTCGGGATCGGGTTATACAAATCTTGAGTCAAGTGCGGTCTTCATTTGTAGAGTTGTAAACTTTCCGAACGTGTATCTTAGCTACCTCTTGGAAATCCATATTAGACGATTTTACTCTCGCTTTCAATAATCCTTCCTAGTGGGAAGCATTTGGTGGAAGGAAAAACCATTGAAAACTGTACGATATATATATTTATATTAGAATTGGGCGCTAAAATAGGCGTATCAATAAAGAGTTCCTTATTTATAAAAAAACTTGGTTCATAGAGTTAAAAAATGAATTGTAAAAAATCGCTACGTGGAAGGTGGGCGTAGAAGTAAGTGTATGAACTTAATTTCCCGTTATTACAATAATATTAAGTTGTTAAATTTGGTTATCGTAAATTTTAATTCTGTCGGACTTATGTATAACGTTTTAAACTTAAAATAGAGTAAAAAGACACTGTGCCTAAATTCGTACCTTAGTTTTTTGGTTGGCATCACTGTACAGTTTGGACGTGTTTTGTTCGCTGCTCCATTTGGATTTATATTTTTAGTGGATTTAACCTGGTCATAATACGTTTACCCGCTTTTATTGTCTACGAATTACTGCGGCACTATTTTTAAAGGCTTGTGCTGATTGTAAATGGTAAAGTTTTATATTTTATCAGTATTGTTTATAAAGCAATATAATACAACAACTATTCAGTACATCTGTTTGTACTATAGTGGCGACATCTACTGTTTAGTAGTTGATTTTTACTACCCAGTTACCCAAATAATCAAAACGTTAAAATTTTATCAGATAAATTATATTTTAAAAATTACATTTCATTATTAAATTATGGATTGCCATAACAAAAATTGTAACGTTTCGGGTAATGATCGCTTGATATCATGTTGGTTGTGTCTTGGAGCCTATCACTTAAAATGTAGTGGACTGAAAGCGCGTGATGCAGATGCGCTTGCTGACCCTACTAAGTCCCTACAATGGAATTTTCCTCATTGCAAAAATATAAATGTTGAATTTTATAAATTCTTCAAAAGTTATAAAGAGCTGTTCGATCAACTAAATAAGGACTTCTTATCTGTTCAATCTAAATTTTTAAAATTTGGTGAACTTTTCACAAATTTTTCGAATTTAGATAATATGCTGACGTTCAACAAAATTCTTCACCTAAGAGGAAAAAATCTGCAAGAAATCTAATCCCTTCAATAACAATATCAAAAGCGGCTTCCCATAATTCAGTAGAATACGATGATTTGTCTCCTTCACCTTGCATGGAGCAAAACAACTTGATTGTATCTGAAGTTATCACTCCGTTAAATACTTTACCCCTTGAATTAAATAGTAATTCACCTACTACATCTTTTTCATCAGCTGCATCTTTAATTTCTGATAATACTGTACCAACTAAAGCCGTCAGAGAACTTCGTACAATTCCGCCAAGAAAAACTATATTTGCTACTCGTTTTCTTCTTGAAACAACTGTTGATGATGTTAAAAACTACTTATTATCTAAATTTTATAATAATCTACCTGCTAACATAAATATTTTTAAAATTAATTAAAAAAATAGAGCCTCGTTCAAAATAATTGTCCCACTCGAATATTTTGAACAAATCGTAAATGTAAATTTTTGGCCAAACCATACTCTAGTACGTGAATTTATTTATCGTGATGAAAACATAGCTCGTATTCCAACATCTAATCAAACTTCAAAAAACTAATGCAAAATTCTACCCTTAACATTATTTATCAAAATGCAAATGGAATGAATACTAAGCTTACTGATATGTTCCTTGACAGCTTTTGACTGCGAATTTCATGTTGCTGCATTTACTGAAACCTGGCTTACTAATAATACTAATAACTCTGAAATTTTTTGTAGCAAATATCAAGTTTTTAGACGTGATAGAATTGGCAAACGTGGTGGTGGTGTTTTAATTGCTGTTTCCTGTTTGTATCCTGCTGAACAATTATTATTTGTAAATTCATCTGACATTGAATTTATCGCTGTTGTAATACAAATTCAAAATATATCGCTCTTTATTACCGGCTCATATATACCTCCAAACTTTGATCCACAACTTTATGGTGAACATGTTTTGTTAATAAAATCCGTTGCAGATAAACTTAAGTCAGCTGATTTTTTGATGATTTTTGGTGATTTTAATATTCCGACTGCAACCTGGATTACATCAGATGATACAGATTTCTTTGTAACGATTACGTCACATGATTGAAGTCAGGATTTTTTCAATAGTCTGACTAATTTAAGTGGGCTTTCAAATAAATAAAATTTTTAATAACAACAACCGTTTATTGGATCTCGTATTTGTAAATAATTCTTCTCTATTCGACGTATCTAGGACTAACCACTTATTTATTCCTGAGGAACGACACCATCCTGCATTGTTAATTTCTACATCGTTGCCTCAAAAGAAAACTGTTCACACTGTATCTGAGTCGCTCTGTTTTAAACGTATGAACTACCATATGTTAAATAACTTGTTACATAATATTAACTGGTTTGAAATTCTTGCTTTTTCTTATAATGGTACTAATTTTGATCAAATCGTGTTGAAATTTTACTCAATTCTCTTCAGTTGTTTATCAGCAAGCACTCCATTATTAAAAAAGGTAAAATCAAATCGTCCTCCATAGTATTCCCGTACTTTAACCTGGTTAAAAATCGTAAGAACCGTTTATATAAAAAGTTCATGAAGAGCAAAACCCTTATTGATCGTAGGTATTATCTACCCAGCAAAAATGACTGCATACCCGGAAGCAGGTTTGTAAGGGAGAGACAAATGTACTCTCCTTTCCCAACCTGCTTCAGGAAGGCATGATTTTTATATGAGATGTCCCACTTGGTAGGGCTCTTTGATGCTCTAATTATTTGCTATTTTCACACATGGTTAATGCAGTAATATCATGTCTCTTTTATGTTTTTTTAATAAATTTTTTAAGAACTACAGTAAAGAGAGGTAATCATTCGCTTACATTCCTGCATCCTCGTAAGCGGTAGAAGTTGCAGTAAGTTATTTTATAAAAAATTAAACATATTTAATAGAAATTTCTGACTTCCATTTATAGCACCCTCGAATGCGCTCTAATATTGCGCTATAAGAAGGCATGATTTTGTTTTACTGCTTACCGGTACAAAATAAATTTTTGCTGGGTAATAGGTCAAAGCCGTTATATTCTTGAAAACTAAAAATGTTATGCATCGTATATAAACAAAATGAAATTTTACTTTAAAAAGAATCCGAAAATGTTTTATAATTTTGACAACTACAAACGTAAAGTTTCAACGTATCCAACTACTATGAAAATGAATAAGGTTGTTTATTCTAATAATGCAGATATTGCCAATTCTTTTGCTGATTCCTTCACCTCTACTTTTTCTGCAAAAATGTTCCATAGTTCAATTTATCCTTATGATATCACTTCGTGTCTTAAAAAGCCTGAGAGTTTAAAAGATTGTTATAAACCTGGTCCTGATGGTATTCCTAGCTGCATATTAAAAAATTGTGCCGACGTTTTGGCTATTCCTATCACTCATCTATTTAACAGTTCTTTGAAATTTGGTATATTTCCTAAATGCTGGAAAGATTAATTTATCATCCCGCTTCATAAATCTGTTAGCCGTAGTGATGTTACTAATTATAGAGCAATAGCTAAACTTAACTCCATTCCTAAACTGTTTAAGAAAATATTAACGGACATCCTAACTACCCAAATAATTCTTTCTCCAGCACAACATGGTTTTTGTAAAAGTAGATCTACATCCACAAACCTAATGGAACTGACGTCCTTCATCAATACAGGATTTTGTAATGGTAACCAAACTGATGTAGTCTATACTGATTTCAGTAAAGCCTTCGATAAGATTAACCATGATTTATTGTTAGTGAAGCTAAAAAATTTGGGTTTCCGGTTAACCTTTTAAAATGGATTAGTTCTTATTTAAAGGATCGGAGACAATGTGTTTTTTATAATGATTGTATATCAAAACATATTGAAGTAACTTCCGGAGTTCCTCAGGGAAATCATCTGCGCCCTATCTTATGTTTATTGCTTATAAATGATCTTCCAAAGGCTATTAAATACAGCAATATTTTAATGTTTGCTGATGATGTTAAACTTTATTCATGGCATAGAACTGATGACGACAGCTTTTATCTCCAAACTGATTTGAATAATTTTATGGAATTGAATTTAACACAATGCAAATCTATGACTTTCTGCAGACATTCACCGATTTCAAATATTTACTCCCTAAATGGCTCTAATTTAAATGTTGTTGATTCGTTTTTGGATCTTGGAATTCTCTTTGATGTAAAAATTTATTTCAACTCACATGCAATATTGACAGTAAATAAAGCTTATGGGGTATTAAGTTTCATAAAGCGTTGGGCTAAGGAATTTAATGATCCTTATGTAACAAAAAATTTATTCACGTCATTGGTAAGACCTTTACTGGAATATGGATCAGTAATTTGAGATCCCCAATATGATGTGTATATTCAAAAACTTGAATCAGTCCAAAAACAATTTTTGCTGTTCTGCCTTCGTAACCTTCGTTGGAATCCTAATACAAACTTATCGTCACATCTTAGTCGTTTACTACTCATTGCGCTCCCAACGTTACAAAGCCGAAGAATTGTTTACAATATTGCAATTGTCATGAATCTAATTCAAGGTAAAATTGATTCTACTGTAAAGAAAGGATAATTGATCAACAATTTCCTATGGTTGACTTATTATAAAGGCGAGTCACGCCAAAAAACCGATGGCTAAAGAGCCGCTGTTTTGAAATGAAAATTAATAAAAACTAAGGCTGTTGAGCCAATTTGTTGTTTAGATAATTTCTGATTTATTAAAATAAAACAATCTTTTTATATACTACTTAACAATACTTATTCTAAAACTGTCATACTGATCGTTAGCCAATCTGCTGGCTTCAATTTCCCCTTACTTAGTCTCTTTCATTTTACTTCTTAGTTTAACTCAGTTATTGGTTACCTGATATGTGTTGCACTATTTCAAATTATTGAAATTGGGTTAGTTGACTAGTTGCAATACTGTTCAATTGTGTAACAATCAAGTGCTTATTATTTAGTACTAGCCAAACCCGGCGCGCGTTGCTACGCCCCTTAATGAATCGAAATGCATTCTGAATTTTAATTGAATATCAAGTGCAAAAACCTAAAAATTATAATTTTTTTATGGGCGTGGCATTTCCCACTTTTCTAGTAACGAAATTGTAAAGTCATAACAGCTCAATATGTGTGCAAAGTTTCAGAAAAATCGGACCAGTGCAAGTATCCCAAAATTAAAATTGTTTTTATGGGCGTGGCCTTGCCCACTTTTCTAATCACGAAATTGTAAAGTCATAATAGCTCAATATGTGTGCAAAGTTTCAGAATAATCGGTCCAGTGCAAGTACCTCAAAATGATACCTTTTTTTTATGGGCGTGGCACTGCCCACTTTTCTAATCTCGAAATTATTTAGTCATGACAGCTCAATATGTGTGCAAAGTTTCAGAAAAATCGGTCCAGTGCAAGTACCTCAAAATTATAGCCTTTTTTTATGGGCGTGGCCCCGCCCACTTTTTTAATCACGAAGTTATAAAGTCACGACAGCTTAATATGTGTGCAAAGTTTCAGAAAAATCGGTCCAGTGCAAGTACCTCAAAGTTAAAACTTTTTTAGGGGCGTGGCCCCGCCCACTTTTCTTATCACTAAATTATTTAATCATGACAGCTCGATATGTGTGCAAAGTTTCAGAAAAATCGGTCAAGTGCAAGTAGCTAAAACTGCTAACTAATTTTTTATGGGCGTGGCCCGCCCACTTTTTTTTATCCATAAACACTCCCCGGTATGTGTAGAACAACTTACCAAAGTTTGAGCCCGATCGGTTTTACAGTTTCAGAGTCTATAGCTAACACACACACACACACACACACAGAGTTTCACTTTTATATATATAGATTGATGTGTGTCATGTGTTGTGAGTCAATGTGTATGTATGGTCAGTTTTGTTAATGTTAAGTGTACGCTATTGTAGTTAGTAAGTATGTTCTGTGTGTTAATGAGTACACTACACTACATATCTTCAACGTAAAATACATATGCATCAATATTCCTAATAGGCAGCTTAGATCTTATGTACCATTTTATAGATCAAACTACATTAACTTTGATCCAACTAGAAGAATTTGTGCTGAGGTAAAAAAGTTCTATGTTCACATTGACTTTTCTGATAATGTTGCTGTAACAAGTGGAAAGCTGATAAGGTTTCTAAACTCAACTGCATACGTTTAATGTTGTTTTTATCTCTCTTTATTTTTGTAATTAAATTAAAAAATATTGCTCAACTGAAAATTTTATTATGTTGATTAAATTAAATAAATAAATAAAAAAAAAAAAAAGGAGTCATGGATTAAAATGTACAAAAATGAACATCGCAAGTATCATTAGATGGATAATGCAAGGGAACCGATTATGAGCAAAAAGAGACCTTTCGCTAAGAGATTCAATACAAATAATTTTGCAATGATTGGTTCGGCATCACAAACAGAGTTACCTCGATCTTAGTTACAGCTGCATTTAAAGACATTGGTTTTACCGATGAAAATTGGGAAACAACTAAGTATTATGGATAAATCGAATGAAGGTCGTAAAAAATTAAAAGAAAATGAAATGAAAAAATCTAAAAACAATAATTTAGCACAACAATAATTATGCACTGAAACGGGAAGAAATTAGTAGAAAATACCATCCGAGAGTGGTAAAGGAGTCTCATAAAATAGTTGTTCAAGTGCCGGGAAGCAAGCTGTCAGGTCACATAAAAGTTAACGCTGAGGACTTCAGCACAAAAAAGCTACAATTATGATGTAAGTTATTAAAGGAAAAAAAACATATCGTTTACGAGTTTAATAGGAGTTTGCTGCGATGGGGAACCCACCGTACTATTTCCAGTATTGTATAAAATTTTTACCGCGGACTTGCTAGATACAAATAATGTCGCAGTAGTAAAATAAGCAGACGACACTGCAATAGTTGCAGCCAGCCAAAGCCAAATGTCAAAAAAACCATATGGAAAACTATTCAAGTGTATATATACGTAAACAGGGTACAAGTACCAAAGAAAAACACAATCAAATATCTGGAAATGAACCTACATAAACCTGGAAACCACATGGTGAATATAAACAAACACAATTAAACAAAAATACGAAAACCAAGACGTGCACAAGTATTAGTTTTACCTTTCAGAAACTAGTCCGCTTATAATGTATAAGTAGTTATAAGTTAACAAACTAAACCACTATTTTTATATCAACCACCACAAAAATAGTGGGGGTATATTCATTTTGTCATTCCATTTGTAACGCACCGAAATATCTATTTAAGATGCCATAAATTATATATTTTGTGAGTCCTGGTATCATGTTAGGGCGATGTAGCTATATCTGTCTGTTGAAAGCTTTGTTTGGTATTGAAACTAAGCTAATGGGCGGAATATAAAATGATTATGTCGTAATGCAAGAGTTGGTTAAAAAAACATGTCCCTCCAATAACGAATAAAATACAATTGTGTCTATACCGCTCAGTGTAATTTTTGGTATATTCAAAATTAAAAACGTAATAAAACTGACCACATTAGCTGAATGATGCTGTAACTTTGCAAAGATTGCTCTTTGATCAAGAGACTTACAATAATGGAAAATTAAGATCCATTTTAGTGTCCACCTCCCATTTAACGCTTTATTTGAAATTCGTATATTTTCTCTATGGAAAAAGATTTTGGAAGAAAAAAAGACTCTATATTGAAATATTTAAATTGATTTTATCAGTATAAGCTACTTTGACACGCATATTTCTCACATTATCTACTGTTAAAAAGCTCACAAGACTCACAGAATTAGATGTATGATGATGAAATTTCGGACATTTAGCTTTCTAGTCAATATAAGTATAACTCCAAAATATTAAGGTGACACGCCCACCTCCTATATAACCCTTTAATATTTATATGGACGAAAATTAAAACAATCTGTTATGAATTATCTGATTTGCACTCAAACATTAATTATATATATCTTACAAGCAGGCGGTGACATGTCCACACAAAGCTAATATTTTTTCCTAACTACGTACCAAATTCTGTTAAAAAACAATATTGTTGAAAAAAGAGTCAGTAGTATCATTTCTAATGTATGTATAAATTCTTAATGTTTCAATGTTAGACTAAATTTAAGGAAATAAATCGATAGCAAATCGAAGTTATACAAGGAAAGAGATTATTCTCTAGCGATTACTATTAATAGCAGATTAATATATGTATTTTGTGCTATAGAAGTACACAAAATTGGTTGTGGGTCTAAAAATTTCGGCACAGCCGAATATAGAGCTCTTACTTGTTAAACTATATATGTATGTATAGTTTTGCAGCTCATTGAAGCTGTATAATTCCTGTTATATTCTAATTTGATTATCAAGAAGGTAGATTGCAAATTAGAAAAGAACTAATTTAAAAGAAATCATACTATGTTACTCCTCGACTATGGTTACCACAACCATGATTTTTTTGCGTGTATATAAGCATTCAAAAACTCAAATTGTGTGTCATCTGCTCGGAGAGCAATAGTAATTTATATTTTATTAGTTTTTCTACTGTATTACTTTACTTGCCATAACCAAAAAAAAAAAAAAAAAAAAAAGAGAAATAGAAATAGAAATAGAAATAAGTCAAGCTGTTATTTGATTTGCTTATTACAAATTTGCATAATAAATAGAAGACGGATGAAAAAGCAAAAAAAAAAAAAATACACATAAACATTAACATCCGAGTAACTGTTTAAACATTTTTGCCATCATCACTTACATGCGGTACATTTGTGCAGGGTGCTTATTTTAAGTTTTTATGAAAGTATTTTTTATTTCCCCCATAAAATAATACCTAAGAACGTATAGATTCTAATAATTTAATAAATGTAAATCTACGTTTAAATCTTTGTTACTCAAATACGTAAAAAGACCTTAACGGATTTTAATAAAACCTACCATTTAAATAGAAAATAATGTAAACCAAGCCATGCGTATTGTACATTATATTCCGGTAGCCGCGCTAAGTCGCAAACTGATGGAATTTTATTTGTATTTGTAAGGAGTGGAAGTGATATCAAAAGGTAACTTTTACTTAACATCGATTTACAGCAGCATTCGCACTCGAAGAAAACCACATGGTTGTGGTTATCGAGTACTACAATTAAATTGTAAGATTGTAGGTAAAATATGTATATGTATAATGGTTGTATATATTTAAGGTAAGGCATCGGTGCCTTACTTCCTCAAACTCGTATCTTTAAAAATACAACCTTAAGGGGGAGCAAAAAATAAAACGGTTCTTCTTTTTATAGTCCGGTGTCTGGTTAAAAGTTTAAATGCAATTATTAAGGAATTGATTACATTTATGTACATATGTACATACATATATTTATTAGTAGTAATAATATACATAAGTTGTTGCAGTAATGGAACACAAAAATATCAATCGTTTGATATGAAAAAGTCAAACCCATATATTTTTAAGTTACGAGGATTAGGAAGTAAGGCATCGGTATTGGTTTACGTAATAACGTGCATCTCATCTTTATAATTCATTTTATATTTTCTTTTTCTATTTTTATTTTTAATTTTTCAAAATATTTGTATCTATTTTTTACATGTCAAAGTTTTTATTTAATACAAGATTAAGAACAGTTTAAAACAAATTGTTAATAAAAAAATCACAGTTTGATTACTTCAGCCCACGGATGGAAATCATGATACAATTGTACTTTTTATGGTACATTTTTGACCTTGTTGGTACCGTGGTACAACCGCGAGCTACTTGGTACATTTTAAAAATTTGTCCATGATCTCTTTAATTTTGTTTGTGTGTGTTTTATTTTATACTGCCAGCTTCTCTGATTTTGTTGCAATGCTGTTGTCAAAGTGAATTCATGTACCAGGTGGTGTCAAGTCTGCAAAAACAAAATCTGTCTAGCCCTTTATTGCAAGCTTCTTACAAAAACCTCCTCTTAATTTGGCACCACCTGCTACATGAATTCGCCTTAGCCTTTGTTATATGTATTTTATTTTACATATGATTCGTAAGCATGTAAGGTGGACTTTAATAATGAAGTACTAAAATGGTTCGATAAGTTTACACCAGAAAATGTTATTATGGGAGAAACAAATTCAATAGTACATCTTCTGGTGAAAATGTATCCACACGAACAAACAAATATTAAAGCAATAAATAATCAGTACAGAGCACTAGCCGATGTGATTGAACTTAGATCACAAAAAGATTCAAATATTTTGTATATCTAGTGTCATAGGTGAAAAATAATTTAAATGAGTTCATGTTCCCAGATATTTCAAGAAATGTAAGAGGAATTCTATCTATTCCACATTCATCGGCCAACGTCGAACGAGTTTGTTTTTCTTTTCAAAACCTAATTAAAGCTAAGGAAAGAAATACGTTTCTACTGATACAAACAAAAGATTTATTAAAGTCAACAAATTCTTGTTGCTTTAATTTTAAAATATCAGAAAATTTATTATCTAAAAGTATTTAAAAAATAAAACTTGTTAAATAACCGATCTCTACGTATGTACCTATGAATGTAATATTTAATATTTTTTATTGTATACTTCTGAATTTTTATAAGCATTTTTGTTAAGTTAATGTTTTTATTAATAAATATTTAAAAAAATGGTACCGTCATGACATAAAAAGTACATTTTGTTTTCATACTTGGTACAAAATCATAAAAGTCATTTTCCTTCCCTGCTTCAGCCAACATTTAAGAATTATTTATAAATTTTAAATACTTTGTGCCAATTCAAAGTGGTTGCATATCAGTCATATTTGTACTATTTCATATTATTTTATGCATGCATATATTACTTTACACATTTGTTTCCTATGTATAAGAAATTGTTTATGTTATACTTTTAACCATACTGCCTCTCATAGAGAATTTCTTCGCTTCTCACCTCTCAAAGAGAATATTTTCTATTTTCTTCTTTCCTGTATACATAAAATTTTTAACAGCGTTATCTCTTTGTCTTCTATCTTGTATGTAATACATAATTTGTTATCAAAAG
This sequence comes from Phyto melanocephala, assembly GCA_941918925.1. NCBI lineage: Eukaryota > Metazoa > Arthropoda > Insecta > Diptera > Rhinophoridae > Phyto > Phyto melanocephala. The sequence continues at coordinate 60,566,136 of OW799235.1, read as the reverse complement.
GTGTTCAAAGTCACTAGTCATATTAATATGAATTATATGACATAGTACAATATGAGAGTCTACTTTGAATTGGCCCGAATCTTATATACCCTTCACAATATGTAGTCACGCAATAACAATAGTTTGTATCACCATTCATCTCATATGAAATACGTACATACATATAAAAAATATACATATAAAAGCATCCCATTGTAAAATTATAAATTTACGTATGTGTGCTAAAAAATATATGAAAAAAAAATTTTAAAAATAAGAAACGATATAAAAAAAAAAATAATAAAAATACAAATAATAAATATAAAATAAAAAAAAAAAATTAAAACAAATTAAAAAAAATTTAAAAAATTAAAAATAAATAAAAAAAAAATTTAAAAATAAAAAAAATATAAATAATATATAAAATAATGTGAAGAATATAACAGATTTTTTAATATAAAGTAAACAAAACTTGCAGTTCACAGTATAATAGTTTGAGACCATAGATTTACTTATTAAAAATTCTTGACTTGCAAGCAATAGTTCAGTACTTATTTGTAAGGTATATGCCAGTCGGAAGCTGATTAATATTTTCTCGTTTAGTTTTCCGTTTTATTGTTGAATTTTGTTTTTCTTCACACGTTTAGTTTTTGTATTTGACAGCCAAACAGTATTTTTACACAAACAACAAATTACGTGTAAAATCTTTTAATTGAATGTTGCCGCTATAACAAAAGACATGTCATTTCTGTAGTACAGAGTTGCGATCATTTAGTAAAATTAAGAGCTGTTGACAGTATTTTAAAAGAAAAGTATTGTAAACAAGTGAGTAGAAACCAAGGCAAATTCATTATAGGTTGCTGCACTAGCGATTTTAGTCACAGCTGTTTTATTTTCAGTTGCCCTGGTAGCAATACTAAAAATTGAAGAACATAAAAGCTTTAAAAGTATAACATTAAAAATATGTACTTGTGTATCATTATTTTTGCAAAAAAATAACCAAAATGAGAAAAATATTCACATCCCCACATTAAAGAAAAAAATAACCACTTTTGGTTAGAAATAACCAAAAACGGCAGCCCTGTATGCGAATAACAATGTTGTTTATACTTTTGTATACTTTTTCGTAAGCACAACAACATTACAGTTTTCATAAAAAATTAAACACAAAGTCGTAAAGTTTAAATAAATCTTCGATTGCTGTGGCGAAATCAACAGTAAGACGAAACGAATTTTTGATATAACTGTAATCATTAAAGAATAATCTATACATACATATATAAATATGTATTACTTTCCGTGTTAAAGTCCGATTGACAATTAGGTATGGTTAGATTAAAAATAGGGGCATTAAGAAGCCCAAATCTATAACAGGGGCTCAATTTTCGTTCTGTGAAACTGTGAAATGAAAAAGTTTTGTATAGCAAAAGGTTTTGTGGCACCATATGATATGACACACAAAAACATTTCATTTCATTGTTTCATAGAAAGGGAATTGATACCCTAGTATACCCACACAACCAATGAGAATGTTGTTCACTATAAAGGAATTCCTCTACAGAACCATAACCCATAATAAACTCAGCTGTTATTTCGACTATAGGAATTTCCAATAAATTTGTTTCTTTCTCAGAACTGTTATGATAATCGTTTATATTCTAAGTATTGACCCACTTAGTTCCACAATCTCCTTCGATTTCTCAACATTTGCGTCACCTCATAGTATCTTCGTTATCTTACTGATAACGATACGGATAAAGGTATTATGCCACTTTCTGATGCCTTCATCCATCTTTCATATTTTACGCTAATTTATGAACCTCTGAAAGGGTTCAAAATTGATATTTAAAAATGATTGCATTTTGGATATTTTGTCACATGTTGCCTCTGTGATATTTACACTCGGTAAGATATCAATTATATTTTGGTATCTGGTTCTACGATCTCTCAGCAGTCATTTTCCACTTTCCAAGGCTGCTTTGATTTGATATTAACATCTATTCTTACATATAATCTCAAAATGGAATATAAAGTATTTCAGTAAGTACCCAATTTTTTTTTTACCAGAATATTGTATGTTTGCGGAAACTGAAGAGTATGACTAAATACATTGGTTGTAAATAAATAATATTAACTTTGAGTGAGTATACCATTTTCAAATCTCTTAATAAATAATATTAAATATTGAAATGTGCAATATTTCATAATAGTCGGGTAAGTAAAAGTTTTTAATTACATTTTATACTAACTGTTGCTTATAAACCGATTTAGCGTATTGAAATAGCAAATAATTGAAATATTTTGGCATACTAAGAAATAAGGCAATAAACTACAGCAGAGGCAATAAACAATCTTGAAATAAAGCTAGGCCCTACCAAAATGTCTAGATAGGAGCAAGAGATCTCAGCAGAACATGTGGAGAAATAGATCAAAGGATTGAAGCCGAAAACTATTTAGAAATCATGCCTTCATCTTCGCCTTAAAAGTTCAAAATCAAGGAAGAACATCAGTAGTGAGGCCAATGGAAGAAGCTCCCTAACGAACTAAAAGAAACTGTCAATTAAATCGGGCGGAATGGATTAAAAGAACCATTTTCAAGTCCGCTAAGCTTATCGATAGCTTAGGTAAAAAGAAAACTGGCTGAACAGGATTTTGGGTGTATTTTAGTCACCGAGAATAGGTGACATTCTGAATATGCATTTCGGAACAAAACGATTATCTGCCTTAAAATTTAAAAGTCGGTATATACCAAAAATTGGAAATATATAACAGAAATAAAGAAAAATACGCTACGGCAATTTCATTAGATGCCATGTGGACTTTAAAACGTTCGATCGACTTGCACCACATCATGGAACAGGAGTTGAAAGGCCTTTAGCTGAAAAAAGAAGTCCTAAAAAAATATTAACGGCTAGACTCAAACTTAGCATAAGCCAGTAAAAGCACCATATTTTGATACTAACTACAAATTTTGTGTACTTTTATTTTCTTTAAATTCATTGTTACAATGAAACCTTAACCCTTTGACGACCATACATTTACGGCTTAAGCTAAACAATAGTTTTTCTTTTTTTCATGATCTATGACCCAGAAAAAGTTACAAAAAAAATTTTCTTCTGGGCACCCTCCCTCCTAGTCCACCATTTGGCTTAGCAAATATAGTTGCCTATGGGTTGAAAGGAAATTTTATATCCCAAATAATTAATTTAAAAAAAATTTTCTTTTCGTCTTTTATACCCGCCACCAAAAATAATTTTGCAGGTATATTCATTTTGTCATTCCGTTTGTAACATACCGAAACATCCATTTTACACCCCATAAAGTATATATATTCTAAATCGGGGTTTCATTTTATGAAAGGCTAGGGGACGAAAACCGGTAAAAACTGTATTTTTGGTACTTTTTATGATCTCATCTAACTTCTAGACTAATTAAAATCGAAAAATAATTATGAAATTAATTTTTCATTGAAAGAAAAAAAATTACAAAATTTTTAGCTTTACACTAATTTGTAATAAAAAATATCAAAAATATGCACTTCAGTTTATCGGGAATAAAACACGAATTTATTCATGGATTCTCATATAATAAAATTTATTTTATTTCCATTAAATGCAGCTTTAAGATTAAGTACCAAGACTGCTAAGTATTTGTTGCTTTCTATTTTATATAAATTTTTTTCATTTCAAAAATTTTATAATTTTACAAAAAAAAAAATTGTCAAACTTGTTCTTCAATACTCCAAAACTGATGCCTACATCAGAAAATGATATTAGAAAAACTTAAAGCTGGCGTAAGTTTACGTTTTCAGACGGATTGCTAAACAAAATCGAGTACGTCGTTCCAAAGTTACGACAAGATGTATGGAGCAGCTTCTTCAAAACTCTCAAATTTTATAAAAAAAAACCTAATCATAGAATTTAAAATTATGATGATTTGTACAGTTAGGTGACTATAGCGGATCAAAAAAATATAGTGGTTTTTCTGGGGAAAAAAAGTTGCCATTTTTTGCATAGTGTAATGAAATTGTAAACATATAGTATTATTATAGAAGAAAATGTTATAAACATCTATTCATTACTAATAAATAAAATAGTTCATTTCCGACCCCATAAAGTATAAATTTTCTGAAAGCTTATGAATAGTGGAGTCGATTTAGCATTATCCGTCTGTCCATGTGTATGTTGATATCAACATCGCCAAGATCCATGTAAGGCATTAAAATATCAGAAATATATGGGAACTTTTCAGAATAATTTGTAGACACGGTTGTTACTATTTATAAATTTGGTATGCCTCTGGAGATACTTATGAAAAATTTTCTACAAACTGGTCAATCATTTATTAGTCACTATAGTTATAGTCAAAAAATATTTCAAAAAAAAATATTTTTTAAAATACATACATATATCAAAATTTTTATAACTTCTATATAATTCTTAAACACGTTTAAGATACCGAGTTATAAGCCATAATCTCAGAAATTTAGAAACCAAATGAGATATAAGCACCAAAGAACAACTGCTTTGTTGTTTTTCTTACAATTTATAAAATAGAGTATTATTTTTCAATTTCAGTGAAAGGGTTTGAGTACTAAAATATAGTTAGATATAAAAGAAAAAAAATTAAGATGGCGTTCTAGATTAAATGGCGCATTATGGGTATCAAATGAAAGAGCTTGACTTGTAGAATACAGTTAACTATGAGAAAATTAAAAGTCAAAGAAGGCGTCGGAAATAATAAAGAAAATAGGGTATTGCATGAAATCTAAGCTACGATGCACACTGTTATGAGCTTGGCCAGAAATAGTAGAAAGGTATGTATGAAGATTAGATTATATATCAGAGAAGTGCATGAATACCATTCAAATGATATATTTTTTATTTTGCAAAAGTGAAGCCTGAGTTATCACTTAACATAATTTAAAATATAGCTGCCATTGCATGATTCATAAGAGCAATTGGTTTGTTACAAAATGCTTGTTATTGCTTGCTTATTCTGTAAGCTCTTTCCATTCACAAAAGCATTGAATCAGTTTGAGTGTTTTGAATATACGCAGAGCTTTTACAGTTAATATACACTTTCCTATATGATGATGAGTTAAATAATTTAAGACTGTATTTAAGGTGATATTTATTACATTTTATTACATTATATTATATTTATTACATATATTATATTTATTACATATTGTATTTGTTGTTTTTATTAATATTTGTAATTGGAAATGAAACTACATATATTTTACTCATATTTGTACACTGAATTCAAGACAATCAAATTGTTTACAGTTTTTGGCCCAATACGGTTACGTTTTTCAGTTATTATGTTACCTGCGGCAGAAAAAACTCGTTCTGAAGCTGCGCTGCTTGCAGGTATAGCCAAATTTTTTTGGGCAAACTTATATAACCGAGGGTATTCTGATTTATGACTTTCCCACCACTGCATAACATCAAAATTAACATAAACTCGTAAATATTTTTAGATAACTGTAACGGTTTATTTAATCAGATAACAAGACGAAAAACATAATTTTCAATATTTTTTTTTATTTCAGAGTTTATCTTAAAAACCTATTAAACAAATTAAGGCACTAATTTTGCACTATGAAATCAACTTATCACTGAGCTTTTATGAATCATTTGAATGGTTTGTATACAAATCAAAAGACAGTTATAATTTTTGAGTTGTTATTGCTAACGGCATTCAAAAAGTGATTGAGAAAAAGACAAGCAATTATGAGAGCACAAACAATGCAAGCAATGTTATTAGTACATATTGATGATTGAAAACATAACAAAAGCAGTGAGTTCATACATATAGAAAAAAAGTGAATCAACTCATGAACATCACTGTTAAATATATATAAAATATGAATGAAATTGATTGAGAAATTTTTGCAATTCAAAGTTTGTATGCAACATAACAGATTTTAACGGCCTTATTCATAACAAAAAGTTGGCCTAAAGTTAGCATAAAGTTTTTTCATAACACACATGCCAAACTCTGGCTAACGATTTGCTAAACTCTTATTAACGAGCTGCCAAACGTTTGCCAACTTGTGAAAAACAGCTGTTCTGTGCTGTTGTTTTATATTACCAATATTTTATTTACGTACCTATTCATCCTGTTACCAATTTACAAACCGTTTACCTTGCTTTTCCATTTAAATAAAAAATTTATTGTTCCTTTATTTTTTTTATTTTATTTTTCAATTTCAAAAATTGTTAATATGGATGGGAAAACAAAAAATGTCAAAGACAGGGATGATATACAAAAAATGGTTGCATATTTGAGGAGTTTCTTGCAATTTCAGAGTTGATTTATGAAAAGTTGGCAGACGGATAAAAGTTTCTTATTAATAAACTCTGTGCTAACGAGCTGCCAACCTTAATCGGCACTCTAGTTAGCAGCTCGTTGTACGCAGTGTATAAACTGTGGCTAACTTTTTGTTATGAATAAGGCCGTAAGAATATAACTGACATTTTGTGTGTCATTATATAGTCAAATTTAAAATATTCTTGTAACGGTCACTATAAAGTTTATTTGTAATGCAACCCTGGTATTTGCCTATAATTACACCACTAATATTATTAACGATTGTTGATCATATGTGAAGTACCGTTAGCAAAATGACAGGTGTAAAATAGGGTCAAAAATTATCAACAAAGACAAATACTTTTTTAATATTTTTGTATATTATTCCTGCAAGTATGCAAACATAAATAAATTCCAGCTACACTTATTTACACTAACTTTTTTTTTTGTCTTTATTTTTTAGTTTCAAGACCCCTCGTATTCGTGATATTTTAAACCTGTTGTTGGAGGCGAAGCAACGTAAAACATCTATTGTTATATTTAAAGTAACACAATTTGTAAAAAATCGTTTGCAAAGAGTATTGTGTAACACTGAGGTGCAGAAATTAATTTTTTCGGTTTTTAATATCAGCCGTTATTGGACCAATCACCCACGTATAAGAAGTAGATTTGAAGCTGAGATGAGCGACTGGCTAGATAATGAAATATTTAACGAAGAAATTTGCGCTGTGAGCTTTTTTATTTTTTTTTTGTTAAATAATATGAAGAAATCAATTGAATAGAATTCTGCTCGTATTAGCTTTCAAATACAAGCTGCGGTAGTGGCCGACCAAATTTAAATTATTATTTAATTCCTTCGCCTAATGCTCTAACTAAAGCTGCACAAAAACTTACGAGCGAAACAGTAGTTAAGAAGTTATCTGTTCAGCAAGCTTTCATTCAATATATTGATACGGATCTCTCCATTAGGCAATATAATATAAAAAGAAAAGCTATAAATTCTGCTTACGAAGATTGTTTTCCGTCATATTATTTAATTCTAGAATCTAAAAAAAATTATCCTGGATGATATTTATTTAACAGAAACTGAAATACAAGTTCCACTACAATCAATCTTAGAACGAACTGCTAACAGTATTTTAAATAAGTATGATTTTAAGACTAAAAACGACTTAATTTGTAGCGTTTACAAGAAAAAATTTGAAAACCCAGATGCTACTGATGAATTCATATTTTCTGCATCGTGTATCCTTTTACGTTTATTAAACTGGGAAGATCAAAAGTGGTATGGCAATATGGTAGACATTCGTCTTGGAGGTTAGTAGACCTACAAAATTATTATTTTCTAAATAGAATCCAAATGTAATTAGGTCGGTGAGGGAAAACATTCAAAGCGAAATTGAAAGCCATGACACATATTTTTACAATTCTAAAAACAAGTTTTAACGTTCCTTTTAAAAATTAATTTAACAATCATAGATGGGTTAGAACATAGAGAGTAACAGGAAAAGAAATAAAAGACAAAGTGCAGCAGAAAAAAACAAGAATACAAGAAAAATTTAAAGGCTGAAATGAGATGGTAGTAGACAGAGTTAAAACGGGCTAGCTGAAGTTAAAGAGTTAACAAAAAACTATGATATTATCTTAAGAACGTTTTCATGTGTATTTGATATTAATGTAGCAAATTTTGAAGGAAACTGCACTGATAACAAGTAAGAGTGTTATATTCTGATAATACCCTTCACCATCATATACATGGGTATAATCTCACATCGCAGCTTAGCCTATATTTTATGTTTTTCCTCTTTTTTCTTTATTATTTCCGACGCCATCCCCGATTTTGAATTTTGAGGTAGTTAAGTGCAAGCCCTTTAATTTGATACCCATATTGATTAAAAAAATTTTATCCGCGATTTTGTTTTAGACGCCATCTTGGATCTTACATTTTAGAATAGTTTGCTGTACTCTACTGGTCAAGCCCTTTAAATTGATACCAATATTGAGGGGGTTCAAGAAGTTACATTTTAAAATACCAGATTTGGCTCATATATAAATTTATTGTCCGCCATTTTGTAGTGGCAGCCAACATAAATTTAAAGTTTTTTATGGTGCTTTTATTGTTCTAGTCAAGTCCTTTCAGATGATACTAATATTGACTCTCTCGGTAATCTAGAACAATTAATTTTCGTTTGTAAATTTTTAGAATATATATATAAAAAAAAATTTTTTTGCCTATAACTTTACCGGTAAGAGCCCGATTTATCCAAAATTTTACACGAATATCTCTAGAGGCATGTTATATCTATAAATAGTAATTTTGGTGGTAAAAATATGGGAAAAAACAGAGGCAATCGCGTTTATTTGCTCATATCTTAGAAAGCTATGGAGCGATTTTTTTTGCTACCATACACAGGTCTGAGGAACATGTGGTTGCTTCTAAAAGTTGATTTCAACCAACACACGGACAGACGGTCAGGGTTAATCGACTCCTCTATTCATAAGCTTTCAGAAAATATATACTTTATGGGGTCGGAAATGAAAATTGTAGAAATTACAAACGAAATGACAAAGCTATATATACCCTTGTGCACCACAGGTGAAGGGTATAAAAATTGTATCCTTGGTACTATGAACTCGCAACAGTGCACAAAATTTTAATTCACGGTATTTATTGTATTAAGCATTCTACTATTCGCATTGGAATGTTATTAGAAGAGGCTATATAATCAAAGCACAAAAATGAAAGAAGTGCCAGATTAAGACATACAAGAAAAAGAAGTAGGCTTGACTTTAATATGGACTTATAGTTTATCATTCTGCACTCAAAACCATTGATTTCGATGTATAGTCAGAAACAGCTTTAAGGAATATAAATATGTATGATTTGGGAGACTTAGAACCGTATATTAATGGAAAGGAATACTGCACAGGTGTAATATATACCAATCAATTCATGGATGAATCCGAAAGTGATTATATTAATGATAGCGAGCAAAATAATTATATTTCGAAAATACTTAAATAAGAACTAACAATTCAAATGTCAAACCATAATTTTGTAATAAATTTCTTAAATTTTTCACTATAAAATAAAATTTTTTTTTGAAACACTCGAAAATTGTCCTATAATAGGGAAATCATATCCATATAGATGCACAATTAAGTTTTTATATGAAACTAAAACATTATAGAAGATGTTCTTGCAAATAAAGAACTAAAAGATGTCGCAATTTTTATTGCCAAATAGATAAAATATGAACCATTTTTCTACCAATTCTAATAATTTTTGTAGCTTTTATAATATTTTTAAGTTTAAGAATATATAGAAGGTGGACGTGTTCTTGCACCAAATAAGAAAAAAAATTGACAGACACATTGTGGTTACTATTAGTGTTCTGTGTACGGAATTAATTTAAAAACAATTTATTTCCTTCACATTTTTTAGACATTTGAAAGAGGACCTTTTTTTTAGCTTGGCGTGTCCTTGATCTGATTTGTAAAAATTTTGTAAAATTAATTATAATAGCACATGCAATGACTATACAACATTTTAAGAAGTTCGAGCTTCTTTTTTTTAACTTTTATGAAATTTTTTCATTTCAGGATATATGGGAAGGATACAAATCCTTGCTCCGAAATTGTTGAAATTTTAAATTTGATTATGTTTTATCAGCCTAAATACGTAAGCCAAATTTTAACTCTTTATAAAAACTCCTGCTTATGGCAGTTTGTATTGCAAAAATATTAAATTTGGCAATAACAAGCATTAAAAAGCTGCTAACAGAAGATTTTTACATCACAACGTTAAAGAGACGGTTATTTTTAACAACTCCTGCAAGCAGAACTTCGCTAAATAAAAATAATGCCTCTTGGAAGATTGGCTTTTCTTTATTTTGAAGGTTAAGTTACATTTATTGAGACGAACCAAACCACATTAGACACAAAACGTAAAATTCATTGTATTAAATGTTATTAGATTTTTCATTTTTTCTTTTCACTTCCATACCATCTATAACGAAAAAAAATATTCTTAACTCGGCCACAACAAACAAGCGCACTGGCTATCAGATACAATTGTTTAAATGAAAAATCTATTCATCGAATTAACAACCATTAAGCAAACAACATTTTTTTGTTTGTTGTCCTACTAAGTATGTGTATGAATCCCACTGTATGTATCAATGTAGCAAGTTTAATTTCAACACATGATTTCTTTTTATGAATCTTCATCTACATCACAATAGAGACAAGTGTATTACAAATCCCATATGACATTTTGAAAAGCTGTTGTGGAATACATAAATGTATTTAATCCCAATGGTCATAACGGAAATCACAGGAATACTGCTTTATGAAATGAACAACAAGGAAAAGAGCTGACGAAAATAAAAAATATATATTTGAACATATTCATTTAAAGTCTCTTAATAAAAATTTAGAACATTTTATTTATAATACAACTAAAATTTATTTTAAATTTTCGGATATTTTCTCCTTAACACTGCTGCTATGATATTAATATTCAGTTCAGCTTTTCCCCCATTTTTAATTTTAATAATAGTTTTGGGAAGTGCGTGGAATAAATTATTATTGGATTAAATTTATATACATATTTATACGTGAAGGAAAAACTTTTTAATCCTGTGAGAATTAGCTTAGTAAAAGTTCTCTATATATAAGTAGGGGAGAAAGGTAGAAATTCTATATACATTTTTGTAATTTTTAAGTGAACTTTAGATGCGTACTTAAGGTCTGAATTCACTATCCCAAACAATCGTATAAGTCCCTATGCTCGAACGAGTCGTCCAAAAATTTAACCTTCCAAAATGATTACGTAAGACATAGTCATGACCAGCATTTACATAATATCATTTTAAAACAGTAAATCTCATAAGTAGTTCTTTTAACCGATAATAAAAATTGTAGGTAGGTAGGTAGGTAAGGCTGGTGCAAAGTTACCCTCACACCCTCACCCGGAGACCATTGCGGTCCATTGTGACGCCTTGATATAAAAATAAAGAAAAGAATAGAAAAGGAATAGCAATAGTTAGAATAGAAGAGAAAGGGAAGCAAACCAGTCAAGAGTCCCTGGCGGGAATTGAAACCGCAACCCCCAAACTGGAGACCAGCACACTACTGACTAGTCCACCGGGGCACCCATAAAAATTGTAAGCTTACTTTCAAAATTAAGTGTTTATGAGTTGCCCATTATAAACACAATTTATTCGATGGCATTTATTTCGTTACTAGGATTAGTATTGAATCATTTATTTTGGTTTAACGATTAGTATTGAAATTTCAAGTTAGCAATTCATTAATTCTATGACTTTATTTTTCTTGAATGCGGTCAAAAAGTTCCAAAATATACTATACGTATATGAGAATTGTGTTCTATTTTCATTAGAATAAGATTTATATTAAAACAATGAAGATTACACACGATGTTCTCTTTCTATCTTTTTTTTTTTTTTTTTTGTTTTATATGTTTTCGGACTTACTTGCTAATTTGGCACCACAACCTCTTATTGGTCTTGACAAGTTTATTAAATGTTCTTCAAGCTCTTCGATATTCTGCGCTTTCCTTCGTACAAATAGCCCAAAAATATTTCTCTCAAATTTACCTAACACATCTATGTCTGCATTTGCGAGTACCCATTTTTCGGCTTCGTATAATAGCTCGGGCATTACATGTGTGTTTGATTTTTCTGGCTTTAGGAATGTAAGTATGTATGTCCTAAGAGAAGGTTTCTCACTGGTTCAACTTGGGGAACAAGGGCAAACCCTTACTTACTGAATTTTTAGTTGACTCACAAACTCCACGTGATGACCTCATGGAAGACGTTCCTTTGATATCTGTCGAGGCAATTGCTCAGAGGCTCGTGATTTGTTTGTAAGCCCGTTTGGGAAAATAATCTACAGTAAAAACCAAGGAAAATTGTTTATTGCTTTAATCAAATAAGCTGTTGGGTTACACATGACAAATCGAATAAATATTTATAAAATAGCATTCTTATCTTATTTAGTACTTAGTATTGATTATTTGTTGGATACAATTTTTTATTCAGTTTATCGCAAACAATTCAATACACAATAAACCTCAAAGAAATGGTGATAGATATCTCTGTACACATGTATTCTTTTATTACGTACTTATATTGTACATGTGTACATACATTAACTCTAACATATAAACAAAAAGGAAAACTATTTGAGCTAAACTTTTACTATTTGTAATAAATAATGTGTATGAGTGTAGTTCAGCAGTCGTTGAATATATTTGCTTAATGTATTTAAATTAAGGTCAGTTTTAAAACACATTTTTTGAAGAAGATCTTGCATTTTTTCTTGTTCTATAAATTGTTAAGTATTATTCGTTTGCGAATTTATTAGATACTAGCCTAGACCGGCGCGCGTTGCCTCGCCCCTTAATGAATAAAAATGCATTCTGAATTTTAATTGAATATATTAAAAATAATATTTAATTGATTGTTATTGTAATGCATTTGGGTATACAATATTTTTAGTTTTTCCATGTGCTGGAAAAATTAACAAATATTTTGGTGTTCCTACTCTGGAGCATGCGACGTACAGCTGGCCATGCGAAAAGTATGGATTTTCCAAATTTAATCCTGCAACACAAAGAGATTGTCCTTGTGCTTTGTTGATGGTAATAGCAAAGGCAAGGCGAATTGGAAACTGTAGTCGCTTGAAGTTGAAAGGCAAATCAGTGGGAACCATTGGAATGCGTGGAATCAGCACATATTCTCCTTTATTTATACCGCTTGTGATTGTTGCCTCGATTACATTGGGGATCAGCTTTTTGACGGCATATTTCGGTGGATCTAAATTTCGAAGAAGCATTATTGGTGAATCAACTTTTAGATTTAATATGTGAGGGGGTATGCCAGATGGTTCCAATGAATTTAGGAGTTCAATGGGATAATTCAGGAATTTTCAGCTGAATTCGATCATTGATTCTGTTAACGTGATCGTTCTTTGGTGCTAGAATTGCCCGTTCGCAAAGCCAATCGTGATTTCTGTGGTTGCGTGAAATTTTCGGAAAAAACATACTTTCATGTCCTGAAGTGAAGACTGCATTTGACAAAAGTTGGAAGGAAACGATATCTCACGTGTTACAGGATCAATTGAAAACTTGCCGTCGCGACGCGTCGCCCAAATCCAAAAGTTGCGTAGCAAACATTTGCGTAGAAACATCTTGATTTAAATGCACACGCATATTGGTCGATTATGTAATTTTCTGTACATGTCGCCAGAGATGTGACGTTTTTAGAAAAGCATTGAGCTCATCAGCGGCTGTCGATCTTTGATTGACTGGCAAAGTTTGACGAAAATCACCTGATAAAAGTATGAGAGCTCCACCCATTGGAAGTTAATTTTCTCGGAAATCTCTCAAAGTACGATCAACTGATTGTAGAGCTTTTTTGTGTGCCATAGTGCATTATAATAATAATGCCAAATAATAAGCTTGCATGTTTTCAATACTGTTGCCATACCTGATATTTTACCAATATTGCATGTGGGATCTCCAGCATGATGCAAATTTAGCGGTAGCTTGAGAGCTGGATGTGCTGTGCGTCTTGCATCGAGTAGCGTTGATGCTATGACTGATGATGCCACTGCGAGTGCAATCTTATTCTCTTTGCGAATTTCGGTCAGAAGAAATGTTTTTCCAGTACCTCCTGGTGCATCCAGAAATATCAGTCCACCATTCCAGTCTGATACATGTTAGATAAACATTTGTCCTCAAGTTATATGAGTGGTTGATTGAAAATGTAATCTGAGAAATGTATGTCAGGATTAATGGTACGCGCTTGTGGAAGCATGTCTTCACTAAGGCTTTTTTTGTGGTTTTCTCAAAAGAGTTTTTGGATCGGACGGTGCGCAAGTTATCAAAATTATTGCAAACAAAGTGCGTATTTGTTGTGGATGACACGTTCTAGATGCTCCTGTTAATGAGTTATGCCAATGTTGATCATTTTCAAGCAAACCAAGTTTAAAACAAGCCTCTCTGTATTGTATGTCTCGCATACTTCACCATCAATGGTTTTAATTGCTTGAAACAATGTTGGTTCTCTTATTTTCTGAAGCAGCATTTTCATATAAAAACATTTAGCATTATTTGGAATGAATGGTATATACTCGCCCCAATGCATCAGAAGCACGTACATCAGGATATCCGGGAACATTCGCACCTTGTTTCCTTCGTTGGAATTCACGTTTCGATGCATTCCAAGTGAAATATTTTGGAACTTCATGGTACAACAACGTCCTTGCAAAATTATTCGTTTGACACAAAAGAAAAAAGGCGGTCAATGTCGTATTTGGTGGCTGTATAGCTCTCTGTTCTGCGTTGTCTTTCGTGAGGTAAACTCGTTGTCCATTTTCTAAGTGAACACTGAGATGTACAACAGTTGGATAACGTTCGTGAATGTTGAAATCAAGAATTCGGCAAACAGCTTCATTACTACTGATGTAACGCCCCATTTGAAATTGATAAATTTCATCAATCTGTGTCTTTCGTTCCGAAAATCCAAAAACTGACATATCACTGCCTTTATTTATATAGCTGCATATGTATTTAATCGGTTTAACCTTCATGCAGAGCTCCACATTGATGTGTGCTTTAACAGTGGCTGTGTGTCCTCCATCGTCTGGGTTTCGTCGTCGGTATTTTGGATGTCCGTCATCAGCCAAATTAAGATGTGAGCATGTGGTAAACCACATTTTTGCCATTCGATAGAATACATCCAGCACCGAACTACCCCATAAATGTGATTTTTCGTGATGAGATCCATGAGATTAATTAATTTTTGCTGAAATACTCTTGCTGTGATATCATGCCGATCGGCTGACAATTGACCAATGAGAAGTAAATTTTTTATTTCGATCCATGCAGGGATCCGCCTCTAATCATAATACGATGCGCATGAAAATCCATTGATGATACCTATTAGAGAAACATTTTTATTAGCTATCATTTTTGTATGTATATAAATTTTTTTATACCCTTCACACAGTGAAAAAGGGTATATATAGGTTTGTCATTCCGTGTGAAATTTCTACAATTTTGATTTCCGACCCCATAAAGTATATATTTTCTGAAAGCTTATGAATAGGGGAGTCGATTAAGCGCTGTCAGTCTGTCCGTCTGACCGTCTGTCCGTGTGTATGTTGAAATCAACTTTTTGAAGCCCCCCGACATCGCTTGGACTCGGGTGAGGTATTAAAATATCAGAAATATTCGGGAGTAGATCGCTATTGAAAATCAGAAACATCGGTACATAAACAACTGAGATATGAGCAAAAACCCACGACCACCTCGATTTTTTTTTCACAAAAGCAACATTACAACAACAACATACATACATACAAACGTGTATACTGGTTAGAGAAAACGTGGCATCGAATCCCAGCTGAGCCAAAAAATTTTTTTTTTAATTTTTTTTTAAATTTTTTTTTAAATTTTTTTTTAAATTTTTTTTTATTTTTTTTTTTTATTTTTATTTTTTTATTTTTTATTTAATATATTATTTATATTTTTATTATTATTTTTTTTTTAAATTTTTTTTTTTTTAATTTTTTTTTTTATTTTTTTTTGTTTTGTATATATTATATACATAATAATTTTTTTAAAAATTTTTTTTTTAAAAAAATTTTTTTTTTTTTAAATTTTTTTTTTTTTAAAAAGTTTTTTTTTAAAAATTTTTTTTTTTTTTTTGTTTTTTTTTAACATTCATACGTGAATTTATAATTTTACAATGGGACGTTTTTATATATGTATGTTTTTATATGTATGTACGTATTTCATATGGGATGAATGGTGACACAAACCACTGTTATTGCATGAATTCACGTTGTGAAGGGTATATAAGATTCGGCACGGCCGAATATAGCGCTCTTACTTGTTTTTGTATATCTCTATTTTATTGAATGTCAATTTGCTTAACCGATTACCATGAAATTTTGTATATTGATTGTTTTTGGCTTAAATGAAGCTTGTCTGATATATTAATATCAATCTATCAATGCTAACATTTTATCGCAATTTAAAAAAAATGGATTCCACTAATCAATAATTTTTCTTTAATTGAATTTTGTGGGAATATAATTTTTACTCACCTTCTTCGTTGTTCCCGTTCGAGCAACACATACCGAGGGCTTCCTTTTTGAAATTAAACTTTTTAAACTCAATGCTGCCAATTTCAAATCAAAACTCAATTTTGATCGAATATGTCGTGAGCGTTCTTCTTGAATACGTACGTTACGTTGTTCAATTGAGTCACAAGCTCTGGCCGTAGAAGTTGCTAATCGAACGTGCAGCTTGCTGTTGCGGTGTTTCAGCAGCACTGGCCGTAGAAGCTGCTATTGGATTATTTATATTACGTACAGCATGTTGTTCTGCTGTTTCTCTTGCTCTATTCGCTGCCACTTGAGTTGCAGATCTTAATGATCTTCTGATTGATATATTCTTTGGTGGCATTTTGCTCAATTGTAAGATAACAAATGAGACGAGCTTCATCGGCGAATAAGAAGAAAACTTGAATTTTTTGCGAATTTTATTTTTTATACCTGCAGTATCTTTGCAAATTCGATAGTAATCCATTTTTTGCGAATTTTGCTTTTATACCTGTAGTATGAATCGAATATATGGGAAAACTGTACTTATGTTACTGTTATTTTTTTTTTATACCCTTCACACAGTGAAAAAGGGTATATATAGGTTTGTCACTCCGTGTGAAATTTCTACAATTTTCATTTCCGACCCCATAAAGTATTTATTTTCTGAAAGCTTATGAATAGGGAAGTCGATTAAGCTCTGTCAGTCTGACCGTCTGTCCGTGTGTATGTTGAAATCAACTTTTTGAAGCCCCCCGACATCGCTTGGACCCGGGTGAGGTATTAAAATATCAGAAATATTTGGGAGTAGATCGCTATTGAAAATCAGAAACATCGGTACATAAACAACTGAGATATGAGCAAAAACCCACGACCACCTCGATTTTTTTTCACAAAAACAACATTACGACAACAACATACATACATACAAACGTGTATACTGGTTAGAGAAAACGTGGCATCGAATCCCAGCTGAGCAAAAAAAAAAATTTTTTTATATTTTATAGATTTTTTATACCCTTCACACAGTGAAAAAGGGTATATATAGGTTTGTCATTCCGTGTGAAATTTCTACAATTTTCATTTCCGACCCCATAAAGTATATATTTTCTGAAAGCTTATGAATAGAGGAGTCGATTAAGCCCTGACCGTCTGTCCGTCTGTCCGTCTGACCGTCTGTCCGTGTGTATGTTGAAATCAACTTTTTGAAGCCCCCCGACATAGGTTGGACCCGGGTAAGGTATTAAAATATCAGAAATATTCGGGAGTAGATCGGTATTGAAAATCAGAAACATCGGTACATAAACAACTGAGATATGAGCAAAAACCCACGACCACCTCGATTTTCTTTTCATAAAAACAACATTACAACAACAACATCCATACATACAAACGTGTATATTGGTTAGAGAAAACGTGGCATCGAATCCCAGCTGAGGCAAAAAAATTTTTTTTTTAATTTTTTTAAAATTTTTTTTTTAATTTTTTTTTTATTTTTTTTTATTTTTTATTTAATATATTATATATATTTTTATTATTATTTTTTTTTATTTTTTTTTTTTTTAATTTTTTTTTTATTTTTTTTTTTGTTTTATATATATTATATATGTATATAATAATTTTTTTTTTTTTAATTTTTTTTTTAAATTTTTTTTTTATTTTTTATTTTTTTTTTGTTTTTTTTTAACATACATACGTGAATTTACTGTTATTGCATGACTACACGTTGTGAAGGGTATATAAGATTCGGCACGGCCGAATATAGCGCTTTTACTTGTTTTTTTTTTTTTTTTTATTTAATATATTATTTATATTTTTATTATTTTTATACCCTTCACACAGTGAAAAAGGGTATATATAGGTTTGTCATTCCGTGTGAAATTTCTACAATTTTCATTTCCGACCCCATAAAGTATATATTTTCTGAAAGCTTATGAATAGGGGAGTCGACTAAGCTCTGTCAGTCTGTCCGTCTGTCCGTGTGTATGTTGAAATCAACTTTTTAAAGCCCCCCAATATCGCTTGGACCCGGGTGAGGTATTAAAATATCAGAAATATTCGGGAGTAGAACGGTATTGAAAATCAGAAACATCGGTACATAAACAACTGAGATATGAGCAAAAACCCACGACCACCTCGATTTTTTATTCACAAAAACAACATTACAACAACAACATATATACATACAAACATGTATACTGGTTAGAGAAAACGTGGCATCGACTCCCAGCTGAGCCAAAAAATTTTTAAACCCTTCACCTGTGGTGAACAAGGGTATATATAGCTTTGTCATTCCGTTTGTAATTTCTACAATTTTCATTTCCGACCCCATAAAGTATATATTTTCTGAAAGCTTATGAATAGAGGAGTCGATTAAGCCCTGACCGTCTGTCCGTCTGTCCGTCTATCCGTCTGTCCGTCTGCCCGTCTGCCCGTCTGTCCGTCTGCCCGTCTGTCCGTCTGCCCGTCTGTCCGTGTGTTGGTTGAAATCAACTTTTAGAAGCAACTATATGTTCTTCAGATCTGTATATGGTATCAATCTCTCGGAAATATCCAGGAATGAATCGCTATTGAAATTCAGCACAATCGCCCCATAACTTTCTGAGATATGAGCAAAAAACCACGACCACCTCGTTTTTTTTCACAATTACAACAACAACATACATACATAGATACATGTAAAAAACATACCAAACAAAAAAAATTACAAAAAAAAAATATTAAAAATAGGAAAAAAATAATAAAAAAAAACTACAAAAAAAAAAATTTAAAAAAAATTTAAAAAAATTTTATAAAAATTTTTCTAAAAAATTTTTTTAAAAAAATTTAAAAAAAATATAAAAAAAATAATAAAATATAAATAATATATTAAATAAAATAAAATAAAATTTTTTTGGCTCAGCTGGGATTCGATGCCACATTTATTCTAACGTGTACGTATGCACGTATTTTATATGGGATGAATGGTCATACAAACAATTGTTATTGCATGACTACACGTTGTGAAGGGTATATAAGATTCGGCACGGCCGAATATAGCACTTTTAGTTGTTTTTTTTAATTTTTTTAAAATTTTTTTTTTATTTTTTTTTTTATCTTTTATTTAATATATTATTTATATTTTTATTATTTTTTTTTTTTAATTTTTTTTTTATTTTTGTTTTATATATATTACATATATAATAATTTTTTTTTAATTTTTTTTTTTTAATTTTTTTTAAAATTTTTTTTTTATTATTTTTTTGTTTGTTTTTTTAACATACATACGTGAATTTATTATTTTACAATGGAATGTTTTTATACCCTTCACACAGTGAAAAAGGGTATATATAGGTTTGTCATTCCGTGTGAAATTTCTACAATTTTCATTTCCGACCCCATAAAGTATATATTTTCTGAAAGCTTATGAATAGGGGAGTCGATTAAGCCCTGCCAGTCTGTCCGTGTGTATGTTGAAATCAACTTTTTGAAGCCCCCCAACATAGGTTGGACCCGGGTAAGGTATTAAAATATCAGAAATATTCGGGAGTAGATCGGTATTGAAAATCAGAAACATCGGTACATAAACAACTGAGATATGAGCAAAAACCCACGACCACCTCGATTTTTTTTCACAAAAACAACATTACAACAACAACATACATACATACAAACGTGTATACTGGTTAGAGAAAACGTGGCATCAAATCCCAACTGAGGCAAAAAAAAATTTTTTAATTTTTTTAAAATTTTTTTTTTAACTTTTTTTTTCATTTTTTTTTATTTTTTTTTATTTTTTATTTAATATATTATTTATATATTTATTATTATTTTTTTTAATTTTTTTTATTATTTTTTTAATTTTTTTTTTAATTTTTTGTTTGTTTTATATATGTATATTATATATATAAAAATTTTTTTTTTTAAATTTTTTTTTTAAAAATTTTTTTTTTTCGTTTTTTTAACATACATACGTGTACGTATTTCATATGGGATGAATGGTGATACAAGCAACTGTTATTGCATGACTACACGTTGTGAAGGGTATATAAGATTCGGCATGGCCGAATATAGCACTCTTACTTGTTATATATGTCTGTTTTTATATGTATGTACGTATTTCATATGGGATGAATGGTGACACAAACTACTGTGATTGCATGACTACACGTTGTGAAGGGTATATAAGATTCGGCACGGCCGAATATAACGCTTTTACTTGTTTTTTTTTTAATTTATTTTTTTTTGTTTTATATTAATTATATATATTTTAATTATTTTTTTAAATTTTTTTTTTTTTTAATTTTTTTTTTAAATTTTTTTTAAATTTTTTTTTTTTAAGTTTTTTTTTTATTTTTTTTTTAACATACATACGTAAATTTATAATTTTACAATGGGATGTTTTTATATATGTATGTTTTTTATATGTATGTACGTATTTCATATGGGATGAATGGTGACACAAACTACTGTGATTGCATGACTACATGGTGTGAAGGGTATATAAGATTCGGCACGGCCGAATGTAGCGCTCTTACTTGTTTTTTTATATTTGTTTATTAATTTGCCAAAAAGAATATTTAACTAAACTAAAATAAACAATAGTTAATAATTATAAATATTTACAAATACACACAGTCCCTTTTCAGAGCTCTCAAGTATAGTATATGTACAATAATTTCAAGTTTTAAATAGATTTTTTTTCTTCAAATGAAGAATATATTTAATATTCTGTAATGAAAAATTTTCTTAAAAACATTACTTTAATATTTTATTAAAAAAAGGGTCAATAGAAGTAAAAACAAGGAAGTGAAAGCAATAGAATATTGTTTATTCATTTAACCACCAAAATTTGTTGGTATTTTGTCTTTGACAAATATGTTTATCAGTACTAGAAATACTTTTTGCATATCTTAAATTATTTTGTTCACTACTGCAATCTACAGCCTTAATATTTGCTCTTCTAAAATTATGATAGAATATTGGGACTGCACTTTCATTTTGGATGAATTTAATTTTATCGAGGTACAAAAATGCCTCTGGTGGTACAAACCCAATTTTCAGAGTATTTATTATATATTCTTCATTTGCGTAGTATGATGCCATAATGATGTTATTTTCTATACACAACATACATCTTAGTATGTGATTTCTTATTAAATTAATGATAAAATTGTCGATTCGTATTATGTCTGATGTATTGTACAAAATTTTATTTGAGACATATTTTTTATAATTACTTGTTTTTGATCTAAATAATAATGTACAAGATCTTAAACATTTTCGCTCGAAGACTCTAATTTTTTCCATATAAGAAGGTGATATGTTGAACCAAATCTGGCATCCATAAGTAATAATTGGTCTAATTACTGTTTGATATATAGTTAGTTTTACTTTAGTGTTAATATATTTGGAATAAAACATTCGTTTGTACATAAAAAATGCTTTAGTTGCCTTTTTAAGCGTTTCATTTACATGTGTGTTAAAGTATAGAAATTTGTTCAAATAAGTACCTAAATATTTTACAATTTGTTTGTTCGGTATATTAGTGTTACTTATTTTGGATTTAATTCCGAATAACTTCCAATTTTTTTTACATTATTATAACATTTGCCTACTGGAGGTCTAAATAAGATAGTTTCACATTTTTGTATGTTAATTTTCATCATCCAGTTAACTGTAAACTCTTCCAATATATCAAATAAATTTTGTAAATTGCAATTGATTTGATCAATAGTTTTATCAGCATGATATATAATAATGTCGTCAGCAAAAGAAATTATGTTCTCAACTTCATAAAGAAGATCTAAAATAAATAGATTAAATAGAATGGGAGAGTTTACAGTCCCCTGTTGAAGACCATTTCTAATTTTAAAGGTTTTAGGGCTAGTATGATTTTTGTGTGTTACAACAAATGTTTTGTCTGTTATCATATTATGAATTAATATAATTAAATGCATTGGGAATTTATATTCAAGTAATTTAAATATAAATCCAGATATCCAAATGCTATCAAAAGCTTTCTCCATGTCAATAAGACATGCACCAGTGTATAAGCCTCTGTTCCAGTTCCAATTAATGTTTGAAGTTAGAAAATGTATTGCATTTACAGTAGAATGCTTATATTTAAACCCAAATTGTTTTTCGCTAACTAAATGTTTTTCATTACAAAAATTATTGATATTGTTGTTTACGCACATTTCGAATACTTTACTAATATTTGGAAGTAAGCATATTGGTCTTAAATTTTTTGGATGACATACGTCTTTATCACCTTTAGGTAATAAAACTACCTTGGCCATTTTCCACTTTTTTGGAAAATATGAGTTATTTAGCATATTGTTGAATAGATTACAGTAGTAAAAAATTAATTGCTTTGGAATTTTTTTTAATTTTATATTTGGTATTTTGTCAATACCAAATGATGTTTTGCTTTTTAAACTGGAAAAAATATAGACTATGCTATCTCTTGTAATAAAATAATTTTCCGCCTGTAATTCACTTAGACTGTCAGATTTCTTCTCAAAGTTAAAGCTGGTAATTGTCCTTTGAGTAGATTCAACATTGTTCTTTATTTCTAAGAAGTTTTTGATTGAATTATCTATTCTAACATGTAGCGAATTTTTCATGTTTAGTTGTTTAGATGAATGTATTTCCTCTAGGAAGCTGCCAATAGTGTTAAGTACTTGTTCTTGATCTCGCACTATAAATTGATCAAGACTATCTTTTCCCAAGCTATTTGGATTTATTCCTGCATTACGAATTAAATGCGCAGAGTTTTCGTGAATCTTAATGCTTGTAAGATCTAGAGATTTACCTTTCTTAAATTTTTTTTTAATTTCTCTAAACATATTTCCTGGATCTTTTGTATCAATACTTGAAAACTTTTGTTTTATATGTTCGTTAAGAGCTATTAAGATATTGTCATTAATTAATTTCTTCACTAATTTTAGTTTAGTTTTTATTAATTTTATCGTGGGTTCAGACAATGAAATTTCCAATCTGTTGTGCCTTTTTATAAAAGTAAGAATTTTACTCTTTTCTTTATGGAGTTTCCTTAAAATTGAATTTTCTATTTTTGAAAAGTAATCTTGTGGTTTAATCTTTGGTGTAGCATTTTCTATAGCACTCAATATAATATCATTTATTTGGTCTAGGTAATAATCTACTTCATTGTTTGAAAGATTTCGTGTATTTGGTATTTCAAGTATGTCCTCAAGTTTATTTAAGACGATTTTTTCAAATTTCTTCCAGTTTGTTGAATTGTAATTGTATTTGTATACTATCGGTTCAGTTAGAAATGAAAAAGGCTGCTCTTGATTCATTGAAGCGCATATTTGTACAGCATTATGATCACTATCGTAATCTAGGGTGCTAAGGCTGTTGCTAGTATTATTTTCACCATGTATATGTAATCTGCAATCAGCAATACAGATATCAAGATATGACTGTGAACGGGGAAATTATGGTAAACATGAAGCATAAAGTTTACATCTAAAGTTAAGTTCATTATCTAACAACCATTCTCTAAGTTTGTTTCCCTTTGGGTTATTAATTGAATTTCCCCAATCATTATGCTTACAATTTAAATCACCAGCCAGAATATAATAATTATTTATATTTTGGAGGTCGAGCGCTTCAAAGAGCTTGCTTAGTTCTATTTTTAAATTATAATCATTATTTCCAGCTGGATAATAAGCTGAGAACTATTGTCAGGCATATGTATTTTAATTATACAGGCTTCCAAATAGTTTAATGCGTTTAAGCTACCACATGTATAGTTTTATATTTGAGATCATTTTTTATTAAAATAGCGGTCCCACCTCCCATTATAGCATTTTTCCTATCCTTTCGAATAGTACTATAATTATAAAAGTTTAGCTTATGCCTAGAATTTAATTTGGTTTCATTTAGTAGCATGATATCTGGATTATGATTATTTAAAAATTGTTGAAGATTATATCTTCTATCTATCTTTATTAAGGAATTTACATTAATTTGAATTATTTTTAGTTTTTTAGTTATAATATTTATTTGTTCATTTGCCATTTTTATACACCAACCATGGAAAAAATTGCGTCTATACGAGACGTTTGTAAGTTAAGCTGTTTCTGCAAGTTATCTATTTGGTTAGTTAGACTAAACATCATATTTTTTAATTCCATTAGAAATGTATTACTTGTATTTCCTAAATTGTGAGTTTCAATATTTATATTGTTATTTTCTTTTAGAATATTTGCATAACTATTTTCAGGATAATTGTGTGTATTATTTTCTACAAAATGTTTTTTCTTAGCTCTAAGTTTTTTCTGGAGTTCTTTGTACTTTTCACACCCTTTATACGAAGCTGGGTGGCCAAATTTTTTACATAGTACACAGTATAGTTTTTCTTTTTCGCTAGAATCAACGTCGTTAAGGGGACACTTTTCTTTTTCATGATCCGATCCGCATTTCACGCATTTAGATGGAAGAAAACAATTTGCGGAGCTATGAAAGAACCCTTGGCAGTTACGACATTGCGTAATTTCTGGTCGTTTTAACGGTTCCCATTTTATACAACGATAAAACAATATTTTAATATTTTTTAACTTGTAAACACTACTTTCTGGTGAAACTTGCACCATAAATATTGGCTGTGTATAACAATTTTCGAATGATGTTTTAGTTGAAAATTGAGTGACTTTGATAAATTTCAAATCTTCACATTGAAACTGTTCCAGTTCCTTTAGTATCTCTTCTGCAGATTGGTTGGCTTCAAGACCTTTTAATAAATATGTTTTTGTTTTTATACCTTTAGGCGTAAAGGTAAAAAATTTAGCTTTAGTCTTTTCTAAATAAGATTTCACTTTGAGAAAGTCATTTAAGGTGGTCATAAATAATTGTTTTTTATTTCTAAATTGTTTAATTTGAAATTCTTTTATTCTTAAACCATTTTTTATAAATTCGATTAAGTCATTAGTTTCAATATCAATTATATTGATTGGGGGTATCTTTTTGTTAATGTTTTTTTCAGTATCAACCACTGTGTTGGAATTTACATTCATCGTTGCTGTGTTTATATTTGCATTGTACACTTTACTCATAGTTTCAATTGCTGAATTCAATTTTTTAGCTTTTTCATTACTTTCTCTCACATGTTTTTCAAATTTGTTTAGTTGCTCTTCATCACACTGAGAGTCAATATCTAGCAAAGAGTAATAATTTTGTATTTACTAAATTATTCAGGATATGCTCCCTTAATTTTTCAATAATATTTATTTGGTTGTTGGGTTTAAGCTGGTTTATATGCATTTCACTGGTGCTTATGCCAGATCAAGAATTTGGGTAAAGGTTTACTGATGATCTGGCAAAGCAAGAATAAAAAAAAAAAATGTGATAATTGAATAGAATAACAAAAAGGGGAAAAGCTTAAGTTTGGTAAATTTCGTTCTCACTCACTACAGCAAAAGATATGAATATGTATGTGAAGTTTAATTCACAAAATCAAATTTCGTATAAACTTGTGAGTTAAATAGATGATATTTGCATCCAACACTAAGACATTCCGATCAAAGAGTGCTGATGATGAAACCGTAGCTGGTTTCGAAAATGCATTCCACTCGGCTGGTGTCGGGATTAAAACTTACTTTTCCAATATATTCTTTCATTATCACAAATAAAAATTGATTTCTTCATGTAATGATTAGAAATTTAATAATAAAATGAACTAGAGCCAAACTAAAAATTTATAAAGTCTTTGTTGAAAAAGTTCAACAATAAAATAAGAAAATTATAATTTTTTTTATTAATTTTTTTTTTTATTAAATTTTTTTTTTAATTTTTTTATTTTATATTTATTATTTATATTTTTATTATTTTTCTTTAATTTTTTTTTTATTTTTTTGTTTATTTTTTTTTTTTATTTATTTTTTTTTTTTTACATAAATATGTAAATTTATAATTTTACAATCGGATGTTTTTATATATGTATGTTTTTTTTAAGTATGTACGTATTTCATATGAGATGAATGGTGATACAAGCTATTGTTATTGCATGACTACACGTTGTGAAGGGTATATAAGATTCGGCACTCTTACTTGTTTTATTTATGTGTAATCCTAAAACTATGAATGGAAAATGCCTTAGCTAAACATAATAATGGTAACTTTCAGTCATACGATGTTGTTGTGTGTTGCTTTTAGTTTATGATTACCACAATCAGGCCTGGGCAGTATTTGAAATACATGGCTTGAAAGTATTTTGTATTTCAAATACACAACTTAAAAGTATTTTGTATTTTGTATTTCAAATACATGTGGCTCAAAGACACATTTACACAAAATACATTTATTTTTAACACTAAATTTAAAAATAAGTTGTGTCACACAAAAGCGAAAATCGCTAAAAACTATGACCATTAAAATTTCAAATTTGACAAAAATACTATTCAGCTTTAAATTGTTTCGTCTAAGGCGAATTCATTTACACTAAGCATGTGATATCAAATGAAAAGCTAGAGAGTTATATTTGCCGAGGCATTTGAAATGTGTCAGCCATACATTAAGTCTTTTAGCCACAACAGATATGAATATTTTCATAAAAAATTCTCGTGCCTGTAGGATTCACTACTCGGCAATTGCTAAATGTACTTTATTATGGAATTGATCCAGAAGACCCAAATAAGCTGAAGTCATAAAAGATTGCCTCGGACATCAGTAAGTATATCCATGTCCCACAAGATGGAACTCTCTTTCCAATTAATGAAAAGAAAATCAAAATTATGTTAATGGATTATTTGTTAAGTTTGATAAGGCTAACATGTTCTCAGCTATAGAACTGGAGTACTTTGAGAAATTCATTAAAAAAAATTGAAACCAATAGCTACGGCTTTGGATTACATACAGGGAAATAATTGCTATTATGGAAAACTTTTGCCTACTTTAATATCTGTAAGAACCAGATTAGATCGGCTGCAATGTAACAATTTGAGACATTTCAGTTGTATTTTGCCCAATTTAAGGGAGAGCGTTAAGAGAAGATTTGTAAAGTTTTTCATGCTGGCACCTGAAGCAAATAGAGGCATATTGGCGTCCTGTTTCCACCCAAGTTTTAAAATGCGTAGGCTGCCAGAAAACATCACTGTAAACGAGAGGCAACGAATTAAAAACTTGGCAATAGATACCTTAGATAAAAATATTACTAAAAACGTGAAGCAATGCTTGGATGCAGCAGATGAAGTAGATGAAGATTTTATTGTCTTTGCCGACAAGAACATTGATCAACCTCGCACATAAAATTTGGAATTAGAGTTCATCAGTTTCCTAAATGATAAGAGCAAGGAGATTTCCGTTTTGGAAAGCTATCCAAATACTAAAAATGCATTAAGAGAATTTAACAGTTGCTTGTGTTCCTCAGGGCCTGTAGAAATATTATTTTCCTTAGCAGGTTTTATACATTCCCCAACAATAGGCTGCTTATCTGATGATTCTTTAAAAAATCTAGTTTATATATTTTATTTACTAACTATTAAATTCTAAATATGCTTTTTTCACTTACTTCCCCAGTAAAAACTTGGCGCCAGAAAATTAAACGCAAATTTACAAAATAAGTCTCTCAAATGTAAAAAGTAAATGAACTTTTTACTAATGAAAATTTTACACTTAAACAATCTTATCTTATTAAATTCTGTATCATATGTACGTACATACTTATATAGTAAGTAAATAAAATATTGGGTGGGCAAGTAATTGCGGAATTCTTTAAGAAAATCAACATATATACATATAAATATATATATGTGACAGCGCATAGAAAAAGGGACCTAAGGGTAAACACAGGTTTTGTTCAGGAGAGCCATTTTAAAGATTAAATGATTTTTCTATTTTTTTAAATTGTTCATAAGGAAAAAAATAAATTTTTTGTAGTTTCGTAAAATCAAGTTATTTTGTTAATTTAGTAGGGGAAAGATGAAAATAAATAAATTTTACCGCATATCTCTGGGAGGGAATACTTTTGGAGCATGGGATCGGTCTCATTCGATGCTCAGATGTTGTCCACATCAAAAAAAAATTAAAATTGTTTTTTTTACCTTTAGGTCCCTTTCTGTATGCGCTGTCACATATATGTAAAACTTAGTCTTATTAAATAAAATATTTAGAAACAGAACTAAGAAAAGATACATATGTAAGTATGCATATATGTACATTCTTATGAGACTGAAATTCAAAAAATATTTGAATTTTGTATTTGAAATACACAACTTGAAAGTATTTGTATTTTGTATTTGAAATACACAACTTGAAACTATTTATATTTGAAATACATCAAGGAATGTATTTTGCCCAGCCCTGAGCACAATTATATATATATAATTACATTTTGATAAAGGGTGTATGAGATTCGGCACAGCGAAGAGTGCTATTTTAGTTCTTTATATCCATTAACAATTTTATTAAGAAAATGCACCTTCGCATGTGTAACTTAATTTTATGAGCACAGGTTTTTTTTAGGTATTTTGGATTTACTTTAAAATATTTATTTTATGCCTCATGAAAATTTTGTTTTAGTATGTATGTATACCTACATTTCTAGCCGTATTTATGATATACATAAATTTTACATAGAGTTAAACACGATGCTGAGCATTTGGTAATAAGTAGAAAGAAAACAGATGTTTATGTTATATATTATTTTACGTTTCTTGGTTTATTATTTGTATAATCTACTACAGTCAATTTGTTTAAAAATTTGTACATATATTTATTTATTTATTTTTATTTTTTTGAAATAATTATATTATTGTTTTAGCGAAAATTCACATTAATATATCGATATTCATATTAAAATAGATCATGTGCACTTAACTTTTAACATTTAGGTGTTTTCCGTAGAACAAAGCCTTTGACGAAAAGGCAATAAAAATTAAAATTAAAATTTTGCTAATGAAAAAATTGTGTTTAAAATTAGTTTTTATGTATGTTTTTCTTAAAAGTAATTATAAACTTTATTTCGAAGGCTTTTTTTTATTAAAAACATTTTTTAATACAAAAAAATGGAAAAAATAAATCCACCACACAATCAGATTTATCGATAACATCGACAAAAAAATGTATTTTGTCATCC
The DNA here is from genome assembly GCA_941918925.1 of Phyto melanocephala. Classification (NCBI taxonomy): domain Eukaryota; kingdom Metazoa; phylum Arthropoda; class Insecta; order Diptera; family Rhinophoridae; genus Phyto; species Phyto melanocephala. Next base: position 60,536,621 of record OW799235.1, on the reverse strand, counting down.
TTCAACATCAACAACAGCTGACATTTTTTCACCTTTTCTGCGACGGATACAAAAGTAGAAAGTAATCCTACTTTGCTGCGTTGATACGTTTATGCATTCTTTGCGTTTTTCCGTGTGACTTGTCACATACAAGTTGCTTATTACAGTTGGGTATAGGGTTGCTATTTCTATTTAAACAAAAAAAAAAGAGGACGCCAGCATAAAAAATGTAGGACATTAGCCCAAAAAAAGAGGATTTGATTTGATTTAAAATACAAAAACAAAATTTATTTTTACGAAAAAACTTTATTTATAAAACTACAAACTGAACATATCATTCTGATTTAATGGTTAAAAATAAAAGCAAAAAAAAACAACAAAAATTCATTGCATTCATTATCGGGAATGTACACTTTTAAAAATTTTACATATATTTTTCAACACAAATTTGAGCCAATATATTACTATTGCATCTCTTCAAATATTTGTCATACTCTAGGCAATCCATATCAAAATTATATACCCTTACTATATTTTTTGTTCAGACTTTCTTATATATCTGGAAAACAAACTTTATGAAAAACACACAGCTGTCAAGCAGACCCCTTTGTCGAACTTTTTTAAAATAAAAGACAAGTTAAAATAGGCCACTTTGATAAATAGCGATAATTAAGAATAATATATATAATATAACTAATTTTGTACAAAGAGAAGTTTAAAAATTGTACTTCTTCAAAACTAATTGTACGAGCACCTAAATCTTTTTTTTATACATTTTGTGACCTGTGATTTAAAGTTTAAATGTAAGAAAGAAACTTCAGAGAAGGTACAAAAAGCCGGACAATCCCGGACATTTGCTAAAAAAAGAAGTAGGACTGCCCCGGATGCCCTAAAAAAGAGGATGGTGTCCGGGGAAAAGAGGACGAATGGCAACCCTAGTTGGTTAAAAATTTAGTCGGTATACATACATACACGCAAAGAAAAACCATGGTTACGACATGATCACGACGGTCATATTATTTTTTCTAAAACAATATTTGGTTGTCGAAAACAAAAAATAGTTATTTTTGTTTCATTTCATCATATATTTTGTCACGATAATCAAGCATTTGTTTGAATTGTACCATTTAATGATTACTTTTCGTAAAAATTTCAAAATGGTTATCATTTAAAAATAGTATGATTTATAAAAATTAATTTGACAAAAATAACATTATATTCAAAATCATTAAAAATTCAAAATAATCATTAAATAATAAGTGAGACAACTGTATGATTACAAAATAATCAAGCTATGATTTTTTTTAATAATAATTTGATTTCAATTGTTTTTCTTCTTGCTGAATAAATTTTTATTATTTTAAAAGTTTGAAATGTCAAAAAAAGGAACAAAAATTTTTAAAAATTTAAGAAAATTTACAAATAAACGTGAAAATGTAAAAAAATATTGATAAAAAAATTGCAATTAAATTGGTAAGTACCATCAATATGTGTATGTTACAGCAAAAGACAGTAATTTGCCGTAAAAAAGCAAAGATTGTCTATTTCAATTGTAGTCATATATATGGTTATTGAATGATACTTCAATTAAACATAATAATGATAACTGGTAACCATTATTATTTTAAACATAATCATACAATTCAATCATAGTATGTTGCTCTTCGATTATGGTTACCACAACCATATTTTTTCTTTGCGTGTACTTACGTGCCTTCTCGTAATAAATAACGTACTCTCGAATTGTAAAATTTGGGATTTCATTTACACCTAAACTTCCGGTACGGATATTATAAAACAAAACCAACTGTATCTGTTGATTTGAGGGAAATTTTTAACTTGTAATTTGATGTATTACGTCCCCTGTAAAAATAATTATTTACTTTCAACTACGTAACATCACCGAAATAAATTACAATTTTCTGACTAATGAATTATACATAGAAGAAAACCACCGTTGACTGACTGAAAATGTATTTTATCATCTTCAATACTCTGCTAAAAACAAAACTTTTTGTAATAAGGTAAAGAAGCAAACTTTCCGTTAGTCGATAATCACACACGACGATTATAGTTGGGCAATTCTTGAAAAATAATCGCCGGTACTCGGCTATTTGAAGCAATTTTTTTTTGAATATTTGACATTTCTTTTCATTCGGTGTTTCGCTTCGTGGTGTGTAAGTAACTTTAAATTTGAATTAAAAACGTCACAAATTAAACATTTGAAATATTTAAAAATAAAAAAACAAAGAAAATATTTTAGTAAAAATATTTTAATTTAAAGCGTTAATAAAATTCAATTAAATTATTTGATGTATGGTTTTATTTTTATTATTGCTATTTACGGCTAAAGCAGCGTTGCCAGAAGCTTTGGAGAGAAAACCATCACTTAGAGCAAAAAAAAGTCATATTTTGAGGAAGAAAATCATCAAACTTTTTTAATTCAAACATTTTTTTACCAACGCAAAAAAAGTTATTTAGAAACCCGTTTTCTTATTAGATAAGTGGTTTAAAACAAAAAATATATTAAATTGATATTAAAATAAATATACATACATATTCATATAGCAACTTGTGAATAAAATCAAATTGACAGATACTCTGTAGTATATTATTACATATATTTAAATTGCATATATATCATTCGAAATGTAAAAACATAAATATAAAAAAATTAAATGTTTTAATATAAAGAACAATAATACTTTTAACAATGACATATGTATTAAAATATTATTATAATAAAGAATAGGTTTCATATTTTTGATCTTTTTTTAAATTATGGCATGAACAATCGTTTAACTTTAAGTATTCTTTTGAATATAATATACCCTTAAGAGTGCTGTTATCTAATCTATTTCTATATTTTGTTTTATTTAAGTTTAAAACTGAAAATATTCGTACAACATTTGCAGAAGAAATAGGAAGACATTTTAGGGTTTCAACAAATTTTGACAGGGACGGAAAATCTAAGATTTTGTCAGCTCGAGTTATTTTTAAAACTTCTGATAAAACTTCTTCACAACTTAAATTATCTATAGTTGTACAGTGTTCGTCAAAGTGGAGAAGACGTAGTTCTCTAAACTCGTGTTCCAAGTTTTGAACATCATTCTCATCAATTGAATAAATTTGAAAAGTTTTGTATTAAACCTGTCAGAGAAGCTACTTTTCTATTAATTATTTTTAAAGGGTCAAAACAAAATAATGAAAAAAAGTTCTTTAAAATAATTATCGTTAAAATTAAATCGTTTCACTATTTGCTTACACAACTCAATGTAAAATGAAGTACAATTTTCAACAAATTTTTTTTTCATTTTCTGCTAGTTTTAGATTTAAAATTTTTTGTTTTACAAACACGCCCAAATAAATATCTTCGCTTTGTAAACGAAAAAATATATTTTAAAGTTTATTAATGAAACTGATGTTAATGTAATATGGTTTTATAGAATTATCTAAAATTTTAAGATAAAGACGTTGCATTTCATTATAAATTCTTTGTATTTGAAGGGATGTGGTTTGAAAAATTATGTTAACTTTGTTTATTATGTTGAGAATATACTTTAAAAACACAGATAGAGTTCGACCCGTTTTAATAGACCTGCGACAAGCTGATATAAAACGTTATTGGTTTAAGAATTTTTTGTTGATAAGAATTAAAGAAAAATTATGTTTCGTATCTACATCTTAAAACAAAAAAAAATATAATATCTAAAAATAAAAATCATTATATTGGGGGAAAAAATCATAAATCATATTTAAGCAAAAAAAAAAATCATTAAAAATATGACAAAATCATGATTACGGCAACGCTGGGCACAAATGACAAATTGTAAGAAAATAAAAGCTTAACAAAACAGAAAAATCGTCAAAGAAATTGTCGTGTGTGAACATAAAAGCAAGTTCAAAAGAAAATATGGAAAAAGTTGGGCAATTGAAATCTTCGTGTGTGACATTCGTCTTAGAAATCTACATATGGGCATTTCTACCGAAATCTCAACCGCAGCCAAAGAAACCAAAGTATAAAAAAGTATGTTGTTTTAACATATTTTTACAGTGACTCTATCAAATTTATATAATACTAGCCAAACCCGGCGCACGTTGCTACGCCCCTTAATGAATCGAAATGCATTCTGAATTTTAATTGAATATCAAGTGCAAAAACCTAAACATTATAATTTTTTTATGGGCGTGGCATTGCCCATTTTTCTAATCACGAAATTGTAAAGTCATAACACCTCAATATGTGTGCAAAGTTTCAGAAGAATCGGACCAGTGCAAGTACCTCAAAATTATAATTGTTTTAATGGGCGTGGACCTGCCCACCTTTCTAATCATGAAATTGTAAAGTCATAACAGTCCAATACGTGTGCAAAGTTTCAGAAAAATCGGTCCAGTGCAAGTACCTCAAAATGATTCCTTTTTTTAATAGGCGTGGCACTGCCCACTTTTCTAATGACGAAAGTGTAAAGTCATGACGGCTCAGTATGTTTGCAAAGTTTCAGAAAATTCGGTCCAGTGCAAGTAGCTAAAACTGATAACTAATTTTTTATGGGCATGGCCCCGCCCACTTTTTTAATCACGAAATTATAAAGTCATGACAGCTTAATATGTGTGCAAAGTTTCAGAAAAATCGGTCCAGTGCAAGTACCTCAAAATTTAAATTTTTTTAGGGGCGTGGCCCCGCCCACTTTTCTTATCACGAGCTTTTTTAGTCATGACAGCTCGATATGTGTGCAAAGTTTCAGAGATATCGGTCAAGTGCAAGTAGCTAAAACTGATAACTAATTTTTTATGGGCGTGGCCCCGCCCACTTTTTTTCACCCATAAACACTCCCTGATATGTGTACAACAACTTACCAAAGTTTGAGCCCGATCGGTTTTACAGTTTCGGAGTCTATAGCTAACACACACACACACACACACACAGAGTTTCACTTTTATATATATAGATAGATAAATAAATTTTTCATTTATTCATAACATATTTTGAAATATTCGAGTGCAAAGTCGAACAAGTGCAAAAGTTCAACATTTTCATTGGATGTTTTGTTGAGATTAATAACCTTAATGAGAGACGTTATGCACTTATATATTTTTTTAAATATCGGTTAACACTTAAAGAATATAAAAGAAATGATGCGATTACCACTTACGGTAAATTTTGTTTTGCTTAGAAAATTTTTTAGCAGTGAGTCGAGGGTATGTGTACAATGCGCATTAAATTTTAGTAGCAAACAAACAGACATTTTAATAGCGAATCAAATCAGCACTTTGCTCTCTTTACGTTTTCAAATTTGTAGCGTGCGACATCATAAGTGGATAATGTATAAATTCCAAATTATTTTTGTTTAAATACAAATTTTAAAATTTGTGAATGTAGATAAGCAAAACCAAAGGGGAAAAAATAAAGCCAACTGCAAACGGTGGAGAAAAAGGTTAAAGGATGATAAAATAAAAAATAAGGAAAGAATGCAGAAAGCTAGACAGACGTGGGGAGCACTGGCTGAAGGTAAAGAATATATAATTCAAGTGAAACGAAAATATAATCGCATAAGACAACGGGAGAGGCGCAAAAAGCTTTTCGAACATGAAATGCCATACGCACGTCAAAGCAGGAAATGGCAGAAAGTGAAAAGCATTTCAGGTATATACCAGTTGCATTCGTTTTGTTGCGATGGTCAATAGCTAAAAGCAGCTGCGACTACACATTCCTTTAAAAATAAACTTTGTTTGCCATTAGTGATGCTATTGTCAGTTAAGTTGCATATAATACACGTATTTTTTTTTTTTTATTAAAGTTATTTTGTTAAGTTTATAATTTTTGTTGTGCAAATATATATACTGAATATATTAAAAATCATTTATAATTATTTTATGCAAGTCTAATTACATAAAAATTCAAAAAAATAAATTCAAAAAGTATGATGGAACAAAATGTCAAGTGCTACAAGCTTCGCGTTTTGTCAAAATGTTTTGGCGTAAAATACAATAATGTTAAATGCGTATGATTGTCACATACGACATTGGAGAAATGCCCATATACAGAAAAAAAAACCAATAGTAACAATTCAAACTCTCTTTCACGTTTTAAAATAAATTTTACACTGTGCAAATCAGTTATGCTTAACTCGTCAAGTATAATGAGAGCGATTGTATTTGTTGTTTTATTTGTTTTTGCAATATTGCACTCCAAAGACTGGGTTGCTTTTTAGCTGTTAATATCCGTATTTGAAAACTACCCGTTTTTTTAAAGCCTGTATTTGTGGTGCTTATCAACTTTTCTTACAGTGCTTTTAGTGCATTCATGACCAAAAATAAGAATTGTGTTCTCTATTTTGTTGGTAGTTTTGCATCACTGTTTACAAAACTTTAATTGTCAATTAAAAAAAAAAAAAACCCGACCAAAAAAATTCAAGCTAAGTAAAAAAAACTTTATATTTAAAAATTGATTTTTATAAACGTATTTTTCTTAATTGAAACTGTTAAAAATTACTTTTAACATTAGTTGATGCAAAAAACTTAATGTAAGTAAATATGTAGTATACATATTTATAAATGAAATTTTAAAAATGTTTAAGGCCAACAAAAGATGCTTCGAAAGCATTATGCATAAATTTGCTCTCTCTACGAAATTGATGTTCGGCTTAAGGATTTCTTGAGACATACGCAAACAAAAAAGTATTCAAAGGTAATAAATCCCCGCAATAGCTTTTCATTACAGACTGAGCTATCTTTCCAACCAATTAAACCCAAGATAAATAAAACAGCTAAAGCAAGTTTATGTTTATTTACAGCAGTACACACATTCATACATATTTTTCTTGCATTGGTCATTTGCCTGATATTTGCACTTAACACTTTTTCAGATAGTAGATGTGCTCCAACAGTATAACGAATACTATAGATCCATTTTTTATAGAAAATATTATCGATGAAATGAATGGCGTTCTTTTTAGCCTAATTTTAGATGAGCGAACTGACATATTGACTGAATAATTTTTTGGTGTCATAAAAACAATAGGTTTGTTCCAATATTTATTTTATTATAAATTTTATTTTAGTTCGATGTTTTTGTCACCCTTTACAATTCGTCGTCGTATATTATTGTGTTCTATGTGACACATAAAACCTATACGTATAGAACACAATAATTTACGAACGAAGAATTGTCTGCGTGTGCTGCATCCAAAAAAAGTATGCCAAATAATTTAAACTTTCTTGTTCATTTCTCTGTTAGGAAAAACGCTTATGTAAAATTTTTTAAAATATTAAACAATGACATGTATCCAAAAAAATTCCAATAGCGGCTAATACTAGTTGGTTGTCTATAGAAAAAGCAGTATAATCAATAGTGAGGATGTGACTTGAACTAAAAATTCATTTTAATTTACTAAAAGATAATTGATTTATTTCCAACTCTCTCAACAATTTTTATAATAATAAAAAATGTATTTATTTAATTTGTTTGGATTTAAATTTAAAGAGCTGACTTGGCATTTGACGCTGTCAACGAGGATCACGTCAAATGATATAACGCTTTATACTGTATTTCTGGTTGGTGCTTTCTGCTCTTTATACCCTTCACCTGTACTGCACAAGGGTCTATATAGCTTTGTCATTTCGTTTGTAATTTCTACAATTTTCATTTCCGACCCCATAAAGTATATATTTTCTGAAAGCTTATGAATAGATCGATTAAGCCCTGACCGTCAGCCCGTCTGTCCGTGTGTTGGTTGAAATCAACTTTTAGAAGCAACTATAGGTTCCTTATAAATGAGTGTGATAGCAATTTTTTGGAAAGACCCGGGAATGAACCGCTATTGAAATTCAGCACAATCGCCCCATAACTTTCTGAGATATCAGCGAAAAACCACGACCACCTCGTTTTTTTCACAATTACACAAACAACATACATATATACTGGTTAGAGTAAACGTGGCATCGAGTCCCAGCTGAGCCAAATTTTTTTGATATTTTTTTTTAAATTTTTTTAAACAAATTTTTTTTAAATTTTTTTTTAGTTTTTTTTTCAATTTTTTTTTTTTTGAAACATACATACGTAAACTCAATTTATAATTTGTATATGTATGTACATATTTCATATGAGATGAATGGTGATACAAACAATTGTTATTGCATGACCACACGTTGTGAAGGGTATATAGGATTCGGCATGGCCGAATATAGCACTTTTACTTGTTATACCCTTCACACAGTGAAAAAGGGTATATGAGGAGCCGCAGAACAAAAGGTGCTTTTTCGCTCATTTCAAATTTTTGGGAAATCGAGATTTATTTTTTCGCTTACAAGATTTTTACTTATCTACAGATGCATCTAACTGTCGTAAGTCACCCGATTAAATGTTAAGGATGTTTGATATAATTCCATTTTTATTTCGGAAAAAGCACCTTTTGCAAAAAAGAAAGCAAAAAAGCACCTTTAGTTAGGAATAAAGTAAAAACACCTTTCGTTAAAAAAAAAAGTAAAAAGCACGTTTTATTAATAGGAGGAAAAAGTGCGAATACACATATATGACGATAAAATTTTGACTGAATGTGGTTAAACCTGATCTAATAAAAAAATAATAAAAAATGTTAAGCTAAGTATATTATTTTTGTCGTTTTATTGAATAAATTTGCAACTTAAACATTTCTTTATTAGCCTTTAGTTAAATACGTATGAAACTTGTCAAATAGTTAAACTCTTGTTCCAACATCTTCTTCTAGGCAAAAACATCCAACATTTTCGTCTATTGAATCCTCCATACCTTTATCCTGGTTATACAAAATGTTCTTGTACCAAAATAATGACTGATGTTCACTCCAGTCTTTACCAAACTGTTTTATTAAAAGACTTTCTACAAAGACTTTAACATCTAATTAATTTTACTTTAACTGTAGTTTGGTTTGATCATTAAAGTAAAAAGTGAAACTACACAAAGATTATGGGAAAAGAACCTTTTGTTAAAAAATAATCAAAAAAGCACCTTTTGTTAAGCATACATTTTTTAGAACCCATTTACTTTGTAAAAAAAAAATAATAATAATGCAAACTTGATTGTTTCTACAAGATTTCAACCTAAATATTATAAAAATACCAAAAAACAAATTTTTCGCGAAATGCGAAAAATCACCCTTTGTTCTGCGGCTCCTCATATATAGGTTTGTCATTCCGTGTGAAATTTCTACAATTTTCATTTCCGACCCCATAAAGTATATATTTTCTAAAAGCTTATGAATAGGGGAGTCGATTAAGCTCTGTCAGTCTGTCCGTCTGTCCGTGTGTATGTTGAAATCAACTTTTTGAAGCCCCCCGACAAAGGTTGGACCCGGGTAAAGTATTAAAATATCAGAAATATTCGGGAGTAGATCGGTATTGAAAATCAGAAACATCGGTACATAAACAACTGAGATATGAGCAAAAACCCACGACCACCTCGATTTTTTTTTTTCACAAAAACAACATTACAACAACAACATACATACATACAAACGTGTATACTGGTTAGAAAAAACGTGGCATCGAATCCCAGCTGATATATACTTTATGGGGTCGGAAATAAAAATTGTAGAAATTACAAACGGAATGACAAAGCTATGTATACCCTTGTGCACCACAGTTGAAGGGTATAATAATGAAGAATTTAATTTTTTGTGAAACTCAACAAAACAATAAATATAATTTCTGTAATAATAAAAACTTGTTTACGTATAAGCAAACGTTTGCAAAGAATGTCATGGGTACGTGCATTATACAATAATAAAAATGTTGTTTGTGTATAACAGCTAATAGTGTGACCATATGAAAAAAGATCACTTAATAAACTTAAACATTTGCAAAAACACATAAAAAAAACAAATTTTTGTACTTAACTTTTTTATACTTTTTTTAAATGTTTCAAAATAAAAAATAAAACAATTATTAAAATAAAAACTAACTTTATTTTCTTAAAAAGTTGAGAAGTAGACCCAAATTTAATAAAAAATGGTCACCTTGTACCAATTTGCTCGTCGTTCGCCGGCGTAAGAAATAGAAATAAATCTAATGCAGTGTTCGCCGCGTATAGAGAACTTCGACTGACGCCACAATTGTATGCATTCTCATATACACAAATGTGTTTTATTTTTTATGACGAATATTCGCGACGAAAAATTCGTCGTTCGTCCCAATTGTGCGCCTAGCATAATGTTTAAACTCAACTTGAATAAGCAGTACCTAATATTAAAAATAATGCCATAAAAATGAGAAAAAGTATATTTTTAGTTGCCCACATTTAGAATATGACCTCGAATCAAGGGTACAATAAAAATGAGAAAAATTATCTTTTGAGTCGCCGATATCAGTTTATCAATATTAATATCTATTGAACAATAAAATACTTTAATAGATATACTTTAAAGTGATACTCTTTTTGCATAAACATATATATGTTCTAATAGGTATCAAATGAATGTGTTTAAAATTTTACTAAATTACATAATTTTTTATGAGTGGTGAAATCCCGATTACAAATTTTATGCAATTTGACCCTGTGATGAGGAATTAGACATATCCTCCATTCTTAGTACCTTTTTTGCCTCCTAGAAGTTTCAAAAAAAAAAAAAAAAAAAATAATTGTGCATACTCTATAACGCGATAATAATTTTCAATTGAAGTCTTATCGAATAAAAAAAGATTTCTTTTATGTCAAATGGAGGTACAATTGTTACCCCTTATATATGCGAATTAAAGAAAAGCGTTAGAATCTTATTAATAGTTTTTCGTAGATTAATACAATTTAAGTTTTTTTCCTAGCTTTATGAAATAATTTCTTTATACTAACAAGTAACAGTGCTATATTCGGCCGTGCCGAATCTTATATACCCTTCACAACGTGTAGTCATGCAATAACAATTGTTTGTATCACCATTCATCCCATATAAAATACGTGCATATGTATATACTGGTTAGAATATATGTGGCATTGAATCCCAGCTGAGCCTAAAAAAAATTTATTTTATTTTATTTAATATATTATTTATATTTTATTATTTTTTTTTATATTTTTTTTAATTTTTTTTAAATTTTTTTTTGTAGTTTTTTTTTATTATTTTTTTCTTATTTTTAATATTTTTTTTTTTGTAATTTTTTTTGTTTGGTATGTTTTTTACATGTATGTATGTATGTATGTTGTTGTTGTAATTGTGAAAAAAAACGAGGTGGTCGTGGTTTTTTGCTCATATCTCAGAAAGTTATGGGGCGATTGTGCTGAATTTCAATAGCGATTCATTCCTGGATATTTCCAAGAGATTGATACCATGTACAGATCTGAGGAACATATAGTTGCTTCTAAAAGTTGATTTCAACCAACACACGGACAGACGGGCAGACGGACAGACGGACAGACGGTCAGGGCTTAATCGACTCCTCTATTCATAAGCTTTCAGAAAATATATACTTTATGGGGTCGGAACTGAAAATTGTAGAAATTACAAACGGAATGACAAAGCTATATATACCCTTGTGCACCACAGGTGAAGGGTATAAAAATATGTATCACTTTCTTTGCATTTATTTGTATTTCGATATGCTATTAAAACGTATTCGTAAATTTAGTCTTTCAATGAAAGTGGGCGTTAAAGTAGGCGTGACAATATAGTTTCTGCTAATAATTACAACTTAAATATTTCAACATAGTTCTTTATTCTTCCAAAAACTTTATCTATAGAGAAATTGTATGAATTTAAGATAAAACGTTATATGGGAGGTAGGCGTTAAAGTGGGCATGTCTGGCATAACAATGACATTGACTAGAAAGCTATATGTACGAAATTTCACCATCATACCTCGCATTTTGTCGGTTAAATGAGTTTTAAAATTTTATTAACATTAGATTGCGTAAGAGGTGGGTGTTATTGTAGGCGTATATATATATATAAGGAAATTTTGCTAAACAAGTTAAGTATAAGTATAATATGAGTATTAAATAATAATCAGCAGCTACACATTACTAATTAGACATTTCAGCAAGATATGGAGAAATCACTTATTGTTTATGAGTAGTTTTCTTATTAAATTTACTTTAATAATTATTGGTTTCTTTGACCTTTTATAATAATATATGTTTATGTTTTTTTTTCAATTTTGTTAATCAAATAATATTATAAATTTATAATATTTAAAAAAAATAACAAATATCAAGACACAAATCCAACAAAAAAACTAATATATAATAAAAAAACGTTTATCCTGATGATATTGATCAAATAATATAAAACAAAACAAAAAGATTTTTATTATTAAAAGGACCTTAAGCTTAAAAAACTATTAAACATATAAATTTACTTTATTTTATTTTTAATTTTAATCTATTTCTGCAAAACAAACTAAAAAATTAAAATAAACAATTCAGGCTATGAGTAAACCCAAATAAATTTTGGGATTGTACCAAAGTGACACCCCTGACTGGTAACATGGCATGTACTAGGACACTACATACACACGTGCTTTATGTCGTTTACTAGTAAAATATATGTAGCCATTTACATGTTCACACATGCGCTACATATTTAAATGCGTCTACTTCGGCCACATATGCTACGCATGCATTTTTAGACATAAATACATTTCCTGTAATATCAAAATTTTATCGTCCGTCTGTTGAGAGCACAATAGAACTCAAACCAGAAAAGTTAAGGATATTAAATTTTCCAAGAATAATTCTTACACATGAAGTTTATTTAGTATTGCGAACGAGATAAATTGCTATACAAATTAGGAAGAGAGTAGTTGTTAAAAAAGCAATGACCTTCTTACATCGAATAAAACGCAATTGTGTTTAAACGCATTAACGTAAAGTCGTAAAATTTCAAAAGTATATTTCCCTGAGTAAAAACATATTTCCCTGAAAATTGCTCAAATCTGTACATTACGAAAAAAGTTATGGACCAAAATTTACGAAAATTTAAACCGCACAGTGTCTTTTTTGGTATATTTAATATTTAAAACGTAATGAAATAAATGACAAAATTAGATGTACAATCCCGAAATTTTCAAGACATTGCTCTTGGCCAATAGATTTGTAACAACGCAAATTTAAGATAACACGCCCACTAATAAGCCTACCTTCGATATAACGCTATAATCATATAATTTCTTAATGGACAAAAATTAAAAAATATTCGCCATTCTGTTTAGACCGCCATGTTGGATTTTAACTTTTTCATAGTTTACTATGTTCTATTAGTCAATCCCTTTCATATGATACCAATATTGAGTGGGTACATTTTTAATACTAGATTTGTCCCACACATTCGCCTCTTTAGATTTTAACTTTTTCATTGATTACTGTTTTCTACTGGCAAAGTACTTTCGTTTGATGCCAATATTGAGTGTGTTAAAGTGGGTATATTTTTACATCCTAAATTTGACCCATAAATAAGTTAATTGTACCGCATTTTGTAGTAGCGGCCATTTTGGTTTTTACATTTTTTTTAATGTCCTATATTCCTCTAATTAAGCCCTTTCTTTCGCTACTCATATCGTTTCTCCGTCTTGTCCAGAGACTAAAAAAATGGCCTTTCGTTTGTAAATTCTTGAAATAACTCTGCACCATTTTGTACTCATACTTATCTCAACTAGTTTTAAACCGATTTGTCATTTTTTTATTCGCTGTAATTTTTGAGACTATGGCTTGAACTTAATTTAATTCCTGGATATATTTTAAAAATTGTATATTTTTCAAAACTATTTTTTCCTATGACTCTATAAATTATCCTAGAGCTAAAAATAGCTCTAGGATATTTGTGGGGAGATCATGCTGAATTTCAATAGCGATTCATTCCCGGATATTTGCAAAAGATTAATACCAAATACAGATCTGGGTAACATATGGGGGCTTTTGAAAGTTAATTTCAACCAACACATGAACAGATGTGCTGACGAACAATAGGCTGCCCTAGTCAAAAGCTTTCAGAAAATATATATTTTATGGGGTCGAAAATCAATATTGTAGAAATTGCTAATGGATTGACAAATCTAAATATACCCTTGGCAGTAGAGGTGAAGGGTATAGAAATAGAAAAGAAAGTAGTGGACAAAAGACACTTAAACAAAATGATGATATTCTTCCTGCGGCCAGCAAGAAAACATCGAGATTCAATCTAAATAAGTAAATAACTAATGGAAACACAAAAAACGTTTCTCTTTATAATATGCAAGATAAAAAAGTGATGGGATTTTAATCGAATTTTAAGTCTCAAAAAAAAAAAATACACTGTCACTTCAGTATGTTCAAATAAATACAAAGCTTGTATTAACACCCATCATAAAAAAACAACAAAATATTCTGCATAATTTGTAAATAAAGAAATACAAATGTAAATCTATTAGATTAAACAAACTGAATGAAATGGAAGTAAATCAAAAGATTCATACTCTATGACCCGATTTATATATGCAAACATTTTCTTATGCCATTAAAGAGTTCGAACTTTAGGACTTTTAATTTTCATTTATCGCTATACTATTTTCTTTGCATCTAAACAAAAGTTATAGCAATTGACCCTTATAAGCTTCTGGGTTACCCCTTGAAAAATATCATAGAAAATATTTATTTGTTGAGTTTAAGTCACTATTGCTTTTTTGGTATTGGTCGTAAAAAAGATTTCAAATTCAAATGTGCGTCAACAAATGCTGCCAAATATGTTCTTTAGAAGATGATGTTGTGAGTAATGCGGAATACAGTATTTATTTGTTTTTAGTTGACAAGTAACTGACAGTAATCCTGTATCAAGGGTTTTAGAAATAAACCAAAATTATGTTTCACAAAATAAACAGCGCAACTTCTTCTCATGGGCACACCACTGATAATAAAAGAAATCTGTCAAACTTTAGTTAATGTTTCAATAGGATTTATGTTTAGTTGCCTATCTGTGATGTGCCGTTTGGCTTTTAAATTTTTGCATACAAATAGTTCTTCGTTAAAGCCGTTTGCCGCTCTTTTGTTCCTTTACATTTCTTTTGTGGTGTTACAGAATCTAGACAAAAAATTCTTTAATTTTTGTATAGAGTATCATCTGTTAAATAGTATCACCTATTTTTTACAATATTACAAACAAGTTTGTTTTAAGCAGTTTCCTTTGCAATGGAACGAAATTAAAGACAAATAGTAATGACACATACACATTTTCCATTTGATGACATCAAGACAGCTCACCTGTAATGGAAAACTCTACCTTTGACAAGTAAGTGCTTATTTGGGCTATGCTGAATCCTATTTAGCCTTCACACACATTAGAACGAAAAGCGCCCAGAAAAATAACCGGATCATAAATAATCCGTCTCAAATTCATATAATTATTTATGGGCAAAGATTTTGAAAGAATAAAGAGCTCTATATAGAAATATATAAGTTGAATTTATTAACAGAAGCTACTTTGACACGCCCACTTCTCACATAATTTACTGTTAATGAAATTTAGAACCTCATAAAACGACAGAATTATGTATATTAATAATGAAATTTTGCGTATTTACCTTTCCTGTCAATACATTTCTTATATTTTCAGGAAATGAAGAAGACAGGCGCAGTTTAACGCCTACCTGCCATATAAGGCTTTATACTAAATTCATATAATTTTTAAAAAATAAAAGTCTCTATATTGAAATATCTAAGTTTTTTTCATTAGCAGAAATTACTTAACATGCAATTTCAATCGAAAATTTAATTAAAAGTGTCGAGGTCATTGAACCACAAATAAGAGTCAAAAAAATTTTCTCAGAACAAAATACTCCAAATGTTTATTTTAAAATATATTTGTTGTATGCAACATTAATAGAAGTTGTTTGTATTGAATCCATCTTATAAATATCGGAAATATTTTTTTGGATTTCAAGCGCAAAAATGGATTCAAATTTTAATATTTGGTGTATTTACAGGAAATCCTGTGGCGTATAGTCATAATTTCCCAAGAATCTTAGAATGAATATAAATGTTATTAATTATTGTTAAATTTGTATACCATTTTGGAAATTTGAATGATTACGATATAATAACAATACGAATCTTAGGACCCCTTATTATTTACCAATTATATGTATGTTTGTATCGATGTATGTTTGAAAATATATTGTCTTGCAGAAACTCCAAAACATTGAAGATTTGGATTATAAAATTATGTATAATATATTCAAAAATAGCAACGAACAGCATTTAGAAAATTGTGATCATATAGCAATTTCAAAAACTATTATTAAATATGTATTAGAGAATGATGTAAATATTGAGTAAGTATATACTATATACATAAATATTCATTTTTATGTTTTATTTTTGTAATAGTTGGATATAGTGCCTACAGATCTCTTTGACTATTTTAGATTAAACCGCTATGACTTTTTGTATTTTGCGGATGTATCAAATGAAATTTTGCCATCTGAAACTTAGGAACTGTACTATTCCTTACCAAAGAATGGGCAAAAAGTGTCAGGAAAACTTTACGAATCTTAAAACAATTATCGTAAAAAGCTCTCTGATGTTGGTATGTTGCAAAGAAGAGCATATAAAAAATAACGCGCAAACACTGATGTACTGATGTCCAATTTAACACCCAGACTTGACCACGAAATCAAATGGTCAAACTGTGTACAGGAGAGGCAAAATATGTTTAAAAAACAAGTAAAATTGCTATATTCGGCCGTGCCGAATCTTATATATACATGCAATCATGCAAAAACAATAGTTTGTATCACCATTCATCTCATATAAAATACGTACATACATATAAAAAACATATGTACACGCAAAGAAAAAATATGGTTGTGGTAACCATAATCGAAGAGCAACATACTATGATTGAATTATATGATTATGGTTAAAAATAATAATGGTTACCAGTTATCATTATTATGTTAAATTTAAGTATCATTCAATAATAATATATATGACTACAATTGAAATCGGCAATCTTTGCTTTTTACGGCAAATTATTGTGTTTTGCTGTAACATACACATATTGATTGTACTCGCCAATTTAATTGCAATTTTTATACCAACATTTGTTTACATCTTATAGTTTATTTTTAAATTTTCTTTAATTTCTCAAAATTTTTGTTCATTTTTTTGACATCTCAAACTTTTAAAATAATAAAAATTTATTCAGCAAGAAGAAGAACAGTTGAAATCAAATTATTATTAAAAAAATCATAGCTTGATTGATTTGTAATCATACTGTTGTATCACCTATTATTTAATGATTATTTGTAATTTATAATGCTTTTGAATATAATGTTATTTTTGTCGTCATAATTTTTTTAAATCATACTATTGTTAACTGATAACCATTTTGAAATTTTTACGAAAAGTAAACATTAAATGATATAATTCAAACAAATGCTTGATTATCGTGACAAAATATATGATGAAATGAAACAAAAATAACTATTACTTGTTTTCGACAACCAAATATTGTTTTAGAAAAAATAATATGACCGTCGTGATCATGCCGTAACCATGGTTTTTCTTTGCGTGTATATGATACGTGATAAATAGAAAGGAACCAAAGGGTAAAAACAGGTTTTGTTCAGGAGAGCCATTTTAAAGATTTAAATACGTGTATCTTTGGTGTACCATCACTGAGCGTGTTGGTATTGGTCTCATTTGAAAGCGACACATCGCATGACGTCAGGAACGTATTGGTCAACCTTGAAAACGCGCGTATGTCGTCGCTACCTCTTATTTTGTGTAGTTGGTTTTTACTGTTTTCTACCTCGCGCGCTGTTTCCATGAGTTTGATATCAATTTTGCTCGCGTTTTTTCGAATCCAGCTTTAATTTCTGAAATTATTAATTTTGAATTATAATAAATACTCATTTATAATTCTTTTAAATCGTGAATATCTCTCTTTTTAAGTACGAAAATTTTTTCACATAACCTTATTATGTTATTCGCGAAAATAATTTAAAACTGATAACATTCTTACTGTTTGTTTAAGGATGAAATGGTGGACGAATTCGAAGAGGTAGATTTACTTTATCGCTTCCCTGATGACGATCACTTCTCAGAATTATCGGATGGTGACTCTGAAGATGATACCGATAATATGTACCTTGATAAATCTGATCTTGATTAAGGCGAAAAAATGTAGTTGCTCGACGGTATGGTTCAAAACAACCTCCGTGTTGCTCAAGTCAATGCAATGAAGTGATCCCTAAGAAGATGGCTGTGGATTTTCGTACGTCTTTCATGAATTTAGATAAGGAATCCCAAGATTTAATTATTCTCGCATATCTGGCAGCTCACCGTGACGATGCAATGCTCAGGTCAAAAGTTGGTGATGGATCGCGACCTATGAAGAAACGGTACAATCAGATATATTATTTTCGAAGTTTGCCGATATGCCGTGATATGTACTTCTTTCTGTATACAATGAGAATTAAAAGCTACAAAAATTAAATCGAACTTTATGACAAAAACGGTGTTTATCCACGCGAACATGGCATGACGAATAAAATTGATCATGCAAATGCTTTAACTACTTTGAAAAAAAAAATTGTTTCATTTATCTGCCGTTTTGCTGAAACTGTTGCTTGCTATCACTTTACCTCGACGTCAACCAAATCATCATGATTATCGTTTATTGAAACTTCGAACTCCTGAAAGTAAGACTTCTGTATACACTAGATACACCAACAGCGTCGAACCGGGTGCTAAAATCGTAAAACTTCGCACTTTCCAAACGCTGTGAAAGAAATATTGTCCCCACATCGTCACTATGAAGCCGGCATACGATTTGTACGAATTGTGTCGAAATCTTTTAAAAGAAGCAGCATTAAAGGTGTATTCTAATCAATTGCAGTCTCCCAGCACTTAGCGAGATTACTATAACGACTTGAGAACATTAGTCAAGCCTGATCCAAATGCCATGTACTCAGGTATTCCAGAGGAGGATTATCTAGTAATATCTTTGGATTATGCTCAAAATGCAAGCTTTCCGGCGGGTCCACAGCAAATAGGAACTGCATACTTTAAATCAGGTCGCAAAACAGCAATTTTCGGAATTACAAACCAACGTCAAAATGTACAACACATCTTCTGTAATGACGAAAGCGATTCCATTGGAAAAGGTCCGAATTCAGTAATATTAATGCTTGATTACTACCATCGACAAGTGCATTCAACTAAAAAATTTGTGATATTCGCTGACAACTTTATTTCACAAAATAAAAACAATGCGATAATACGATATTTACAACACCTTGTCGATACTTCCAGATGTGAGACAGTTGAATTGAACTTTTTGTTAAACGGACATACTAAGTTTTCACCTGATCGTTTATTCGAAGTTTTCAATTCAAAGTATGACCAAACTAATGTCGACTGCTTCATGGATGTAATTGATTGTGTTAGAAAATCATCTCGAAATGGATTGCGAATTCAGTCAGCATAAATAAAAACATACATCTGATCAACAATACCAGTTTCGATGACAAACCAATTATTTATAATTCCGTCACCAGGGTTATCGATGAAGCGTTTGTTAATTTAGTAGGGGAAAAAATGAAAATAAATAATTTTACCGTTAGGTCCCTTTCTACGCGCATATATCTGGGACGGAACACTTTCGGACCATGGGATCGGTCTCATTCGATGCTAAGATGTGGTCCACATAAAAAAAAGAGAAAATTGTGTTTTTTACCCTTAGGTCCCTTTCTCTATGCGCTGTCACATATATAAACATGTAAGAGCGCTATATTCGGCCGTGTCGAATCTTATATACCCTTCACAACGTGTAGTCGTACAATAACAGTAGTTTGTATCACCATTCATCCCATATGAAATACGTACATACATATAAAAACATACATATAAAAACATACATATATAAAAACATCCCATTGTAAAATTATAAATTCACGTATGTATGTTAAAAAAACAAAAAAAAAATAAAAAAAAAAATTTAAAAAAAAAAATTAAAAAAAAAATTAAAAAAATAATAATAAAATAATAATAAAAATATAAATAATATATTAAGTAAAAAATAAAAAAAATAAAAAAAAAAAATTTTTTGGCTCAGCTGGGATTCGATGCCACGTTTTCTCTAACCAATATACACGTTTGTATGTATGTATGTTGTTGTTGTAATGTTGTTTTTGTGAAAAAAAAATCGAGGTGGTCGTGGGTTTTTGCTCATATCTCAGTTGTTTATGTACCGATGTTTCTGATTTTCAATACCGATCTACTCCCGAATATTTCTGATATTTTAATACCTCACCCGGGTCGGGGGGCTTCAAAAAGTCGATTTCAACATACACACGGACAGACTGACAGAGCTTAATCGACTCCCCTATTCATAAGCTTTCAGAAAATATAATAAAAATATAAATAATATATTAAATAAGAAATAAAAAAAAATTAAAAAAAAATTAAAAAAAAAATATATTAAAAAACCTTTTTTTTTGGCTCAGCTGGGATTCGATGCCACGTTTTCTCTAACCAGTATACACGTTTGTATGTATGTATGTATGTTGTTGTTGTAATGTTGTTTTTGTGAATAAAAAATCGAGGTGGTCGTGGGTTTTTGCTCATATCTCAGTTGTTTATGTACCGATGTTTCTGATTTTCAATACCGTTCTACTCCCGAATATTTCTGATATTTTAATACCTCACCCGGGTTCAAGCGGTATCGGTGGACTTCAAAAAGTTGATTGTTTTTCTGACGGACAGACTGACAGAGCTTAATCGACTCCCCTATTCATAAGCTTTCAGAAAATATATACTTTACGGGGTCGGAAATGAAAATTGTAGAAATTTCACACGGAATGACAAACCTATATATACCCTTTTTCACTGTGTGAAGGGTATAAAAAACTAAAAAAAAAAATAATAATTTTTGGCTCAGCTGGGATTCGATGCCACGTTTTCTCTATCTAGTAACCACGTTTGTATGCATGTGTGTTGTTGTTTTGTTAAAAAAACGAAGTGGCCGTGGGTTTTTGCTCATATCTCAGTTGTCTATGTACCGTTGTTTCTGATTTTCAATACCGATCTACTCCCGAATATTTCTGATATTTTATCTCACCCGGGTTCAAGCGATATCGGTGGACTTCAAAAAGTTGATTGTTTTTTTTTTTTATTTTATATATTATTTTTTTAATATTTTTTTTTATTTTTTTCTTATTGTTTTAAAATTTTGTTTTTTTTTAAATTATTTTTATATCTTTTTATACCCTTCACCTGTAGTGCACAAGGGTATATATAACTTTTTTATTCCGTTTGTAATTTTTACAATTTTCATTTCCGACTCTATAAAGTATATATTTTCTGAAAGCTTATGAATAGAGGAGTCCATTAAGCCCTGACCGTCTGTCTTTGTTTTGGTTGAAATCAACTTTAAGAATCAACTATATGTTCCTAAGATCTGTGTATGGTATCAACCTTTTGGAAATATCCGGGAATGAATCGCTATTGAAATTTAGCATAATCGCCCCATAACTTTCTGAGATATGAGCAAAAAAAAAAAGCCTGCCTCTCTTTGTTTCCCATATTTTTACCACCAAAATTAAAATTTTTCAGCCATAGAATAATTTATAGGTATTTTTGCCACCATTTATAGATGTAATATGCCTCTAGAGATATTCGTGAAAAATTTTGGATAAAGCGGGCGCTAATCGGTAAAGTTATAGGCAAATTTTTTTTTTAAATATATATTCCAAAAATTTTGCAACCAGAAATCAATTTTTCTCAGCTTCTAGACAACCGAGAGAGTTAATATTGGTATCATCTGAAAGGACTTGACTAGCGCAACATAAGCACTATAAAAAAATTAAAATTCATGGTGGCCGACACTACAAAATGGCGGACAATATATTTATAAATGGGTCAAATCTTGTATTTTAAAATGTAACTTCTTGAACCCCCTTAATATAAGTATCGAATGAAAGGGCTTGATCAGTAAATTATTAAAAAATGTAAAATCCAAGATGGCGTCTAAAACAAAATGGCAGAACAAATTTTTTTAACCCCATCAATATGGGTATCAAATGAAGGGCTTGACTAGTAGAATACAGATAACTACGTAAAAATTCAAAATCGATAATGGAAATAATAAAAGAAAATTGCAAATAACATGAAATATAGGTTAAGCTACGATGTGGGATTATACCTATGTACATGATGGTGAAGGGTATTATCAGATTCGGCACGTCCGAATATAGCACTCTTACTTGTTTTATTTTTTTTTTGTTATATTTTTTTTTAATTTTTAATTTTTTTTTTTATATTTCTTTTTAACATACATACGTAAATTTATAATTTTACAATGGGATGTTTTTATATACAGTAAGGGACAAACCCGTTCACGAAATTCAGGTAGAACTTATATGTATAGAGGGTGTTAAAATTAATGAGTCTGGCAACTCTGTGAGTTTCTTAGATCATATGGCATTAAGTTGTTTTTTGTATGGCAACTTCTTTTCCAAAGAACCGTTAGCTTTTTTCTTAATATTGAAACAAAACTAAAACCACGTGTGTGAACAGTATTGTCCCTGTTTAAAAATAATATAAAATTCTTTGTTAATTTTAATAAATTAAAATTTTTGTTGGTGGATTTTTTTTCAGAAGTGAGTACAGTTTTTGTGTAAAAGTGAATTAAAAAACAATTGCTAAATAATATGATTTTATGCAGTTTTTTGGAATGGCAAAAGGTAAGATGGCTTTCTTGAAACGAAATGTGGTAAATGATTTGCTGGCAGGAGTTACATATCGCAAGATTGCTCAAAAGTATAGCATATCGTTAGGATTTATCAACAAAATAAAAAAACAGACCCATTTGGAGATCAAAAGCAATCAAGGAGGTCGACCAAAAAAGCTTTTGCCGGCGGATGCTCGAGAAGCTAAGCGAGTAATTTTGACTGGTACAGCTAATACTGCAGTTGAGGTTAAGCAAATTCTAAATGAAGAACATAATCTATCTGTGAGTACCAAAACTGTACGTAGGAACCTAAAAACCAGTGGATTAGTAGCGAGAACGAAACCCAAAAAACCGTTTTTGAGTGAGAAAAACCGCAAAAAACGACTCGAATTTGCCAAAAAGTACCAAAGCTTTACGATTGAAGACTGGATGCGTGTAACATGGTCAGATGAGACCAAAATTAACCGAATCGGTTCAGATGGTCGTCAATGGACATGGGTTGACAAGAGTATTGGGCTAAAGGAATGAAACATATGCCAAACGATGAAATTTGGAGGTGGGTCTTTGATGGCTTGGGGATGTTTTCGTGGAAATCAGCTTGGGGTACTTCGACGTATAAGAGGCAAAATGTGTGCGAAAGACTACATTACCATTTTGGCAGACTCCTATCTACCAAGTCTAGATATATTTGATTTGGAACCGGGTCAAAATGATATATTTATGCAAGATAAAGACTCAAAACATACAGCAAAAATAACAAATAGGTGGTTTCAAGAAAATGGCATTAAACTTGTAGATT
This sequence comes from Phyto melanocephala, assembly GCA_941918925.1. NCBI lineage: Eukaryota > Metazoa > Arthropoda > Insecta > Diptera > Rhinophoridae > Phyto > Phyto melanocephala. The sequence continues at coordinate 60,513,173 of OW799235.1, read as the reverse complement.
GGCCACCCCAGTCTCCAGACTTCAACCCATTCGAACATCTTTGGTCCATCCTGAAAAGGAAAATTTTTTCAACAAAAGAACCACCTAAAACGGTGGACGAACTTTGGGACCGTTGTATTGAAGGCTGGGAGAGAATCGACCCGGAAACTCTGAATAACCTGAGCCAAAAAAAATTTTTTTTTATTTGATTTTTTTTATTTTATATATTATTTATATTTTTATTATTTTTTTTAAATTTTTAAAAAAAATTTTTTTTTTAATTTTTTAAACAAATTTTTTTTAAATATTTTTTTGGTAATTTTTTTTTGTTTTTGTTGTTTTTAATACAAACAATTGTTTTTGCATCACTACGCGTTGTGAAGGGTATATAAGATTCGGCACGGCCGAATATAGCACTGTTACTTGTTTATCAAAGAATTTTTCAAAAACTTTCCTCACTACATGACAAAACAGCTCAAAATTGTTTAAAATGTTCTGAAAATATAAATGATGGTAATTTTTAATTGCTTAGATTTCTTTTTATATAGAAAGGTCGTTTCTACTTTTCTTAATATTTAGTTATATGTGTTATTATTTGTTAGAATCTTAAAAAACTGCAGCGTTTTTACTTCTACCGTACTATATCCGTCGACAATTTTAAGAAGCAAACGTCAAAAATCTACAAAAGTTTCAAAAATTAAAGTGTAAGTTCTGCATTAATACAAATTTTGTTTTTAAAGCATTGACAATTGATTTAATTTGATTAATTTCAGTCCTTAGAAAAGGCAGATGTATATTAAAGGTATTCTGGTAAATTGCAGCCAAAGGTAGAATTTGTTGGAACATTTGGCAACCTCAAAGCATTTGTTACACTGTTTCATAAAAGTATCTATTTGAAAGTCCGCTGAATGGTATAGAAAGCTGCTTTTTCATATAAATCGGATTAAATGTACAATACCCTAAAGAAACGAAAATGGTTTGGAATTTTATACAAAAATACATTTTTAAAAATTTGCACACAACACAATTTGAAAAACACTATTATTAGGTCTGTGTATTACAAAGTGCTACATTAGTTTATATGTTCATATTTTGAATTAATCTATTTAAACTTATTGTATAAATATTTTTTTCTTCTTTAAATTTACAATGAAGAGTGTACTTGTTGCAATAAATATTTTAGAAATTATCATCAAAATACCACAAGATTTAAGTACAGTAATAACTGCAACCGAATATTCTCTAACATTAACAGTCACTTAAAACATATAGAAATTTATCATTTTGAAGAAATTTTTCATTCAATTACACTTAAAAACAGCACCGAATTAAAAAGAATATTGTCACTCAAAACTTATGTCGAATCTAACAGTTTTCATTTTAATTAAAAAAAATAAATAAATTCCTTCGGGTATTGGGTCTCATAAAGAGCTCTTAAAAAAATTTAAAAAAATTTTAAGTGACGATAGATTTCCACGAACAACTGCATTTAACAATTTAAGAGACCTTATTTGGTTTTATGATGTTGGCATATAAGTATAAAACATTAACGGCCGTATGTTAAAAAACTTAGCGCAGCTTTACAAACCGTTGTTAAGCAAAATTTCTTAATGTTATATACGAAAATGTTTATTAGCTTAACATACCTTTATTAAACCTTTATTAACTTTAAATATTTTAAAGTAGGAATATACCTTCTTTAAACCTACTATAAAGTGAGATTTTTATTTTTTCTTTTTGTTTATTGTCATTTTTTTATCAAGTGAAATTTTGTAAAAAAAAATGTATACAAACGAAAAAAAAATAGTTAGTTGTAAAACTGAAAATGGACACATATAATTTTATTAGAAGAATTGGTAAAAATAATTGTAATTTAGTGAAAAAGATAAATTTAATTGTTTTGTTTTATTTAGAAAGAATTAGAAATTATAATTCAAATATCAAATTATTATCGTCCACGAATTTGTAAGCCGAGGATTGATGCTTTTTTCATTCCGAATGACCAATTTAAAAAACATATCGTTTCAACAAGCAGACGGAAAGAAAAATAATAAACTTAATTAAAATGGACATTAAAGTAGACCGCAGAGGAGGTGGAACATCACCGGAACTGCAAGTTTTAGTAGCTTTACGTTGTTGGGGCAGAAGAGAAGTAAGTAAAATTTTCAGTGACAATAAATTTGGTTATCTTTTATATTCCATTAGTTTCAAGACGACGCTGGTGACCTTCATGGTCTATCACAATCTGGAGTTAGTAGAATTTGTAACAAAGTTGCTCGCGCTTTGGCAAACAGAGACAGTTTTTAATTAATATGCCAACATGCGTTGAAGAAGAGGTGAAGTTGGTCAAAAAGTTTAGGGAGATACGCAATTTCCCGGGGATAATTGGTGCCATTGACGGGACCCATATTAAAATTAAAAAAAATTGGCGGTGATTTAGCACAATTCTATATAAATAATATATAATGTTCAGGTAATTATTACTTGTAGTTTTTAATAGAATTCTTTAATAAAATTTCTAATTAAGGTGGTTTGCGACGCAATATTGTAGCAAGATGGAGGGGTAGCACGCACTACTGTAGAATTTTTAATGAATCGAACCTAAAAGAACGTTTTTAGTGATGTACATACAATCAAAACAAATAAAAAAAAAACTCGTTATTCAAATACCTATTTTATCCGTAACAAAAAAGTGTTGTAAATTCTTCTTAATTATTGATTTTTTAATAAATATAGTACAAATTATATATACCCATTAAAAAATGCATAAGTTGTTTAATGCTAATACAAAAAAAGGAAGTTACTGTATGATAAACCAAATAAAATCTGGTAATGAACGACTACCCAAATGAATTTATATTCGTTCTTGTGTATCGCTTACTATTAAATGACAAAAGAAAATAATGGTATTGCCAGTATCAAAACTAAAAATTCCTTCAAACATACGTGAGTTAGAGTGATGTTTTCTCATACGTTTTTTTAACGAAGGTTTATTAGGGTTAAAATATTTATTAACTAATATTTAGTTTAAGTCTACATTAACATACGGCCGTAAATTGTTAGATATTGAAAGTACGTCAAAACTAAGAAATCCAGAAAATAATACCGGTTTTCAAACACCAGGTATAAAAGAAAATGCAGTTTTTAACAGTCTACATAACTTTCATACAGTAAAAAACTACTGCGTTGATAAAATACATGATATTTTAGAATGCATTTGCCATTATGATCTTTAAATTATATTCCTAGAAATTTTTTTTAGACAAAAAGTTGTTTTCAATAGAATTTTAAATAAACGAATAGAGCTATTTGATTTTGAACGTAGCAACGCTAAGCCACCTTTATTTGATACAGGTTGTTTAAATAAAACCAAATTTAGCTTAGCAGCTTCGGAAATTCTCTTGATTCTTAGATATGTACCTCTATTAATTGGTGATGTCCTTAAGTACTTATAATATAGATTGGAAATGATTTCTATCTTTTAGGGAAATAATATATATTTTATTTGCCAAACGGGTGTCATTTAGTACACATGTATACTGTTATTGAAACCATAATAAATTATATTTAGAAATTTCTGGTCTTTGCTTACAACCAAAGTTTCATTTTTTAGTACATTACCCAAATATAACGAAAAGTATTGGATCACTTTCATAAACAAACTCGATGAAATTTTAGAGCAAACAGCAGGTTAAAAAAAAACAACAACACATAATTCTAATAACAGAGTCAATAGTTTAAAGTCATTGCATAACAAAAGCAAATTTGAATTTTCAAATTTACTTTTATTTAATGATTTTAATATAGATGTTTGCAGGCAAGACTAAAAGAAAATGCATAGAAAATTATAGACTTTTGTGAAAACTGCGAACCAGAATTTGGTTAAGTAGAACACATTGTCCATGATAATGATAACTTTTTATGCGTTAAATTCCTTGAAACTTGGTATTTTGATAATAATTTCTTTGCGTACAGAATAAACAGCCAAACTGACATCTTTCGCATTATAAATACAAATCATCTTAAACTTACCTTATTTATTATTTCTCATATTGTTACCTCAGCTAATAGAAATTAATTTGTTATATGGGATTACTAGCTTTAGCTTTTAATTAATATTAATATTATTATTAATTTTAACTACATACAATTTTACATACATATATATGAAAATGTATATACATAGATAATTTTAAAACTTATTATTATTATTTTAAGTATTGGTTCATATTTATTTGAAGTAGTTATATTAATAAATTAAAATATTTAAATAAAACTCAAGTAAAAAAATTAAAAATTATTAGTTGCAAAATAAAATAAATAATAAATTCCAATTATTTGTTTTAAACAATTGATAATTCTTTTGGGAACCCCAATTATAGATTTGCTTTCGGTTGCATCAATCATATATATTTGATACAAATATGGTATATTTTAAAGACATCTATAATTTAACTATTAATATCTGCTACAACAACCGTTAGTTAACCCAAGTCTGTCGTTATACATCTTAGCTGGGTATTACTTTTTTAATATTTTATCTTCAATTAAGGGCCAGATTAGTCTATAAAACTCTTTAACAGTCCTTTTTATTGTTATACATAGTTTTTATTTATTAAAAAAAAAAACTCTACTGTTGCTGACTTTACTAGTTCATAGGCGAATGTCTTTATATTCAAAATGAATTTTATCATAGACTACAAAACAAAAATCCGATTCAGAATATATGTATATACTATATGGGGTCTAAAATGGATATCTCGATGTGTTACAAAGGGAATGACAAAATGAATATACCCCCACCATTTTTTTGGTAGCGGATATAAAAAAAATAAATTTTGCGCTACAAAATTACATAAAATTTGATAGTCCGTATCCAAAATGCTCTTACTTGTTGAAATATATATGTATTTGTTTTTTTCTTAAAGAAAATTTGTGGTCAAATAGTAATTTATTATTAAATCAAAAATAAAGATTTTTTTGACAATTATTCGTAATACATAAACCATCTACTTTTAAAAACAAGTAGCACTTGATAATTATATATAATTTCTATCATTTTATATTCATTAGCCATCATTAGCCCGGCGCGCGTTGCTACGCCCCTTAATGAAAAAATTTTTTGGTGTTCCCACTCTAGAGCATGCGACGTACAGCTGGCCATGTGAAAAGCATGGATTTTCCAAATTTAATCCTACAACACGCAGAGATTGTCATTGTGCTTTGTTGATGGTAATAGCGAAGGCATGGCGAACTGGAAGCTGTAGTCGCTTGAAGTTAAAGGGCAAATCGGTGAGAACCATTGGAATGCGTGCAAATAGCTGAAAATAATAACTTTTTTTAATGGGGGTTGCACTTTCCACTTTTATAATCACGAAATTATATAGTCATGACAGCTCAATATGTGTGCAAAGTTTCCGAAAAATCGGTCAAGTGCAAGTAGCTAAAAATGATAACTAATTTTTTATGGGCGTAGCCCCACCCACTTTTTACCACCTATAAACACTCCCTGGAATGTGTACAACAACTTGCCAAGTTTTGACAGTGGCGCCTTTTCCTAAAACCCGTGGCAAAAATACAAAATCTCATGACAAAATTTTGTGAAATGAATGAAAACATCTTATAAGGAACTACTTACTGATCACAATTCAAAAACGTATTCCTTAATTGCATAAAAATTATAGGTTGTGGAGCTGCTCAAAGTCAACAATTTTTTAAAAAGCAAAAAAAGGGTGATTTTGAAAAAATAAATTCACTTTAAAATTAAAGTGTCAGAAACATTGCTGTTTGATTACCACTTTTTTGGTATTTTTTTAAGGTATGTTTGTTTTTAATTAAAATAAGTAGTAAAATGTTCAGCAGATGCCCTACTTTTTCGGTAGTAGCCGCTTTTCAGACACCCCATATTTAGGTCATTTTTACAAATAAAATACAGCATATCTAAAAATGGCCAAAAATGGTCTCGCCCATATTTTCTGGGCATATTTGCTACATGATACTTTAAATAATTTAAATTAGCTTAGCTGCCGTAGGTTGCCGCTGTAGGTGAAATAAGAAGAAAACTGTTACAACCTCATAGCGAAAACGAGAAAAATTTTTTTCTCATTTTTAAAGTATGTAACAAAGATGTGTGCAAACTGTGAAAAGAAATAAAAAAGGGTTTCCAAAGTTACTTGTTGCATATTTTTATTGCTTCTCCTTAAAAAGTAAACAATATTTTGCTCTGCCAATCAGGTAGCCATAACTATTGCAACTATTTTATTTATTTAAATTTAAAAATACCTGTTATAAAAGTAGGCAGGTAGTTTTAAAACTTTTTATACCCGCCACCAAAAAAATGGTGGGGGTATATTCATTTTGTCATTCCGTTTGTAACACATCGAAATATCCATTTTAGACCCCATAAAGTATGTATATTCCGAATCAGGGTTTGATTTGATGACGATCTAGCTATGTCCGTCCGTCTGTCCGTCTGTTGAGAGCACGATAGAGGTCGCACCGAAAAAGCTAGAGGGCTCAAATTTTGCCAGAATCTTTCTTATAAACAAGGTTTGTTTGGTATTGAAAATGGGCTAAATCGGAATATTAGGAAGAGAGTTATAGCTCGAAAATCAAGAGTAGGTCGAAAAAACCTTGCCCTTCGAACATCGAATAAAATGGAATTGTGTCCAAACGCATTAACGTAGACTCATGAAACTTCGAATATATATTTCCTAAGTAAAAACAATATTTTTCCTCGAAAATTATCTAAATCTATGTATTAGGAGAGGAGTTATCGATCAAAATGTACGAAAATTTATACCGCACAGTGTATTTTTCGGAATATTTAAAAACAAAAACGTCATAAAAGCAACAAAATTGGATGTACGACTCTTAAATTTTGCAAACTTTGCTTCTTGGTGAGAAGCTTTTTTGTAACGGAAAATTAATGTGCCACGCCCACTTTTACGCCCACTTCCCATAAAACGTTTTAACTGAAATTCATATAATTTCTTTATTAATAAAGATTTTGGAATAATAAAAGGCAACATTGAAACACCTAAGTCGTACTCATTCGCAAAAATAACTTTGACACGTTAATGAAATTTAAAAGCTCATAAAACCGCCAAAATTAAAGGTATGATGATAACATTTGCTACATATATCCCACTAGGCAATGTCATTACTGTGCCAAAAGATTAAGTTACCACGCCCACTTTTACGCCCACCGCCCATATAACGTTTTACGTAAAATTCATATAATATCTCTATTAATAAAGATTTTGGAATAATAAAGGGCTATATTGAAATACCTTAGTTGTACTCATTAGCAAAAACAACTTTGACACGCCTACTATAACGCCCACTTTTCACGTTATCTACCGTTAATGAAATTTAAAAGCTCATAAAACCGACAAAATTAGAGCTATGATGATGAAGATTGCTACATATATCCTTCTAATCAATGTTATTGTTGTGACAAAAAGTTTAGGGGACACGCCCACTTTAACGCCTACCTCCCATATAACGGTTTATCTTAAATTCATGTAATTTCTCTAATGACAAAGTTTTTGGGAAAATAAAGGACTCTATTGAAGTATCTAAGTTGTATTTATTAGCAGAAACTTTATTGACACGCCTACTTTAACGCCCACTTTTATTGAAAGACTACATTTACAAAAGCATTTTAGTAGCATATCGAAGTTATAAAGGTTGGTTCAATTTTAAGGGCCGATGTTGAATTTAAATAAAACACAAATTATTTAGGAAATTATTATAATTTCTTTTTGTAATGATAATATTTGTATGGTTCAATTATGTATTAAACAAAATATGGGCGAATTGGCCAAATTTTCAATGACAATGTTGATGCTTAATTGTTGGGCACGATGATGAGTCGAGGTTGCTTGCTCTTTTGCCACGTTATCGTGAAAAACAGCAATGGTTCCCATTCAACGAACTAAGAAGGCATTCACAGATTTTCTAGCATTTTATACATACCTGTTTTGCAGAAATTTAAATATTTTTTTACAATTCTCCCGATTGTGGACGAATTTGAACGATTATGTTGATCAAAAGAATTACGAAGTGCACAAAATGCATTTTGATTTGAACGCCCATTTTTATAAAAAACCTGAATAACTTTAAAGCGTTGCTCATTTGCGTATCTTTGCACGGATCAAATTGGGTAAGTTTGAGATTGTCAAATGTCAAGTAAAATGCAGAAAACAAATTTAAAGTCTAGGTGTAGTTCACCTTCAACATTGGCCCTTAAAATTAAGCCACCCTATACAAAGAAAGTGATACATATTTTATTATAAAAAGATTATTCCATAGCGATTAGCAAAATAATAAATATTGTGCTTTAAATGTACACAGCTTTGTCATTCCGTTTGTAATTTTTACAATTTTCATTTCCGATCCCATAAAGTATATATTTTCTGAAAGCTCATGAATAGGGGAGTCGATTTAGCCCTGACTGTCTGCCCGTCTGTCCGTGTGTTGGTTGAAATCAACTTTTAGAAGCAACTATATGCTCCTCAGATCTGTGTATGGTATCAATCTTTTGGAAATATCCAGGAATAATTCGCTATTTAAATTCAGCACAATCGCCCCATAATTTTCTGAGATTTGAGCAAAAAACCACGACCACCTCGTTTCTTTTTCACAATTACAACAACAACATACAAATATACTGGTTAGAGTTAACGTGGCATGTAATCCTAGCTGAGCCAAAAAAAAAAATTTTTTATTTTATATAATATTTATATTTTTATTATTTTTTTAATACAATTTTTTTTTTAATTTTGTATAATGCAGCCAGTAGGGTTTTTAATTTCTAAAACTAGTGATGAGTAACAGTACTTACACAATTTTATTTTAAAGTGCGATAATGTCATTTAACAATTTAGAATTGTTGGAGTTATTCACAAACTCAGATAATGAAAATGCATTTAAATTGGTTATTGTGGAAAAACTACACGATTTACCAGGATACCACGAAATGGATGTTCATAGCAAAATTCACTTCGTTTTTCTAACAATTATAACAAAATGGCTTACCTCACACCGTACGAAAAAAGCATTTATGAAAAACAACCCAGACTGGCTAAATGGAGTTACAACTTTTGAAAACATCGAAGAACCACATACATCTTCTGACAGCAAAAGAGGAAGACCAGCAAAAACTATAAACGAGTGTTCTGAGTACACGTAAACTTGAAACGTAAACTTGAAAATGCCACAAAAGATATATCTAAATCGCATCTTTTAGAAGCATTATGTCTTAAGTTTGTAAAAGATAAAGATAAATCAAGGTCCGACATTACAAAAGCTGTGGTACTTGCAAGCCCAGATCGACTGCAGAGGATCAAAGGGAGTTAATGGCCCAAAGTTTGATGATTATGCATCAAAAACTGCCCAACTTTTAGCTCGAATGTACCCTGAGAAGAAACTTACTTCTATGGTTCATAAGATTTTGGCTCATGTTAAAAGTTTAATTCAATATTAATGCTTACCGATTGGAGAGTTGTCAGAAGAAGCCCAGGAATGCAAAAACAAAGACCACAAAAAAATTAGATACACGAATACTTGCAAAATTTCACGGATAAGACAGAATGCGGACCTTTTCAATATGTTGGAGGCCTCTTCAGACCCACTTATTTCATCACGAAGACATAAGATAAGATCTCGAAAGGACTTGGAAGAACATAATTATAGTTCCGATATGTTAAGTCTATTAGATAACGCTCCCAATGTTAATGACTATTTCAAAGAGAACTAACTAATAAAAAACAATTATTTTAGCTAAATAAAATATATACTGAATAACATTATATCTATAGCATAAATATATTATTATTAAAAATAATTTTAAAATGTGTTTCTGTAATAGAAATAAAAAATTTAATATTGGTTTTTAGATTGCTTTTTGCTAAACTTTCGGATTTGAACAATGTGCATTGCAAAGCGCACCGGGTTAAACTAGTTACTTAATATAAATTTAGTTAGATTTTAATATTAAAAGTATATAAAAATGTGTATTTGCGATACGAATGAAAAACTTATATATATTTAAAAAACATGTTAACATTTAACTGGAAAAATTATCATATTTTAACTGCAATTTTTGGAGCACCCTGTACCTCTAGCAATATTTTGTGAACCATGTTTTGAAGCCTAAAGTCAATATCTGTCAATATCTTTTTAAATCTTTAAAATATCTTAATTATTTCAAAAGTTATGATTTTTGCAACGAAAAAATTCAAAAGGCGGTACTGTGCGCCGATCGGCTTTACGGTTTCGGAGTCTATAGCTACCACACACACACACACAAAGAGTTTCACTTTTATATAGATAAGTACAAAACCAAAATGTTTATAGAAATTGTCCAAATTAACTCTATACATAAGATAATTTGTATAAAATATTTTTGATAAATTTTCTTTTTTTTAGAGATTAGTTATGTATTGTTCAGCCATTTCCAATGATATTGATTTTAAAAAAGTTAACAACTCAAATTTTTGTTTTACTAAAATTTTTTTTTTTTAATTTCAGTAGTATAAATTTAAACAAAATATAACAAAACGGCAACAAATATTCATAATAACGCAAAAAATATGTTATGATTACTTAACTTGAATTTAATAGAAATTAAAAGAAAAAAATGTATTCTAAAACCTGATTCTTTTAGTATCCCCAAGGATGATACTCCTATAAATTACATTTCGACGTTTAAAACTCAAACAAAATTGAATCTTTGCTTCGACTTTATGGGACAATTTTATTACACAACTAAGACATAAGACAACTAAAAAGGTAGTCACTTGGCAAGTCTCTTTCTCTTCTTAGGCATAGGTTATAACTTTTTATAACTTCAAATGAAAAGAACGCGTCATTAGAAAGAGTCTTCTGTCATATTCTCGATACCGTGTACCGTGTAACTAAATAAAACACAAAAGGAAAATAAAATTTAAGTTACAAATATTTCCCTCTAGGTACTTACTTATGTAAACTATGAAAGTCCAATTTATTTTACAAATGTGTCCCTTTTTATGAAAACTTTTCTGATTCAATTGATGAAACACGGCCACAATAACAACAAGTCAAAAAGTAATTAAATGTAAAATTGAAACGTATTAAAGATGTCGTCATCAAATTTAATTTTTATGAAAGACGAATTAAGTCTTCTTTGTGTCCAGGTGCTTTAAAATGCATAAACATGTTGATGACTTGTTCACATTTATCTTTTGCAACTTACAGAAACAAAATACAAATTAAAAATAAAATCATAACAAGAATTATGAATATTTATTAAGCAGCAATTGTATATTTATTTATTTACAAAACAATCATACAGCGCTCCCTCACCTTTATGGTGTCATTTTAATTAAGCAAAAAAAAATTACATTTATAATTTAAATTTCTATTCATTACACAGTACAACATTTTTCAGTTAATTGATTGCCAACTCAATTCTGTGAACTGTATGTGAAATTAGACCCAAAAAGAAGAATTTCTGCATCATTCGTTTTGTCTTCTTACCTGCGATTTGAAGTTAGTATCGATTTGAAGTTAGTACTATCGTATAGGGGAATTTATCACGTTTAAGGCCCTGTTGTTTGACATAGCTCGACAACCACTAGCCCAATTTAGTTCAAATAAATTTTAAAAAATTAAGAATTACAATTTCCTTAATCTGTTTATATATTGTTTTCCTATACAAGTCACACTTTCGAAGTTAAAAATGAATGTATGAAGGGAAAAAATTATTTTTTGCCTAAAAATTTAAATTTTTTTTTTTTTAAAATACATAAAAAATCCAAAATGGAAAAAAATTTCAAGTCTAGTTATTTTTTCGCAAAGTCACATAACCTATGAGCAAAATGAGACAAAGATCATAAAAATCGATGCACGCGTTTCGCTTTTATTTGCAATTGAGTAAATGTATGAATTTCAAAAATCAGTTATAGCCACCACCCTTAAAATAAAAATATAAATTAAAAAATTATCATGCAAAAAAAAACTTTATTTATAAAAACTTAATGAAAATAAAATAATATGCAATTAATACGCAATTATAATATGCATAAAAACAAAATTTAGAACATTTTTTCAATTATTGGCAATATCCATCCTTGTAGAATTTGACGCTTGTGGTTCTGTTGATCTTGTTTTCTTCGTAGGTTGTTCATATTCATGGTCTGAGTCTGTATCGTCATCCGAGATACACATACTATTCAAGGGCGTGTTTCTTTCACTGTGTCCACCAATTTCAATGTCTTCATCTTCGGTGCTTTCTTCAAACTGAATAATTGTGGTACTCCACCGGTGAAAACGGTTTCGGCTAGCAGGGACACCGTATCCGCACTCGGAGGTTTAGGTGCATCGGTATCAGCAGGGCGTTGCACTGGAAGTGTGGCAGTAAATGCAGCAGTGTATACTTTTGTTTTCAATTGTTGTCTGTTTAATCCAGGACGAAAATTTATGCATGCATAGCACCTGGATTCATCATGTCCAGTTGTGTCTTCCACCCAAATTACTGGCTTCATAAAAGATAACTTTCTACTTTTTCCGTGAATCCATTTTAGAAGGGTAGTATAACAACTGTTGCACACTGTGTTCGGCGTAAAATTTGCACCACTTAAATATGCTTCATCGAAATAATTACAATACGCGGTTTTGAATTGCTCAGTAAACAAATTTTTTCGATCTTTTTTCTGTATTTTTCGGACGATATGACCACAAACATAACAATATTCATCCAAATATGGGCACTTGTTGTTTTCCATATTGATATATTTTATGTTTTGTTGTTATTCACTTTTAAAAAACTGGAGAAAAATCACTTTTACTGTTCGCGTTCGTCGGCACTGGCTGAATGCCAAAAATCGATCAATGCACACCTATAAATACTACGTATTTTTGAATATTTTACTGCCAGGTACTTATAAATGGGCGCATATTTTAAGGGCGGCTGGCTATATACCTGATTCAGCACTTGTACGTTTCAAACTGTGCAAAACTTTCAAAATAATGACCACCCTTAAATGTGGGTGCAATTTCTGTAAAAAAATCATATAGGTAGCCACCGGAAAAACCAAAATAATAAAAAGGTCCACTTTCCGTTTAATTGTCCACGTACATTTATTACCGCAATCATAAAAATCAAATAACCTTTTGTTTATTCCTTTTTTTTTAATTCTCAGAATCATGAAAAAGGTGTCAATGTTTTCTCCAAATAATGTTGTGCATATCTCGAGCAAATTTTTGAAATTCATACATTTACTCAATTGCGAATAAAAGCGAAACGCGTGCATCGATTTTTATGATCTTTGTCTCATTTTGCTCATAGGTTATGTGACTTTGCGAAAAAATAACTAGACTTGAAACTTTTTTCCATTTTGGATTTTTTATGTATTTAAAAAAAAAAAATTTAATTTTTAGGCAAAAAATAATTTTTTCCCTTCATACATTCATTTTTAACTTCGAAAGTGTTACTTGTATAGGAAAACAATATAAAAACAGATTAAGGGAATTGTAATTCTTAATTTTTTAAAATTTATTTGAACTAAATTGGGCTAGTGGTTGTCGAGCTATGTCAAACAACAGGGCCTTAAACGTGATAAATTCCCCTATACGATAGTACTAACTTCAAATCGATACTAACTTCAAATCGCAGGTAAGAAGACAAAACGAATGATGCAGAAATTCTTTTTTTTGGGTCTAATTTTACATACAGTTAACAGAATTGAGTTGGCAAATCATGTGTTGTACTGTGTTATTAAACCCCCGCCAGAAACGTTCTTACGCAAAACGTTAAATGTAATCAACCATTAAACTTTTACTTCAAAGTTTATTTCGTTTGTGCTAAAGGGAACTTTATTAATTCACAACTTGTTAAAATTAATTTAAATTAAAAGTAAATTGTGCGGGATGCTTTAATTAATTTTTAACAGTTTTTAAAACATTACATTAGTTGGCAAAAGTTAAAGTAATTTTAAGGTTTGTAAAATACAAATAACGTTTTTTAAACCCACTTTAAATTTAACAAGTAAGAGCACTATATTCGGCTGTGCCGAACCTTTAATACCCACCAACAATTTTGTGTACCTTTATTGCGCAGAATTTATTATTTTGTTATTAACTGTAATCGCTATGGAATAATCTCCCCCTAGCTCTTTCAGATCAAGCTCTATTGTGCTTTTAACAGACGGACATGGGGTCTAAAATGGATATTTCGATGCGTTACAAACGGAATGACAAAATGAATATGCCGCTACAATTTTTTTGGTGGCTGGTATAAAAAGTAATTGGACTAGATATATTCGACTGATCCGAATTTTTTATAGACTCAGGAAAAGGATTGGTTGGAAAATGGTTAAAACTAAAAAAAAAAAATATCAAATATTAAAAAGTTTGTAAAAGGAATGAATCGCTATTGAAATTCAGCACAATCGCCCCATAGCTTTCTGAGATATGAGCAGAAAACCACGACCACCTCGTTTTTTTCAAAATTACAACAACAACAGACATATATACTAGTTAGAGTAAACGTGGCATCGAATACCAGCTGAGCCAAAACAATTTTTTTATTTAATTTTATATATTATTTATATTTTTATTATTTTTTTTATATATTTTTAAATTTTTTTTTTTAAATTTTTAAAAAATTTTTTTATTGTTTTTTTTTGTTTTTAATATATTTTTTTATATATTTTTTTTTAATTTTTTTTAGAAACACATGTTTTTTACATGTATGTTTTTAACATGTATTTTATATGAGATGAATGGTGATCCAAACAATTGTTATTGCATGACTATACCCACCACAATAAAAGGTGTGGGGATATATTCATTTTGTCATTCCGTTTGTAACACATCGAAATATTCATTTTCACTTTTCTGAGTCCCGTTTTCATTTAATGACGATCTAGTAATGTCCATACGTCTGTTGAAAGAACGATAGAGTTCGGACCGGAAAGGCTAGGGGGCTCAAATTTAGCCAGAATATTTCTTATACACGAGATTTATTGAAAATGGGCTAAATGGAAATAATACGAAGAAAGTTATAGCTCGTAATTCAAGGGTAGGTAAAAAAACATGTCTTTCCAACAGCAAATAAAATGAGATTGTGTCTATACGCATTGACGTAGAGTGATGAAATTTCAAAAGTATATTTCCTGAGAAAAAACATTTCTGACCCTAAAAATTTTTCAAATCTTAAGTAATGAAATAAATGACAAATTTAGATGTACAAAACAAAATTTTGCAAACATTGCTTTTCAATCAAAATGTTAAAAAAATGTTTATATTAACGGAAAATTAAGGCGACATGCCCACCTCCCATATAACGCTATATCTCAAAGATTTTCAATAAAAAAAAGAAATTTGTAATGGATTATCTAAGTCGAATTCAAACATAATTAACTTTGAAAAAACATATATAACTTTGTAAGTAAGTAATATAATCTTCGTTTTCCGTAAGAAGACAATATTGTAGCAGAAAAGAGTCAGTAGTATCATTTCTAATGTAAAGATTCTTAAGGTAATGAAAGAACAAATTTAAGAAAATAAATAAATAGCATATCGAAGTTATACAGCGAAAGTGATACATATTTAAGTATAAAGAGATTATTCCATAGCGATTCCAGAAAATAAAAATATAATAAATTTTGTGCTATAAAAGTACACAAAATTGGTGGAGGGTATTAAAAAATCGGCAGAGCCGAATATAGTGCTGTCACTTATTTTACAAATTTCATTTACAATATTAATCATTTGTTTACTGGTGTCACGTCACACATGAGAAAATTGGTTTTTTAGAAAAATACAACAAACAATTGATTCATTGTGCTTCACAGATGGGATTTAGTATTCCAGGATTAATTTCAATTTCATTTTAATTACTAAGAACGTATAAATATTACGATGAAAGAAATTAAAAATGTATTTAGCTTGTTTTCCGACATGATAATAGTTTTTCTCTGTATGTAGCATAACACTTTTTTAAATTATACAAAATTTATTTATTTGTTTGAGACCACGAAATGTGTTGTCAATGTTCAACTTAGTTAGTCTTAATCTATTAGTGTAATTTTAAAGATATTTCGTAATCTTGTATTAGAAAATCGAATTCATAAATACGAGTTTGTATGTATATTTTTGTTCTTTTGAAATAGTTACCTTTTTTTAATTTATTTTTTTAATACACCTTTCCAAGAAAAGAGCATATTGTATGATTTTGTAAAAAATACAAGGAAGTATTTGTGTAATACCAAAAAAAAAAAAACACATAAACTTACACAGATCTTACACGTTTAAATTAAAGTTTTTAAGTTTTGAGTTTGTTGGTGAGAGAGTCTTTACTTGCCCTCTGTTGTCTCTTGCCTTTTCACCGAAAAACTTAAGAGTTCGCAAACTTTAATTTGAACATATAAGTGCCGTGCGATTGCATGCATATAAAAAGAAAAAACCTTTCTGTAGGAAGAAGAATTTAAACGCAATGGCAATTAATTATTTATTTCAAATTATTTTTATCTACATTGTTCCTTCATTACATTAAAAAACATTTCTGATAAAAAAAATAAAACATTTCTATTTGATAATATGTAAAGTTTGGCAATGAGTTTTAATTTTATCCTTGCCTCATATATGCATTAGTCCTTCTCAATACATTATTTGTATTTTTGATTTTTCTACGCAATATTTCATTGTTACTCAGAAGTTTATTTAAATTGATCCGGTTTTGTTCTTCTTGCTTTTTTCTATTTGCTAATAGCATTTTAATTTTTTTTATTTTTTCGTTTAAAGCGTTTATCTCGTTAGGTTTTAAACGACTACCTTCTGTAGCATCATCCTTTTTCGGAGTTTCAGATCCTGAAGGACTACCTTCTGTAGCATCATCCTTTTTCGGAGTTTCAGATCCTGAAGGACTACCTTCTGTAGCATCATCCTTTTTCGGAGTTTCAGATCCTGAAGGACTACCTTCTGTAGCATCATCCTTTTTCGGAGTTTCAGATCCTGAAGGACTACCTTCTGTAGCATCATCCTTTTTCGGAGTTTCAGATCCTGAAGGACTATCTTCTGTAGCATCATCCTTTTTCGGAGTTTCAGATCCTGAAGGACTACCTTCTGTAGCATCATCCTTTTTTGGAGTTTCAGATCCTGAAGGACTACCTTCTGTAGCATCATCCTTTTTCGGAGTTTCAGATCCTGAAGGACTACCTTCTGTAGCATCATCCTTTTTCAGAGTTTCAGATCCTGAAGTAGGCTTTCCATCAGAATCGTCATCATCCGCAGCTAATGCTACTGCTAAGAGAATTCCAAAAAGAATAAATGGAAGAAATTTCATTTCTATTAATTGTAAATTGTGTGAAGAATTATAACTCTAAAAATCAACTGTAATTTCATAAATTTAATCGTCGTATTTATAGCATAATTCCTAAACTTGGACCAGGTGCGGCAACATCGAAGTAATTTGGGGCAGTGTTTATATTAAACGAATTTGTAAAAAAAAAAATTTATTGCTACGTAACTAACGTAACCTTACTATTATCGTTGGAACTACTCTCGCATAAGTACATCTAACTAATAGTGCGTTTAATATACAAAAAAAGAACTCAAAATCACAAACATACTCATTGTACTTACATTACTTTTCATAACAAAAATTATTTATCATCGATTTGTTAAATTTGTTTGTTAACAAATTTGTTAGATTTGATATGGTGCTAAACTTTTAATTCGCTTAACGAACTTCGATGGTAAAAATACAGATTTTTTTAAAAAGTTTGGAAAAGAGAAATATTTCATTATCTTGGCAATTTACAAAAAAAAAATGATTAACAGAAAATATTCTAAGACTTATAATCATTTTTATGCTAAAAATTGTAATGTTTTCCATTATTTATTTAAAAAAAATTTCGCAGGCAAGAAATTTAAGCTTCAACCTGACGTTATTATTGAAACGTTCAAGAAAAGTTTATTCTTTTAGCATATGCTCGCAACTTCCTCTTTGTGGTTATCGGGATAAAAGATAGCCTATGTGTTAATCGAGGTTGTTATCTGTCTGGGTACCAAATTTCATTTAGTTCCGATCAGCCGCTTTTGCGTAATTGAGTAACAAAAATCTAAACATCTAAACATACAAACATTCACATTTATTATATTAAGGGCCATTATTACAACTTGCCGTTGGTTAAAGGAAGGATTTCGTCAGACCAATAAATGACTTTGTATTATAAAGCTTTCATTTATTATCTTTTTATCCATTAAATGTTACCATTATTAATAATAATAACAATAAATAATTAAAATTTTAATAATGCAAAGTTATTTATCGGGAGCAAGAAATCCTACCTTTAACTTACGGCAAGTTGTAGTAATGGCCCTAAATAGAACTTAAATTAAGTTAATTGTTAAATATTTTTTGTAAACGTTTGATTTTAAAAACAATCGAAAAGCTAAGAATTATATTAAAATTATTTTATAAAGACTAGTAGGTGTCGTATAGTCACATATGTTGTTGTTCATTATCTATGTAATTTTGATTCATACTATATCTACCAATTTTTATTTTTTTCCCACAAACATAGTTTTTATTCCGCGCCTGCCTTAAGCGAATATTACACGTGTTAAAATATTTGCTTACAGACTTATTTTGGTGCCTATGTATGTATGTACGTACGTACGATTAAATTAATATTGAAAAACAAAAATTTAAAAAATAATAAAAACAAACTTTCTTTACTAATGAATGTATATTTAAAAAGCAGAGCAAATATTTTTTTCAATTAAACTAAGCCGTGTGTTTAGAACGAGATGTACGCATTTTAATTGGAATTTTTTAAGTCTATTTACCAACAACCATACACCCAAGAAAGTATGATAAATATATTGTTCTATACCCTTGTTTACACTTAAGATAAATATGAATGCTAACAGAAATGTTCCGTGATATAGACAGTTCCCTTTTTATACATATTTATTGCTGACAATAAATAAAAACATCATTTTATTGATATTCAAACGATCACTATAGCTTAGTCTATATTACCAATACTACTTGAAAGAAGTAGAAACTTTCGTATCAATAAGTGACAGATGCCAATTACTTATGCATTATATTTGTACATAAATACATACTTACATATTTCAGAATAACTAGATAACACTAAAAATAAAACATTGAACTTTTGTTAGACATAAAGATTCTTAAGTCATCAGAATATGATAAAAATATCATATAACCCGCTACTTCGATAGCGTAGTTCTTACTACTTATAAAATGCACAAGTTCTATTTTTAATTCTTAAATATTTTTTATTTCAATTCATGAAAACTTGTATCTCTGATTTAATTTTTTTAGAAAAATAAAAAGTAGAATAGGTGTATATCGGGCATATATTTTCTATCTAAAACCAAGATCAATGCCATTAAGTTTCGAAAACTAAGATTCATAGATTCAGAATTTGCAAAACTTACCCTCAAAATAATGAAAGTAACATAGTTTTCTTCACTAAAAACTTCTACTTGGTTAGTTATTACCTACATCAGAATTCTACAAAATATAAAGAAACAGAGAAAAAGTAAAATTTTGGTCGTCCATAATATTAGGAATTAGACCTCGGATCAATAAGTGCTAATTATAAAAATCTATACAAAGAGTACAATAAAAATGCGAAAATGCATCTTTTGTGTCGCCAAGACCATTTTCATTCTCAACTTGAATCAATAATCCTTCATTTTACAATCCTACCTTCGCAAATGTAGAAAACACAAAAAGTACCATAATAATTCAAAAAAGTACCTTTTTGGTCGCCTATAACATTTTAAGTCTCAGCTCGGATCTACAGTCGCTAATGTCAAAATTCTAACTTCATTAACGTTGAAAATACAAAAAGTGCCCAAAAACAGAGTACTACCCTTTTGGCTTTTCCATATCTATGTATAAATTCCAAGTTAAAAATGTTCAAATATCTTTGTAACAAAATATTTTAAAAGACATGATTTTACACAGAAAAAAATATTGCTAAAATTTGTTTAATTAATTGAATTTTTAATTTGTTTTTGAATTCTAATTATAGTTTTGATTAATTTAATTAAATTTTTTAATTGATATTAAATATTTCCAAAAAACAAAGAGATTTCTGTCAGTTGAAAAAAATTTAAAAAAATAAAATATATTATTTTATATATATTATTTTATACTTGAAAATTTAATTTTAAGAATAAATTTAATACAATTGTTACTCAAGGAGCGAAATAATGAAAAATTGTCGCCAATCTGCAAGAGAAAGTTCTGGTAAGTGCACATACGTACATATATAACAATATGTTCTGCTTTAAATATAATAAATGGTTTCGGTTTCATTGTAGGTATGCCAAAATTCATTACATATTTATTGTGTGCCTTTATATTCCTCAGAATTCTCATTTTAATAGGTAATCTGAATCAATTATTTGGCTTGGAGATTGTCAGAAGCCTCCAAAGTTGAGTGTATCCATATGGATACAATATAGCGAAAGGGTTAATTATTTTTATACTCAGAACCAAAAAAAAAAAAAAAAAATGGCGTACCCCCCTATATTCCTTTTGTTATTCCGTTTGTAGCACCCCAAAATATCCATTAGACCCCATAAAATATATATTTTCATTTTATTGAATGACGATCTAACTATATTCGTCCATCTGTTTGTCTGTTGACAGCACGACAAAGCTTGAACCGATTTATGGTTATAAAATTTAGTCTTATACAAAAGGTTTGTTTGTTATTGAAAATGGGATAGATCGGGATGGGAACATAGATGGGAAGAGAGTTATATGTGGTAATCCAAGATTAGGACAAAAATTCAATTTGCTTCCAACATCGAATAAAAAGCGATTGTGTCTAAACGTATACACGTAGAGCGAGGAAACTTTAAAAGTATATTTCCAGAGCAAAAAAACATATTTTTCCCAAAAATTTGCTCAAATCTATTCATTACTAAAGAAGTTATAGATCAAATTGTACAAAAATTTATAACGTGTCTTCGGTTAATTTAAAATTGAAAACGTAATAAAACAGACAAAATTAGACGTTTGAATCTTTAATTTCGAAAACATTACTTTCTGATCAAAAGACTTGTAATAACGAAAAATTAAGGTGACGCGCCCACTTCCCATATAACGCTTTATCTCAAATTCAAATAATTTCTTTATGGGCAAAGATTTTGGAAGAATAAAGGACTATATTCAAATATCTAAATTGAGTTTGTTCGCAGCACTATATCGACACTCCTTCTCTAACCTCCACTTTCATTTTTACAGCATATCTACTCGTACTTGTTTTTTTTTTTACATAAGCATATGGAAAAAATCTTTCTCTTACTAGAGTTAGGTTGAGTTATTACCGATACCCAAAATAAGTATCCGCCGCTTTATATCGTTCTTAATCAAAATTATAACATAAATATATCCCAGTATACGTTACAAAAAAAAAAAAAATAGTAGTAGGGGACTGCTTCACATAAAATGCTTCACGTAAATTAATGAAGTTTAAAAATTCTTATTAAATTGTGTTCTGCTCGCTTCATATACATTAATTAGTTAGTTACGAAAACTACGAGTTTATTGATGTGTTTTGTTGCTAAGCGTTAGTTTTTTATATTAAAAAAAACAACTAGTTTATTTTCGTAATTAAATTTCTGTTTTCTTTTCATATTTGCTTAATTAGAAATAAACAAACAAAAAAATCCATTAACGCACTTTAATGAGAACAAATTAAGTAAAATAAATATTTTTACTTTAATAAATACACATTTAATTAAAAATACAAAAAAAAGCCATTGACGCATGACGAATTGTGTTTTCTTATTTTTTTATTATTTTTTATAAGAAATAAAAAACCCATTGACGCAATTACATATGTACAAACCTATTAATTAATTAATTATCAAAATATATTACTAAAGTTTTAAATCGTGTAAAACTTGATTGGGTAAAGAAAAGAAAAAGAAAAGGTTTTTAAAAGTGAGGTTAGCATTTCTACGAATTATGTTTGATACAAGAATAAAATTTTAAATCTCTAATTGTAGAAACAAAAAAAAGAGTGTGCGCAAATTTGTGCCATTATTTTTGACGATTTTTTTAAATTTTCACATTTGTTCTATTTTTGCTCATCAGGCACTTTTTCTTATACATTTATATCGTCATAAACTTCTATGTATTTTGAACTATTGATTTCAACTGTTATTCACATCACTTTTAACACTTTACAATGTTAATACCTGCCTATAATTATAAATTTGAAAAATTTTTTATAATCGATAGTAGTTATAAGGGAATGTCCCACACACACTACAAAACATTATTTGTTAAAAAAAATAAATATAAGTACCTAATAAGAATAATTATTAAAAGCATTAATCACAAAAATAAGTTTACAACAATAAATACAGGTACATAAAAAAACCCGGGCACTCACGTATCAGGCTACTGTCCAATTGTCAGAAGAAACTGCCGTGGCCAGAAATAAGCACTTACGATTATATCGTACGAATTGTTCGAGCAAATTCAGCAGATGCGATACAAATCGAGATGTCTTGAATAGGTTATTTCTGAGCAGAGACCCTTTTATAAACTGCAGTACGCAAAGAGAACGGATTAATAAAAAATCTTTTTCATCAGAAACCATCACACTTCTTCTTCCTGACACCGATGACGCAGCTAATAAGGATATACATACGTCATAATAATTATTAAGGAATTTTTATTAGTTTAACTTTTCCGTATATTATGTATTAAATAATATAAAATAGATATAATAAAGCCTTTTTTCATAAAAAATACTATTTTATAAGAACCTTATAAAATATGCATGTATCTACATACAGTCTGTTAAAAATGAGTTTAAACCTTTAAAATGAACATTTGTTAATTGAGTTTTACTATTTATACCGTCTTTTATTCCTTAGGAATGTGGCTTTTGGAAAAATCTTAAAAATTTGAACTTTTGTTCTTTAATTTCTTTTATTGCATTTTTAAGAAAATTTTACGAATTTTGCAGGATTTTTTTCCCCATTAAATTTTTAATAACTCCGAAATAGTAATAGATAGAAAAGAAATGTGTTTAGTTAGTTTAAGCAGAACTTTCCGGTGCATCTTCTGATTCTCCTGCCATTAAAATCAGATAACCCATTTTCAAGTTATGACAAAATATATTAGGCAACGCCACGCCTCGCCTTTAACAGAAAATCCTTACGTACTAGAGAAAAACGGAAAACAGATTTAAATTAAGGGCATCAAAATCCATATAGTCCACATACTTTTATTTCTAGGGTAGAAATAATTTTTTTTTGTTGCGCAGTGTAATTTTTTCAAAATCTGCCACTAGACTTTTTATATCAAACTACACCTAAAACTAGCAAAAAACCAAAACTTTTAATTCAAAAAATACATTTAATAGTTTTGGCCAGGTTTTCAGACCAAATACTCCTCTGTGCGCTGGACACAAATGCTTGCTAGTGTAAAACATTTTCTAAAATACAATCTCTTTTTGTGAAAGACTTAAAGGTGTGGTGATATCACATCATATGATACGCAAAACTTTACATTTCACAGAACGGGAATTGGCCCCCTAACGTTAACATTGCCAGTTACTAGTGCTATTAAAAATTTTTAATAAGCGAACTTTTTAGAAATTAAAACAAACACAAGAAATTTTGTATTTAAGTTGCATATTTGAATTCACTTTATTCTGATATTATTTTTGTAATTCAATTTATTTAAATTTGCTTCGCCTTCGTGTTAGACATCAACTGATATTAACTCTTTTACTGCGTTTTTTGTTATTATTTTTCTACGTTTACAATGCCAAAACGGAAATTATTCTCCTACCAAATTGTCTTAAAAATTAATTAAGCCTGCTGATTTCTCAAATTTCCTTTCTATATACATATAAACTTAATGACTTAAATAGCAAAAAAAAACTTTTTTCAAATAAATATAAATTATATAAAATAGTTGTTACAGTAAATATGTACGTATTTCAAATGTGTTTAAAAATTGTAAAAACACATTAATTTTTTTTAATATTTAAAGAAAGGTCACACAAAGTCGGAATCAGAATAAACTAATTTTCTAAATATTTAACGTATCAATAAGCGTAGTTTAAATGTTTAAGAACATTTTTATTTTTAAATCGTTTTAACTTTGTGTTTTTAACTGAAATAATCATATTCTACAAAAAGATTAAACACATTCGAACAAGCCAACCAAGTTGTGTTTAAATTAAATAACTCTATCAATTTTAGTCCGACCAAAGTGGCATCCCTGAATGGCTGAATGAATTTAATATTATTAAACGTTAAATATTACAAGCGGAGAGCTTTTGCGCGAAAAGACGTTCCAAATTCAAATCGTAATAATGTCACAAATTCTCCCACCATTTAAGATGCCATCACAATGCAAAGCTGCTGGTTTTTATGCTATTACTAGAAAAGCCTGGCGCGTGTTGCTACGCCCCTTAATGAATAAAAATGCATTCTGAATTTTAATTGAATATCAAGTGCAAAAAGCTAAATATTATAACTTTTTTAAATGGGCGTGGCACTGCCCTAATCACGAAACTAAATAGTCATGACAGCTCAATATGTGTTCAAAGTTTCAGAAAAATCGGTGAAGTTCAAGTAGCTGAAAATTATAATTTTTTTTGAGCGTGACACTGCCCACTTTTCTAATCAAGAAATTGTAAAGTCATGACAGCTCAATATGTGTGCAAAGTTTCAGAAGAATCGGTCAAGTGCAAGTAGCTAAAACTGATAACTAATTTTTTATGGGCGTGGCCCCGCCCACTTTTTGCCACCCATAAACAATCCCTGGAATGTGTACAATAACTTGCCAAAGTTTGAGTCCGATCGGTTTTACAGTTTCGGAGTCTATAGCTAACACACACACCCAGACAGACAAAGTTTCACTTTTATATATATAGATTACAAAATATATTAAAGCATATCCTGCGCCTTTCAATAGGCTGCTAAAACAATTATTCAGCCATGCATGGAACAAAGAGAACATTCCAAGCGAGTTTGAAGCAGTCAATAATATGCTGAGGTTTTTGTAGACAATCGCAATTATTTTTTCGATTTTAAGTTATTGATGCTATATTGTTTAAAAAATACGTCCAGCACTAACAAAGTATGTCGACAAATGTTTAGTTGTTGTTAAATTATATCTGTTTTTAACAAGTGCCAAATCTTTAAATATTTGGAATAATCTCTAAAATATGTATCACTTTCTTTGTATAACTTCGATATGTTAATAAAAGGTTTTCGTAAATGTAGTCTATCACTGAAAGTGGGCGACAAAGTAGGCGTGTCAATATAGTTCCTGCGAATAAACTCAACTTATATATGAATATAGTCCTTTATTCTTCCAAAATCTTTATTCATAGGGAATTTATATGAATTTGAGATTAAACGTTATATCGAAGGTGGACGTAAAAGTGGGCGTGTTACTTTTATTTTCCGTTAGTACAAAGATTTTGACTAAAAAGCAATATTTGCAAAATTTCAGAATCATACATCTAATTTTGACAGTTTTGTTATATTTTAAATTTTGAATATACCGAAAAATACACTGTGCGGTATTAATTTTCGTACATTTTGATCTAACTAAATAATTTAAGCAATTTTTAGGGGAAAATATTTTTTACTCAGGAAAAATATTTTTTAAGTTTCATGGCTCTACGTTAATGCGTTTGGACACAATTGCAATTTATTCTATGTTGGAAGGACATGGTTTTTTTACCTGCTCTTGAATTACGTTATAGCTAACATAGCTATATCGTCATAAAACGAAACCCCGACTCAGAAAAAATATACTTTATTGGGTCTACTAAAATGTATATTTCGATCTGTTACAAACGGAATGACATAAAGAATATGTGTTAAAATAAACAATCACGTACTCATGTTGAATACATTTAAAAATTAATTTTCAGTTCACAATAACTTGTAATTGCCCAAATATGTTCATTGTAAAGGGTGTTTTTTTAAGCCCGATAGAACTTGAAATTGTAAAAAATAACACAAAAAATTAAATTGTAATCAACATTTTTTTTTTATTCGAAAGATCAATACGTGACATTAACATTTGAAAATGATTTCGGGCATATGGGCACCGCGGCTGTTCTTGACGAAGCGCATTCTGGACGTCCAATTTTGGGCCACTTTTTCGAGCACTGCTGGCCGTATGTCACGAATAACACGAACAATGCTGGCCTCCAAGGCGTCAATTGTTGCTGGTTTATCAGCATAAACGTAGCCCCACAGGAAACAATCGAGAGGTGTCAAATCGCACGACCTTGGAGGCCAATTAACAGGTCCATTTCTCGAAATCAACTTATCGCCAAATTTTGATTTCAATAAGTCGATGGTTGCGTTCGCCGTATGGCACGTAGCGCCATCCTGTTGAAACCACATCTCCTCCGGATCAATGTCATCCATATTTTCAAACAAAAAATCATTGATCATGGTGCGGTAACGATCTCCATTGACCGTAACGCGAGCTCCGGCCTCATTTTTTAAGAAATAAGGTCCGATGATGCCACCAGCGTGAAAACCGCACCAAACGGTGCATTTTTCTGGATGTAATAGAGTCTGTAGGGTCTCTTGTGGATTGGTCTCGCTCCATATGCGGCAATTTTGCTTATTGACAAACCCGTTAAGCCAAAAATGAGCCTCATCGCTGAACACAATTTTGCGATAAAACAACGTACGTCCAGAATGCGCTTCGTCAAGAACAGCCGCGGTGCCCATATGCCCGAAATCATTTTCAAATGTTAATGTCACGTATTGATCTTTCGAATAAAAAAAAAATTTTGATTACAATTTAATTTTTTGTGTTATTTTTTACAATTTCAAGTTCTATCGGGCTTAAAAAAACACCCTTTACAACTTAAATCTCCATTATTGTTTATGGTTTGTTTATGTATTTATTTGTTTTTATTTGTTTTTAAATAAAAAGCTTTTAATCTATTTTTAAATAAAAAGCTTTCTTATATATATATTTGTCTGTCTATAAAAGGTTACGTAATGATTGTATACTTCACGTTTTGCAATTACTAATGTACGATCTTTCAATAAGTCGCAAAGTGACTTTAGTTAATCGAATCAAATCTCTCTCCAGGATTTGCCAATGGCGCGAAAAAGCGATAGTTTGTCTTCAAACTTTTATGTAGGTTTGCGATATATTTAGATAAGTATAATAAGGTGGACAACCGAAAAGACGAATAATTTACCTTTTAATAAACTGTTTTATAGTATTGGGGCTTTAGAGTGAGGTGAAGACCAAGAATTTCATTTATTTTTAAATAAATTAAAGTCAGCAAAGATTTGTAAGCTTCTTCAATCATATTTCTACTTTATAGTGTACCACACACTATAACAGTACCTCCTCTGCTGTCATTGCGCTCCAGATTACTTTTTTCTCACATTAGCATTCTAGTTGCTTCTTACAAATAAAAATCACGTTTTTTACCAATAACGGACAAGGAATTCAGATGGCTAGCAAGAAGAAAACATGGAAAATTTTGTTTTAAACTATTTGTCTATATTTCTGAGTATGTTAATAATGAACTAAAAATAATATTATTAATGAGCAAGTTTAAAGAGCATTGAAAAAAATAATTATAATAATTAGTATTAATTTTTTTAACAACTACAAAAATCTATTTTTATTTAATATTTAAATGTTAGTTTAGGTTGAAAATGAAGGGCACTAAAAGCCCAAACCCATGGCAGGTATACACGTATGCCTAGTTTGCATGTTGTGCTTGTATGTGTAAACAAAATTTTCCCTTATAAAAACCATAATCCTATTTTCTCTATAAAATCGACAAGTTCAGAAACTCAGTTCCCTCAATGTAATTCCTTATGGATCTCCAGTTTGAGTTCCAAAGGTATTCCAAGTTCGGAATAGTAAAAAATTTTCGCATCTTAAACTAATTAGTGTCTTAAATGGTTGGTAAAAATTTCCTTCGATTTCTCAAGATTTGGGTTACTCCGTAGTATGTTCGTTATTTTCCCGACCTCACTTGAAAGTAAAATTTCGAAAATCCTTGATTTGTAAAATTTCAACGGAATTTAACGTTTAAGTATATTTCTCGGGTCCGAAAGCTCTCAATGGTATATGTGGTACCATGCGTACCACACCGACTTAAGCAATGGAGGCAATACTAGGATTGCTGCAGTTGGACAGTAATATCTGTAATTCATAAGTAAAGCGATAAAAAAAATCGCTTTAAATCGTATTTGACACATAGGAGAATTCTGGCTCTCGTGAATTGAAAGCTTAGTGAGATCCAGATTCCTATAGAGCACATGATTCGAATGAAAGTGATCGAAAGGCTACATCGCACATAGCGAATAAATTCATGCACAATTGGATTAAATTGGATTACACTCAAGAAAGTATGTAAATTATTTGGTCATACAGCTATTTCAAGGATGACGTTTTCTAAATAGATACAGCCCGCAGCCACAACATTAGCAAAACTAACTGCGCATTTCAGACGACTAATGGCAAACGTGGTGGGTGGGTGTTTTGAAAACTTATTTACTTATTTATTTATTTAAGTCTATGGATTCTAGATCCTTACAGACTAAAAAGCAGTACATACAAAATGTTTAATATTAGTTATTCAAAACCAAAATAATTTTACATTTTACAATATCAACATTTATGGAAAAATCAACATGTTGATAAAGTTGATTGAACTCGGTACAAATCCTCAAAAACGGATCGAAGTTGGCATAATTCGTTCTGAAAACTTTGACAGATAGCGGACAAAAACGACGTGTAGAACGACATGGTACATTAAAAAAGATATTCGCTAATAGGAAATCAGAACATATACACCCTTTTATTAAATTTAGAACAAAAGTAACGTTTAACATTGTTCTACGACTTTTTAAAGTTGGCAGCTTCACTAGTGCAAGTCTACTAGAATAAGGCGGCAGGCTTAACGAGTTCCACTGTAAGCCACGAAGACAAAATAGCAGGAACTGTTTTTGCACAGATTCAATGCTATTAATATAAACATTGTAAGTTGGACCCCAAATTATTGAACCATACTCAAGAATAAGCCTGACAAGAGAAATATACAATTGTATTGTTATATATGGATCTGTAAACTCTTTCGCCCAACGTTTTATGAATCCAAGGACAGCGCGTGCTTTATTAACAGTTAAAGAAATATGCTGAATAAAATTTAGTTTAGCATCTAATAGGATTCCAAGATCGGAGACGGATTCCAGTCTTTTTAACGTAAAACCATTTAAAACATAATTAACTTTAATATAATATCTACGAAAGAAACACATATATTTGCATTTTTCAGGGTTCAGCTCCATTAAATTAAATCTACACCATACATTAAAAGCATCTTTATCCATTTGTAAGAGGGTATGATCGGCGTAATTATTATAACTTAGGAATATTTTTACGTCGTCAGCATACATAATAACGTTTGAGAACTTAATAGCATTTGGTAAATCATTAATAAACAAGGAAAACAGCAATGGACCAAGATGACTTCCCTGAGGAACACCAGAAACAACGGCTATTGGTTTAGAGATAATGTTTTTAAGACGAACATTTTTTTTTCTATTTGTCTAATACGAAAAAATCCACTTAAGGGAGTTCTGTGTAAATCCCATTACATCAAGTTTTTTTATTAGAAGTTTATGGTTAACTTTATCAAAGGCTTTGCTGAAGTCGGTGTAAATAACATCAGTTTGCATTTGTTCAATAAAACCACGATTTACAAGCGTAGTAAACTGCAGCAGATTTGTAACAGTCGAACAACCCTTACGAAAACCATGTTGTAACGGAGATAATATAGATGTTACATGATGGCAAAGATGGTCAGTTATAATTTTCTCAAAAAGTTTAGGTATTTTACTAAGGTTAGCAATACCTCTATAATTAGCGATGTTATTTCTGCAGCCAGACTTGAATAATGGTATTATAAAAGAGTCCTTCCACATAGTAGGAAAATAACCGGATTTTATCGACATATTGAAAAGTATTGTAAGAGGAGAAACGAAAGCCTCAGCACATTTAATAAGAAGGCTACTAGGAATTCCATCAGGGCCATATTTATAGGAAAATTTTAGATTTTTTAAACTGCTGAAAACCGTTGATTCATCAAGA
Source organism: Phyto melanocephala (assembly GCA_941918925.1). Lineage (NCBI taxonomy): Eukaryota > Metazoa > Arthropoda > Insecta > Diptera > Rhinophoridae > Phyto > Phyto melanocephala. The sequence goes on along the minus strand of OW799235.1, from coordinate 60,483,019 downwards.
AATGGAATTGATATAGCTGGATTTGATAATTCCATTAGTGGATAAGATTTTAAATCGTCGAATTTAGCGTCAGAATAAGTGGTAGAAAAGAAGTCAGCAAACAGATTACTTATTATTAAGTCATCATCGGATTCAGAATTAAGGTACTTCATAACAGTTGGAAATGCAACTGTCCTCCTTTTGTAATTAACCAACTTGTAGAAGCTCTTTGGATCAGTTTTAAAATTTTGACGCATTTTATTTAAATAGCTCAAGTAGCAAGACTGATTCATTGAATTATATTGTGCACGAATCACCGAATATTTGGCATAATCGATAGAAGATCCAGACTTTTTGTATATTTTATAAAGCTTGTTCTTTTTATTTTTAACGGTAGAGAGATACTTAGAGTTCTACGGTGGGCCAGATTGTTTTAAAACAAAAGTTTTCGGAGTGGTTTGATATTTATATATTTCCTGCAACGAACTGAAATATCATGAATTGTCGGTATTGTTTGCTTATCCTTACTAACAAAAGATAAGTTCTTACCTTTAATATCAAAAAATTCTTTAACTCTTATCAATTTTATTAACTCTTTTATTTCTTGACTATTTAAATTGTCGGTTTTTTATTTATCAATCGATTAGCCTTTTCAAGGCTTTTATGATTTTGTACCAAGTATGAAAACAAAATGTACTTTTTTGGCCATGACGGTACCATTTTTTTTACTATTTATTAATAAAAACATAAACTTAACAAAAATGCTAAAAAAAATTCAGAAGTGTACAATAAAAAAACAGAAACTTAACCAAAAATTGGTATAAAAATCCAGTATACAACAAAAAATATTAAATATTACATTCATAGGTACATACGTAGAGATCGGTTGTTTAACAAATTTTATTTATTACATATTTTTATTTAGATAATGAATTTTCTGTTATTTTAAAATAAAGCAACAAGAATTTGTTGACTTCAATATATCTTTTGTTTGTATCAAATTAAAAACAGTAGAAACGTGTAGTCTTTATACCCTTCACACAGTGAAAAAGGGTATATATAGGTTTGTCATTCCGTGTGAAATTTCTACAATTTTCATTTCCGACCCCATAAAGTATATATTTTCTGAAAGCTTATGAATAGGGAAGTCGATTAAGCTCTGTCAGTCTGTCCGTCTGTCCGTCTGACCGTCTGTCCGTGTGTATGTTGAAATCAACTTTTTGAAGCCCCCCGACATCACTCGGACCCGGGTGAGGTATTAAAATATCAGAAATATTCGGGAGTATATCGCTATTGAAAATCAGAAACATCGGTACATAAACAACTGAGATATGAGCAAAAACCCACGACCACCTCGATTTTTTTTTCACAAAAACAACATTACAACAACAACATACATACATACAAACTTGTATATTGGCTAAAGTAAACGTGGGATCGAATCCCAGCTGAGCCAAAAAAAAAATTTTTTTTATATTTTAAAAATTTTTTTTTTAATTTTTTTTTTTAATTTTTTTTTTATTTTTTTTTTTTTATTTTTTATTTAATATATTATTTATATTTTTATTATTTTTTTTTTAATTTTTTTTTTTATTTTTTTTTTGTTTTATATTAATTTTATATATTTTAATTACTTTTTTAAAATTTTTTTTTTTAAATTTTTTTTTTAATTTTTTTTTAAATTTTTTTTTTAAATTTTTTTTTTTTAAATTTTTTTTTTATTTTTTTTTTAACATACATACGTAAATTTATAATTTTACAATGGGATGTTTTTTATATATGTATATTTTTTATATGTATGTACGTATTTCATATGAGATGAATGGTGATACAAACTACTGTTATTGCATGACTATACGTTGTGAAGGGTATATAAGATTCGGCACGGCCGAATATAGCGCTCTTACTTGTTTTCTTTCATTTGTTTTAATTAGGTTTTGAAAATAAAGAACTCGTTCGACGTTGGCCGATGTGGAATAGACAGAATTCCTCTTACAATTCTTGAAATATCTGGGAACATGAACTCATTTAATTCATTTTTCATCTGTGATACTTTAGACCAAAAATATAAAATATTTGAATATTTGTGTGATCTAAGTTCAATCACATCGGCTAATGCTTTGTACTGATTATTTATTGCTTGTTCGTGAGGAAACATTTTCACCAGAAGAAATGGGAGAATTTGTTTCTCCCATAATAATTTTTTCTGGAGTAAACTTATCGAACCATTTTAGTACTTCATTATTAAAGTCCACCTTACATGCTTGCGAATCATAAGTAAAATAAAATACATATAAAAACAGCCAAGTCGAGTTCATGTACCAGGTGGTGCCAAATTAACAGGTTATTTTCGTAAGAAGTTTGCAATAAAGTACTATGCAGATTTTGTTGTTCAAGACTTCACATCTGGTACATGAATTCGCTTTGACAACAGCATTGCAACAAAAACAGAGAAGCTGACAGAATAAAATAAAACACACACAAACAAAATTAAAGAGAAGATGGACAAATTTTTAAATTGTACCAAGTAGATCGCGGTAGTACCACGGTACCAACAAGGTCAAAAATGTACCTTGAAAAGTCAATATCCATCCGTGGTTTCGACTGACTGTTCCCACAGGGCTTCGGCTGACTAAGAAACATTGTAAATATTTAGAGATTAGATTTAAAAGATTATTTACGAAACTGTTAACTATTACCCGAGTATTTACGAGATATTATAACCGATTGTTAATTAACGAGTAATGTAACCGATTGTTAGCTGTTATCCGAAATATTTAACTCACGAAATCATCAACCGATAGTTTATTATTGTAGAAAATTGTTAAATCGTCGAACCATACCCAACTGCTGATAAGCTACCCCATTATACTGTATCCGAGTGGCTGAATCCGAAGAGGGTATTTCGTGAATATTCGAATATATACTGCAAGTCGATTGAATTTGAATTATTATTTATATTTTGCTATTGTAATTAAAAATTTTAAGATTTAATAAAATAAATAATTATTGTAACCGCCCGAAAGGGTAAAACAACTGTCTTATTACTTAAGGTTTGTGGATCCGTTAGTAGACTCTGGACACGATCAAGCTATCCCAGCCAACGACAAAACCACGTTACAAACCTATTATACCATCATAATCACTAAGAATATCTGTTTCCAATATTTCAATTTTGCAATTAGGTAAATTACATTCTTTGAAGAATGGTACTGTAATTTTTGTCCTTATAACTGTGTTAGAGAAAACAAAAATATGTGGAATTTCTAATTCATTGAAAAAAGGAAGAGTGAAAAGGATCCTTTCTTATAATGGTTGTACACACAGAAAAGAGATTCATTGTGGCAACCGAATTTGTTGCCAATCGAGTTCCTTCGGTTCCACGTACTATCTATTAATTTGTTTGTAATAACTAAAAAATTTTTTTCTTAGCATGGTAGATTTATTAGCAAGAGTAGAATTTTAGTAACCAAACGGTTGTGTGAGCAGATTTTATTAGTTAGTATTATTGATTAAAAAAAAAAATTGTACCTGATTCCAAATAAATGATTGATGTAATTAAAATAAAATATTGAATTGGTGTTACCAAAAGAATAATTACTTATTATTATCAATTCTTCGATTGAACCAGGAATATAAAAAAAACATTTTTTTCAATTATTTTTTTGTATTTTTAATTTATAAATATCGATATTATATTTCAATAAAATAAATATGTACATATACATTTAAATACTAAAATAAAACTAGAAATTGCAAATATTACAACAAACTCTTGATTTTCTTTTTAGTCTTTAAAACTATACTCGCCTTATCTAACTCGGGCATTACGCGGCGATGCAAACGCTGCAAGGAAGTAAGCAAAGCTAAGTATCTTCGATTAGATTTGGTTCGAAGATACTATAGCGACATAAACTTGCTAAAACTTAATACATGTCCATATGTATGTGTTTTGAGTGACTTCAAACTATATTGCATCCCCAGTACAGCACCATCAATGACGTTATTTCCGCAAATTTCCGCATCTGAAAATTCATTTTGCGTACTGAAATGCATAATATTTTGAAATACACAATCAACATCTTACCTTATAAAACAGCATCTCGCAGATCTTATTTTGTATCACAAAAAAAATAATTGAAATATTTTTATATTTTTTGATTTTTAAAAAATGTTTCTAATTAAAATATGTATCTATGTATATAAATTTTGATTTTGACTAATATAAATTTTTCACAAATGACAGAAAAAATAATTTTGTTTGAAAAACAAGTAAGAGCGCTATATTCGGCCGTACCGAATCTTATATACCCTTCACAACGTGTAGTCATGCAATAACAATTGTTTGTATCACCATTCATCCCATATAAAATACGTGCATACGTTAGAATAAATGTGGCATCGAATCCCAGCTGAGCCAAAAAAATTTTATTTTATTTTATTTAATATATTATTTATATTTTATTATTTTTTTTATACTTTTTTTTAATTTTTTTAAACAATTTTTTTAGAAAAATTTTTAAAAATTTTTTTAAAATTTTTTTTTAAAATTTTTTTTAAATATTTTTTTTGTAGTTTTTTTTATTATTTTTTTCTTATTTTTAATATTTTTTTTTTGTAATTTTTTTTGTTTGGTATGTTTTTTACGTGTATGTATGTATGTATGTTGTTGTTGTAATTATGAAAAAAAACGAGGTGGTCGTGGTTTTTTGCTCATATCTCAGAAAGTTATGGGGCGATTGTGCTGAATTTCAATAGCGATTCATTCCTGGATATTTCCAAGAGATTGATACCATATACAGATCTGAGGAACATATAGTTGCTTCTAAAAGTTGATTTCAACCAACACACGGACAGACGGGCAGACGGATAGACGGACAGACGGTCAGAGCTTAATCGACTCCTCTAGTCATAAGCTTTCAGAAAATATATACTTTATGGGGTCGGAAATGAAAATTGTAGAAATTACAAACGGAATGACAAAGCTATATATACCCTTGTGCACCACAGGTGAAGGGTATAATAATATTTATATTAATTGTTTGTAACAAATAATTATTACATGTAACAATTTTCGTTTGTAAACACCAAATATAGTTTAACTCTAAGCATTTGTTTAATGCAAACGAATTGTAATAATACAAGTAACCAATAATTATTTGCAATGACTAAAATTTCATTTTTATTTAAAATAAGACATTGGAATATAAGATTTTTTTTTGCATGAATTAAAATTTAGTTGTGAACGCTATTATAAACAATTAAATTCGGTTGTGATAAAGGTGAATTTTAAACAAATCTATTTAATAAGGCTAGTTGATTGGAAGAAATAATTTATTTGTCCTGAGCAATAAATTTCGAATGCTGTTGTTTTTTTTTTCGTTTATAAATATATAATATCTGTTCTACTATTTTTATTGTTTTAACCGTTTTCCAACCAATCTTTTTCCTGAGTGTACCTGAACCTGTTTCAATCGCTTATTTTATTGAAACGATTTATGTCTGAAGCACTATTAATTTAATTTTTTCAGCCTGCACCATTATCTTCAAAATTGTTGTCTCTTCTTGTACATATTAGTGTCCCTATTATTAATATGACTTTGATTTCTGTTGGCAAAATTTCCATTATTCTTATTTCCTCTGTTATAAAACTCTTTACTATTTTTAGAACTTGGTCTTACAAAATTTTGATTTTCAAAGTTACCTCTATTTTGCGCGTTTAAGCATTTGTTGTTCTAGCCATAATTAGGTCTATTAAAATTTTCTAATTTGTATTGATTACCATTTGGATATGAATACTGGAAAAAACTTTTGGAAACTTTTAGGGGGACAAAAAAGATACCAAAAAGGGAAAAGCACAGGAAAATGTGTATAATTCCTAATTACAGTGCCAATTTTCATAAAATTTCACATTCATAACAGGGTAGAAAAGGGAAAATTCGCGAAAACAGTTTGGTACTTTTTAGAACATAACTACTTTTAGGCAAAAAAATAGATTTACTGACTTTAAATCATGTCCATGAAAACATTTTTTTGTTGCATAAATAATAAAACATTTTCAACTTGGAATTTATACATTGATATGGAAAACCCAAAAGAAGCACTTTTCTGTTTTTTGCATTTTCTACGTTTATGAAGCTAGAATTTCGACTAACCTGAACAAGTTAGGTGCGACCAGAAAGGTACTTTTTATTTTTTTGTTTATGGTACTTATTGTATTTTCAACGTTTACGAAGCCATAATTTCAAAATTAAGACTACTCATACGAGTTGAGACTGAAAATGTTATGGGCGACCAAAAAGGTCCTTTTTTATTATTATTGAAAATGTTATGTGTGACGAGAAAGGTACTTTTAATCTTTTTTATGGTACTTTATTTTCAACGTTTACGAAGCTAGATTTTCGACATTAGTGACGATTGATACAAGGTGAGACTGAAAATGTTATGGGTGACCAAAAAGTTACTTTTTTAAATTTTTATGGTACTTTCTGTATTTTCTATGTTTAAAAAGGTAGAATTGTAAAATAAAGAGCTACTGATTCCAGGTGAGACTGAAAATGTTATAGGTGACCAAAAAGGTACTTTTTTAAATTTTTATGATACTTTTTGTGTATTCTACCTTTAAAAAGCTGGAACTGTATTATCAAGGACTATTGATTCTAGGTGAAACTAAAAAGATTAGGTGCGACCAGAAAAGTACTTTTTGAATTGTTATGGTACATTTTGTATTTTTTACGTTTATAAAGGTAGAATTATAAAATAAAGGACTATTGATTCTAGATAGACTAAAAATGTTTTGGGCGACCAAAATGCTACTTTTATAAATTTTGATGGTACGTCTTGTATTTTCTACCTTTATTAAGGTAGAATTTTGATATTGAAAATGTTATGGGAGACCAAAATAGTACTTTTTTGAATTTTTATTGTACTTTTTGTGTGTTTTACGTTTATGAAGATAGAATTGTAAAATAAAGGACTTATGATTCCAAGTGAGACTAAAAATTTGATGTGCGACCAGAAAGGTACTTTTTATGGTACTTTTTGTATTTTCAACGTTGGCGAAGCTAGAATTTCAAAATAAATGACAATTGATACAAGGTGAGACAGAAAATGTTATGGGCGAACAAAAAGGTTATTTTTTTAATTTTTATTGTACTTTTTGTGTGTTATACGTTTATGAAGATAGAATGTTGAAATAAGGGGCTATTGGTTCAAATTGAGAATAAAAATGATAAAGGCGCATTTCTATTGTACTTTTTGATTTTTCGAATTTTTGTTGTACATTTTGTATTATTACGTTTGTAAACATTGATTCTTAAAATTAGTAATTTCTAATCCGAATTCTAACTCTAGGTGTTATGGACGACAAAAAGTTCTCATTTCTATGGCATTTCTTTTAAGTTTTTATATTTTGCATACATAGAATTCTGAAAGTAGGTACTAATAATCCAAGTTAACTTTGTAGATTATAGTGAAGGACAAAATGTTATTTTTTTTATTTTTATAGTCATTTTTGCATATTGTGAATTTTAAATATATCCCCGATATATCATCACTGTACCTTTTATACCATTCACACAGTGAAAAAGGGTATACATATATAGGTTTATCATTCCGTGTGAAATTTCTACAATTTTCATTTCCGACCCCATAAAGTATATATTTTCTGAAAGCTTATGAATAGGGGAGTCGATTAAGTTCTGTCCGTCTGACCGTCTGTCCGAGTGTATGTTAAAATCAGCTTTTTGAAGCCCCCGACATCGCTTGGACCCGGGTGAGGTATAAAAATATCAGAAATATTCGACCTCGATATTTTTTTCACAAAAACAACATTACAACAACAACATACATACATACAAACGTGTATACTGGATAGAGAAAACGTGGCATCGAATCCCAGCTGAGCCAAAACATTTTTTTTTAATTTTTTTATATTTTATTTAATATATGATTTATATTTTTATTATTTTTTTTTAATTTTTTTTTTAATTTTGTTTTATTTTTTTTTTGTTTTATATTTATTATATATATTTAAATTATTTTTTTTTTTAATTTTTTTTTTATTTTTTTTTTAACATACATACGTAAATTTATAATTTTTCAATGGGATGTTTTTATATGTGTATGTTTTATATGTATGTAGGTATTTCATATGGGATGAATGGTGATACAAACTACTGTTATTGCATGACTACACGTTGTGAAGGGTATATAAGATTCGGCACGTCCGAATATAGCGGTCTTACTTTTTTTCTAACTAAAATGACTCAGAGAAACAAATTTTCATAATTTTAACCAGAAGACGTTTAGTAACTAAAAAAGGAACTTGAGTATTCAGTAAATAGTAAGAACTGCGCTATCGAAGTAGCGGGTACTATGCTAATAAATTATAAGTGCAGTTATATATTAAAATGTACAAAAATTTATATAATAAACTCTTTATTGAAATATCGAAGTTGATTTTATCAGCAGAAACTACTTTGGCACATGTACTTTAACGCCCACTTCTCACATAAAAGTTCATAATTCTAACAGAATTACATGTAATAGATAACAAAATTTCGCAAACATAGCTTTTAAGTAAATTTTTTTTAAATGCCAGAAAATAAAGGTGAGAACCGTACTTTCATACTATTTTTAAATGCAAAAACATTTTGAAAAAAAATAATCTATAATGAATTATCTAATAAAAGTGGGAGGTGCCATGCCTTCAGAAAGTTAATATTATTTTTATCTACCTCTGGTTAACAAATTATACTCTTCAGTTTCCGTTAAAATACAAAATAGTAGTAAAAAAGAGTGAGCAGTATAACTCCTTATGTAGAAACACTTAAGGTTTCATTGCAAGACTAAATTTAAGAAAATAAATTAATAGCGAATCGAATTACTCAAAAAGATTAAAAGATTATAGTGCTCTTACTTGTTATATATTGTAATTGAATCTATCTCTAGGTAGATAGATAGATAGATAGATAGATAAATATAACACTTATACATATACATACATTTATATTAAAACGATATTATCGATATAATAAAATACATAGAATTATATTATATCAGCTAAACTTTTCGGATGATTCCCAAAACTTTCTTTTTATCTTGGTTTTAAAGAAATCCCCTACTGTGCGACATTCAAGAGCTTTTCTTATTTTCTTTATGGTAAATTGTAAACAAAGTAAAAAAAAAATAAATAAATTTAATTAACATAAATCATTTACAAAACTCCTAAATACAAAATATTTCATCTGAATTTCAAATAAATAATGGAGAAAATAGACGTTAATAATAGTCTAAAATACTTTTGTCAATTGGCCATTTATCTTGTGTAAAAAAAAAAATTTTAAAATAGAAAAATTTTCTAAATTTTCAAACAAAAAATTAAATAAAACATACTGTGTATGTATGTATATATGTCAGTTTCTTATACGAAACAAGTCTTTATTATCCATTTGTTTATTATTCGGTCACTGATGTCAAATATTTATTTATAGTAAATAATTGGATTTAGTAGCACGTACAATTGATTAGAATTTATTGTTAAATTGAAAGGTATAACGCATTTGAGAATTTGTAATGTTGGTTGGCAATAGGGTTTTTTCCCCCGAATTTATTGTTTCTCGGGAATGAAATTTTTTTTTTTTATTTTCCGGGATCCCGCAGCAAAATAAATAAAAAGTAAATTTACTTTTAATTAATAAAAAACTTTTAATAAAACGGCATAAAAACACTTAAAAACTATAAAAATTAATAAACAAACTTGAATTTAAGATATAAATTGAGTAAAAATATTTTTAATTAAAAAAAATATTGTCTAGATACGAGATCAAATATGAGTACAAAAAACAACAATACAGGTACTTCAGCTATGAGATCAAAAATAAATTCATTAGAATTCAATTTTAAAAACATTTAAATACAGCGTATATTTGAAAAAATATAACGTAACAATTTGTAACGACTTAAAAAATAATCTTTCAATACGTTCTAAGTGTTTATTGGCTGGTCAGAAAGTCTATTTCTGATTTCATTAACAAATTGCCCTGTTAAAGAAAACACTCATTCACTTTCTACCGATGTTGGACGTATAGTTAAAAGTGCATTTAACAAATAAATATATAATATTTTGAGTTTCTTGACCACTTCCCTCTTTCTTTATAGAAACTTTGACCTGAGTTTTTTTAATTTTTGACAGCAGTTATTTCTGATTTCTCATATCAGCTAACTTTTTCTCCCAAATTATCTTTGCACATAAAAAGTAACCGCAGTGTCAGCCTTCTTTTCAAAAAACTTCCATACTATTGAACTTTCCATCTAAAATAGTTTCGCTTAATTTAATATTAAAAAAAAAGTTTACAAAATTAACACATTACCTCAAAAAGTATATCAAATTATTTGCAAAAATAATTATAAACGTAAAGTTAAAAAAAAACCTTGAAGAAAAAATTTGTATAAAAAGAAATGTCACAATATAAACATATGCTTTCGAATCGTAGCCACCTTTTTAATTTTTTCGATTAGTTCAAAATGAAAATAATCAAGCTCATCGATTAAACAATACACACGTTAGTTAATTGAACGATATGATACATTTATCCCACACAGTGTCTTGCTTGGACTACAATCCTGAAAGTATGCAAATAGAGTTGTTTAGATAAAGTGAAACGCACTTTCCAGGCTTTTTCTTTATTTAATATTATTTATGGAGATATTACTTTCACACGTCTAATTTAACCCTAACATAATCTATTATTAAAAAAATAATGAAGCTCATAAAACCGTCAGAATTAGATGTGCAGGGTTTTATTCAATACCGAAAATAAGGGTGACACACCCGGCCACCTAACATATAACGCTTTATCTGAAATGGATATAAATTTTATAATGACATTGATTTTTGTAGAATAAAGGACCCTACATTGCAATGTATTAGTTAAATTCATTAGCCGGAATTACTTTGAAACGACTATATTAACGGCCACTTCTAACGTTCAGCATAATTTTCTACTACTAAAATTTTAAACATATAAAGCCACCAAAATATATATACTGAGCTGCATTTTCGTCAGTGTGGGCTTGTGGATAATATAACCTCAAATATATGTATATATTATATATGAACAAAGATTTTTAATGAAAATATAAGTCGATGTTTCAATATATATCTTGAATTCTTGATGTTGTCATCATACCCCTACTTTAAATACTCCCATATAAAGCATAATATATTAAATATTTTGTGTAATTTCAATTGTAAAAGGTTTAAGCTTGTCATAGGAATCTGAGCTTCTAAGTTATTGTATTCATGCCTTTTATAATCCTTTGTTTATTACCTTTAAATGAACCTGGGATTTTTTTGTATTGTATATAATAACACTTAAAACTTATTATAAAATAAACAGCACTTTAAAAAGTTGTGTAAAGTTTTCGTATGCAGCTCTTTATTTATTTCATTTATTGTTATACACCTATGTATATTACCAAACTCAATTTGATACAGACTTAACAAGCGCTATTGTTATACTGATGATGTAGCTGTGCTGTTCGACTTTTTCTTGTAACATAGTTTTAGGCTGTAACATTCCACAAAGTTATCGTACGTACACACACCAAATTTGATACAATTGAAAGTCTAGTGGTACACTCAATATATTTTTGGTACGATTTTCTTATTTATATTTAATTTTCCTTTTTAATTTGTGTTTCTGCCTAAGTCAATATATATTGCTTTTGTCTGGCTCAAATAAATTTTTAATTTTCTTATGAAAATATTAAATTTATTTGTGCTACAGCTGGACTGATTTTGAATATACGGTAATTTCGCGCACAAATGTAGCATCTTGAACCCCCTCAATATTGGTATCAAATTAAAGAACTTGACCAGTAGAATACAGTAAATAATTCTAAAATGTAAAATCCAAGATGGCGTCTAAAACAAAATGGCGGATAACCCAGTACAGACTGACAGAGCTTAATCTAGTCCCCTATTCATAAGCTTTCAGAAAATATATACTTTATGGGGTCGAAAATGAAAATTGTAGAAATTTCACTCGGAATGACGACAAACCTTTTATATATACCCTTTTTCACTGTGTGAAGGGTATAAAAAGTGAGTGGATCAGTCCTAGTGTAGACATATTTAAGGATCCATGGGAACAAAATTTAAGAATATAAATTAATATGAAATCAAAGTTACACACAAAAAGTAATAAATATTTTGTATTAAGAGATTATTCCATAGCGATTACAGCTACAGTGCACTCGAGGTAATGTAAACCCCATCTAACGTGAACAAGCTTATGCTTACGTTGACTACTGTGTAACATGAACAAACTCAGAAAGCTCAGTATCTTGAAAAAATTTGTTTCATTGCAAACGTTTTTTAAGCATGTAGACATTAGCGAAATATGTTAATTTAGATTTTTAAATTTAAGAAACCCACTAAACTTTTTTTGTATGTATGGCATCGAAATTTGAAGGCTTTTTCTTATGCGAAGCGGTGAATCAGTCACCATGAGTGTTAAAAAATCTTAATGTTTGGAGTTAAAGGAAAAGGCAGTCTATATACATACATATGTACATAGATAGTTTGCAAAAAGGAATCTCGTGATCTTGTAATGAATTATTAATAAGAGTATAAAACACAGGTTAATTTTCTAAAAATTTTTATTTCTCTCAAGAAACTCGACAATCGCTAACGTGAACAATTTCGCTTACATAAACTGCTTTGGTTAAAATAAGTTCACGTTAGCTCGAGTGCACTGTAATAACAAAAAACAAATCTTGTTGCACAGCCGAATATAGTGCCCTTAATTGTTTTCTAAAACCGTTTTAGTTACCCCATCAATCTGGGTATCAAATCAGTGTAAGAATACTGTAAACTATGAACAGATTTCAAATCAGTAAATAAAATTAACCTAAAATTAAGTCTAATTTATTATAAGGGTGGGTGTTTACATAATTGGAACATCCGAATATAACACTCTTACTTGTTTAATATATATTTGAAAACGTACAACTTTTTATTTATTAACTAAGAGTGCTATATTTGGGCATGCCGAATCTTTAATACCCTTCACAACGTGTAGTCACGCAATAACAATAGTTTGTACCACCATTCATCTCATATGAAATACGTACATACATATAAAAAATATACATATATAAAAAACATCCCATTGTAAAATTATAAATTTACGTATGTGTGTTAAAAAAAAAAATAAAAAAAAAAATAAAAATAAAAAAAATTAAACAAAAAAAAATTTAAAAAAATAAAAAAAACAACTATAAATAATAAATATACAATAAAAAAAATAAAAAAAAAATAAAAAAAAAATAAGAAAAAAATAAAAATAAATTAAAAAAAAATTGAAAAAAAATTACAAAAATAAAAAAAAAATATAAATAATAAAAAATAAACAAAAATTAAAAAAAATACATAAATAATATATAAAAAAAAAATAAAAAAAATTTATTTGGGGTCAGCTGGGGTTTGATGCCACGTGTACTCTAACCAGCATAGCACGTCTGTATATGTATGTTGGTGGCCTTGGGTTTTTGCTCATATCTCAGTTGTTTATGTACCGATGTTTCTGATTTTCCATACCAATCTACTCCCGAATATTTCTGATATTTAAATACCTCACCCAGCTCCAAGAGATGTGGGGGGGGGGGGCATTCAAAAAGTCGATTTCAACATACACACGGACAGACTGACAGAACTAAGTCGACTCCCCTATTTATAAGGTTTCAGAAAATATATACTTTATGGTATCGGAAATAAAAATTGTAGAAATTTCACACGGAATGACAAACCTATATATACCCTTTTTCACTGTGTGAAGGGTATAATAAAAATTTGAACAATTATTTTGAACAAATATTTAATATGATTCCGTGATTAATTTATTATTTATTTTGACTTATAATGTGGGAACAAAGTTCTTTGCGTCCTAACGATAGGTAAAAGGCTAGTATTAAACTTTCACTTGAATTTTTAACATTGGAATGACCAAACAGTTAAGCGTTGCCAAAAATTATGAAGTGGTGCTTAAAATACCAATGAAAGACGTAGCGAATATTTTCACTTGAATTTATACTTCGTATGCTAATATGACAACTCAATGTACTTGTTCTCCCAGCTATTATAGCAGGAGAGCACAATATTAGATCTTTAAAATACATTTTGTATGCCAAGATTTTTCTTGGCATTAATGTTATATGTGAAAAGACCTAAAACCTCTTCTTAAAATAATCAGCTCAATATTGAAACGCGAGCTTAAAACATTTATAATAATCAAGAGCGAGTCCAACGGGGGAAAGAATATTTACCAAAAATCTAAGGGACTTTTGTATTCCTTTGTCGGCAAACAATTCTTTAATACAATAAATATAACCGACCCAGTTCAAGTACCTGAGAAAGACCAGAGTAGATCGAAAGTACATTCAAAGTACATACACTTACTCCTTAATATTGTTTTCTCTAATCAAATCGGGCAGATCCAACGACGTATACACATAACACCTATTCTTCCATAAACTTACACTAGTCAAGCAAATTAAAATTATTGAACATAAAATATATGTATAGTGGTAAGTGTATTTTCTCTGAGAGAAATTTCATGAACAACATTTTTGACATAAAACAAGTAAGAGGGCTATATTCAGCCGTGCCGAATCTGATAATACCCTTCACCATCATGTACATAACTATAATTCCACATCGCAGCTTTACCTATATTTCATTTTATACGTAATTTTTCATTATTATTTCCGACACCATCCTCGATTTTGAATTTTTACGTAGTTATCTGTATTGTACTAGTCAAGCCCTTCATTTGATACCCATATTGATGCGGTTAAAAAATTTGTTCTGCCATTTTGTTTCAGACGCCATCTTGGATTTTACATTTTTTAATAATTTACTGTATTTTACTCTTTCATTCGATACTTATATTAAGAGGATTCAAGAAGTTACATTTTAAAATACCAGATTTGACCCATTTATAAATATATTGTCCGCCATTTTGTAGTGGAGGCCAACATGAATTTTAATTTTTTATACCCTTCACACAGTGAAAAAGGGTATATATAGGTTTGTCATTCCGTGTGAAATTTCTACAATTTTCATTTCCGACCCCATAAAGTATATATTTTCTGAAAGCTTATGAATAGGGGAGTCGATTAAGCTCTGTCAGTCTGTCCGTCTGACCGTCTGTCCGTGTGTATGTTGAAATCAACTTTTTGAAGACCCCCGACATAGGTTGGACCCGGGTAAGGTATTGAAATATCAGAAATATTCGGGAGTAGAACGGTGTTGAAAATCAAAAACATCGGTACATAAACAACTGAGATATGAGCAAAAACCCACGACCACCTCGATTTTTTTTTCACAAAAACAACATTACAACAACAACATACATACATACAAACTTGTATACTGGGTTAGAGAAAACGTGGCATCAAATCCCAGCTGAGCCAAAAAAAATTTTTTTTTATATTTTTTTTTTATTTAATATATTATTTTTTTTTTTTTTTTTTTTTAAATTTTTTTTTAAATTTTTTTTTTTAATTTTTTTTTAAATTTTTTTTTTATTTTTTTTTAAATTTTTTTTTTTTTTGTTTGTTTGTTTTTTTAACATATATACGTGAATTTATAATTTTACAATGGGATGTTTTTATATATGTATGTTTTTATATGTATGTACGTATTTCATATGGGATGAATGGTGACACAAACCACTGTTATTGCATGACTACACGTTGTGAAGGGTATATAAGATTCGGCACGACCGAATATAGCGCTCTTACTTGTTTATAGTGCTTATGTTGCGCTAGTCAAGTCCTTTCAGATGATACCAATATTGACACTCTCGGTTGTCTAGAAGCTGAAAAAAATGATTTTCGTTTGTAAATTTTTGAAATATATATTTTTAAAAAAATATTTTCGCTAGAGGCATATTATATTTACAAATAGTAACAAAGGTACCTTTAAATTATTCTATGGCTGAAAAATTTAAATTTTGGTGGTAAAAAATATGGGAAAAAGCAGAGGAAGTCATGTTCACTTCCTCATATCTCAGAAAGTTATGAGGCGATTGTACTGAGTTTCAATAGAAATTCATTCCCGTTATAAAAATGTTAAAGTATGAATGAAAGTGTGAATAAGTTAAATTTATTATTTTTTCACACTCTACTTCTCATATTTGAATATACACATACAGTCATGAAAAAATATTCAAAGTGTTCTGAAATACTAAAAACAAGTAACAATACTTTAATCGGCCGTGATAATACCCTTCACCATCATAGACTTGGGTATAGTGACTACATCTTAGCTTATCCTACATATTTTGGGATTTAATTTTATACGCCATTTTGCTTTATTATTTTCGCATGACCTTTTTTTAATTTTTACATGGCTAATTGTATTCTACTAGCCAATATATTTTCTTTGGGTTTAAACCTTTTTATAATTTACTGTATTCTTCCTGCCAACCCCATTCATTTCGAACCAATATTGAGGGAGTTAAAGTGGGCAAATTTTTAACTACTATAATTACGGCATTTGTGGTGGCGTCCATCATGGCTGTAATTTATATTTTTTGCTGTAAGGCTCTTTCCTTTCATCTCCATATCGATTCTCTCGGTTGCCCGGAATCTGAAATAACTGAATTTTTGCCAGTATATTTTAGAAAAATCTCCGAAGCATTTGTATACTTGTCTTTCAGTTTCCAACCGATTTATCATATCATATCAACAATAGTTTCCATACTACGGCTTGCGTTTTTCTGTCTTTAGCGTGTCCTTTAATTGATTATGAGATCTGGTAGCTTTGTTTAAAAATTAGTGACCGAACTGTCCAAATTGCGACACATGTGGGGGGTTTCTTAAAGCTTACTTCAACCAAAACACACGGACAGATTGACAATCACCAAATTTAGACATAAGCTTTCAACAAGTATATATGCTTAATGGGTCAGAAATAAGTTTTGTGGAATTAACAAACGGAATGACAAAGCTATATATACCCTCGACACCACATGAAAAAGATGCGAAACTACTCAGTTGAAATCTTAAGTACCATACAACAATGACGAGAAGTGTTCGGTCGCCAAGGGCATAGCGTGATTATCAAGATTTATATGCACCACAACACATTTTAAAATTTATTACTGGTTTTCGCAATATTTAAACTAAGTTTCTATGTATCCCTAATGTGAATGTTTTTCTTTTACACCCAATGAAATAAATATTAAAAGCAGCAAACATATAATGCCGTCATGAACAACAATATGGAAATATTAGGATCTTAATGATTTTTTCTCTAAGCTTGAATTGATAACAGAAATGGTATGATAATAAACGTGTGTACATTTGCTTTAGTTTTCTTAATGGAAAATCTTTTTTTATTGCCTTTTTTGTTTGATGCATTACCTGAAAATAAAAGAAGATATTTATGAGAGAAATTATATTTAATGCGCTGTTTCGCTAATGGGCCATTACTTGTTTGTATACAAAATAATATTTGTTTTCGAACACTTCACATTGATAAATCATACTTAAACATGAAAGAATGTTAATGTATCTCTCTTATATAAAAACAATATAAGTATGTGTAAATATATCACAAATAAATATTAGATGAAATTTTTAGGCTTCTAACATAAACAGTTTTCACATATTTTGGGTCATACCATCGCAAAGATTCTATCACAACCATACTTTTTGGCTACATATCGACCCCTTTGCGCGAAATTATCGTATATGCCAATTTTTTTGATATTGAATTTTTGATGCAATCATGTTCCACATTCAAAGAGACGTCACCTGACAAAATATAGTAGGCGAATTCCACTTGGTTGCTCCAAAAATTGATTGAATACTTTATCGTATGTTACACTCCATTTTTTCTTGTGAGCGATTTTATCGTATCTGCCAATAAAGAATACTTTGCATATTGTAGTTGTTACAATATTTACTACATATTTCTTTCTAAGTTAGAATTAGAAGGTAAATGGAATTGCTCGCTTTATTTTGTTTTTTTGCCTCTATTCGTTTTACCGTTAATTTTACAGAAAAGGCTATACTAAAGTTGAAGAGAAGCATTTAGCATGCATTATTTTTCTGCTCATGTGTTTGAGGTAACCAGTTATTGTAAACCACTCCAAGTAAAACATTGTCTACAGAGAAATTAATAAATAGCGCCTTAATAAGGCTATCAGTTTCCAAAACCGTAATTAAATAATAAAATTTAAATTGATTCGATTTGCAAGAAGTTTTGAATGTTCCGTTTAGAAATAATATAACCCTTTTTACTCATGCAAGTACGCCTACTATAATTTCAGCGCTAATGAAAACGGCACTAGGAATGGCTATTGTTATTTGTGGGGTGAGCGTGATGGTAAGCGAGGCTGCAATGAAATTTGCACAGCCCCGTATAAGTACTTAATAATCGTAGGAATACAGTTAAAAACATAGCCTTATACTATTTTTCAAACTTCGTTGAAAAAATTAAAATAACATATTTATTTCCCGGTCATACAATGACACCAGTTGTTTCTGTGCATATCACAATTGAATCGTTTGTACGCAGTCATACCATTTTGGCGCCAAGTGAATGGCCCACAATTATTCGCAATGCACGGGGTACAAGTGTATTGAAATAGGCCACTCAGAGTTTGAAAACTGGAAGTCCTTTGCAAATTGGTTATTACAAACAAAGTTAAACTAAACATAAATAAAGTTCGCACAGCTTTACAAGACAAAAAATCGTAATCAGTTAAACTCATCAACGGATTTACCGACAATTCCACTAAAAAAACTAAAAATAACGTTAATTTTACCTTTAATTTACAAAAGTTGTACAATTCACCTTTGTGTATCTCTTTGCAAAAATTCAATGATTTAAAAAATCTATGATTAAAAAATAGCATACCGTCAAAATACCACAATTAAAACGCGAAAAATACGTGTAAAATGAAAGCGACGAAGAAGATTAACTCACTTATTATTATTATTTTAAGTTTTTTTTAATGAATTCATGCTTCTGTTAAATATTGATTATATTTTTGATTACTTTGTGCCATTCAAAGTAAAACAAGTAAAAGCGCTATATTCGGCCGTGCCGAATCTTATATACCCTTCACAACGTGTAGTCATGCAATAACAGTAAATTCACGTATGTATGTTAAAAAAAACAAAAAAAATAAAAAATAAAAAAAAAATTTAAAAAAAAAAAATTTAAAAAAAAATTAAAAAAAAAAAATTATTATATACATATATAATATATATAAAACAAAAAAAAATAAAAAAAAAATTAAAAACAAAAAAATAAAAAAAAATAATAATAAAAATATATATAATATATTAAATAAAAAATAAAAAAAAAATAAAAAAAAAATTAAAAAAAAAATTTTTAAAAAATTAAAAAAAAAATTTTTTTGCCTCAGCTGGGATTTGATGCCACGTTTTCTCTAACCAGTATACACGTTTGTATGTATGTATGTTGTTGTTGTAATGTTGTTTTTATGAAAAGAAAATCGAGGTGGTCGTGGGTTTTTGCTCATATCTCAGTTGTTTATGTACCGATGTTTCTGATTTTCAATACCGATCTACTCCCGAATATTTCTGATATTTTAATACCTTACCCGGGTCCAACCTATGTCGGGGGGCTTCAAAAAGTTGATTTCAACATACACACGGACAGACGGTCAGACGGACAGACGGACAGACGGTCAGGGCTTAATCGACTCCTCTATTCATAAGCTTTCAGAAAATATATACTTTATGGGGTCGGAAATGAAAATTGTAGAAATTTCACACGGAATGACAAACCTATATATACCCTTTTTCACTGTGTGAAGGGTATAAAAATAATGAACAAAAACAAAAAACCACAAATAAATCTTTTTTACAATATTATTAGTGTTAGACACTGACAAATGATAATGATATGAAATGTTGTGAATGAAATTATCGTATGTGCCAAAAATATATTTTTGTCGGAAAACTTGAACTTTTCCACCGGAATACTTTTAGATGTAGTTATATTAGTTAATTATCTAAGCACATGTATATTTTCATTTTGATATTGCAAGCGAAAGCAGAGTAAAGTAGAAAAATTACTGCCCTGTAAAATTTGGTTTTTGTACCATACGATGATTTCGCGCAAAGGGGTCGATATAATGCAGAACGGGAATAGTTAGAGTAAATTTTTTTTTAAACCAGGTGGTGGTAAATTCTCAATTCTCGTTCGTCGAAACTGTGAATTTTGTATAGTAAATGGTTTGGTGGTACCATTAAAGATTTTTTTTAAATCAGAACGAGAATTTACCAAATTTGCGATTGTTAAATGCTGACACAGAATTGCAAATGCTAATTTAAACAAATTAACTGAAGAGTATAATTTTGAACCCAGAGGTAGTGGAACAATAATATTAGCTTTGTGTGGGCGTGGCGCCATTATATAAATAATGTTTTAATTCATTTCAGATAACACAGGCCAACACTCAATTTGCTTCTTTGAATTTATCAAGTGATTCTAATTAATTTGGGTGCGCTGAATTCAAATCTGTAATCAGTTTGTCTCTATCAGCTCTAGTTTTCATGATATTTTTATACCCTCCACTGTAAGTGAGGAGGGTATATATCAGTTTGTCATTCCGTTTTTTCCGAAAATATTATTTTTTGTGTAATTGCTAGCTGATCAACGGGAATTTTATTTGTGTAATATTATTCAGAACGTCATGACAGCTCAATATGTGTGTGGAAAGTTTCAGAAAAATCTATCTTGTGCAAGTAGCTAAAAATGATAACTTATTTCTTATGGCCGTGGCACTGCCTACTTTTCTGATCAAGAAAATGTATAATCGTGAGAGCTCAATATGTGTGTGCAAAGTTTCAGAAAAATCGGTGAAGTTCAAGTAGCTGAAAATGATAACTTTTTTTATGGGCGTGGCACTGCCCACTTTTCTACTCTAGAAATTGTAAAGTCAATGTGTGTGCAAAGTTTTAGAAGAATCGGTCCAGTGCAAGTAGCTGAAAATTATAACTTTTTTATGGGCGTGGCCCCGCCCACCTTTCTTATCACGAAATTATAAAGTCATGACAGCTCAATATGTGTGCGAATTACACTACACAATCAAGACTTTTATGTTCTTCATTCAGAAAGCTTATATTTAGAAAGAAATATGTATAAAGAATACTAAAGGTGAAATATCTACAAATACTAGACTAACGAAGAACGGTGTAGCATACTGATTTGACGAAATACGTTATGAGATCAATGGTGTTCAAATTGATCGAACTCGATACTTGGGAACATTTAGTAAATTTAAAAATTATATTTCATTGAATGAATTTGTTGAGATGAGCTTGATTGTCTATTTCTGAAGTCTTATCTATACAATCGCTTAATTTTTATATTCCCTAAAACTTTTAATGGGACATGCGGAGGAGTTTCAATCAATAAAAGTAAATAGCATACTACCTTACTTAACAGATGTAATCCGTGTGGAGTCGTTTGCTTATCTTTACTCCCATCGGACGCGTCCCCAGGTGGCGGATAGGGGGGGGCGGATGTAGTGTGGGGGGCCTGAGCACTTTATAGAGTGGGAAAGACCTACCTCTCTAAATGAGTAGAGATTTGTCAAATCATGTAGTGATCAGATCCCGTACACTACCTCTGACTCTAGGGGTTCCTAGAACTCCTCGCGGACCAAATAAAAATAAGATAGGGCGGTTCTCAAATTAAACCAAAAATTAACGAAGATAAGAAAGAATTAAAAATTACGGTACAGAGCCTAATAAACTCAGTACCGGCGGCTAATGGTGGTGAGCAAGCAGGACCCGAGTCGTCGTCATCAAATGACTGTAAGGAAACAAATTCGGAGGTGGGCAACTTGGTTTCCGTTATTGATAAAGCTTCAAGAAGAAAATAGAACGAGGGATCGGATCCAAGGCTGAGCTATAAGCATCCCCAGCCACACAAGACACGCGAGGACTCCGACACCTCTGACTCAAATATAGAAGATGCTGACACTACGGTGTTATGCACAAAGGATACCTCTGAGGTAGACAAATGGTTCAGGAAGTAAGTGCAAGCATTGCCAAACTCACCACAGATAAAATAAGAAATCTCTCCGGAGCACAGCAAAGGAAGACTACCAAAAAGAAACAGAGAGTAAATAAGAAAGGTCAGCGGGATGTCCTTAAAGAGAAAGACTCATCTACACCCATTTTTACCGAAAAGGGTAAGAGAGTTCGATCTCCAGAGGAACAGAACACCGTTGGCAATACTAAAAAGAAAAAAAGTTACCAGCAGGGAAGTAAAACGGTTACCATTTCCCAACTCCCGAAAGAAGACCCTCCGGACAATCTGAAAGGAGAAAGAAATGAACCAAAAGCTTCAACCTCCGAACAGGCGAAAGCGGTAGCTAAAAATACAGGTGATGATGAACCAGCCAGAAAAAAAACTCCACTATCACGTAAAAGAAACCGGAAGAAAAATCGGCTAAGGAGTAACGCACGTATGCGAAAGCGGCCAGAAGGAAGATGACAGAGGATCTATGCTATCCTCTTATCGATTCCAATAGCGCATCGGGTAAAATTCCAATCGCACATCAGAAAGAATTAGAAAATGCCATAAATGAGAGCATTATGCAGTATGTCCTGGAAGCAGATGATAATGCTCCAAATCCATAAATCTACAAATCCATATAGAGAGCTGTAGGTTTGCCAGGGAAGTACTGTTTCTACAATTAGATTCAGACACCTGCGCACATATTATGAAAGACCTAGTGGGATGCATACCAGCCCCGTGGGAGGGTGGCAAACTTGCCATGGTGAAAAAGGCCGATATCCCATCTCTAACCAAGGTTTCATATTTCGTTAAAGGTTGGGGCAGCAACCTAGATAGCAAAGCCATGCTTAAAATCATTGGCAAGCAAAATAGAGGTCTGGAAGTATTGGAGGTTTTCCATCGTGAGGAAACTGACGATGGCACCCTTGTAGTAGTAGGGGTGGATAAACCCATCATGTCTTACCTCGAGGAGCGAAAGGGGAAGGTGTACTTCGCGAGTACAACTATTTTCTTCAAAGTTGGTAAGAAGCCCATTGGTTGGACACATAATCCAACGGAGAAGAAAAATCCCGACGACGAAGCTAAGGAGGCTAAAGTAGATGAAGGCCACCCCGTGCCAAAGAATAGGGAGGACTTGGAGATCACTCAATCCCAAGAAGAATCTCTTTTAGCCGAACAACAATGATAATGCTCTTGCAGATCAATCTCCATCGGAGCAGAACGGCTACACAAGCTTTGATGCAAAATATAACTAAAGGTAAGATACACATAGTTCTCATACAGGAACCCTGGACTGTTAAAGACAGAGTCACTGGCTTGAATGAGTGTGATTACCAATTATTTTATGCTAAAACTGGGTCTCGCTCCAGAACATGTATACTTTGTCATAAGGGATTAAATTTTTTTTTTTTTCCCAGATTTATCTACAGCGGACGCCACTACCTTAATACATGGTTCACGCAATTTAATACTGGCATCGGTGTACCAACCTTCTGATGCTCCGACACTACCACCAACGTCAGATTTAAGAAGTATAATAGCATCGGCAAGAAGAACAGGTAGGAATATTTTAATAGGCTGTGATGCGAACTCGCATCACCTCTTTGAGGGCAGCACGAATTGTAACAAGATAGGAGACACCTCATGGGAATTCCTAAATGCAAATAACTAATTTACCCTTAACTCAGGTAATAAACCTACATTTATTAAGAGAATTAGGGAAGAGGTAATTGATGTGACTATATGTTCAGAAAATTTGATTGATGAAATTTGCGATTGGCACGTTTCTGATATGAACTCTTATTCGGACCATCGCTATATTTTTATGACCTTAACTTATCCGCCACCGAAACCGGTGATTTATAGGAATAAGGCCAGAACAGACTGGCAAAATTTTAAGTTAAGTCTTCAACACAAACTCAAAACTTATCCGGAACCGGATGTAAATCTGGACACGATAGATTTGATGGTGGGAAAACTGATTGCCGATTTGAAGGAAACCTTTGAGGAGCATTGTCCACTCCGACAAAGGCGAACCCCAAGAGAAAAGCCCTGGATGACAGGTGAACTGATCAATCTCAGGAAAGAAACCCGAAGGCTATTTAACAACAATCAGTATACTTGGACGATTAGAGTGAAAAACTCAGAATATACAACAAAGCAATAAGAATCGCCAAACGCAGATCCTGGAGGCTTTTTTGCAACCAGGTGGACAGCGTGAATGACGTCTCTAGAATAGGGAAATTCCTATCGAAAATCCATACCCAAACCCTCGTTGACTCGAACGGGAAAAGGTCGGAGACGATGGAGGAGATACCAGGAATACTTATAGAGGCACACTTCCAAACGGAAATGGCGGATGACGGAGAATATCCCCACCCCCATGATGGTAGTGCCACCACAAACATAATTATAAGCACAAAGATGATCAGAGAGGCGGTAAATAGTTTCTTGCCATATAAGGCACCAGGGCCGGACGGTTTTTTTACGGCTCTTCTACAAAGAAGCATTGACCTAATCGATATAAGGCTGGCGAACATTTTTACTACTTGCCTAAAATATGCGTCTACCCTGTGGAATGGAGGGAGCCGAGAGTCGTTTTCATATCTAAACCAGGGAAGGAAAATTACGCAAATCCTAAAGCTTATAGACCCATAAGCTTAACATCATTCTTATTGAAAACCATGGAGCGTATCGTCGATGGAATAGTCAGAAGACGAGTATCAGGCGATTCAATGAAATTCGGACAACACAAATATATCAAGGGCAGATCTACTGAGACTGCTCTTCAGGAAGTTATTTATCATATAGAAAGATCCCTTGACCTGGGTGTGTATACCATGGGCGTATTCATAGACATAGAAGGAGCTTTCAATAACGTAATGACCTCGGGTCTTATCGGTTCCTTAGAAAACTTAGGGTTAAGCCTTGTCTTAATTGCATGGATTAGCAATATGTTAAGGAACAGATGGATAAATTGTGAGGCAAATGGAGTGAGAATGAGGGACAAAGTATATCGAGGAACCCCGCAGGGAAGTATTTTATCGCCATTATTATGGGTAATTACCATACATAGTCTACTGAGGATTCTATCGAACGAGGGATTCAAGCCTATCTGTTACGCAGATGATGTTGCGATACTGATCAGGGGGACGAATCCAAATTCTTTATGTATGAGAGCATTGGAGGCTTTGAATATATCCTATAACTGGGCAAAGAAGCGAGGCCTCAATGGCAACCGGGAAAAGACTAAAATCTGTTTGTTTACGAGAAAGAGGAAGACACCGGTGCAAAGCTATCCCATCTTTCGGAATAAGACAATTAAGATTGATAAGAAGGTCAAATACCTAGGAATAGTACTTGATTGGAGACTATCCCGGAAGGATCACATTGAAATTAAAGTGGAAAAAGCTCAAAGAATATGGGCCCTCTGCAGAGGGGTGATAGGCTCAAAGTGGGACATAAGCCCAAGGATGACACATTGGCTATATACGAGTTTACTGCGGCCTACAATTACGTATGATTCGTTAGTGTGGTGGACATCCTTGGAGAAGAAGGTGAATATAAAACCTCTTCAGAGATAGTGCTGCATTAGTATTTGCGGCGCCATGAGGACCACATTGACAATGGCTATTGAGAATATATTATCCATTTGGCCAATTGAGATACAGGTAAAATATGAAGCGGCCTTAGCTGCCACAAGATTAATGGCAATAGATGAGTGGCTTATAAGAGCACATAAGACCAGATACTAAAGAATAACGGATATCTTACTGATGGGAAATATTACGGAAATAACATGTGATAAATCCCGATGAGATATGAAAATACTAACTGCATCACCATAATACCGGAAGAGGGAGAATGGGATGAGATAATCAGGATGGGAAACACCCATGGAATCAAACTTTATACAGACGGTTCAATGATTGGTGACCAAACTGGAATGGGCTTACACGACAAAGGCCGAAATAGAAGCAAATACTTCCGTCTGCCAGATCACAACACTATTTTCCAGGCTAAGATCATGGCGATTACGGAAGGAATTAAATAGATAAAGAAAACGAAAAGCGAAACTCCGATTCGTATCTTTACGGATAGCCAACCAGTGATTAAGACATTGAGAAAGGAGAAAGTTGAATCCCGGAACGTTTTGCAATGCAAGAGTGAGATAAATTCATATGCAAATAGTGAGCATCTGAAGATAATATGGATACCAAGCCATCACGGGCTGATCAGAAACGAGAAAGCCGGCAAGTTATTCAAAATTAGAGCTCTTCTGAGTACTATAACTTTGGAGAACGCCAAACGCCTTAAACGATTTAAGGATGAACTTAAACGTTGGGCGATGGAGGAACATGTCAGAAAATGGCAAAGCACTGATGTCGGTAAGGTGACAAGAACACCATGGGGTGACCCAAATATTGGGAAATCAAAAGAGATTCTGAGGCTAAGTAGACCTACACTTAGAAAACTAACCAGTGTAATTACAGGTCATACGGAGTTGAGAACCCATCTAGCTCGCATGAGATTATCTGAGGAGACAACATGTAGAGCATGCGAGGAAGAGGATGAGACTTTGGTACACTACCTCTGTCATTGTCCTGCTTTTGGGGATATTAGGCGCGAAAATTTTACAGTGGATACTATGCCGAACTTGGAATACCTGGGGAACTCGAACTGGAGATCCATAAGGAGTTATATTGAGGGGACTGGGTTCTTAGACTAGTCCGTTATTTATGGGAAATTATGGTTTTTATTTGAGAATTCCGTTTTCCACATGGAGCGCACAACATGCCAACTGGACATAAGTGCATACCTGTCATGGGTTTGGGCTTTTTAGGCCCCTCCTTTTCAACCTAACCTAACCTTACAGATGTAAAAAAAAATCTTTAGTTAACAATTACAAACATTACATAGAGAATTCCAGATGTTCACTTTTCAGATTCTAGAAAATTTCAAATATTAAAGATTATAAAGAATGGCACTTCCTTACCTATTTGCTGGTGGCAGGAATTTTAAAATGTCAATTAATATAAAAAGACTACGTTTTTGAAATACTCAAGTTCAACAATAAAATAAAAATTGACAATTACACATGGCACAGTGTATCGATCATATAGACCGGTGAGACCCAACTTTCTGTCGAATAACTGACTAAACAAAAAACAGGTATGATTGAGAAATGTTGTGAGTATCACAACTAACAAGGCTTTCATCACCATTAGACCGAAGTTTGTAAATTTCGTTTTCATTCACAACAGCAAAAATTAGAATTTTTATGTGCAGTTTAATTAACAAAATCAATTTTCATATAAACTTGTGAGTTAAATAGATGATATTTACATCCAACACTGAGACATTCAAATCAAAAAGAGCTGATGATGTAACCGTAGCTGATTTCGAAAATGCATTCTACAAAAAGCAAATCCAGCCATACCTATTTGCTCATATCTCAGAAAGTTATAGGACAATTGGGCTAGGATTCGATGGAATATATTCCTTAATATTTCCTAAAGCTTGGTACAACACATTTGCCTATGCAACATGTGAGAGCTTTTAAAAGTTAGTTTCAGTCAACTCCTCGATACACGAACTTTGCTCAATCGTCATCCCTTTTCCCCTTTTCGTAAGCCTTCCGAAAATATACAAGGTGTTAGAAACAAATAACGGAATGACAAAGCTATATGTAGCAAAAAAACTCTTATATACCCCTTGATTTGCGCTTCCCAAAAAATTCGCGAAAGATTTTAATAGAAGCCTGCAAATTACCCGTTACTTCAATAGCACAGGTTTTACTTTTTTTTTCTACTCAGGTTATTTTTTTAATTTTTTGCCCTTTAAATTTCTTAAAACTTGTTTTTCGCTAATCTGTAACCCTAATTTTATTTATCTGTGTTCTCAAACGTAAATATAACAAGTGAGAACACTTTATTCGGCTGTGCCGAATTTTTGATACCCACAACCAATTTTGTATACTTTTATAGCACAAAATTTATTATTGTGTTATTAACAGTAATTGCTATGGATTAATCTACTTATACTAAAATATGTCTCACTTTCTTTGTATAACTTCGATATGCTAGTAAAATGTTTTCGTAAATTTAGTCTTTCCATGAAAATGGTCGTTAAAGTAGGCGTGTCAATAAAGTTTCAGCTAATAAATACCACTTAGATATTTCAATTAAATCCTTTTTTTATTCTAAAGAAATTATATGAATTTAAGATAAAGCATTATATGGGAGGTGGGCGTAAAAGTGGGCGTGTCACATTGTTTTCCGTTATAAAAAGTCTTTGACCAAAAAGCAATGTTTGCAAAATTTCAGAATCGTACATCTAGCTTTATCAGTTTTATTACGTTGTAAATTTTGAATATACCGAAAAATACAGTATGCGGTATAAATGTTCGTACATTTTTGATCTATAACTCCTTTCCTAATTCACAGATTTTAAAAAATTTCAGGTAAATATATTGTTTTTACTCACGAAATATATATTCGAAGTTTTATGACTGTACGTTAATGCGTTTAGACACAATTGCTTTTTATGCGATGTTGGAAGGACATGGTTTTTTTGACCTACTCTTACATTATGACCTTTTCGTACTTTCAACAGACGGATGGACAGCTAGATCATCATAAATTGGAACCTCGATTCAAAATGTATGTATATATTTTATGGTTTTTAAAATGGATATTTCGATGTGTTACAAACGGAATGATAAAATGAATATACCTCTACCACTTCTTTTGATGGCGGATATAAAAAAAGAATTCAAAATAATTTTTTAAAAACCACAGAACATTTGCTTTGGTATCGAAATTCCAGTTGAAAAGCCAATATTTGAAAGAAATCATCATGTGGAAGAGTACTACCGCATAGATCGGTACATCTCCCGTATTGATTCTGTTCTCCAGGATTTAAAGATACGTTTTTAAAAAGACGTTCTAAATATATTTAACATCCCTAAACCTCTGAAAAACTACTAAAAAGCTAAACCTAAAGAATATGTAATATATGTTTTAATTATGTGTGACCCAGATATTTATCCAAATTTAAGAAAAATATTTTCCATTCTTGGTTTAATGCCGGTAAGTAAAACGCATTAAAACGTGGCTGAGACCAACCAAGACAGAGAACAGGCTAAACGGGTTAGCCATCTTACATATTCACAACCAAATTGAAGTTGATCCAGCAGTTGTGCTTAATTAATTTGCTGCAACAGGAAACCACAAATTACTTTTATATGTAATATAAGTGTTTTTGTTAAACTTTGTCAAAAAATTTTTATTTTATTTTATTTTTTTTTTGTTTTTGTTTAACAAATATTTATTTTGATTGAGCAAGTAAAAATTTTTGTTTGACTTATACTTACCCTTTCCAAAAGCTTAAGCTTGATCCGCGCCTGTTAATATACAATATACTAGCATTTAACCCGCTACTTCGTTAGCCCAGTTCTTACTATTTATTGAATACTCAAGTTCTATTTATAATTATTAAATATTTTTGGTTCAATTTTTGAAAATTTGTATCTCTGATTCAATTTACTTAGAAAAATAAAAAGTGGAGTAAGGATATATCGGGCATATATTTCCTAACTAAAAGCAAGATCAATGCTACTGAGTTTCAAAAATTAAGATTCATATTTTGCAAAAATTACCCTAAAAATAATAAAAGTAACATTTTTTTCTTCACTAAAACTTCCACTTGGTTTATTATTACCTACATTAAGAATTCTATGTATACAAAATATAAAAAAAAAATTAGAAAAAGTAATTTTGGTCGTCCATGAGAATAATTTCGAAATTCTTGCTCGCAAACGTTAAAAATACAAAAAGTACCATAAAAATTCAAAAAATTACCTTTGTGGTCGCTCATAACATTTTCAATTTAACCTTGTATCAATAGCCACTAATTTCAAAATTCTAGCTTCGCAAACGTTTTTGGTCGCCCATAACATTTTTAGTCTTACCTGGAATCAATAGTCCTTTATTTTACAATTCTACCTTAATAAACGTAGCAAATACAAAAAGTACCATAGAAATGCGAAAAAGTACCTTTTTGGTCGACCATAACATTTTCAGTCTCACTAGCCACTAATTTCAAGATTCTAGCTTCGCAAACGTTGAAAATACAAAAAGTACCACAAAGATTGAAAAAATTACCTTTTTGGTCTCCCATAACATTTTTAGTCTCACCTGGAATCAAAAGTCCTTGATTGTAATATCCTACCTTCATAAACGTAGAAAATACAAAAAGTACCATAAAAATTCAAAAAAGTACCAAATTTAAAATGTTCAAATATCTATGTAACAAAATATTTTAAAAGACATGATTTAAAGTCAGTAAATCTACTCTTTTTTGCAAAAAAGTAATTATGTTCTAAAAAGTATCAAACTCTTTTCCCGATTTTTCCCCTTTCTACCCCTTTATGAATGTGTTTCAATTTTTACAAAATTACATAATTTTTTATGTCTGGTAAAATCCCAATTATAAATTTTGTGAAAATTGGCCGTCAAATTAGGATTTATATACATGTTACGGAATTTTCCCCTTTTTGGTACCTTTTTTGTCCCCAAAAAAGTTTCCAAAAATTTCACCTTAATATTTGTCCATATTCTATAAGGCAATAATAATGATCAAATTTTGTCCCATTGGATAATATTAGAAAAGTTTCTTTAAAAAAAAAGTACCAAAAAAAGCGACAATTTTTACCCCTTATACATATGAATTTAAAGAAAGCGCCGAAGTCCTATTAATATTTTTTCGCGGATTACTTAAAACAGTTAAAATTTTTTTCCTAGCTATTTGTGTTTGGAAGTTACATAGGGCACCAAAAAAGTACCAAATTACAGCTTTTAACCGTTTTTTTCCCTTAGGCGTTTAAAATTCAAAAAAAGGCCAGACACTTGTCAGCTTATTTTTTGTGCAAATTACAATACTTTTTCAATTTTATTTGTATCGGTTTTAGTTTAGCAGATATAAGATTACCGATTTTACCCGTTTTTTTACCCTTCCCTACCCCTTAAAGTACGAATTTCCAAAAATCCCTTCTTAGTTGACCTATACATCGAAAGAGGAACAGATTGTCCAAATTTCATGTCTCTAGCTCAGTCTGTCAGTCACGTTACTCTTTTATATATATAGATAGATAACACTGGTTTACAGCCAAAAAATACCAAGAACGCCACATGCCTAGATAAGTTAATTGGGACCTCCTGAACACGAAAAACGTTGTAATTTTTTTTTTCTAAGTACCGTTTTTTAGATAACTGTACTTTTGTGTCTTTCGGTGTATGATCTCACTCAAACCCTTGTGGAGCCCAACCCTTGTGGAGCCCAACGTCTGATCGAGATAAGTGGCATATCGTTAGAAAGGTAATTGAATGCCTTTTCCGTCGATATGCTGAAAATTTCTATCTGATAAGAAATGGCTGAGTTATGGCACCTCAAAGTTCAAAATTTGCCTATTTTTTACGTTTTTTTCAAAATTTTTCATTTTTACTTCGTTTTTTTCTACGTTATAGTAAAGATCTGGAATGTTTTATTTTTTTACCAAATAGCTTTTTTAATTACAAGCATTTTAAGCGTAATTTGAAAAAAATCGGATAAAAAATAAAGTTTTTATTAAGGATTTTGTGGAACGACAATATTTTCATCTTTATTGCTTCATTTGCCTATTTTTAACGTTTTTTTTTTTAAATTTTTCATATTTACTTCGTTTTTTTTTCTACGTTATAGTAAAGATCTGGAATGTTTTATTTTTTTACCAAATAGCTTATTTAATTACCAACATTTTAAGCGTAATTTGAAAAAAATCGGATGAAAAATAAAGTTTTTATAAAGGATTTTGTGGAACGACAATATTTTCATCTTCATTGCTCACACACTACATATATTCGGCGTCCATCAGTTTTTGGAATTTTAATTTAATTTTTTTAATTTACGCCGAATATAGTGTATATATATATATGTATATATATGTATATTACGCTTAAAATGTTTGTAATTAAATAAGCTATTTGGTAAAAAAATAAAACATTCCAGATCTTTACTATAACGTAGAAAAAAAACGAAGTAAAAATGAAAAATTTTGAAAAAAACGTAAAAAATAGGCAAATTTTGAACTTTGAGGTGCCATTACTCAGCCATTTCTTATCAGATAGAAATTTGCAGCATATTGACGGAAAAGGCATTCAATTACCTTTCCAAAGATACGCTATTTATCTCAGACTTTTTGGTTGGGCTCCACAAGGGTTTGAGTGGGACCATACACCAAAAAACACAAAAGTACCGTTATCTAAAAAACGGTACTTAGAAAAAAAAATTACAGCGTTTTTCGTGTTCAGGAGGTCCCAATTAACTTATCTAGGCATGTGGCGTTCTTGGTATTTTTCCAAATTAAAAATTTGTAAAGCAGTGTAATACAACCGAATTATTTGCAACAAACTGTCAGGCACCGTATTTTTCATACATATTAATTAACATTTCCATTACGTCTTAATTTAAATGCAACGGCCTTCTAGTAATTTACCAAAATGTATTGGTGTATACATACGAGAACTTTCTGAAATGTTACAGACTACCACTATGTCACTATAAGTAGTAGAACTTGTAAATTATGTACCAAATTGAGTTTGATAATAATGTGTTTAAATAAATAAAGTGATCTCAATTTGCAATAAATTGCAATTGATATTATTTGCAATACGAAAGGATCACCTGCTTATTTAAATGAAATAAACTAATGTTTATAAAAGGTATAAACTTAACAATAAAGAAATAAGAAACCTGAAAAACATAAGTTAGTCATCTTAATTTTTGTTTATTATTTCGTTTTTGACGAGAAAGCACAATAACACAATCAGAGCAGGGGATTGTGTATCTCACATACAAAAATATATGTAATATCTTGAAAACTGCAATCGCAATTGGGTTAAACTTTGGCAACAATTTCTAAGACCAAAAGTGGTAAGGATCAGAGCAGGCTTAATGGTAACCAGTATATGAATAAAAGAATTTTTGTTTATAAAACTCGTTTCACATCTAGGGAATGATGAATGCATTGGAATAAACATGTATGTACCATTATTCCAGCGAAACCTTTTATTACAAAAAGAAAATGAATTGAAATCACCAAATTACTTACAAATTGGCCTCTAAGCTATTTTTCACTATTTTCACATGGTTATGTAATTATGCTTACAAAACGGCACCTCAATAATAAATACCTACTTTATTAGCAGTAAATAATGACTTCAAAGTTACAATATGAAATCTGCGGATAATGTGCCATGAAGAAGAAAAGCGGGTCTTTCTTTTTTTTTTACACAAGAGTTTTACCTTAAAAGCGTTTCCTGGATGGATATATTTTATGTGGGCAAATGTATTACTGCGTGAAATAAAATCAAATTAAAGTTTTGCAATTACTAATAAAAAAAAACAAATTTTTCAATAATGGATTTTAAACTTACATATATTTCAATTTATTCGGATTTTATTGTTTACATAATGTTCATTTTAATTGCATTTACTATTTACATTGTTTCTGTAACAGAATAATAATTTATTTTATTCCTTGAAAAGAGCAATATTATTAAGTGTTATGAATAATTCGTTTAATTATTTTAATGGTTTTTAAAATAAATAAATTTATGTCTATGATAATAATTAAAGCTACTCAGAGTTTGCTTAACATAAGTATGTATGTATGTATGTATGTATGTATTTATGTACGTATATATAAATAGAACTTAACAATTAAAAATAATTACAGAATTATAATAATAAAGTGATTGATTTATGTATTATAATGTGAATTTATGCTCAAATATATATGCATAGGACATTATTAATACTCGACATTATTGAGCTGTACAGAAAACTTATTCGTGTCCTAGAACCCTGAGGTCATTTGTCCGTTTTTTGTATCAACCCAATCACAACCCAAGGTAGTGTTATTGTTTGACATCAACATTATCGGCGAGGTGCGTTGCACGTCCCTTGCCGGAAAGTATACAACTGGACCAGGCGACGGCGCCCGGCCACGTTTAATCTTTATAACACCCGGTGAACTGGCACTCCTCATTAGACGTCCATTGTTTGAATTATTGTTGCCCGATCCCGTTACTAAATAACTGGTAGTAGTACTGCGTTGGGTGCCATGCCTTGAGAAACGACTTGAAGAACGACGATTGAGAGTGCCATCACCATTATTAGAAATCGAGCTTTCATAGTGTATAAGATCTGGCTGGTCGCGACTCAGGCGGCGTTTGAAAAAAATTAAGAGGAATATACGCTTGAATTTCTCGCCGAATATGACGTATATCAGAAAGTTACAACTACTGTTAATGGTCACTAATAGATTGGAGATTTTCGCCAGCGAATGATCAATAAAATTGTAAAAGGCTTCAGATACGTTAAGTACCAGGGCAAGAAAATTGAAAACGAAAAAAACAACCACTACACACAACAACATGGTAGCTAAACCAATTTCTCGTTTTTCAGAACGTGACAACCGTTGGCGCTCTCGATTCGCCCGCTTCACCTGCCGATATATCTGGCAGTTAAGTATGGCCAGCGTTAGAAACGGTATGACGTAGTTGACAATAAAATAACACCATAATATATACACTGTAATATAAGTTTGATTTTGTCTCAATGCCGACGGTCGCACACAGTGTAAAACGACGGTACTATTGGACGTCGCTGTGTGTATTGTAACTACTTCCCAAAATCGAGACATGTTATAGAGCAGAGCAAACAGGACCGAGACTATCACATAGACCTTTGCTCGTCCATATGTACATAATGCTCTTGCTTTAAGGGGATGACAAACGGCCACGTAACGTTCCAAGGTCACTGTGAACGTCATATATACACTGGCCGTTTGCGATATCATGGCCACAGGAAACACTACCGGCGATATAAATGGATAAATGTAATTATAGTAGAGGAACAAGTGCCCGGTATAGGGATAAATGGACGGTATGCCAAATAGCAACACAGACGTTATTATCAAAACAGTATCACAGCATGCTAAACCAATGAGTAAATAATTGATGCTAGAACGCATTTGAGGACGGGACAATATGATCATAGATACCACATTGCCTATAATACCAAGGACTCCAACTATATTCAAACAGATTCCACATACCCAAAACTCAATTATCGTATTATGATCGTTGGGATTGTAGACTTGTTCGCAGGGTATAAAGCTGGCGAGTTGATCATATATATCAGGGTAGGTTCCATTTAACGCGTAATCCGTGCTCGAGTTTGTAGTTGTATCATACAAATTTTGACTATAGTTACCTGCTAGATCCGTTGTGAAACTACCGTTTGTACCGTAATGATCTATGGCATTGATCTGAACACTATTTATAAAGTCTTGTACGGAAATAGGCGCCGAATCGAACTCACCAATGCTTTCATAATCGAGACTTGCTGTTGTCAACACTTGTTCTTGATGTTGCAGTATAGGTTGTGAAATTGTGTATGTTTGTTGCGTTTGGAATTTATGCATTACAAACGGATTAACAGTATCCGTTGTACCTAATTCAAGCATTTGTACTTAAATTTATTTGAAGACTTTTCTTAACGAGACTATTAATTGCAAAGCACTCTTCCATAAATTAAACAGCAAATATATTAGAAATAACATGGTAAAAGCATAATTTTGAAAAATCACCTTAAGTATTTGATTTCAACAATTCACTTAATAATAAAGATTTAACTAATATACCTAAAAATTTAGAAAATTCTTATTTTCAACTATTTGGTGTATGTAACAAACAAAACTTATATTTGATAATTAAAATAGTTTCATTTGCTGACTAGAGGTTGTCAAACCCAACAAAATAATATTCAAACTACTTAATTTAAAAACTTTTATATACATAAACAAGAACATAAACGAAATCATAGATCTTTACATAAATGAGCCATAAGCGATTTAACTTTTGCTCTTTAATATATATTTAAATTTAAAATGTTGTTGGTTTTATTTTCGATTTCTTTGTCGTCACTAACTGTTTCAATTTTAGAATATCTTGTTATTATGTTGCTGCAATTGCTGTCAAATAAAGTAATGATGTTGACATGCAATTTGTGCATGTATTTTCATTGTCCTCAACCATGTGTATGCTGTGTTTAAAGTTAAATTCTATTATTATTATTATTATTAATTTTTGTTAAAGTTCATTACATGCTTTAGCCTTGGAAGCCTTCTGCAATATCATTTATTTAGCAGTCATGGGGATTCGTTTGTCATTCCAGTCCAGCGGGTGTTTCGTTTATTTCACTTTTATCTATTTGAAATTTAATCAAAATCTACATTGGTTGGTATTTGTGGGTCCTTGTGGAATTGTAATTTAACAAAAATTATAAAATTTTATGTTGTTTATTGTTTTTTATTTAAGACTTATGCTCTCAATACACCTGTGTCTCTGGTGGTGTTAATCAATTTGTTTATTTATTTATTTAACTCTGTTGGTGTGTTGTAAATTATTTTTATCTTTTACACAACAATTAGGCGAAAAATACCAAAACCTATTCGAATAGTTGTTGCTACTAATGTAAACCCACTGGCAATCTTTTATTGCTGCGTATTATAATCGTACGCTGTTTGCATGTTTAACTTAAGCCACATAGAATACAATTTCGCACTTATGCACATGCAATTCATTTAATCGCACACTCTTATGTATGCGCTGTGTCCATCCTACACACACTCATATGCTGTCATTTATATGTATTAAAAGAGAAAAATTAACGAGCTTCTTTTAGAGTGTCTCGAAATATCTTGAAAGCTTTACTTGTGTACACACTAACTTATTTGTAAAATTGAATTGCATTGTGGTTCTTCTCCCTTTGTTTGTTTTGTTTGTATTGCACATCTATTTACAGACTCGCGATGTAATGCATGAACTTACAAAAGCTTGAACAATAGAATGAAAGCCAAAGTTGCTGTTTTACATTGTATTGTCTGGTAGCGTCATTTGTTTGTTTATTTCGATGGCTGACGTTATCCTTGTTAAGTAGTGGTGTTTTATGATTCTTTTTGCTTTGCTTGTTGTAGATTTTTCTAGTTTCCTTCTATTTGTTGTTGTTTCATATGTTGTTTTATGGCCTATATTAAAAAAATTGTTTACTGCCAAATCATTTCAGTCAAACATTATCTGCTTCTGCTATTCTCTATTTACTTTGAAAATGATGTGGGTGGTGTTGTATGGTTGTGAAGTATGCGTGCTTTAATGGGAAGTAATATTGTTATAAGGACTCTGTTGATTGCTACCATCTGATTTTATTATTTTTGTTGTTTTATCTAACTCCGTAGAAAGTCGTTAAGCTTTTTTTATTTCTTTGTCGATATATCGTCTTTTTGTTCGCTTTCTGGCCCAACCTGCCCAACTAGCTGCAATAATGAGTAGAAAAGAAAAAATACAAGCTTAATTACTTTCAATTTTTTATCGCTTTAGTTTATTTGTGAAAATAAAATGAAATGGGATAATTGATATGAGAAAACTAAACATGATTATGCATGATTAAACATGTTTTTTTATTAAACTTTATAACTTCTATGTCTAATTTTTTTTTTAAGTTTAGCACTAAAAGTTATGAGTTTGATCGTCTACTTTTCATTTGATTTAAAATAAATTTAACATATTATTTAATCAATTTTTTCAATCGACACGACCGAGCTACATATATCTATGTATCACGTGGTCTTAATTAATTTTTTTTCTATTGTAGATGAAAAATATCTTTCTCTTCTATCGTTTATTTAGCACAACCGTGTGCCCGAGACTTTGGCTACGTAGTTATCAGGTTGAAGGTTAGCCTATGTGTTAACCTGGGCTCTTATATTTGTGTACGGCAAATAAAATCTAGTTCTGTGAAGCCGTTTTTGCGTAATTGAGTAACAAAAAATGCAAACATATAAACATCTAAACTTACAAACATTTATTATATTAATTAGTAAACACAAAAACAAAAAAAATGTTTTTTGCACAATAATGCTCTCACAAAAAAAAATATTTTTATACTACATTTAACAAGAAAAAAACATGACAAAGAAATAATTTTGTAGGGGTTCAACTATCAGTAAAGTGTTTCGATTTAGCGTGTCATCGGATATCATGTATTTATATGAATATATTAATGATCTGCAGCACTCTATCCTATGAAGTGCACAGAAGTGCGCCATGTTTACAATTGTAAAAACTACTTTCTATAATTTGCACAAATTTTTAAACACATTATTAACGGCAAATTTCTTAGCATTTTGTGAGCTATTTAGAACGAATTCTTTTGCACTATTCCAAATTTGTTTTGCTGAGTTTGGTCTTAATATTAGGGCGTATAAACACAATGACAATGGAATTAAAATCACTTATACGACCCATATTTGTGTACATACACATATGTACATACATTTGAAGTAACTTTATCTGCCTGTTCAACGATGTCGAAAGAAAACCCAAGCGAAATTTCATTCGCACAAATACGTTTAAAACAAAAACAAATTTTTAGTTTTTGTTGTTGTTTTCAATATATTTGCACGAATGAAATTTTGCTTGTGTTTTCTTTCGACATCGTTGAACAGGCAGTAAATGTTAGATACCTAAAACACATTTAAGGCAAAAAAAATTATAATAACTATTGACAAAAATATGCAAATTCTAAAAAATATGTAAATCATAAGAATTATTTAAGACCTACTGAGCGTTAATAAATCCAATTTCCATAGAAAATCCGTTTTAAGTATAAACCCTTTACACATCTACATATATTTGCAGCTCCTTAAGTATTTCACCTACACATTTATATAAACTCATAGAGTACTGCGCCTTCAATGATTTAAAACCAACATCATTTAGACAGAGTGTCTAAAACTACTTATAGAAACAGACAAAACGCACACAATGAATGGCTACAGGAATTTTTCAAACTGAAGTTGCACTAACTTTCTAATGGATTCGAAAGGATGTTTGATTGGCAGCCCACTGCAATAGATGATGAAGAAATTGTAGCATTTACTTCTATACTCAAATACAAAAACCAGTTCATGCTTGAGAATTTTATTGTTTTTTTCTGTGTAGCTTAAGTTTTCCAAACAAGTGGCTGGACTATTATGAACTTATTTAAGTGTTAAGAGTGATTCGTCACCTTAAAGACGAAATAACTTATCTGCAGTTTTTAAAAGTTTACAGGAGTGGGAAAAAACGCTATAAAATTGGAACTATTTGCAATATTGAAACGAAAATTACGTTAGTATTTTTATTAAAATGAAACCAGAAATACTTATCGGTTGAGAAAATTTTGTTTTTGTAAACACAGCTTATGTTATGTCACTTAGGTTATTTGGAACTGTAAAAATCTGAAACCGAATAACCTATCAGCAGTACTAATTAGTATGAATAAATAACAATTAATTTATATATTTGAATATTATATACATTAAATAATAACAGTTATAGTTTATTTTACTGGTTTAAGCAAAAAAATACTTACTGCCGCATTTATAAAAAATATTTTAAATTTATGGAAGCTTTATTTGACAAATTTCTATGCAACATCTGTCAAATAATTTTGTGAATACGGCAGTTAATGTTTTCTCAATTACACTATGCAACAAAATTAAACTTTTATCGCGATTTTTGATGATTTATTTTTCTCTTTTTTTTTTTAGTGCGTAACGGTCCTCTAGGTACAAAAACTGTCGAAATTAAAATTCTATGGATAAAGATTTTTAGAAAGAGTTATAAGTGTTTTTATATAGAAATTCATTTTTGTTTATTGTAATGGTAATGATTAAATAAAAAGTTATTTTACAAATAACAAATCAAATGTAACTTGGTTTCCGGTGGACCGGTGCCCCGGTGAACTAGTCAATAGTGTGCTGGTCAGCTAGTTTGGGAGTTGCGGGTTCAATTCCCGCCAGAGACTCTGGACTGGTCTGCTTCTATTTTTGTTCTATTCTCTTTCTATTCTAACTTTCCTATTCATGTGGAGCGCACAACATGCCAATTGGGCATAAGTGTATATTTGTCATGCCCCAACTTTTCAACCTAACCTAACTTCGTTTCAAAAAAAGTAAATTAAATAAATAGTCACTTAGGTTATTTGGGTTCAGAAATTTGTACACTTGTTGATAGGTTATTTGGTAATTTGGTAATAACTTTGTCATTTGTAATATTAGATATTCAAAATTTTGCACACATATGCGTTTTTATAAAATAAATATTAATCGATATAAAACTCAATTTTGAAATTTTTGCATATAGGTTATTAGGTCATTAAGATGACAATATGTAAAAGTATTCAAGTCATTAAATATGTCAGTGTGTGTGCAATAGCAATACACATACTTGTAAAGAGATAGCATTTGTCATACTGCAAAAAGTTTTCTTCGATCTTGAGTTTCCTTTAACTTTTTATCGTTTCTGTGATGGGTTTTCAACAAAAGCCATGCCAATAATTCAGTAGACGCACAGACATTGCAACGACGTTCATAATATTTACTTTATAAATAATAACTTTATTTGTACTGTTCCTTAGTTTTGTGGCCATAAGATTTCTAATGTCAGAAATATTCTTTGCCGACTTTGCATTAAATTTATGTGGCTAAAGCATTCAAGGCACACTAACCCTACAATAATTAGTTATTAAACCAGCAAGTGTTTTCTTTGCGTAGGCCAGCACTTTCCCTAATTATGAAATATTTTTGAAAAAAGTTTCTTAATATGTCTTTAATGTTAACCTTCAATATTAATGATACATACGATATTTATTTGTTCTTTTTGTAGAAGAACAACTTTAACCACAACCCAAAGAATATAAATATAATGGGATATGAATTAATTCATTCAGTGTGTAGAAAACAAAACTACAATATGATCACCATTAAATACTAATTTAATTAAAACATTTAATACATCAGAGTAAGTTATAGAAGTTGTTGTGCAAAAATAAAGATTATCTTATTAATTGATTCTTATTATCATTAAATTTCTAATTAATAACACCATGGCACCGACTTCTAAAATTTCTCTACTATTGTTTCCTTCAGTGGAAGAAGCAGCCTATTTAATTACATTCAACAATTAGCTTTTAGTACCCGTCGTAGTTCAGGTTTGCATGAAAAAATGAATATTTTTTTTTTTATTTTCTAAAAAAAAAAATTCTTAAGGACGTTATTATAATTAAAAATTTATTGTAGGAAGTGAAAGTAACGAGTAATAACTTACATCGTTGTTAATAAAGCTGTGCTTAATTTTAAGATTTTTAAGAAATACGAGTATGTTTGATAAAAACTTTTTGTTTTGCGATGTGTAAGGTTCTCCACGCATACGTTATTACATAACAAACAAACTTAAACATTATTTTTATATATTTAAATTAGTACGGTTATACAATGAATGGATTAAATGCATGGCAACAGCATAATAATAATTATAAACTTTCTTGGCGACACCATCGCTATCAAAGTCGTCATTGTCTTCGTCATCTTTAATTAGTTCATAAATGTTGTAGAAAAATAAAATTGAAAATATTATGATATAGATATGTTGTATGCTAATTCATATACATATGTATGTATGTATGTATGTATGTATGTATGTATGTATGTATGTATGTATGTATGTATGTATGTATGTGTGTATGTATGTATGTATGTATGTATGTATGTATGTATGTATGTATGTATGTATGTATGTATGTATGTATGTATGTATGGTATGTATGTATGTATGTATGTA